>OZ034805.1:68468720-69929258 GCA_964028335.1 Altica lythri
AGTTTACTTTGAGGTCATTATCAGAACTAAAAATCGAATTCCTGCAGTAATCAATACATAGTATAAAACAAAGTCGCTTTTTCTGTCCCTATTTCCCTTTGTATGATTAAATCTTTAAAACTACGCAACGGATTTTGATGTGGTTTTCTTTAATAGATAGAGTGATTCAAGAGGAAGGTTTATATGTATAATAACATCCATTAAATAGTGGAGAAATACTGTTATTTTTGAGGTTTCTAATGTGATGTCGTTAATTTTACGAATTATATTAAAAAAATCGATTATCTGTCAATTCGGCTGACAAGTAAAACATTGACATTTACGTTTAGTAAACACAAGATGTGATCGAATTTCGCTTAAAATCGACGAAAAAACGCGTAAAAAGTGTAAAACAGTGCAAAATGATCGTTAAACCCTAAAAATCACTACATAATTTAAAACAAAGTCGCTTTCTCTGTCCCTATGTCCCTTTGTAGGCTTAAATCTTTAAAACTACGTAACGGATTTTGATGCGATTTTTTTAATAGATAGAGTAATTCAAGAGGAAGGTTTATGTGTATAATAACATCCATTAAATGGTGGAGAAATACTGTTATTTTTGAGGTTTCTAATGTGATGTCGTTAATTATCAATTTTTTTCCGCTTACATTGCAAACGCAGGCTGAACCCTACGAGATTTATCAAAATAAGGTACTAATTATTTGTACACATGGAAAATGTCTACAGAAAACTCCGGGATGGTATATGTCTATCTCTTATGGATATCCCACAATAACAGTTTTTTGTCATTTACTTTTTACGACAAATAATGGCTAATTTTCGAAACGATTTTAACCAATACAGCATTAATCCTTATCCAACTAAATAGCTTAAATACATTGTTAATTTAACATAGATCTATATGGTCCTTTACAGATTATTACAGATTTAAAATTGCGGGACGTAGCGCTTGCGGTGGTACTGGCCGGCCGGGGCGGCAGAAGTGTGCCGATAAATAGTATAAATAGCGCATCGGAGGCCGCGATTTTCCCTATAGCACTTTGAATTTTGCAGCGATCGGACGCGTTTATTACGAAATTAATCATTATGACGCTACCCTAAGGTGGCGCAGTTGTAATTCTTACATAACTAAGTAGTATGACGCCACCGTAAGGTGGCGCAGTTGATATCTCATATATTTAAAAGAGCAAAACTTACTTACCTAAGAACTATGACGCCACCGTTAGGTGGCGCAGTTAATATATAATATACCTAACCGATAAATTACAAAGTACTATAAATAATAGTAAAAACTGGTAACTAACGAGAAAATATGATAAAAAATACAAAAAATTAATCGTAAAAATAAAAAAAAATGGAAAAAACATTAGTGTTAGGCGATGCGAAGTTCGCCGGGTCCGCTAGTAAAGAATATAAGTAACCGAGTTAGTTAGTTAACTGCGAAAAAAATTGTGTGTTAACAACAATAAAAGCATTGTCAAAATGAGGTACTACAAATTAAAATGTATGCTAGTACATTACCTACATCCCCAATTACATGTATAGTCTAGATTATATAGTTTTTTTACCAAAAAACCAAAACCAAATCGCATTTTTTAAAACTACAGAATATGTGGTGTAGACTAATATTTTGCGTTGTTGTACTTTGAGTAACTTTATTGCTAATGATTATCACTTACGTGATACTTTTTTCTTTTCTTTTTCTTTTAATGACTCGAAATACGAGTAGATAAATTTTGGTATAATCTCCTATTTAATTTCAGAGGCTGTAACAGGGTTGGATGCTCATCGAATAACTCGCATAGCCTGTGGTTGTATGCATTCCATGGCACTAAACCAGTGGGGCCAAGTTTTTTCATGGGGATCAGATTATCATGGGCAGTTGGGCCAAAACATTGGCGAAGATATTCTTATCACACCAAGAACTATTAAAGCATTAGAATCGTTTAATATAGTACAGATATGTTGTGGACAAAGGCATTCTGTGGCTTTATCAAATAGTAAGTAATTTATTCTCTTATATAAGGCGATATTAATGTAAAGAATTTTATAGATGGAGAAATATTGACTTGGGGAGCTAACAATTATGGACAACTAGGAATAGGCACCAACTCTCAACAAGAACAATTACCAAAAGTGGTTTCATCATTAAAAGGCATTCCTATTGCTCTTATAGGCTGTGGTGCTAATCATACTTTTGCCATTTCGAAATCTGGTGCTGTGTATGGCTGGGGTAAGTTATAATTCCATCCAAAAAATTTATATATATTTTGATAAATAAATACATTACTATATGAGATGTGTAACCCTAATAATTCCTTAATAAGTTAAATTGGCACGTTGGGCGCCAATTTGTAGCTTATAAATTTCCCTTTTAAGGGATTACAACCGTGGTTTCTTTTCTGAGTTTTATCAATTTTTCCCAAACAAAAATTATAGGGCGTCAGAGTACAAAACAAAGCAAATAACACTCAAACACCAGTTTTAAATGATTTATTAAAAAAAATCATTCAATAATAACATTAATAATTAATGCGAAAAATTAATTAAATCTCTTATCTTTGTTTTCCTCAAAGGGTTTCCATAAAGGAATTACTCCTTGGGATGGACTGAATTTTCTTTGGAATATTATCAAACTAAATTTCTTCCAGGGATGGTATTGATTAGGCGTCGGTAAATTTTAACAACCTTTAACTTCCCACAAAATGGCTCGACACGACCTCAAATTAAAATTTCTATCTCCTACTTACGACTCCTCTAGATGTGGCATAAACCCTAATAGTGAAATCAACAATCAAAACTTCATCCTTTAATGAATTACAATCAAGTAGAATCGCTATCTGGTTTCTCCATATTATCGAGAAATAATTAATTTAAATACACGTGTATTATTCAATCTATGATCAAATAAAAAACTGATGTTTGATGATAGCGTGTCTACTTGAAATTGGGTGTTAGCAATATTTTAAAAAACAAAATTCACCACAATTTAGACAATTTAATACAAATAAAATTAATAACTGAAACGAAATAATTACTTACTTTATACTGAGGAGTTGTTCGAACGGAAACAGATATTAAAATGAACGTGAAATAAACTGTTGAAGCGAAGAGAAAGCTTCGGTTATCGGTTGTCTCCCACTTAATCGCAGCGAAAAACATTAAAATATATCTCTTCGAATAGTCAGGTGGCTTTCTGAACTAAAACGATCCAGTAGGTCGTTACAGATGTGAATAGATAGTGATATATATACTTTACTGTTTTTACAGGAAAAAATACCAGAGGTCAGTTAGGATTGAATGATACAGAAAATAAAATATTTCCCACTCAACTTCGTACCCTTAGAAATATTAGAGTAAGATATGTCGCGTGTGGTGAAGAATTTTCTATGTTCTTAACGCTGGATGGTGGTGTTCTTACTTGTGGTGCTGGGATGTATGGGCAATTGGGACATGGTTCTGTCAGTAATGAAATACTACCCAGACAGGTAAAAATATAGATAATTATAAACATTTCAAATTAAGTTCTCTCTTCGATAGAATATTATTGACATATAAATTAATTAAATCTTTATCATTCTAGGTGATTGAGTTAATGGGATCGACAATAACCCAAGTAGCTTGTGGTCGTCAACATTCTTTAGCTTTGGTACCATCTCGTGGTCGAGTGTATAGCTTTGGAATAGGTGGATCTGGCCAATTAGGACTCAGGAAAGCTTCAAGTGCCTCCACACCTCAAGTAGTTTTAGGTCCATGGGTATCTCCCAGTGGAATGTCTCTTATACCTAATTCTAGTGATGTTAAAAATTTGGTCATTCAGCGAATATTTTCTGGTAAGTTACATTATTATTTATTTATTTATTCGATCTAGCTGTTCCACACGGAATCATTTCAGGATCTTTACTATATTTACTGTATCCGTCTCTAAAGAAATTTACAATAGGATATAGAGAAATTCATAAATAAAGTACAAGTTTTTCTTGCTCTTACAGGTGGTGACCACTGCTTCGTATCTGTGATAAAACAAGATAGCAAAGTGCCTCCATTTGATCACCGTAATATTGATCCAACGACACAGATATTAACAATCTCTGATGATTATGTAAAAAATCTTCTTCGAATACCGTCCAAAGCTAAAGTTGATCATGATGTCCGAGTTTTTTTGGAGACGGTTTTCAAAAGCCTTTCTTGTCTGAATGGATCATTCCTACTTTCAAATGAACTTCATTATTATTGCACCAGCAAACATCATGGAGTAGACATTGAAAAAACAGAAGAAGCATTTTCTATAATAGGGAAACTTGAAAATACAAGTATTAAAGAGTTAGTAAGTATTGTATGTTAGTATACTCCAGTCTAATGTGACCTTAAATCTCGATCTATGACCTATAGCTATTTTGCTTTTGAACAGCATCAAACATTCTTAAACAATATCATGTTTCGATACGATGAAATAAATTTTTCTGAGAAAAATGACTGCTTTATTGTTTATCTGCAGTATTTGTATTTGCCGATAATAACTAATTATTCATTTGACATATTTTAATAGATATGGAACTGCGTAGTAGATGATTTAATACCTCAGCTTTCACCTTCGCCACCAGATGTTGAAGCTCTTAGGATATACCTTACATTACCACTTTATCACGAATTTAACAATCCCAAACAACATCTAAAGTTACAAAAACCATTTGTTAACTCGGTTCTAAACCTAAAGAAACCTGCTAACAGGGTAAATATTAATTTTTTATAATATAAGTTTATTTAAAATACAAATCTTTACGCCTGTATCATAAAAATGTTTTCAAGGAACTATCAGTTTAAATAAAAATGTCTAGGTAGTGTCCGGCTGGTGGAGTATGATGAGCTGTGATTATTTTGAGAGATTAGTAAATTGCTTCAAGACAGTTGCCAGTTACATTCTTCGAAATCAAAATATTCCAGAAGGAAGAGTAAGTTCTTGCTAGTGTCTAAAATTTAAAAAAATATATATTGTTTTCTATTATAGGTAGCTTTCTACGATGCAAGTTTAGTTGCTATGCTAGATTTTCTTGCATTCCTTAATAAAATCAACCACAATGTCGAGGGTCTTAAAGTTCCTTACGATACATTCCATATGACTGATCTTTCGGAAATCCTAGATGTTCGACTGGATTACGTTTATTGGCTTTCAGATCAGGCAGTAAGTATCAAGTGGAATATAAGAATACATTTTCTAAAATCTTTTTGATCCATTTTATATTTGAATTGTTAACTAGTTTGTTATTTCTTCTGATTTTTACATGTTACATTTGTATGAAAGGACTTTAACAATCAGGGATTCTGTTTTTTAGACTGGTCGACTGTTTTTATGTAACTATCCATTTGTATTTGATGCTGGTGCAAAATTACAATTACTGGAAACAGATCAAGCCATGCAGGTAATGAAACACATGTTTTAATTAACTCATGTTTGTTTATTAATGTTTGTTTTGCAGATGCAAAAAGCCATGAGTGATGCTGCTCATAGAGCAGTTGTAGCTATGTTATTTTCATCCCAAGATGTGCACTCCATTAATAGTTTTCTTATGTTGAATATTAATAGGGACAAAATTGTTGACGACGCTTTAAGAGAACTAAGTCAAGTAGATCCCAATGATCTCAAGAAACCCTTACGAGTAAGTTAAATGTTTTTTTTTATGTTTGTATGAGTATTATATGTTATATATTAGGTAAAATTTGCTGGAGAAGAAGCTGAAGACGCAGGTGGAGTTACAAAAGAATTCTTTCTGTTGTTATTGAGAGAAATTTTAGATCCTAAGTATGGCATGTTTCGAGAGTACGAAGAGACAAGGGCAATCTGGTTTGCAGAGACTTGTTTTGAAGATAATTCTGTATATTTTCTTATAGGTACGAAAATATATGTATTAAGAATATTGTTTAAAATGTTCATTTTTAGGTATGATTCTTGGTCTAGCTATTTACAACTTTACCATTATCGATATTCCTTTTCCTCTGGCCTTGTATAAGAAACTTTTAAATGAACCTATAGGATTGTGTGATCTTAAGGGGTTATCACCAATGATGGCTAATTCTTTACAGGCTCTTTTAGATTATAAAGAGAATGATTTGCAGGATCTTTTCTCTTTGTCATTTGATATATCGCGTGATGTTTTTGGTCAAGCTGTAACGATACCTTTAAAACCTAATGGTTCGGATATTCCCGTTACACAAGAAAATAAGTAAGTTTCAACAAAAATATTTGTTATTAATCATAGTATGGCATTATTTTTATTACTAGCGGCCGCCCGCGACTTCGTCCGCGTGGACTTTAGTTTTTTGCCACCGAGTTACGTTACATACAATCTTGCAACCCCTATTTTATCCCCCTGGGGGTAGAATTTTTTAAAATGCTTTTTTAGCGGATGCCTACGTCTTAACATCTACCTGCATGCCAAATTTCAGCCCGATCCGTCCAGTGGTTTGGACTGTGCGTTGATAGATCACTATTTATAAAGATTTGTAAATGTTATTGATATATTATTTTTGATTCTGATATTTACTTTATGATATTTTTTTTGTCATTTATATATCATAGTTATTCCATAAAAATTTTTTCAACTATTCATTTTGAAATACACAGGCAAGAATATGTGGATCTGTATATCAACTACATATTTAACGACAGCGTAGCGCAACAATATGATGCTTTCCATACAGGATTTATGAAAGTTTGTGGTGGACGAGTACTACAACTTTTTCATTCACATGAGTTGATGGCTGTCGTTGTAGGAAATGAAAATTACGATTGGCATGCTCTAGAAGAATCTGCCGAATATAAAAATGGGTAATTTGTAAATTTCAAAATTTTTTATGATTAAAAAATTAAATTTATGTATTTGTAGATATTCATCTTCTGATAAGACCATTAGATGGTTCTGGGAGATAATTCATGAAATGTCTTTAGCTGATAAGAAAAAGTTTTTATTGTTCTTAACGGGCAGTTACAGGATTCCAATACAGGGAATGAAGGGTATAAAAGTAAGTACCAGATGAATAAGTATTGAGTTGGAATGTTTACTTTGATTGTAAAGAAACGATCATGTCTGCATCAGCTAATGATTCTCTCTCTCTCTCTCTGTAGCTCTTACAACCCAGGATGGGTCTTGGCTGACTCAACAATTCCCCTCCATAAGACTCTGTCCATCATTAGCTCTTCTGCTTCCGTGATATTCAGAGCTCTAAGATCTGATGCTATGTTGTCTCTCCACCGTAGCCGTGGTCTTCCCAATGGTCTTCTACCGGTCGGGGCCTGCTCCCATACTAATTTGACAGCTCTTCCATCTTCCTGTCTTTTGACATGGCCGGCCCATCTCAGTCTTTCCGCTTTAATTATTTTTACAATGTCCGTTTGGTCATATAGTTCTTCTATTTCCCTGTTTTTTCTACTACGATACTGTTGCGTAGTTTCATCCCGTGTAGGTCCGTATATACTCCGTAGGATTTTCCTCTCTGCAATCCTCAATCTGTTTTCGTTCTGTTTCGTCATGGTCCAGGTCTCACAAGCGTACGTCATAATCGGTCTTACAATGGAGTGGTATATTCTTATTTTAGTCGTCCGAGATACATTTTTGGATTTTATTATTTTCTGTAATGCAAAACAGCAGCGATTGGCACTTTGTATTCTGATGTTAATTTCCTTGGTCATGTTATTGTCTGACGTGATAGTGGCACCTAGATATTTAAATTCATGGACCCTTTCGAAGTTATATTGGTCCATCGTCACATTTTGTCCTATTCGATCCCTACGCTCCGTTCTTGATGTGGTCATGTACTTGGTTTTACTCTCATTTATTTTTAGGCCTACAATTTTCGCTGCAGATTCTATTTTTAGAAATTCTTCTTTGACGTTCACAGTTGTGTTTCCAATGATGTCTATGTCATCTGCATAGGCCAATATGAGACGTGGGCCCCGATTTCTAAAAAGAAGAGTCTTCATTTTTGCCTCTCACACTACCTTCTCTAAAACTATATTAAAAAGGAGTGGGGAGATGGCGTCTCCCTGTTTTAAGCCATTATTTATAGTGAAAAAGGTTGAAAGCTAATGATGGCAATAATCATCAAAAGTAAAAATTTCAAGTCTATTAATCAAAGAGAAGTAGATAACATTGTAGTAACTAGATTCGAATTAATTAATTAAAGATATAAAACGTATCGAATTTGGAGAATCCTGCAGGATAAGCAGGAGGCGTAGACTTACTCGTAAGTGGGACCAACTAGAGATAGATAGGCCAGGGGAAATTCTGTCAGTCATTTTTGTGGCGATTTCTCTGTCGCAACGTTTTCTCCGAATTAAACATTGAATGTTTCGCTTTAAACCGTAAAATGTTGAAAAACGCACAAAATGTTAAAAAAAGTGTATGTAATAATAAAATTTTACAATCTTAAGAAAAACCATGGGTAACAGCTGGTCTATATATACTTACTTTTCCTTTTTTTTTCAGATATATATTCAACCTACAAATGATGAGAAGTACCTTCCTGTTGCCCATACATGCTTCAATTTGCTAGATCTTCCTAGGTATAAAACAAAAGAACGCCTTAAGTACAAACTAATGCAAGCCATTCAGCAGACTGAAGGTTTTTCTCTTGTTTGAATGTAACATGCTCTATTTTTACTTTTATAGTTGTGTATTATATATTTTTTGGATCGTTAAAGTTACTTGAATATACTCATCTATCTATGAAACCAAAAACCAATTTTTATTGGCATTAAACACAGGATACAAGTTTAAAAAAAATAGAGAGTTAAGTTTCATTACTTTGATAAAAACGAACAAATTGGAATAAAATCATTAGAATAATTCCTCACCGTAAACAATTGCACATAAGATTGTGAATTTTAAGTAGAATACCACCAAGATTGAGATATTTGTTATAACACAACGTTGTTCAATTGAAATAGAAATAAAGTAAAATATTGGAACCTTTTTATTCAACGATTAACTAAAAAAGTAAAAGCGTATAAAATGTCTCAGTAAATTAAATTAATTGTACGTACCCTTACTACTTGAAAGTTCATTTTTACTTGGAATAATAACTTTCACTTTAATTAAAAAAATTTTTTAAATGACATGTTTCGCTGAACTAGCATCGTCAGATTGACATATAAAGTTACATTTTGTTTATTTGTATCTAACTATCTGATGTTGATTAGGTAATATTAAGGCTAGATTAGGTATGGAAGTAATTAGATATAACAATATTAAAGCCTAGATGATATTAGCCCTAAGGGATTATCCTGGATGTATCTCCCTCTAAGATCAGTATAACTGTGCAATGATATAGAAAAACCAGGAAAAAACTATATCTGCTGATCTTTACAATAACTTAATATATTTGTATTACAATTATATCTTATCTATGTATAAAATGAAGACTCAATCAAAGTAAACAATTTAATAGTGGAGAATTTCTAAGATTAATTTGTTCATTAACAACTTTAAATTGTGGATCTGCTAGATGTCTTTTTATCTCAAGTTCTTCAAGGAAATCTAAATTTTGTTTTTTATTACAAATGTGTAGTATTTGGATGTTATTGTTATGTAAGAGTGAAGTTGGATGTTCAAGTAGGTGTTTTGCATAATTTGACTTATCTGGTTGTTTTAATCTATATGCTCTTAAGTGTTCATTGAATCTTATTTCAAATTTTCTTTGTGTTTGACCTATATATATATATGGCATTACATTTTGGACAATTAATTTTGTAAACACCAGATTTTTTTAAATTAGGTAATTTTGATTTCACATTTAATAATTTTGTACCAACATTATTTAGTGTTTTATATGACATTAATGTTGATGTTGCCGAAGATATTATTGTTGAAATTGTATTGGAAATACTTCCACAATATGTAATATTTTTATAGTTTTTAATTTCTTTAGTTTGTTTAGGAAATATTAGTTGTAGTGACATTTTTTGTTCTTTCTTATTAATTAATTTATTTATCAAATGAATCGGATAGAAATTCTCCACTATTAAATTGTTTACTTTGATTGAGTCTTCATTTTATACATAGATAAGATATAATTGTAATACAAATATATTAAGTTATTGTAAAGATCAGCAGATATAGTTTTTTCCTGGTTTTTCTATATCATTGCACAGTTATACTGATCTTAGAGGGAGATACATCCAGGATAATCCCTTAGGGCTAATATCATCTAGGCTTTAATATTGTTATATCTAATTACTTCCATACCTAATCTAGCCTTAATATTACCTAATCAACATCAGATAGTTAGATACAAATAAACAAAATGTAACTTTATATGTCAATCTGACGATGCTAGTTCAGCGAAACATGTCATTTAAAAAATTTTTTTAATTAAAGTGAAAGTTATATAAAAAACAGAGAGTTTTTTATTACTTTTATTATTCCAAAAAAAAAAAAAAAAATGTCTCAGTAATTTGTTTATAGTTGAGCATTCGTATTGTAAATCGAAAAACTGTTCCAATTTGTTTTGACTGTGATATTTTATCATTAATAATTTGTGTTCTACAAGTTTGCAGTTTGATAAAGATTTAGATTGGATAAATCATAAATCTTTTAAAACTTCTTTTTTCTTTGGTATCACGTTGTTGCGATTTTTTATACAATAAATATTACTTCAATTTTTTAGTTTTAATATTTTAGACATCTCGCCATAATTTTACTTACTTACTTTTTGGAGCCTAAAAATGAATTGCTCATCATGAATAGTTACTAAAAATTGAAGTGAAAGTATTGTGCAAAAGTTTAGACAGATATTTTTATATACCCCTGATAAAATGTTTATTAATTTGTTTGATGTTTTGTTGAAGTAGTTTTGATAATAAAGCTTCCCTTAAGTATGAATAAGTTCTGATGTGTAATCTTTCACAACGTTGTGTTTTTTAAAATTTAATAAATCGGTTTTACTGTTAACATATGTTTCATTTCAATTACTTTCCACAATTATTAAATTTGTTTTAAACACATTCTATAAAGAAAAGTTAAGGAAATTTATGAAAATATGGAGTTCATTGTATATAAGTTATAAAAAGTAGGTATTTACATTAGTTTAAACAGTTTACTATGTTTTACTTCTTCTTCTTACTGAAGGTTGCCTAAATTTTTGTACACTGTTCCCTGTCTTGCGCTATCCTAAATAATGTGTGTGTGTGTGTGTGTGTGTGTCCATACTTGTCCAGTCCTGTATGCTCCTTAGCCAAGAGCACTTTTTCCGTCCAGGTCCTCTAGCACTAGACGAAAGGCAAAAAGATAAAACAAAACTACTTGTTACCTCTCTCCGACCTCGCATTTGATTGGTTTTTCAATCTTTTTGATTTCGCGACCCCTTTACAAGTTGAAAAATTCTGGCGCCCCCTTGTGTAAAGTATAGAAAGACAAAGATAATAAAATTTAATTAAAACACTACGTTCATTATTGGAACGAAGTTCCCTTTCGCGCGTTACGAACAGTTACGACTGACGCTAGGAGCTAGCCAAAAAAAAATTCATACCAAAAGTTGTCACGACACTATGACACGACACACGCATGTTTCTCTCTCTCACAGACCAAAAAATAAATAACTCTCTCTCCCTCTCTCTCATAGATAGATATATTACAATTAAAAAGAAACTATTTTAAATTAAAAGAAAATGTACATTAAAAAGAAAATACTGTAGAAAAAATAATAATTAACTATAATAGTATTACATTTTATTTCATCCTGTTTTTATAAATTAATAAATTCATAAACATTTTAAAAATAGTTCGTAACTTGACTATTTAGGTACCTACGTCAAATTACCTTAACTGTCAGTTACTGTCAAATATTTTAATTTTAAAATTTTGTATTGAATTGTTAATTCCTGTTTTAAATTATAAAAAGTAATTCTAAAAAGATGTGTTATCTAAATCTCTTGTATTGTATAAATGGACACTTTTGTTAAAGGAAACGAACTGTTAGGTAAGTAGAGATTTTATACAGACAATAATAAATGCTTATGTATGTATAAACACTCTGTTGTGTTTACAAATTACTAATTCCTTCACTAATTAATCGAAAGGAACTTCGTTCCATCCGGGTGTCCCTTGACACCTCACACTTTTTTTTCTATTTTGGTACATTTATCTATTATTACGATTCGTTGCGAAATTAAAAGCGATAATGCCAAACATATCCTGGACACACGTTTTCTTTACCGACAGGCTCTAGCTGTTAAGGTACTACCTTCTGATTTAAATGACGTGCTCAACGAGGTAATAAAAATTGTGAATTCTACACAAGCAAAGCCTTGCAAACCCGGCTATTCAGAATCGTTTGTGAAGATATCGGCTCGCTTTATCAAAATCTTGTTTATCACACAGAGGTCAGCTGGCTATCTAATGGAAAGATATTAACAGAGTTCTAGAACTGAAATCTGAATATGCTAATCGCTTTTGTGACCCTATTTGGCTCTTTAAACTAGCATTTTTGGCAGATCTTTTTAGCCACCTTAATAATTTGAACAAAAACCTCCAAGGTCGAGAAGAAATTATTTTAACAGCTAAAGATAAAGTCAAAGTATTTAACGCAAAACTTCGTTTATACAATATATTTGAGTCTTTTCCATGTGTTCAGAAAATTGTTGAAGATAACGCATCAGACCAAAGTCTTATAGTAGAAGCTCACACTCCTTGCATGCTACAGAGCTTGCATAATTTACAAGAGAAACTTTTGACATACATTCCAGACTTGCACTCTGAAGCTGACAATGGGCGTATATGGATTTTAAACCCTTTTTTGGACAAGTCAATAGATCTGGCTGATGTCAACATAAATATCTTCTAGATTTAGTTGCTGATGGCATGCTTAAAATGGAATTTTATTCGCAAAGTATTGACGTATTTTGGATGAAAAGAAAACACGAATTTCCAGAGCTGGCAAGGGAAGCTCTAAAATTATTAGAGCCATTCGCCACTTCATACTTGTGCGAACTGACATTTTCTTCAATGGTAGACATTAAAACCAAAAAGAGAAATAAACTGCAAGTAGAAAATGATTTGATTATTAATGTTTCAAAAATAGCACCACGACTTGATAAACTTTTAAAAAATAAACTAGCCCATTCTTCTCACTAACATTTTGTTTTTATTGTAGTGTTAGAAACTTGCATTTTTCTTAAGTAGGCGATCCCCGAATAATGCTTCGCGACCCCCCTAGGGGTCGCGATCCACAGATTGAAAAATACTGGTTTATAGGAATGAGAGTTGTACATTTGCTTACTTCCAGCCAATTAGAAGAAATCTCTGTCTTACTCATCTAGCATTCGGAACATACAAAGCTGCCTTTAGTTATTGTCTGCTCAAAGACAGTTTATAAACTTTTGTCAGAAAGTTTGTTAAATGAAACGTGATTAGATAGTAGAGCAACTATCTAGGACAGGAAGTCCTGGGATCAAATACCTATTTGTTCATTAATAGATTGGTTTATTATACACTGCGATGTAAATAGTCTTCCCTCTGCTAACTTTTTATCACGGTAATATACAAACAAAGAATAAAATATAGATAAAATAAAATCATAGATGCTGTTACGTACACAAGTAACCTAAAGATTTAAATTGAAGGGTGAGGGCCATGTGACAGATGATTAGTTAGATCGTTTGATTTTCAACACAAATGGTTATATTTTTTACAATTTCAATATCAAATCATTCAAGATTATCAGATTTTAAATGTTCTTTCTGCATATGTGATAATTTAGTTTAAATGAAGGACGCCTAGGAAAATTGTATTACATACTTCTATAATTCTCTCCTATAGTTCATCTAGCAGTTGAAGTTGCGTAGTATCTATTATTGCTTTAATATATCCCCATAGGAAAAAACGTAATGGTTTTCCTATCAAGCGTTCTGTATACCAATATTTCATCGATCAATGGTTAAATTGAGTAAGTTCAGATATTCAGTTAAATTTTCTGTTTAAAATATGGGACATATAATCATAGTCTTACAATCTCTAAGATTATGGCTAACGCCTGGGCGTTCAACAATCCTTTTTTTAGAGGTAAATTATTCCTCTGTCTTCGTTTTAATTTCTCATAATTTGTTGTGTGTTTTTGTTGCTGTTGTGATTTTCTTTCATTGTTTCCGGTCCCTGCGTTGAGCTTTCCAATCTGTAACGTTCATGGCTTTTACGTCCTCTTCCACATCATCTAACCATCTTGTTCTTGGTCTTCCTCTGCATCTGGGCCATAACGGTGTCCAGTTCGTTATTCTTCGAAGCATTTCTTTGTGTGGCCTTCTGAGTGTATGCCCAATCCATTCTAGACGGCGTGAGTTAGTATTAACTATGTTTTCACCATTTTGTTCTTTGTCTATTGTAATGTTTGTTTTAAGTCTTCTTTTTCCTTCGTTTTTTTTTTGTCAGAGTCTAGTATTGTTCTCATTGTTTTTCTTTCAAATTTTAGTAGACTGTCTTCCTTCTTTTTATTTAGTGTTGTTGTCTCCAATGCGTATATAACTACTGGTCGTATTAGGGTCTTATACAGATTCATTTTCGTTTTTTTAGTCAATACTTTACTTCTCAGAAGGTTTCTGTTTATATACCGAATGCCTGGGCATACAATACTATTGTTCAAAATTTATTTTTTGAATAAGATGTCCTTCTCTAAAAATAAGGATTCATAATAGACACAAGCAACGAAGATTTTGTTGATTTAGATGTTAGTTCGAAAATTGCATTTGTCAGTAGAAAAAAAATCAGATAGATACATTTGAATTTCTTTCAGACGATTGAACATCAATTTATAAAACTGGATTCTTCTGTCTGGGTGATCTTCACTTAATTCGTGCACTATTTTTAATATATGTTTATTCATGTAAGTACTTTTTTGCGGTGCTGGTCTGTTGAATACAACAAATCGGCTTATATGTGCTTCATCGATCTGGAAAAAGCATTTGACCGTGTGTGCAGTTAAGAGATGTGCATCTCCTATATACATATTCCTAATAATATAATTAAACCTATTGAAAATATATACACAATTAATCAAATCCCAGCCAAAATAAACGGAAATCTCACCAAGGCATGGGATGTGGCATTCGACAAGGGGACTCCTTAAATCCTCTCCTGTTTAACATTAGAATGGACGAGATTATAAAAGGAGTACGTGTAATAAGGATCTTTATACTATATAAGATGGGAGATAGGGATGTTAATATCCTGTGCTATGCTGATGATGCCCTTCTGTCTGTTAGCAGAGAGCGAAAACGATTTGGAGCGACTGTTGCACCGATTCAACTGCACAGCAAAATCATTTAATATGACCATATCAGCATCAAAATGTATGACAACGGCAAGAACACCATTGGAAGTTAAACGCAGAATTATATAACAAGAAATGAAATTTAAATATTAGGAATATCAATCTCGGGATTTGGTGAAGTAAGGGAGTAAACGCTAAAAGCAACAAGAACAACGGGTTGTCTGAATCATATTATATGGCGAAATATAAACTAAATCCAAATAATTATACAAGACAGTAATTAGGACAATCATGACGTATACCGCTGAAACTCGCTCCGATACATCGAAAACAAAAAAGCTTTTAGAAACAACTAAAATGGTGGTGCTGCTTAGGATAACATGGAAAACATTTTTCGACAGAAAGAGGAGTGATAATGTGATAGAAAGGTGCAAGGTGGAAAATATAAACAACTGGATATTGAGCAGAAAAGTGGAATGGAATGAGCCCATTAACAGAACAGATAAGCGGATAATTGTAAGAGTTACACGTGATAAATCACCAATAGGTCGCAGGTGCGTAGAAAAACGATAGAGCGACAATTTGAATGTATACAACACACAGGCAAGAATGTAAATATTTACACGGACTACCGCCAAGCACTACTGATCTTGAATAGACCACGTATCACTTCAAATTTAGTAGGTACTAGAATGTCACCAAACTCTAATTGAGGCCAGCTAGAATAAAGTGGTCACTCTGAGCTGGATCAAAGGATATGGGACAATTTAGCAAGAATAGCTGCAGGCCACAAATGTGTTAGCCCTCTCTCATCTACCAAGCTAACAATTTGCGCTGTCGTGGACCTTATCAAACAGCACTCTCACCAAAACTTTATAAATTTTTGGTGATGAAACAACGAACTGTAGACTGGTCAGAGAGTTATTACTTCATCCTGGCGAAGAAACAACAAGAAAATTTATTTAGGGCATTGACTAGACAAAATTTGTGAGCAGCTGTGGGAATCTTAACGGGTCACTGCCAATTGCGATAACATCTCTTTAGAATGAAATTAGCAGAATCGCCCCAATGCAGAGGTTGCGAACAAGAAGAAAAAACAGTAGAGAGTATAATGTATTAGTGCTCTGCTTTTTCTGAAATCAGAAGATACGTGTTGTCGTGGAAATCCCCCGGGAGCCTTATCACCTATTTTAAATCTCTAGGCCTGATGACAGCATGAGGAGTGGATATCCTTACACACTGGAGGATGCACAATCGGCCATATAGGGCCTTAGTGCCGGCATAGCACTTGCTCGCCCTTCTCCAAATTTCCACATTCAGATCAAGAATGTATAGTATACAGAGTGGTGAGGAAAAAATAGGCGTCACGCCTATACTAAGAGAAGGAAGAAGAGTTTTTTACAAATAATTTAAGTAATTCTGAACTATCAATATTATGTTTATTTCCTTCAATGGGTACCACTGTGGGGATATTAATATTATTAAAAATAATACATCTCTAACACTTTTTATGAAAGGTACTACTTATTTACAGAACATTAAGATATAAAATCCGAATAATTTGAAAATAAAAGGCTATTTCTTTTAAGGTACCTACTCCTTGAGAATAATCTGAAAATAATGATTGATGGTAGTTGTTAAGAGACATTTTCAACTGAATAAAATATAATTTGGTCCTTTTTATGGTCAGGCAAATAACAACCTACCAGCGGGTGTATAATTTACTCGACCATTTTTTTTTTGGTATAAAAGCAGAATGATATTAAAACACTTTTGTAATGATATGTTTTTGAGACTAAATTGCTATGGGTTTTTTGGTAGTCTAGTTTGCGGCATGACAAAATATAGGTTTTGATGAAAAGATATGCAGTTTGTGTCCCATGTGAATGAGATTGTTCCTACTTTGTTATAGTATGTGACGATGACGTGGAATTTTAATTTAGAATTATTTTTTTAAAACAAAATGATGGACTGAAAGTAGAAGTTAAGAAGGAATGTAAAAATATTACTACAAATTATAACTTTTCGGTATCCACCGGAATAAGCTAACTTTATCTTTGATGAAAAACACTTATTTTTCAAAATATTTTTTTTTTAAATTGAACCGACTTCAAAAAAAGTATCTACTAAAAAGCAAAAAATAGAATCTTTGTTTCTTAAAAAAATGATTTCGATTTCCCTGAAGTCGGCTCCAATGGTTTATATCTTGAGTTTGAATTGTCATAAAAAATCCTAAAACTAAATTTAAGAAATAGTTGTTTACGTATTACATACAATATTTTTTTTAACCGGCTAGAATTTAGAAATTTCCAATTTATTTTTGGGTCAGAAAATCTCATTTTGTCGGTCCGGGCCTGAAAATTATTGTGATAGTCCGGTAAAAACTTTTATTTCATCCTGTCCAGTAAATAAACTTCCCTATCATCAATATCTCCTCCCAGATTGACACCCAGTAAGTTAATAGACGAAGCCAGTGGAATTGCGTGTCCTGCCATGACTATATCTGGTTCTGCAATGTTAACCTTCTTAGAAAAAACTGCTGCCTGGGTTTTTTTAGCGTTAAATTCGACTTGGTTACTGTCACCCCAAGACAAAATTTCTTCCAGGTCTTTATTGAGTCGTGATACTTCATGCTGTCTGCGAAGATGTGCGTCAGCAGCCGATGTTCGAGAATTCAAAGTAAACGATGCGATAAGTGTGCTGTCGTCAGCAAAGCTATAAATTGGATTTTCTGTCTTCGCTAGAAGGTCGTTAATGTATAGTAAGAAGAGGGTTGGGGATAATATGGACCCCTGAGGAACACCAGCATTGATGGTAAAGGTGTCCGAGAGAAACCCGTCAATCGCCACTTGCAGAGAACGGTCCTGAAGAAAGCTAGAAAGCCATGAACAGAATCGACCGGGCATACCGTAGGATCGCAGTTTACTCTCCTCGTGCCAGACACGATCAAATGCTTTAGAAATGTCCAGTGCAATAGCCCGGGACTCCCCATGATGTTCGACTGCGTTGCTCCAAAGATGGGTGACATATGCTAGGAGGTCTCCTGTTGATCTGGACTTACGAAAGCCGTACTGATGGTCGCTGATAATATTAAGGCCCTCTAGGTACTTTAGAAGTTGTTGGTTAATAGCTTTCTCCATCACTTTTGATATAACTGAAAGCAATGCGACAGGTCGATAGTTGTTTGGCATGGTTTTCTTGCCTTTCTTTGGTATAGGCTGAACTCTTGCCTTCTTCCAGCAAGATGGAAATATTCCTTTTTTGTAGGATAGGTTAAAAAGTCTACAAAATATTGGTGTTAGCTCATCAGCGCATTCCTTGAGCACTATAATAGGAATTTCATCTGGACCAGAAGCCTTCCTGACATCGAGCCCTTTAAGAATTCGTTTGACAGGACGCTGACGGAATACGATATCAGTCATTTCCGATTGAACTGCTGGAATGTTCGGTGGTGTTTTTCCCTGAAAGTCTACGTTGGAATGAGAAGAAAATAGTTCTGCCAGTAAGTTCGCTTTATCTCCTGCTGTGGTTGCTATTGTGCCGTCGGAACGTGTTAGAGGTGGAATATTTGATTTGGTAAAATTTTGACTGACGGCCTTAGCGACTGACCAAAAAGACCTAGATCCGTTAGGACTGGCAAGAAGTTTGTTTTTGATCCTCGTGTTATGCGTCTCTTTGCTTTGATCTATCGTTTGCTTACACTGGTTTCGAGCGGTAACAAGGGTGGTGCGATTCTCAGCCGTTGGATTTTTACGCCACTGTCGGTAAGCTAGATTTTTAGATCTGACTGCGCGCTCGCAGTTTTTGCTAAACCAGGGCTTGCCGTTAGAAGGGCGCTTATTGGAATAAGGAATAAAGGCCAGTTAGAATGACATCGGAGACCTCTTGAGCACAAACGGATGGATCATCAGAAGAAAAGCACACGTTCAGCCAAGGAAAAGTGTGAAAATGGTTCTTCAGGTCTTCCCACCTGGCTGATCTGTAATGCCAAATCTTGCGAGGTTTAGGAGGCTGCTCAGAACAAATTGGTAGCTCGCTTAGTGTTGAAATAAGTTTGTGATCGGAAGATCCTAGCGGAGACTGTAGTGTATAGGTCTGGGTTTGATGTCAAAATAAGATCCAACAGACTAGCAAAATCACCATCTCGGTCTGGTATCCGCGTTGGTTCTTCTACGAGTTGAGTTAAGCCAGAACTGATCGCGAATGATTCTGCCTCACGGCCTTGTTCATCGTTGGTATTTGAGTATTTAAGCCAGTTGACATTATGGACGTTAAAGTCTCCAAAGATAGCGACTTCGGCATTTAGATGGTTGGTTTGCAAGAAGTCGATTGTGTTGGCTAGTGATGAGAAAAGGGCTCTGTATTGGGTGTCGCTTGGAGGACGGTAAAGGCAGCAGATAAACTTGGTGATTTTCTGCGCAGATATTTTAAACCACATTACATCAAACCCTGTCGGTTCAAGTGTTTCCTCTCGTTGGCAGCAAAGATCATCTCGGATAAAGAGACATACCCCAAAGTTGCGTCTAAATCGGCAATGAAAATCGTATCCAGGGTATAAATAGCTGACGGTATTTGTTGACGATCTGACCTTTGTCTCGGTCAGTGCGAGCACATGAGGCTTGGAAGATTGTAAGTGCTGGTGGACTGAATTTATGTTGGTGTTAAGCCCTCTGATGTTGCAGAAATCAATTTTGAAGTTGCTGTTTTTGGGTCTGTTAGCAACTGCAGGTGCCACACTATTTCTCCGTTGAGTGTTGTTAGGGGAACCCAGTGTATTGTAGGAGATAGTGGAAGTTCGATTAATATCGCTTGATGAGGCCACAGGACTAGCCCCCACCCGGAGATCCGATTGGGGGGCGAGTTTACCTCCGGAGTATTTTAGTCTTGGAGCTTCCATCATGCTTTTTTTCTTTCGGTCCCACCCTGGAAACCGGAAACATCGACACGGCGACGAAACGTTAACCCAAAGAGCAACTTCACGCCGCCTAAATCGATGCAATGGTATCTCACCGGGCGATGCCGGGTGGGCCCAACAGCATCTACCAGTAAAACATTACGGTATCATGTACTGTAATGTGTTGCCTAGCAACTCTGCTCTGATTGCTTAAGGGAAGACAATTACTTTTAATTTTTGACATTTAAAAACACTATAATTTGACGTAACTAGTCAAGTTACAAACTATTTTTAAAAAATTTATGACTCTATTAATTTATAAAAACAGGATGAAATAAAATATAATACGATACATGGTCGTAAGATTTTATTACAGGACTCGTTTTTATTTTCTGGCCTGGTCCGACAAAATGAGATTTTCTGACCTAAAAATAAACCAGAAATTACTAATTTCTGGCCGGTTTAAAAAAAATATTTATGGCAAATTGAACCAGAAATATGACTTATTTTTTGACAAAAAAACAAATCATAAACATTTTTGATTTGATGGATCTCGAAGGTTTCCTAAGCTGTAGCTAAATTACTTTTGTTTTAATTATAAAAATTTACATAATTTACATTTACATATTCTTTCATATGATTTTCCAAGGCTTTCGAAGAAATTTAAAAATTTTAGTCTTGCCTCATCTGAAAATTAAATAATTATATCTGAATAGATAACAATGGGTCGGACGTTATTCTATCAAAGATGAAATTCATCATAAGATTCAACAGCCTCCAAAAAGGGAAGAAGACATCCGAATTCCTGATGGGTGGTCCAAGCAACTATTATAAAAATTCCTGACATACCCATATCCCTAGTCAAAAATGGCGGTGAACCAATCCTGCATCATTTAAAACAACCAATAAACTGTTTGAATTAATATGATATTAATAAGGTATACTTATCAGTAGATAATAATAGCAAAAAAAAATTGTAATTTTTTAATTGATATTCATTGACGTCCCAGAATAACGTTATCTGCCTCAAAACCGAACATTAAGTAAAAACACGTATTTTATAGTGAAAGCATGATAAAAAAAATTAACTGTCTTCAAAAAAAAGGAAAATGCATTAAAAAGCCCGAAATAAAATATTTAATTCTTAAAAAAATTGGAAGCAACTAGGCATCTGATTTCGATTTCCCTGAAGTCGGCTCCAATGGTTTATATCTTTATAAAAGATTTGAGTTACTAACATTTAAAATCTAGATTTAATAGCTAAAATTAAAATAGAGGGTAATTTGCCATTGGAACCGACTTCAAGGAAATCGAAATCAGATACCTCTGGATCTGGATCTGGAAATTTGGGAGGGGCGAGCTAGTGCTCAGCCAGCACTGAGGCCACATATGACCCATTGTGCATCCTCCCGTATGTAGGGATATCCTCACCTCAGGATGTCACCAGGCCTATTGATTTAAAAAAGGTGATGAGGCTCCCGAGGGGTATCTCCCTGACATCGGCTGGTGTAAGCCAATACTCGCCCAACACGGATCTTCTGATTTCAGAAAAAGCAGAGCAGTCATACATAATGTGTTCTACTATTTCCTCTTCTTGTTCGCAGCATCTGCAGAGCGGCGATTCTGTTAGTTTCATCCTAAAGAGATGTTGTCGCAATTGGCAGTGACAGATACCTAGTTGCTTCCAATTTTTTTAAGAAAAGATTTTATTTCTGGCTTTTTAGTGTATTTTTATTTTCTTTTTTTTTTTTTTGAAGGAGGTTAAATTTTTTTTAAAAAGTTTTTATTATCCTTTCTAGTTGCTAATTGGCTTTGTCAGATGTGAGCGCAAATTCAAGATGTACTGTCTTCAAAACCTTCCGAATACCGTGCAATCCCCAACAATCCTGACATGTACCAATATGACTTTTTGGAGACATAAGTAAATTGTCTAACACCTAGAAACGTACGGTGAAGAAAAACATCGTGATGAAACGTGGACTTCATTGTCTAAAATGTTGATTAAATGATGATTCCTTCTCTTTGTGAGAAGAGGCCTTTGGTTTTAGAGTGGGACAGTAACGGGCTAATTATTATGTTTGTATGTTGATTTTTGTGGTATTTTCTGGAATATCTTTCACATTAATGACCAGACAATAACCAAATTTCTATGAGACCACATAGATACTCTACTCTTTTGAATACAAAAGGAATTTTTTAAATCGCATTATAAATTCCGAAGATGTTCGATAACATACATTAAAAAAATATGGTCGAATTGAGAACCTTCTTCTTTTTTGAAGTCGGTTGATAGTCTGTGACCAATTATTCCAAATAAAAAAAAACCTTACTAGCCAGCGACACCGTAGCCTGTGTGATCCACTTCGGAAGTTTCTTCAGTTCTTCCTGTTTAGAAAAACCATCTTGCCAGCGTCACCATAGACCGTTGCTGTTTCTTCAGTTTCCTGTTAAGAAAAATCATCTTGCCAACGGCACCATTAACCGGTGCTTACCAATTCCGGAGGTCTCAATTATTCCGTCCAGTAATCTCCGCAACATCGAATCCGTAGAACACCAGAAAAAGATAAGAAAATAGTTAATTACTTTTTTACTAATATCTTGAAGTTATTTTCTTTGAATAAACAATTTAACACTGATTTCTCTCTTTTATTTGTATGTCTGTACTTGGCGCCCTTTATTATTTGTTTGGGGAGAGTTAAAAAAAGAAAACCAGAAGGAGGCCACGAACCCTGGAGCTAGCAAAGGGTA
The DNA here is from genome assembly GCA_964028335.1 of Altica lythri. Taxonomy (NCBI): domain Eukaryota; kingdom Metazoa; phylum Arthropoda; class Insecta; order Coleoptera; family Chrysomelidae; genus Altica; species Altica lythri. Next base: position 68,491,618 of record OZ034805.1, read on the forward strand.
TTTTTACGCTACAATCATCATGCCAATAAATTTAAGCAAAGTTTTATTTTTGTGTGCCTGTATTATTAAATTAAGCGTTCTCTAGGGTAAGTTTTTAATTTTGGCAGTTACGGCTCTTACTAATTGACATTCTTCTTTATGATAAATTTAAGCCCCATGTGGTCGTATGACAGGAAAAGACCTTCATACAGTCATGACTTATTTTGTAGTGGAATCTAAGAAATAAAGTTGATTAGAGTATTTGTGTCTTTATCGTTATGCCAGTAATATTCAGAAAAGTTTTTTTTATATCTTTGAGTGTGTGTTATTAAATTAACCTTTGTTTAGGGTGAGTTTTTCACTTTATACAGCTACAGTTGCTACAGGTCTTAAGCCGGCCACTCACTTACAGTTTTAACTGTACAGTTATAACTGACTGTTAAAACTTTACGTGTGTGCGTATTTTAGTCTCAGTTGAATTCAACTTTACAGTTTATTATTATTAACTGACAAATACAAAAGTTCATATTTCAAAACTGAAGGGTTTAACTGAACTGAGCGTGTGTGGGGGTTCAACAGTATAGTTCTTAGTTTAATTTGTGTCGCTCGAGAGTGAACATGTCCTGAAATAAACAGGACCAAGTGGTAGTTGATTTCATCGAAATCTACAAATCTGAAACATGTTTCTGGAAAGTAAAGTCAAGTGAATACCAAGATCGCTGTAGAAAAGATGCTGCTTATAATAGATTGATGAAAAAGTTGTACGAGTTAGAACCTGGTTCAACAAAGAAACACGTTTTAACAAAAATAAATACTTTTTGAAAGGAAAAAAAGAATGTAGGGGCATCTAAGAAGTCTGGAGCATCAGCAGATAGCATATACAAGCCGGTACTTTGGTAATATGACTTATTTGACTTTTTAGGCGATCACGACACACGCCAAGCTCAAATCTGGAGAGTAAAACTGAAGAGGTAAGAAAAACATCATTTTGCCATTGGACTTTGCCATCATTCATATAGTAATTCATAAACGTATTCCTGATTTCTTTTGCGTCATTAGAAATATTTCCTCGACAACGCTGAAGTGGAATCATGTTCGATTGAGAACTACCGCAACCATTGGAAATAATAAATCCGTCTTAACTATTCTCTTGATACATACAGTTTGTAGGTTCGTAAGTACTAGATTGATGATCAATCAAAAAATTGTGTAAAGCACAAGTAGCCATTACCACTTCCTCCACATTCCATGGTTCTAAATTAATTGGGGACTGAAAGATACGAAACCGTCAGGCAAGTATTCCAAAAAACGTTTTCGACAATGTACCTTGCTCGAGATAATCGGTAGTTAAAAACCTCTTTTTTGGCTGAATCTAACAGCTCTGGCCTAAATGGTTTCAAAATATCCATTCTGAGATGTCAAGTGTGGTTCAGTCAGAACTCACAAGCATAACCATAGCTGCAAAAGAATTAATCAATAGGAACATCACAGGCAGGAATGTAAATATATACACAGACTGCCGACAAGCACTACTGACCTTGAATAGACCACGTATCACTTCAAGTTTAGTACTATATAGAATGTCACCAATCTCTAACTGAGGCCAGCCAGAATAACGTGGTCACTCTCAGCTGGATCAAAGGACATGGGAACTCTAAAGGCAACCACATTGCGGACAATTTAGCAAGGAGGGCTGCGGGCTACAAATATGTTAGCCCTCGCCCATCTACCAAGCTAACATTGTACGCTGTCGTGGACCTTATCAAACAGCTCTCTCACCAAAACTTTATACAGTGCTGGGATGAAACTACGAACTATAGACTGGCCAGAGAGTTATTACCTCATCCTGCGGAGAGGAAACAGCAAAAAAATTTAAGGCATTGACCAGACAAAATCTTCGAACACCTGTGGGAATCTTAACAGGTCACTGCCAATTGCGACAACATCTCTTTAGGATGAAATTAACAGAATCGCCGCTATGCAGAGGCTGCGAACAAGAAGAGGAAACAGTAGAACACATAATGTATGACTGCTCTGCTTTTTCTGAAATCAGAAGATCCGTGTTGGGCGAGTACTGGCTTACATCAGCCGATGTCAGAGAGATCCCCCTCGAGAGCCTCATCACCTATTTTAAATCACTAGGCCTGGTGACAGCCTGAGTTGAGGATATCCTTACACACGGGAGGAAACGCAACATCCGTTACGAAGACATAGAGTACATTTTTGAAATTGTTAGTAATATCGTCAGGCTGAGGAATATGTAAACTCTCGTTCACTAGCTTTGCAAAGAAAGATGTGTTCTGAAGTACCACTGTTTAAGCTTCTTTTTTCTTTTTTGCAAAGTTGCAAAAAGTAAACCGAGAGCGACCAAATCGTTCGAATCCATGCGTAAAACTGAAGGATTGAACTGTACGTGTGTGTACATCTCAGTTCACAGTTAAAGCTGTACGTGAGTACTTAATCAAGTACTACGACACCACCGTGAGGTGGCGCAGTTGATATCTAATAGCGATCCAAAGTTTGCCGGGTAGCTAGTATGTAGGTATAGATACCTAATGATTAGGTATGTAGGTATAGATAATGATTAGGTGATGAAAATAATTTTAAAATTACATATTTTTCATTTATCTCTAAATTGTCTCTTTTTGTACTAACAAATTCAGCGATAGACTTTCTTATACAAATTGTGTATTCCAAATTTTAAAGTATTTTAATCTCATTTCTAGTTACGAAGCCAACCTAAGATGGCGCAGTTAATAGCTTAAATATGTATTTACAGGAGCAATTCTTACTTAAATAAGAAGTAAAAAGCCACCGTAAGGTGGCGAAGTTGATGTCTCATGTATTTACACAGCAATTCTTACTTAATCAAGTACTATGACGCCACAGTAAGGTGGCGCAATTGATATCTCATATATTTACACAACATCTTTTACTTCATCAAGTACTATGAATCCACCAAAAGTTGGCGCAGAAAAAAAGCAAGAAATTACTGAGAATACATGAAATGATAAACACAGTAAGTAGAAAATAACATTATGTCAACAGCTACTCAATAAAGAAACGTTGATAATAAAAGAAGTAAAAGACCTCTCTGTTAATTAAGAAGAGAGTTATTAAGGAGGAAGCAAAAAAAATTAAAACAAAATAAAGAAGAACGAAGAATTTTCCAGAAGATCTAAAGACATATTTAGATATAATTTAAACAATTATAAGTTTGCATCTTGTTGACCTAGACTACCTATATGTTTCAATAATAAGTACCTACTCATATTAAAGAGGTAGAAAAACATTCCTAAGTCTGGATATCCTGCACTTAATAATAGGTTCGACAGGTTTCTGTTAAAATATTCTACATCAGTAGAATTCAAGAATTCAAAAATTTGTTTTTTTTTAAATTGCATACCAAAATGGCGGATTCCAAGCGCCATTTCTAATATAGCCAATCCAGTTGGATCATTAAAACGATCCACCCAATAAAATCTTTGAACCATCTTGAAACAAATTACTTATGCACATAAATGAAACAATTAGAAAAAAAGTAGACTAGTCTACTTCTAAATCCCGCCATAGGTACCTATAGCTAGCGCAGCCAGTAGATAGAAGGCCGTGGTATGTACAACAGGTGTAATAATAATTTAACAGTTACCTCTATCTGGTTATAGTGAAAAAGTAAGAAATTGTGAAATCATTCTTGTGTCTGGGGAATAAAATTCAATCTCCGCTTTACGGACGGCATCAAGTCTGGTCCACTCTTGAGTTAGTTAGCAATGAATGTTGAAACGCTTCGCGTAAATTTTACTAATATTACTAATAAGAACGTCTTGAGCGTAGGTGGCTGTTTCCTAATTTAAGTTCATTTTGTTTGTTCACGCGGCAGAGCCTGCTTTGGGATTTTTCGTGTGCTTAGTGTGCTATGCACTTGATAAGTGCAAGTGATAGTGTTCTGTTTTGTTACTGCTTTGGACCTATCCCATAGGATAACTACAGTCATTCAAATTTTTCATAATATGTGCATCCTTTAACAGATATGGTTCTTGTGAAAAACGTGCAGCTATAAGGTAATTTTTTTCTTTATTATTGGGTACTTAGGTAAATTAAATATCTCAAATTTAAAATAACAAAAATACGGAAAGATTTTTTCCAATCCATTTCTTTATAGAATTCTATCCACTGGACTAAAAAATGTCTTCTACACGTGTATAATTTTTATTTAAAATTGTGATTAAATTCTATTTATTGAAGACTTGCTTACTTTTAAAAAAGTAGGCCGAGGTTTTCTGTATTTCCCCCAAACCAAGTTCGACCTATCTTTTTTAAGCGGAACAAAGTTGCCATAAAGAAGACATTATTTTGAAAAGGTTAATAGACTTCAACATAATATGGAAAATATTAATTCTAGTTAAACAAGACAATATACATAACTCAAAATTATAAAATATTATTAATTAAAATATTATGTTTATAACAAGTTAGAATGCTTTGTATTTTTTTTTAATAATTTAGGTACTTTTTAAATCCTTAAGGACAACAATCTCAGGTAGCGAAAATTTAGAAAGTAAAGTAGGGTAGACTGGGTACGGTTGTGACAATTTTCAGTTGATCCGTCATATTTCTGTCTATATGGCAGTTAGATGGATAAAAATCGGTTTTTATAGTAATTGGTCTATCTCTCTACGAACGCATATTAAATTTTTTACCCTATTTGCAATAGGTATCTCATAGGAGTAAGTTAAAAAAAAAGAAAACTGTCACAATCGACCCCACCCTAGGGGCGGTTGTGACAGTGGTTGGGGTCGATAGTGACAACAGTAAAAAATAGTCAAAAATAATCTGTAATTATTTTAATTGCACAAAATACTTAATATTACGTCTTTGGGAATAGAAATCACAAAGTTTGGATACAAAAAATAATTTACAAACGGAATCTTAAATCACTATGACTACTAATAATAGGAACTTAGATAAGGAACTATATAAAATAAACAGTAAAGAGAACTTTAACATAAAATAAAACCTAGAAATCAAAAATTTATGAAACTACCAAAACACAACAATATTATTTAATAATTTAACAATAAACTAGTAAAACAAAAACATGTTTAATCTAGTCAGACTCATCACAGTTATGGCAGATATAATGGCGACTACCATCTGTGCAGTCTACGTGGGACCAAAGTTCACATTTTCCTTGGCACTTTATCCACTTTTCACCGGGTCTACTTTCATTAAATCCGCCCAAGCAAATCACACAAAAATACTCATCTTCCTCAGATGATTGTTGTGTAGCTTTGCATTTTCCTTTGTTTGACCCACTAAAATTTTTCTTGGCCTGTTTCACCTTCATTCGTTGTTTTTTGGCTTCATGTTGCTCTCTGATTGCTTTCTTTTCAGGGGTGTCAGTATAAATAGTTGACTTCTTAGCCCTAGAACCCCTTACTTTTCTTTGTGGAACCTTCGGAAAGGGTTTGATACTTTCAGGTGAAAAAACTGCTGAAGTTGAAGCAGTTGGCCCTATGTGATTCAAATTTATAATTAAAGATGAAGGTGGAGGTGTTTGCTTATCAGGCCTAAAGGTAGACAAATTTTCTTCTATGGATGAAAAATCTAAATTTTCCGTAATAATTTCAGGATCTGTTGTGTCTATTGCAAGAGATACAGGAGCACTTCCACCTGTGTCGGATGTCGGATTTGGTCTATCCGTAACGTAAGATGGTGCAAAATCAACTTTCCCAAATAAATTCCGATTAAAAGGATAGATTCCAGTTTTTAAAAAACCAGCCTGAATATTTGCTTGTGTGACAGCTTGAGGCATAGCACTTTTAACTATACCTGGTATGTCATAGATGGTCATCGTCTTACCGGGATTACTCCGCATCCATCCATCACAAGCAGTATTCACAGCTTTTTTTAAGGGACCAAAAACCGAACGGTCAAGTGGCTGCAATTTGTGCAAACAGTGTGGTGGAAATGAAAGTAAAGTGATACCATTCTCTTTACAAAAATCTAATGTATTAATATGCACATGCGAAGAATGATTATCTAGTACCAACAATATTTTATGAGCTAATGAAGCATTGGAGAATTTTTTGAAGTGCTTGAGAAATAAAAGAAAAGACTCATCCTGCATCCAGCCTGAAGGATTTGCAGACCCATCTGATCCTACTGGCCCGTCTCTAAGAAAATGGTCATGATAACGAACGCGAGGAAAAATGAGAAAAGGAGGAATGCTATTCCCCAAAGCGTTCACAGCAAAAGTAACTGTAACTAGCGTGCCCCTTTCAGCTGAAGTGACGGCTCCTACTTGCCGTATGCCACGTCTTGTCACTACTTTGTCTGGTTTCTGGACTGTAGTAATACCTGTCTCATCTATATTATATATATCCTGTGGTTCGTAAGTATGTCTGTCTAAAACTCTTTGAAGATTATCATAAAAAGCTTCAACGTTGGTTTTGTTGAAGCTAGTTGCTCTTGAAAGGCTAGTAGCTTGAGCTACCCGAACAGATAGCGAAGGATTTCGATTCATAAATGAACGAAACCATTCTTCTCCTGCCATATTATTTTCAGCCCATTTATCTGGTCGTTTTAAATTATATTTATTGGTGAGTTCAAAAGCTAACTTTCGTACTTCTTTAGGACTGAGTCCAAAATAAATATCTGCGCAACGTATTAAATACTTTGACAGCTGTGTTTCTTGTTCTTCAGAGAATACCTTATTGTGAGCGACATAGCCCATCCTGATATTCTCTCCCGTGCCATCTTCATCACTATTGCGTTTACGCACGTACCTTAATAACGACATGCGGTTAATTTGATACATCTCCGCAGCTTTTCGTAAGGACATCCCTCGTTTTACTTCTTCGTAAGCATTTACATAGTCACTCCTCTCATGCTTTCCTCTTTCCGTTTTCCTTACGCGTTTTCTAGGCATCTAAAATTAAAATAAAAAACATTTTATATTTGTCACAACCGTCCCCAAGAAAATTGTCACAACCGTACCCAATGCACCTTTTTGTAAATAAACAAACATTATGTTGACACCGAACAACCTACGAACAAACTAACTACGGGTTTTTGATTCCTAATATTTTATTTATCTTTATGACAAACACTAAATACTCTATTAATATACATGTAACTACATTTATCAAAAGAAATTTAATAAAAATACTTACTTTTGACGGTCAAAAATAAAAATTTACTTTTTTTGTAGTTATAATGCACGTTGATTGACGCAACACTGTGACACATTTCAAATCCACAAGCCACTATTCCCTCCCCTGGAACAGTTCGGCAATACCCTATACAAGCGCTAATATAACGACAATTAATATAACGACTGTCACTACCGTACCCTGGCACAACCGTACCCAGTCTACCCTACTTATATTGTTTGTAATTTTAACAAACAGAATATGATTATACGAGGTATGTTCAAGAAAACAATGAGAATTTTTGAATAAGTCATCAATATCTATTTTGTTTCTTCAAAGTAATCCTCCTCAGATATAACACTTGTGCCAGCACTTCTTCCAATCTTCGAAGCACTTCTGGAACTCAATTTTGGATATGGCCAACAGCCGTTTCTTCGGCGCGACCTTTATCTCCTCAATTGTGGCAAAACGTCGTCCTTTCATTGGTCTCTTTAGTTTTGGGAATCAGAAAAAGATGCATCCGGCCAAGTCCGGAAAAAACGGTAATTAAGACAGGATCTAGGGCAATTGCCCGAATTTTTTTTTCCAAAAGACAATTTCCCGAATACAATTGGTCGAATGAACAATTGCCAGAATGGACAATTGTCCGAAAGAATCATTTCCCGAATGGGCAATTTCCCGAATAACAATTGCGCGAAAAGACAATTGAACGAAAATTTATTTAAATTATTAATATTTTAAATCCGAGAGCTCCAGGTTTCCTTCACACTTTATCCAGGCTTAGGACTGGCGTGTTTAAAACTTGTTTTTTATTTTTTTTTAACATTTTATTGTTTTTTTTTATTTTTTTTAATTAGTATATATAGAAATGTGTCTTATTTTATTAAACTTGTTAAGTGCTAATAAGTCCAATTATGTGCTATTCCTCGTAGAAAGTCGTATGTGTTCGCAGGATCATAATTATTTACAAGACTAGACCTCCAAGCCTTCTATATATTGTTCGATTTAAAGCTTATGCAAGCTCTGCTCCAGCTGAATAGCTTTAATAAATCTCCAAATGTTTGGGAGATCTGCGGAAATCTGTTGCTCAAATCCTCGATGCCACTCTTCTATAGAATTGTTTGCCAGTCTTTCTTGAACACCATTATAACAATTCCACAGATCATGGGGGGAAATAAAGGCAAACGATGTTGCCTACCTCTTTGTGGACGCCTAATCTAGGTATCCTCAAAATAATCCACAACTGACTGAATTTATATAGGTAGCACATCTTGTTCGCAAAGGGTTTCAAGTGCACTCACTGCTTTAAAGCAAAATCTGCATCAGTTTTTTTTAAAACCATCTGATTGAATTCTTCTCAAGATACACTGAGTGAAGTGGATTTTTTTTTAAATATTAATACTATTTTCGGTCAACTGTCTTTTCGGGCAATTGTCCATTCGGGAAATGATTCTATCGGTCAATTGTCCATTCGGGCAATTGTCTTCGGGAAATTGTCTTTTGGGAAATTGTTTTCGGACAAGTGTCCGGCATGATTAAGGCATGATAAGGCATGATAACGCTGTTGGTTTTGGCCAAAAACTCACGAACAAGCAGTGATGAATGTGCCGGTGGATTATCAAGGTGGAAAATCCATGACTGGTTTTCTAACAAATCCTTGCGTTTAAGTCGTATTGTTTCTCTCAAACGTCTCATAACTTCCAGGTAATATTCCTTGTTGACTGTACGACCTTATGGCAAGAACTCATGATGCACTACGCCATTCTGATCCAAGGAAACAGTGAGCAAAACCTTGACATTCGACTGAGCTTGAGATCCTATTTTCGGTCTTGGCTGTTCTGGTCGCTTCCATTGGTATGATGGGGCTTTGGTTTCGATGTCATAGCCATATAACCAATGTTTCGTCACCAGTTATGATCCTTTTGAGGAAATCTGGATCGTCGTTGGCGGTATTAAACAACTCCTGAGCGATATTCGTGTAACGTTGTTTTTGGTCAAAATTGAGCAACTTTGGAACAATCTTCTCTGTCACACGTTTCATGTCCAAAACATCCGATACAATCGCATGACATATGATCCAGTTGATATGCCAACATCCTCAGCAACTGTCTTTACAGTAATTCGACGATTTTCTGAAAGTATTTGCTTTACTTATTCGACGTTTCCATCAGTTGTTGACGTACTAGGGCGTCCAGAGCGGTCATCGTCATCAATGTCTTTTCGGCCTTCGTTGAAGCATTTATACCATTCATACACTCTTTGTTTACTCAATGTAGATTCACCAAATGCCACAGTCAAGATTTGGAATGCAGATTCTTTGATCCATTTTGTTTGATAGTAGAAAATTAAGTATACCAAAACACATCTAACCTTTCTGTCTGCCAAGTACAAACTAAGAATGCAAAATGAGTGATATTCTTAACATTTATCAGGGATATGTCTTGTGTACCATAAGAAAAAAATCTTCGAGAATCGAATGTACCTAGCCCGTGAAATTCATAATTATTCTTTCTTTCTGAACAATCCTCGTATTAAATTTACAGTAGAAGAAAGACTTTCCAATAAAAAATAACGATTAATGCCACAAAAAAAAGAATATGTTTAAATATTTATGCTCTGACTTGAATAAGATTTTTGATATTTAAAATTTCACACTTTACCTGTAGAACGAATACGATTTTTTATATATGAAATTTCACACTTTAAAAATTTCTATAACACAAATTTATAAAGCATCCTTAAACAAAATAAAAATTGTATGTTGAAAATTACAAATTTTATGAGTGACATAAAAAATGCTTCAGACCGAATATGTCGCTTCATAGTAATTATCGTTAAGAAAGCATATATGGGGAGCGTAATTATTAAAAATACATTAGTTTTTAAATACCTACCTAGTTATTGAGTTATGAAATACAATACGAGGATTTTCTTTAATTGCAATAATGAAAAGACTCATTATCCTTTTATAACGTGCAGATACAAGGTTTTCCAGTTAAGACAGTTAGTTGATCAAAAATTAATGAAAACTAACAGCATTAGAAAAGGGCTACAACAATAAAATTACACACTTAAGAAGATTTTACAATACTTTTTTAAGAAATACGTTATAGGGTACCGCAATAAATTCTGGAAGTCGTTCTTTTAAACTTCACGCGTTAAAAATTGACAAATTTTTAAAAAATCGGGAAGTTATACGTTTTATTCCAATTTTCGAAAATCGAGTTTTCACCAGATCACCACATTTTGATGTCCTAAGAAGTCTATTCCCGAGCGCGTTTGTATGCATGTGCCATCAAAGCACTGAACTCACAATCAGTTCAAAGATGATCTGGGAATGTCTTGGCAAACATATTTAATTACCTAAGACAAAATAACACTGTTAGCCCCTTATGGGTTCCAGGACACAAAGGAATGGAAGGAAACGTAACAGCAGATGAGCTAGCTAAAAAAGTAGCTGAAACCCCATATTTGAGACCTGATCCATCTTGTGGAATCAGCAGAAGTATAGTTTTAGAAAAACTAAGAAAAAAAGTGGATTAAAGCACTGAACTCTCACACAACAAGTTCAAAGATTATCTGGGAATTCCTCGACAGATAGATTAATTAACTCGGATAAAATAACACTGTTAGCCCCTTATGGGTTCCAGGACACAAAGGAATGGAAGGGAACGAAACAACATATAAGCTAACTAAAAAAGGAGCTGAAACCCCATATTTGAGACCAGATCCATCTTGTGGAATCAGCAGAAGTATAGTCTTAGACAAACTAAGAAAAAAAGTGGATTAAAGCACTGAACTCTCACACAACAAGTTCAAAGATTATCTGGGAATCCCTCGACAGATAGATTAATTAACTCGGATAAAATAACACTGTTAGCCCCTTATGGGTTCCAGGACACAAAGGAATGGAAGGGAACAAAACAGCATATAAGCTAACTAAAAAAGGAGCTGAAACCCCATATTTGAGACCAGATCCATCTTGTGGAATCAGCAGTAGTATAGTCTAAGAAAAACTAAGGAAAGAAGTGGATCAAAGCACTGAACTGTCACACAATCAGTTCAAACATGATCTGGGAATGCCTCGACAAACATAATTAATTAACTAGGACAAAATAACACTGTTAGCCCCTTATGGGTTCCAGGACACAAAGCAATGGAAGGGAACGAAACAACAGATAAGCTAGCTAAAAAAGTAGCCGAAACCCCATATTTGAGATCAGAACCATCTTGTGGAATCAGCAGTAGTATAGTCTTAGAAAAACTAAGGAAAGAAGTGGATAAATAAAAAGCCAATTACTCGAAAGATTTAGCAGGATTAAGACAACCGAAGAAGTTACTAGGAAACTTTAACCAGAAGAAATATTTCAGTAAAAACATTCTCCCTATTATAACGGGAATATTAACCGGGCGCTACCGATTAAGAGGACGCTACCATTAGTAGATAAAAAAAGTGGAGATTCTGTGAGGAAGAAGTCGAAACCTCAATACACATACTCTCAGAATGGATTGCTTTACGTAATTGTAGGGTCACATACCTAGGATCATACGAAAAAGAAGAAAGATAGGAATAGAAGAACTGCTATAAGTCTGAGAAAATACCAGCATAGAAAAAAGAGGAGTACACAATAGATCTCATACTAGCTAACTACTGGAAATCTCCCTCAGTAATATCTATCTTGATGCAGTAGCATATATTTATTCTCGATTCAGATTGTAAATACTTAACACTATATACCTCAATACAAATACTTTAGTCATTGTAAATTTGTTTGGTACAGAACTTTTAACCGCAAATTTTTTTAAAAGGTGGTTACTAAGTTATTAAAATCTCAAATTTATCCAAAAGTTAGCTTTTCCAGCTTCGTAGGGTTAAAAAAACTACTATTGAAGTTGTAAAATATTCTTGTGAAAAATACTGTATGATAAATCCTTAATGGCGGACAGCTGGATGAATACAAAGGAGGTGGCGGACAAGGGTAAAGAATGCCAAAATTTTGGCAAAAAATCATCATCGTTTCCACCACGTAATGTTGCACCCTTAAGGAGCCTAAATTCAATTTTTTGTCTCTCTTCACCCTTCTTCGCCACCTTCTGCAGTAAGCTTTCCTTGCTTTGCCTATACGGTTTGTGTAGTATCGGAAGGCTCCGTGTCCACTTAATATTTGTGATAGGAAGTAGTTCGTTCCCCCGTGCTTACATTCTGCCCAGGTTGCGACATCTCTGATTAGCGCCCTAGTCCATTCTGCCTTCGTGCCACTCCTCCACCTTCTCTCCCAGGAAGCAATAGTTCTTCTCTTGGCTTCCTTTCGATTAGGCGGAGTCGCGCCTACTTCAAAGAGGAATCTCCTCTCCTACACCATCAGGTCAATCAGTGGGATGTCCGCGATGACCTGCGATGTCTCCGCTGATATGGTTCGGTAACCGGCTATGACTCTTAAGAGGAGTTTCCTCTGGAAGCTCTCTGTCAAGGACTTATATTTTTGAATAGACATTGCAGAGTGCCACACTGGGACTTCGTAGAAAAGCTTTGATTCTAGGATTCTTTATAGGATTTCCCACTTGTTGTTAGAGGAATTTGGAATTAGTCGTTGAATAGAAACGAAGCTGTGAATTAAAAAAAAGTAAAATTTTTGTGATTTTTCCTAATTTTCTTAGTCAAAAATCATTCTGAAGAGTTTTAAAAAGGTCTTTTTGACATTATTGCGATCCGATCAGTCACATTTTCCGAACCTATGAAGCAGGAAAAGCTAACTTATGAATTTTTATAACTGTTACACTTTTTCTCCCATAACACCTTTTTTGCTATAATGTATGGTGTAAAATAAGTTTTTCTTTCCATTTTAAATTAGTGTCAGGAACATAGTAGGTACACAGTTTGAGAACATTTCCTTGTTAATATCACGTTACAGAACTAAATAGAGCGTTTTGTATTAAACAAAATCGATCAATTTCGTTTATTACCAATTTATATTTATTTAGACTCCATTACCCTCATTTTATATTTTATTTTGTCTAGAATATCGCCTAATGTAACCTTGAAACTATTTTTTGTAGCTCTCATTTTTCGAAACGATTAAATTTTTCAACAGTATATTATGAGAATTACATAAAATTTGCAACAATGTTTATAAATTGTCGGCTACAACTGCGTTTCAAAAAACCGAAAACATCTGTTTTTTCGTTAAGAGTGTTATTATCGTCCGAGTTTTTTAAAAACAAAGAATAATAAACTTTCGGAAAATTGAGGAAATCCAATGATTGTATCAACATCGAACAAATAAAAAATGAAATTTTATACATTTTCCCAAGTTTTCGTAATACGTTTAAAAAATAAAAAATTAATTTTGATATATTCAAATGTATGAGGGATGTTAAGAATTTTTAAATAACTCATATAATCTTTATTTATTCTTCAATATCTATTTTGTCCCCTTCAAGTTAATCCCCCTTAGATATAACACACTTGTGCCAGCGCTTCTTCCAATCTTCGAAGCACTTCTGGAACTCTATTTTGGATAAGGCCATCAGCTCTTTCTTCTTTTATCTCTTCAATTGTAGCAAAACGTCGTCTTTTCATCGGTCTCTTTAGTTTTGGAAATGGGAAAAGGTTGCAGTTGGCCAATTTCGGAGAATACGGTAGTTGAGGCATGATAACGTTGTTGTTTTTGGCCAACAAGGAACAAGCAGTGATGAATCTGTCAGTGCCTTATCATGGTGCAAAATCCATGATTGGTTTTCCCACAAATTCTTGCGTTTAAGTCGTATTGCTTCGGGAAATCGTCTCATAACTACCAGATAATATTTCTTGTTGACCGTACGACGTTGCCGCAAGAACTCATGATGCACTACGTCATTGTAATCGAAGAAAACTGTGAGCAAAACCTTCACATTCGACCGAACTTGTCATGCTTTTTTCGGTATTGGCTCCTCTGGCAGCTTCCTTTGGGATGATTGGGCTTTGGTTTGTATCTCATAGCCATATAGGTACCCATGTTTCGTCACCAGTTATGATCCTTTTGAGGAAACACTTAAAGTCCCCATAAGTGTTTCACATTGGTGTCAGGTGTGGGGTGAACATTCTAGAATAACCTAGAAACAGTCTTTCATGCAAAGGTCCTTTCCTTATTCGGATATCTCGTTACAATTAGGGACATGAGGAACAAAAACTAAAGAATCGAATGTACGTAACCTGTGAAATTCAAAATTCTCATTTCTTTCTGAACAAACCTCGTATTTAACTTATTTAAAAGTTTACATCTAAAAAGCTCAATGTTACAAAAGAGATGCTATTATTAAGAGTGGATGAGAGTAAATAATATACGGATGTTATAATTTATAATAATAAAAATTTTCTCATTTCGTTAGTAAATTAGTGTCAATCTCGTCATTGCGAAAGTAGTTAATCCATTGACACTCAGTATGCAATTTCAATTATGAGGTGTTAATAAAAATATTTGCATTCATCAAAAGCTTTGATCAACAATTATTTAGAACATGTGTTGCATACAAATGTTGTTATAAAGTGCGCACTAAGCATGAACCTTGTTCTATCCTAATTTTATTTTTCCTAGAATGTGTTTTCCTTTGATTATCATAATAAAGAAAAAAGTGTTTATCTAAAACGGGTAATCTTCCAAAATTATGCACGAATTATTTTTTTATAAAACTATTAATACTGAATTTACGTAGTTAACTTTTACGATAAAGAGTTCTGGTGAATATATAAAACTGTAGGTACTTCTACTCTGCTATCTTTTCAAGAGTTTTTTTTTGTGGTAGATGGTGATAGTGTTGGTTTTCGATTAATAAATAAATATATAAACGAGAAACTAAAATAAAATGGAAAATAGTAAAAAAACAGAAAAAATTGCGAAAAAAAGAAAGCAAAGAAAATCTTTTTCTAAAATAAGCAAAATAACGCCACCGTAAGGTAGCGCAATTAATATCTTATACATATATTTAAACAAGCAATTCCTACTTAACTAATTACAATTACGCCACCATAAGGTGGCGCAGTTAACACCATAAATTTAAATCAACAATTCTTACTTAATTACCATGACGCCACCGGAAGGTGGCGTAGTTAATATATAAAAGATTTTGCCACTGACTGAGATATAGACGTACGCACAGCCGTAACTGTTGATGGTAGAAACGTGAAATTTAGACAGATGTTTATTTTTATAATGTGAACACCCTCTAAGAAGGGATTTTGAAAAATTTTAACCCTAAAATGGTGAAATAGAGGTTGAAAGATGGTATCGAAAAATCTTTAAATCGGCACCGATTTTTATAAAATTTGAAAATTTCATTAAACACGTCTTTTATGGTTTATTAGAATTCACCCCCCAAGGGTTCAAACAAGGGGTTGAAACTTTCTATGAATAATATTTAAAAATTACTCCGTTTTTTATAAAAAATATTATGCGGACTCGTACTGATAAAATGTTAAAAAAGATTTCTTGAAACTCGTAAAAAAATGTTGAAAATGGTAAAAAATTGTTGAAATTGGTAAATATAAATAATGTCGAAGATTATAAAGAAATCTTGAAAAACGTGGATAATTGTAAAAATTCGTGACAATCTTGAAAAATCGTCAAAATTTATAAAAAATATATCGAGAATTGTAAAAAAAATTGACAATCGTGAAAAATTAACAAAAATCCTAAAAAAATGTTAAAAATCCAGAAAAATTGTTGGAAATCGTAAAAAAAACGGTGAAAATTGTGAGAGTCGTTAATAATCTTGAAAAATTGCTGAGAATTATAAAAAATTCTGAAAAATTATGTTGAAAATCGTGAAAAGTTGATAAAAATCGTGAAAAATCAGAAAAAAAAACAACTAAAAAGGGACGAAAGCGTAAAAATCACAAATTACAACAAAACCTGTAAATAGACAAAAATTATGATAAAATCGACAAAAACAGTAATAAAATCATGGAAATCAGTCGAAAAACTAGAAAAATCGTAAAAAAAGCTAAAAACGGAAAAAAAAGATTATATAAGTATATCGATATGGTTCCCCCATCTTCAGGAACACCCTCCCATCAATAGAATTTTTGTTCCTGGATTCTGGCACTATTACTCGTTACCAATATAAATAAAAAAAAAAGTGTGAGGTGTCAAGGGACACCCATATGGAACGAAGTTTCGATTAATTAGTGAAGGAATTAGTAATTTGTAAACACAACAGAGTGTTTATAAAATCTCTACTTACCTAACGGAACTTGTGCAGAAACACTGTCAGGATACATTATTGTTTTTATTTTCTATTATTTTAATATTTATTTTCTACAAAAAACGTGTATAAACTTAACAAAGTTGCGACACTACACTGTTCAAAGCAAATAGATTATCACCATTTTCACATCTTCAACAGTTCGTTTCTTTTAATAAAAGTGTCCATTTATACAATACCAGAGGATTAGAGGATATACATCTACCTAGAATTTCTTTTTATTTCAATTTAATTTAAAACAGTAATTAACAATTTAATACAAAATTTTAAAATTAAAATATTTGACAGTAACTGACAGTTAAGGTAATTTGACGTAGGTACCTAACTAGTCAAGTTACGAACTATTTTTAAAATGTTTATGAATTTATTAATTTATAAAAACAGGATGAAATAAAATATAATACTATTATAGGTAATTATTTTTTTTCTACAGTATTTTCTTTTTAATGTACATTTTCTTTTAATTTAAAATAGTGTCTTTTTAATTGTAATATATCTATCTATGAGAGAGAGGGAGAGAGAGTTATTTATTTTTTGGTCTGTGAGAGAGAGAAACATACGGCTGTCGTGTCGTGTCGTGACAACTTTTGGTATGAATTTTTTTTGGCTAGCTCCTAGCGTCCGTCGTAACTGTTCGTAACGCCCGAAAGGGAACTTCGTTCCAAAAAATTTGATATCCCAGTCCCTTATTATACAATACACAAAAAACAACTTTCTTTTCTCCTGTGCCTGGTTTTCTATCGATTCCACTATTTATTAGCTCTTTTTTGCTGCTTTTCTATATTTCTATACCTTCTATCTCGTTCTTTCTGCTGCGATACTTATAAACTCAAATATTTTTTATTCTTCTTCTAAATCAACTTTTTCCCATTCCTCTACTTTCCAACTTCTTTTTTCTGCTGCTAAACGTTCTTCCTCTTGCAACTTTGCTCTACCACTTTTCAGCTCTATCTTCTACTTCTAATTGCTCCTGCCTTTTTATAAGGTATCGAGCAATAGAAAGAAAGATTTAACAGATACAGAGGAGCAGATAGAAAACCAGGAAAGAAAATTGTTTGTTTATTTACATTTACGTATATCAATATCAAAAGTACCAGAATCCACAACCAAGTAATTGTAGTAACAGCAAGGTATTCCCAAAGAGGGGATCCATTTATCACTTTATATTTAGTAAACACTGTTAAGAGTTGTTCAAAAGTCACTCCTAACTGTTGCTAATTTCTCTTCCGATCTTCTTCTCTAGTATCTTCTTCCATTCCTGCTACAGCACCTAAAATAGCATTATTAAAAATCCAGTAAATGCTATGACTCCTGAATAACCATTAAAAAATTCTTTTTTGTAGACACACTATTACCAGCCTGCGCGATAATATTTTCGTCTCTTTCTTATTTTGTTTAAGTGGTTACCATTGTATTTCCAATATTTTACAATTTTGGATACAATTTCCAATTTAATAGGTATTACTGATCTTTCCAGTTTTAGAAGGTTTGACCGAACTGAATCCGGTTAAGGGTTGTTTAAAACTCACTTATTCTTTCATAAAACGATATATATAGTCGATTCAGATAGAAGTGTCATCAAGTGGGCTGGGTACGTGTGAGATCATCTTTAACTTTATTACTAGACTAGCGGCCGCCCGCGACTTTATTCGCGTGAACTTTAGTTTTTTGCCACCGAATTTCATAAAAATTTTCAACCCCCATTTTAAATCCTTAGGAGTTAAATTTAAAAAGTCATTTCTTAGTACACCACTACGTAATAGAAAAAAACATATTCTCAAATTTTCAAGACTCTACGCGTCTATCGACAGTGTCATGTCGGCCAGCAGCAGCGTGCTACCGCCTTACCGCTCCACACAACCCGCACATTAAGACGCGTGTGGTTTTAGACTATAATTATTTTAAAACTATAAAAACTTGCATGCCATATGCAATCAAAATCTCAGCCCGATCGGTTTGAAATTCACAAAGTTTCATACAAACTTTCAGCCCCTATTTTATCCCTTAGGGGTGGAATTTATTAAAATTCTTTCTTGAGCGATGCCTACGTCATGGTAGCTATATGCACAAAAAATCTCAGCCCGATCGGTTTGAAATTGACAAAGTTTCATACAAACTTTCATCCCCTATTTTATCGCCTTAGGGGTGGAATTAATTAAAATCCTTTATTCGGGGATGCCTACGCCATAGTAGCTATATGCATGCATAATCTTAGCCCGATCGGTTTAAAAACAAACTTTCATACAAACTTTCATCGCGTATTGGATCCCCTTAGGGATGGAATTTTTAAAATCCCTTCTAAAGAATGCCTACGTCATAGTAGCTATATGCATGCAAAATCTCAGCCCGATCGGTTTAAAATTGACAAAATTTCATACAAACTTTCATTCCCTATTTCATCCCCTTAGGGGTGGAATTTATCAAAATCCTTTCTTAGGAGATATCTACACGTCATAGTAGCTACATGCATTCAAAATCTCAGCCCGATCGGTTTGAAATTAAAAAAATTTCAGACAAAATTTCATTCCCTATTTCATCCCCTTAGGGGTGGAATTTATCAAAATCCTATCTTAAGGGAAGTCTACGTCATAGTAGCTACATGCATGCAAAATCTTAGCCCGATCGGTTTGAAATTGAGAAACTTTTATACAAACTTTCATCGCTTATTTTATTCCCTTAGGGGTGGAATTTATTAAAACCCTTTCTTAGGGGATGCCTACGTCATAGTAGCTATATGCATGCAAAATCTCAACCTGATCGGTTTAAAATTGACAAAGTTTCATACAAACTTTCATCCCCTATTTTATCCCTTTGGGGGTGGAATTAATCAAAATCCTTTCTTAGCGGATGCCTACGTCATAACATCCACCTGCGTGCTAAATTTCAGCCCAATCCGTTCAGCGGTTTAAGCTGTGCATTGATAGTTCATACAAACTTTCATGCCCTATTTTATCCCCTTGGGGGTAAAATTAATCAAAATCCTTTCTTAGCGGATGCCTACGTCATAATATCTACCTGCACGCCAAATTTCAGCCCCATTCGTCCAGCGGTTTGGGCTCTGCGTTGATAGATCACTATGTCAGTCAGTCAATCAGTCAGTCAGTCACCGTTGAGTTTTATATATATAGATTTAATAGATTTAATGGAAACAGAACTTTAGTTAGGGAATTATATGTCATTGCGATGTGTCAAAATGTTTATAGTTATATTGAGCATATGTAGCAATCTGATCACAAGCTGGCTAATATTGCGATTCAAATTTCACTAAATGTGGGTGCTGCCACTACAAATTTGAATTTTCCAGAGACTACTTCTATTTGAATCAACTATATAATATAAGTAAGTTGTTTTGTGTATTTATTTATTTTTGAAAGTTTTGGAACAAGCATATTAAAGTTTTACTGTGAAGATTCGCACGTATATTTGTCAATGAAGATTCAGGAATGCCGCATCAGACTGGACCTCAACGAAAAAACAAAAACGCAAAAAAAAAGAATACAAGTCATTAATTAAGAAAAACAAACAAAAGTGCTGGGAATCTGTAATCGGTAAGAAATTGCAAATAGAATGCAGAGGCGGATGGAATCGAAATCTTTTAGATTTAAGATTTAAAGCGGCATCGTTAAAAAAACTTTGTGATGTCTCTTGAACTTGGGAGGTATATGTATACAGGGTGATTAAAACTTTTTTTTACTACAATAAAACTTTTAACATACAAAAAGCTGAAATTATTATGCCTAAATATATTTTATGTTTATTTGCAGTGTCTATAAACAAAGTATCTGAACAAAGAACTAACTTGCATCTTTAATAATTTAGTGACTTTTGAATATTAAAGTATCAAAGGAGAATATCAGCTGCAGCTGGACATGAAATTACTTACATTCACTGCAGGGCACACATATTGTCTTTAGCTCGAAACAAATATCCATCGATTAAACGTGTTCTTCATGTAATTAAAAATGTTTATTAATTGTTCCACAGATCATCAAATCGAGAGAAGAACCAATATTAAAAATTCCAGAAACTATAGATATTCGCTGGTTGAGTTATTTTAGATCCATTAACACTGTGTTATGGACCTACAATGATGAGCTGTGAGCATATACATAAAGATGGTAGGACGGATATTGGTAGAAATGAAGAAAAGCAGTTTTCTGACTAATCCCTCTGTCTTATACCCGATCCAGACTCTCCATGAGGCATGAGGCTACACGAGAGAACGCGAGTGCGAGAGTGAGGACGGTACTCTCGTATCTCCTCGTCTTCCCTCGCCTCGCTCTCGCTCCGTTTCCTGTCGGTTTTTCTGGCGCGAGTCAAAGGACGCGAGGAGTTGAGCCGAGAGAATCAGCCACACTCTCGCAAGTCTCGCATTCGCTCACTTTGTGATTAACTGCTGCAGAGTAAGGGCGATCGCGTTCTTTATCATGGCTAAGTGAAATAACGATTTGTGTACCACATTTATGGAACTGTATCAAATGGAAAATTGAGAGTGTGGATGACTAGCCCTTCGGCAGCCTCTAGGTGGTGCCTCGCGAGAGTCTGGATGGGGCATTACACGAAGCTGGTTTTAGTGTTTCTAATTTAAGCAAAGTATTGCAGTAACAAGATTTAAGTCTATTATCTTTGCCTAGCATTATACATAGTAAAAGTTTTCTTTTTATATAATCGTGTATTAACAATGCAATTTTTTTATTACTAGGTAATCATCCAGTTAGCACCGTGCAATCAATCTAACTTTTCGTCAAATAGTCAGTAAAAACATATTCTGTTCACTTTTTGATCGATCTGCGCTAATTTCTTGACCAACAGTTTAAAACACATGGATGAGCTATTTTCATAAAGAAGTATCTACGAAGATATTACTTATCTAGATACTAACTAATAGTTCAAAAAACTTTTTTTATAATACTTTCTTATCCTTGTAATACTTAATCAATTTAAATCAGTAATAATATACAACCAAAAATATGATTTAGGCCAACTGTTTGCTGTTGTACACCATCGATAGCAATCAATCTGCACCAATGCGGCTGTGTATTATTTTATTACTAGAAATAAATTGCTGGACCATTGAAAATATCAGAATGTAGAGAAAAATTGCTGTATAAGCACGGTCACTACATAAATTTTCCTTAACAACATAAATATTTGTTGGAGGTCGTTTGTAACCAAACTTTGATCTAGTTTATTTAATTTTCTAAAAATACAATTTTTAGTAAAGTAGATAAACATGACTTGTCAAACAAATTCCAATTCCCACATAAGTAAAACTTAAAAATCAAGATGTGCGCTGTTAATAATACTTAGAAACACACCTGGTTAGCTTGTTCGTTTATTTCATTATCAGATTTTTTTAAAACGATTAATCGAGATTTTGCAATATTATCGACTACAGGTTTATTTGTAAATTTTAAAGTAAACACATTTTTTTGGAAAAATAAAATAACACTATTTATATTCTATATTTTCTAATACAGCTTGGATCTCACTCCAGTTAAATAGAGCTTAGACGGAAGTGGAGTGAAACGATTTATTATGTTGTTTCATCGTTGTTTATTGTATTATATCTGGATTACCATACGCAGTTGGTTCCTTTTACGTTTCTTATGTTTTCTACTTTTACCTTTTATTTCTTCATCATTTTTAATTTTACTCTAATTGAAACTTCGTAACATGAGAATTCCCAGCCATCATCAGGGAGCTCCCTGATGATGGCTGTAAAATTGGCCGAAAGCTAGGAATTAAGACTCTTAAAAGAGTACTCTCATCAAATTTATTGCTTCAAACTCCTCCTAAACGTCTGGACCGAATGCAAATCAAACATGGCATTCCGTAAGGTTTGGTTTTTGGGCCGGTGCTGTTCATAATTTATGTCAATGATTTATGCTTCCACATACCTACAACCTTTATTTGCTGACGATTCTAGTTTTTTGAATTCAAAGACTATGGCAGATTTAGAACTATATCAGATCTGTTAAAACAGAATGCTGGTCTGTGGTTCTTAGAGAATGGTTTAAAACTCAATAAGAAAATAAAAGAAAAGATGGTTTTTTCTAATGTATCTCATGAAATAGAAAGTTTGAACTTGCTGGGAATAACACATTTACGTTTTTTTACATTTACCTTTTATTTCTATATCGTTTCCTTTTTAATTTTACTCTTATTTGCTTCAAGAGATCTGCCTCTGTTGTTATCGGGATAGTTTCTCCGGGGAAGAATTTTTCTCAATTTTCAATAGTAGTCGAAACTAGGGTTTCCAATCTGTTCGGCTTTCTCCGTAAAAAGGGCGGAAATTTGGAGTCGCCTCAAAAAAAAAAATGAAACTCTAACGTGGACCTCCTCACAAATGGGTAATACCTCCTCTTGTATTAAAGAGGAGGTATCACCCAGCGATCGGATAATAAAAGGTTTTACTTTTAGCTTCTTTTTGGGCTTTTACATTTATCGATCATGTTTATTAATTTTATTCTATCTAGACTGCCATACACAGCTTATCTGGCATTCCGCAAGGTTTGGTTCTTGGGCCGCTGCTGTTTATAATTTAAGTCAATGATTTATGCTTCCACATACAACCTTTTGAAACTAATTTATTTGCTGACGATTCTACTTTTCTTCATTCGAAGAAAACTATGGCAGATTTAATAACTACATCAGATCTGTTAAAAGAGAATGCTGGTCTGTGGTTCTTAAAAAATGGTTTAAAACTCAACAAGAAAATTACTTTCTTTTGTTTTTTCTGCTTTTACCTTTTATTTCTTTGTCGTTTTCTTTTTTTTTTATAACTGACCCATGCAGTTTTTCCTTTTAGCTTTCTTAAGTTTTTCTTTTCTTAATCATCGTTTTATATTTTGGTTTAATTTGCTGCCAGTTATTTTCTTTCGTTTTTACCTTTTATTTCTTCATCGTTTTCTATTTTATTTTTTCTGTCTTTCTATTTGTCTGATACTATTCTGCTTTTATATTATATCGTTCAACTACAACTAATCTCACGTGTTTTACCCAATCTATTAGTGACGCCTTAGATAACCGCCGTCAATTAGACACAGTGTTTACCGACTTCTCAAAGGCTTTTGATAAACTAAACCACCATCTTCTCATCAAGAAACTTGAAGCCGTGGGACTGGACAGCCAATTGCTGATGCTTATGAAGTCCTATCTTTACAATCGTATACTGTATGTAGAATTTCG
Source organism: Altica lythri (assembly GCA_964028335.1). Classification (NCBI taxonomy): domain Eukaryota; kingdom Metazoa; phylum Arthropoda; class Insecta; order Coleoptera; family Chrysomelidae; genus Altica; species Altica lythri. The sequence goes on from OZ034805.1 coordinate 68,515,182, forward strand.
TGGATTTCAATCTTTCAACTTTAGAGCATCAAGTGGCGCACCTCAGGGAAGTATCCTTGCGCCTCTTCTTTTTTCAATATTTTTCAACGATATAGGTAGTAACATTCAGAGTCCAATGCTTCTCTACGCGGACGACCTTAAACTTTACCGTGTTATCAACTCAATTAATGACTGCTATATTTTGCAAACTGACCTAAACACTTTGTCTACATGGTGTACTCAAAATGCACTACCTCTCAACATCAATAAATGTAAAACCATGAGATTTTCACTAAAAATCTTAAAGGACACTTTTGTGTATAATATTTATAACCATCCACTACAATGTATCAACGATACCAAGGATTTAGGTATATATTTCGATTCCCAGCTTAACTTTTCGATACACATCAATAAAACTACTTCCAAAGCTAAACAAATAATGGGTTTAGTTTTTCGCACCTTTAAGGAGTTTAGAAATATTGATACTATGCTAACTCTCTAGGCGTGTTCTAAACATGCTTAGGCGATCTGTGGGAAAGACGTGGGGACTCTCACCCAAGGTCGTCCGATGGATATACCTGGCGGTTGTCAGACCCATTGTCTCCTACGGATCATGCGTATGGTGGAACAAGGTTGAGCAATCAACTGTTCAAAGAAAACTGGACTCGCTTCAGAGGCTTGCATGCCTGCAAATCTCTGGGGCCATGAGGACAGCCCCTACAGCGGCACTGGAAGTTATCCTGGGCTTGCCACCTCTCAATATTTACATCAAAAGGGAGGCGATGTCGGGAGCTTACAGGCTGAAAGTTAATGGGTGTGATGCTGATGGTTTGTATCGTCATCGCACACTGTTCACTGGAGATTGTCAGGTCCTGTTGACAGGCTTGCCAGCTGACCAGATGATCCCCTGTTACAACTTTGAGGGTCGATACCAAGTCCGGCTGAGAGACAGAGCTGAGTGGACTGTGGACGGCTCTCAAAAAATTTTTGACGATGCAGGGATCAAGTATTTTACTGACGGATCTCGCACGTCAGAAGGAACTGGTGCAGGGGTCTGTGGTCCACGCAACCTTAGGCAGCACTTCACAACTGTGTACCAGGCTGAGGTATACGCCTTACTAAAGGCTGCCGACCACGCCCGAGGCCGTGGCTGGAGAGGGGAGAGGATAACTTTCTTCTCAGACAGCCAGGCTGCACTGCTGGCCTTAAAACAATTCCGGGTAAGTTCCAAGCTGATCTGGGAGTGCATACAAAACCTCAATGAACTGGCTAGACAAAACAGTGTCTTCTTGGAATGGATACCAGGGCATAAAGGTTTTGAAGGAAATGAAACCGCGGATCTTCTGGCCAAGAAGGGAGCGGATACACGATTTGCTGGTCTAGAACCTGTATTGGGACTGCCTAGAGCCTGGGTAAGGACCAAAGTCAGGAACTGGGTCTGGGAAGAGTCGACCAAACACTGGAGTAACACTGTAGGGCTGAGGCACTCGAAGCTGATGCTCAAAGGCTACTCCAAAAAACTCACGTCTGACATACTGGATCTCGGCAGAAGTCAGATTAGAGTACTAGTGGGCCTGCTCACCGGGCATGAATCATTCAGACTCCACCTTCGGAGGATGGGGATTCTGACACAGGAACCCACCTTGTGCCGACTGTGTGACATGGACGATGAGACGGCAACTCACATTCTATTCGCATGTGAGGCCTTGGACTATAAACGGTTCATCATCTTCGGTGACACGAATCCTGAATCCTATCACCACCTTGAGGAGCTGGTCACAGGACTCAAATCTCTTATAAAGGGAACTGCCCTGCGGCAACAGTGACTCAAGGAATTTAGGACCACTGGATTCTAGCCTTCCTGAGGATCAGCGGGATGCTGATTTTCAGCTGAACAAACTAGAGTCCTGCAAGCACGGGTGCATGTAAGGACTCTTGTTGCCGAACCTGGTCACAATATTCCCACAGGAAGCAGTGCTTAAACATGGGGCTCCATAGGTGAGACCATGCCAGGTTACTTAGATTAGATTAGATTAGATTAGAACTCTCTTTAATTCTTTTATTAGATCCCGGTTAGAATACGGTTCTCTTGTTTGGTCTCCTAATTACAATATACACAAAAATCAAATAGAATCATGTCAGAGGCACTTCATGAAATTCAAATTATAACCCTGTTTTCACGACACTCACGACAACTGACAACTGTCAATACTATCTAGTGTACAGGATAAGTTAATAGGTGGGGTAACGGCATTTCGTTTGTGTTAATTATGAAATATAAGTTGTTCTAGGAAGTTTTTTAAATAAAGTAGTTTTTGCACAGAATGGTTCAAAAAATAATCTTCTCAAATACCACTCGTCCTGTAATATTTTACTAGATAAATTTTTATTTTCCAGACTCAAACTTTTTTATTTTAGGCAAAACTACTCAAACAAACTGAATATGATAAAATCACTCGTCCTACGGACTCGTGATTTTATCACATTTCAATTTGTTTTCGTATTTTTGCCAAATAAAAAAGTTTTCGTGGAAACTAAAAATTTATCGATAAAATTTTAAGGACTCGTGGTATTACCTTTGATTATATGAAATTTACCTTAATTAAAAAAGTCCACTATATTATAACAGTTAACTGTTACTTTAACATTATTTTATACATCTTGCGGTACCTTTATTTACTACTGCTTATACAAAATATGTGACTGCATCGACGTCATGAATTTAAAGAGTATTAAAAGTTGAAAACCTTGAAAGGACCTAGAGTTAATCTACACCAAATGAAAAGATCTATAATAATTTTAATAAGAGTACTTCTATGTTTTGATCGTTAATAATCTATACATATAATAAAATTGTAACTGATTACTGGATGTACATATTTAAAAAACACAATAGTGGGCATTTATATACACAATAGAATCCGAAATATTGTTTTTCATTTCTTCTGTATGTCTGTATGTTTGTATGTCTATATGTTTGTACGTCTGTATGTCTGTATATCTGCATATTTGTTTCTAAGCGTGATATTACCATAAAAACATGATAATTTGTCGGTATATGATGTGGCGTGATAGTAGTCTGTTTCTACCTTAATTTTACTGCTCACGGCAAATTTTTAAACTACAACTCTTAAACTAAGTAGTTCTCACCGATATAGGTATGGTTATAATAGTCTGGTGAAATTATTCACAATACATTACGATCAAATAGATCGTTACAGTAGTTTCTCCACGTTGTTGAAATGTTGATAGTATGATATAAAACTTATAGGAAATACTGTTAAACTTTGTATTTAAAAAAAAATAACATTATAACTAATTGTAAAAGTGACACAACGAAAATTTACTTTATAATTTATTGCCTAAGAGATGTTAAAAGATAAATATTAGAAATGTAATACTGAGAGTCAATGAAAGCAGAATCTAGATATTCCAGGAAACTACTCGTATATCCAATAGTTTGTTTTTTATTTATCATAAAGTACCGCTATAGTTAATTAAACATTTTTTAGCGTTGAAGTTAATGTTTAAAGTGCGATAATTGTTTAACTAAACACATAAAAATTATAATCTGCACGGTAAACGTTATTAATAAGTATAACCGATATAATTAATTTTATATTTCATTAGTTATTAACAAATTACGTTAACAAAAACAAATTATTTAACATTAGTTAATAACTAATGAAGTATTAAATTTAAAAAAATCGCGATACTATTATCTCAAACGGTATAGTTGTTAATAAAGTCTACCGTAAAGATTATAATTTCCATGTGTTTATTTAAACAATTATCGCACTTTAAATATTAACTTGATTTTAAAAATAATGGTTCTTTATCGATGTTGGAAAAAAAATACCGTTTCATTTTTCAGTTACGCGTCACATTTTTCTGTTACGCGCCATGTTTATCTTACTCCTCTTATGGTCGGTTTAAACGAAGTACTATTTTTTTCGGTGGAATAGGGATAGCATGTCGCTTAAGCGGACTTACTCCCACCACCTGAAAACAGAGTGAGAGAAAAGCCAAAACCGTGAGAGGGCAAGCCACGTTTTTCTGTTGAATTTAATCAAAGTAAAACGTCAAGTTTTGACGGTAATATAATTTGCGATATATTTTAATAAAAATTACACAAAAAATGGATTCAGTCGTGGACAAAGTATACTATTCTACTTGTGTATAATGGAACACTCGCCTGCGGCTCTTGTTATAAACATCATCTAAGTGAATAATAGCTACCGTTATACGCTGGCTGAATAATACGTGGTCTGTCGCAAAGTAAACAGGAAAAAAACATTTACACAATGGAATTTATTTTATTCAAAATAGTCCCATTGAGACTTAATACAGCGATTTGCACAAACCACAAGTTTTTCGAATGAGGATATATGTTTATTGACCAGGATGTTCTTCAAAATGATCATCGACGCCTTTTGGATGACCTCTACGTCGGCCCTCCATGGGCAAAAGTTGTATACCAAAGAGAAAGAAATTGCACGGTGCCATACCCGGAGAATATCTCTTCAACAACCTTTTTGTATCCACTCCTGGAATAGGACTCCCCTTGTCGTTTTCATTTTATCCGGTCCTGTGTTATACGAAACTATTTTCTCCCTATAGTCTCTCTTATGTCATCCATCCATCGCCTTTGTGGACGTTCTACTTCTACACTTTTGGTCTCCATTGCACATTTCGTTTTGTCCATCTTTCGTTTCCCTGTCTTGCCACACTTTCCACCCAATTCCATTTCTGACTAGCAATATGTTCTATGACATCATTCCTCTTTGTCTTCTTTCTGATATACTCATTTTTAAGATGTTCTCTTTTGCTTACTCCCAACATACCTACTTCTCTCAATTACCCTTTGAGTTATTCTTAATTTGTTGACACTGTTAACGGTGAGGGTCATGGATTTCATACCATAAGTCATAACTGGAAGAATCCATGTGTTAAAGACTCTCTTTTTTAGATTGATAGGAATCTTGGGATTTTTGAGCTTATTGTTTAACTTTTCTACGGCTTCCGGATACGTTAGTTTGTTATTTCGTTTGATTTTCTTTATCTTTTGTTATAGTGTGGCCTAGGTATATATATTCATTGACTTCTTCTCCTTGTTGTCCATCTAAAAGTATACAGACTGGTTCCGGGCTGATACTTTTGGTTTATTTCTAGTCCAATTCTGAAGAGTGGTTGATGGATGAAATCCCATTTTTTGTCAAAAAATCAGATACATTTTTATAGACACCATTTCAAATCGAATCAGAGCTACTGCACATATTTATAGCAGCTATATTAAAAGTTAACAACAAATTTGAAATTATGCACTAGTTTTGTATCCTTTGGTTACTTTCAAATTGTTTTGTCTTATTTTGATTGATTTTCATATTTATTGACACTCAATTAAATAAATTTTCTTACAAGCAGTTTTGTTAATTATTTGTTTTGTTAAACTCTTGAAAATATCTAATTAGCATATAAATACATGACATTGAAATAGTTTGTTTGTTTAACATTATGTTTACTTGTCGTAGTCGGTAAACGTATTTTCTTAACAAATTACATTTTGGTATTTTATCAGACTAATCTCCGCCAATGGTTCTCATTGTTTTGGTTAGAAAACCTCTGGTGCCCGATCGTCTGTTGTTCCAACAGGTGTGTTTTCTAAATCTTACCACACCAATATAATTTTTATTCTTTTTTTGGTAAAGATCTGGTAGTAAATATCGGTGCTTTTAACACCAAAGAGTTAATCTTTGTTTATTTTTTTCAACGGTTTTGTTAATTTATTGTTTTTGATGTGGTTATCCTAAAACGTATATAATTAAAACCATAAATTTTCAAAAAATTCAACAAACTTAATGAATGGTAGGGGCGAACTGGGCTTTCTAAAAGGTGTTTGCAAATGTTCGATTAAAAACCAGTGCAATGTATAATTACATTTTTATACCGGTATAACATCTACAATTTTATTGTGAATAAATTTGACCAACATATTCACACATTTACTCAAGGTCTTCTTCACAATAGCATTTGTATTAAACTGGTATCAAAATTTACCAAATGGTTTGACGAAAAGCAGGTTGACCAACCTGTAAAGATGTTTGTAATTTGATGTACTTTTTGTATTTTACTCTTTATTCCACTTACACACACACACACACACACACACACACACACACACACACACACACACACACACACACACACACACACACACACACACACACACACACCTGACTTACCAGATGTCAATAAAATAGTACTAATTAATAAAAAATTTAGACAAACGTTGAACAAAAATTGACAATAACCTTAGTTTTCCTTCAACAAGATTGGCACGCCTGAATTCGTGATAATATTTGAGGAAAATTTGTAAAAAATTTGGATGAAAAGTTTGATGAAAACACAAATTTGCATTATGACCTTTAATAAATTTACGAACTTCCTGACGATAAAACTGTAGCTGTAATACCGATACAGTTTGTCTAGCCCTGTCCTCTTAATGAGATTTAATAGCCTTGACAGTGGCCTCTCCACATAACTTGGAGCAGCCGGTTACTCCTCTCCCAATACCTCGTCCTTGCAAGGCCTTCACATTGGCATAGGACATGAAATGCGGTTTCCTCCTCCTCTTGGTAGTATCGACAGATGTCTTCATCTGCCCAGTTCAGCTGACTAAGGTATTTTCTGAGCCGACAATGTCCTGTCAGGATACTGACAATCATTATGACATCGTTTCGCCTTTGTAATAACAGCTCTGCAGTAAATTTCGCAGAGTGTTTCTTGCATATTGATTTTTCCTACCACTTCTGGGTGTTCTCTAGAATCCGTTTCTCAATGGATGCCTTTCTGAAGGTGTTAGCAACCCCACCGAATTGTACCGGGCGAATCATTGGGATATTAGCTTCCACTTGGGACAATTCATCAGCCCCGAAACCCTGAGTGTACTGGAACCCATTCCAGTTTCAAAGAATTCCATATTGCAGCCTGTGTGAGGGCCCTAATGCAGTCCCACACGAGCTTTGAGCTTATTTGTGCCAAGACTATTGCCTAACCTAACCTAACCTGACTCTCCGTTGCACAGTATTGTATGGCCATTACTTCAGCCTGAAACACGCACCAAGACTAAATTGGACTTGTGTCCTATGTCTTCTACTTTATATTTCTGACTCAGTGCCTTTCTCAGTTTTTGAGCCATCGGTATACCAGATTGACTCCCCTAAAATTTGTGGGCCATTGTTTGATCCACCTTAACCCTATCATATAACTCTGCTTGCTCTTTTCCTCTCAATAAGATTATGAGAGCCTGGTCTTGTAACAGCCTGAGAGCAGTTTCCATAACCATAGTTTATGTGAAAAATGATACCACTAAAAATGTATTTATTTTTCTATGTAAATCATAGAAAGTTTTCCGATAGACAGAAAACAAATGTGTGAAAAATTCACTTAGTTTTCCTCATTGTTTTTGCCGCTCACGACATAGAAAAATTGAATCATTTTTTGTTTCTAATGGTTCTAATGTGCTTGATGATTATGTTGAGTTTCAAAATTTACATTAGCTCATCGTCATGATTTTTGTTTGAAAAGTAAATGTTAAAAATGATTCATATTAGAAATTCTGTCATCACCACAAAATCCACTTTAGTTAAGTTCTTTATTTGTCGAAAACAAATCAAAACTGTATGTTATCTCCTGGATTCCTGTTTTAAAAAATAAAGATTAAAATGATACCAAGACATTTTTTGTATGTTAAAATTGAAGAAAAAAGTGACGTTTTGATTTATTTAAAAATATTGTTAACATCTGTGTTTACAGGTAAAAGTTTATTGAGGTATTTAAAAAAAAAACAGATTAGTTAAAGTTTTTTACTTCAGTTTCCCCTATTCTCGTTTGTTTGGTTTTAAAGTTATTTTTAACAAAGAGTTTTAAGTGGTGTGGTAAACCAGGTTTTAATCATTTTATAATCTGGCTTGGTGAGTGAATTGGAGACTCTAAAAGCTAGATTATTCATTTATAACGCTGATAACTTTAGCAGTTACCTTGGTTGCAGATTTACTTAATAAATTATGGCTTTCTTTATACATGTTTGTTACTTTGTTTCAAGGCAGTACTAGGGGAAATGGTTATACATACTTATAATAAATTTTATGTCAGGAAGTTGGGATTTTTTTTTAACTATATTTTTAAAAATAATAAAATTGTAACTGGGGGTCTTTATATATACAAGATAATGTTTTTTTTTTCATTTTTTCTGTTTGTCTGTCTGTATGTTTGTTAACGCTAATATCTAAGCACAATTTACCAACATAAACACGCTTCCTAATCCTATCAAATAGACCAGCTTTAAAAAGAGTGTAATTTGCCATTGGAGCCGACTTCAAGGAAATTAAAATCAGATGAAGGAAAACATCGTGATGAAACGTAGACTTAATTGTCTGAAATCACCAACCCGCAGTGAGCAAGCGTGTTAATTAAATGCTCATTCTTTCTCTTTGTGAGAAGAGACCATTGGCTTTAGAGAGGAACAGTAACGGTCTAATTATGTTTTTATGTTATACATCATTATTAACATATTAACTGCACAGCTTATTCTGTTGATTTTTGTGGTATTTCCTTGAATATCTTCCACAGTGATGACCAGATCTTAACCAAATTTCTATGGGACCACAGGGACACTCTACTCTTTTGAATGCAAAAAGAATTTTTTAAATCGGTTTATAAATGCCGGAGATATTCGGTAACATACATAAAAAAATATATGTCGAATTGAGAATCTTCTCCTTTTTTGAAGTCGGTTAAAAATGACAATAAATCTTCTTGATCTGTTTTGCGACCCAATATCAATGTTTTTTTAAAATGATAGGTTAGTTGGAATGGGGTCCGAAATAAAATAAATATGTTAATTAAAAATCTCATTGTAGTGTCCTGAAGATGGCCTTATAAAGGTCGAAACGTCGGCACTTATTTCAAATAAGCTTTGGTTTTATTTCGGACAATAAATCGTTTGCATATTTTGCTTATTATATGTTTTTAATATAGAATCGAACAAAAAATGCCGTTAGATACAAGTGTCCTGGGAAAAATCGTAATTTCCCTGGGTTAATGATAGTATGCATTCATACATATGCAAATATAAAAGTAAGTTAAGCACTTACTGGTATTCATTATTGGGAATGTTCCTTCACACGAGAATATTACCGAAGAGTGCACCACACGGTCTTAGTGTAGTGTGTGCTTTGCTGTGACATAAATGCCGAGAGAGGACAGTCACAGTCACAATCATACAGATGACAATCCAACCAAACTGGTTACCGATATACGAACGACCAAAGATTGCCCCAAGGCTTATAAATACCTCTCGTTACGAACAGATAACATAAGATTACTTACTTCTATATGTGTGTGAAGAATAATAAACAATAAAACTATAGTTAAAATAATTATCTTCAACTATAATATTTACCATGATTATTTATTTTGTTCAAAATAACAAATAATGTACAGATATTGATAAATTAGTAAGAACTTCTGCTTATAAGAAAGTATCAATGAAAAGTTGAAATTTTGTAGCTTAAAAAGCAGTACGATTTTGTAGATCTAACAAAAGCTGAGAAATTGCTAACGTTAGGAAAAATAGGTGCGGCTAATAAGGCCCAACTAAAGAAGAATGTATAATATGTATAATAAAAACTTGTTATCCGAATCAACAAATTTTGGTATTAATTTAACGTACAGATCAACTACTATAAAATATCTCTTGCTGTAAACTAACATAAAAATATACATTTTAAAAAACCTTTTCCACTCTTTAAAATCACGACATATTTTTTTGTTTAACAGGGTACTCAAAATAATCTGAGTTATCCTCTGTTACGGACACATTCTTTAAGATAGTTACTGTTTGTCGTATTTTGAACAAGCGTAAAAATACCAACTAACGTTGTTTTTATTTTTGATTTGTTTTTCTTTGGTGAAATCTAGAAGACCTTATTAACCGCTAGCAGTGCTAGCACCGTATACGATGGTTGTCTTTTTAGTTTTGCATATAACCATAAAGACAAAAAATATATAGACATAAAGTATTTTATTGCTTTTTAAAATATGTCCCACCAAGATCGATACTTTTTTGCACACGTTCAAACCAATTGGTAAAAGAGTCTTCAGTTGATACCTGTAAAATGGCTGTTATAAAAGCCTCGATGGCTTCTTCTGGAATCTGGAATCGCTGCCTACGCATTAAATTCTTGATCTTTGAGAACATGAAGAAGTCGTTGGACTTAAGTCGGGACTATACGGTGGATTGTCTAACAATGCGATGTTTTGAAGCTCCAAATACAGTGGACAGTGTGAGCACTTGCATTGTCCTGATGTAGAATGCGAATGAATAAAGGATAGGTAGGTAAAGGATAGTTTTATAGGAGTATGTTGGGTAGGAGGACCCTGCTGTAGGACTTATGTCCTTTTCAGGGAGTGGATGTGAGTGTTTGGATGGTGTTGATGTGAGTGTTTGGATGGTGTTAGTATCTGTCGTCGCCCCGCTATTACAAACTTCTCCATTTGTACCAGGTTGAATTTCTGTTGTTTCTCCTGCTTCTTGCCATCCATGGTACTTCAACGTACCCACGTGACCCACGTGGTGCAATGTTGGTTTAGGAGATTGACTCTGTGATGTATCTCCTTCGTCGTGGAGCCCTTCCATTTGGCAAGGACAAAGGGAACCACAGAAACCTTCGTCAAGGGACAATTTTTATTTTTTGTATCCAATGGTGGAGTGGTCGGCACCATCTAGCGGTAGGAAAGGGAGGATTCCTCCAGCAGGGTTTCCAGGTCTTGAGAAAGGTCCATGTCTACGGATTGGAGGAGTCTCAGGTTAGGAAGGGGATCTTCTTTTTTGGGTCTCTGTATCTTCTTAGGAGTCCTCCATTCCAGTGTGGATGGAGGGTCCTCTGGGCAACGATACAAGATTCATTGCAGTAACAATACTATAAACGTTTTTTAAGCTTCCTTCAGTCTCCACAATTTTTTTATCCATACAAACGAATCACACCAAACAAGCCAAAACAAACGAATGACAAGTCGCAGAAAATTTTTAGAGCCATATGAGAGCTTTAGCTACAGTTTTTTCAAGCAAAATTTACAAACATAAAAACGCCTTCTAAACCTATCAAAGAGACTGGCTTTTGAATCAAGAACTTCTTATAATTGTCCTATACAGGCGCTAGATTAGTTAAATACGTTCTTCACCACCATTGGTGCAGATATTATTAGAAAATTTCCGCAGTTGGATAGGTCAAATATAATAATAACAAACCACTTTCTGTCACCATTCGAGTCGTTCTTTTTGAGACCTGTGGTGGAAGCGGAGATTACAGATATCATTTGTAATCCAAAATAGTCCAAAGCAGAGGATTGCCATGGTTGTTAGGGAGGTATGCGATCTGTTGACTGAACTTTGGCCTCACTCTTTAACAGGATTTTCACAATAGGACGTTTTTTTCAGTATTATTTTTTTAGTTGGGTGTGAGTGTTCGTGTAAAATATATTCCTGCATTTTAGTCGAAGCAATGAACCACTGAACCTTTGAAATTTAAACCGCAAGACAGATTTTAATGTTTCTTTTTGCATTCGATTTGTGGGAGCATCGGTAAACTTTGTGACTTTATGCGATTATGTAATATTGGAAAACTGTATTTGTGCATACAAAAAAAGAACTCGTTATTTATTAGCTGAATGAGTTTAATTTTGCTACTCAGAGATTACTGGGGTCGTTAAAAACGAATATGTCATTAAAAATGATCTCCGAAGTACCTGGTGCACAGGATACCATAGGTTTACATCGGCTCCTGGAGTTTTTGGTAATATCTTTATAACGTTAGTCAAAACTCAATATTCGGTTATTTTTGGGCTTGCTATAAAAGAATATGACATTGGAAGTGATCTCCGTAGTACCTGGTGCTCGGAATACCTTCTGTTTAGATCGCCTCCCGGAGTTTTTGGTACTGTCGTTATAAAATTAGTTAAAACTCAATACTTGGTTATTTGTGGGCACGCTGAAAAAGAGTATGACATTGGAAGTTTTCTCCGGAATATCTACCTGGTGCCCAGGATACCTTCTGTTTACATAGCCTCCTGGAGTTTTCGGTTATATCGATATAAAAATTAGTCAAAACTGAAAACACGGAGGTGTTGGGCTCGCCAAAAACAAATATGACATTAAAGTGATCTGCATAGTACCTGGTGTACAGAATAACTACTATTTACCTCGTCTAAAAGAGTTTTCGCTACATTTAGTAAAAAAATAGTCAAAACTCAGTATATACTAGGGAGTGTTTGGTCTCGCTGAGAACGTATATAATATTGAAAGCAATCTACGGAGTATCTAGTGCAGAGAACAGCAACTTTTACATCATCTCCTAGAGTTTTCACTAAATGTATAACGATATTACCAAAAACTTCGGAAGACAACGTAACCAGTAAGTATACTGGGCAACAGATAATCTGTAGATCACTTTTAATGTCAACTTCGTTTACAGCAAGCCCGAAAACTTCCAAATATGGAATTTTGACTAATTGTATAATGATATTACCGAAACCTCCAAGAGCAGAAGGTCTCGTGTATTATATAAAAAAGAATTAAAATTAAACTAAATAGAATTTTTTCTATTTCATTTTGAATTACAGTTTCTCTGTTCCTTAATTTCATTTTAAATCATTTTAAACTTAACTTAATTGTATTACTTGATTTCTTATCTCTAAACGATATTAAATAATAATTAGTTATTATTAATAGAAAAGGCAAAAACTAATACAGAACAAGAACAAAAGAAACAATTGTCATTTTACTGCCATTAATTTAATGGACTCATAATTGTTTGTACAGAAATGTTAAACTTTAGATTTTAAACAGATTTTGAAAGTTTAAAATATATTTAGTTTTCTAATTACAGGTTAGTTGAAAAGTTTTGATAGCAAAAATGAAAGATTGTGTATTTTTTAATGATTTTTTTTATTCAATATAATCTCCCTCAGCTTGAACACGTTTATTCCACTGATCCAGTAATTTTATACTATCTTGCTCCGCAAAATATTTTTTGGTCCTCCCTCCAGAAACAATACTATTAATTACTTCAAAATCGTCCGGAAAATGGCATTTTCCGGCCTAGGCCGGCAAAGTAGCTTTTAGATTATCTAAAGAGATGTCGCTATGAGTTTGAATTTTAAGTCATCAAAAATACATAATGAATATTACAAATTTTAATTAAATTTATTTAAAAACTGCGTATAATATACTAAACTTACCTATAACTTTTTCTAAAGATAAGCAGGATTCTAATTTACATTTAATTACTCTTACAACTTGTATTTTAAAATTTAACATTTATGTCAATTTATGAACATCTTTATATAAACATCTAATCTTGTATGTCACAAAGTAAAAAGTTTTTGAACTTGTTGTGTTTGCAACATATGTTAATTAAAACACTAATAACTGCTGAAGCTAAACACGTATATTAAGTATTAAACAAGTTATTACACAATACACAACAACACAACTATATTATAAACATCCAATGTGGCGCTTATATCTATCGGCTCTCTTCAAGTCAGTGGCCTTAGTTCAGGTAGCACAAGCAGTCAAGTCTTGAATATAACAGAACTTTTAAATATATTAAAAATTAGTCGGACCAAAAAATAGTGTGTGTTACACGTCCGGAAAATGTTTTGCAAGTGCTCGTATTGTTTCGCCTCGGTGCTACGCACCTCGGCTACACAACTTTACTCGCTCTTGCAAAATGTCATTTTCCGTCCTTGTGTCACAAATAACTATTTCGACGACTTCAATAGCTTCTTCGTTTGACGAAAATCGCTTTCCACGAGTTTCTGAAGAGGTACAATAGTTGGAGGGAGCCAAATTTGGTGAATACGGTGGGTGTCCAAGTAATTTGTACTTTATTTCGTTCAATTTTGCCATCTATCTATATATATAAAAATGAATGTTTGTCTGTATGTATGTATGTCTGTATGTATATATGTATGTATGTATGTCTGTATGTACTCAATGAACTCAAAAACTACTGGACCGATTATTATGAAATTTGGTATACATATGTAATTTTCCACGGAGAAGGTTTGTGTGATATGTACATTGATGTCACTCGCCACCAGGTGGCGCTGCAGAGTAGCAATGTCTGCACCGTTCAACCGATTGTCATGAAAATTGGTATGTACATGCATTTTTCCACGGAGAAGATTTGTATGATATGCTTATTGATGCCACTCGCCACCAGGTGGCGCTGCAGAGTAGCAACTTCTGCCCCGTTTAACCGATTGTCATAAAAATTGGTATGTATATGTATTTTTTCACGTAGAAGGTTTGTATTATATGTTCATTGATGCCACTCGCCACCAGGTGGCGCTGCAGAGTAGCAACTTCTGTCCCGTTCAACCGATTGTCTTGAAAATTGGTATGTATATGTATTTTTCCACGGAGAAGATTTGTATGATATGCTCATTGATGCCACTAGCCACCAGGTGGCGCTGCAGAGTAATAACTTCTGCCCCGTTTAACCGATTGTCATGAAAATCGGTATGATGATGTATTTTTAATGGGTAAGATAAATATGATATTCGTATTAATTGTAGTTACCACTAGATGGCGCTTCCATGTATCAAATTCAATAGTGATTAATAGATATCTATACAAATTCGTATAAATATAAGTTCGAAAAATATATTTTTGGTGCGATAAGTAAAACAAAACTATACACTTTCTTTCCTTCTCTATCTCTTCTCCTCTTTTTTTTTCTTAAATTTATTTTAGTTATTGGCGTAGCAACGCGCGCCGGGTACAGCTAGTCGTCAATAAAACCTATTTGGTCTTGATGAAAAATGTTTTTCTTCTGTAAACCGTTTTTTTTTTAAATTAAAATACTAAATTTTAGGTTTTATAAATTTAAGCATTTTTAAATTATCCTTAATATTATACATTTTGCTGTAACGACAAAAAATTTAATACAACCCGTTTGCTAAATATCTTGTTCTTGATATGTTGACTAATAACATAATAACAACATACATACAATGTAACTGTTATCTTGCATGTAATAAAGGTTTAAATATTGCTATTAGAAATCCGGTTCTTTACAATTATATTTTAAGTGTAGGATTTAGGCGGGACAATTTTTTTATAGATAAAATGACGTTATAGAAGACGTAACCTTAAGCGAAAGCATATTAATAAAGTAAAATCAAAGTATTTACTTTCACAACTACTTTGGATCTTAATTTTTTTTTATTTAAGAATGTCCTCATAGGTATAGACATAAATGCAAATGTCCCGAGAACATCTATTGGGGCAGAAGAGACAATTTATTGATTTGGGATATAAAGGCCTGCAAGTTAGGACGTCTGGGGAAGACGTGGGAAGGTAAGGAGTTCCACAATCTGGAGACCCTGGGGATGAAAGTACGATCGAATCGATCCGTTCTCGATGTCTGGCACTGAACGGTATAAGGGTGCATAGAGTCGGCACGTCGCGTTGCTCTGGCTGGTCTGGTAAGTGGAGGCACTATAGAGTGGAGTTCTTCTGAGCATAATCCGTTTATGTATCGGTAAAACAAGGAGAGATCAGACACTGCTCTTCGGTGGGACAATGGGGCTAGGTTTTTGGTGATACTGCTGTCGTTTATTAGTCGAACTGCTCTTCTCTGTATTGCATCAAGTACTCTGAGCCTAGACGGAGCTGCCGAACCCCATACATGCGAGCAGTATTCGAGATTAAGTCTTATTTGGGCTTTGTAAAGAGTAGCTAAGTTGGATGGAGAGAAACATTTCCGTGCTCTAAAAAGAAAGCATAACTTCTTTCCTACTGCAGTTGCTATGGATGCACTATGTTCGTTTCAGAGTAAGTCCTGGGAGATCGTTAAACCAACCAGTGTAATGGAGTTTCTTGCTGCTAGTGTCTGATCGTTCATTCTGATGGATGAGTCGTATGTTTGCCTCTTGTTAGATAGGCAACATGTCTTTGTCTTGGAAGCGTTGAAATTAACAAGATTCTTGGCGTCTAGTAGATCATGTAATGTGTAAAAGGGATAGAGTAGGAGCTAGAGCGGATCCTTGGGGAATTCCAGCGTTGATATTGTAGAGGAATTTCCATCTACGGCAACTTGAATGTGCCTGTTGGAGAGAAAGTTTGAGATCCATCTGGAAAGGCAGTTTGTTTAAGGAGAGCTGCATGCCACACTTAATCAAATGCTTTTGAGATGTCTAATGATACTATTTGAGTCTCCCCATGGCGGTGGATGGCATCATTCCAGACATGAGTTACATATGCTAGCAAATCGGCTGTTGACCTTTGTTGGCGAAAACCATACTGCCTGTCACTTAAAAGGTTGTATGTCTCAAGGTAGCTCAGAAACTCTCCATAGTTTTGCTAATAACAGATAGAAGAGATATGGGTCTGTAGTTAAAAGGGAGGATATTGACAAAAAACGCTTTCCACGAAGGAATTGTTTCAAGTTGCTGAAGAGGTAATAGTTGGAGGGAGCCAAATCTGGTATTTACGGTGGGTGTTCAAGCAATTCGTACTTTAATTCCTCCAATTTATCCATCGCCAACCAACTTGTCTGAACACGTGAATTTTCTTGATGAAAAATTATTGTTTTCTTCTGTAAACCGGGTCTTTTTTCACGATTTTTTTTACTTCACCTTTTTAAAACTGAAGAACCCGATCAGTCCTCTGTAAAAGTTGGTGTTACTGTTTAAGATCATGATGGTAGATCCAGGTCTAATCCATAGTTATAAAACTAAGCACAACATCGATTTTGTTCCACTTAAAACGCGTTAAACTACGTTAAGAAATTTGTTTTCGATTCTGTTTTTGTTGAATTGTTAATAAATGGAGCACTAACTTTCCAAATAGATTTTTCATATGTAATTCTTAGTGTAAAATATGGAGTATTCGTTCATCTGAGATGCGTATGGTATTAGCAATTTCACGCTAAGTCAAACAAAATGGAAAAAATTAAAAAAAAAATTAACCGTCCTGCGAATTCGATCCTACAACGTTACCCTATTCGTTTAGATTTATCCTATGCTAGCCCAAATACGCCACAGCCCGTTTAAAATATTTGTACCAAATTACTAACATATATTGATTGCATAAATTTTGATTATATTAATAATAATTTATTATAAATTTTGAGATTAACATTAGTAACAGGTGTATATAATCCAACTAAATAAAATATTACAACATAATTTAGACATTTTACTTTTAAAAACCAATGATTTTCATTAATTTATAGAACATTACAAAAATTGACATCTTTGGATATTTTGGTCAAATAATTAATAATAAAACAATACTATAGTAATAAAACTATTGTAACATTATAAACAAATATATAAGAACTAAAAATACCGTTTTAATAACAACTGTTATCACTGGATAAACTTATAAACGGTAATTAAATATTCAATTTCAAACGGATTACATTCACCTGTCAAAAAACACTTGTCAGCTTAAAATAAGCAATTGACACTCTTTAAAAACTTTTTCATTATTAATATTAATTAGTATTAATTGTATGTGATTGATTTTTTTTAACAAAAACAACACGAAATCGGTATTTTAAGTTAGTTTTTTTAATAGAATTTCTATAAATGACAGTTCCAGGCGGTTGTCATGGTAACTTCTCCGGTTCCAATATGGCTGACTTTCAGCCAACCAATAGGAAAACAAAAACAATGCCAAGGTCGTATATTTTCTTGGAATTTTATTTGACCTACATATTTTCTGGGAATTGAGCGGGATTTCTAGGAATTTATAGAAGGGGGATTCCAAAATCGTTAAAATTCAATTTTGAGGGTGAAAAACAATGGATATGGTATGAAAATAATTTTATTAAGTAAAAAATATATTAAATAATAATTTTTATACAGTTTTGTTAATTAATATTATAATATTGATGTAGATAAATTTTCAAAAAATTGTATCTATGAAACCAATTGCGTTATTTTGTTGAAAATTGGCAAGTACTTCAAATATAGACCAGTTAATAATAAATTAAATGTATATAAATTTTTATTGGCGATTATACGAGTTATAAGGGTGGCAATATTGGGTGTTTTTGCAAGTAACTGCCTACCAAAGTTTTTATGATATGAACTTTAAACTTTGTAATTATAATAAAACATTATTTATAATCAACATAATAAATTTTGGTAAAAAATGCTATACTCAGAAAAAAGTTATGCACGACAACGTGACACATTGTTTTAACAGAAATTGAGATTTTTTAAAAAATTTATTAATCCAATTTTTTATAAAAATGAAACAAAGAAAGAATATTTTATTAAGGAATGTGACCTCCTCGTGCCTATGTGATGGCTCTAAAATCTTTACAAACAATATTATAGACTTGCTCAATGATTTCTTCTGGTTTTATTACAATTTTTGGACGCCCACTTCTTGGTTCATCTTCGATGCTTTTACAACCAAGTTTAAAATCTAAAACTAATCGATGCACAGTTAGAAATGAAGGAGAAGATTCCTGTAACACTTTTACCATTTTTGTATGAATTTCTGTTGCTGATAAACCTTCCAAAACAAAGAATTTTATCACTGCAGGATATTCGGTTTTTTCCATTGTAACAAAATACACCGACTCGTCAACTTTAAATGGCTTGTAAGCAAAGAAATAATTGACAAATTAAAATAGACTTTTTTGTATATATTAATGGAAGATGAAATATTAAAATAGTGTAAAAAATTTTGATTCCGCTACTGGTTAATAGGTGTCGGTAATGTCGGTATCAAATTTTTCAAGACTTTTCAACCAAGCAAATAACTGATCAGTGTTGGTTGTTTTATTTGTATTAATTATTCGATATCAATTCTAGTACTCTCATAACTTTTAAAGATAACGTATTTTTTTATAGAAGATAAGATTCTTTTTCCATTTATATTTCTGAATGGTACCAGCCTATAATCGCAAAAACGATCAGATTGTTACTAATAATTCTTCCTTTGAGTTAAGGAAGGAGGAAAAAATGTGACAGTGTAATTCTTAAGTGATCTAAACATACATCAGAGCACATCGGTTTTTCTTATACAGGATTTTATGAGATAGATACCAGTCAATTAAATTTTAATAAGTAGTTTCATCATAAGTACATCCTGTGTTAAGATCTCTTAAGGTATGTTTCGATTTGCACATAATTGAATAGTTTCTTGTAAGAGCTCTGCAGGTGAAATGGATATTTTTTATTTGAAAAAAATTGCAAAGTAAAATTAATATCTTTTGCTAGCGTTTAATTGCAAAAAATATAACGGAACATCATTCAGTGGTGTATCTACTTTAAAATTGTTTTATTTGTGTAAACATAAACCCAGTTACGTTAAGTAATATAATAAAATCTCGAGATTTAGATTTGAATTAAATGGAAGCTACTCGTAGCATTTAAAAAATTAAATTCAGTAAACCTGCCCAACATTGCTTGCGTAAGCAACTGTTCAAACAAACTTAAACATCATCAAGTACGGATATTATGGGGAAATTATGTCATTATGTTGAATGTGGATGACCTCTACTACACAAATTTCTCTTTTGTAGACAGCATGACGCTTTGTGGAAGTCGTTTGTATTTAATAATATTCAGGACCGTATTTAAGATCATAATCTTTATACAAAAAACAAAATATACTCTCTTAAAACTGCTATCCGATTTAATACGAAAATCGTCCTACAAGGGGCGTTTTGAATTTCATCCGAATGCAATGATTTTCGTACGATTATGTTAATCCTTAGAGATAAAGAAAATAATCTTCTCGTTTATGACCATGATTTTCATACGCATATGTTTGTTAGATTACAATGAAATTCATCCGAAATTTTTATGTAAATAGATAGGTATTAAAAAAAAAAAATATATTTATACAACTTCTACACCATAAAGCGAAATTTTTGTTAAAAATTAAATAAAGGTAATAAAAGGCGACAACTTTCTTCTCAGACAGCCAGGCTGCACTGCTGGCCTTAAAACAATTCCAGGTTAGTTCCAAGCTGATATGGGAGTGCATACAAAACCTCAATGAACTGGCTAGACAAAACAGTGTCTTCTTGGAGTGGATTCCAGGGCATAAAGGTTTTGAAGGTAATGAAACCGCGGACCTTCTGGCCAAGAAGGGAGCGGATACACGATTCGCTGGTCCAGAACCTGTATTGGGTCTGCCCAGAGCCTGGGTAAGGACCAAAGTCAGGAACTGGGTCTGGGAAGAGTCGACCAAACACTGGAGTAATACTGTAGGGCTGACGTCTGACATACTGAATCTTGGCAGGAGCCAGATAAGAGTACTAGTGGGCCTGCTCACTGGGCATGGACCATTCAGACTACACCTTCGGAGGATGGGGATTCTGACACAGGAACCCACCTCGTGTCGACTGTGCGCCATGGACGATGAGACCGCAACTCACATTCTATTCGAGTGTGAGGCCTTGGACTATAAACGGTTCCTCATCTTCGGTGACACGAATCCTGAATCCTATCACCACCTTGAGTAGCTAGTCACAGGACTCAAATCTCTTATAAAGGGAACTGCCCTGTGCCAACAGTAACTCAAGGAATTTCGGACACCTGGATTCTAGCCTACCTGAAGATCAGTGTGATGTTGATTTTTAGCTGAACAAACTAGAGTCCTTCACGTATCGGGTGCATGTAAGGACTCTTGGTGCCGAACCTGGTCACAATATTCCCATAGGAAGCAGTGCTCAAACATGGGGCTCCACAGGAGAGACCATGCCAGGTTTATTTAGATTAGATTAGATTAGATTAGATTAGATTAGATTAGATTAGATATGTATGTAAATCTTATAAGTATTCTATATCCTATTTCTATTCTAAATTATCAACCTATTCGCTAAACTTTGGCCTTTGATTTCTAACCAGAATTATAAAAATCTATTTAATTTTGTATACGAGGTTTGTTCAAAAAGAAACGAGAATTTTGAATTTCCTTATGTTGGTACACATATACCTAATATATGTTGACAATATCAGCCATTTTTCATTGTTAGTTTGTGTTTGAGAGACAGATAGGTTAGACGTGTTTTGGTAATCTCTTCGATTTTCTACAATCGAACAAAATGGATCAAAGAATCTGCATTAAAAATGAAATAAAGTGTGCCAATGTATTCAATATATTAACTGTGGCATTTGGTGAAACTACTGTGAGTAAACTAATAGTGTATGAATGGTATAAAAACTTCAAAGAAGGCCGAGAAGACATTGATGACGATGACCGTTTTGAACGCCCGAGCACGTCAACAACTGATGAAAACGTCAAATCAGTGAAGCAAATGGATTTGGAATATCGTCAAATTACTATTAGGGAAGTTGCTGAGGATGTTGGCATATCAACTAGATCATGTTATACAATTGTATCCGATGTTTTGGGCATGAAACGTGTTGGCAGCAAAGATTGTTCCAAAATCGCTCAATTTTGACCAAAAACAACGTCGCATGAATACCACTCCAGAGATCTTTAAAGGGATCATAACTGATAACGAAACATGGGTGTATGTGACATCGAAACCAAAGCCTAACTAACCTAATGGAAGCGGCCAGAGGGGCCATTACCGAAAAAAGCACGTCAAGTTCAGTCAAATGTGAAGGTTTTGCTCACTGTTTTCTTCGATTATAAGTTGTTGGCCAAAAAAAACACCTTTATCATGCCTGAACCACTATATTCTCCGGACTTGGACGGCTGCGAATTTTTCCTATTCCCAAAACTAAAGAGACCGATGAAAGGACAACGTTTTGCCACAATTGAGGAGATAAAGGCCGCTGATGGCCATATCCAAAATCGAGTTTCAGAAGTGCTTTGAAGATTGAAAGAAACGCTGACACAAGTGTGATATATCTGAGGGAAATTACTTTAAAGTGGACAAAATAGCAAAAGGTGCTACAAGTGTTGTATTAATCATTATTGTTTTTTTGCCAAAATAAACTACCATTATCTGAAATAAAATAGTTCTTATAATTCTCTCTCTCTCTCTTCGAAGACTTCTCACTCCAATTTCTTAATTAAATTTAACAACACTTGTTGAGGAACTTGCGTTAATTCAATGTCAGATTCAAACATTTCATCATCGCATAACATGTTATGCTGGCAACATGATACAAGGACAATTTTGTCAACAAAACCGGGATGTACCTACTTTTAAACATCTCCGGAAACATCTCCAACGAGCAGCTATTATTCCAAACGTAATAGCTTCCTTATTTTATTTATATCATGTAACTATACACATTTATCTAAAACTATCCAACCACATAAACTTTCCAGTTCTTCTTTCCATTCCGAAGAATTCGTTGAGCTATATCAAATTCATGTGATGTGATAGGTAGTAGTCTGTTTCCACCGTTATTCACACAATATATTTCGAACAATAATTTTCAAATTTATTGCCGTTTTTTCCCTTAATAAAACTTTTTCACAACAAATTATAGGATTATAGTAACAAAACTACACCATTCATAAAATCCAACATTTACTACCACTATTAAATCTACATTTTTTGGAATCCACGTAATCTAATCTACCTGCCTACCCACCCTCTTTCCGAGAGAATATATTCAATTGGTTTTTCCTAATTTCTTAATATTGAATAAAAGGAATTAAGAAATTTCGAATATTATATTTCTTAAAACAAATAAATAAATGAATGATAGATACAATTCCATTGTGCCTAATTTTTAGTAAATCAAATAAAAAACTTTTTTATAGCGAACCCAGTAAATTCAAAACTGAGAATGTATTGAACTAGAAATATGTAACAGATAATTATAAAAAAAAATAATAAAGTTAAATAGGTAAACATAAATTAGTTAACAAGTTAATGCGATACTCATATATTTGGATTGTTATATAAATTCGTTAATAGACACAAATATGTATAAATAACATCGCGGGATGTACGAAAAATTTCAGGAAAATTATAGTATATTAAGTATGGAGAACGGTAAGGGTTTTATACCGATCGAAGACAATTGTTTGGAGGAGGAGCGGAGCGACGACTCCAATTATTGTCTGAGATCGGTTACCCTTAACGTTCGACATGCTTATAACGTTTTTTGCACGATTGATACCATTATAAATTATAAAATTAAACATTTTCGTCATATTGACTAGTTTCATTCATTTTATCAAGATAGATACTTTGGTTGTTAGGTAGTAACTAGGGTGCATAACAACAATGGAGAATTGAGTTTTTATTTAGTTGTCAATAATTTTAAGTACAATTTTGATTATTATAAATTAAAATATGAGCGAAAGTGAATTTGAAGAAATTGAACGGGCTTGGGAAGAAGGGTGTTCCGCAATTATTCCTGAAAAATTCAAAATCCGTTATCAAAATACCTAGCAAAGTTTTAAAAAATGGTGCGAAGACAAGAATTTAAGAATCGATGAAAAGACTCTATTGGCATATTTCGTTCAAAGACATATGCAGTTGAAAGCTCCTGGAAGCCTCTGGGCAGAATATTCAATGATTAAATCCACCGGTTTTCTTTATGATGGCATTGATATTTCCAAGTTTTCAACTTTGATCGCGTATTTGAAGAGAAAAAATGTTGGCTATAGGCCTAAGAAAGCGAGCATTTTTACACGGGAGCAATTTGAAAAATTTCTGATGGAAGCACCGGATGAAGAATTTCTAATTCACAAGGTAATGTAAGCTAGTTTAGGTAAAAGAAATACTCTAATGAAGATTTTTTCATAATTTGTAGGTCGCAATGATATTGGGAATATCTGGTGCCTGTAGAAGAGAAGAATTATATAATATTACTATGAATGACTTCCAACAAACCGATGGTTTAATGATTGTAAAAGTACCCAATACAAAAACGAACATCCAGCGTAATTTTACAGTCGTTAATAAACCAGACGATCAAATTCCATATTTAGAAATTCTGCAAAAGTATATAAAACTTCGCCCATTACAAGTAAAATCAAATCATTTGTTCTTAAGATACGCCAAAGGAAAATGTTGTGCTCAAGTAATAGGGAAAGGGCTGGCCTTCTCAAATTGCCAAATTCTTAAATTTGCCTAATCCCGAGAACTATACTGGCCATTCGTTCAGGAGGACATCAGCAACGCTTTTGGCTAATAAAGGTGTTGATGTCCTCGGATTAAAGCGTCATGGAGGTTGGCGTTCATCGACAGTGGCAGAAAGATATGTAGAAGATTCTCTTCAAAATAAAATAGATTTTGCCGAAAAAATATTTTGCAATACTAGTAATACTACTAATGTATGCGATTCTGCAGGAGTTTCTGTTAGAAGTGAAACCACAGCCCAAACAAGTGGGATTTCATTAAATAATTTAACAAATTGTACCATAAGTTTCAATATTAATAAATAATCCGTTAGTTTTCTTTATTCTTTCAAAAAATAAATTAAAATTAAGAGATTTTTTAACTCGACGGTAAGTGAATTACTTACCGTCGAGTTGGAGTACTTACCGTCGAGTTGGAGTACTTACCGTCGAGTTGGATTACTTACCGTCGAGTTGCTAGTAAATGTCACCTACTGACGTAAAATCTGTCACGGTAAACAGTCAAAAATGATCAATCGTGCAAAAAAATAGTTTTAGAATCAATAATATGAATTTTATAATAGTTATGTTGATTAAAATTTAATTGAACTAACCACAATAATCAACAAAAATACTCTTATTTCCTCAGAATTAATAATTTTCCTTGCCATTCACAATGGACAATATTTTATCAGTTTTCTGGACTTTGGATGGAAGGAGTGTACCAAGGACTATAGGGAATATTTGTATGATTCGAATAATAATTTTTTTTATACATAAACTTTTCCTTTAGATGTACGCCCGTATTAATATTTTTTTTATATAAATAATTTCGTTTTAAATAAGAAAATAATTATTGAAAATTGTTATATAAAAATACATGTAAAAAAATAGTTAACCTATGTAACTGACTCTTAAAACAAAGAGATCAAATATTTACAACCTTTGTAGTATTTGAGAAATTGTTCTAACTGTTTCCTAATAGTATTTTAATGGTTTTACCAGAAGCCAAATATAAGAATTGGAATACAATTTTAGAAACTGAAAGGTTTTACCGGAAGCCAAATATGTATTAGAATTGTAATACAATTTTAGACACTGAAAGCTTTTACCGGAAGCCAAATATGTATTAGAATTGTAATACAATTTTTCAAACATTACAATTAGGTAGCCCTAATGCTAGAGAAATTTCAAAATATTTAGAAATTCCCACTGCGTCATGAAAACTAAGTATTCATTATCATTTTGATCTGTTTTCTAATTGTTGGGATAGGTAGATACTGATTAGATCTCTGATTGTATTGAAACATTTTTACTCGGTTAAAACAGGAAATAAGGAACAGCGGTTAATGTAAACACCGGAGTTAAATTTAAGAACTTCCGGATTTTGTATAAAATTGGTGTAATCACTCTAAGTGGGAAATTTGCAATCGTGATTTCTACTTAGGGTTTCACAAAGGTATGTAACTTTTAGTAAATTCCGTTCTTGATATATTTTTAATGAAATTGTATCCCTTGTGCTTTTTGAATTAAAAATATAATGTGTGGTGTCAATTTAGGTTCCTCAGAGTCTCTCATCCTAAACAAAGAAAGTACATAAAATTAGGTTCAACATCAACAGTAAAATTGAGAGGCAACGGGAGTCCAGTCAAAATGTTATCTTCTATCGCTACTCTATAAACATAAATCAAGAGTCGTTGTTTGTGAAATTAATTGAAATATCAAGTTACTTCAGCTCGAAGTTCTTTTGTTATTTGGCTCACGATCAATTTGAGTCCAATACCTCGTCCTATCTTACTTAGAAATCTTGCTTTTGGATCTTGCCGAATATCTGAATTCAGTTGTATGTTGATCCAGTGAAACCATTATTAAACAGTGACTTGATGTCAATGTTTTATCGAAAACAAGTCTTTCGAATAATCAAGAAATCTACTTTGTGGTAATAAATGTCAATGACAATCAAACGACTGGTTCTATGTATAAATTCCTTAATATTTCATTAACACTTCAATAAAATTGTAAAAACTAAAACTATGAATTTAAATATATATTAATTAATAGAACAAATATTAGTAATTAGCCACTTAAACCTTTAAAAGTTGTGTAAGGTTAGTCTATTTAATTATATTTAATAATAAGAGATGTTAAGGAACATTTTTTAAAGGAACAAATTATTTCTCTATATGGTTCCAAATTAGGTTCCTTTCAAAATTGTGATAGTTAGCAGAAAAAGGAACTTAGAGAGTCCTTTAGAGACTTAATGGTATGAACATACAAGCAAACCAAGTTAAAAACTTGATAGATAACTGAAACCGTAAGAAACATACCAAGAGCGGTCATTAAAGTTCTGTTAAACCTTTTTCCTCTTTATATTATTTTAAAGCATAAGGCAAGGATAGAGTTTTATAGGTTGTAAGAAAACCTGAAGAAAATATTTGTTAGATCAGAACACAGCAAAATAAATCAAAAAATTGGAGAAAACATCTGAAAGATGAAATCAGACCACATGGTTCCCAAATACCTGCCTTTTAGATTTTCTGTTCTTTTGGAAACATGCACCTCTGTATTATAGACAAATGTATACAAAATTTGCAATGCACAACAAAGAATAATTTAAAGGACTATAAATATAAGCTGATCAATTCACTCTTAGGCGGCTATTGGGGGCCTTAAAGACCTAAAAGTGGTCTCCAAACTTTACATTTAGGATTACAATTAGTACACATACAGGTCTAAGACTGGAGAGGGTTTAAGATAATGAATTTACAGCAACGACAGAAATAAATAATTTTCTGTCCTTTTGTAAAGTTTCACCTCTGTTTTACAGACAAATAATTTAAGGGACAATAAATCTAAGCGTATTAATACACTATCAGGCAGCTATTCAGGCATTAAAGAACCTAAAGTGATCTTCAGGCTAGTATACGAGTGAAAAGTATAACTTGATGTTTTGGCAACAAGCGGGCTAATAGGATGGATCAGCAACAAAATTTTATGGTCCATAGCTAGGTTTAGGAGTACCGAAAAATACGTTTTTGGTCCTCCGTCCAGAAACAATACTAGTAATTACTTCAAAATCGTCCGGAAAATGGCATTTTGCGGCCTAGGCCGGCAAAGTAGCTTTTAGATTATCTAAAGAGATGGCGCTATGAGTTTAAATTTTAAGTCATCAAAAATACATAATGAATAATACAAAACTGCGTATAATATACTAAACTTACCTATAACTTTTTCTAAAGATAAGCAGAATTCTAATATACATTTAATTTCTCTCACAACTTGTATTTTAAAATTTGACATTTATGTCAATTTATGAACATCTTTATACAAACATCTAATCTTGTATGTCACAAAGTAAAAAAGTTTTTGAACTTGTTGTGTTTGCAACATATGTTAATTAAAACACTAATAACTGCTGAAGCTAAACACGTATATTAAGTATTAAACAAGTTATTACACAATACACAACTATAATATAAACATCCAATGTGGCGCTTATATCTGTCGGCTGTCTTCTAGTCAGTGGCCTTAGTTCAAGTAGCACAAGCAGTCAAGTCTTGAACATAACAGAACTTTTGAAAATATTAAAAATTAGTCGGACCAAAAAATAGTGTGTGTTACACGTCCGGAAAATGTTTTGCAAGTGCTCGTATTGTTTCGCCTCGGTGCTACGCACCTCGGCTACACAACTTTACTCGCTCTTGCAATATGTCATTTTCCGTCCTTGTGTCATATGAAAGCTTGGATCCATAGACAACTAAAACATCACTGGGAATCCAACTCCGTGAAATGTATGCTACAAAACAAGCAGGAATCAACTGCGAGTTATTCTCTTTACGGGCCATGCACCAGAAAATCTAAGCGTATTAATACACTATCAGGCAGCTATTGAGGACTTAAAGAACCTAAAGTGATCTCCAGACTAGTATACGACTGTAAAGTATAAGTGGATGTTCTGGCCACTAGCGGGCTAATAGGAAGGATCAGCAACAATATTTTATGGTCCATAGCTAGGTTAAGGGATACCAAAAAGTACGTTTCATAGCCATATGAAAGCCTGGATCAATAGACAATACAAGATTTTCAATACAATGAAACTCTAGGTGATGAAGTAAAGGTTGCTGTGCTGAACACTAAATGCTTCGTAGATCGATTTCTATATAGTAGGTATACGTTCTCCGCGAGCCCCAAAACGCACTAGTATTGAGTTTTGACTAATTGTTTATCGATATTACTAAAAACTCCAGGCACAAGGTAAACAGTAGGTAAGTATCCTGTGCACCAGGAACTACGGAGATCACTTCCAATGTTATATTCGTTTTCAGCGAGCCCAAAAATAACCAAATTTTGAGTTTTGACTAATTTTATAATAATACTATCGAAAACACCAGGAGGCGATCTAAACAGAAGGTATCCTGAGCACTAGGTACTCCGGAGATCACTTTTAATGACATATTCCTTTTTAGCGACTTTAGAAAACCCTCATTAACAAAATTAAACCCAAATCATAAGATCACAAAGTTTCCTGATGCTCTCACGAATCGAATGTAAAAAGAATCATTAAAATTCGTCTTGTTTACATTTGGGAAGTTCAGTGCTTTATTGCCTCGACTACAATTTTAGTTTTTAATATTTAATCATTGCGAAAAAGACATCTATTCTGGTTTTAAATAATTTTACTTGTAAAATGTAAATTGAAATTTGCATCCTATATACAGTATCTGTATATTTAGTAGAAAACAATTTTACATATTTCTGTATAAAAAATAATTAGAATGAATATACAAATTGCAGTATCTAAAGTGCATTAATTAACTTATGACTACTAATTGTTAATTACCATATTTAACACCTTTGCCTGTGTATAATGATAGGCGTTTCTTTGTTAATTGTATATTTATTTCATAATGTATTTTGTTATGTCTAAAAAAATAACATTGTGTTATTTGTATATATATATATATATACAGCATTTACACTTTCATTTAATTATTTATATAATTAGAATACAAATTAACAATTAATACTTGGTTATATTTAAATAAACCAATTATAGTGCTTTTCTATATTGTGATTAAAATATCTATAAATACCCAAACGACTTATATGATAAGCTGTCAGAAGGCATTAATAATTTTCAAATAATATTAAGTAAACTAAAGAAATTAATAATCTTTAAATGCATTTTAATCACTTTCATTAACTATATTATATCAACTAAACTATGAAAAACTCCGTTAATTGGTTTAGATAATTGGGTTGTAGATTCAATTATTTGTCTTTTGCTTTCGTTTCTTTTCTACTTTATTCTTATGATGGTAAATTACAACTGTGCCATTAGAAGATCTGTAGAATTTAATATAGAAAGGAACTATCGTAGACAAAAGATTGTAATCATGGCAGGTAGTCAAATAGCCTTCAAAGCTCTGAATACACACATACAATCAGTTCAAAGATGGTCTGAGAATGCTTAGGCAAACCAAATGAACTAGGATAAAATAAAACTGTTACCTTTTTATAGTTTTCAGGACACATAGTAAAGGAAGAAAACGAAACAGCAGATTCTTCTTCTTCTTATGGTGCCATCTCCAGTTATCGGAGGTTGGACACAATTGTGGAGAACTCTTATCGATCCTGCGCTATTCGGAACAGAGAATGGGCATCTAGACCCGTCTAGTCCCGAATATTCTTAAGCCAGGAGTGCTTCTTCCTTCCAATGCCTTCGATCTTTCCCTCCATTATAAGCCTGAGCAAATCGTACCTGTTATTTTTCATTATATGTGCCAAATAAGCGGTCTTTCGTTTTTTTATTATTTCAAATAGCCCTCGTTCACGATTTGCTCTTCTAAGCACTTCAATATTCGTGATGTGGTCCACCTATGAAATCTTTAGCAGTCTGCGTAGAACCTACATTTCGAACGCCTCTAGTCTATTGATCCTGTTGGCCTTTAGGGTCCAGGTCTCGCATCCATAAAATAACACAGAGTATACATAACATTTTACAAACTGGTAACGAAGATCGAGATTCAAGCTGGAATTGGACAAAAGTTGTTAAATGTATGTCTGGCTTGTTCGATTCTGGCTCTGATTTCTATATCCGGGTCCAACGTGTTACTTTGCCAGGATCAGATAAGCTGCCAAAAAAGGAGCTGACACTCCATACTAAGGACCAGATCCATCTTGTGGAATCGGCAGTGGTACACTCTTAGAAAAACTAAGGAAAGAAGTTGACAGACAAAAATCTAAGTACTGGAATGATCTAGAAGACACTTCTGAGAAACTATAACCAGAAGACATTTTTTAGCTGTCTAAACTAAACCTTTAAATTTTTACAGCTGGACCCAATCTACCGTTCTTTTTAAGAATAACCCTTTTATTTATTACTACTATTCTTGTTGTTTTTTATGATAATGGTTTCAAACCTGTTTTTTTGCCCCTTAAACAAATATTATTTAATGGTAATGACATAAATAGGAAAATATTAATAAATTGTAAATATGCTAAATGTACAAAATAAATAAAAAGACGACCAAAACCTTATTACCCAAGACAAAACCATTTTTATATTCCCCGTATAATATCTAAAGATATTAACCTATTTATGAAGGGTTAAATATCATTATTTCTTGGTTATATTTCTTCTTTTTTGGTTACCTGTGCAATATTTACAATTATTTTAATGATGCTTTGTTTTCTTTTTTCTATTTGTTACTCTTTCCAAAGATTAGAATAATAATAAATAATAAATCAAGGATAAATGCGTATGTTGCACCCTCCTATAACTGCGTCGCTGTTTACTCCTGATTACCTTGAGCTTGAATACAGATGTGCCCAGAAATGATCCTGTGTGACCCTTCTTAACTCTATGTTATGAGATAGAATAAAAGATAGACTTAGAGGCAGCAAACTCCAAATCACGAGCGCACACATTTTGACAAATCGTCACTGAATCTAGAATAGTTTCTGTAAAACAATTTTTTTTATCAACACAGTACATAGTTTAAATTCTTTGCAGAAATATTTGTTGATAGGTACGTTCTTTTCTTTTTAAAAATGCTAGCCACCTCGTCATAGGTACCAGGTTTTTCTCGGTCTGTCACGTCCTCTTTTATTGCATACTTTTGCCTTTCATATACGTTTTACTTGTCTTTTTTCATCCATCCTACATATATGACAAAACCATTTAAGCCAATTTCTGTTTATGATATTGACAATTGGTTCTATTTGCAATTCTTGTCTCTTAAGATTCCTCACCTTATCCAACCTTGTATTACCTTTTACTTTACGAAGGTATTTCATATCTATCGCATTTACTTTGCTTTTAGTTGCCTCATTCATTACCCAACTTTCGCTGCTATATGGTAGAATTGGCCTGAACACATTTTTGTATACCACCATCTTTGTCTTCGTACTTCTTTTTTACCAATAAATGGTCTGCCTATGCTTTTATACAATCGTGATGCGCTAGAGATTCTTTGATTAATTTATTCTTCCATTCTTCCTTCATTGTCGATTTCTACATCTAGGTAAGTATATACACACATATGTTGTATTCTTTGGTCATTAAGTTCCATCGATACATTTTTGTTTTCAGTCCCAATTACCATGACTTTGGTTTTCTCAACATTTATCTTTAGGTTTCTGCTTTTTAATTCCTTGTTCCATATATCTAGATAACGCTGAAGATCGTTTTCCTCGTTAGCCAAAATCATCAGGTCGTCAGCAAATATACATTCAGATATTCTTACAGATTTAGGTTTTCTGTTACCGATATGATGTTTACCTATTTTCTGTCGTACTGGTTTGATAATATCATCCATAACCAAAATGAATACTTTCGGACTTAGTACTCCCTTCCTTAAGCCTTCATTTATTTGGAACTCTTCGGATCTGTTGTTCTCTTTTCTGATGTAACATTTGTTATTCTTTTATAAACTCTGTATTGCTCTTTTAAGTCTTGTTCTTCCACAGTTTTTGTTGATGATTTGTTTTTTGTTGGGTAAATAACAAAAACAAGAGTAATAATATTTTCATTGGAATTCATTACATCAAATATAATATTAATTCAAGCAAAAATCGTATCCCATAAACCAATATAAAGATTTTTCTCATTTTATTACTTTAGGATTTTTTTAATGTAAACTCATATTAACCAGAAAATATTTTAAAATCAATCACACTGTAGTAACTCGGTTAGTATATTAATATTTTAAACAAAAATCAGTTCAGTTTGATAGTGTGTGCTAGAATTGTTTTTTGTTTCTAAAAAAGTTTGTTTATATTGATTTATATCTTATTAATTGAAGGTAATTTTTGTACTCCATAATTTTTGTGTTATATATACTTTGGAATTTTGATAATCTGCACCTGAAGTTAAAATATGTTTTATCTTTTCAGATAATCAGCAGCACGTTACCTTTTTTACCTCACGCCAATGGTAGAAAGCATCCTGGTAGGTTGAAATGTTATACTATCTGACTATTGTTTGACAGAGGTAAAAAATTATGCTTGTTATCTCGTCCATCTATAAAGACATTTATTAGTTAAAGCTAATTAAAGCAGCCAATCTTGTTTCAAATCTCTCGGTGAACAGGACAGGTTCGAGGAGGGTAAATAAGTCATTATCCCTACAACACTGAAAGAATTATGGAAGCTGCTTTTTATCGTTTTCCAGATTATAAAATTTAATCTAATTTTAAAGCAGTGTACACAATATAGGATATCCAGAAATTTCCGAAGGGACTAGACAAGCCGATAAATTGATAGGTAGATAAAAGCAAGTTTAAAGGAGTGTTGGATTTAAGGACCTGTTGTAGGTCCTTTTCAGGTAGTGGATGAGAAGGTTTAAATGATGTTATGTATGTATGTATGTATGTGGTGTTAGGGGTAACAGATACACCTGCGACCTATAAGATCTATTGTGTCCCCCTTTTCTTGCTATAATTCTGATGATTCCTCAGACTTATAGCAGCTCTTCTAGTCCTATCTTCCTTAGAAAGTTTAGGATATCATTGGGTTTTAAATTAGGTAGTTCTTCCCTTTCTATTTCGTATGACCCTAGGTATTTGACCCTAGAAGTACTTAATGCCATGCATTCTGAAAGTATGTGTATTGAGGTTTCATCCTCTACCTCACAGAATCTACAGTTTGCTTCATCTACTAATCCTAGTTTCTTCATGTGTCCTCTTAATCGACAGTGACCGGTTAGTATTCCTGTTATAATTCGGAGGTTTTCTTACTCAGGTTAAGACAGCTGTGAGATCTCTTCTGGTTATAGTTTCCCAGGAGCGTCTTCGATTGTCTTAGTCCTTCTAGATCATTCCAGTACTTGGATTTTTCGCTATCCATTTTTTTCCTTAGTTTTTCTAAAATTGTACTAGTGCTGATTCCACAGGATGGTTCTGGTGCCAGGTATGGGGTTTCAGCTCCTTTTTTTGCCAGCTTGTCTGCTGTAGATGATGTTAACATCGGTCGCCAGTTCCACAACTCCCCAATTTTTGGTTGGTGTTGTTTCTTCTGTAGCTCTTGTGAATTCTTCTGATCCAACGTTCCTTGAACGTGCCTAAACCGCCATTCCTTTTTCTTTTGATGTCAGTGTAGGTGTGTATAGAAGTGTAACCCACGTGGTGCAATATGGGGTTGGGAGATTGACATAGTGAGGCCTCCCATTTGGCGAGGACGAAGGGAACCACAGAAACTTTCGTCAATGGCTCATTTTTTTGTGTGTATCCAGTCCTCATCATGTACGCACCATCTATCTGTAACAAAGTGGGGATTCGTCTAGAACGGTATCCAGGTCTGCAGGAAGATCCCTGTCTACCGTTTGGCAGAGTTTTCAGGTTGGAAAGGGGAATCTTGTTTTTCGGGACTCTGGATCTTCTTCGTAGTATGTGGGTATGGAGGGTCCTCTGGGCTATGGTGTTCGT
The DNA here is from genome assembly GCA_964028335.1 of Altica lythri. Classification (NCBI taxonomy): domain Eukaryota; kingdom Metazoa; phylum Arthropoda; class Insecta; order Coleoptera; family Chrysomelidae; genus Altica; species Altica lythri. Next base: position 68,549,187 of record OZ034805.1, read on the forward strand.
TCCCTGAAGAGTCCGAGTGACGTATCGTTGTTGTAACGTCTGAAGACGAGACGGGAGAGGCAGTATATTTGTGTTATTGTAGACAAGGCGGCTTGAGTAGAGGAAGTGTAGTTTTTTCACTTTACTCGGAAGAAAAATATTTGTATTGTTGTGCAGGAAATTTATTAAATGCTAGTTTATATTGCAGAGCGCTTTCAACTTAATTTTGACGAATTGTATAACGATATTATCGAAACCTCCAGGAGACGACGTCACCAGGTATCACTTTTAATCTTAATTCGTTCTAAGCGACCCCAAAAATCTCCGAATATCAAAATTGAACTTATATTCGCCAATAAATAACAAGTTATGTTTGAAATGCATTTTAAAAATGTGTTCTTTGTATGCACAAATGCAGTTTTCCAATATTATATGAGCACATAGAGCCACAAAGTTTCCTGACGCTCTCACGAATCCACCTTTTCGTTTAAATTGCGGAAGTAAGGCCAATTTTAATGCTTTATTGCCTCGACTATTCTGTCACCACTCGTGACTCATATTTCTGCAAACTCTTGCATCTGCTTCTTGCATAGAGCTTTTAATATCTCTGTAACGAGAAAATAAAAAAAAAATAACTTTAGGACGTGTTTACTTATTATAATTTAAAAACTTACTAGCTCTAATAAATTTTCTAACAGGAAATGTGTGTAGGAACGAAGAATTCTTAAATTATCTTCAATATTCATGGCCTTTATGGGAACTTTTTATACTTATTTATCGTCACCAGCGGCTTATTTTAACGAAGATATCCACATTAGCGAATACATTAATCACATACATGTATTTCTACCTTTCATTACTTCTTAGATCCTTTAGACTGTTAGAGCTTTACTTTCAATATATGTCTATCAATTTCTTAACTTAAAATATTCAAATTTCCCAAATTACTATTTTCTTTTGAATTATTTTTCATATTATATCCCATTCTCATCAAAGAGCACACCTACTGCAGAGTCGGACCTGTATTCAATTTTAAAATCTCTTATGGTTTGAAGTCCTCGACTTTCTGAGGTTAAGAAGATGTAGAAAATACTTTTTGTTCTCCAGATGTTTATTCTGTAGAAAAATACTTAACAGTTTTTTTTTATTGAATTAGTCATTCTTTGAATTGGAAGCGCTTCCTTATAATAGGAATTGATGGAAATGTTTAATATAATTGGTGTCGGTTTTATGAATGATGTTATTTTTCAAAGTGGATTTTTGTGTGAGAATGGGCATCAATATATGCTTTTGTTGTGGTCTTTTCACTACCCAAATTGTTTGTGGTTTTGGATAGAAAATAGTGTTTTCCTTTTAATATATCTATTATAAAATTTGAGTACTAAATCACAATAATACCCGATTAAAGCTTTTATGAACTTTACATTTGTATTTACATAAATTAAATAAAAACAATCAACAAATGTGATCTAAACTGCAAAGAGTGAATATAAGTCCAAAAATCGAAACAGTAAAGGAGCGCAAAATCGATCTTTTTTACATGTAAAGCTCCATACGAAAATCTAAGGTTCATTGTGTTAATTTCTGGACCCAATGGACATGCCCAATGGGTCTTTTGTCTTCGTGGCCCCACCAATTCTACTGCTATCAGGCCATAAGGCATTATGTGATGTATCGTTGTATAGAAGAAGAGTGGTCGGGTGTGCTGTCAAAAGAATCGTATTGAAAGTGTCAAAAGTTAACAGCTGTAAACAGCTCTATAAGTAGATTTAGAAAGCTTTTAAACAGCTTTAGACAGGTCGATAAACATCTTTATACAGCTTTTAATAGCTCCAACAAAAGCTTTAAAAAGCTTTAGACAGGTCTATAAACAGCTTTAGATAGCCTTTTAATTGCTTCAGAAACAGCTTTAAACAGTTTTAGACAGGTCTACAAAAAGCTTTTAACAGCTTTAAGCACCTCTAAAAACAGCTTTAGGCACAAAACCTCACCCCTCATCTTCTTTACAAAGACACTTCACACAATGCATTGTAGTAGTAGAAGTGCAGCAAGGTGTGGGATGTGGAATATACTCTATGTCCATGAGCCTAAAAATGAGCTGTAGTTTAGTCAGAACTCACAAGCCTAACCATAGCTCCAAAAGAATTAATTTACAAAACATAAATAATTACACGGACTGCAGACAAGCACTACTGACCGTGAATAGACCACGTATTACTTCAAATTTAGTAATAGTATTTCACCAAAATCTTACTGATGCTAGCCAGAATAACGTGATCACTCTGAGCTGGATTAAAGGACAAGGGAACTCTAAAGGCAACCGCATTGCCGACAATTTAGCAAGAAGGGCCACAGGGTACAAATATGTTAGCCCTCACTCATGTTCCAAGATAACAATGTCGACTGTCGTGGACCTTATCAAACAGCTCTCTTACCAAAACTTTATACAGTGCTGGGATGAAAGGACGAATTGTAGACTGACCATAGAGTTAGTACCTCATCCTGGCGGGGAAACAGCAAAAAAAATTTAAGGCATTGATTAGACAAAATCTCCGAATAGTGGTGGGAATATACTGTATGACTGCTCTGGTTTTTCCAAAATTAGAAAATCCATGTTGGGCGACACCAGCCAATGTCAGGGAAATCCTCCTCGGGAGTCTCATTACCTATTTTAAATCTTTAGGCCTGATGACAGCCTGAGGTGTGGATAACCCTACACACGAAAGGGCCATATGTGGACTCAGTATCGGCAGAACACTTGTTCGTTCCTCCCCAATTTTCCAGATCCATATTAAGCAGTAGAAGTGGTGGAACCGCGGATACAAAAGACCCATAGCGCATGTCCGTTGGCGCCAAAAATTACCAGAATGAAAATTAGATTTTTTGATATGTCAGAGGTGTAAACAAATGAAACAAATGTATGTAGAATACACCTATTTCTTAACACCATATCAAGACAACACACTTTACTCTTTAAATTTAGATCTTAGCGTAAAAATAATATGCTGCTATGTCGTTATACAATGAATAATGAACCATTATTCACTAGTGAATAAGAGGTACCATTATTCTTAACGAAACACTTGTATAATAAACGTTTTGTAGAACAGTCACAGAAAAAATTATTTTTAAATAAAGGTGCATTGAATAACGTCCATGAAACTACCTAAACGACCGATAAAAACAGATAAGAAATCCTTAAAGCATTTAGGTGCAACTTTCTGGATTTTTGAATATTTAATTACACGTTTATTACACGTTTGGAATTTTAATGAAACCATTAAAGAATGAATTATGTAGTTGTTTTAGTTAAAGATGTCGAAGCTTTCTGAAAATATCGGCTTAAAAAATAAAACACATTTACACTTCACAATGTACTATATCTTGTTAATGTTTTGATGTATAATAACAATTTATAAAAAAAATTCTTATACACTAGGTTTAAAGTGTTTTCATTTAAACGAGTTACGATAAAACAAACGACAACGTTAAAAAGATAAGGTGTTCCTCTAGTTTGAGTACAATAACTATAAGGTTATATAACTTGGAAACAGTACTATAAATTTCCTATATGTCGTAAAAACGCCCCAAAACCAGAAATGTCGTAGAGGAAAACGGCCTCAGACTCGGTCTAATAAAGCCATACAAGAACTTTGAACTATCACAATTTTTTTCCCGGCTGGCACTTTACCTATCAAGATAATGAATACAGGAAAAATTGGAAAGTCTATCATACCCTTAGAGGATTATTTGAATTATAAATTATATTCAGGAAGAATTGGTAGACAGTTATAGGTGTATGATAGGATACCTTGTTAGACTAAAAACAGGAGAAAAAGAAATTAAAAACAGTTGGGAATGCCAAATCCAGCTATAAACAAGAAACTCATTTCTAAAGAAAATGAGACAAAGGCCAAATAAAGGATTATAGGAGAACTTGACAGAAGATTGTTTGTTTTTGTTTTGCATATTGCCATAAAGACAAAAAATATATAGACTTAAAGTACTTTTTTGCTTTTCAAAATATGTCCCACAAAGATCGATTCACTTTCGCATTCGTTCAAACCAATTGGTAAAACAGTTATTCCAGTTTTCAATTAACACCTTCAAAATCGCTGTTTTAAAGACATTGATGGCTTCTTTTGCAGACTGGAATCGCTGCCCACACATTGTATTCTTGACCTTTGGGATCTTAAAAAAGTCGTTGGGACCATATGGTGGATGGTATAAAAATTCGATTTTCTTTTGGTAAACAAATGTTTATAAACCAATCCGAAGTCATTGTTCTTGGATCTTCTAAAACAATTGTTGCCGCATGGAAAGATTTTGTCACAAAAATTGCGACCATTTCTTTACACGCTTCAAGAACGGATCGCTTTTGTTGGTTTTTCCTCATCGTGAAACACCCAATAAGCGGATTGGCGTTTATTTTCCGGTTCGTAGGGGTAAATCCAAGATTCATCACCACTAACAACACTAAACGTTTTTTGAACTTTCTTTGCTGAACCGTTCCAATGTTGTTCGACACCAATTGTCGCGAACCGCTTTTTGCTCTTTTGCTCTTCTATGAGTTCTTCATGGATCATCTTTTGGATCGAGGTGTTTGAAATGTCCAAAGATACCTCTATCTTCCTAGGGAGGTCATCCTGAGCTAGCTGACGAACCACATAAATCTTTTGCTGTGTGACTACTGTTTTGGGTGGATTCGACACTGAGACGATTTCAGCGAGACATTGCTGTTGGGATAATCCACTTCAAAAAGTGTAAAAAATTATTGCTCGAAAATGTTCTCGGCTAAGATCCATTTTTCGACCGACTTCCTTACTTCAAAAATTCACTGTACCCAAAGTGAATGAAAATGGATTTATGTCAACCAGAGATTGTTTTTGGATTTGTGTGTAAAGGTTCTGTTGGTGTCGCCTTCTAAGCGGCTATATGCAAAACTAAAAGGACAACCCTCGTATCTTAGGAGTATGAGTTGTTTCCAGTTTATATATTATTTGTTGGAGATTGCTTTGTTTTTTTATATTTTCGCTTTAACAAATTTAGAAATTATTATACAACAATACTCTTTTTAGATTTATAGCAATATATTTATATATTATATTCATAATCGTTATTATGTCTATACCATATTATCACATACGCAGATATAATTATGATCTTGATTGGACAGCAATATTTTTGATTATAAAATATTAATATATTCATGTATAATTAAAACGATAATAAAAAATAATGTATTTTTCTAATCGTATACACGTGTTAAACATGTTTAGTGGCTTTATTAATATTATGGCTACAACTCAGAAAAGATACAAGTAAATTGAGAATGTTTATAGTCATAAAGATGGTGTCATTTTTTGGCACACAAAATAGGCCACCCATTTGGTTCGCTGTATGTTAATGTTTAGTAAAAAGATATCCGACGATTGCCTTGTTTGAAATTAAATTTAATATGATTAAAAGATTTATTTCTAAATTTGACAGATTCTTTAAAAACACAGTTTGAAGGCAGTTACTTATAGATCACACAAAAAACTTATAGCGCAGTAAAAGATTAGATTTGGTTAAGTTTCTATATTCGGTCTACAATCTGCAAAGTTTTATGGTCATAATCAGTAAGTACATTAACTCTTTTTCTAAGTATAATCATCATTTCTATATAGTTAGCAAATTTTGATACTGTTATACTGTTTTAGAAACTCCTCTGCAATGATGCTTTATTCTGTTTGAATTGTTTTAAATTAGTATTTGCTTTATTATTTACTCTGTTCATTGTTAGTAGTGTAGGTATATGATAACGAAAGACCCACAGGCGACCGTACATAAGCATCATTCTATTTTTTCATCTTCTTTTTCTGCTTTTCCATTAATGGGTATCAGCAATCACATGAGTCCACTCTTCCCCGTTTCTGATGGCGCTGAAAAATCCTCTATAGCTTCACATTTTTGAGCCATGACATTCTCTTTCTACCAACTCCTCCTTTCTCTTCGATCTTTCCTTCGATTACCAGTTGTAATATTTGATATCTTTCGTTTCTTATTACGTGGTTTACATATGCTGCTTTCCTACGCTTAATGGTGTTTAGTAATTCGCGATCTCTGTTAACTGTTCCTAGGATTTCCTCGTTTGTTTTTTCAGCTGTCTATGGGACTAGTATTCGCCTGTATTTCCACATTTAGAATCCCTCGAGTCTGTTCATGGAGATTACTTTTAGTGTCCAGCCCTCCATTCCATGTAGCACCATACGGAACATTTTGCAAATCTGATTCGTAGGTTGAGGTCAAATTTGGTATTGGTAACAAACCTTTTGAATTTGCGTACTTGTTCTATTGGGTAACCGTTATGACTTAATCTTGCATCTTGATGTTCCTCCGGATTGCGTGAGATTATAATAAGTTTTGTCTTTTTGGTGTTGATATTGAGGCCTAAGTTTTGTCTGGCATTAAGAAGCTTCTCCATGTCTTTTATGTTGTCTGCAATTAGGACTCTCTCGTCCGCATACCTATATTCAATTTTCTTTGATACCTACATTGAGGTCTGCCAGCGCGTCTTAAATAATGTTTTCAGAGTAACAACAACAACAGTTATCTTTTTAGTAGATATCCATCTTTCTTAGGATTTAAATGTGTTTGTGATTTTGAACTCTAACAAATACTTTCTCGTAGTCAATGAAGCATAACATGAATCTTTCTTCAATTAACATTTGAGTTGTTACCATAGCCTCTTTAGTTACTAAGCCCGTTCTAAAACCAAATTGTGTAGATCCTATATCTATTTCACATTTTTTGGAAACCCTGTAGTGAGTGGCTGATTGATTGATCATTTTCTGCTCGTCGCACTTCGTTGCATTGGTCTTTTTTGGCAAGGGAATGTAGAAGTATGATGTGATCCATTTGGTAGGGATCTTGCCCTTGTTAAATATTAGTTACATTTTTTTGGCAAAACCGTGATTGGTTTATCATCAAGTATTTTGAGTAGTTTGACTCGTATGTAATCTGGTCCAAGTCTTTATTGCTCTTATAAGTCGTTCTTTCATGAAAGTGGGTTTCAGCAGATCTACGTCATCTGTCTTTTCTATCTCCAGCCTATCAACTATTTAATAGAAAGTTTTCGTATGAAAATTTGGTCCTTGCAACGATGTATTGTATTTAAGAGCCGATTATTGGACACAAAGGAATGATGTCAGTGTTTACACTCCTGGATATTTTTGCTCTATAACAACAGATACTTTTGTTAACTGACCCAAGGTCTTCTTAAAATATGTTTAAAGATTTTTTTTTCACTTTTGTTAAAGATTGAAAAAAGGCTTTTTAGGTTATTAGAAATATGCTATTTACTTCACCAATAAGTGTTAAATCCATAAAACGCATCCTAGTGAATTATTACTCACTTTCCTAATTTAGTAACATACGCATATGTTCATCACTTACACGTTCAGTTTCTTCTTATAGGGAATAATTTTTTATAGACTTAGACATATGTTAGTCATACGGGTAATTTTCTTAGATAAATTAATTGTTCGAGCAGCATCTTAAATGTCTTAATTTAGCTCATTTGCATCTTAGTGCTATATTAGATTTTATTACTATATTTAAGTAAGCGTGAAGTGTACTTACCTACAATGTTTTATCTCTGCGAAATGCTTTATTGTATCTTATAAAAACAAATACTTTTACAAGAAACAGAAAACGTGATGATTTTGATATTCCGAACATGAAAAGTTAAATTCAACCAACTTTGTATAACTTAACCCAAATTTATTATTTTTCTTTAACCAAATGTGTAAGATTTTTGACTGTTTTTGTATATTGTATAGACAAGTTTAATGTTCTATCCACAAACAATTAGCTGAAATCGTTAAATTGCAATATCTCGTTTAATTAGGTCAATGGGGATAATAAGGTTTGAGTATCAAAAATGCAAGTTAAAATGTTCGATACTTCTCAAAAAACACTCTTTTATATGGCCCTACAAACTTTCCGCAACTTGTGACTCGTTTTTTGGGCCAGTGTGAGTGTGGTGTGATTCGTTTGTAAGGAGCAGTTGTACATACTTAATAAGACTTAATAAATTAGCTATATTTAGAAACACAATTAATAGCCCTCGGGAAGTTCATTTTCATTTATAGAATTGCTATTCATTTTTCCATAGTCTATACAAGCATACAAATAATAATGGTTTACAGGAGTGTGATGTTAGTGGGTTTTGGGTATTAAGGACCCTGTTCTAGGACTCACTGTCCTTTTCAGGGAGTGGATGCAATTAGTATCAGACGTCGGCACCTTTCTGTGTTTGCTTCCTGATTTCCTGCTGTTCCGGTGTTTCCTGGTTTCTGGTTCCTGGAACGTGCCTAAACTGTCAAAAAAAAAACTTTTTGGTGTGAGTGTAAGTGTGTGTAGATGTGTTATCCCCTGTGGTGCAATGTGGGTTTGAAAGATTGACGCTGTGGTGTGTCTTGTCCATCTTAATGCCTCCCATTTGGCAAGGACGAAGAGAACCATGCACACAAATATTTGTCCAAGGCTCAGTTTTTTTTGTATCCTGTTGTCGTCCTGTATCTTACTGCAGGAGAGGAAGGTTTCGCAAGGAGGTGGCCAATTTCTACAGGATGGTCCCTGTCTACGGTTTGGAGAAGTCTAAAGGAGGGTAGAAGGATCTTGATTTTCAGAATTCTTGAAAATCTTTGGAGTCCTCCATTCCAGTGGGTGTGAAGGGTCCTCTGGGCGGTGATGTTGGTTCACTGTAGAGTCCGAGCGACGTATCGTTGTTGTAGCATCTGATATCGAGAAGGAAGAGGAAGTATTTTATATTTTGGTAGACAAGGCGGCTTGGATAAAGGTAGAGTAGGCAAATGGAGGAGTCTGTAAGGAAGAGCAGAGTATGATACGGTCTTATAATCGACAAGAGGTCGAAAATAGAGGTTTGGAGTGGCATATTCCGAGTCTACCACCCAGAGCTCCTCAAAAACGAATCACACCGTACTGGACAAAACAAACGAGTGACAGACAAGTCGCGGAAACTTTTTAGACCCGTATAAGAGTGCTAGTTAACTTTTATGGTTAAGGTAACTGACACTTAATAAAGTCAGATATTTTATTTGATGTTTCCATTTCGTAGGAGAATTTCTATACACTACGTATAAAAAAAATGTTTAAAAATAGTTTTTCTTGAAATTAATCGAAGCGTAAAAACCGCAATAGGAAATTTATATAATATATCTGCATAAAATGTAAAAACAAATTTAAAATTTTAATATATTAAGTCACGCCTTGAGTCGCAGTGTAACTAATTGGTGTAAATGAATAAGACAGGTCAACCTCATCTATATCAATTTAAAATGTCGATATTTTTTCTCTCTCTTCAGATTCATGTCAGCTTCTTAAATCGTAAAAGAATCCCCGTCCTCATCCGATTGTGTGGTTGTTTTCGTTAAAAAGTTACTCCTAGAGCACACAATAACGTTTGACAATACTCACTTAAGTCATTGTTGGAGCACGTGTCGAAGAGGTTGGTCTGTTCTCATTGGTCAAATCAGACCCCACACCTTTTCAGGTACCACAGGTAGAGGGTGGAAATATCTGATCAGTCTGCTATAAGACACAACAAGTAGTTGACCTATGCGTTTTCGAGTTGTATCTTCAACTTTCTTTCAGTTTTCTTATGTGATGTGTTCGATGTGGATTTTTTATTTCGGATCGTTTTGTTTATTTAAAAAGTGAACCTTACAGTGATTTCTTTTATTGAAGAAGTTCAATGTTTTTTATAGTGATTAAAAGAATAATCCAAGTGCTAGCAGCTTAGGATTAAATCATTTACAAGGTATGGTTCCAAATTTTTTATTCATAATATAATATTCACGTAAATTGATTAGTCATAAAACTTACCATAAATAATAATCCTCTTTAAGTGTAATTAAAGTCTATTTTGAATAGTTGATAGCTTCAACTGACTTAAAATTACCCAGAAGTCCATTCCATGATATTATCCTTGCATCTATTTATTAATTTAAATATACCTTAATATTGGTCCTTAAACTATTAAACTATTATTTATTAATATAAAAAGATATAAGATAAATTGATTAAGGAAATCAATAACTGTTCTTCAAGAATTTTCTGTTTTTAACAGATTTACTTATTCTACTCTTATTCTTTACCAGTGATGTAAAGCAAGTAAATTAAACGCCCTATAAAAGTTTTTAAGTAGTACTATGCTTATAATGTAAATCATTATAAACCAAAGAAAATTATTTCACTTAAATCGAAATGAAACTGTTACTCATCGTAAGTGTACGATGAAATGAAATCTAATCGTAGTTAGTGAAAATTTTTACCTACTCATAGCGTAAGCTTAACTTATCTTAATCCGGTAATTGACTATTGACCATTCATATTAACAATTGTGGGAATTGCAAATTTAACAGATGAGGACAGTATTAAGAAGCACCTGTTTTTGTTTTTCGTGTAAATAAAATAATATACAGTGTGTTCCTATGTTAATAAGTTTTGATATTTCTAATTAGAAATATTAGTCAAACTTTGGTTAATAAATCTATATTAAAAATACAAAAAGAAGTAGGTATCATATCATTTTAAAGATACTAAATTTGACATTTTTAAAAATTGAAAATGAGATTTGAATAATCTCTTTATGTCACTCAAAACTGTGTGAATAAAACATACTTACAAACAATTTGTGTATTTTTGGTATGTGGTTCCTAAAATGCTTCTTCTTTTCTCCTACTTCTGTTGTTTTCAGATCCTTTACTTCTTGTTCTTTTTGCATCTAAACCATTTTGACCATCCTTCTATCGTTCAATCTGTATAGATGTCCTTTTTTATTGTGATTTATTCTGACTTCGCAGATTCGATCTAATCTGATCCTGAAAAGGATTAAAATAAGATAAGTTCCTAGTCTTGTAAATTGATGTAAATAAAGACATAATTCAATGAAAATTGAAGAGTAAAAAGTAAAAGTGTCATTTTGTTTAAAATTATTAATAATTTTATATTAAGTTGTTGATACACCCTGTAACAACCAGCATTATGTTGTTAGTACAACAGACAGCACGGCGCTGGAGATCAAGTTACCGTAAATAGTCACAGAATAGTTTTATTTACTTTATTGAAACCAATTCAATTGAAATAATAATATGTTTTTTGATAAACAACTGTGTTTATAAATTCAGATAAAAATACAAACAAGCGAAGTTTATTTATTTATTTTTTGTTGAACTGTAACGATTTATAAATCACCACACCGCTGTACAATTTAATACTTAGGTTTTTACTGTACCAAATAAAAACATTAATAACGGTACATTCGTAGATAATTACCGTATACTTAACTACACATTTCTGTTAAGTATCGTGTAATTAAATTAGTTTCATCATAATTTGAATTTGAAATTTCTGGAATATGCTTGCCCGTATATTTCACAAACCGCTATTCCACATAATAGGCAATCTTACAGGTATATCTAATCTGTTGTAAAATAGTGATTGACACTAATGACAAAGTATTAAGTAATTACCACTTTTCATATCATTTAATTTTGAAACTATTTAAGAAATAAGCCAGATGGAGTTAATATTTTATGGATAAAATGTATATATTGACCAGTTCTTTTGTTGGAAGAAACTTTTTGACAAACAACCTTACTTTGTTTAAAGAAAGAAGAAGAAAATTGTATTTTACTTTGTATTTAGGCAATAAATTGATTTCTCTAAGGTGCTGAATCCACATTTCAGAGATTTCAATGATTGGAGATTCCATATAGTGTATTTGACATTCTTCCTGTGTGATCTAACTATCTTAGTCTCTGTGTAACTCCAGTTTTGCTGAGATATTGTTATATCCATTTTAATTCACTATTTGTTTTGTAACGATCTATTTGTTCGTTTTGTATTATGAATAATTTCACCAGACTAATTTTACCGTGCCTACATCGATGAGAATTAATTATGTAGTTTAAAAATTTGCCGTGAGCGGTGTTGCATTAAAATTATCTACATTTTCTAGTTGTCAATTCTTTTAAATACTGTATGTAGCTGAGACAATGAATATGGTTTAAAAAGACGAAGAAGATTTACAGATAGTGAAAAGAAAAATTATAAGGACGATACTAGGACCAATTCAAACGGCACCATGCGTCTATAGAAGAAGAACCAATACAGAAAATATGCAAGAATTGAAAGAATACATTGTGACCAAAATAAAAGAGTGTAGATTTAGATGGCTGGTACATATTTGGAGAAGAGGAAAGGAGGCAGTGACATATAAAATGATACAATGGAATTTAGGAGGAAAAAAAAGCGGAATACCCAGATCAAAATGCTTAAAGGAAGTGGAAGAGGACCTACTAGAGCAGTAATAAAGCAATGGAAACTACAAACTAAGGACAGTCAAATGTGGGAAGAAATAGTTGGAAGGATAAAATAATTCAAAGGACTAAAAATAGGATCTCGAAAGCGTCGGCGGTTTAGCCCCTTATTAGGATGGATATCTGTTAAATTTAAAATTAGTTGTTCAGAATGAAAAGAAGAACTGGAAAGTATAGATAGTTGTATAGTTTTGAAAGAACCTTCCAATCTCTTTTTAAGCTTCTCAGCATGATATTCACTTAATTTTTGATTACATATGACTTGATCTCCCCAAACTTTTTCTATTAAAACTACATCCATTTTGTTTATTAGATAAAAAGGTACTAAAATCTATGAGCTCACGGATACAAATTATGTTCAAGCACAGAAAACAACAACGTGAAATCACAAGTGAGACTTGATAGTTGACGTGATAGTTGGTTTTCGTTCAGAACGAACCATGCAAAACAACTTAGCACACTTTTTTGTCGTGACGTGAGTCTGCTTTAGGTGACGTGACGTGATAGTAGTCTGTTTCTGCCTTAACTTACCTTCTCCTTAAGCACACATAGCATGATATTTTTGAGAGAGAGATTTTGTCAAATCGACAATTGAAGCATTAGTTTTTTTTTGTGCCCTGTCTTATATTTTTTATTCGATTAAGAGACCGGATTTTTAGTAAAGAATTATTTGAGATATAAGGAGATATTTAATATATTTTTGATTGTATGCTTTCTAAAATTTCAAAAATCCTGTGAGAGATATCTCAAATAATCTTTCTTGTTATATTACGAGTTGGTACGTCGAACAATCTAGTTGATTTGTCTTTAACCTATTTGTCGATTTTAATAGTGTTTTCTTTGATTAATTTATTTAATGTGAATGTCTTTATTTATAATTTATTTAGTTTTAGTTTGCATTCTTCAAACCTTCATAACCCTTTGAATCTGAATTATTTACTACATACTTACAAAACCTGAATTTTGCGGTTTAATAATTTTTCTTTAACGAAGTAAATACATAATATCGGGCATAATATATTGTTTCCTATATAAAAACAGAAACTATATATATATATATATATATATATATATATATATATATATGTATTTTTCTTCACTCTCTAGTGATTTACCAACCTTGCGGAATAGATATAATATCATGATAATGTAAAAGAGGAAATATAATCTGGAGGTTAGTTATAGTTGGTTTATTAGACTATATGTATACATACAAGAATTATTATTATAAAAGCGCACATTTATTTCTATGTTTTTGTTGTATTTTATAATTTTTCCATTAAATATATAAGAAATCAATTTGCGCCACCTTACGGTGGCGTCGTAGTAGGTACTTAATTAAGTAAAAATTTTCCATTTAAATATATGAGATATCAACTGCACCTTATAATGGCGTATAAAGGTATAAAATATCAACTGCGCCACCTTACGGTGGCTTCATTGTACTTAATTAAGTTCAATTTTGATCGTTTTATTATAAGAGATATTAATTGCGCCATCTTAAGGTGGCGTCTAAGTACTTAAGTATCAAAGTTTCAAAGTTTTTCATAGCCAATTATATTATCTATCTCGCTTTTAGAACTGCATATATATCCTACCGTCTAGCTGGCTTAAAATTAAAATTTATGATAAACGAAGTTAGTTGGTTCTTTACAGATTAAATTTTTTCACAACATTTTTCTTGTGCCATATTAGATTTATCATAAAACCTAATTTCCTTGTTCAATGTTTGAATAAATAGCATATTCTTCCAAAGGAAAATTTATTTCCCAGATTTGTTCACTGCACTCTACAAATATCTATATTTCCCACTAAGAGACACTTACTTATGAAATATTCTAATTTCTATATTGTCCAATCTCCAGCTGTTGCTGCTATATTTACAACTAAAATGTGCGACTATATTAAAATGAAAACGATTGCACAAAAATTCAGTTCAGTTAACAATATTAATATTATAGAATTATAGATCAAGTAGGTACCAATAAATATAGGGATGGTTAAAAAGTTTTGAAAGCGACACCTATTAACTAGTAAAGGAATCAAAATTTATACGCTATTTTAATATTTCATCTTCCATTTGAATTTACAATACATTATATTTTGATTTGTCAATTCATTCTCTGTTTACAAGCAATTTGAAGTTGACGTGTCAGTGTATTTTGTTACACTTTGTTATTCTTTGTTTTGGAAGTTCTATCATCAACAGAAATTCATACAAAAATAGTGAAAGTGTTAAAGTTATCTGCTCCTTCATTTCCAACTTTGCTTCAATGGGTTTTAGAGTTTAAACGTGGTTGTACAAGCGTCGAAGAGAAACCACGTAATGGTGTCCAAAAAGTGCAACAATACCTACCAGAAATCATTGAGTAACTCTATTATATTATATGTAAAGGTCCAAGTTTGATTGCTGATTGCTGATACCATATGCATCTCTTATAAACTCCATATTTTATATAAAGAACTACATATTAAACTGAAATAAGAACTTTTGTAGTGGTCTGAAGCTGGTTCTTCAGCTCCAAAACTAGTAAAATCAGAATGATTGTACCAAAAAAGGTTATGACACCAGTTTTTTTAAGATGAAAAAGGGTTTTTGTAAAATGATTATCTTAAAAAATGTAAAACAACTAACTCTGAGTATTATTGTGACCTTTTGGACATGTTGGATAAAAAAAATCGTGAAAAAGGAACCAGTTTAAAGAACAAAAAAATCATTTTTCATCAAGACAATGCACGGTTTCACACAAGTTTGTTAACGATGGCTAAATTTAACGAATTGCTTGACCACTCAGTGTACTGGCCAGATTTGGCTTCCTCCGAATTACTTCTTCAGAAACTTGAAACAATTTCTTCGTGGAAAGCGTTTTTGGTCGAATGAAGAAGCTAATGCAGCCGTTGAACAATATTTTGCAGAGATTCCGGAAAATCAATCTTAAGAAGAAAATTACTGGAGAGTCATTGGAATTAGTTTGTTCAAGCTCAAGAAGATTATATTAAATAACAAAAAACAATATCATTGAAAATACCTCTTCTTTAATTTTTGCTTCCAATACTTTTCAACCAACCTGGATTGAAATGTATTGCGCTTCACTTGGTTATAAACGAAATTTTAAGTTAAATTTAAGTAGCCACATTTCGCAGCTTTTGATTAGTAGAACGGTGCTATATAGAGTTTTATTAAAGTAGACTTGAGAAAAACACAGCTTAAGAATTGTGTATATAATAAATAAATTTAGTATATACATACCTACAAAATTGTTGAGAAGAAAAAATCTCTATTTTTAATTATGGTGAAGATGTCATAATTAAAATTTTAAATATATACTTCAAGAATTCAAGAATTATACATACTCATGTTATTAAAATTTTAGACATGCTTTTTCTCTTCGGATGCAATGAAGCCAATACAAAATTATTGTTAGTAATAATATATTACAGTTTGCTATGTAATTAAAATTTGAATTCTTCTTTTATGCCCTTTAAAAATTTAGTGTGGGAATTCGATACGTTAGCAACTTCTTTCTTTCAGAACTACCAATAATTATTATGCATTGTTATTGACAAAATTGTTTTTGTTCTTTTGTTATTTTCAACTTAACAAGTTTTCTAAGAAAAAAATCTCCTTGATGGAATTCTGATGTTCAGTGTTTCGAAAAAAAATAGCGTTAAAGTGCCCTTGAACCCAAAGGAAATAACTAATGGTAAAAATAGCTAAGATATGTTTATCGGTGTAGTGCCATAGACTATAAACCTGTCTTCTTAGCAAGAGAGAAGAGACCACCTGAGTAACAATTTCAAATATTTCCGTAGCCGATTTTTTACCAAAATACAAGAAGCCAGTTGCACGCAAGCTGGCTTTTTATACATTTTTCGAATGCCTCATGTATGGAGCAACCTTCACTCTGCGTGGAAAAAACAGTTATGTGTATTTTTACTATGTAATGTAATACTATAAGTTGATTAAAATGTTGCCACGTTTAATTCAAAATCAATGAAGATTTCCACATTGGTTTTGATCCAAACAAAACAATATCCACCTGTAAGATTTCTTTAAAATTATATTTTGGACTTTGTTTCTTCCTCAATGCTTCTATTTTTTGATTCTCAATCTTTGTTTATATTGAAGATACCAAGAATTTGTTTTAATCCATTTGGCCAAATAGTTTTTTCCTCCAATATGGTGAGAGTTTATTGTACAAGAGGTCTTCTGGACAAGCAGTTTATGAGAATCAGTATTAGATCGTTGAAAAAAATGGTATATTAAATCATTTATGAAATCTGTTAGTCGCGAACTATCTAAGAAGAAATTCCAATCAATATTTTTCTTCAGTATATTCAAACAGTGTTTTTGCAATTTGACAAAGAGCCTACCTCTTCTCAATTGTTCGAAATTTGACTTTTAGTAGATTTATATCTACTATTCAGCTGGTTCGCAGGTCACGACTTCGGGAAAATTTTACTACAGTTTTTTGTTTTAGGTCCCCCTGACCTCAAAAACACCTTCCGTTCAAAAGTTTATATATATATATATATATATATATATATATATATATATATATATATATATATATATATATATATATATATATGTATATATATATGTATATATATATATGTATATATATATATATATATATGTATGTATGTATGTATGTATGTATAGTTCCGATATAACGAAATCTGTGGACACGATAGCGGTCGCATTTCTTAACGGATCAAAATGAAATTTGGTACAAAAATCAATCGTCCCAAAATCTCGGTCGAGTTCGTTAATGGGCTAAATCGGTAAGGCCGTTTGGGCGTGACATCAAATCAAAATGGAAAAAAATTCGTAACTTTTTTACTTCACCCTGTACAAAAAAATGTTAGGGAACTTTTTTGTTTGCCTTAAAGAGACCTACAACTTTTATCTAAAACATTTTTTTCTAAAACGTATACTTTTAATATAATTAATTAATATAAATCTACTGATGCGCCTGGCTTACCAAGGGCCATTTTTTTGTGTTAATTTATGTTAAATCTCCAATGGTTCTTAGTGGGTTTACCTGTGTTTTTGTTTCGTAGTTGTTATTTTACAACGACATTGGGTAATTCATTGGAATCGAACATTTTTTTATTTTCTCTAAAACCATCAAAATTTGGTTACTTACATCAGAAAAAAATCCTTCCAAAGATGATTCCTTTGTTTTAATTTTTAGCACTTCGTATTGATCGTTGAATTTTCCTATTTAAATAACAGGTAAATCATTGTTTTCTATTTAAATCGTTACTGCTAGGCTCAATTTAATGATTTTTCATTGCGATTGTTCGCAATATGTTGTCTATTAAAAGATCTTCAAAAGTGTTCAAAGCGCCAACTCTTCCCACTTCATACTTCGCATTAAGCCAGTAGACTCTGCTTTCAATTATTTTTTAATTTGCTATTATGCTTCTCTTGACATGTCCATACTTGTTGAGGTAGTATTAAATGTGTTAAATATGTCTTAAGCACCCCTTATTAAGGGTTTAAAAATATTAATCTTCAGTTGATTCTTGGATTTGGATATTTAGTTCCAATACTAGGGTATGTTCCTCGTTAAAATTGTCTCCTAGGATTAAATTTTTAAAAGAGAAAAATTGATTAGAGATTTGTAATGATTCAAACTTGGCAACACTGATGTTAATACGACAGACATATAGGATCCGAGAGATATTTGGTAGTCGCAAGTCGAAGACACATCGCAGTCAGCTTTCTCCAGCCGTTACTAAAAGGTGAACAAGTCCAACTTGCTTGACCTCTCCAAAGCCAACTGCCAACTTACCATTAGCTAGAGATGCTGATGCTTTGCTTCAGAGACACAGTGGCGCAACCGGCACCTGCACTAGATGAAAGGCGTACAAAGGGAATAGCTTTTGGTGGTATTTAAACAAATTAAGCTGTATTAGAATGAAATCATTAATCTAAAATATTCTCAAGTTTACTAACTTATACTAAACAAGTGTTAAAAATAGTAGGTAGGTATACACAGACGCTTGAACTGTGGTTTACTCTCTAGTCCTGATTTTTTAAAGTAAAGTCCAATTTGGCACAATATTGAGAATAGTACAGAAAAGTGCAAAATACTTTTATTTTGTGTAATATCCATGTAGAAAATATTCACTTAACAACCTGTATTTTTAAATTTTGCAGTTTGTCTTCTATACTATATTTAGTGCTGCATCCATCAAACTAACAAACTAAATAATATTACAGTTAGTTCTAAATTGGTTGGTTGAAAAGTATTAAAAGCGACACCTATTAACCAAGAGAAGTATCAAAATTTATACGTTATTTTAATATTTCATCTTCCATTTCAATACACAAACAATTCTATTTTGATTTGTCAATATATTCTGATCTGTCAGTGTTTTTGTTACAATGAAGAAAACCGAATATCGTGCAGTGATAAAATTATTTGTTTTGGAAGGTTTTTCAGAAACGGAAATTCATACAAAAATGGTAAAGGTGTTAAAAGAATCTGCTCCTTCATTTCTATAAAAATGTGCGTCGATGGGATTTAGAGTTAAACGTGGATGTACAAACCTCGAAGGTGAGCCATGTAGTGGATGTCCAAAAAGTGCAAGAACACCAGAAATCAGTGAGCAAATCTATGATATTGTTTGTGAAAATCTAATTTTGATTAAACGTGAAGTTGATGATACTATAGGAATCTCAAATAATTGAGTACTCCATATTTAACATGAAGAATTATAAATGAAAAAGGTGTTCAGAAAGTTGGTGCTGCATTCGTTACCAGTTTAACAAAAGCTGAATCGAAAACAAATTTCTTAGCGTAATTTGGAGTATTTGAAGCAGAATAAAACCGAATTTGGGCGTCGTTTTATAACTATGGATAAGACTTGGATCTACCATCGTTATCCTAATCTGAAACAAGATCGTTTAAAGTGGACTGAAACTGGTTCTTCAGTTCCAAAACGGGTAAAGTCAGAACGATTGGCAAAAAAGGTTATGGCTTCAGTTTTTGTTATGCAAAAGGGCTTTTGGTGACTGATTATCTTAAAAAAATATAAAACAATTGACTCTGAATATTATTGCAACCTTTTGGATTAATTGTGTAAAAAAAATGGTAAAAAAACTTTCTTCTTACTGAAGAAAATAGTCATTTTTCATCAAGCCAGTTCATACAAGTTTGTTGACGATGGCTAAATTGAACGAATTAAAGTACGATTTGCATATTCACCAGATTTAGCTCCCTCCGACTATTACCTCTTCAGAAACTTGAAACAATGCCCTCCTGGAAAGCGATTTTTGTCGAATTTTTTAATAATAAAAGCAGCTTAATTTGTGAAAAGACCACTGTTCTTTTATCACTAGTTACAGAAAGTTGCGAAACACACTTTTTCTATAGACATAGATTCCAATAATGGTATTTCAAGTGCCATTCCTGCCCACAGACTTTCCACCTGAAGAAGCAGCCGTGTAACAATATTTTGTAGAGCTTTCGGAAAATCATTATAAAGGTGGGATAGATACAATTACCAGAGGATCATTGGAATAAGTGGGAGCTGAGGGAGATATTATTGAAATAAAAAAATCACAAGAAAATACATTTTTCTATTTTTGCTTTGAAATTTTTTCAACCAACCAATAATAAAGTCGCGTCTATTTGAGTCTATTTTTTACATCTTCGACCATTTTTCACGATTTTCAATAAATTTGTTTATTATTTTAACATTTTTTTTTGGATTTCCAACTATTTTTCAAAAGTGTCAACAATTTTTTACGGTTTTCAGTATTTTATTATAATTTTTTAATTTTTTTAACCACTGTTAGCAATTTAGTATCAACAATATCTTCAATTTTTAACCATTTTTTAAGATTTCTTTACAATTTTCGATAATTTTTTCACCATTTTTAACAGTTTTTTAGTTCCGGGTTCAATTTTTTCAAAATACTTTCTTAGTGTTCACATTATAAAAATATTTATAAAAGTCCTTTACTGGTTACGGCTGTGCTTGTGTCTATATCTCAGTTAGTGGAAACATCTTCTTTTATATCGATAGATAAGCAGATCAAAGAAAGTAACGAGCATAGATTTAGCTATCAAATCGTATGAAGATAGAGTGAACTTATAGAAAAAAAAGCCAGAAACTGCTGAGATCAAATTACTCATTGGGAATTGATGGAAAATTGTACCGAACTCATTAAGTCAGGTTGACAAGAATCTAACTCTATTACGGAAAAACTGCTCAAGAAAACTACTTAGTATAATATTTTTTTAATGATAGAAATCTTTTAATGGAATTCACAACAAAAAATTCGTCAAAATTCTTATTCTTTTATATATTTGTACGTATTTATATTGTGCAAAATTAATTTTTAAATGTTTATTAATATTTACAGCTAATTTTTTGCTTCTTTTAAAAATAATTTTGAATACTTATAAATTCTTGACATCATATCTATTCTTATTAGACATTGATTGTGTCCAATAATTAATATTTTATTATAGCAACAATTTATAAAAATTAAGTTTATTACCTACAGACTTGCACACCTGCTTATTATAAACAATCATCAATTAAAATGAGTTGTTTAAAAATAGCTAATATTTACATTAAATTAAATACTTTTTCTTGAAGGTCATATTTTATATTTATTTTGTTAAACGTACTGGATGTCCACTTTTCACACATACCTCTTCTCTTGGGAATTTTAAATATTATCCGATGAAATTTGTTTACTTTTTATTTTTTATTACAATTTTTCAATCATAAACTACTCAATTATTTAAAATAAATTTCTCAATTTAGTTTATCCATTCTTCTCCTTAGCTTCATATCGGTTCATATCTCTGATTTCAATTTTAAAATCCTAAATTGAACTATTTGCATTTTTGAAGTGAAAGCTTTTATAAGCGCGTTAGATGATTTTTGGTATAAGAAAATTTTAGGGGTTTGCATCAGCAACATGTATTTTTAGTAAACGATTATTTTGACTCGTACCCGCAACCTTTGCCTCTAAGCTTTAAATGCTTAATAATTATTTCACTTTTGGGTCATTAAATTTACTTACTCACTTTCTCCTTAAGCACATATAGCATGAAGCACTATACAGATCTATATACAGTCTAGAAGATTCCAGTGGGCAGGCCAATTCATAAGACATTCTAACGAAAGAACACTAAGACTGGTGTGGGAAGAAATCCGAACTGGAAAAAGACCACTTGGACAACCTCGGGTCCGATGGTGGGATAACATAGTAGGAGATCTTAAAGCTATGGACGTAAAGAACTGGATGGAGCTAACAAAGGATAGAAAGGAATAGAGGCATGTTGTTAAGTCGGCTAAATTGAAAAATCAAACTCTAAGTGACTTTTTTTGTGCCCTATATCATAGTTTAATTCGGTTAGGAGATCGGAACCATGGATTTTTAGTAAACGATTATTTTGAGATATGTCTTATAAAATTTTAGAAAGTATACAAACAATCATGACATTAGACAGAAATTGAAAAACTGTCGCATCCAGCAGTACTCGAATCCGCAACCTTTGCCTCTACGTGTCAACGCTCTAAAACTAAGCTATCAATGATTGGTAATTATTTCGATTTTTGGTCGTTAACATGTATTGTTGAAAGTATATCTGATTTACTTTGAGTAGCATTCAAACTTATTGTTCCTTCTATCTTTTTTAATATATTAACCATCCTGTATAATTCAACTATTTTCCATATTTATATACTTATAATGGCACAAGTTTTTCAGGGGCATACATGCTTAAATATTTTGTCGATCAAAAGAGCAACAACTGGTTTTTTTGCATAATTATTTAATGATTTTTTGGTTCATATATCATTTTATCGGAAAAATGAATATATAAAATTATTACTACTAAAATAATTTATTAATTTTTTTTTTATAATGACTCACAGATTTAAATAAACGAAAGAAATTAAGATTCAGTTTTTTTTTTAATTAAAAAAATAAAAAGTGAGAGGTGTCAAGGGACACCCGGATCGAACGAAGTTCCTTTCGATTAATTAGTGAAGGAATAGTAATTTGTAAACACGACAGAGAGTTTGTACATACATAAGCATTTATTATCGTCTGTATAAAATCTCTACTTACCTAACTCTATCAGCAATATCCGGAACTTGTGCAGAAACACTGTTAGGATACATTATTGTTTTTATTTTCTATTATTTTAATATTTATTATCTACAAAAAACCTGTATAAACTTAACAAAGTCGCGACACTACTACACTGTTCAAAGCAAAATAGAAAAAAAAAAGTAAATCCATTATTTTCAACAGTTCGTTTCTTTTAACAAAAGTGTCCATTTATACAATACCAGAGGCATTGTATATTCTACCTAGAATTACTTTTTATTTCAATTTAATTTAAAGCAGGAATTAACAATTTAATACAAAATTTTAAAATTAAAATATTTGACAGTAACTGACAGTTAAGGTAATTTGACGTGGGTACCTAACTAGTCAAGTTAAGAACTATTTTTGAAATGTTTATGAACAGGATAAAATAAAATATAATACTATTATAGGTACTTATTTTTTTCTACAGTATTTTCTTTTAATTTAAATTAGTGTCTTTTTAATTGTACTTTTATTAGTATTTATTATATTAGGGTTTCCTATTTAAATAAAGATAGGTATATCTATCTATGAGAGAGAGAGAGAGAGAGAGAGAGACAACATGCGTATGTCGTGTCGTGTCATGACAAATTTTGGTATGAATTTTTTTTGGCTAGCTCCTAGCGTCAGTCGTAACTGTTCGTAACGCCCGAAAGGGAACTTCGTTCCAACAATGATCTCAAATTAATGATAAGCAATAGATAATCTACATAATTTAAATATTTTTTTAGGAATATACGCTTCGTTATGAAACATTCAATAGTTAAATTTTTTAAACAAACTTGCAATTTTAATGCTTTCTGATCTTTTATTATTATATACAATAATTTAAACCCAAAATACCTATCGTTATAAATTCTTTAATTCTTTAGCTATCCAGTGCTATAATTGAATTTTTGATGGGGATGATTGATATATAGCTACCACACGAAACTGTATAGCCCGATTTTGTTATTATTCGTTTTTTTAGATTGCGACCCTATGGAAGTAATTTAAAAGACGTAGTGTCAAACAAGTGTTTTTAAATAATACACTTCCAAGTTTACAGCCATAGACCTGCATCAGACCACCCCTTCTAAAGCATCATTGTATTGTGCGCCACTATTGTGACAAAAATCATGAGCACTTGGGTCTGAGGTGAAGAGAGGACGCTTTTTCTTTACCGATGAGTACATGGATCTCCAGATGGTAAGGACACAGTGTATTGAAGACCACAAAAATATTTCACAAAGTCCACTTACAGTTTTAGGGCAGGGCAACAAGGGGGTATAGGCCGGAATTTCTTTGGAGGTTCGCACAGACCTGGGCATTTTTTTCGAGGGACTTCTTAACTACTGCTAGGTACGTTGTCCCCAGAGAGAGAGAGAGAGAGAGAGAAGACAAGATAGGGTAGATTTGATGACCCTGTTGTAGGACTCATGTCCTTTTCATGGAATGGTTTGGGTGTTGTTACCATCAGTCGTCGGCCCAGCTCTCACAAAACCCCTCACTTGTATCAGGTTGGATTGCAGCTGTTGTTTCTCCTGCTTCTTGCTATCCATGGTACTTGAACGTGCCTAAGGAGTCTTCTTCCTTTGGTGTGTAATCCCAGTGGTGCAATGTGAAGTCGGGAGATTGACGCTGTGGCGTGTCTCCTTTGTCGTGGTGCCCCTCCATTGGGCGAGAGCGAAGGGAACCACAGAAACCTTCGCCAAGGGCCCTTTTTTCTATCCAGCGGTGGGCACCATCTAGCAGTAGAAAAGAGGGGAATCGTCCAGCAGGGCTTTCAGGTCGTCTGGAAGATCCATGTCTACGAATTGAAGGAGTCTCAGGTTAGGAAGGGGGATCTTGTTTTTCGGAACTTTGTATCTTCTTTGGAGTCCTCCATTCCAGTGGGTATGGAAGGTCTTTTGGGCTACGATGTTAGTTCCCTGGAGGTAGTGAAGGTTTTTTACTTTGTTGTTTTACTTTATTGGAAATGATTTTCTACTGGTACATGACAATCCCAGAACATACACAGCGAGAATCAAGATTGGCCAACGTCTGGATGTGAACACATTTACTGATATTTGGGACATTCCAATCTTTGCTCCTTTAACTTTAACAAACTCTTTTAGAGGGGTGGTAAAGTATTCCTCTAGAAGTTTTTTGCCACTTGATTTTAGGCATGACAAGAAGGATACAGGCATTAATTCGAATATATAGTGGCAACACCTGTTATTAAAAATGTAGCTCCACCGTTTTGATTGCAAGTTTTGATAAATTGAACTTCATTTTCCCCAAACCAATTTCCGCTTTTCGTTCTTAGTAGAAAATGCTTTTTGATTTATTTTATTTAATCTGATTTCGTTGAACTTATATTCGTAGAATATTTATCCAAAGATCTAATATGATTGTATAGGTAACTTTGGCAGGTATTTGTAATCCTTCCACTTTAAATTTGTTGTTTTTAATAAATTTGTGTGTCAATCCATTTATCTCAGTTGTATTTGCTTTCATGTTTAACACTTTCTGACATTTTTCATCTTCTGTGTAAATCCTTAATCTTGTCCAACTTGAAACCGACCTTAAAATTTCTTCACTGAACAAAGCTGAAGTACTCTTGTATTCAAGTACCTACTTTGACTCTGAATTATATTCATATTTCAAGAAGTTACCAGAAACCCACCTACATAGATTTGTACCTTAAATAAATACTCTGAATAGATTTTTTTTTAATTATGCAAGTAAAATAATAATAATGTTAAAAAATTGAATATATTGCTAATAAACAACACAACGGTATCTTGTGCATATTTTTAAATGAATAACGGAAAAAAATGGTAAAGTTTTTATATTAAAAGTTCATCACCGTGAAAATTATCGTGTTATTTTATATAGCTGTTTAAAATTACAATTAGCTTTATTATATAAATTAAAGAAATTTATAAAGAACACTATCTAGTTCATAAATATTTCTCTTACTACAAAAAACTGTAAGATTGAATATTAGACTGAAGGCTGATACTAAAGAAAAAGCGATTAAATTATAAAAGATCGGTATTTATTTAAATTTAAAACTAATGGTGATATCAAAGAGCAGTTAGAGCGCATTAGCCTTTGGAAGTAGAACCAATCTGATTAACAATAACAAAAGTTTCTTCCAGATCAAAAAACAGACTACGTGGTGAAAGTATAACTGGTGCCAAAAAACCTTGTCGCTATGGAAGTAATTTGACGTATCCTGGTGGAAACTATAAAATGAAAACTAAATTGAAGGTGGTAGAATTTAAATTCATTGAAGAAATGAACGGTACTGTCACCTTATAGAATAGTAGAATCGTTCCATGTCGCCGAAGCTGTCGGTCCGTATTTCGTTTTGAATCGTTGTCGCTCATCAGCAGCGTTGCCAACCTAAAATTACTTCCTGTTTTGACATTTTTACAGTCATGTTCGTAGATATATAATAGAAACTGTAATGGAAAATAAAGAATTAGAGTTAGGAAGTTAAAACTCCGGTTTTCTTTATTGAAACAGATGGAAAACACCGAATTGCAAAATTCAAATATTATTAAATAGATATTATAAATCTTGTTTTTATTGATTGATAGGGTAATAAAAAATATAAATCTAATAAGAATAGATTGATTCTTTATTTGACATTACGTATATTGAAACTGTGAAAGACATGTTAATAGTCTATGGTAATTGGGTGCAGGATCTGTGTTAAGGTTAGACATCTTTCTATTTGTATCTATTGTAAGGTAATACCGGTACCTACCTATGCAAATAATGAACATACCAAAACTTTATAACGTTACGAATCGTTATTATAAACAAATTTTCACTTTTATTGTACTGGTAATATTTTTTGATTGATAATCTATATAAGCAGTATTAAATCGTGTTTTTTACTATTTTTGTACTAAAATTTTTATGACATTCATATCCTAGTTAAGGGATTTTAATGATTCCTGAGAGCAACAGGAATTTTTGTCACCTGGTGACTAGGGTAAGTTCTGTTTACACCGCCTCCTGGAGTTTTCGGTGGATTAGTAAAAACTCAATACTTGGAATTCCTGATACCGGTTGCCCAAGATACTTATTGTTTCGTCTCCTGGAGTTTTCGCTAATATCGTTAAACAAAACTCTACGCGGGGGTTTTGAAAGTGATCTCCGAAGTACCTGGTGCATAGAATACCTACTATTTACCTCGTCTCCAGGAGTTTTCAATTAATTCATTAAACAATTAGTCAAAACTCAATACTAGGAGGATTTTGGGTTTACTGAGAACGTATATAATATCAAAAGCGATCTAAGGAGTATCTGGTGCTCAGCATAGCAACCTTTACGTCAGCTCCTAGAGTTTCATTGAATATATGGAAAACAAAACCCTTTTTTTTTAAATTTGGTGCAAAAACGCTCAAATTATGAGTTTTGACTAATTATATAACGATATTACCAAAAACTCTAGAAGACAAGGAAACAGGAAGTATCTTGGGTAGCAGATACTTCGTAGATCACTTTTAATGGGATTGAGCAAGCCCAAAACCTTTCAAGTATGCAGTTTTGACTAATTGTATAACTATATTATCGAAAACCCCAGAAGACGACGTAAACAGTAGGTATCCTGGACACCAAGTACTCCGGTGGTTGCTTTTCTTGATATAGAAGGAGCTTTCGACAACACTAGTACCTACTCGCTTTATTGTGTCAAAGCTGGTATCAAGGAATGTGGAAAACACTGTGGTGAGGTGGATAGGCAACATGCTCGAAAGTAGGAGAGCGCAAGCATCTCTGTGTGGAACGGTAAAGGAGGTCAAGGCACAAAGAGGGTGTCCACAGGGTGGCGTCCTGTCACCGAATCTGTGGAATCTAGTGGTTGATGACCTCCTTTCTGAGCTCAATGCACAGGGAATGTACGCTCAAGGATATGCTGACGACATTGTTGTCCTAATAAGAGGAAAATTTATGAACACTTGCCTAGAACTCATGCAGAGGGCATTGTTCATAGTGGAAAGGTGGTGTAACAAGGAGGGTCTGAGGGTCAATCCAATGAAGACTGTAATGGTACCATTTACAAGGAAGAGAAATGTTGATATCGCTAGGGTACCAACTCTCTTCGGTAACCAGATCCAGGTTAAGAGAGAGTTCAAGTACCTAGGAATAAGACTGGACGATAAGCTCACCTGGAACAGCCATTTGGCACATATAACGCAACGCTCTCCGACCACACTTATGATGATGAGACGGGCCGTTGGGAAGACATGGGGTCTGAGCCCACAAAAAAGACTAACTGGCTATACACTAGGGTTGCAAGACCGATGATGGTGTATGGCTCGATAGTCTGGTGGACCAAGGTGATGCAAACTACCGCTGTAAAGAGATTAGAAAAGATCCAGCGAGTAGCGTGTCTTGGCATCACAGGAGCCATGAGAGGTACTCCAACTGCAACCCTGGAAGAACCTTTGAAAGGGGAGGCAAGGATGGCAGCTTACAGAATGGGTTGCAGTGGCAACTGGAAGTACAATGCCTCCAGTGGGCATACAAGGATTGTGGACACTGTACAGATGGACACCTTGGAAATGCTACCAGACAGGATGGTGAAGATCACAGATCTAGAAAAGCCATACAATGTCAATATTATTGACAGGGCTGTCTGGGAGAAAGCTGAACCTGAATATATTAAAAGAGGGATCACTTGGTATACGGATGGCTCGAAAAAGCCAACAGGCACTGGGGCGGGAATATATGGGGTCAGACCCAAGGCGCAGTTTTGCGTAAGCCTGGGTAAACTGGCTACTGTTTTCCAGGCTGAAGTTGTTGCCCTATCAGAGTGTGCAAGAGTGTGTTTGGAGCGTGGTATGACACCATATACATAAACTCAAACTCGGATAGTAGAGCAGCGCTAATGGCACTTGACAGTTTTGACTTTACCTCTAAAGCAGTATGGGACTGTCATCAGGCCATGAAAATCCTGGGAGAGTACAACAAGGTTATCCTTAGTTGGGTTCCGGGGCACAAAGGTATCGCTGGCAATGAGGGAGCAGACAAGTGGCCAAACAACGGAGCTGAAAGCCCGCTCATTGGCCCAGAGCCGACGTGTGGTATTGCTTACAACACATCACGAAGAGCTGTTTGCCAGTGGATGGGCATAGAACATCGAAAGAGCTGTGAAAGAACAGAAGGTAAAATACAGTCAAAGAGAATGCTGCAGACACCTACTGGTGCTATAGCGGCAGATGCCCTTGGGCTGAGGAGGAAGACCCTGCGGAAAGTGGTTGGCTTCATCAGCGGCCACTGGGTATTCCGCGGACATCTACATAAGATGGGAATTCAAGTTGAAAACCTCCTATGTAGAAAATGCGGCGAGGAGGAGGAGGAAACAGCCTTCCACGTGATATTCATGTGCCCAGCCCTGCAAGGTCTGCGTGTGAGATCCCTTGGCCTACCGAATGGAGATCAAAGGGAAGAACGGGCAACCATAGTCAAAAGGATCTCTTGGTTCATTAAGAACCTGGGATTTGACGGAGAATGAGGACCTGTGAATGAGGGTGCACAATAAGCTGTACTAGCTGCGATGCAATCCTATGGACTACACCTAAGCCTGGCCCTCTGTAAAAAAAAGTACTCCGGAGATCACTTTTAACGTCAATTCGTTTTCAGCAAGCCCAAACTTATCCGAATATCAAAATTGAACTTATTTCCACCAATAACTAACGAGTTATGTTTGAAATACACATTGGGTCACCAAGTTTCCTGACGCTCTCACGAATCGAATGCAAAAACAATCATTAAAATCTGTGGTAATGCCTTTTATACACTCGTTTGATTACAGTTTTCTTATACACCAAACAATCGATTCGCTCAATTCATTTTTTTACCTACCTTTGCACAATTGATTCTAGTGCATTCTAGAATTATTTGATAACATAATAATAAACAACGCAAAAGTTGGATAACTATAAACAAATCAATACGTGACGTAAATTCAAATTCACTAAAAATTCTTGATGAGAATTAAAAACAAAAACGGGTGGAATAACTAAATTAATGACGATCAATTAGGCGGTACTTTTTATGAAAAATAATAAACAAATAATTTATTTTTAACAATTTTTTTTCGATGCGTCATTGACGACCAATTTAAATAATCCTATTTATGTTGTGGTCCGGACTGTAACAAAAAGTTTTCAAGATTAATGAATCGAATTCCTTTGAGCTGAGCCTAATGGAGCGAAATTTTAAATTAGTACTACAAGAATAAATTTATTGATTTCTGATACGTAGGGAAGGTTTAATATATGTGATGTTAAAACTTCGATACAACCAGAAAGATCATGAAATCTATGATAAAGTTAGGATTTGTTAAAGCAGAAAATGTACTTTTTTTTAAAGAGTATTTAGTGTTTGAACAGATTTTCATTATCATTAATATACATCTTGTCCAGCTCTGCCCTCTTAATGAGACTTAATAGCCTTGACAGTGGACGGTTTCTGCTAACTCGCTTTAGATCATCTGGTTGGTGGGTAGCATCTGCTCCGGTGTGCTTCTTGTCTTGGCCTTTAATGGACAATACGTCTTGTCCATCGGTTGTCTCATAATGTGGCAATGTGTCCTACCCAATTCCATTTCAGCGTTGTGAATCTTTTGATAGCGTCTGTTGTTTTTGTTCTGCGACGTATTTCTTCAATTGGAATTCGATCTCTAAGAGAGATACCCAACATCCGCCACTCCATGGACTCTGAGTCACGCGAATCTTGTTTACTGTCTTTACTTTTAAAAGGTGGTGGGTAGGTACTTCTCTATGATTCCGATAGGGAATAGACTTACTTCAGAGATCTACGGTTCATGCCTATGCCACCTCCTGGATGTTCTCCAATCCCTACCCCTAAGGGAACCAGGCCCCAACCCTAATACTATCATGTAGAAATTTTAAATTCCTTTCTACATTTTTCACCACCTACCAACCCTTCTGGGGAGCGTGATGAGTTATATTTATCTACTCGGTGGATGTTATATATTGTTATTACTTCATTTTAATTAGTTTTTGATTGCTATGTGGTTTGGAACGTACTTGTATTTTTATTAACCCTTATAGCCAAGTACGAGGGAGGTCCCACCAAGATCGGTACGCTTTTGCATTCTTTCAAACCAATTGGTAAAACAGTTATTCCAGTCTTCAATTGACACCTGCAAAATCGATGTTTTAAAGCAAAAATGAGGGATCCAACATGAAACACAGGTCTTCATGTGAAATCTTTTGGATCGAGGTCTTTAATGTGCAAAAATGTCTCTATCTTCCAGTATGCTATAATGCAATCATACTTAATTATCTGACGAACCGCATCAATGTTTTGCTGCGTGACTGATGTTTTGAGTGGATCTAGCCTGGACTCGTCGCTGAGACTGGAGCGACCTTTTGAAATTCGCAATACCAGCCTGAAACAGTTCACTGATGTGGTGCTTTATTTCTAAACCCAGAAACCCTTTCAGCAAGACATTCCTGTTGGGATAATCCTCTCCGAAAATTTTTAGATCCACGTGCTAATTTCAAAAATTCACTGTACTTACACAACTTTTTGTATCGCAATGAAACTCTGGATTTATGTCAACAAAAGATTGAGGTTAGATTCGTATCGTAAGGTTCTATTGGTAGCGCCTTCTAAGCGGCTGTATGGAAAACTAAAAAGGCAACCCTCGAATTGGGCAAGATTGGTGATGTTTGTAAAATACCTGTACTTATATAAAGTGTACCTAATAAGCAAAGAAATCTGACAACGTTATAGTTTTTATCAGATATTGGAAATTCTTAATACAAATAAATCGTGTAGGAGAGTTTTTTTTATCCAGCGTTGTAGCGTTCTTAATTCGGTCCTGAAGTCGGAACATTTAAATAAAGTTCAAGGAAGAAACCAGATTCCAGCGTGAAAGAATGCATTACATATTAATTACTTATAATTTAATGAGAAAAATATGTATATCACGACAACAATCAGGTAAAAATATTCTATTAGTGCATATATTTAAACGCATTTTAGAATATAATGCTGGAGCGGTTATCTTTTATCTTTTGATTATTTTCAATTTGCAAATTTATAAATCGATGCATCAATCGAAGATTTGTATGCGAGTTGAATTTTTTACACACTTAATGATCATTTACTACTAACGTTTATATGTTTGTTATAATTAAATCTATGGAATGTTTAATCTCGGTTATTTTTATTTGTGCTGCACATAATTTGATTAATTGTTTAACGATTGCAAAAAAAAATGTTGAGGTTTCATCCTCTACCTCACAGAATCTGCAGTTTGCTTTATCTACCAATCCCAGTTTCTTCATGTGTCCTCTTACTCAGCAGTGCCCGGTTAGTATTCCTGTTGTAATACGGAGGTTCTCCTTACTAAGGTTAAGACAGCTACTAGATCTCTTTTGGTTATAGTTTTCCAGGAGCTTCTCCGATTGTCTTAGTCCTTTTAAATGGTTCAAGTACTTGGATTTTTCGATAGCCATTTTTTTCTTAGTTTTTTTAAGATTGTACTACTGCTGATTCCACAGGATGGTTCTGGTCCCAGGTTTGGGATTTCAGCTCCTTCTTTTGCCAGCTTATCTGCTGTTTCGACCATCTTTAAACTGATTGTGTGTAAGTTGAGAGATTTGAAGGCTGCTTGAATATCTGACATAATAACAATCTTTTGTCTACGATAGTTTCTTTTCGATGGCACGGATTTTCGCTTAAAAGATGCTTAGGTACGCACCCAGGCTTTCTGAGTACTTGGTTTTAGGTCCAAAAACCCCTGTTCCTGTTTCTTCATCTGTCTTGGAGCCATCCATTTTGGTTTAGCCCCAATATGGGGACTTTGTCCCATTCAAATTTACTACCCAGTTTTGTGGTGAATTTTCTCACAAAGTTAAATTTCTTTGGTATGTCATTATGAGAGATTTTCCAAGTTTGATCAATCTGAACTGATCGAGGTTTTTTCTTTGATCATTCTACATATTGTTTTCTTCCTTACATTTTCTACTTGAATGTGTAGTAGCCTTAGATTTAGGACTACTTTGTCCTCATTGTAATTATATTAGCTCTCTTAGGAACAAGAAATAATTATAATTTTATTGTTTCAGGCTGACGAAAATGAATTTAAGCAACAATTTTTGGCTAGTGGTGCTAGCCATATTAGAGTGTTGTTGGAGAACACATTCGTCGAACGTACCCAAAGAAATCCAAGACAGAGTAGAATCAAATTTATTATCCCTTTTCGGTTTTAAAGGTAGGCCGAAAATAGACAAATCCAAAGTAGTTATACCTCAAGCGATGTTAGAGCTATATGAACGTCAAATGGGTTTCCCTTTAGATACCACATCTATACCAAGGAAGGGCTGGCACACCAAAAGTGCGAATACTGTTAGAAGCTTTACACATGTTGGTAGGTACATACATTTTTAAAAATAATGATGATTTATACAAGTTTTCAATGATTTTTACACTGATGACGGCTAATTAGCCAGAAACATGCATGTCTGCGGTTACCATTCTTACTCGTAATCCTATGATCCTTTTGCGTACATGCCCGTTAATTTACCCCTTTTGATTATTATTATACCTAGAAGTTTTTTTTGCTCTAAAGGTTCAAGTCCAATTTGAAATAAAGGGTTTTAAAATAGTAGATTGATGTTTGTAAAAATTGTGTTCTGTAATGAACCAAAGTATTTCTGACAGTTGATAAACAATTTATATTTATACAGTTCATCGATCTGGTTTTAATAACAAAATGTTTAAAAAATAAAAAATCTGTTACTGCACGCTAATGTATGTGAGGTCATTTCTTTTTTAAAAATTTATAAACTGCGTTACTTCCTCTTTATATCTGAAGATTGTATACAGGTGCATAAACTCACATTGCTCACATTCAGAGAAAAACATGTTTATTGATGGAAAAATACTGTCAAAATCCAGGACGCTTTCAAATAATTTTGGATATAAGAAGATAAGCAATTTAAACTGTGTATAAAGTGAATGAGTATTACTTTTTTTATGATTAATACATAGGCGTAGCTTTAATTTTTAAGTTACAATAAAATTTCAAAGAAACACTTTCTTATAAAAAAGTAAAAACCAAATATTAAAAAAAACATTTTTACATAAGATATATAAAATATATAAGGCAAGAGTTCGAAAATTAACCGGTTGTTTCTCTTTTAGTTATTTACTAGAGTTTTTGTCTTGGCTGTTATTTTACCTTTTTCTGTCATTTAGGTTCTTTAAAAATGACTCATTTCTAACATTTTCCTGGTTCATAAAGACGATTTTACTTTTTTTCCTCTATGCTATGTTCATTGTTTAGTATTTATTGTATAAGTTCATAAAATAGCGATTTTCTTTTGTCATTTCCTTTTCTATTTGTTGATAAATTTATTCTGAGCTAGTTGGTGTAGACTCATACTACAGCTAGACCAGTTTTTCTTCTAAATTAACTTGTTGGATGATTGCTATCTAACTGATTCTATTTTAAATTTTGCTGGAGGATTGGAGCAGATTACTCGTGGGCCGAGAATGTTCGATCCGGAGACCGTCCCTACGATTGGCGATTATTCCTCATGTTTCAAGAACAAAATCAGGAAAGATAAACATCACTGGAAACCCATAGAATAATTGGTATACTTTGGTGTTTGGTCAACAAAAATAATTTCATCGTGAAATTGTCACAAATAACTGTTAAGCAGC
Source organism: Altica lythri (assembly GCA_964028335.1). Taxonomy (NCBI): domain Eukaryota; kingdom Metazoa; phylum Arthropoda; class Insecta; order Coleoptera; family Chrysomelidae; genus Altica; species Altica lythri. The sequence goes on from OZ034805.1 coordinate 68,583,378, forward strand.
TCTGAGAGCTAGAAGATCGTGATTTACAGACTGTTGGTGTAAAAGCAAGCTTTTTAAATCAATTAAGGGAAGATTTAATAAATCATGTACAAGATCCAGAATTTTAATTAGCAGAGGAGTTAGCTATGAAACGATTGTCAGTCTCTTGACAGGACACTATAGGCTCAGAAAACACATGAGTCAGCTAAACTTAGCAGATGAAGACATTTGTCGATACTGCCAAGAGGAAGAGGAAACTGCATTTCATGTCCTATGCCAATGTGAAGGCCTTGCAAGGACGCGGTATCTAGTACTGGGAGAGGAGAAACCGGCTGCTCCAAGTTATGCGGAGTGGCCACTGTCAAGGCTATTAAGTCTTATTAAGAGGGCAGAGCTGGACAAGGTGCTCTAATCCTATTCCACAGATAATGGGTGTTCACAATAGATCTGCAAAGGTCGCAGTGATATAGGCTAACAGCCAACCCAAAAATATCTATCTATCTAGCTATGAAACGCTACTTTAAACAAAAAAAGTTTCTGACGAAAATTCTAGAACATTGGAAGAACATTCTAAAAAATAGAAGAAAAGTTCGATAAAGCTTCCGAAGAAATTCCTAGAAAATTAGAAGAACATTCTAGTCAAATAAAAAAAATTTAAATTCATGGAAGAGAAAATTACAGAGGTTTCTAAAACTATTGAAGAAAATTCTAGAACCTTGGAAGACAAATTTGAGCAAATTGAAACAATTTACAGAAACTTAGACTCGTTTCACGAAAAGATGAAAGAACTCAAAATATTTTATAAGAATGGCTCCGCGAGATCCCCACCAGAAAATGAAATAGATGGAACGTCTGCACCGAATGACATCAGTATAGCACAAATTGTAAAAGAAGAATGGGTCCAAGAAGAATACAGAGTTTCGATGATAAGAGTTCTGGTCCAACTTATGTCCGACAGCAATAGAAAAGGCCAACCAGTGGACCCAACAACAAAAATTCGTTTCGATGACAGGAGCGATTCCAAAAAATCAGGAGAATTCGTATCAATCTCTGTATGCTCGATTGGATAATCAATATGGAGAATCCCATTTACAACAAGTTAATAAAGCACAAATACGAAGCCAAGTACAGCGTGCTAATGAAACTCTTTAAGAATTCTAAGTAGAGGTTACTTGTATTGTGCGATTGGTATACCTTATTGCTGCTGATTATTTCCTCGAGAAGATAGCAATAAATAAATACCTTTATCAACGCGTTAAAAGGTAAATTATAAAAGGCTTTAAAATTGGAAAGACCGAAATTTGTTAGATGTAGCCCTAGCTATTGCATTATAACAGCAAACCATCTCGATGTCACCGTGTAAAGATCATCGGAGAAGAGAATGGTTCAGATTCTGAAGGTCTTGAAGAAGAGATTAGAAATTAATTCAAATATGGCGCAATTTGGCGCTACCGAAGATAAGATGTGGTTTAGATGTTTTGGACTAGAATGTAGTGCAAATCATGATTAAAGTGATTTTAACCGTGGACTGTTTCTCCTGCCGAGCAGTGTAACGAGTAAAAAATAAATGCTCTGATAAGCCATGTGTGTTGCTGGAGGATTCGAGCAGATTCCACGTAGGTCGAGAATGTTCAATCCTTTTCTAATACGCAGACCGTACCTATGATGAGGGATTTTCCATTACTTATCAACAAAAACAAATATAATTCTAATGAATTTTCCACAAGTATCACGACTAATATATAATAACGCTAATAAAATATTAAACATTATCATATTTCACTTATATTGTATATAGTGAATTAATTTACAAATTAATTTTCCAGGAAATAAAATCAATAACATGAATCTTAGTAAATGTAAACATATTACTATGAATGCTTATTTTAAGGAACACACCTGGCAAATGCACATTGTTTACGAAAATGATTATGAATAATTTCTTATTTGACGTTGTGCATTTATAAAAGTAAATAGATAAATATAATTGCTTGATTTAAATAGGTAGCTTGTTGAACGTTTTTAAGTATGTTGTTTTGTATGAGGAATGCACCTTAGAAGGTACATTTTTTATTATATTTTGAGAAATTTGTTTATTTTAGAGTTAATAACTTCATTTTGATAATTGGCTGTAGCTGTTTAAATTTTACAAATAAACATATATCATATACCCTAAAATGTGTTCTGGTTCTGCCACTGTCTGTTTTGCATAGTTGCCAGAATTATAAATAGTGAAATGCCGATTTCTCGGGTCACGTGAAATAATCCTATAGCTAGGTGTTATTGATTAATAACTCAGTTATTGTTGTTACGAGAAATATTTTTAAAGAAAAGTGCCCAGAGGCCTAGCAAAGTGAATGGAATCGGCTAATGTTCAAATTCTTCTACATACGTAATTCGGCACATACTAGGCTGCATTCTTGTATATTTTTCAAATATTTTGAGAGATACCTTGTTTTCGTTTTTAATTTTTTTAAATAACTAATTATTTCTTTCGGTTGTTATTTGTTATCAATTTTGTAAACAGTGTTCTACTGTGGACATTGATACACAGGTTGACAAGTCGTGTAGGTATGAAACTTAGCCGAGTACATTTTTGAGCAATATTTTTTTCCAATTCTCGGAGAGGATTATCGTACTGGGAGATAGAGGCATCTTTGGACATTAAAGACCTCGATCCAACAGATCCTACATGACATGAAGAACTCGGTGTTACGAAGATGATTTCCCGTTGCCCTCATTTGCAAAAAGAAGAGCAAAAAGCAGTTTTCCAATCTGCTGTGTGAGTGTTTCACGATGATGGAAAACCAATAAAAAGAGATTCGTTCTCGAACTGTGTCAAAAAAAAATGCTCGCAACTTTTGTGTCAAAATCTGATCATGTGGCAACAATTGCTGTAGAAGATCGAAGAACTTTAACTTCCATTGGGTAAATAAACATTTATTTACCAGATATTATCGCGAAACTTCTAAAAAGCAACACACAACATCGAATCATCCTGCATAAGGACAAGTGCTCATATTGTCCAAAAGACAATAGAGATTTTGGCGCTTCAAAACATCGAATTGTTAGACCATCCACCGTATAATCCCGATCTAAGTTCCAACGATGTCTTCATGTTCCCAAAGATGAAGAATTAAATGCGTGGGCAGCAATTCCAGTAGACAGAAGAAGTCATTGATGCCCTTAAAACACTGATTTTGCAGGTGTTAACTGAAGACTTAAATAACTGTTTTACCAATTGTTTTGAACGAATGCAAAACCTAACAAATTGTTACTAATCTTTTCAGCCCTAGCCTACCAAGGCCTGTTGAGCTTAAAAAAAATGATTGAACTTGGTGTCAGTATTTTATAAACTTAGAAAAATAATGTCTATGAATCAACTATTGCAGCTCTACTATGGCCTTTTTAATAGTATAACTACATATGGTGTTATTGGATGGGGTGGTTTGTATGAAACCACATACAAGATATTACACAGACTTCAATGCAAAATATTAAAAATAATAGGAGCTGATAAACAAAATAATAAAAATATCCTGGAGATCAAACAAACTTTTATATTAAAATCCATCATTTTCAAATATCAAGAACTAAAAGAAAGATACTTAAATTACCCAAGAGACACCAGAAACAAAAGTCTATCATTACATAAATTTGGAGCTACAATAGGACAAAGAAGTTTCGAATACTATGCAGTTTATTACTTCAACAAACTACCTAATTCACAGAAAACATTAACAACAAATAAAAAGATACTAAAGAAAAATCTACAAAGAACCATAAGTGACTTCAGTGAAATTAAGTAAAATTAGCATAATAAAATCTAATTAGAGCGCAATTACAAACAACAAAAATTATAAAAAGAAAAGACTTTATTCTATAAAAGTTGAATTGTAAATAAATATTAGAATACAGTTATTATTTTTAGTTTGTAGGATTATTTTTAGTTTGTAGGACCACCTATGTACGGGCAATTTCTGCCTCCTATAGGTCCTCAGAAAATGTATAATATTATATTTTTTGAAGGAATTTGGAAATAAATTATTATTATTATTATTATTATCTGAAAAATGGTGGGTTAAAATATCATTAGTTTTTTATTAAACTCAAACAATTTAATCTGTGTTAATTTATATAGTTTTACGTTGTTAAAAATAAATTTGGTTGTACGAAGTTACGCCACTGAAGAAAGTTGAATGTTGTTGTTGCCTCTTAGTAGCGAAAGTGGGACGGTCGTTATGTTATACAATATTTCATACCTAATTAAATAATATCGTACACACTCACTTGTCACACCTGGAAATATATAAACTTAATTAAAAACTGATAGCAATATTTATGTGAAATGTTTTAATCGATTTTAATTTATCATTTATCACCTAATCTCACTAATATTTCATATTTTATTGGTTTGAATATATTTATACTTAAGCTCTGTAATCGCAATCTAGTTGAGACTGACATTACAGCAAATATTTATCAATCCCATCAAAATCAACATTAATAAAGCTTCATAAATGAACTAAGCTAAGATTATGGAGGGTTACCTCTACCCTCCATAGCTAAGATACATTCGTATTTGCTGACGTTTTTGTGCATGTAACTGTATATATTGCGCAAGTCATTTAATGAAGATTTCTTCTTTAAGTGCCTTCATTCCGAAGGTTGACGATCATCAGGGCTATACGTATTTTCGAAACTGCAGACCGAAACAATTCATTGTTTCCACAGCCATACCATTCTCTCAAGTTCTTTAGCGGAGTTTCATCTTCTTCCTATGGATCTTTTTCCTTGCATAATCACTCGAAGTATTTCATACCTATCTTTCGCATCTTGTAATGTGTTCCAAGCTTTCGTTTTTTGATTGTAAATAATAAATCGCCTTTATTAAAATATAAAAGGAAATATAGAGCGAAGTTTAGCAAAGAGCTATTCTACCACTTAACTCTATAATGACTTCCTTCTCTTTATTCATTTTTTTCAAAACCTCAACGTTTATTCTTAAAATTCTGCGATACATGTACAATTCAAATGCCTCTAATTTTTTGGTATCAATCTTTTTCATAGTCCATGATTCTTTTCCGTAAAACAGCACAGAAAGTACATAACTTCTTATCAGTCGAAGTTTTAATTCAAAGCTCAGATCTCTTCCACAGAACGCTCTTTTCATTTTAGTGAATATGGATCTAATAAAGACTAGAAGGTTTAATAGAATACTTTAGATCAGCACAAAAATCTAATAAAAGCAAGTCCTTTAATGTAGCTCCAAGTAACATGTAGCAGATAACGAAAATAGCAAAAGGAATTGGAGAACTAAATATCTTTGAGCAAAAATATTGTATGTATTAGCAAATTATTCTATTGTGTCCCCCTTTTCTTGCTATACTTCTGATGATATCCTCAGACTTTTAGCAGCTCTCCTAGCCCTATCTTTCTTAGAAAGTTTAGGATATCGTTGGGTTTCAAGTTAGGTAGATCTTCCTCTTCTGTTTCTTATGACCCTAGGTATTTGACTCTAGTATTACGTAATGCGATGCATTCTGAGATTATATGTTGAGGTTTCATCCTCTACCTCACAGAATCTGCACTTTGCTTCATCTACCAACCATAGTTTCTTCATGTGTCCTCTTAATCGGCAGTGTCCGGTTAGTAGTTCTTCTTACTAAGGTTAAGACAGCTGTGAGATCTCTTCTGGTTATAGTTTTCCAGGAGCGTCTTCGATTGTCTTAGTCCTTCTAGATCATTCCAGTAATTGGATTTTTCCCTATCCATTATTTCCTTAGTTTTTCTAAGATTGTACTACTGCTGATTTTACAGGATGGTTCTGGTTCCAGGTATGGGGTTTCAGCTCCTTCTTTTGCCAGCTTGTCTGCTGTTTCGTTTCCTTCTATTCCTATGTGTCATGGAACCCATAGGAGGGTAACAGTGTTCGTTTTATTTGCCTAGGCATTCCCAGGCCATCTTTGAACTGATTGTATCTGAATTCAGAGCTTTGATGGCTGCTTTACTATCTGACATGATCACAATCTTCTGTCTTCCTTTCAATGTCTAGTTCTATACATCTTTCGATGGTACGAATTTCCGCTTGAAAGATGCTTTTGTACGCACCCAGGCTTTCTCCTCTACCTTACAGAATCAGGAGCAAAGATGTTATGATAGGTGGTTTATTTTTACTAATGATGGCCCTTTTTGAGTTCATGGCATAAAAACCCGAACAACACCATTTAGAATTAGTTTAATGAATTTTTTTTAATGGGTACACACAGAAGAGAAAAAAAAACGGAAAAGACATCATGTAGAGCTAAGAATAATGAGCTCACTGGAAAACTCATTCATTACAACAATTTCTCAAACTACATTTTTATTGCGGTTTTATAAAAAATAATAAAGTTATCGTAACTACATTGCATTTAAGCTAATTTTAACATTTGTAACTCATAAGATTCTTTTTTCTTTACAGAAAGCCCAGTGGACACGAGGTTTTCCAGTCATCACAAATTTAGATTAAAATTTAACGTGTCTTCAGTGCCACCCGACGAAGTGATTAAAGCAGCAGAATTAACCATAAGCCGTAAAGAGATTAAATGGTTGACTGAAGGAGATGATGGTGATGAATTTTTTCAAAGAATTTTAGTAAATGATATAACTCAGCCGGGAATTAAAGGAAAAAGACCCCCAATAACCAGGTTAATAGACACCAAATTAGTTGATACTAGAAAAAATAGTGCAATTAGTTTAGATGTATTTCCAGCAGTGCAACGATGGTTAGAAGATCCTAAAGGCAATCATGGTTTACTGATTTCTGTTCAAGGTTTAGGAAAAAATAAAACAACACCAGTTCATCACATTCGATTAAGAAGGAGTACTGACGATACAGACGCAACGTGGAATCACGTGCAGCCATTATTATTAGCATATACAGATGACGGAAAAAATCGACCAAGAAGAGGAGCTGAATTAACACAGATTAAAAGGAGAAGAAGAAACCCTAAAAAGCTTAGATCGAAAAATGAAAAGAGGTACCCTTGTAATAGACATCAAATGTATGTTGACTTCCAAGAAGTCGGTTGGACTGATTGGATAGTAGCTCCACCTGGGTATGACGCGTATTACTGCCAAGGAGAGTGTAATTTTCCTTTAGCTTCGCATCTTAATACCACAAATCACGCGATTGTACAGACTTTAATGAATTCGGTTAATCCACAAAAGGTTCCAAAAGCCTGCTGTGTCCCTACGCGTCTTAATCCCATATCGATGTTATATCTAGATGAGGAGTCAAAGGTAGTTCTAAAAAACTATAAAGAAATGGTTGTGGTGGGGTGTGGATGCCGATAGTGAATTTTTGATTAGAATTGTTTTGTTTAATATATTTAAACTTTTTTATACAATTTTATTTACTGACAATGAAACAACTCACCAAACAGGCTCTTATAAAACAATTTTTTTACTACTTCTGATTTCTGTTTATAAACTGATTAATAAAAATTAGTTTGAACTTTAAAGAAAAATATGACTCAGTCGTCGTTTAAAGATATTAAACAAAACAACTAGCCGATTATTTTACGGCATGATTTTCCGTAACCGCGTCTGTGATCTTTTGAAACTCGAGGCTACCGTTTAGCACGAACCACGAAAACGTTTGTTGACCCAGTGATTTTTTAAATGTCGACTTGTGCACAACAGGGTTTGACCTAAAATTTTACGTGCGCTGACTATTTCTCTTTTTCATCTGTGATTGTAGTTTTAGTTTGTTTGTTTTTTTTTTGTAAACGTTGTAAAAATTTTTGTAGCATATCTGATGTACAGTTGTTTTAGGATGTGGTACAATGCTGATTATAAATTATAAGAGTTGGATTAGTTGTTAAAGAGTCGTGTAATTTGAAGTGTTACGTCTAACGGGGAGTGTTTGAATTTGAATGAGATAACAAAAATTTTAATTTTAAATATAAAAAACTTGAGTTCATTTTGAAAATCGGTAATTATCGAGAATTGGGGCTCGAGACAAAAATCGCTCCAAAAAATTTTTCACCCCCTAAAATCGCTGCTGTAGGGTAGAATGAGGTAATATAAGACGGGGGAGAAAAAAAATCAAAAACCCTCCACTCCGGTGTAACCAAACCTAACCTAATCTAACCTAACCTTACCTAACACCGGAATGGAGGGTTTTTGAATTTTTTTTTTCTCCCCCGTCTTATATTACCTCATTCTACCCTACAGTAGGGATTTTAGGAGGTGAAAAATTTTTTGGAGCGATTTTTGTCTGGAGCCCCAATTTTGGATAATTACCTGAAAATCTTTTAGCATTGGGTAAAACATAATAAGCAACATGTAATTGAAATCTTCATCTAACCATAATTACTTTTTGAAAATATTGAGAACTCATTTAAGAAGAGGAGATCTCCAAAAATGCTGAAAAGTATAAAAAAAGTGCAAAAGTGGCTAAAAGAGGATAATTAATGCATAAAATTAGCTTATTGGTTTTCCTTTCAAAAAATTTTGGTCTAATGTACATTTTACGTTTAATAACAATTTATCCATACGAGGGTTGTCTTTTTTGATTTGCATATAACCATAAAGGCTTTTCAAAATGTGGCCCACCAAGATCGATACACTTTTGCATACGTTCAAACCAATTGGTAAACCAATTATTCCAGGTTTCAGTTGACACCTGCAAAATCAATGTTTTAAAGTCGTCAATGGCTTCTTCTGTCTGCTGGAATTGCTGCCCACGCATTGAATTCTTTGATCTTTGGGAACATGAAGAAGTCGGTGGAACTTAGGTCGGGATTATACGGTGGATGGTCCAACAATTGGATGTATCGAAGCTCCAAAAACTTGTTTTTGCATACGTTCAAACCAATTGCTAAAACAGTTATTCCAGTCTTCAGTTGACACCAGCAAAATCGCTGTTTTAAAAATTATCGATGGCTTCTTCTGGGGACTGGAATCGTAACTCACGTATTTAATTCTTAATCTTTGGGACCGTGAAAAAGTCGTTGGGACTTGGGTCGGGACTATAGGGTGTATGGTCTAACTATTCAATCTTTCGAAGCTCCAAAAACTGGATTGTCTTTTGGGCAGTGTGAGCACTTGCATTTCCCTGATGTAGGATGGTTCTCTGTTCTGTGTTGCTTTTTCACGATCACTTCTGATAATCAAACGTTTTTATACCAATCAAAAGTAGCCATTCTTCGATCTTCTAAAGCAATTGTTGCCACTTGACCAGATTTAGACACAAAAATTGTTACCATTTTCTTTGACACACTTCGAGAACGGATCACTTTTGTTGTTTTTTCATTATCATGAAACACTCAAACAGCGGACTGGCGTTTTTTTCCGATTCGTAGGTGTAAATCCAAAATTCATCGCCACGTACATTACTAGGTCTGTTCCAACAGACCAAAAAACCGTTCTAGAACTGTTACGAAATAACTCAGTAAATCGAAGGGATCGGGTTTTCGTCTACTGCGCAGTTCCTGGACAGTTCTAGAGTGGTTTTTTGGTCTGTTGGAACAAACCTACTATTAACGCTTTTTGATCTTCCATTGTTGAACCCTTCCAACCCTTCGACACCAATTCACGCGAACCGTTTTTTGCTCTTCTGTGAGCAAATGAGGGAAACCAACTTCTTAACACCAAGTTCTTCATGTAGGATCTTTTGGATCGAGGTGTCTGAAATATTTGGGTCTAAAGGTTCCATTGGTGGCGCCTTCTAAGCGTCTTTATGCAAAACTAAAAAGACAACCCTCGTATTAAATATTACCCGATCGTTATTATATCTTCAATTAGCATTCGTCAACACAATTTTATTATTGAATTTTATTTCGTTAATTGTGATGTACTTTTCATCATCTTTATGCTGTTGATCCTTTGAATTACAGAGAAACACTTCCAGAGAAGCAGAACTGAGTAGAATATAAAACTACACTAAAAATTCAAAGATTTATATGAAAAATTACAAAGGAAGAGAATTATTTCCACCTAAAACAACTGTATATTTGTACAATTGCGTATCCTTGTTTTTTAACCAAGACATTAAGATTTGTGTCATAAAAATATGAGGACCGTAAAATACATTTTCAATAACATAAAATGCGAATTACACAAAGAACCAAAATGTAATAAAATATATTTTTGTTACAATGTTAATGAGATTCTAAAAGAATATTTTGGTTCTTCTTTGTGTACTTCGAACCAATGCAAATGAGTCAAGTGTAATATATTAGTACCTGGATAAGGAGTATTTATTGAATATTTTATATAAATGTGCATATTGTACAGATTATATGTTCGATTTTGTAAAGCAGAATAATTGGAATTTTGAAAATATATCTTTACCTGAGTATATAAATCGTATAATAAAAAATATTTAGTTTGTTCTCAAATTCTGTTAATACTTTGATCAAATATATAAAAGAATTAATTTATAAACAAATTGGAACTTGCATGAAAAAATTTATATACTTTGATAAATTTACAATAGGGGAAGGTGGGGCAAGAGGGGGTCCTTAAGGTTTGAAGGGTGTTTTCATTTAAACAGTCTTTGGAAATTAGGAACTTCAAGAATTTTACTCTTATCGAAATAATAATAGTAATACATTTTTTTGTTGATACTCAACACCCATTTTTGATCCTAAGTATACTAAGATGGGGTACCCAAGGGGACCCAAAAGATTACGTGCGATATACTTTACTATTGATTGCAATATTCGCATATAAATCGTCGCATCGTCTATCTCAGCACAACTACAGTGTGCCCAATTTCCACAATCAGTCGATTAAATTACAATATTTGCCACTGCTTTAGAAGCAAGGACTGTTGGTGAAGAATTGACAGACACCTTTTTGTTTTTTTCTTAGTTGATTCTTTTGTTCTTTGGCCTTCCTTCTTCTTTTTTTTACTTTCCTCCGCTTATTTTCATTGTCTCTTCCAATTCATTTTTATATGGAGAACGTATGATCGCATTTTTCCTCGCTTTCTTCTAACTGGTGAAGATATCCAGGTTGCAGGAGACTTGTTGCGGACTGACAACACAAAATACTAATAGTGGTGATCTTGGTCTTTGGTCTATTGTGGCATCGTTAATCCACGAGAACCATCCAGGTTCAGGGTTCTATCAATGCTTCAGTGACAGGTCTTTGCGGAATATCTGTGATCAAAGAAGGAGCAAAATCAATATCTGAAAATATCGTACAGCCAAATCCCACATTTTTTTAAACCATTTACTGCTGTTGCCATTATAGAAGCTTTTCTAAAAATCTCTGCTAGTTGGCGTGAGTTACTACCATACTTGAGTTACTTCGAAGACATGCTGTGATTTGCTGATCGTAGTATGTACTCAAGGATTTCATGTATGAAGTCTTTAAGTCCTGTATGGGGGAAGCATAAAATAATAATTCCATTGAAGCGAGCTTCTTTAATTACGTCAAGGGTGCGTGGGTGCTGTGATCATCTAACCACAAAGGAACAAGTCGTTCAGGCCATCCTCACTAAATTCAATAAATTTTTTAAACCGACCAAAGAATAAGTCAGCCGTCATCCAACCAGAATCGCTACAAACTCCCTATGCACCAAAAAGCATACAACATCAGCTGTGGGTCCATTCTTCCATTCTCGTCTTTTGATACACCATCATAGGAAGCATCACTAAAACAGATTTCAACAATATTTGTAGTACTTCTATCTGCAGAAATAATAGATCCTACTTGTTTTTTGCCTCTACGAGCAATTATTTTAGACCTTGTTTTAAGTACTACCGAGATGCTTGTTTTTTCACAGTTATAAATTCTGTCCGGTGAAAGTTAATGTTCATCATTTCCTAGGAAGTTAAAAAATTGTTCAACAGCTTGCTTATTAAACCCAGCAATACATGCAGCTAAAGTACTTTCAGGTTTTTTTTATCGACAAATCTGGGTGCCTGGTTAAAAATCACTGAATCAGTCTTTACCAGCTTCGCCTTTTGGAGTGGTGAAAATATGTTGCTTCCCATTTTAACTGCCAAAGTGCATGCTAACACCCTTAATTCTTTAGTTGTCAGCCCATAAAGACGACTTTCCATCACCAAAATTTAATTAGAAAAAATTTCTTCTTCAATTTTCGTAAAGGCCTGAAGGAACTTTCACCGAAGGTTTAGGAACAGTAGGATCATAAAAGGCCATCACCAGCTGCTTTAACTTTTCTTTCCAGTGTAGTTTGTGGCACACAGTATATTTTCGATGATAATTTTTATCCCATTTTCCCTTCAATGGCAATGTTTATTGCTTGTTTCATGCTTTCTTCATTCCAATTACCTTTCTTCGTTTTGCTTTTGTATTTCTTCACCATTATAAAAAGAATTAAAAAACACTTTTTTGACGGTAAGATGAGGGTCCATTCTCTTCCTTGGGTACACCATCATAGGAGGCATATATTGATCACTAGTACTAAAACAGCTTTCAACAATAATTATAGTACTTCTATCTGCAGAAGTACTAGATCCTACTTGTTTTTTGCCTCTACGAGCAATTATTTTAGACCTTGTTTTAGATACTAAACATTTTCTAGAAAGTTAAAAAACAGCTTGCTTATTAAACCCAGCGTCACATGCAGCTGAAGTACTTTCAGGTTTTTTTATCGACAATTTTGAGTGCCTGGTTAAAAATCACTGCAGCCAGTCTTTATCAGCTTCGCTTTTTGATTGTTGAAGATTTATTGCTTCCCATTTTTAACTGGCATAGTGTATGTCAACACCCTCAAATCTTTAGTTGTCAGTCCATAAAGACAACCTTCCATCTCCAAAATCTTCATTCTTCTTAAAGGTTAGCTTTTTTGGGACTATAGGAACTTTCACCGAAGGTTTTGGAACAGTAGGACCATAAAAGGCCATCACCGGCTGCTTTAACTTTTCTTTCCAGTGTACTTTGTGGCACACAGTAAGTTTTCGATGATAATTTTTATCCCATTTCCCTTCAATGACAATGTTTATTGCTTGTTTCATGCTTTCTTCATTCCAATTACCTTTCTTCGTTTTGCTTTTGTATTTCTTCACCAAGGGTGACCCTTACAAACAACCTCAGACTCCGAACTCCCCGTGTCCGACCTCAACAACTTGCTTTTATAGCCAATTCATATTCTACGTGAGAATAAAAATTAAACTATTTAAACACGTGTTGAGATCTAACGCAATGACTTTGACCTGGTAAAATGTAATACAAAACAATATAGTAAAATATAAACTAATAAATTAATATGTAGGGCAAACTGCCCTCTCATCGTATGTGACAATAAAAAGAATTAAAAAACACTTTTTTGACGGTTAGATGAGGGTCCATTCTCTTCCTTGGGTACACCATCATAGGAGACATATATTGATCACTAGTACTAAAACAGCTTTCAACAATAATTATAGTACTTCTATCTGCAGAAGTACTAGATCCTACTTGTTTTTTGCCTCTATGAGCAATTATTTTAGACCTTGTTTTAGATACTAAACATTTTCTAGAAAGTTAAAAAACAGCCTGCTTATTAAACCCAGCGTCACATGAAGCTGAAGTACTTTCAGGTTTTTTTTATCGACAATTTTGAGTGCCTGGTTAAAAATCCCTGCAGCCAGTCTTTATCAGCTTTGCTTTTTGATTGTTGAAGATATATTGCTTCCCATTTTTAACTGCCATAGTGTATGTCAACACCCTCAAATCTTTAGTTGTCAGTCCATAAAGACAACCTTCCATCTCCAAAATCTTCATTCTTCTTAAAGCTTAGCTTTTTTGGGACTATAGGAACTTTCACCGAAGGTTTTGGAACAGTAGGATCATAAAAGGCCATCACCGGCTGCTTTAACTTTTCTTTCCAGTGTAGTTTGTGGCACACAGTATGTTTTCGATGATAATTTTTATCCCATTTTCCCTTCAATGACAATGTTTATTGCTTGTTTCATGCTTTCTTCATTCCAATTACCTTTCTTCGTTTTGCTTTTGTATTTCTTCACCATTATAAAAAGAATTAAAAAACACTTTTTTGACGGTAAGATGAGGGACCATTCTCTTCCTTGGGTACACCATCATAGGAGGCATATATTGATCACTAGTACTAAAACAGCTTTCAACAATAATTATAGTACTTCTATCTGCAGAAGTACTAGATCCTACTTGTTTTTTGCCTCTACGAGCAATTATTTTAGACCTTGTTTTAGATACTAAACATTTTCTAGAAAGTTAAAAAACAGCTTGCTTATTAAACCCAGCGTCACATGCAGCTGAAGTACTTTCAGGTTTTTTTATCGACAATTTTGAGTGCCTGGTTAAAAATCACTGCAGCCAGTCTTTATCAGCTTCGCTTTTTGATTGTTGAAGATTTATTGCTTCCCATTTTTAACTGGCATAGTGTATGTCAACACCCTCAAATCTTTAGTTGTCAGTCCATAAAGACAACCTTCCATCTCCAAAATCTTCATTCTTCTTAAAACTTAACTTTTTTGGGACTATAGGAACTTTCACCGAAGGTTTTGGAACAGTAGGATCATAAAAGGCCATCACCGGCTGCTTTAACTTTTCTTTCCAGTGTAGTTTGTGGCACACAGTATGTTTTCGATGATAATTTTTATCCCATTTTCCCTTCAATGACAATGTTTATTGCTTGTTTCATGCTTTCTTCATTCCAATTACCTTTCTTCGTTTTGCTTTTGTATTTCTTCACCATTATAAAAAGAATTAAAAAACAGTTTTTTGAGGGTAAGATGGGGTAAACCTTATCTCATCTTGCCATGTTGGGCCAATTTGTATAAAATAACGTACAATAAAAACAAATCAAAATGGGCCCTCTGACCCGTTTTGCCCGCAACCCCGTCTTGCCCCCTTTCCTATACAAAATCATAGATAGACTAAGTTCATAAAAATGAATTTCATTTTAGCAAATTAAAAATAGTGCATTACAAACATATACATATATACAAAAATAAAGAAATAAAAAAATTTGAATTATATGAAAATTAAAACATAAATATAAATTTAATATTCCATTATATTTCTTTATATTTTATAACCGTATTTTCACTCCGCGATTTTATTAGATTAAATAAAAATAAAATATATGTAAATATATTCTGTATAATAATATTAAATATTAAACTTTATTTATAAAATATTTTCAAAATTATAATAAATTCTGTACTATTATAGAAATTTGTTAGATATTAAAAATAAAAATACTATATTTATAATATAATTTTCTAACAATTTTCTACGTTTTATTTAATCGAATATAAAACTTTATATTGTAAATTAAATAAGCAAATACTTATTTTGTAAAATTATGTAAGCTTTTGTACAAACTGTATATATTAAAATATTTTATTATAAGATGGTTTTATTTATTTTTTTATTTAATACCTTTAATAGATATGATTATTGTGGAAAGTTTAAAAAATTTGTTCAAGTAAACAACGCAATTGAAATACCGCTTTCGTGATTCATAAAATATATTCGCTAAGTCAATCACTTGTTAGCAGATATTTAAAAAAAGTTATGGAAAACGATTATTGGAAATGCTTTAATCGAATAGGTAAATAAATTAAAAATCCTTAGTCAAGGATATTTATTAGATACTTGTTGAAGGTTTAAGTATAGATATTATATTATAATTATTATAAATTATTGATAAATTCAGTGTCATTCACATAAAACACAATATTGTTCAATTTAAAGTTAATAGATTTTGTTTGCAATTCAAATAGTCGAGGCAATAAAGCACTAAAATTTGCCATACCTACGAAATTTAAACGGTAAGACAGATTTTAATGATTTATTTAGCATTCGATTCGTAAGAGCATCAGGAAACTTTGACCTTATGTGATCACGTGTTAGAAAACTTCATTTGTGCATCCAAAAATACACTCTTAAAGTGCATCTCAATCAGAACTCGTTATTTATTAGCTAAAATAAGTTTTGGGGACTGCTGAAATCGAATAGAATAGAAAGTGATCTCCAGAGTACCTGGTTCCCAGGATATCTCTTGGAGTATACAATTAGACAAAACTCAATTCTCGGGGGTTTTTGGGCTCACTGGAACCATGTTATGTCGTTTCCTCCCTTAAAATAAGCATAGAATTTCCTCTATTAGCAGTGCTGTTAAGCTTGTGTCTGGAAAAGGCAGAGAAGGCTTGTTGCGTAATCTGGGGTACCCTTTTCTGATGTTTTTTCAGGATTATAGCAGCTCTTCTAGTCCTATCTTTCTTAGATACTATAGGATTCCGTTAAGCTTCAAGTTAGGTAGATCTTTCTCTTTCTTATGACCCTAGAATTACGTACTGCAATGCATTCTGAGAGAATGTGTATTTAGATTTCATCCTCTACCTTCCAGAATCTTCACTTTGCTACATCTACCAATCCTATTTTCTTTATGTGCCCTCTTAATCGGCAGTGCCCGGTTAATATTCCCGTTATATTACGGAGGTTTTTTTCACTAAGGTTTAGACAACTAAAAGATCTCTTCTGGAGCGTTTTCAGTTGTGTTAGTCCTTCTAGATCGTTCCAGTACTTGGATTTTTCTCTATCCACTTCTTTTATTAGTTTTTCTAACTACTGCTAAAGATGGTTCTGGTCCCAAGTATGTAGTTTCAACTCCTTTTTTTCCAGCTTATCTGCTGTTTAATTTCCTTCTATTATTATGTGCCTGGAACCCATAAGAGGGTATAGTTTATCCAAAACCACTTAAATAGGCGTGGTCAACGCTCTTTTCGAATTTCCAAGAATTCTCTTCATAGGCGTACAGGTGTGAGTCGGGAGGTTAAAAGCAACATTAAATACATATTTTACTAGGTTTGTTCATATAATGACGTTCTTTTGAATTTCCCCTTGTAAAATCGTAAAAATAATTCCTATCCAAGTAAGTCTAGTTATACTATAACAGTGTTATTTTGTCCTAGTTTATGTAGTTTGCCTAGCCATTTCCGGACCATCTTTGAACTTATTGTGTGTGAGTTCAGAACTTTGATGTTTGCTTGACTTTCTGACATGATTACAATCTTTTGTCTACAATAGTTTTTTTCTATATTAAATTCTACACATCTTTCAATGGCACGGATTTCCGCTGGAAAATCGCTTAAGTAGGTATGCACCAAGACTTTTTGCGTGTTGGCTATAGGTCCAAAAATCCCTACTCCTATTTCTTTATCTATCTTCCGTATACCATTTTATGGCATTTTTGTTTAGCCCTAATGGTGTCCCATTTAGATTTACTACCCAGTTTTGTGGTGAATTTTCTTACAAAGTTAAATTTGTTTGGCATGTAATCTTGGGGCATTTCCCAAATTGGATCAAATTGAAGTGATTGTTCCTTCTTTGACCATTCTATATATTATTTTCTTTCTTACTCTTTTGAAAGGTTTGGCTCCGCATTAGATTAGACCCAAGTTACTGCCCTATCCCGTTTCATAAGAAACACCAATGTTTAGTCTTCGCAGATGATATGTATATACTGACGAGGGAACTTATAGAGTTTGTATAAAGTTTAAATAAAGCGGCAAAAAAACTAGGTCTATATATCAATGTCAAAAAACTAAGTAGATAAATGAAAAATTCTAATGATAGCAGGTACACAGAAAGAATCCTTGAAATAGAAGTAAAGGAAGGAGTAACAATTTTGAGAAAGTTGAAAGATCTTGATCTTGATGATACGATATTCTGGTGCACTCAAAACATCAAAGAAGAAATTCAATCAGAATAATCTCAAGGATCTGAAGTGCGTATGCACTAAATCGGGTCTTAAAAAGTAACCAGATCTCCAGGTACCTATGCAAAAACTTGGGTTTATATAACAATCGTGCAACAAGTAGTAACCTACGCCTCTCAGGGGTGGATATTGACCAAAAATGAACAAAATGTGCTTGAAGTTTGGTAGAGGAAACTGTTAAACAAGTTTTGATGGTAAAATAGTAGACAATCTATGGGTGAGAAAAAAAAAAGGGAACTGAAAGAGTTATAACAATATCCCAGCATAACTGCAGTTATAAGACCACAGAGATTAAGATAGTAAGGTCACACAGAAAGAATGTTTAATATACGAATACACAATGGCTAGGCAAGTGGTTAACTACCTAAATGCAATTGATCTTAAGTTAATGAAATGGCCAGTCAACAGTTCGGACTTAAATCCCGTAGAGCACATATGGGACATTCTTAAAGAAAAGTTCGCAGTCATTGTTAGATGCAGTAATAGCAGAGTGAGAGAGTATCCTCCAAGATGTTATCAAAAATCTGATCTCCAGTATGCCAATGCGTAGGAATGCAGTAATATGAAGCAGAGGAGCCCACCCACTTTAATTCAATTGTTTACGTTTTGTGTGTGTACTTAATGTTTATCGAATTGTTTGTTGTGTTAATTTAATAAAAAATAAAATCCGGTCTTCTCTTGCTGATTTTTGTTTAAAACAAATCCTTTGTTTCATTTATTAGTTTTTTGAAGCTACCAAACATATCAGTCGAAAGTGGTGCTTTAATGAGTTGATTATACATTCAAAGGACTTCTAAATTTAAAAACGAGCATCGTTTTTAATCTATATTTTCCACATAGATAATAGAACTTTTAGTTATAAGTTTTATAATAGTCAAATTAATTCAACAAAAAGTGTGAGGTGTCAAGGGACACCCGGATGGAACGAAGTTCCTTTCCATTAATTAGTGAAGGAATTAGTAATTTGTAAACACAACAGAGTGTTTATACATACATAAGCATTTATTATTGTCTGTATAAAATCTCTACTTACCTAACAGTTCGTTTCTTTAAACAAAAGTGTCCATTTATACAATACCAGAGCTTTAGATAACACATCTTTTTAGAATTACTTTTTATAATTTAAAACAGAAATTAACAATTCAATACAAAATTTTAAAATTAAAATATTTGACAGTAACTGACAGTTAAGGTAATTTGACGTAGGTACCTAAATAGTCAAGTTACGAACCATTTTTAAAACGTTTATGAATTTATTAATTTATAAAAACGGGATGAAATAAAATGTAATACTATTATAGTTAATTATTATTTTTTCTGCAGTATTTTCTTTTTAATGTACATTTTCTTTTAATTTAAAATGGTGTCATTTTAATTGTGATATATCTATCTATGAGAGAGAGGGAGAGAGAGTTATTTATTTTTTGGTCTGTGAGAGAAAGAAACATGCGTGTGTCGTGTCATAGTGTCGTGACAACTTTTGGTATGAATTTTTTTTGGCTAGCTCCTATCGTCAGTCGTAACTGTTCGTAACGCGCGAAAGGGAACTTCGTTCCAATAAACTCTAACTTTATTCTCTATCTACACTTTTTGATTTGAGTTGATTGTATTTAATACTCTTCACCTTTACTTTTTTTTTCCATCAAACCAATAATCTGAATAACTGCAAATTTAGAATTTCCAATAAACAAATACAGCAAATCTACCTGATTATAGGATAATAAAACAATTAGGAAAATGGTTTATAAATTATTCCTGGAATTACCCCAATGCGGAATTCGTGGTAAGTATAAAGATAATAAAATCAACCCTCATTAAAAGATTAAGAAAGTGTGCAATTCTTATTAGATGACAAATTTACAATAGAAGATTATTTGTAGTTTTACTTAATTTTTAATAACAAAATTTGTTAGTTGTGGTATTAATTGACAAAAGCTTTGCTTTTACTCTTCATGTAAAGATAAGTTTTGAGTTCTTATTTAATGATACCAATATCTCAATTTTTCAGGATTTAAAAATTTTGTCAAGGATTCCCTTTTCCAGATTTTGTAGATTTTATCATAATTTCTCCGGTGACTAATTTAACCATTTATTGTTCGTTGTATTTTGTAATTTTTCCAGTTTTTTTAATTTACCACATTTTTCTTTTTTATTATTGTAAAATGTTCTTTGATTTACTGTCTTTATCTTTTTTCGATTATTTTCAATTTTACTTTAGTTACTCGTTTGTTACGCCCGAGGCCGTGGCTGGAGAGGGGAGAGGATAACTTTCTTCTCAGACAGCCAGGCTGCACTGCTGGCCTTAAAACAATTTCGGGTTAGTTCCAAGCTGATCTGGGAGTGCATACAAAACCTCAATGAACTGGCTAGACAAAACAGTGTCTTCTTGGAATGGATACCAGGGCATAAAGGTTTTGAAGGAAATGAAACCGCGGACCTTCTGGCCAAGAAGGGAGCGGATACACGATTTACTGGTCCAGAACCTGTATTGGGACTGCCTAGAGCCTGGGTAAGGACCAAAGTCAGGAACTGGGTCTGGGAAGAGTCGACCAAACACTGGAGTAACACTGTAGGGCTGAGGCACTCGAAGCTGATGCTCAAAGGCTACTCCAAAAAACTCACGTCTGACATACTGGATCTAGGCAGGAGTCAGATCAGAGTACTAGTGGGCCTGCTCACCGGGCATGGACCATTCAGACTACACCTTCGGAGGATGGGGATTCTGACACAGGATCCCACCTTGTGCCGACTGTGTGATATGGACGATGAGACGGCAACACACATTCTATTCGAGTGTGAGGCCTTGGACTATAAACGGTTCCTCATCTTCGGTGACACGAATCCTGAATCCTATCACCACCTTGAGGAGCTGGTCACAGGACTCAAATCTCTTATAAAGGGAACTGCCCTGTGGCAACAGTGACTCAAGGAATTTAGGACAACTGGATTCTAGCCTTCCTGAGGATCAGCGGGATGCTGATTTTCAGCTGAACAAACTAGAGTCCTGCAAGCACGGGTGCATGTAAGGACTCTTGGTGCCGAACCTGGTCACAATATTCCCATAGGAAGCAATGCTTAAAACATGGGGCTCCATAGGTGAGACCATGCCAGGTTACTTAGATTAGATTAGATTAGATTAGATTACTCGTTTGTTACCAATTTTTGACCCATTTGTAACAATTTTACTTTTTTTAATTTTTCCTTTTTTTTATCGCTATTAGATATTTTTCGTTGTTTTCCCTAAATTTTTCGATTTTTTCTAGTATTTCCTATTTCATTATTTTTATTTTTTGGTTTTGTCCAATTTTTCCTACATTCCGGACGAAGACAAATCCAAATAAGCTTTTTAACTCTATTATTGAGCAATCGAAATACAACGCCATCTACCGGGTGCTTTCGCAATATTTTTTTTTCATTTTTTTTTGGTTTATTATTTGTTTTTATCGTTTTTCCCCCTTTTTCAGAATTTTTGCGATTTTTCGATTATATATTGTTTTTAAATAAATTTTAATTGGCAGAGCCGTTATTTAGGGGTTGCTTATGAAGATGCGCATTTAAAATAACATGTAGGAAGGATCAAGTTGTTAAAGGATCTATGTATATTATGTATGGGTAAATAAATTTTGGCATTAAGTTGGCATGCAATTTATGTGTGAAATCTTGAACGTTGTGGTTGTCACTGGAGGCGAATTTAAACCACTAACAGAGAAATTATACCATTAAAGATGGTTCTGATTATACGGCACTTTTCCCAGCCAATGAACTGACCATAACAAAGGCACGTCTAACTGAATTTAAAAATTGGTTTAACACTCTGAGAAAAAACAAATGCACAGGGCTGAACTACCTCACTTACATTATTTAATAAAAACATTTTTATGACATTTTTAGAAAACTGTTAAAGAATTTGTAACATTAATATTTCCAAAAAATGGGATAAATCACCTAGCTAGCTCACTAGGTCGTGGCTTTTTGAAAGAGTTCTAAATTTATTTACTAGTCGTAATCAGGGTTTCCAAAACGGCGTAAATTCGATGCTGTAGCCGCCTCAAAAAAATTTGTAACTCTAACGTAGCCCTCTTCACAGATATAGATTGACCTTGTATTTGAAGAGGAGGTACCACCGAGCAATCGGATAGTAAAAAAGTAAGGAAAAGATATTTAAAATTAATCGGAAAACTTTGAACCTTTAAATATTAGTTTTAATATAAATATTATATGGATAGATTAAATCTTGAGTGACTGATTCGCAATCATTGGTGGTATAAGTTAAAGCTGGACTTGCTTTTGCCCATAAGGACGGTGGAAAGGTGGCATTATCTTCTACGTATGTTTCCAACAAATAATCGGCATACTTGTCGACAAATTCAATGTTTATTTTTTTCTGTACATAGATCAAAGGAATCTTCAACTTCTCCTGGTTTGAGGAACGTTAGACCAAAAGTATACTTTAACCACTCTCCAACTTTTGATTACTGTTTGCTGAACTCCTTTGCTAGTCCTAAGGACTGAATTTTGCTAAACCACGCTTGATGTAGATGAAAACGGAAATTTCGATTGGCCAAGTGTGAATAATTGCTTTGTTAATAGCTATCTCAAAATCCACGAAGGCTTCTAATCTAAATCTAATACCACAGGGTTTGGAAATGGAAATCAGTGACGAAAACAGTTTCTCATATGTTGTTGTTTGCTTGTTTGGTAAAAGGCAAAATGCTATCGGAATATAATGTCCGTTTTTAAACCCTGAATGATGAAGAGTTGTTTGAAGTATTTAGGATAATAAGAAAAAGTACCATCCACATATATAGCTTAGCAGATCTTAAAGGTCCATGGTTTGGAATTTCTCAACTGTTTTCCTCCACTATCTTCTGTACATGACCGCAGTTCTCCAATTTGCTATCCCGATTGTTTCTAGGTCTTCCTTACACGCTTCTAGCCACTTTTTTCGTGGTCGGCTTCTTATCTTCTTTCCTTTATCTCTCATTAGCGAGTCCTTTGCCAACCTTCCATCAGCCATTCTCGCAAGATGGCCTAACCATCCAAGTCGCTTTGTTCTGTCGATCCGGCTAATTTCTGGTTTTCCAGTACAGCTCTCTGATCTCTGCATTTGTTCGTACCTTCCAAACGTTTTCATCGTCTTTTACTACCCCGAATATCTTCCTTAAGACACTCCGCTCCCAGATGTTCAGCCTATTTTTATGATTGTTGTTCATAATCCATGTTTCGAATCCATAAAGGACCGTGTGCTGTATCACTGTTCGGTATAGTCTCAATTTTGCCTCTCTAGAGATGTTCTTTGCTCTAAATAGTTTGTGTAGTGCTTCGACAGTCTACCTTCCTCTCGAAATTCACTTCTCAATTTCTTGGTTTTCTTCCTCTTTACTTATAAGGGTTACTCCTAGATACTCAAACTTCGACAGCTTTTTGAACCAATACTCTTTAGGTACTCTCGTTGTTTATAGTAGCCTTCAGTTGAGTGTCATCATATGTGGTCTGTACCATTTCCACATACTTCGTTTCTCAATAATTCCTCATTAATTATCAGTCCATACTGTTTGACCTTCGCTTTAAAGAGTTTGAAAATCCTCAGTTCCTTTTCCTTTTCAGTTCTTTTCACTAACACTACATCGTCCGCAAAGGACAGCACCTGGCTTCTGTTGTCATAAATCATACATTTTGTTCGTATTCCATTCTCTCTCATTATTGCCTCCAACAAGAAATTGGTGAGTACCGTGGACAGCTGATCTCCCTGCTTTAATCCCTTTTTAATTCCAATTTTTCTGGTCAGCGTTCTTCTAACTATACTTATCCAGCAGAGTTTTGTGTATCTAGTAACAGTTTTGTTTTAAAAAAGAAAAAGCAAAATAATCATAACTTTTAATTAGCTACAACGGTAAAAATAGTTATTCTTTTAAAACCATAACGCACTAGTTTTTTAAATCAAGTTTTCGATGTTATGATTAATCGCTAACACAATAAGATAAGGAAACCATCTTCAAATGAAATCTCTTCATAAAATGAGCACAATAATAGGGAAAACCCAAGAAACAAACATATTCATATAAAAAATAATTCCTGTTATTTACTTCTGACTCACTTTTTTATCAAAATACTTCGGTTGTGTAAAAGTGAGAGAATACATATATATTAAAATACTTTTCCTACCTAATTTATATGTATAATTAGGTATACCGGTCAGGCCCAATTAGCAACAAATACATAAAATATATCCGAAAAGGCCATAAAATTCGCTTCCCACCTATCAGAACAGCCCACAACAAAAATATACCCGCAAATTATGAAAATGACGAGTGATCGTAAAATAAAGGGCAGCGCACAAATTGATGACTAAATCCGGGGCGTTTCTGCGGAAAGCTCGGAACAAAAGGCGATTGCAAAGCAACTCATGATTAAAGACGTGAAATTCCACGTTCAGGGACTCAAAAACTCTGATCTGCGGGTGGCGGAATAGTCCTGCCTTAAAACTGCAAGTGACTTTTTTTGGATGAGAACCAATTGCACTGAAAAAATCATTCCTCATCATCTTCTCGAAATCATATACATATACAACAATTATTTTAAAAGATATTAATTAGACAACGTGTGAAGTAAAAAATAATAGGTTAACATATTTATCAAGAGTTCCGCTCATTACCTCTTGAGTTACTTCTTGCACCACTACAATAAAATAAAAATTTTAATATTAATCTCTTGAATTTATCTGTACAACTTCTCAGTCTTTATGTTACACTTTTCCACTAAAAATTGTCCAATTTGTTTAGGACCTAAATAATGGTCATAGCAGGTGACATATATAGATAAACAGTTGACAATCAATTTGGTTTACTACAATATACACTACTTTCTTTCCTCTCTTATAAAAGCACTTTTACGACTAAGTAAAATTTATAATCTGACATAATTTCCTCTAGGTAAACAACCCGAATTCTAACATTTTAAGTGCAGTTGTCTTCTTCCAAATTTTTCGCCTTGGGAGGCAAGTTCTAGCATCCGGTGCGGCCGTTCGGGCCATGTCATTATTCGAACTCGTTAAAAAGCACACTCTGCCTCCTAATTGGTCTAGTATGGCCGCTCTGACAGTTCAAATAACTCCAAGCGTTTGTTTAAGCCGACCTGATATACTTCTTATTCTTCATCGTCATCAAAATCACCCACCATGGGTGTCACTAAAAGGAACGCTCAATAAATTAGGTTAAATAATCCATCATTTTGTTATAGACTTCAATCCTTGGTAGGTATTATATATTTCTTTTATTTAACATACAATTTGATCAATCACAAATCAAAAAAAAAGTATTTTTAAAGTCTTTAGAATGTTTTTAATGTTAAATTTTTCGAAACTCCCTTTTTGCATACAAATGGAAAATCTTTTTTTATTATTAGCTCAGTGAAAATAAAAAAAAATGAGAAAATCTTCTTCGGGTATTTGAAGATTCTAAATGGTATTTGGTGGGTAATAAATGAAAAATCCGTAAAGACGTCTAGTTAAAAAAAATCATTGTTTCTGAACATTAAGAGCTGAAAAATGTATATATTATAAAAGAAACTCTAAATTCTATGATCCAATTTATACATTTCATGTATAAAGAAGAAGTAAAACGTTATAATTCGTTGAAGTGATGCAGTGTACCTATATAGAATTTAGATCTTCTTCTATAATCTGCATAATTTTCATCCCTTGGCGTTCATAAACAATAAAGATATGTTTTTTTTATAAAAGATGCAATCTTGGTTCCTATTGATCGAAGAATGTTATTTAAAAGAAAATGTGTGTTGTTTCACTAGCTTTACAGCGATTCTATATATTGTATTAGTAATGACTAATGTTCTCCATTTACAAACCAAGACGTACACCTCGTGAGTCAGATTTCAAGACGCTGTTTAGATTTGAGAAGGAAAATGTGGTGTGGTAGGCAAATCACTTTCTTGGTATGGATTTTGAAACTCATGGGGCAGCCCTGTCACCTGTGCAGAAAATGAAAATATATCTGTGATATTGTGAGAACTCTGGATTTCAGAGCGGAATTGCTGAAGATTTGGGTTGTACTCAACCCACAGTGTCTAGAATATTTCATGAAGTGCTTGAGCGTATTGTACAAGAGGTGGGTGAATGGATCAGGTTTCCAAATACAAAAAATCAAATTATGCGGGCCAAACAGAAATGGTTGATCAAGGTCCGTTTTCCTACAGCTATTGGTGTTATCGACTGCACGCATGTTTGTATTGATGAAAAGCCAGCCCAATTTGACTTATGACTCCTTACACCAACCCCCACGAAGAATACCAGAGGGTCTTTAATAGGCTGTTTAAATCAGAAGGGTTGTGATTGAGCATACATTTGGACAACTTAACCGACGAAGTATGGATACGGAGTAAAATTAACTAGCATTCTAAAAGTCTGTGATGTGCTGTGGTACACAAAATAGCTGAGCAATTACGAGATTCAGATTTTCAAGCAAACGGAGAAGAACATACATACATGTAGCTGGGTTGTTGTTAATTGCCTCGTCTCGTCAGACTCTTCTTGTTTGCCAGTAAAAAAGTTTAGCTTCGGAGGATTTTATCTGACAACAACCTCTTCAACTGATGCCGATGTGTGAGATCGCTTTTTGTTAGCTCCCACTCTAGATAGAATCCTTTGATGAGTATCGTTTTCCGTCATGTCTTCTTTTGAAGTAGGTAAAGAAAGTTGGTTTGTCACGCCAATTGCAAGAGCCTCTACCAAAAATATGCATGGTAAGTACAAACAAGTAAAAATACAGACCTAAATCTATTTCTCATCTACGGAATTTATGTCCGAGTACATAGCTTTCAATATCACTTTTTCCCAGGACAAAAGTCGAATGGGTTTGTTTCCTGTCTTATTCTTGTCAGTCTTGTTTTTCAACCTTCATATTGTTCATCTCGTTGGCAAATAAAGTAACATATTCTTTAACGATATCAGTTAATACAGCAGTTTTCTTCTCTTTCATCATGGAAGCTGCGATTTCCCAAGAATCTTCGGAAATATCATTTGAGTAGGGGCATCTTCAGTCTCCTGTTCACTATCGGTGTCAGACATTTTTAAAAAAGCTGCTCAAATAAGTTGGATATATCTTTCATCAATTGACGTGCGAACTGTTTTAAGTATAGGACAAATAAAATTGACCCCATCAGTGACAGACCAAATACCTTTTACTTTATTTTACCGAAGTATTTGCTTGCAAGGAAAAGGTAGAGATACGAATTGAAGTAAAACCTTATTCCTTTTGCTTCATTTTATAAATACTGACTAATGGCATGTCGACGCACTATACAGTGCTATTCAGTCTCAGATTTTATTTATTTAAAACAAACAACAATTATAAAAAGATCTCAAATAACTCTCACAATCCCATATATCAAAAATAAGAAGCTAAAAGATTAATCCCCGAGTCATTTGGCTTTTAGAAACCTCTCAACCATCTACTCTTAACTCTATTAAATATGTACACACGTCGACACGCTAATGATTTATATCCAACCGAATCATTGAATAAGAAATACTACACAGTCGAAAATGTTGTTTCTTATTGTTGGGTTATGACAGGTACTTAAATAGGCTGACTCTATTGTTTGTCATCTTTTTGAATGGGAACTTTAGCCGCAATGAGATATAGTTTTACGAGAGGTTATAAAAAAATTAAAATATAGTAAATTGAATTAATAGCATATTTATAATTTTTGATGGCTATAAGTAATAGTAATGGAAAGTATATTAAATTAACTAGCTAACCGTTTATTTTTGGAATTTATTATCTTTTCCATTTAAAATTTGTAATAAATCACTCATTGTATGTGTTAGCTGTTCTTTCTAATGGTCTTGGCCGACTGTATTATTAGCCTCCATCGTCGTCTATCTTCCTTTAGGGTTAGGTCATATTCAATCCCCATACTTCTTAGGTCTGCTTGTATGTTATCTCGCCACCTCATTCTACGGCGTCCTAGAGGTCTTCGTCCAACTGCTACTCTTTCCCAGGCTTTCTTTCACATTCGTTCCTCCGTTTGTCTCTGTACATGACCTGCCCATTACAATCTCTTCGCTTTTATCTCCTTCACGATGTCTGGATCTCCATATAGTTCCGTTATTTCTTGGTTGCTTCTTCTTCGGTACTGTTCTGTTAGTGGGATTCGTATCGGTCCGAATATCTTGCGTAGCACTTTTCTCTCAAAGAATCTTACTCTTCTTTGTAAGCGTCCAGGTTTCACTAGCATACATGACACATGACGGTAGGTCGTAAGACTGTCTTATATTTTGAAACCTTTTGGGCTAGTTGGATAAAAAAAGTTCATTTTTCATAGAGATAATGCACGTGTTTATACAAGTTTGTTGAAGATGGCTACATTGAACGAATTAAAGTACGAATTGCTTGAACACCCACCGTATTCACCAGATTTGGCTTTCTCTGACTATTACCTCTTCAGAAACTCGAAATATTTCCTTTGTGGAAAGCGTTTTTCGTGGAATGAAAAAGCTATTGTAGCAGTGGAACAATATTTTGCAGAACTTGCGAAAAATCATTACAGTGTTGAATAAACAAACCAATTTCATTTAACAAACAACTTTTTTTCATGTTTGCATTCAAAACCTTTCAGCCAATCTGTAATTATAAGCCCCACCGAAGCAAGTCAATGCAAAATGTATATTTAGCATTTCGTTTCATGAATTATTACTAATACTTATCTATGCAATCGTTTAACATATAAGTTGCGAGCAAACCCGCTGGATGGCTTTGTATTTCGATTTCTAAGTAAATAAAAGAGAAACTAAAGTAAAGTGGAAGGTTGTGGAAAAATTTAAGGAAAAAAGAAACCCAAGGAAATGCTTACTGAATAAAGTACAGTTGATATTTCATATGTTTAAACGAGCAATTCTAACATAATTAAGTAATATGACGCCACCGTAAGGTGGCGCAGGTAATATTTCGTATATTTAAACGAGCAATTCGTAGTAAAGTAAGTACTATGACGCCAATGTAAAATTGCGCAGTTGAAATATGATATATTTAAACTAGCAATTCTCACTAAATTAGTACTAAG
Source organism: Altica lythri (assembly GCA_964028335.1). NCBI lineage: Eukaryota > Metazoa > Arthropoda > Insecta > Coleoptera > Chrysomelidae > Altica > Altica lythri. Next base: position 68,612,146 of record OZ034805.1, read on the forward strand.
AGGTCACCGTAAGGTGTCGCAAATGATATCGAATATATTTCTTGTTTAGAAGTAAAACTTTGACAGAAGGGAAGAATATAGTTCCAAATACATGAACGAGTAATTTCTTTTCCTTAGGTTTGCTGGATTTTTTTATTGCTCTTATAAAATCAAAGAAAAATGTATTTAAAGGATAATAAGGATAATTGTCTACTTAATTTTGGGTACCTTTTACAATTTTATCTTTTTTTTTATTCTATAGGAGAACTATAAATATTAACTCTGCTGTAGGTAGTTTTGACATGAGAATACACATAAATTGGACTAATGTCTGGGTAGTATAAGGTCATTTATTTTGGAACTGTTTAGCTTGACGTGAGGTTTGTGTGTTTTAGAAATTTAAATAAAATTATAATGCAATATTTATAAAATATTAGCAAAACTAATGCTCTGTTTTGATTACTTTATTTTATACTACCACATCTATTTTTATTTACTTATAAGGATGAGATTAAGTAAAGTTAAGTTCTGGGAAGAGTGCTAAAGTGCCCAAATATCTTAATGTTCGGTTCAAGCTAATTTATTTGTTAAAATTCATATTTGGATTTATCCTATCATACCATTGACAGTAACCAAGATCTATATTAAATATAAAGTATATTGGTCTAAAAGTATAAAACGCTTAATTTTTTTAATTAAAAAATAAAGAGTACCATATCACGTCATAACCCATACATTTAATTTCTGAAACGGGGCACCGATGCATTTATATTTGTACTGGTAGTTCGATGGTACCCCGCCCTGTTGATGTATATACCCGCACTGTATGTATATATATACGACTGTGGGAACTTAATACAAACGAAACGTATACAATGCCCAACATAACAAATTAATTCTCACGCCACTACACATTAAAGTAGAAAGTGTAAAGAAGAAAACAATATACCTATATATAGAATGGTCAAAGAAAAAATAAGTAAGGGAAAACCTCGATTACTTCAATTTTATTAAACTTGGAAAATCCATGCCAAAGAAATGTATGTTTGTGAGAAAACTCACCACAAAATTGGGTAGTAAATCTGAAAAGGACGGAAAGCTCCCAGACAGATGAAGGAACTCGAGCAGGTGTTTTTGGACCTAGAAAGCCTGGGTGCATACCCAAGCAGTTTTGAAACAGAAATCCACGCCATTGAAAGGTGTGTAGAATTTAATACCCAAACTAACTATCGTAGACAAAAGATGTCAGATAACTAGGTTTCCATCAAAGCACTAAACTCAAACACAATCAGTTCAAAGATGGTCTCGAAATGCCAAGGCAAACTAAATGAACTAAGACAAAATAACACTGCTCCTCTTATGGTTTCCAGATAATAGGAAATAGAAAACAACGAAATAGCAGATAAGTTGGCAAAAAAAAAGAGTTGAAACCCCAGATCTTGTGGAATCAGCACTAGTACAACTAAGGCACGAAATGAATAGAAAAAGATCTTTGCTTCCTGGTTGGTACAGAAACAACTTCAGGCCATTTCCAGAAGTAATCCATTACGACCATCAAATATTTGTTGCCCGATGTTGTCACGGGAAGTGGTCCTAGTATGTCCACTGCGATCCTTTCAAATGCACATCCCGATAGGTATCGCTTTAATTTTCTCCTAAGCCTCGTTTTAGGACCCTTCTTTGAGGAACACATATCGCAGCGCTTGCACTACTCTTCCACATCGTGGAGACAGTTTACCCAGTAGTATCTTTCACGTACTGTGGCCAAAGTGTTCTTCGGAATGGCTATGATGGAGCTCTTTGAGCACCTCTGCTCTTGGAAGAACTGTCTGGTAGCGGACCATTTTCCATTTGGGCTTTCCCACTTCCGAGTGATTAGGTCATCTCGGATACACACTGTAGCCTTTACAGAATCTGAGATTTTTTTTTTATTTCTCCTCTTTATCATTTTTTGGTTGTCTATTTTATAAAGTTTCTAAAATAAGATAATATTTGACTGAAATAAAACTTTATATTAAAAGCATTCTTATTCCTATTATAGCTTAGATTTTAATTAATTGTTTTTCAGTATTTTTGTTGTGGTTAAATACTGCGTTTTAAGTAATAAGAAGTAATGTTTTTAAATGTACAAGTCATTGTTGTTAAATCACAAGGCAATTAGTTTAATATTTACTTTGATGCATCTACGGTAAATTTTTTAAATTGTGTAAATAATTGTTTAATTAAAGATTATTTTATGCAACAAAAGTAATACTTAATAGGATAATGAGGTTTAGAAACAGTTCTTATTAACGTTACTATAAAGTAATTATATAATTAAAAAATTCATTGCTGATTATTTGAATCTCTTATATCTTGTTTTTCTATTCTTTTAGTTCGTTTTACTCTCAGCAACATTGTTAATCAAATTAAACAATATAAGTATATACTTGTTAAACAACTGAACAGACAACGACACACATCTTGAAAATGTTTATCTTTACAATACTTTAGAAGAAAGGACAATTTTTTTTATTTCTGCTTCAAAAATAAATAAAATGACGAGCTTTTTTAAATTGGTTTTAGAGTCAAGAAATATGGGGATAAATTAGCGAGAAGTATTAAAAATGTATAGAGCTGCTCTGTGGTTATTGTGCTTTGGTAACGATTGCATTTTGTTATTTAAGGATGTCCTCGTAGGTATAGACAACGTACCGGGAACATCTATTGGGGCAGAAGAGCCAATTTTTTAATTTAGGATTTAAAGGATTGCAAGTTAGAACAAGTGGGGAAGACGTGGGAAGGTAAGGAGTTCCACAATCTGGAGACCCTGAGGACTGGCTTGTCTGGTAAGTGGAGGCATTATAGATCGGAGTTCTTCTGAGCAAAATCCGTTTATGTATCGGTAAAACAAGGAAAGATCAGACACTGCTTTTCGGTGGGACAATGGGGCTAGGTTTTTGGTAATACTGGTGCTCTTCTCTGTATTGCATCAAGAACTCTGAGCCTTGACGGAGCTGCCGAACTCCATACATGCGAGCAGTATTCAAGATTAGGTCGTATTTGGGCTTTGTAAAGAGTAGCCAAGTTGGATGGAGAGAAATATTTCCGTGCTCTAAACAGAAAGCCTAATTTCTTTCCTGCTGCAGTTGCTATGGATGCAATATGTTCGTTCCAGAGTAAGTCCCTGGAGATCGTTATTACAACCAGCGTAATGGAGTCGCTTGCTATACTAGTGTCTGATCGTTCATTGTGATGGATGAATCGTTTGTTTGCTTCTTGTTGGATAGGCAACATGTCTTTGTCTTGCATTAATCAAGTCACAACATTGCCGATTAATTCAATATCAGCTACGCTATCAGAAATTTTGTTGCACATGAGTCGAAGTAGCAAAATTTGGAAACTCCATTTAAAACTTGGTTTTTGTACCCCTATCCAGTTATGGTTATGGTGACTGGGTTATACTGCTTGAGTTCCTGTCCATCTTTTGTAGGAATTATCTACTGCCATTTACCTCTGCCTTGGAACAAGCCAGAGGTGTTTACGGATGCTCTCTCTCTCTCAGAGAACGAACTTTGAACAGTTTGTCATGTCCTTCTGGAATGCTGGAGTGAATTTGGTATTGCAATGTTTCTCATGTGTTACAGGTCCATAACATCATATTCCTAAGACTTTTCTATAGTTGGATTCGGTTTGTTGGATCGTTCTCGTAGCATATTTATTAACTCCTCTGTAAAGAAGTACATGTTCAAATCACATGTCTGTGGATGAAAATGCGTAAAATGCGTTTTTTAATCATACCAGAAAAATTGAGATTATGCACAAATGTCACTTGACCATAGACAGAATAGTTGCATTATACAATTTTTTGAATTATGAAATGCAAACGTTGAAGACCAGATATAGATTCGTATGTGTAAAGTGTTAAATTCATCTAACGGATAGGCTATTATAGCATGAGATTAAAAAATAGTGGTAATGATAATGATTTTACTGAGACTATATACACAGAATTAATTTTTTACATCGTTTCCAACTCTCTTATTTATTTCTGATTTTTTATTTAACATTTTTTTACATAATACCTATGGAATGAGGATCGCCCCATAGGTTTTACTTATATATATATAACAACGTAGATTGAATTCTTTTACTCATATTTTTATTGCGTTTTATTGTACGTACATATGAGACTACAGAAGCCGATTTAAGCAAAAAGACCCAAAGTAAAGCATGGGTATGGGTAAGTGGCTAGTGATGCTGATGCCATGCCATGGTAGACCGAATGGGCCGCAATTAACATTCCTCAAGAGTTGCCATCAGCAGCGTTGTCTTAGAACAAAGATATCTGTGGATATTGTGTCTTCGTTGGCATTCATCTTTTCCCACCGACTAAACATTACACACTGTGATTTTACCCCGTGACGATGTAGGTTTGCTAAACAGGTCCGTATCAACCATAATTTTTTGATAATCGTAAAATTGATTTGATTCACTTTTGTTTAAATGTAATTTATCTTTGTTTGTAACCAGATAGACTACATTTAATCGAATATTTACTGTGGAATGTTGATTCAAAAAAGAGAAAGGCTTCTACCGATTATGCAAAACTTGTCATCTACATATTTTGCATTCCTTATAGTTTGTTTAGTATTTTTATCTTCATAAACTTCACAACCGGACGGGACAAAATTCTGGAGGACACTTCACATAAAAAACAGGGAAAAATTCTAAAACTTGTTCTTATCTAGATGTAGAGTTGTAAATTCTATTGTTTTTAGTAGTCTCCAAAAATACTCACATTGTGACCAAAGTTTCCAACTCAAGGTGAAATAAGCAACACTGATCACCCAAAACTCTCTTCGTTTTACCGCCATTTAATAGTCACACTATATTCCTATAGGCCAATCTCATTAATAAACGTGATGAGAAAAAGACACAAACCTGTTCAACAGATTTACATAATTGATTCACCCATCTCTTTTAAACCACTCCATCCAAATCAATGTAGGAAAAATCTTATCCAACTCATTGACAATATTTTTTTGATGCACCACAGTAGTTGTTCTGGCGGGATTCTGAGACCGTGTCCAGCTGGCGGGTTACTGGGACCGATGCCATCCAGTTCAGAAACCCTCCTTGACTCACCTTTACAAGAACTTCCCTGTAATTTTACCTGTCATTTGTGTTACCCTACATTTTTGTTACCCTACCTTGACCACCCCTCAGCATCACCACCCTCGATGTGCCCAAATAAAACTTTTTATGAATGTAGAAAAAAAAATTCTGTGTGTGATTGTGGTTGTGGAATTCGAACCCACAAACTCATGTGTAGAAAGTTGACGCTTTAACCAACAGAGCCATCAACTTACTTGCTATAGAAAATTAAAATGTGTAAGACAAACAGATCCATCTACTTCATATTGTGTAGCAGAGTTGTTGTTGATATTTAGCAGAGACGTTCTAACATTAGCCTAGCCTAGCCTCGCCTCATGAAACCTTTTTACTAAGTCAAATAAATTAAAGTATAATTACAACAAATTAAATTAAAATGAAAATACAGTTTTTTTTTATAACTTTTTTTTGTTTTTATAATATTTAAATGAAGCTATGAAATTTATTTTTAAATAATAATACACACACACACACACACACACACACACATCAGACAGTGAATATTTTAAACATGATGGTCTAAGAAATTGAAACAAATTAATTCGATTCAATATATAAAATTTTATTTTTTACAAAAATATATCTACATACTACTACAATTTTTTTTTTACTATTTTCTTTTTTTATTTATATAATAATTATAAAATGTCACCAAATAAACTAGATTGGATTTAATAGAAGCCCAATACTCCTCACCAATACCATCATACCACCTGGAATAAAAGTAATCCTCCTCCATTATATCCCACTCATAATCCCATTGTGGTTGTGATTGGTAACAGTGATAGTGGTAATTAAGTCTCCATATCAAACCCTTTCTTATATTAAGCAGTTCTTCTGCAGATAGAATACCCATGTCGCTGCCAGTCTATAAAAAAAAATTTTAGGAATCTGACATTACTTCATCACAATGTTGGGTTATGACACTGAATGGATGAGTTACAAACTGTTCCATATGATTTTAAATCTTGTGCAGAAATTAATTGTTTCGGTATAATTTTCCTATAATTAATATTGTTAAGTTTTTTAAACCGTTGAATACATTCCCCCATTTAATTTTCATACTGGTGTTCTAAAAATGAAATAAACCCATATATAGTTTAAACTTTTGTTATATGTCTATATTGCACTACCTTTTTAACTTCAACTCTATTTAAGGTATCATCCAAAAAGAAAAAAAAAATTGAATTTGGTAGTAGATTTTTACCAAAAACCAAAAGTGATATTAACCATTATATCCCCATGGTAAAGTGTCCGTGTTGAGATAATTAACAACTCTTTTATCGTCAAACGGACTTAGAGCAATTTTTTGTTGTTTGATAGTAAAAACCTGATGTTTAACAGATTGAATAGTATTTTGAGTCACTTCAATTTGTACATTATTAAACAAACATTTAAAATAATCATCAAAAGAAATAAATTTTATTGCTGAGGATTGTATTCCTTTAGCTTTTTTTACAACACCAAGATTGTTAATAATATTTTGGTTTACTTTAAACCCTATATTTTTTAAGTCATTAATTTTGCGAACTTTGTCTTCATCATTCGTAAGTGTTTTAAAGCAATACATTTTGGAGCGTAATCCAATAAATTCAGTCATAATTTTGCCATTGTTTTCATCCTTCATTAACCCTAAAACTTTTTTATTTTTTCGTGGAATACCAAATACATTATTTTCTGAATAATCTGATGTATCAAACATGTGTATATCTTCTTTGATATATTTATAAATGTCATCAACAAAAAACTGATAGATCAAACTATCTGTGTCAGTATAAAGTAATTTTGCATTGTCAGCAAATTTTTCTTTAATATATTGATAATGGAAATTATATAAAAATGTTTTGGAAATATCAAGTATTGACATACCAACACAAATAGGTTTATTAAATTTAATATTTAAGCGATTCATTTCAATAAGGAGCATGTCTTTACCAAAAATACTGCAACTATGAAAATTTGGTTGTGAAATATAATAATTGGCACCATATCGTCCACCCCATTTAGTAACTAATTTAATATCTCTATATTTTCTTACATTTTCTATAGTTTTTCCAAAAGGTGCATTGTTCATTAATTTATAAAAGTTTTTCTCAAATTCATTTTTGCTTTCCTTTCTTAATTCAGTATTTAAATCAATATACTTTTTCAACCACCGTGATTGTTTAAACTTTAAACATCTATGAATTGCTCCAAGTTTAAGCCCGAGTTGAAGAGCCTGTTGTAAATTTTTGTAATGAATAATATATTTTTGTTTATCGTAAAGCGTTGTTAATAATTTTGGTAATAGTGATGCTGAAGTAGGTGGAACTAAATGTTGAGGACATAGTGGTAAATCTTTGTGGCTATTAAACAATTCTTTGGGATAATGAAGGTCTACTTCAAAAATATACCCAAATTCACTATCGTCAGTAATATCAAAAATAGAATTTTCTGTGTAAATATCATCAACCCATTGAAAATCTCCTATAGGTAATGAACAGCTCATTGCTGCCCCATAAAGGTTATTTACATCATAATACATTAGAAAACTTGAACGTTCATTAGAATTAAATTCTGAACCCATGTATTTATTATTAGCCTTTCCGTATCTATTTGAACATTGTGAAACACCTCCTCTAATTCCTTTTTCAATAAACATAATCATATTTACATCAGTTAAAAGATCTAAATTTATTTCAGTTATTTTAAGCATGCTGTCAAATGCTAGACCGGGTGCTGTGTAATAATGAAGGCTATCTAATTGATAAGTTTTTAAACATGCTTTCCGAAAGTTTTCAAAAACATCAACCAGAAGAAGTACATCAGTTTTTAAATACAACTCTGCGTATTCCTGAAGTGTTTTTATATTAAAAGTTTTCCAAACTGTACAAGCATGATTATAATCTAAATCAGATATTTCAGATTTGTTAATGCTACTGAAAAATTTATTCTTTTTTGGTATCGAAGTTTCCTGCAGCTTTTCCCAAGAATCAATGTATTCATATGGGAAAACACCTTTCCTTGTTACTAATTTAAATTTTGTCTCATCATCATAATATTTCCTTGTAACATTTTTACTTTCATCTGTAAGGTAAGATGATAATTTATCCAAACTACTCGACATAAATCTATACGAGTCTAAAAATCTAAAATTAATAGTTGAGTTTTCAATATATTTTGTAAAAGATATATATTTTTCTTTATTAAGAGGAATTAAACTAATTTGACCTTTAATTTCAGTACTAAGAGTTTTAATTAAAAAGTGGCTATCATATCCAGAAAGATTGTGAAATACTACAGGAATCATTTTTTTGTCTTTAAAGTTAAGATTACAAGAACGATGAGCTGGACCTCTGTATTTCCCAGTTAGATGGCAATGGTCTCTTATTTTAGTATCTGACTCGTTAAATGGTTTACAACAAATATGACACTCTTGTGAATTAGCAAATATATTATTTTCTTGATCAGTTAAAGGTTGCATGGGAAGTGATGATAAAGATTGAATTTTATTTGCAATTTTTTCAAGTTGTTTAACAAACCAAACAATACAGTCTTTACCTGTGTACACTTTAAACTTACAAAGAGAATCATTATAAGAACACTTTAGAAAATATGCAATACTAAATGGCTCATGTTTTTGAAACTTTTTCGATTTGCTTGTGCAGTTTTGGTCAACATATTTAACCAGCATGCTTTCTAAATCAGCATAAATTACAAACGGAACCATCAATTTGTTTGAATAATTTTTAAAGCAACATTTTTCATTTTCTTTAGGTAAAGTAATTTTACATTTATTTACATTTTTACAGTTATCATTGTGTTTTAATAAACTTAGTTCACATTTAAAATGATTAAGACATCGTTCGCAAAACCATTTTTTGTTTTTTACATTACCCGCTTGTCTATTTACTAACCGACTAAAATTTTTAATGTAAGCAAAATGAAAACATCTTTTTGAATTATCAATAATTTGATTTTGTTCTGAAGAGATATACGGTAAAATAAGTAAATTAATTTTAGTCGAAAAATTAGTTTTGCTTAGCATTAATGGTAAAATTTCATGTTTTTTAATGCAATAAATGTTTATAGCTAAATTATTTAAAGATTCAAATTTTGATATATTATTTAAAGTTATAGGAAAATCAATTCCATCATATTTTAAAACTTGACTAAAATGGGGATAAGAAGATGTGCGACTTACATTTTTAGAGTCTGGTGCAGGATATAATGCACACACTACAGACCACAAAAAACAATATTTATCACGATTTCTAATATTTATAACACTTTTAGTTTTTTTCACAAATGAAGGTAAATCCACATATGTGGAAAGACCTACACTTATTGGATTATAGGAATTTATGTTTACTTTAAGATGCCAAATTTCAGCCAAACTCCAGCCACTATCACGTTCTTGAAAATCCTCTAATTTTACCAATATTTTATCAATAACATTAATCTTATACCATTCAGTCAAGTTTGTACCATGGTCAATTATAATATTTGGTGTGGAAAAATGTTTAACTGATGTTTCAAGATTTTGCGGTTTAATAAATAAACCAGAAAATATAACATTTACTTTTAATAATGAAACTTGTAATTCCTTTTTAATTTTATTTGCAAAAATTTTAAATGATTGATTTAAAAAAATTTTTGGTTCTTTAAATTTAAAATTGATAATAATTCCTGTTTTTATTCTATTATTAAAACATGATTCAACATCTTGCCACATTAAATTTCTCTTTACTATTTTTCTACACTTAAATTTAAACGTTTGCAAATAATACTTTAAAATGCTCAAATTACTTTCAACTTGGTTTTTACTACTAACACACGTTTTATTTTTTAAACCTTTGTTTAAAATTAAAATAGATTTTCGCAAATAATTGATATAATAGTTAAATTCAGTTTTAGTTTTAAGTATTCTACTTACCAATTCAATTTTCTTAACCATTTCGGTTGAATATTCTGCCATACTCTTGCTGTTCATTGTGGAACTGGTACTAGTGCTGGTGCTGGTTGTAATTGAGTTGATTTTGTCAGAACGATTTCTGATACAGTTCGTTTCTTTCTTTCTCCTTTTATATAAATATCTTATCACAAATTATTACGTTGTACATAACAACAAGAAACGAAAATTTGTTACAATGTATTGATTGAAAATTGTTACAATGTATTGATTGCTAAATAACTAACATTATCTATATAAGTTTCTTATCATTTTCTTATTATAATGAATAAAGTTCAAGTTCAAGTTCAATGTTGCAACAAGCAGTGGAAATTCTGTTTGGTTATTAAAGTGCTGAATTTGCAATCTTGCTAATTAACTAACATTATCTATATAAGTTTCTTATCAATGATGCAACAATCAGTGGAAATTCTGTTTGACCTTCAAACTGCTGAATTTGCAATTTTGCAGAAATTAATTAATCAGTAACTAACTATTACCATCTACAATAAAAAATGTTTAGATAAGAATTTAGTATTTATAGCGGGGTATCAAATGAGTAAAGCATCAGTTGACTGAAATCATCTAATAAAAAAAAAAAAAAAAATGGCAAGCTGTCCAACCACGATTGTAGTGTTTAGCGAAGATAAAGTGAATTTTCCCATAAAATACGCCTGGGTTGTGTGTAAACAACTTTTCCAGTAAGTAAACTTTTTACTTTTATCTTTATTTTTTAATGTTTTTTTTTCTTTTTTGGTGAATTTATGTTTATTTCTTTTTCAATATATTTTATTTCTATGACTACAATCATTAAAAACTCGAGTCTAAGGGGATTGATTATTTATTAGTCTATTATGTTCACAATGAAATAAAAAATATAAATTGGACAATATTTTTATATTTATATTTTACCTTTTTCTTTTTTTCTTTTTAATGAATTTATGTTTGTTTCTTTTTTTAGATTTGGTGTGAAAGAGATATGCATTAGAGACGATAAAATATTTATCACTTTAAATTATTCACCAAAAGCCCTTACGTTAAAACGAAAATTTGGAAATCTACCGGTTCGCTACATGCGAACCAAGTTAGATGACGAAGAGGAGTTCAAAATTTTGGAAAAAATTGTAAAAAAATACAAATTCAATTTATTAGATGAAGAGGGCCAACCTCAAGTTCTTCCCGCAAAGCGTTTTCTAACAATAGAGGAAGTTCTTGAGAGCAGTGATGAGGATGAGGGGGATGAAAATGTACCGGGATGTAGTAAAAAAAATAAAAAATAAATAAATAAATGTATATTGAATATGTATTTTATTTTTCACACAAATTATTTAAAAATATTAAACTAAGTATAAATTTATCAAACATTTTTCTATAACGGAGAAGTACAAATTAAACACATTTTCTAATGCACAAAAAAAAAAAACTCTTACCTTTGAGAAATTAAATATCAATACATATTTTGTAATTTTACCATAGAAATTTTTAACAGTGTACTAAAGAAACTCTATAACAACCAATTGTAGTGACATAATCGTGTGATATTGAAAATTTCTGCAGAATTTGCAAAATCATCGAATACTTTTAGAATAACAACTTGACATTGAACTTAGCAAGAAGTTACAGTCTTTAATTATTATTATTATTATTATTACACTGTTTCTAAAAGAAAAAATTGTAAAAAAATAAATTTTTGAAAACGTTTTACGTGACTTAAATGTTGTGTTTACGAAAAAGGTTTTTTAAAAATAATTTTAATTATTTAACAAAGTGTAAAATATAATATAAAATTGTTTATGATATAATTTAAAAAAGCTGAATTTGCGTTTCTGCTATCTTAGCGGATGTTGCATCTTCTTTCTGTATGATCCTACCAGTGGCGTGGCTATAACTCGTGTTTTATTTATTACCCTACAAATTTTTTACATAAGAAAAAATATAATTTTTTTAACTATAAAGAAAATTAAATAAAAAAATTATAATTGAAATATAAATAGTAAACATAAATCTTTATAAATAAATCCAAGAATATTTCTTTTTAATATGTTCCGTTGAAACGACCAAAATAACGTTCAAACTCGTTGTGTTGACGTCTATTTTTTGTCACTTTGAAATGATGTTTTTCCATAAGAAATACATGTAACTCGAAAATTTCTTTTTACCTATTTTTTAAAACGTTGAAATGACAAATAATATTTTTTGACGCTATATTTATTGATTTTGAAATAAAACTCATGATTTTTTATAAAAGTTTATTACATGTTTTCTAAATCTCTTATTACATTATCTTTATAAAAGTAAATATACAAAGCATTAGTACATATTTCCCAATGTATACAAAATAAGAAGCAAGAAAGTTTATAAAATATTAGATTTTTCGATCCAGCTGTTATGCGAACTATCAAACCCCAACCATTTAACGTAGATTTTATTGCCTTTTTTCCTCAGCACTTTTTCAACAAGGTAAACATCAGGATTTTTTGACTTTTGTAGCTCTTCCTCGTAAAATGCTCCTTTAATTGGCGATCCATGTAAATCTTCCAACATGTATGTTACGGGATTAGTTATGTTCACTTTGGTAATTTTAAAAAGCTCCGTAGTCCAATTAGGTGTATAACCTTTATCGAATAGATGCTTTGCCTTGCTTATGCGCACCACATCTCCAATTTTATATTTTCGCGGGCCTGCTATTTTCAAATGATTATAATGTTGCTTCAGAATCTCTTTTTCATTGGATCTGTTTACCTGAGACGGCTTTTGACCAATCGTTCTATGTTTGCTTTCGTTGTACTCTTTTGTAATTTTCGGTAACACATCTATCCACCTGTACGTACCGTTTAAGCTAAAATGCTTGTACAATTTCGTTTTCAGCGTTCTAATAACTCTTTCCGCCATACTTGCTTTCATCTTGGTAAATGTACTGTAATGATTTATGCCATGTTTCTGCATTAGATTTTGAAATTTTGTGTTGTAAAACTCTTTGCCCTGATCAGATTGAAGATTTTTCGGTTTGCGTTTTCCTATAATATCGGCAAAAGCTTTCGTGATTTCTTCGCCAGTTTTCGATTTCAACGGTCGAGTCCAGAGAAATTTCGAGAAGCAGTCGATTACCACTAGAATCGTTTTAAACGATCGATTTTGAGTTGCGTAAGAACTCATTTCAGCCAAATCAATTTGCCATAAATCATCTAAACCTTTAATAATTGTTCGTCGACGAGCATAATTTTTCCGAGCCGGTTTATGCAGCTCATTAACGACTTGAACCTTTTCCTTTGAAAACATGACTGTGACTAAATGTTTAGGGATTTTGTATTAATCGATTCTCCAATGCTTTTATGGTCAAATCCATCGCAGTAATAGTTTCACGAACATCAAGCAGATTCTTTTGATTTATAGTTATTGTATCGATCAAAACAGCAATATTCTTTTTAATAGCCGCTATTTGTGATTCTAAACTTTTATTCATAGCATTCATGTTTTCAGTCAACTTTTGCACATTATTATCCATATATTTTTTATTGACGGCATCGCTGTCTGAGTCAGGATCTTTAACATTACAAAGTTTTAAATTTTCAAAATCAATATCACCGTTTGCGGTATGGACTAAGGTTGGTTTAGACATCAGCAATAGTTTTTTATTGCCTATATCATGTTTAGTACGTCCGAATTTGTCGACACTCATTGTGGTAATGATGTTTAGGCAATAATGCGTGCTTCTTTTAATTCCTCGATAATTGCAACAATTTCATTATCATTCGAAGTATTTCCTGCTTCTTTTGACGCTATTAAAAGCCGAAGCCTGTCAACGAGTTCGTTTGGATCGTCCCAATATTGAAGGTCAATTTTATTATCGTTGTAAACCATTTGCATCCCAGAGCCCACAGTGTCCGAAGGTTTTCGCAAGTGAGAGGTAGCCAGAGGTTTTATAATATGTGTGTATTTGAATCGGTTTGTTCCTTTAAGGTATCCTTTAATGTTTTTATGAACATTTGTTAATTCTAGTATTGTTCCATAACACTTGAAATCCTCCTTATTGTAATTTTCAGGTTGATCTTTAAAAATTAATTCATATAGACCCGGTGTACCTTTTATCTGTTTGCCGTCTATAATAATCAATCCATGCTTTTTATCAAAGTCGATTTGTTTTTCACCCAGAAACCATTTAGATGTATCAGCATTGTAAATGGGACCATAAACCGTATCTATATTATCTTTTTGTGTCCAATGATCTTGAATATATGGATGAGCCATTGGGGGATACTGATCCAAGTATTCCTTAATAACATCTTCTGAAACGTTAAAATCTTTAACAGCCTGTTCTTCGTCTTCATAGAATACTTCATCATTATCATCACTAGTAGTTTCGGCAACATTTTCGAGTTTTATAAACTCAGGTATGCTTGATTGCTCTTTTTGTTTAGGTGATTCCTCTTTTTGTTTTTTAGACGGTTTCTCTTTTTGTTTAGATGGTTCTTTTTTAGGCTCTAGCTCGTTGACTGGTTGAGGATGAGAGATCACTGTTTCGTTTAGAGAAGATTTTACAATTTTGTGTAGTTGTTCTGTGACAGGTTTAAACAATTTATTTAGTGTCTCATCCGTTTCAACTCTACCCAATTGTAACGCTTTATATTTTTTTCGAATCGATCGAGCCAGTTCGGCAATTTTTCTCTTACGAATGGCAATGTCAACTGGATTGTCTGACATGTTGTCGAATAATGACTGCAATGTTACAATTTTATGTATTTATCGAAACCGATTCGATACCGACCGTTGTTTAAATCAAAGTCTTTCGCAATAACCATTGTCCCATATTTTTCTTGCCAACATTTCGAACACAACTGTTTGAATTCTTCAAAACTCATATCCGGTGACACGTGTTCATCAAAGACATGTTTCAAATTAATAGCATCTTGTTTAAAAAGTACAATTATGTTACTGTTATCTCTACAAATTTGTTTACAGCATTTCGAGTAGGTTTGTGAAAGAAATGCGCTATCTATATCCCGATGTCGGCCCATGCTGTAGTATTCTCTAATCTTTTGTTGGTTCTCGCATATGACATCATCAAAAATAAAAATTGAATTCGGCTTTGCTTCATTTGGACTAATAACTTCATCGTTTTCTTTAAATGGAAAATATCCCACTCCTTTAACTTTTGATAGCACTTCTTCCAACAATTTATACTTGGGCTGATACAATGACTTTGAATAAACGTAAACATTTTTAAATTTCGCGCCATGCGGATGAAACAGTAATGATAACATAACGTTTGTTTTGCCACACCCACTGGGTCCACAGATTAGCGCTCGAAACGAGTTTGGTAGCAGTGGACCATGTTTACTGCCAGCGATTTGATCGTTTCCTCCATCTAAATTTTCAATCGGCAGTGTGTGTTCTTGCTGAACGACCTTCATGTTTTGACATGTTTTTTCATGTTTCAATGTATAAGTAGTGTAGTAATTCGAAAATCATTTCATTTCTCATGTTGGTGTTTGAAGGTGAAGGTGTGCTTAACAGTTTAATCAATAATCTACCGTTTGAGTTACATTATCCTGGTTACAACTTTTTGGGTCCTGGAACTAAATTACATCAAAGACTTGCACGTGGAGATACGGGTGTTAACCTGCTGGACGACGCAGCCAGAGAACACGACATTGCATATTCTAAGCATAAAGATTTAGCGGAACGACATAAAGCGGACGAGATTCTAGAGAATAAAGCGTGGGAAAGAGTAAAGTCCAAGGACGCATCAATTGGCGAAAAGACTGCAGCTTGGTTAACTACCACCGCAATGAAAGCTAAACGTAAACTTGGTATGGGTGTAAAAAAACCGAAATCGTTTAAACGTAATATTATAAGTAAAATACAGAGAGATATAAAAAAAGCTGGTCCTTCGGCTACATTAAAACGAGCAACCAGTATTGCTCTAAAAGCAGCCAGGGTAGCTGTACAAAATGCTGGTGGAAAAAAACAGGTTAAAGTACCTAGAATTATTCCCATCGAACCAAAATCCGGAGGATTTCTACCTCTTATTCCGTTGTTCGCAGGGCTAAGTGCACTCGGGGCGTTGTCTGGCGGAGCTGCTGGAATCGCTAAAACTGTGATTGATGCGAAAAATGCACAAAAAAAATTGGAAGAAGAACATCGACATAACAAAGCTATGGAATCTCTCGGTAAAGGACTATATTTACGAAAAAATGCCAGAGGAGGCTTTGGTCTTTTTCTTAAAAAAAACTAGGCAAGCTACCCAATCGAGGATTGTATGATTACGAACTAAAACGATATGCTAAACTTTTAAAAATCCCAAATTTCAGAGGTGTATTTATGCGAGACACATTACCTAAAACCGGTCCTGTTCAACGCGAATGCGCAATCCTAAATTTGGATGAAAGTAAAAATCATGGAACTCATTGGGTGGCGTATCGGAAGATTAACAATAACGTGGAATATTTCGATTCATTTGGCAAGTTGAAACCGCCGAAAGAACTTGTACAGTATCTGGGGCCTGCAACGAAAATTGTTTACAATCACGATCCTTATCAAACTTTTAACCAAATCAACTGTGGTCATCTTTGTTTAGAATTTCTATGCGATGGAGGCTGTTTTGGCGTACATTAATCGTGAAAAGAACCTGATTGACTTTACTGAACAAGAATTGGCTTGTTTTCCTATATGTTATTTGAAAAGGTACGCAAAACCTTGTGAATTATTACAAGTTTGGTGCAAGTTGCCGCTTGAATATAGATTGGATTTTGAATTGCGAACCTGCCTGCCATGCTTTGTTCATCATAATCGTCCTGAATGGACCACCCATGTTGATGGACCTGCGCAATCACAAGGAAATTGCAATATATGTAAACTAGGTTTAGAAAAATGTAATGAGCTTGTAAAAAATTATTTAAATAAATGTTAAAGATATAAAATTTTATTTCTTTGTTCAACCTCCAACAGTTATGTTGTTGACGCTAGAGAGTCGTGATTATCAATTTGATTGGACTCCTCCGGTTCCTTTGAGTTTAGATCCAAAGAAACAATACAAGTTGGCATTTTTGTTTTTCTTTTCGTACAACAGTATACCGAATGTAGAGAATGGCAGTAATGCTTTCTACTATTACGAAAATAACGATAAAACTAAATTGCAGAAAATAACGTTAAATACAGGTTGCTATGAAATTTCCGATATTGAAGAGACAATTAGAAATTTACTAAATATACCATCAAATGCAAAGATTGAAGACGTTTTTTCATTGAAACCCAACAATAATACACTCAAGTGTGAAATATTCAGTAGTCAACATGCAATAAATTTCGAGCGCGAAGACAGTATAGGCAGAATGTTGGGTTTCTCAAAGAGGATTCTAGAACCGAATGTAAGACATAGTTCCGATCTACCTGTGGAAATTGTTAAAGTACGAACGATTCGTTTCGAAACAAACATTACCACCGGAGCCTTCTACAACAACAGACCTACTCACACTATCCACGAGTTTGGTATATCCGTAGACCCTGGTTACGCTATCGACGAAATTCCAAAAAATATCACATATTTGCCGGTGATTAATATACCTGAGATTACAAATATTACTATACTGGCATTGGATCAAAATTCAAGACCTGTAAATTTTCAAGGTGAAAGAAGTATATTGGGTTTGGAGTTGAAAGAATGGGATTAATTTTCAACTATATAGCACCTTCATATTTTCAGAAGCCTGCAGTATTGAACAAATCGTTAAACTGTTCGGTAGGACGACAGCGACGACAACTTACTAGAGACAACGTTTTATATTTGAAAGCTCTTGGTTTCAAAGTTATTAACAATAATAATAATAATGAATCGTATACGAACAATTCAAGATCCAATGTTTGATATTTATCGAGAGCCGACTCAGGATGAATCGATTAGAAAATCTGAATACCGATCTTACACACCGTTCATCAAATCGTTTAGCTGCAGCGACATTGTAGAATTTAGTGTAAATCAGGTGGACTCATTCTTTGCAATGCATGATACGTTGTTGGCTATTAAAGGAAAATTGGATATAACTGGTAATGGCGATGTTAGTTTGACACCAAACTTTGGAGCATTTCTATTCGATTCGTGTACGTATAGCGAATGTGCAAGAGAGATAGAAACAGTTCGAGATCCTGGAATTGTTAGCACTGTAAGAGCTTTAACATGTTACAATGAAGAAGATTCTCGTCACCTCGCCATTGCCGGTTGGAATTATCCCACAAATCCTATTCTCAATGCTGCTGATAAATCATTTAGTTTACTGATGCCGCTTAAACACATCTTCAACAGTTTCAATGATTACCCAATGGTAACTTGTGGACGACAAACGATTCGATTCGTTCGAGCTCGTAATGATCTCGATAGCGTTATTGTAACAGAAAAACCAGGTACCGGTAACGTAACTACTTCTACAACTGTACAGATTATGATTCATTCGATGGAACTGAAAGTTAAACATATTTATCCAAATGATTTCGTTAAAGAACAATTGATGCGATCAATTCAAAGCGATCATCCAATCGTAATTCCGTTTAGAAAATGGGAACTACATGAGCTACCATCTTTGACTGCAGCAGCAAAACAAGAAATTTGGGCTGTTAAAACAACATCTGCAATAGAGAAACCTCGATATGTTATTGTATTTTTCCAAACTAATAGGAGAAATCTGAAAACTGCAGATCCGTCTTTATTTGATCACGTAAATCTACAAGGTCTTAGACTCGCATTGAATGGTGAATATTTTCCCAATGAAAGAATGCAACTTGATTTTGAAAAAAACGACTTTGCGCTTGCTCATTACAACTACAGCGAATTCAATTCCAGTTACAACAGAGTATCAGTGAAACGACCATTAATGGATTTACTAGCATTCCTAAATCGTGCTTTGTTTGTTATTGATTGTTCTAAGCAAGAAGAATCGATAAAATCATCGACTGTTGATGTACGTCTGGAAATTGATGCCAACAAAGGATTTCCTAAAAATACTAAAGCATATTGTATCATAATTCATGATTGTTTATTGGAGCATTACCCCCTAACAGAAATAGTTAAAAATATAATATAAACTACTACCTATTTAGTATTTGCTCAGCTTTCAAAGAAGTTTCATCGTCGTCATCTTCATCATCATGAGAATTGCAGTAGTCGACATTCAAGGATTTATAATCGATGAAGTTTTTTATCCAAAAGAAATCGCTATTCAGATTGGTGGTATAAAATCAAATTTTTTATTTAAACCGCCTAAACCATTCCACGAGTTGACTGCCAAAGACAAAAAAACAACGCGATATTTGGAAAATTTTTTGCATGGAATACGATACGATTCTGGAGATGTAGATTATTCCGATGTCAATGTAATTTTGGAGAAACACCTACTTGGCAACGTTGATTTGATTTATGTTAGAGGAAATCAAAAAATTGACTTTTTAAAAGCAAAATGCGAAGAACTTGGAATCCATGTTTTAATTTATGATGTTGTAAATTATGATGGGACACCCTGTGCAACAAAAAATTTTGAAGCTGTATATTCAGGATGTCCTCACCACGCCAACGGCAAATTTATGTGTGCATATAATAATATTCTTTCTTTGTATAATTGGTTGTATTATACTGTATTACCTAAATAAAGCTATAAAAAAATTAAGGTTTTTTATTGAAACACCTTTTAAAAGTTTACAAATATTTATTGTTATTATTATTATTTAAAAATACATTTCATCGCTTCATTCTTCTTTTGGTTTCTTTCGCCAAAATTTTCATGATTAACAAGCAAACTCCTGCTAACGTTGCCCATGTTATCTGAACTACTTGACATATTTGCTGTTGCATTGGATCCTCCATAGTAATTTTTAGTTGTTGCATTGGGATTTGAAGATTTGATCGCCATTCCCCAAATCCTTCAGAGTTGTCGTTAAAGATTAATTTTAGTTTGTAGTTAAGAGGCGATTCCACTAATTTTAATGCAAACACCTGCAATTTTCCATCATTGACTGTTGACAGACTCATCCTTTGCCATGTATTGCATTCTTGTTTTGTTCCGTTTATATCTAAACACACACCAATATGTGCAACGTTTTGCGGAACGTTAACGTAAAGCATGTTATTTAATATTGCTGTTAAAACAACAAAATTTGTTTTTAACAAGGCCATGGTTTTATTCGTCTTGTGGACGTTGATGATGATGATGTTGGTAAATATTTTTCAAAAACTTTGTCCCACAAACTTAAATTTTCAATTTTTTTTAATACTTCTTTTTGGTCTTCGTAGACAGAAATTTGTTGGTTTAATTTTCTTATATTTTCACAAAACTCTTCAAGTTTTTGACTGTATTCTCTCGAAGCCATTCTAAAACTAAATATTTTCCATGATATGTTTTATTATTAATAGCGAAAGCAAAGTCTGTTATCACTCTAACACACATCAGTCGATTACGTCACACATCACGAACCAGCTAATGCACCAAGAAGCGAAAAGAAGATTTGAGTGTGTGTGTATTATTATTTAAAAATATATTTCATTGCTTCATTTAAATTTTTCATTTTAATTTAATTTGTTGTAATTATACTTTAATTTATTTGACTTAGTAAAAAGGTTTCATGAGGCGAGGCTAGGCTAGGCTAATGTTAGAACGTCTCTGCTAAATATCAACAACAACTCTGCTACACAATATGAAGTAGATGGATCTGTTTGTCTTACACATTTTAATTTTCTATAGCAAGTAAGTTGATGGCTCTGTTGGTTAAAGCGTCAACTTTCTACACATGAGTTTGTGGGTTCGAATTCCACAAACGCAATCACACACAGAATTTTTTTTTCTACATTCATAAAAAGTTTTATTTGGGCACATCGAGGGTGGTGATGCTGAGGGGTGGTCAAGGTAGGGTAACAAAAATGTAGGGTAACACAAATGACAGGTAAAATTACAGGGAAGTTCTTGTAAAGGTGAGTCAAGGAGGGTTTCTGAACTGGATGGCATCGGTCCCAGTAACCCGCCAGCTGGACACGGTCTCAGAATCCCGCCAGAACAACTACTCACCACAAATATAGGTCCAATTATATACCTTATAGACACATTGTCATGGATGCTTTGCTGTGGTCCATTTTTCCTGGATCTCGATTTTTGAATGGACTTACTCTGCTCTTTTATCTCCTGGCTTTGGATTCTACTTCTATTTGCTTCGGCTTAGTGTTTTAATTACTTTTTTTGATTATATATTCTTTTTCGAATTGGACACCTTTTATTTTTACTGTAGATTCTTGAATTCTTCCATGCTCAAAAAATCCAATCGCCAATTCTACAAGAACCGATACATTGCATCAGAGAGTTTTGCGGATCTAAAAAGCACAGCTCGACCTCCAGGAAAGTATACGTACATATGCCACAGTGTTTTACAGTGAAGTAATGGCCATACAACACTGTGCAACGGAGATCGTAAGTCAGGGTATAACGGGTAAAACCGTAGTCATATACTCGGACAGCCAAGCAGCTCTAAAGGCGATAGTCTCAGCACAAATAAGCTCACAGCTGGTGTGGGACTGCGTTGGGGCCCTGACAATTGCCGCAAGTCAAAATTGTCTGACACTGGCATGGATACCAGGACACTCAGGGTTTCGGGGCAATGAGAAGGCTGATGAACTGGCCCGTGCGGGAGCTAATACTCCAATGATTGGCCCGGAACCATTCGACAGAGTTGCTAATACATTCAGAAAGGCAGCCATTGAGAAATGGAGGCTAGAGAAGGCCCAGGAGTGGTGGGAAAAATCGCCGGGCAAGCGACAAGCCAAAGTCTTCATAAAGGGACACTCGGCAAAGTTTACTGCAGAGCTGCTATCACAAAGGCGAAATGATGTCAGAATGATTGTCAGTCTCTTGACAGGACATTGTAGGCTCAGAAAACACATGAGTCAGCTGAACTTAGCAGATGAAGACATTTGTCGATACTGCCAAGAGGAAGAGGAAACCGCATTTCATGTCCTATGCCAATGTGAAGGCCTTGCAAGGACGCGGTATCTAGTACTGGGAGAGAAGAAACCGGCTGCTCCAAGTTATGCGGAGTGGCGACTGTCAAGGTTATTAGCTGGACAAGGTGCTCTAATCCTATTCCACAGATAATGGGTGTTCACAATAGATCTGCAAAGGTCGCAGTGATACAGGCTAACAGCCATCCCAAAAAAATATCTATCTAGTATAGACTACTTAGGAAGGCGATTTACCTGCACTCTCAACTGGGAACCAAAAGGAACAAAATGAGAGGGCGGTTGGGTCTCATTGGAAAGCTAACCACTAAATTAGTAATAGATCCAATGCATTCAAGATCACAGATCTTATAATCTAAAAACAAAGTAATGCTTTCGAATAATTTTCTAGTTTTAACTTTGAAAAGAAGTATAAGTTTAGATAGTCTTTCCAAAGATAAGTACTCTAAAAAAAAGCAAATTAGAAGGTTATTAAAATATATCCAAAATTGTTCAGTGCAACCTTATTTTATCTATAACTGTTGATTCGGTACAATATCTGAGCATTTTTCTTTGAATATTTAAAAAATTGGGATAGAGTTATGTGGGATAATCTTCAAGTTGAAGAGCATTTATTTTCTGTTCAATAATGTACGTCAAGTAAGGAAGTAAATAATATGATTGCTTGGTATTTATACTATTAACTTTTAGTGCTCTTTATCATTAAGAACAGAAAACAAATAATGTGCAAAAGCGTTCTCCGCTGAATTCGATACCGTTAAAAAGCAGTTGTAACCAAACGAAAAATTTTCTATACTTTGAAAACTGTTCTAAGTTACAAAAATTTATTGCTCAAAAGTATCGATACGAGTTAATTATTATAAATTATACTTATATTTAGCGACATCTAAAACTTTACCATTGTTGGTAATCAAGTTATTTGTTTCAGTCAATTCCTCAAATTGAGCAAAGACCAGCTGATATACGTACACAGATGAACGTAAGATATATGTTGAAGGTGGAGTATCGTAGAAGAGTCTCT
Organism: Altica lythri; assembly: GCA_964028335.1. Taxonomy (NCBI): domain Eukaryota; kingdom Metazoa; phylum Arthropoda; class Insecta; order Coleoptera; family Chrysomelidae; genus Altica; species Altica lythri. The sequence goes on from OZ034805.1 coordinate 68,635,216, forward strand.
TGGGGGGCCAGGGGGCCTCGAACAGCCAGGTGCACTGCCCGGGGCTCTACATTCCGGACAAAACACGCGCGCTGTTTGCTCATCTCCGCGGTCCCGCGGTCATGGGCGTTCGTCCGAGCGGGTAGAGAGGAACAGTGTTGCCAAACAAAATTATCTTAAACTCGAATCTTTGCATTTACAATCAATTTCTAGCGTTCCATTTGCATTTTAACTCATTTCTTTGCTGTAATATCCATAACTCTTTTTCATTTATTTATTTTTCTTCTTACACTTATATAACGGTAGTAGGTATTCGAGCACCTGGATCAGACTGTTTAAAGCTTTTTAAAAGCTTTTGTTGTTTAAAGCTGTTTAGAAGCTGTTTAAACAGTAAAACCTGTTTTCAAAACCACTTGGATTATGTAGAGAGAGCTGTCACAGATAGACTTGTTCAATAAATTATTATAAAAGCGACTATTGAACGCAAGAATGTGAAAAATTAATTAAAAATGTTAAAACAGGTTGTTCTCTTTCTTAAACAGCTTTTAACAGCTTTCAAACAGCTTTAAACAGCTTTTAAACAGCTTTTAGAGCTGTCTGTGGCTCTCTGGGCCAAGTGCCTGAATACCTACTAACAATATCTTCCCAAAGCAAGATTTTCTAATCCTGCCTACTTTTTGTGATGTATTTTTATTGGCTTTGGTTATCTCTTCACGCATTTCGATGAATTTATATTTACCTGTTACGGTTTCTATGGATTTTTAACACCCACCATCTTCTCTGCCGAACTTGTCGCCTCGTTTGCTTTGGTTTATATTTAAAATACAAACATGTCAAGCCAGCCACAAGTGCTGAAACAACTTCAACGTCCTTGCCAAATGGAAGGGCTCCACGACGGAGGAGACACGCCACAGCGTCAATCTCCCAAACCCATATTGCACCACGTGGATCACACTACCACACAACACCTACACTCAACCAAAGAAAGAATGCTGTTTAGGTACGTTCAAACGCCATGAATAGGGAGAAGACTCAAGAGCAATCCAACCTGCTGCAAAGGGAAATGCAAATGGGAAAATTTGTGAGAGCGAGACCAACGACAGATACTAAAACTCCTATCCATTCCCTGAAAAGGACATAAGTCCTACAGCATGGTCCTCTTACCTATCATACTCCTATAAATTACTCCTTTTACTCCATATTCTTCAGCCATCAGCCTTCCTTTGATTTGTGTTTGGAAACCGACACTAGCCTAATTGGCAACAAGTTTTTCCTATCTCATACAACCCAAACCAAACACTATCTTTACACGCTTGAGTTTGCGGAAGCTTGCCGAGACTTGCCAAGCATGTAAACGGACCATTACAGGTTTTTGTAATTCCCCTGTAAATGGTAATTCTAATGATTTTCTCATAATGAAACTTCCTCGTATCGATAACCTATTAAAATCGACTAAAAAAATAATATTCAATAAAAATTGAGGTAAAAGGTTTTTGATTATAGATATTAATATATCCTTATCTATCATATACTTTAACAATTAAAAATAATAAACGGTTGACGCTAAACAGTTAGCAAACAGTGTACCTACTTAAGGCTAGAATGTTTTTAATTTTATTTTTATAGTAAAATAGATCTATAATTATTATAATTTTAGTAATACGTCTATAAAATTATAATAAAGACATTAATATGATATAATCTAATGTAAATTTAATATAAACTTTACTTGTACAGATATAACTGATTAGACCTTCTAGACACACTATATCGTTCTAAATTTTTGTTTTGATTCAAACTAGTATCTTATTCGTAAGTATTAATTATATTGTTCAATTTGCCTAGAGGTGTATTTTACCTGCAGAATCAGAATACACATTCTTGTACTCGACCTTGAAAGAATTCTAGCACAAAAGATGAAATGAACTACTGATATTTGGGACAAATCCTGATACTAAACAATGAATGTAGTCTAGTTTGTTATTTTTAATTTTTCACTTGTTACCTGCAAGAAAAATGGTTTATTATTACTGTGAGTACACTCTGTTATTAAATCGTCATGAGACACAAAAAAAAAGATTATTTTAAAATCGAAAAATAAGTTTGGTGTTGGTGAAAACAACGATAATATTAGTAAAGTGAGATATCTTTCAAGAGATTTTTGATATTTTATAAAATATACAAACAAGAATATATTAAAGAGAAATTGAAAAAAATGCCGCATCTAGCTTGACTCGAACCCGCAACCTTTGCCTATACACGGCAACGCTCAAACGTCTAAGCTCTAAGCTATGAATGCTTAGTAATTATTTTGCTTTTTCGTCGTTAAGCATTGCAACGGCATAATAAGAAGTGAGTATCAATTTAATGTACACATTCTTATAAATTGACTTTTTCTGTAACCTTAAGCTTGTATAAAAAATATATATTTAAGTGAGTGTATATTGTTTTAAAAACAGATCTGGGGCACGGCAGCTCCCCCGCCAAGTCAAGGGCGAAGCAACACATTCGTCATCCTTTTCTGGAACCATTTCGCCGCATTTTTCGGCACCTATCTGAGTACCTCTGGCTAGGATTATACCGCTGAAATTCTCGTCATCTAGAAAGCTATAATCACACACTAGAAATCCAAAATTTCAAGTCGTTAGATCATTTAGTTCCGAAGTTAAGCTAAGGCAAAATATCGGATTTTTGACATTGACTGATTATCAAAATAGAACTGGTACTTCCCACAGACTCGAGCGCTAAGTTTAACGCCCACATGAAGGAAAAACTATCAAAACTGGGATCATAGAAGGTCTGGAGTACCAGGTGACCCTGATGAGAAACCGGAAGAGTACAGACAAACTATTGGCGGCATTATGTATACGTATGTTTGCATCGATGACTGCTGGACTAGAAGAAACTATAATCATTAAAGAGGGAGCTAAAGTAATGCTTAGGAGAAACATTGCTGTTAGCTGAAGTATAGTGAATGGGTCGATAGGTGTGGTACAAAAGGTGAAATGGAAACCAAAAGACCAAACAAAGCCCTTTGGTAATAATTTGATTTATGAATTATTGCCTATTAAATCAAAATTTCATATCATTCTCCGGGCATACGTATACAGAGACCAATTTCCAATCTGTGTTGCATATGCCCTAACAATTCCCAAGAGCCAAGGTCTTAGCTGAAAAAGTGCTCTCATGGAACCTCATGGAACCTCCATATTATCTTGTGGCCAAGCCAACGTGGCGCTTCCTCAAGTAACAAATCTCCATCGGGTGCACCACATTGACTTCAAGAATATAAAAGCTCAATCTTCAGCGATCACCAAATATAACCGGCTTAGGCGTAAATACCGCGCCGATCTTTCAGAAACTAAACCTTCCAAACCGTCTAACAGAATTAATACTGAACAAGAATAGGCAATACAAAAAACTGTTGCTAGGGTACAAGAATCAAAAATGAAAAAAAAAAGAAAAGCAAGATTTGTATTAAAAAGAACTACTCCTAAAAAGAAAAAAAACTGTGTCTATACCTCGAGGCCCAATTGTCTGTCAGTGACATCAAAGTGACGTAAATGCAAGTGGAACCAATGCAGGGTTCGAATGAATGCTAGTTGCCATGTTTAACTTAGAAAGACTTACTATCTTTGTCTCATTAACGCGCAATAGAAAGAGATACTTTTAAGAAAAATGTCAACACTGGACAACATTATTAAGTGCGAGGAATCATTGTTTCAACAAGTTATTTATGTTTTCTTAAAGCTCAAAAGGGATTTCCTTTAACTTAATTCTTATTTGTTTAATTCCTCAATTAATCCTTTTACATTAAAATATATTTGGTATGACTCCGTTTAGAGAAGGTTATATATCGATTCGAAACAGTATCTATAATAAGTGTACCTATATACTGAACAAACAGAAAGAACTAGTTGATCATTATATTTTTTTGTATCAATGACAAGAATTTAGTTGAGACTCAACAAATCTGTTTAGGAAAATGAATGGACTTCAATATATTGGTTCCACTCCATTTCTGAGGAACGTGCGTTTAAAACCCATGCGACCAGGTGGTTCGTAAGAAAATCAAGATTGCCAGAAAGGAAGAAGCTAAAACCACATGAGAATGAAAGAACGGGCGAACAGGTGTTCTTTCTTTGATGATCACTCCCAATATGGACGGTAAAGCCGATGCTGCTGGTATGTTAGACGATTTCGCAGACGATACTCATCGAGATCATTACCATTTCTTTAAGGAGGTGACTAACAACCCGACTTACGATACCAAAAGCTGTTAGGTGTAAAAAAATCAAATGTAAGTTTATGATTATATTGTAAACTGTAAGAAAAATAATATAACTGTTTTTATAACTGGTGATTGTTGTTGCCTAAAGTATTTAATAATATCAAAAGATTCGGAAGTAAATAGATGCTTGGAAATTTGTAATGTCGCATTTTTGTCAAGTTCCACTAGGTACGTCTCTATTAAATAAAATAAACTATACTCCTGAAAGCCTACAGGAACTACCAATTTTATTTTGATGATGTTATGGTCTTCTTTGGATCTTTGGATCGACTAAGGACTGGATGTCAATATGATTTTAAAAAAAATGGAAAAGAGGTTGACCACGTAGGCCATCTTTTTAACTTCCCGCTTCCCAAAGAGCTTTTGTGCACTTTCAATATTCTTGAGCTTGAGCAGTTTTTTGAGTGCTAAAAATGTTATTCTTAGTGCAAAATTGATTAGTCAAAAATCTCAAAGTGATTGTGAAAAAACAATGTTTTCCAAATTTTTTTGACAACAATATTTCACAAACGAATCAACTAATTTTGATTTTCAAAACAGCATTCAAAGTCATTGTTTGAGGTTAAAAGGTGATGTTTTTTTTTTCTATTTTCCGGAATTTCCTTAAAAAATTATTTTAAATTTTCAGGAGGTCTGAGTTGTGTGGAACTTTTTCGAACGTTAGAAGATTTACTTGGATCGTTCAAGCCGTTCAAAAGTTATAAGATGGTTACACAAATAACTACACACACAAACACGCACGCGCGCATGCACGCACGCACGTACGAATATCATCGCAAAAATAGTTAGGATGGATAATGTCAATGCGGAGAGGTTGACCCTGCAGGACACCCTTTTGAATTCCCGCTAATTTCAGACAACAAAAATGTATATGCTCTACTGTTTTGAGCTCGAGGAGCTTTTGTGCTGTTTCAATATTCTTGAGCCTAAAAAAATGAAAATTTTTAAAAAGCTGTAGCTTATTAACGCGTTAAGCGATTTTGATCTTAGAAGCAGAAATTCCAATTTTTTTTTATAACAATATCTCACGAACGAATCATCCAATTTTGATTTTCAAAATAGCATTCAAAGTCATTGTCATTGGTATTTTTTTTTTTTTTTAATTTCTTCGAATTCACTTAAACAAATGACTTTAAATTTTCAGGAGGTCTGAGTTGAGTAGAACTCTTTCGAACGCCACAAGTTTCATTTGGATTAGTCCAGCCGTTCAAAAGTTATAAGAGGGTTACACAAATAACTACACACACACACAAAAAGGCGCGCGGCGCGCACACGCACGCACGCACACTCAGGCACACGCCCACGCACAAACGAGCATCATCGCAAAAATAGTTAGGATGGCTTCCTAGGACCTCAAAAGGTGGAAAATCTGGTGAAAACCGGAGAAAATCAAGCTGAAACCAATAACTTCCTGATTTTTTAAAATTTTTCTATATTTAATGCTGGAAGTTAACTGCATTGAAAACGAAGAAATTTATGGCTTGTTATATAAAGATATTTATTTAGCTCTTTTCTTAAAAAATAAAAAAAAATGATTTGTAAAGGTGAAGAATGTTGTACTTTTAACCATCCGATAATCGTTTTTGTAGCCACTGCTGATCTTTTTTCTTTGCTTGCTGTTATTGTTGATTTACCGATTATCGATTTTGTATTCAAATTAATGAAGATGATTTAAGGCGATAAGGCTTTTTAAGCTTAAATTACATATTTCGAAGTTGACCGCCGAAATATGATATGCCTACATCGCCATCGCTTAATTTGTTGATTATGATTTTAAATTTGACGGACTAATGGTTAAGGCTTAGCGGTTATGAAGGTATTCAATTTATCGGGTGATTTCAGAAGATAAGATGGGTGTACTTAAGTAAATAATTTAAATTTTAGTCCGAGTTAAAATGTTTTAATTTAACGATAGTATGGGAACAAATTTTGAAGTTTTTTATTTGTTTTTTACTTTGAGTATCCGATTCAATTTTAATAATAATCGTAAATAGTTGAATCCGTCTCTGACTGCACTACAACGGTATATTTGCGGTCCAAATTTACCCTTAGTAGAAAATTAGTGGCTGCTACAGTAGCACTTAAACAATTTTCTTTGTTAGTTAAAGAAACCGCCTTATTAAATATAAAAACACACAATGAAAGAAAATGGTGTTTACAAATCTTAAGCAGTCCTCATCACTCACTGTGCCGTTCTATTTACGAAAATAATCTGGGAACTAGTTTAGGTGTTAATGCTTATTTACTTTCTAGGCGGGCTAGGTCTAATTTAATCGTCGGTATTTAGGACGTTATTATTTGTTATTACTTATGTTTCACGTTTTTAATAAAGTGTTAAAAGAAAGTAACAATGCAACTAAGGTCTAATGAGGTGTTGTAAAAAAGTAAATATATTAATGAATTTTTAGTTAACGATTATGTTGAGATATCGTTTACTAAAAATCCATGGTTCCGATCACCTAAACGCTCACAAAAAAGTGACTTAGAGTTTGATTTTCAAATTGTCGATTTGACAAAATCTCTCTCTCTCTCATTAAGGTCATACTATATGTGCTCAAGGAGGAAGTGAGTAAAAGTCACAAGTGACATGAGTTGAATTTAACCACCATCCGATTGTTAACAAGAATGGAGTACCACAGGGCTCCGTATTGGGCCTGATATTATTTATTTTGTATATAAATGAACTATCATATGTAATATCTGATGCATTTGTATCACTTTATGCAGATGACTCAACAATGCTTTATCGCGATAAGGACATAAATTTTTTTACAAGATAAAATAACAAATTCACTAAAGTTCTTCTTTGATTGGTGCAATATAATCAGTCACTTCTGTTTAATGTTCACAAAACTTAATTTCTATCATTAACATCCCGTGCAAGCTCTAATAAACCTGATCTTAATATTGTCTTCAATGGTGAAAGTATTTTGAATTGTAGTGATGTGAAGTTTTTGGTAGTGGCTTTTAAAACTCATTGTTGCAATGTGTATAAACACTCAACTCTAAGTGTTATCAATTGAGAAACTTAATTAGAATACTTAGCCAGCACCAATCGAAGACGCTCCTAGAAAATTACAACCAGAAGAGATCTATCAGCTTTCTTAACCTTAGTAGGAGAACCTTCGTATTATAACAGGAATACCTACTAACCAGACACTGTCGATTAAGAGAACACATGAAGTAACTAGGATTGGTAGATGAAGCAAACTGCAGATTCTGTGAGGTAGAGGATGAAACCTCAATACACATACGCTCAGAATCAAAGACGCTTCTGGAAAACTATAACCAGAAGAGATCTCACAGCTGTCTTAACCTTAGTAAGAAGAACCTCCGTATTATAACAGGAATACTAACCGGACACTGCCGATTAAGAAGACACATAAAGAAACTATAGGATTGGTAGATGAAGCAAACTGCAGATTCTGTGAGGTAGAGGATAAAACCTTAATACACATACTTTCAGAATGCATTGCATTACGTAATTCTAGGGTCAAATACCTAGGGTCATACGGAGTAGTAAAGGAAGATCTACCTAACTTAAAATCCAACGATATCCTAAACTTTCTAAGGAAGATAGGACTAGAAGAGCTGCTATAAGTCTGAGGTAATCATCAGAAATTGGGCAAGAAAAGGGGGACACAATAGATCTTATAGATCGAAGGTGTATCTGTTACCCCTAACTTCGTCCTTTTTATTATTCTGTCGACAATGAGTTTTGGTCTGGGGTAGCTCTCCTAGTATAAAGGATGTTTTGAAGGTCTAAATGCGTATTGTGAGATGTATTGCGGGTGTTCTATATGGTTGGTCTTGCAGAGGTCTATTTAAGGAGTAAAATATATTAACAGTGCATAGAATTTACATTTAGAAATAAGTAGGAAGTCATCTTCTTTTACCATGTGCCACTTATAATTAAATAAACTATCCATCTAATTGTTAGAGCGTTGCCGTGTAGAGACAAAGGTTGCAAGTTCGAGTTCTTCTGGTTGCGATATTTCTTCTTTATGCCATTTAATATATTCTTGTTTGCATACATTCTAAAATTAAAAAATTTCATATTAAAGCATTATTGACAAAATCTTAATAATACCTAATGAAATAACGAGTAAAAATAGTATTTTTTTATCATATTTGACAAATAATTATCTAAAATACACAATAATAAATAAAACTTAACCTTCTTATTAAAAACATTTTTATTACCACCCAAGGAACAAAACATAGTTGATCCTGCTCCTAAGTTTATTGCCATTAAGATCAAAATCTAGTTTCTCATTTCATTGCAATTTTTCTGATGTAGTAAACATATCACTTAAATTATGGTGAATAGTTTCCGGTTGATGTTTCAATGACCTTTTCTCTCTTTTCAGTATTTTCTTATTAGGAAGTTACGGAGAGGTCTAGTGGAAATATGGACAAAAGGATATTGAAGGACCAAACGACCAATTGAGCTTATTTAAAAATTGGAGAACAATACTGCAGAATTTGACACTGTAGGAGGGTTATCTTTTTAGTTTTGTATATAGCATAAAGACAAAAAATATAGACTTAAAGTACTTTTTAAAATATGGCAAAATATTAATTTGGAAAAAATTGGGAAAAATGAAAAATGATAAAAATCGTAAAAACGAAATGAAACAGGAAATTTATGAAAAGGAAAACGAAAAATGTGTAAAATTGATAAAAGGGAAAAAAGAAAAAATTATAAAAAACAAAAAACTAAAGTAAAATGAAAAATAATAAAAAAAAATAATAGAAGAAAAATATCAGAAAAATTAGAAGAATAAAATGTGGGAAATCGAAAAAAAACAACAAGACTTGAAAAAAATAATAAGGAAAACTTGGATACAAACGAGAAAGTATGATTACATTAACAATGGGAAAAAGAAATCATTGATTAATAGGCGGTACAAAGTTCGCTGGGTCTGCTAGTATCTATGAAAAAATATAATAAATAAATAAATAAATAAATAAATAAATAAATAAATAAATAAATAAATAAATAAATAAATAAATAAATAAATAAATAAATAAATAAATAAATAAATAAATAAATAAATAAATAAATAAATAAATAAATAAATAAATAAATAAATAAATAAATAAATAAATAAATAAATAAATAAATAAATAAATAAATAAATAAATAAATAAATAAATAAATGCATAAATAAATAAATAAATAATTTTTTTTTTAAGTTAATCTTTTATTAATGACCCAAAAACAGTTTACAATAAAAACTGGCACTAGGGCCTATTCTTTCTTAAATAAACATAGAAAAAAAAATAACAAATTCTAATTTTAATTTAACTATTCTAAAACACTTATTGAGTATTTCGTACTGGCTTTACACAAACTTTTCTTCTATACATCATATAGCAGGTTTTTTAGTTTTTTACAGATTTTTTTATAGTTCTGCAAACTGACAATGGATTCAGGTATTTGATTATATGCACAAATATTACTACATAAGGGCGAGTCTTGGCACTTTTTCGTTCTCACTACAGAATTTCAAAGCAAATTGATATTTCTTAGTCCATAATTATGAAAATCTTTATTAACTTCCCGCTAAAAAAAATTAAATTTTTTTTTAAAATCGGGAAGTTATTGGTTTCACCCCGTTTTTCAAAAATCGAGTTTTCATCGGATCTTAAAGTTTTGAGGTCTTAGGAACCTCCCCTGACTATTTTTACGAGGGTGTCTGTATGTCTGTATGTACGTGTGGATGTGTGTGTGTGTGTGTGGATGTATGTAAACCTCTTATAACTTTTGAACGGTTTGACCGATCGGAATGAAATGAAAAGCATTCTAAAGAGTTCCATCTAACTTAGATTCCCTGTAAGTTTGAACCGATTCGATCTGGTAGATTTCGAGAAATTTCAAAATAACCGAAAAAAACAATTGGTAAAAATGATGTTTTTTGGGCATATCTTTTTGGCTATTGCATTGATCAATTTCATAACCTAATCAGCTCTCAAGTTTAAAAAGCCACGTCGAATGCCGTTTTGCAAATTAAAATCGGTTGATTCGTTCGTGAGATATCGTTGTCGAAAAATTTCAAAAAAAGTTTTTTTTTTTAATAACTTGACTAACCGATTTTGCACTCTCGGTAACGTTTTTAGGTCTCAAAAAACTGCGTCGAATGCCATCTTGAACATCAAAATCGAATCAAAAAAAGTCAAAAACGTCAAAATACGTCACGTTACTATAGCTTTGCGGTTAAAACTAGCGGGAAGTTGCAAGGATGGCCTTTAAGGTCAACCTCTTTTCGAATTTTTTTGTATTAGTTTTGATTTTAAATTAGTTTTAATATTATTTAATTGTATACACTTTACAAATTTAACTTGTTCATAAATTCTTAATTGTTTGATATTTAAGATACTAGTTTTTTTGTATAACAATTCACTTGGTGTATTATAGTCGAGCGAGAAAATAAATTTAATTGTTTTGTTTTGTACTCTTTGTATTTTATTTAACAAATATTTTGCAACATTTCCCCAACATACTATAAGATATCTCAAATGGGGTTCTATAAAAAATAAATAAAAAAATAAATAAATAAATAAATAAATAAATAAATAAATAAATAAATAAATAAATAAATAAATAAATAAATAAATAAATAAATAAATAAATAAATAAATAAATAAATAAATAAATAAATAAATAAATAAATAAATAAATAAATAAATAAATAAATAAATAAATAAATAAATAAATAAATAAATAAATAAATAAATAAATAAATAAATAAATAAATAAATAAATAAATAAATAAATAAATAAATAAATAAATAAATAAATAAATAAATAAATAAATAAATAAATAAATAAATAAATAAATAAATAAATAGAACTAAACAAATAAATATTAACGACAAGCTAAAAGTGTATCTTTGTATTTGCAAAAAGTTCAAACCATATTCCTAACTAATATTTATAAAAGTACAGTTCGGTAGTTTGTTTTCACACATTAGTGCCTAAGTGTACCATTGGTTGAAATCTCATATGTACACACACACACACCAGTTGTTAATTTGTTTGGATAGTCGTAATTGGCTTTTCAAAAGAGTACATCGTTAAATCAAACAAAATATTAGTCAACGGAAATACATAAATTTTTTATTTGGTTTGTTTTTCTTTTTTTCCACTGAATGCCCGGTATCTGCAGTCGGTATTAAAATAAAAAAATATAGTATAGTAAAAAAATATACAAATACAGCAACTTTTCCCAAGGAGTTCGTAAACATACATAAAAAAATAATAAATTAAATTGAGTATTATAAATCCCTTACTTGGACGATTAAAGTAAGGAAGACAATTTCGAGAATTTTTTACGCCGATTGTCAATTTTTTTCCGTCCATAATAACCCCTACCAACTAAACCCTACCTCCTTTCGAATCCTCATGCCGTGGCAGCTTTCCTTTCGGAAGTTTCTTCGCTGGCATCTTTTTTCGCGTACCGTTTTCACTGGTTTTTCACTCTCTTCTTTCTCTTGTTTGTTGTTCTCTCTTTATTTCCTCTTTCCTCGTCATGATTTTTCTAATCATGTCGTGCACTACTTCTCACTTCTCTTTGTTCCTCACCATTGTTCTTAATATGTTGCCCGTCGTGAGTCTTACTTCTATTCTTTTCTCAGCTCTTCTTCTTACCTCATCAAAGTATTGGCATTCCAAAACTGTGTGCTCCGGCGAGTCTCTCTCCTCTCTACATGTTCTGCACGCCGTGTTGTCGCTTTTGCCGATCCTGCAGGTGTAGCTTCCAAATAAACCATGACCTGATAGGAACTGGGTGAAGTAGTATCCCGTAGTGCGGAGCTTACACTCGACCCAAGTTCCCGGAACAGATGTTTGCTCCACCTACTTTTTCTTCCTGGCAGTGTTTGCCTCCACTCCCTTTCTTCTCTCTTTACTGGTCCCGTGTTGCTATCTTCCCGGGCAGACAGTCTAGCCCCTTTCTCTCGCTAGCGCGTCTGCTGGCGGAATCCCTCTATATTCGCTTACTACCCTTAGTAGCGCTTTCCCTTGTGTCCTGTTCAGCCTATTCTTATACTTCTCTACCGAGGTGGTTGTATGCCATATCGGAGCTCCTTAGAGTAGAATATACTGAACTGCTCGGTACAGCACCATCCTCTTCTTGTATTTAGGCCCCCTAACGTTTGACATTAGTCTCTCCAGGGTGGACATCCTTTCCTCTGCTTTCTTTGCGCAGTACTCCCAAACCCTACTTTGTCGTCGATTACTATTCCCAAGTACTTCATCGATCTTTGATGGTTTATGTCCTTTCCTCTCACCCTGAGCTTTATGCTCCTTCTATCTCTTGGCCCTTTCAGGATCGGCTCTGTCTTTTCAGCTGCTATTTCCAGGTTGTGATCATCCATCCATTGCACTGCCTGCTGGACATCCTTTCCTTTGCTTTCTTTGCGCAGTACTCGACGTGACTCCCTAACCTTAGTTTGTCGTCGATTACTATTCCCAAGTACTTCATCGATCTCTTATGGTTTATGTCCTTTCCTCTCACCCTGAGCTGTATGCTCCTTCTATCTCTTGGCCCTTTCAGGATTGCCTCTGTCTTTTCAACTGCTATTTAAAGGTTGTGATCATCCATCCATTGCTCTGCCTTCTGCCTGCTCCACTGCATCATCTAGGTTAAATAAAAAAAAATAACCAAATCGAAGATCCAATGATATGTTATGGATTTAAAAAGGAAACTCTTTACTTTCTTCTATTGAAAGATCCTTAACATTATGCTTAACTGAGACAAAGAATTGAAGTTTTATGATGATGTAAATACTTCTTAATAAAAGTTTGTACGACCGGCACTGCATTTACCTTGTAAACATCTAAAACAAGTAGCATCGAACGCAAAAATCTGACCGGTCGGTCGAATTAAATATTTATCAAAGTTGCCGTTACCTCATGCAATAGATTATTTATTCTTCAAAAAGAATAAAAAATATTAATATATGTACATCGATCAACAACTACTAGTAACACCTGTTTTGCCTTATGTCATAATTTTTGCGTAGTTAAGTTTTTTTACTATTCATAATGATCGTTAATATATTAAAAAATTTTACCATAACTCACAAATTATATATGATTTGTCTTAATAAAATTAGTAAGAGAAGAAATATTCAAAATAAAAAAATATTCAGGGAACTACATTTTGATCATTATTGTTTTTCTTTTCAATGGGACTAAAACTTGCACTGGCGTATTTTTAGAGTTTAGTAGCCAAATGGCAAAAACCGGAACCCCTAATAATAATAATTGCTTTATTGACAGAAATTCTACAATTTGTCGACAAAGCTAAAAAATATACAAAAACGTACAAAGGCCTTAATATATAACATAAAACATAAACAGAATACAAAAAACTCGTAATATTTAAACAATTAAAGTAATTAAAAATCATAAAAAACCTGAAGAAAAAATATCATTAATAAAAAGTTGAAATAAAATAGGCCCTAGAACGGAACCTTGAGGTACCCCAGAGTCAATTGGCTTACAGGAGGACATTCTCATATCAACCCTTACCAGCTGACTTCTTTAGGTAAGATAAGATTTAAACCACTCGAGTGGTATTCCTCTAATCCCATAGTGTTGCAATTTATTAAGATGTTGTGGTTTACACAATCGAAGTCCTTAGAGAAGTCGCAGAAGATTGTTGCTGGTAAAGTACTGATTGTTAAGGTTGGAGTATACATTGTAAAAGAGCAAGAACATAGCATCATTGAGTAGTTAGTCTTTTATATTTGCAAAGAAAAGATAGCAGTCTTTTTTTTACCAACTTTCAATAACCTTCGACAAGGTGGGAGGAGTGCTATTGGGCGATAGTTCGAAGCTTGATCTTTATCACTTCCTTTGTGCAAGGGAATAATTATCGCCGTCTTAAAGCACCTTGGAAGGACTCCAAGTTAAAGTGACTTGTTAATCAAGTTAGTCAGCTTATGGTGTTTTTCCGTAGATGTGAAAACATTTTCAGAGTAAACCTGGCCTGGTTTGTTGTTAATGTCATTAATTGTGTTTAGAAGCTCAGCCAATGATACAGGTGAAATGAAGAAAGTGTGTAAATTTTCATTTGTGAGCTAAGAGGATCGTGGAAAGGAGTTATAGAGCTTACTAAGTTTTTTGCTACATTAACAAACACGTTATTTAAGTTCTCTGGTTAAGTAGGAATTGTGTTAGATGAAGATAATTCATTTACAATAGACCATGTTTCTTTAGCAATACTACCCGCATTTCCCAATCTTCTATTGTAATACATATCCTTGGCGGCTTTAATAGTTTTAATATAAGTTTTCCTGTACAGCTTTTCATAATTTTGGAAGGAGACGCTATCTGAGAATTTTTTTAAGTATGATAAACAGCGCATGTTCTTAGAAGATAATCGTAAGCCTCTAGTAGACCAGAGTTTGTGTTGCTTCGCTTTGATAGGCCTGAAAGGAAAGGATCTGAATGCTAGATCAGACTAATCTAGAGAATTTGGACTCAACGTCATCAGGTAGAAAATTCCAGTCAGAATAAGGTAGACACAACTTTTTGAAATTTTGGAAATTTTTATGTTGCTGCTCAACTGTTCTCTGCACAAAAACGTCAGCCATCTGGAGCAAAATCTGGTACAAAGAACTTTAAAGGCAGTGGGCAAAGTGATCCTACTATTCTTGTCTATATGCAGTACCTGTACTAATTAGTACAGAGTACCTAAATTCTGGAATCGGTACCATGCACTAAACGAAGAAGAACAATTAGTTTAATTAGACTTCCAATGAATATATAGATTTTAAATTTCCAGTTAAAAAAATTATTCAAATATAAAACCAATCAAAGTAGTTGACTTAGAGAAATTAACAACCTATCTCTATTACTTTAAATTAATTTAAACTAGAGTTCTAACAAAAAACAAATTATACCTACTTTACATTGAAAAACCACTACCGGTTACTGACAAAAACATTATTATTCAGCTATAAAATAAAGTATGTACCTAATATATTAGCAATTCAGTAGCTGACTGGTAATATAAAAGCTGCCACATTCCTGAACAGTTATTATAAAAATTTTCTCCATGAGTTTTTCAAGCAGAAAATTTTATGATATCTGATAAATAACTATTTTATTACTTTCAGATACTAATTTTATTAATAAATTATTCAGAGGTAATACGGATGTAACGAATTATTCCGATTAATTAAGTACTCGTGTTTTATTCTATCTGGTTTACCTTCTTGATTTAAAAATACACAGATATACATATTAAAAACTAAACAATTACAATCTGTGTTATATATTGGCATTCATATGTTTTAAATCACGTTTGATAAAACTAATAGTAAATGATAATTAGTTACTAATTAGTTACTTGCAGAAAAACCTAATAGAGTTCTGTAGCGCTCAAAAAACTTTCTGAGATCGCCATTACAGTAGAAATTATGTTGCATTTCGAAACCTTCAGGATAAAGTTCAAAATCACGCTTGATATAACTAATAGTAATTAATAATTAGCTACTAATTAGTGGCTTGCAGGGAGACCCAATAGAGTAATACAACGCTCAAAAAATGGTTTATTATACAAGTTAAGGTTCTTTGCATCTCCAAACCCTCAGGATAAAGTTCTAAATCACGCTTGATAAAACCAATAGTAAATGATAATTAGTTACTAATTAGTTGCTTGCAGAAACACTTAATAGATTGATGTAGCGCTCAAAAAAATAGTTTATAATATAATTTAAGGTTCTTTGCATTCATAACCTTTAGAATAAAGTTTTAAATTACGATTGCATAACTAATAGTAAATGATAATTAGTTACTAATTAGTTGCTTGCAGAAAGACCCAATAAAGTACCTACTGCAGCGCTCAAAAAATGATTTATAATATAATTTATGGTTTCTGGTATCTCTAAACAATCAAGATAAAGTTCCAAATCACGTTTGATAAAACTAATTGTAAATGATAATTAGCTACTAATTAGTTGCGTGCAGAAAAACCTAATAGAGTTCTGTAGCGCTCAAAAAACTTTCTGAGATCGCCATTTCAGTAGAAATTATGTTGCATTTCGAAACCTTCAGGATAAAGTTCAAAATCACGCTTGATATAACTAATAGTAATTAATAATTAGCTACTAATTAGTGGCTTGCAGGGAGACCCAATAGAGTAATACAACGCTCAAAAAATGGTTTATTATACAAGTTAAGGTTCTTTGTATCTCCAAACCCTCAGGATAAAGTTCTAAATCACGCTTGATAAAACCAATAGTAAATGATAATTATTTACTAATTAGTTGCTTGCAGAAACACTTAATAGAGTGCTGTAGCGCTCAAAAAAATAGTTTATAATATAATTTAAGGTTCTTTGCATTCATAACCTATAGAATAAAGTTTTAAATCACGATTGCATAACTAATAGTAAATGATAATTAGTTACTAATTAGTTGCTTGCAGAAAGACCCAATAAAGTACTGCAGCGCTCAATAAAATGGTTTATAACATAATTTAAGGTTTCTGGTATCTCTAACTAAACAATCAAGACAAAGTTCCAAATCACGTTTGATAAAACTAATTGTAAATGATAATTAGTTACTAATTAGTTGCGTGCAGAAAAACCTAATAGGGTTCTGTAGCGCTCAAACAAACTTTCCGAGATCGCCGCCAATTCCGTAGAAATTATTTTACATCTCGAAACCTTCAGGATAAAGTTGAATATCACGCTTAATATAACTAATAGTGATTATTAATTAGTTACTAATTAGTTGCTTGCAGAAAGACCCAACAGAGTAACACACCGCTCAAAAAATGGTTTATTATACAAGTTAAGGTTTTTTGTATTTCCAAACCTTCAGGATAAAGTTCTAAATCCCACTTGATAAAAATAATAGTAAATGATAATTACTTACTAATTAGTTGCTTGCAGAAAAATCTAATATAGTTGTGTAGCGCTCAAAAAATGGTTTATAATATAATTTAAGGTTGTTTGCATTCATAACCTTTAGAATAAAGTTCTAAGTCACGCTTGCATAACTAATAATAAATGATAATTAGTTACTAATTAGTTGCTTTCAGAATGAGCCAAAAAAATGATTTATAATATAATTTAAGGTTCTTTGTATCTTGAAACCTTTATGATATTGTTCTTAATCACGCTTGATAAAACTAATAGTAAATTATAATTAGTTACTAATTAGTTGCTTGTAGAAAAACCTAATAGAGTTCTGTAGCGCTCAAAAAATGGTTTACAACATAATTTAAGGTTCTTTGCAATCATAACCTGTAGAATAAAGTTCTAAATCACGCTTGATATAACTAATAGTGATTATTAATTAGTTACTAATTAGTTGTCTGCAGAGAGGCCCAATAGAGTAATACACCGCTCAAAAAATGGTTTATTAAACAAGTTAAGGTTTTTTTGTATCTCAAAACCTTTACGATAAAGTTCTAACTCACGCTTGATAAAACTAATAGTAAATGATAATTATAGTTACTAATTAGTTCCTTGCAGAAAGACCCAATAGAGTACTGCAGCGTTTAAAAAAATCGTTTATTATACAAGTTAACGTTCTTTGTATCTCAAAACCTTCAGAGAAAGTTCAAAATCACGTTTGACGTAATTAATAATTAGTTAAAAATTAGTTATTTGCGGAAAGTCTAAGTGGAGTTCTACAGCGCATAAAAAATGGTTCATTATACAATAATTAAGGTTCTTAACATTTCTAAACCTTCAGGATAAAGTTCCAAATCACGCTTGACATAGCTAATAGTGATTCGTTAGTAATTGGTTGCTTGCAGACAGACCCAATAGAGTATGGTTTATTATTATACAATTAAGGTTCTTTGAATCTCAAAACCTTCAGGATACATTTGAAAATCACATTTGACATAACTAATAGTGATTATTAATTAGTTACTAATTACTTGCTTGCAGAAAGACCCAAAACAGTTCTACAACCTTTAGGATAAAGTTTGGCAAAACTAATACTGATTATTAATTAGTTACTAATTAGTTGTTTGCAGAAAGACCCAATAGAGTACTGCAGCGCTCAAAAACTGGTTTATTATACAAGTTAATATTCTTTGCATCTCAAAACCTTCAGAATGCAATGGAACATATAGATGATAAATTCCCAGAGGACATCTCCAATTTGTTTAAACATTGCCTCACCACCACTTATTTTTCATGGGACAACAAGATTTACGAACAGATCGAAGGAGTGGCAATGGGAAGCCCTTTCAGCCCGGTAATAGCAAATTTCTTTATGGAAAAGTTCGAACAACTGGCGTTGGACAGTGCCCCATACAAGCCAAAAGTTTGGTATAGATATTTAGATGACACATTTGCAATATGGAGCCATGGGCAGGATAAATTGCAAGAATTTCTGACACACATTAACAGCATCCATAAAAAGATACAGTTTACGATGGAAATCGAAGACAACAACAAGCTGGCGTTCCTTGATGTGTTATTATCACGAAAAGGAAGATCATTGAGCCACACAGTGTACAGAAAACCTACACATACGGATCGGTATTTACATAGGGATTCCAACCACCACCCATGTCAGAAATATGGAGTCATCAAAACCTTAGCAGAAAGGGCAAGAAGGATTTGCGAACCCGAGGCACTAAACGCAGAGCTAACTCATATTCATGATGCTTTAAGGGCCAATGGTTATTCAGAACGGGAAATCAAAAGATCGATTGGACCAACAAATCGTAGACCCAAGGAAAATGAGCAAATCCAACCCGTGGCAAAAGCATTTCTGCCTTTTATTCCGGGAGTGACAGACAGAATTGGTCGATTGCTAAGAAAGAAAAATGTGAAGACTATTTTTAAACCAACGAGAAAAATCAAAGAATGTCTTCGATCGGCAAAAGACAGAAGAGATCCACTGTCGGCTTCGGGAATTTACCGCATTCCGTGCACATGTGAAAGCGTGTACATAGGAACCACCAAATTGTCGTCTGGGGCAGACAGACAAATCCGCCGTAGCGGAACATACCCTCACTAGGGACCATCGGATTAAGTTTGAGGAGACCCAAGTCCTCGCTACTACATCAGCATACCATTCCAGACTCTATAGAGAAGCCATAGAGATAGAGAAGCACCCGAACAACTTTAATAAAAAAGAGGAAGCAGTCAAGATTAACAAAACATGGGTCCCGATAATAAAGAGTGCGAAAACTCTACCCTTAACGAACAACACCGACCAGAACCGATCGGAATCGAAAGCAACTGAGGCCCCGCCCACTTCCTTCCCGACGTATAAATACGGGCTGCAATCACGCAGGGCTTAGTAGTTCGCAGACTGTCAACCAGGAAGCAACTTCTGAAGATGCCAACCGCTCGTGTTGGCGAAACGTCAAGTCAGCAAGACAATCGACGCCGGCCTAATAGCCCAAAAACCATTGATACAATAGACAATGGCCGCGAAAGCCTTTCACAGTTTATTTCACAGTTTACTTCAGAATAAAGTTCTAAATCACGCTTGATGAAACCCATAGTAAAGGATAATTAGATACTAATTAGTTGCTTGCAGAAAACCCTAATAGAGTTCTACAGCGCTTAAAAAAATGGTTTATAATACATTTTATAGTCTAGTCGAGAAGTTGATTTCCTGCGAAAAATAATTACCAGTCTCTTAAAAATATGAGTGATAGCTCAAACGATCCAGAATGGCATTTAGAGAAAGACCATTTTTCGATTTTTTTCTGGAGATAAAAATTACAATTGTTATTAACAAAATAAGATGAAAAAACAAATGATATTTCGTTTTTTGTTCGTAACTCAAAAAATATTAACATTTAAAAAATTTTGAAAAAAGCTCGTTAAAGAGGAGGAAATTTCCAATAAAAAAGTCCAAAGTGCCGGAACTCTATCTCCGTTATTTATAATTTTAATTTAACGCTGAAAATAGGTCTGCGCGCGACATTTTTAGGTTGCGCGCGTGTAGGTCAAAAGCGAGTACGGCACATTAATTAATTAAAAACTGAAAAATCCAAGCAATGTTGTTTAACTACAAAAATTATTATAAACAAAGTATAAATATTTTTTTAATTCTTATGGCGTGATCTTGTAAAGTATGTATATAAGAATGGCTCTACGAAGCGAAAAATTTTTACGGCAATTATTTAAACATTTTTTTTTATTTACAATTAAGACAAAAGTTCAAGAAAATTTTGTTAGTTAACAATTGTTTAACTTGTTGAAAAATTAACTTTAAGTAAAATTTCCAACGGGAATAAATTATTTATAGTGTTCAGAACACACCATAATTTTTTCAAATTTAAAAAATAATATTCAATACCTTAAATAAATTAATTAATGTGCCGTACTCGCTTTTGACCTACACGCGCGCAACCTAAAAATGTCGCGCGCAGACCTATTTTCAGCGTTAAATTAAAATTATAAATAACGGAGATAGAGTTCCGGCACTTTGGACTTTTTTATTGGAAATTTCCTCCTCTTTAACGAGCTTTTTTCAAAATTTTTTAAATGTTAATATTTTTCGAGTTACGAACAAAAAACGAAATATCATTTGTTTTTTCATCTTATTTTGTTAATAACAATTGTAATTTTTATCTCCAGAAAAAAATCGAAAAATGGTCTTTCTCTAAATGCCATTCTGGATCGTTTGAGCTATCACCCATATTTTTAGGAGGCTGGTAATTATTTTTCGCAGGATATCAACTTCTCGACTAGACTATAAGTTCCTTTGCATCTTAAAACCTTTAGGATAGAGTTCTGAATTACTAACTAATAGTGATTAATAATTAGGTACTAATTGCTTGGTTGCACAAAGACCTAATGGAGGTCTGCAGCGATCTAAAAAATGGGGTATTATACAATTATTTTTTACTGTTTTTTGGGGTGTTAGATTTTGTTTCACCTCAGACTGGTATTCAGTGTTAAAAAATGCATGGTTGTCTAGTTCGCTGGTATGCATTTTTTTTGTAGGACTAAATAATTATTTACATCCTTCTAATTTTAATTATCTCTTCTTTCTAAACACGCTACCTATACTCAACGAGTTTCAATAAAACTAAAGTTACTTCGTTTGTAGTACTAATATGTGCCGTGAAAAAATATTCCTTTTCATCGTTATCTTGTCAAAATCAAAAATGTATTGATGTCGGTTTTTCGAAACATTCGATTTCTCTTTGAATATCCTTAAAAGATTTATGAGTTTTCAGCAGCAATGTGACGTTAGCAATTGCTTTCGAAAATGTGAATCAGGCTTAAGGAATTTCGCTGGACATTTTTCTTTTGCTTTTAAGTAATTTCAGTTTATTATATCTTAATCTTAAAATATACGATCACTAACCTTTTTTTAGATTTTTAGAACATTAGTTAATTATAAGTAATGTTTTACTGGATTGAGGTTCGGAAAATTTTAAATAAAATGGGATACTAATTGAATAAATTGGATTATATTACTTTTTAGTTATTTTTAGTTAACATTTTATGATCTTTTAGTATGATATTGGAGATTCATAAAGATCTTAAATAGTATAAAGTATCTTAAAATTTTGAAAAGTTGCTTTAGTAATAGTTTGCATTTTCTTTGGAATATCCATCCACACAGGTTTGAATAACCAGAAAATTAAAAAGTGGTATAAATGCAAGTTTTACGAGGATTGTCTTTTTAGTGTTGCATATTGCCATAAAGACAAAAAATATATAGACTTAAATATTGCTTTTCAAAATATGTCCCACCAAGATCGATATACTTTTGCATACGTTCAAACTAATTGGTAAAAACAATTATTCCAGTCTTCAGTTGACACCTGCAAAATCACTGCTTCAAAAGTATCGATTGCTTCTTTTGTCCACGCATTGAATTCTTGGTCTTTTGTGAACGTGATGAAGTCGTTGGGACTTAAGTCTGGACTCTACGGTGGATGGTCGAACAATTCGATGTTTTGAAGCTCCAATTTTGAAGCAATTGTTGCCTCTCGATCAGATTTTTACACAAAAGTTGGGACCATTTTCTTTGACAGACACATTTAGAGAACTAATCAGTTTGGTTGGTTTTTCCTTATCGTAAAACACCCACACAGCGGATTGCTGTTTATTTTCCGGTTCGTAGGAATAAATCTAAGATTCATCGACACTAAAAATACCATAAACAGCTTTTGAGCTTTCTTTGTTGAACTGTTCCAATGTTTTTCGACACCAATTGACGCGAACCGCTTTTTGCAAACGAGGGATCCAACAAGAACCCAAGTTCGTAAAACACATGTAGGATCTTTTGGATCGAGGTCTTTGAAATGCCCAAAGATGCTTCTATCTTCCGGTATGTTACACGGTGGTCAACCTTGATTAGCTGACAACCCATATCAACGTTTTTCTTTGTGACTGCTGTTTTGGGTCAACCTAGCCTCGATTCGTCACAGAAATTGGAGCGACCACCTTGAAATTCGCAATACCATGAGTAAATAGTTGGCTGGTGGGTTGCATAGAAACCATTTTAGCGAGACATTAGGATATAATCATCAAAAAAGTATCTTATGACTAAGACCGACTTGCTAATTCCAAAAATTTACTGTTGGTACCTACACGACTTACAAAGTTTTATCGATAACCTGTCATTACCGTCATTGCTTTCTTCTAGAAGAGGATCATCGGAAATAGTATTCATGAGTAACGAATTTTACGGAATTCGCTTCTACCATTTAAATATAAGTCAATAGTAACACGTATGACCAACATAACGATATTTTATGTACTTAATTATTAAATTGATCCAATAAAGTTGATGATTTTATTAAGTAAATTCATTTATGGTCGATATTTTATATCAGTAATTGTAAACTTATGTTCTGTCCCAGTAGATAAATTGTTTAGAGAACCTGACCCGTCAAAAATGATGAGGGATATGATTTCGTACCACCTGAGGTTATCCTTCTTTTGTTTTTACCGCTCTGTACTTGTTGTGACTGGTTAGGGGTCCGGCAACGACATTCTTTTCAATGGATTCCCATGTTTTATACGCATTTTCTCATGCCCGGATACGCGGGAATATAGACAGTGAGCTCAAGCTTATATGTGTAGGTATGTCTTTAAGTTTTATTAATTTGTTCACTAGAAAAAAAAAGTAGACGATATTGTTTGCCATATAAGATAAGTAACTATTATCCCAAAACAAAACAGTATCTTTTACGGTTTTGTAAACTTAAGTTTATCATTAGATTTGTTATAAATAAATAGACTACCATCCAATGTTTTATATTTCTCTAAGTTTTAGGGAAAGGTTTGCTGCTTTGAGATCGTTTTTCTTAATAAAAAAAGTTACCATTCTGATAAAAGATAAAATGTACAAAAATAATCATAAAGGTTGCGTCGATTGGCGATGAAGTCGATGTTATTGACGAACGGTGAAACGTGGTGAACCTTCAATTCAACTGTACTAGTATGAGCTATTAACATACACTATCTACTAAGCAGGCTTCCTGTCATGGGAGATTGTGATTCAAAACTGTCTTGTAATACTGTCACGCCTGGGGGGATTAGGAGAATGTGCCATAGTGTTATTGGAATGAGGGGTAGCTTACTGAAGGCACTTCCCACAAAGGTCGTGGTTATCTAACCCCTGGCTAGGTATCCTGCTGAAGGCAGAAAACTAACCAAGGGAAAGATTAGATAAACAACAGGAAACAAACGACAAATATATTAACAACGAAACAAACAATAACAATAAATAATTAAAATATGAATAACGAATAACTAAAGACAAATCTTACCAAATAATCTACATGGTGGCATGTCACACTTACTCACGAAAATACGTCAAGAGTCACAACGGCCCAGACCCAAGGGTCTGTTTTAGGGACACCTCGAAGGGTGACCCTTACAGACAACCTCAGACTCCGAACTCTCCGTGTCCGACCTCAACAAGTTGCTTTTATAGCCAATTCATATTCTACGTGAGAATAAAAATTAAACTATTTAAACACGTGTCGAGATCTAACGCAATGACTTTGACGTGGTAAAATGTAATACAAAACAATACAGTAATACAGTAATACAATAAACTAATAAATTAATATATAGGGCAAAACTGCCCTCTTATCGTATGTGACAATACCCTAGGTGTAAGAGCGCCTTAGACGAATCGCTCAATATCACCCGAGGATAAGAAGACTACTAGACAAATCAGTGAAAAAGTTCATGCCTGGTGTGTGGTAACCTCGAGACGATATTAAAACTTGTTTAACCTCCCCTGGTTTAATTTAAATTTTTATGCGAGTTCTTTATTGCAACTTTATTCGGTATAAGAAAGAGCATCTGGGATAGTATAGGTCGAACTATAGATGTTCTTAATTTGATTGAAATCGATGTTACCACGCAACATATTTTATTATTTTAAAAGATGCCTGAATCCTGAATCCTGAATCCTAAATCCTGAATCTTGCATCCTGAATCCTGAATCCTGAATCTTAAATCCTGAATCCTAAATCCTAAATCCTAAATCCTAAATCCTAAATCCTAAATCATAAATCCTAAATCCTAAAGCCTAAATCCTAAAGCCTAAATCCTAAATCCTAAATCCTAAATCCTAAATCCTAAATCCTGAAACCTGAATACTGAGTTCTGTTGCTTGGAGTTATCTGAGCTAAGCAAGCGACTTCATTTAAATGACTCTCCTCCACTAGTTCCATGTGAACGTCTATGGGGTCTTGCAGTATCTTGGTGGCATACTTCCTTTGGATATCCAGTATCCGTAGAAATAGGGGTTTTATTCTTATGTTTGCATTTACTTCTGTAGAAGAATGTCGGTAAAAGAGATAAAGGGATTTTCTGAAAATGTTTCGGCTATCTAGTTTATCTTGTGGGCAAGAAGGTAATGGACAAATGGTCGAATCTAGATTTTTCAGGTGTAGATAAATATGGTTGGGCAACACGTTTCTATAAGGCACAAGGAAAAAACGCCTCCTTATCATTTCGGGGGTAGGTACCTACATTGAGTAGAAGTCAATCTCATCCATTGCTATGTAGGAAAAGTGTCAAAATATTAGTTTTTATTCTTTTTTGGTGGTTTGTAAATATCTACACAAATCCGTAAACTATTTCAGCTAATGTTTTCTATTCTATTACTTTTCTATACAATGGTTTCACTATAAAAAATTGTTCATGTTGTATAAATTCTTAGTTACAGAATTGACTTTTCTAGAGGGACCAAAAACTCATCATATTCCCAGCCTCTGATCTATAAGACGATAATGCAATCATTTTATTTTTTATGTGCAGCTGGCTCATTTGAGAATTTTCTACTTGTTAGTGGTGAGAGATGAAATGTTGTAGTAGTACTAGGAACTGAAATGTCGTAAAATGAGCAATAATCACTTAAAATGGCCACGGGGTATTCGGATAATTTTTTTTCATGTTTGAAATATAATTAAAATCATAATTTCATTAAATTATATTTGGTCCTTAAGAATGTATAATTTATAAGCAGAACATTCTGGACGACAATGTGTTTAAAAAAAGCTATAAACGAAATAACTTACTTTTCTGAATGTGAAAATAAAGCAATAAACCTACATAATCAATAAAGGTATGTAAGTAAATCTGTACATTCTATTTAGAAATAATCGTTACCATAATTCTGAAATGAATATAAATTCGTCGTGATAGAAAGCTGAAATATTGCAATTCATTTGAAGAGAACAGGTTGTAACCAGAGAAATTTTAATGAGATCGCTTATCTGTATCTGGTAAGGTAATTTCCAACACTTTAAATAATATTTACAACTGTTGGGAGCCAAATAAACATACTCGACATTCTGGAATACCTAATAATGTAATTGGTACGTGTGTTTCGAGAAATTTCTTATATGCCTCTAGAAGCTGTTTTATTCGTTTCTGATGTTCACTTTATAAAAGTATACAGTGCTTTCTCAAGGACTTATAAGATAAAAAAAAATAAATTCATAAAGTGTAAAATTGCTAGGATGTTAGTAGATTAAAGTAATTAGTAAGTGAAATGAAAAGAGCGAATAACCAACATAAGAACTGAAAAGTTTTTATATGGTCCTGATTGAATTCCAACTTTTCTTTTAAAAAATTGTTTTTTCCTTCATCAAAATTTTTTTTATATGTCTTTTTGATTTTTGGAAGTGCAGCTTTCTTAAACCTATCTAGAAGAGTGGATAATATTGAGACTTATAGAGCTATTTGTATTACTAAACTTTTGGATTATTTTGTTTTCAGACTTCTAGCATGGGAATGCCATCTTTTATTTATTGATGAGCATCATGAATTTTTGTCGGGGAAATTAACTTTAACTAATCTTATCGTTTATGACAACTTTATAAAAAATCCTTTGGAAAATAGACTGCAAGTTGACGCAATTTACAATGACTTTTAACAGAGTCAATCACAGAATTCTTTTAGCCAAACTGGAGGCTCTGAATATTGGTGGTTCATTGCTTTGTGGATAAATAGCTACCTGTCTAACAGATGTCAGTTTGTAATGGATGGTAATTGTATTTTTAATCCGGTAAATGTATTGTCTGGTGTGCCTCAAGGTTCTCATTTGGGACCTAACCTTAGTCGTTAATGACATCAGTTATAATATTAAATTTAATAACTTCTAGGTTTTTGCCGATGGAAATCAAATGTCGAATAGAGATGACCAGAAGTAGTTTCATGTAACTTAAAAGGTTTCTTACCAATACTGAATTTGACCTCAACCTACGAATCAGATTTGCTAAATGTTTCGTGTGGGCAGTGTTGTTCTATAGAATAGAGGGCTGGACAGTAAAGTAAACTCCATGAACAAACTCGAAGCATCCGAAATGTGGTTACACAGTTGGATACTAAATGTACCATGGACAGCTAAACACCATTAAACGCAAGACAGCAGCATATTTAGGCCACGAATAAGAAACGAAAGTTATCAAAGGAAAGATCGAAGGAAAGAGAGGAGTTGGTAGAAAGAAAATGTCATGGCTCAGAAATGTAAGACAATGGACAGGTCTAAAAACAATAGGGGATTTGTTCAGCGCCATTAGAAATAGGAAAGAGTGGACCCATGTGATCGCTAATATTCATTGATGGATAACGAAAGTTATCAAAGGAAAGATCGAAGGAAAGAGAGGGGTTGGTAGAAAGAAAATGTCATGGCTCAGAAATATGAGACAATGGACAGGTCTAAAAACAATAGGGGGTTTGTTCAGCGTCATCAGAAATAGGAAAGAGTGGACCCATGTGATCGCTAATATCCATTGATGGGAAACCAGAAAAAAAGAGGAAGATGATTAAATGAACTGAACATCTACATAGCAGCAAACTTACTACAATATAAAAATAACTGGATTGATGATTAAGTGTTGTAAATTGAATTTACAAGAGCCAAATTTAGTATGACATAAAAAACAGACGATTGAAGAGGATTATAAATTGAGGGGGAGATAATGAATGATAAAACGTCAAGATTACTTAAAAGGAAAATATCAAATCTGTGTTCTGTTTGATTTTTATCGTATTTTTTTCATAATTTATTTTTTCTAGACTGTGATTAAGAAAATTTCAAAGATCATCTAGACTACATATTCTAGATTAACAATTGATAACAAAAACAATATTAAAATATCCAAAAACTATAACTTTCTAAAAATCTTAAACAATAGTTATCCTCATAACAGTATTCGTAAAATTCACAAAATATCTGTCGGAACAATTCGTTTGTAATCCTTTTCAATGTTTACCGAAACATTCCTAAATGGATCACTTTCAAAAACAGAAACACTGGCAAATTTTGTTATCATAAGCAAAGAGATCACTATCACCTTGGACCTCCACAGTGGCAGGTAATTTTTAAAAACACATCCATCGGTTTTATTAAAGGAAGTATAGTATATGCCTAACCACGTGAAAAATACTCTTTGCAATCGTTATCTACCAAAAATCAAGAAATTCTAAGTGGTTACGACTACAACAGTTGGAGATGAACAATATTTCAACAAAACCGAAAGAAACGAATTTTATACAACAACAGATGCATATATAAACAAAAAAAAATCGGAACTTAAGATAATAGTTGAATTAATTTGGGAATAAAATCGTAAATATCTGTCCACATCAAAACTGTAGCAATATTTTGTTATATAGATTATGATATGTACAATAACTTGTAGCCCTAATAATCAATGCAAAATTTAATTAAGCACGTTGGGCGCCAATTTTTAACCCTAATAATCAATTCAAAATGTAATTAACAGGTTGGGCGCCAATTTGTGACATTAGAATTCCCAAAAAGGATGTCAATCCCCTAGCTAGCTCACTAAGTGGTGGCTTCTTTACAGAAATATATTTGGCAAAAACTAGTTGTTAATAATAATAAAATATCACCTCAATTTAAAACAATTCTACAAATAAAATAATTAAATGAAACAATAAAATCGACTTACTTGTATTAAAGAGGAGGTACCACCCAGCGATCGGATAATAAAATGAACTAAAAATTCTGATCGCCGCGCGAAAGAAGGATAGTTAAACAGTAACACCACTAGCGGTACAATTTATATTTACGGCGATTACATTAAAATAAATCTCACCGAATATAGGCCCAAAAACAATAATCTGGTGAATTGTATTACTAAAACAACCTGATAGATCGTTAAAAACTTCTTTTTTAATTGCGACAATCATTCTAGAAAAAGCTTACTTTCATAAAAAGAGTTAAATGAAATCTCATTACAATTTTGTGTACGAAAAGAAATCTAAATAACGAATATCAAAATTTGGTTAAAGGAGAATTAATGCATTATTTATTCATGAAATCTTTGAAGCCAACAATAGGCAACAAATAATAGAAAAGACTAAAATTGATGCCACACAGAACCTGTTGGTAATATTAAATATGGCTTTACTTATTTAACACTTTGTTGTAAATCGTGAAATAAATAATGAAATAAGTGACAAAATTTCGAAATTGCTATGAATTAAACCTATTAAAATTTAGAAGGTACATTATTCTTCTAAAGTCATTGTATAACCTGGTCTAAGGATGTTTATCTTTTGATTTACACTTTTATTACACTTTTATTGCTTATCTCCGCTCTTCTGTATAAAGGTTTAAATAACAATAATACTTGTTCTTTTATTATTTTTTAGTGTCAGGTACTTCACTTTTATTACTCTTACCTTTGTAGGCTTAACAAAATTTCATTCATAGAAATTTGCGTTTACTATTTTGTGATACTTTTAGTAGTACTATTTTCAGGTGAAATAATTGGTACGTTATTGCTACCCTAAAGTTAGCTTTAGTCATTGTTGTTACCGGAAATGTTACCACAAAGGAAGATAAGTAAAACGGAACTTGGTGTTATGTTTAGTATAAATTAAAAAATATTTATATACTTACTTTAACAAATCCATCACATTGTTTTACCTCTACCAACGATTTAAAATTTATAATTACTTATTCTTTGCAATATATAATACGTAAAAAATATTTTTGAAATTTCAGAAAGTATACGAACAAGAATATCTGAAATGACATTAAGGAGAAATTGAAAAAATATCGCATCCAGCAGGACCCACAACGTCTACCTCAAGGCGGTAACGCTCTAACCACTAAGCTACATATGCTGGGAGTGCTGGGACATTATTTACCTTTTTGGTCTTTTTATATTCAACTCATGTCAAATCAGATCAGATTGACAATTTAAACAAAAAACTTACTTTTTTGTGTCCTGTCTAATATTTTTATTCAGTTAGGAGACTGGAATACTAGCTTACCCGGCAAACTTCGTACTGTATTCGAGAATTTTTTCTGTATATTTTTTAGTTTTTAGTTATTTTCAAAGCAAGGGGATTTTTTGAAAAATTTAGGAAATAAGGTGTTCAGTTTAAACTCAGATTTTTTCAAACCTAAATCTACTAAACCAGTTAAACTCCTAGAATGTAATGTTTGTATATAAACGAAGTAAATTGTAAATGAGCAACGAATAGTTTCAACCAGGGTGGTTTTGACGAGGGTGAGTAAGAATTGCTTGTTTCTATATATCTGATATACATTACAAGGTGTCAAAGTACTTGATTACGAAATAATTGCTCGTTTAAATATATAAGATACTAACAGCGCTACCTGACGGTGGCGTCATAGTATTTAATTAAGTAAGAATGGATCGTTTAAATATATGAGATATTAAATGCGCCACCAGATACAATTTAAGACTTCAAATACTTTAAATACGTAGGGGTAGCTCTGTATACCTAAAGCCTGCCAGAGGAGAAGAGTCTCAAAATGGTGCTAAGAGGAATACATACCGATTTCACCATCCAGGTAAAAGCCGACCTGGAGTACCAAGAATATCAGCCTCTGTAGGTACAGATGATGATAACCAAAAGAACAAAAGTTCCTTTGGAATGGGTTTTGGTTGACTACAAAGAAAGAATTATGATATTCAGCCTCTGGAATTTATAAGAAACGTGACTTTTCCAAAATAGAAAATGAATAGGATGAAATACCTCAAGACGATCAAGAGGGACGAAGAATCTGGGAGAAATACATCAATAACCTTTTCGATGACAACAGGCCGGAGACAGAAGAGACAGATGACGCATTTTAAAAGGAACAAAGACTTCAAAAGACAGAAAAGCAGTTGGAGTAGATTACATACCAGTTCAGCTACTCAAAATACTTGATGATAAACGAATCATCGTTCTACAAGAAATATTGTGTTTCTAAAGCTGGTAGACTTGAATTGGAAATCTGAAGAACCAATTGCCCTAGAAACTTATGACGATCGGTACCCCAGTTATCCGATATTTATTCCTGAATAAATCCATGAATTTTTTCGAGGTTATTGTATTATATCCAATCGTGAATAAGAACTTAAACTGATCAAGTGTCATATCAGCAATAGAATAAACTTTTATTATGTTGTATTAAGTTGTTACCAAATAATGTAACCTTACTACTTAAAGTGAATCAGGATAATTTTAACAATGGAATAATGGAACAACAGAGGATGAAGTAAACAATTAATCCCTCGAAACTCATAAAGATAAAGTTTTGTAACAAAATATTTTTTACACATTGTTCTGGGCGAGCAAAGGAATGCGGGAAAACAAGATAAACGATGAGTTAACTTGTTATATATGACGTCTCAAATATTTTTGACAGACAATGAAAGACTTCGCCGACCGGAAGCTCGAATTGTAAAGTCATTTCTCTTGAGGTAGAAGCATGAATTTGCACTTAAGTTTATTACAGGTAATACAAAAGATCCACTTTACTAGATCACCGGCAAAGTACCTGCTGATTGCACCCAGAGACGTAACTTATAGATATATATTTTTTAATAAGCTTTAGTTGACTAAATAAATCAATTTAGACGTCTTTTTAAAGGATTCTATATTGCAAATATAATATTTATTATTAATTTCGGTGGTTAGTACAAGATTATCAATCTAGTGATAGTCTGTATAATATGTAACACAGTTGTAGAAAACTCTATCTCTCTACGGCTATGGATGTAAAACATTTAGAGAATTTATGTATTGTAGGTATATAAGTATCCAACTACTTATTGTATCTACAAAGTATGAAACAACAATGATTTTCGGTAATGGTAAATTCCAATTGTGAAAAAATCTGTTAAGAATTTTATCTGAAGATAATATACAGTAAATGAAATAGTTTGTCAATTTGTCACCCTCTCACTTCGTTGGACCAATTCTGCAAAATTAGTTGGCCTTCTTTGAAAAATTAGTTTTCGAATTGGAGTGATACATTCCAAAAATATTCGACCGTCTAGAAATACTTAATAGGTCAATTAAGTGATAAGGTTGTGGCATTCTTTAGAAGGACCAGTTCAATGTCGTACAAACTTGTAGACTACATTACATAGCACTTTTTAAATTGGGTTATTTTAAACAAGAATTTGTTTCTAGAAATTCTATGCCTCATCAATAAACTAATTTTTTTGAGGCTATGCTTCTTATCGGACGTTCGGACTGACGGAATGCAAGCTTATGTCAGTTCATCGCATGGTTGTGGCCCATTTCTTACTTTATACATACCTACATACGTATAAGTAATTACCAACCTAATTACCTAACTAATTACCTCGCCAAGACTTTCCCAAAGGTATTCTCCCTTAAACCCTGCCATTACCAAATGCCCATATTTGTTCTGCTCGAGGAGATTCTTCTCTTACACTTGTAAACTTTGCTCCCAAAAAGTCAGACATCAAAGGTTTCAGTACCTCTATTAGTAAAATACAACGGTATTGCCTCCCAAAGTAATTTTAAAAATGCTGAAATCATCGCCAAGACTTTCTTGAAAGTATTCTCTCTTGTACCATGCCAATAACAAATGCCCAATATTTGTTCTGCTCGAGTAGACTCTTTTCTAAAACTTACTCCTATAATTAGAAGGTCATGGAATCGATAATTGCAGAGACAGTTTCTGAGTTTCTACAGAAAGAACTGGTTATACCGAAACAGCAGTTAAAGGACGTTCCACTATGTCCAATCACCTCTGGTGTGTTAATGAATGGTCAACATCATTAGACGTAATAATTTCTGTAGATATTATCTTCCTTGATTTTGCAAAAGCATTTCAACGAGTTCATAAATTAGAACATCTCGGTATCCGCGGTAGATTATTGGAGTGGATTGACGTATACTTGACAAACCGTAGGTTTCAGTCGAAATAGCAACATTTCTAAGTGGTGTACCTCAAGAATTTGTTTTAGGTCATCTATTGTTTATAGTTTATTTCAGTGATCTTTAATTTCATATCATTTGTAAGAAAGCTTTGTATGCAGATGACACAATTACGATTTTTATCTGATTCATCTGTTTAATTTCCAACTACTGCTGGATGATCTAGAGCTAGACTCTATATCGGGTGGTGTACTAACTGGATGCTACCATTGAATGTGGATAAATTTGTAGTTTTACAATTAACCCTCGTATTTCATATTCCATGAATGGCCACAGACTAAAATCAGTGAAATCATATAATGATTTAGGTGTAATAATTACCGAAGATTTAAACTGGTCTTAACATATCTTAAATATATCTAAAAATGCAAATAGTAGACTGTATCTTTTATATAAAACATTTGTAACAGTTTCATTTAGGAGTTCTTTTCAGTTGTATAAAACCTTTATTTGTTCAGTATTGAAATATTGTGGAACTGTATGATCCTCAGTGTTAGTGCGTGACCAAAACATCCTAGAAAATGTACAGAAACCGTGAACAAGTTTATCTTTTGGTTACTCAAAGCCACCGTACGCAGTAAGACTTAGAATGGCCAATATTCCCACGTTTGAAGACCAACTCTGACTTTCAGTATACTAAAATTTGATTATGGAAACTTGAGAAGTATGTTAATTCTGGATAGTGGTCACCAGTTAAAACTTAGGAAGGCACCCTTTTTGACAAAGTCCAGGCAATAGTTTCTCTGTAATTGGGTATTTTCCGCATGGAATAGACGTCCTGCAGATACTGTTGATACTCCATCTGTGAATTTATTTAAGAAGAAACTTGACTGTCACCTATGTGTCATGTGACACCACGGAAGAAGGATGTGCGAAGAAAGATGTGCCAAGCCGCAGAAACACAAAACACAAAACATTCTGTTACAATATAGGCAAGTTTAAAAAAAAACATATAAGTGGATTTTGCATGTTAATTTTTAAAAATGAAATTAAGTTCTAATTAGTATCTATTTAATTGCAAACGTAGATTGTTTACCAGGGGTTCATCAAAGGTCTATTGACCGAGATTTTTTTTTCATCTGATGGTGCGAGGGTCGAATGTGTAAAGAAGACTTTTTACATGCAATTAAACTATAACTAATATTACTTAGACATTATTTAGCTATTAAAAAATTATTATAATTTTTACTAATAGGATTTCAGAGAGCCACTAATCATAAGAGGATGTGATGAGATGGGTTAAAACATAGAAAAAGTGTTGGAGATACCACGTAAAACGAATGTCAGAAGACAAATAGACCAAGGGGCAGAAACAAAGTAAGTGCAGACTGGGACAGACCACCCAAAAGAAGTAAAGAAGTAAAGAGACGCAGAAACTGATTCGAAGGGGTATAAACGTAACGGATTGAACAGGAATGGGTCCAATTATTGGAAGAAGAAGGAGGAGAAAAGTACGAAGAAGAAGAAGAAAAAGAAAAAAAATGGAGAACAAAACAAGCTAGAAACACATTAAAAGGTAATAAGGTAAGAAATGGAATTCTTCGGTCTAGTCCGGGAAGTACGTACTGTAAACTGTCAAAGGAAAAGCGTCCGGGAAAAACTTCCCGGACGGTTGTCGAAAAAATTTATTAATAACCATTTGTTTAATTTTTTTTTTGGTTTTTATATGAAGTAGGTATAGACGTTTTAAACATTATCTGATACCCAAATGTTATAAGCATGATTTAAAAGTTCAAAAATACTTATTAATAAATTCTTTCGTTTTGTTTAATTAATCCTTTTTGTTATGAGATACTAAAAAATTAGATAAATTATTGATTTTAAACTATAATTCAAAGGATATATTAGTCAACAAAATGTTTCTAAGAAAGTTCTTTTTATATCCTTAACAAGTATCATATCATTCGAAATACCACTTCATTTACATCCATTATCGTGATGACATTCAAAAGTGAAAATGTACAGGGTGATGTAATAGTTTTTAATTTTTGTTTTATGCTAACTATACTATGTAATATCTAGTAATTTATCTAGTAATTTATCTAAATTATCTTTAGACTCTTATAATGTATTTGAAAGAGTGAGTTGTTGATTAAAAATGTAGTGATTAAAAAGAAAGTTACAGTCAACGAGCTTCGTACTTAACAGCAACAATCGGATGTTTTAAAAAATCTATTATTTTAGTGGTTTTTAAACTGTGGGGGCGCCCCAAAGGGGGTTGTATGTAATTTTTATTGTCAAATATTGAATTACAAATTTATTCTAAGCCTTACAAGTCTTAGAAGGCAAGGACTTATGGCACTTGCTTTGTTGTACACAATCTCTGTAAGTTGGGTTCCATTCTGAGTTCGTTTTCTAGTTGAAGCTTATTTCGATATTTAGGTTTTAACGAAGCAACAGCAAAAAATCCTGTTTCACAAAAATAGGACGTGGGGAAAACTTACAAAATCTGTATAGCCTTGGCCGTTATTACTAAGATGTCATTTGGAAGTTCGATCCAGAAATTGGTAAAAGATTTGATACTGCAATTCAATTTCAGTAAAGTGCTGGATGAAACATCTATTAGTTGTTCTTATTCTTTCAGTGATACCTTCAAACAGTAGACATGGACCTTCCTGAAGACCTGGATGAATCCCCCCTTTGTTACAGGTAGATGGTGCCCCCACAGGACTGGATACAAAAAAGGAAAAAAAAATGGGCCCTTGGTGAAGGTTTCTGTGGTTCCGTTCATCATTGCCAAATGGGGGGTACCACGACGGAGGACACACGCCACAGCGTCAATCTCCCAACCCCACATTGCACCACGTGGGTTACACCTCAACACATATACACTTACACTCACACCGAAAAGAAAAGACTCTTTAGGTACGTTCAAGCGCCATCGATGGCAAGAAGATACAAGGGGAACAGTTGAAGCTATCCAACCTGCTGCAAATCCACTCCCCGAAAAGGACATCAGTCCTAGAAAAGTGTCCTCATACCTAACATACTCCTATAAATCTATCTCACCTACCTACCTATCTTTTTATTTATTCATTCATTCATTGTATTGTTTTTGTAAAATATTCTAAATCTGTTTTAGTGGAATGTCTTCAAAAGTTCATAAAAGAATCTTTAAAATTTAATATAAACTTCACAATAAATTAATTGTTGTACAAAAAGTATAATTTCTAAAAATGACTATTCTTGAAGATATTATACACTCTACGGAGGATAGTATGATATTATTTATTGCATTATTAAACAATAAATATTTTTACTGAAAGAATTATATTCTTGGCATTATCTTGTAACAAAAAGTATAGTTGATTGTTTCTAAGAATAGAATTATGAGAGCAAAGTTCAGTTGTTAAGTAAAACTGTAAGGTTTAAAAATATTGATAATGTTGTTGTGATAAATTGTAAAAAAGTAATGTTAGATATCTAAAAAACATATTTATTTATTTTTACTTAACATGTAAGTCTTTTTTGAATCTTACACTACATTACAATTGTAGATCACCCTATATAAAAAATTATCAACCCGTCCTTTTACATTTTTATTTTTATGTCCATAAGCGGTAGTTGAGATGTTAGTGTGTGGTGTCCCCTAACACGGTTTTCGTATTACCGAAGAACCAAAAAATGGCATTCCATCGTTCCTATCAGAGGATCCCATCTCCAAAATCCCAACCTTCTTAAAGCCCACTAATACTTCTGCTGATAAACACATCGAAACAATCGAAAGCGCAACCGAACAAAAGAAGAGCGGACAAATTAGTAATGCTGTGGTTAACATTACGAAGGATGGATTTTCATAATCCTTCTTAGTAAAATAAAGGAATTTTACTTTAGAGGAAATTATAGACAAATAATTCATAAATTTTTTTCATCTA
This sequence comes from Altica lythri, assembly GCA_964028335.1. NCBI lineage: Eukaryota > Metazoa > Arthropoda > Insecta > Coleoptera > Chrysomelidae > Altica > Altica lythri. The sequence goes on from OZ034805.1 coordinate 68,672,040, forward strand.
CAAATATTTTTTTTCTATCCCCACTGCTAAGAAAAAGATTCAAACCAATGGAATTGGCTAGGTGCTTTTTAATGAACCCACATTTCTAAACCAATTATAACCATAAGCCTCATATTTCATATGATTTCATCTTGCGCAATATAAAATTCCATTTTGAATAGAACATACATTGTTAGTTTTGTATATTGCCATAAAGACAAAAAAATACTTTATTGCTTTTCAAAATATGTCTCACCAAGATAAATACACTTTTGCATACGATCAAACCAATTGGTAAAACAGTTAATCCAGTCTTCAGTTGACACCTGCAAAATCGCTGTTTTAACAGCATCGATGGCTTCTTCTGGCCACTGGAATCGTTGCAATGCATTCTAAAGTAATTGTTGCACACGACTAGATTTTGACACAAAAGTTGAAACCATTTTCGATGACACACTTCGAGAATGGATCACTTTTGTTTATTTTTCCCCATCGTGAAACACCCTCACAGCAGATTGGCGTTAATTTACGGTTTGTAGGAGTAAATCCAAGATTCATGGCCACTAATAACACCATAAACTTTTTTTGAGCTTCCTTTGTTGTACTTTTCCAATTGACGCTAACTTCTTTTTGCTCTTCTGTGAGCAAATGAGGGATCCAACGGGAAACTAACTTCGTAACACCTAGGGTCTTGAAATGCCTAAAGAATTTTCTCAGATTTTTTATTGTTTTTGTCATTTTGATTGTGTGTTTTTTCTTCTTTCTATAGTTCCTGAGATATCTGTTTATCATAGTAATTATTATTTTTGTTGCAGGTGATTTTAAAGTTTTCAAAAATAAAATACACACTTTCGTATCCATAGCTACTAACAAAAATCGACGAATTAGTATATAGACACGAGTGGATTCCTAATAATTCACACAGGAGTTTTATCGCTTTAAGATTAGTTAAAAATTTCGAAAACAATCTCCGGAGTGCTCTAATTAGGTACCTTGTTTTTATTGGAAGAGTGTTTCTTTAGAGGGTATTCTGTTAATGGTTGAGTTATTAAGGGTGCGATCATCAATAAAAATCAACCATTTGTATTACTCACTGGGTGTTAAAATAAGACAGGTAATGTTTAATGGGTCATATAAATATATTTGAATTCAAAATCAATTTACTTTATTTTTTTTAAAGAAAATTTTAGTGAGTAGAGTAATTGTTTACAATGGAAAAAACCGAATATCGTGCAGTGATAAAATGCTTTGTTTTGGAAGATTTATCAGCAATAGAAATTCATACAAAAATGGTGAAAATGCTAAAGGAATCAGCTTTTTGATTTCCAACTGTGCATCGATGGGTTTTAAAGTTTTAACGTGGTCGCACAAGCGTCAAAGATGAATCACGTAGTGGACGTCGAGAAAAGGAAATCATTGAGAAAGTCTATGATATTTTTTTCAAGTTGGACTAAGCGTGAAATTGATGATACTATAAGGATCTCAGATGAATGGGTACTCCTTATTTTACACGAATAAATTAATAAGAAAAAGCTGTTCGGAAATTTGGTGCCACATTCGTTAACAATTCAACAAAAACTGAATCGAAAACAAACTTCTAAGCGTAATTTGGAGCGTTTTAAGCAGAATAAAATTGATTTTCTGCGTCGTTTTATAACTATGGATAAGACTTGGATCTACCATTATGATCCTAAACTGAAACAAGAACGTTAACAGTGTACTGGTGCTGGTTCTTCATCTTCAAAACAAGTGGAGTTAAAACGATCAGCAAAAAAGTTTATGGCATCATTTTTATGGTATGCAAAAGATGTTTCGTTGATTGATCAATGGTCCCTTGGCGAAGGTTTCTGTGGTTCCCTTCGTCCTTGCCAAATGGAAGGGCTCCACGACGGAGGAGACACGCCACAGCGTCAATCTCCCAAACCCACATTGCACCACGTGGGTCACACTACCACACAACACGTACACTCACACCAAAGAAAAAAGACTGTTCAGGTACGTTCAAGCAAAAAACGACTCAAGAGCAAACCAACCTGGTACCTACAAAGGGAAATTCAAATGGGAAAATTTGTGAGAGCGGGGCCGCGACAGATACTAACACCATCCAAACACTCCCATCCATTCCCTGAAAAGTCCTACAGTAGGGTCCTCTTACCTACCATATTCCTATAAAAGTATCCCCTTTTACCTTCTAAACTCTATATTCTGCAACCTTGATTGATTATCTTGAAAAAGGTAAAACATTTAACTCTGAAGATAAATGCATCCCTTTGCAACAATTGGATAAAAAAATCGTAAAAAATACCGGGCTTATACAAGAAAACAATCATTTTTCATCAACACAACACAAGTGCTCACACAGGTATGTTGACAATGGCTAAATTGAACGAATTAAAGTAAGAATTGCTTGAATATCCACCGAACTCACCAGATTTAATTCCCTTCGTCTATTACCACTTCAGAAACTTAAACAATTCCTTCTTAGAAAGCGTTTTTCGTCGAATGAAGAGGATATTGCAGCTATACACATTCATTCTTTGCTTTCAAAACTTTTCAACCAACCTGTAGAATTTACGAAACAGGTTTTTTCTCACCATACAATTTCTTTGGAACGTTCTAGATGCTTGAGACATACTTTTCACAATATTTCCGATTTATAATTTTTTTTTTAGAAATTGTCAATAAATTTGTGTATAATTGTTCTGAAGATTCTAAAGTACACATTTCTGTCAGTAGATTTCTGGAAATGTGATTCGATCTTAAGGAAATCGGTTGCTAGTTTTAGTAAGTATTTGTTTGTATTGTTTTTTTTGTCGATATCGATTAGGATTGACTAGATTGTAAAAAATTGGTTTTAAAGATGATTGTAATATACAAACGGGAAAAAGGAGCTAACAGGAATAGAGAGCAGAAAGAAAACCAGGGACAAGAAGAAAAAAAGATTTTTTTTTATATTTTTGTAGTAGTAGTAAATTTTCTTAAGTGCAGAATTCACACGCGTGGAAACTTTATTGATTGGAAGGAGTCCCAGGGAAGGAATTCCATATCAACCTTAAACTTGTATCACTGTTGAGGAGAAAAGTGTATCACCTGTTTAATTCTATAAAGCATTATGAAAGTTGTTTTTCATGTTCTTCATTAAGTGACCAAATAAATCAATAATTATTAATAAATTCTTCTATTATTGTCTAGTTTTTGAGACTTTGTGATGAGTCAGTAAAACAGTGGTATTTTCGAGATATCAAAGGATTTAGAAAAAAACTGTTCATTCCAAAAACACTTCTGGTTAGAATTGACTAAATTTTATCGTCGAAAAGTACTCTATATTATTTATACATCCATTGTCCTTGGTTATTTTAGTTTCGTGTGTCTGTTTAAGCGGTATAGGCCCATCTCGTCCATTCGTTGATGGTGCATTCCACTCTGGTTATCGGACTTCGGGGTGGGCTTAGCGGCTTTGGGCATCTTTTGCCGTCAGAGTACACCGCCACTGTGGGCGGCCATTCTTCTAATGAGCCCTCTACAAATCAATCAGAATAACGTTAAACAATGATCTCGCCACATTCCCGAATTCTATCGATACCTTTTTCTTTCAGTACCTAATCAAATTCGAAATCATATTCTGAACAAATTTACTTTAACTGAATATAATATAAGGAAAAATGACACGCATTTCAAAAAACCCAGCATCCAGTTGTATATATAACAAAATGTAAGAGATGGTACATAACGTATCTAGTGCCGTACTGTCAAAAATAGTTCCAGTTTTGAACTGGATTGGTGTCGGTTAGAATTTATAACACTTTAAAAGGCTGCGATATAAATAGATATAAATATTAATCAGTTCATATCAGTGCAAAACCAAACTATAGACACTGTGTTTCGCTCTCATTTAAGCTCATGAGTGTAGCATAGGTTATGTCTCTTCAGTCACTAATAAAGAGACATCCCCGGTATAAATTGAATAATATCTATAGATGTGGACTTGCAAAAGTTGAAAACAGACGCAAGTAGCACCATTTTCACTCCAAAAATGGTGTTATATAGCTTTAATCGCTTGATTATTTTTCTCCACTCTTCACGGTTTCTGGCCTTTGTCTTCCAGTTGTTTATTCCCTTTACCCTCAGATCTGCCATTACTGCTTGCAGCCATCTCTTTCTCGGTCGTCCCTGTTTTCTATTCATTACTGGATTTAAATATACTTTCTTTACCATTTGTGTCACCTCTCTTCTCTCTATATATGTCCGAACCATCTTAGGTGTTGAGCTTTTATGAAATCGGTTATTGACGAGTCTTTGTATATTTGTTCTTCTTTCCCACATTTCTTTCCTACAAAAAATTTTCTCAATATCTTCCTCTCCCATATTTCCAGTTTTTTCATTTCTTTTTTGTTCATTTGCCCACCGCTTGATTATTTTTCTCTGCTCTTTGCGGTTTCTGGCCTTTGTCTTCCAGTTGTTAATTCCCTTTTCCCTTAGATCTGACGTTACCGCTTGCTGCCATCTCTTTCTCGGTCGTCCCTGTATTCTATTCATACCTGGATTTAAATATAATACTTTTTTTACCATTCGTTTCCCCTCTCTTCTCTCTATATGTCCCAAGCATCTTATGCGCTGAGCTTTTATAAAATTGACGAGTCTTTGTATAGTTGTTTTAATTCTTCATTTGTTCTTCTTTACCACATGTTGTCGACTTTTTTCCTCCAAAAATTTTTCTTATTATCTACCTCTTCCATATTTTTAGTTTTTCCATTTCTTTTTTGTTCATTACCCATGTTGCACGTAATCCAGTTATCAAGTTGTAAAAAAGGAATAAAGATACAAACATATTGAAGAAGAACTGTTTTAAACATTGTGTGTGGTCCTAGTAGTTTTAGTAATACAAAATTTTATTTATTTATTTATTTATTTTTGTTACTGAAATAGATGTAATGATTGTACCGCCGGTAACCGTCGCAGAAGTAAAATAGAAAGTTAAAAATAAGGAAGTAGAGCTACACAACTGAAACTTTTTATTCCTCTGCTGGTTTTAATTTACCTACATTGATTCCAGACGTCTCGACTCCATTGTACTCGCGTCTTCAGGTCTGTGTTGTTCAGCTAACAAGGGACCAAACTCGCGATGGCGACGCCGGGTCTGTGGTTCCTGAATATTTTGTATTCTGACTCGCATGGGTCCCACACTCTTACTTAAATCAGAAAATATTTTATTATACAGGGTGTTTATATCTTACTCGCATAGTACCTATCTTTTTAATTATCAAGGTATATACGATTTTATATTAACTTGATCAAACAATCCAATAAAGTTTAATAACTACTAGAAATTGACAAGGAATAGTTACATTTCTAGTAGGTATCATACAAAATAAAATAACACTAATTAAGGTACTTTTTTAAATACAGAATAAGCAAGAATGTTTTATGGCGAAACAAATGAGATGTATGAAGCAGCAAATGAATGGATGTACGAGCGCGGTATCTCCAGCTTAATATCAGGAAAAATCGAACACTCTGTGCAAGTTTGCTTATATTTTTAGAAGCAGTAGGTACTGTTATACTAGTTTTTTTACGAATTTTGTTTTAACGGTTTTTAAGGTTCCGTAGCCGAATGACAAAAAACGGAGCCCTTATAGTTTGGTCATGTCACAGCCACTTTTTTCCGAATTTTAAGAATTACACTGTTGAAACTTGGTAAGTATAGATGTAATCTGTAAACTGCCTTAAGATCTTACACAAAAATAGAAAATAAATTTTGGGATTCCTCATACTTAAAACTGATACTCAAAAAAAAATTTTTTCATCAAATGGATAGGTCTTCAAAAATGATATTTAGGTTTTTAATATCATTTTTTTCTAAACTAAATAGTTTGCGCGAGAGATTCTTTCAAAGTGGTCAAATGTGTGTGTCCCCCCTGACAGAAGATTCAGAACGGCTTCATTCAATCAAGGTTTGAAGATTGTAGACGAGTGGGGAACAAGAATCTTGTTAATTTTAACGCTTCCAAGACAAAGACATGTTGCCTATGCAACAAGAGGCAAACATACGACTCATCCATCACAATGAACGATTAGACACTAGTAGCAAGCGACTCCATTACGCTGGTTGGTATAACGATCTCCCAGGACTTACTCTGGAACGAACATAGTGCATCCATAGCAACTGCAGCAGGAAAGAAGTTAGGCTTTCTTTTTAGAGCACGGAAATATTTCTCTCCATCCAACTTAGTTACTCTTTACAAAGCCCAAATAAAACCTAATCTCGAATACTGCTCGCATTTATGGAGATCGGTGGCTCCGTCAAGGCTCAGAGTTCTTGATTTAATACAAAGAAGAGCAGTTCGACTAATAAACGACACCAGTATCACCAAAAACCTAGCCTCATTGTCTCACCGAAGAGCAGTGTCTGATTTTACCCTGTTTTACCGATACTTAAACAGATTTTGCTCAGAAGAACTCCACTTACCAGACAAGCCAGTAAACGCGACGTGCCAACTCCATGCACCCTAATACGATTCGATCGTTCCTTCATCCCCAGAGTCTCCAGATTGTGAAACTCTTTACCTTCCCACGTCTTCCCAACTCGTCCTAACTTACAGTTTTTTAAAACACAAATTAATAAATTGTCTCTTCTGCCCCAATAGATGTTCTCGGTACATTTGTATATTTAGGTCTATACCTACGTGGACATTCTTAAATAAAAAAAAAAACAATATACTCCGTAATATATTAAATAGATAACATATACACCCTGTATTTTTTTAAAGAACCGTGATACCTGCCTGCAGCACCCAAACATCGAGATGGGCCAACCACCCAGGTGCTCCATGACTGGAGTTTGTTTTTCCTCTTATGTGTGTGTCCATGATTTTCGTTTGTCCGTGTGTTTGTTAATGACGCTGTGATGAGTGTATATTGGCCGAAAGTCTTTTGTTCTTGGACTGTTTCGATTGTTAAGTGGTTAACAGGACCGGTTTAAATTAATTTTAAATTAAAACAAAAACTTTTATGAAAACGTCAAAGTTATCAAATTTGCCACGTATTTTAATGAATTTAAAATAAAATCAAATTTAGAAAAATAAAGAAATTTAACTAAAGGAAATACAACTCCAGTTAAGTTCGGTAGTGGTCTCTCTACTGGCAAATTAGTGCCCAGCTCAGCCGTAGAGGTAAGTAAACAAATATTAGTGAGTAGCGCCACCGATTTAGACGGTCAAAATCGGAAACCCCTGTTGTTCCAGGCTCTACTTTACCCACTGGAGATAGTTAAATAAATTTTTAATATTTAACAGTCTAATTGAATTACACAATAACAGAAAATAACGATAAAGTGAGCTAAATAAAACTAAAATATCAACTAGACTCTTCTTTAATGACAAATTTCTAGAATACAGACTGTCAAGCCTCGTGCCTGACAACACAATTGTTATTTATAAAAAAAAAATATGCGAACAATAAAAAAAATAGAAAATTTATCAATAAGTGTGATCACACGCAATGCAAAAAGCAAGAAGGATAAATTTTAACTAAAACTATAACCGACTTAAATCTAATTAGCTTATCTGAAACACTAGATACAGTTCCTCGTCGTTTTATCTGCTCCAACACTTAGGCCGGCGTCCAATTAAAGCCTGTTCCCAGAACCAATAGCTTACACCAATCTCAAAAAAAAACTCAAGCTCGGCTAAGTATCAGGTCAGCATCAAATTTTAAACCAGTAACTAGGACTTATGCCTGTATCTAGGACTAATGCCTGTATCTAGGACCCTATCAAGATAGGGTTATACTACTTCGTTAAACTCGATACCCCAGCTGGTAGTTGGGTAAAAACAATTTCCTCGTTGCTAACTGCAATGTTGAGCAAATTCCTACCACGATTGCTCTAAGTGGTTTCAAAAATACCAGTCTCCCCTACTGTCAACAGAAAATTTCACTAAAAGGCCGGACACAAAGCCGTATTTTCCACCGAATTTACCAAAATCCAGAAAAATATCTCCTCCTCAAAATTCGATGGAAACAGATTAAGCTTAATTACGCAAATCCAACCTGAGTTGACCCCGATGTACAGGGATGCAAATTAAACTCTCAAAAATTTTCTCGTTAACACGCGTTCACTTCGAAAGCTTTAGGTGAAGAGAGAGAATCTCCCCCAATTATCAACCTTCATTCGATTTGACAACTTCAAAAGAAATAGATGGCCTCTATTACGTTAGGGACAATAACCATAGCTTATTCAGCCAACAACTTACGAACAAACAGGGGTCATTCGATACGTTTAATCTTATTATTTAAATAGCTAACAATAAATATCCCAACATTACTTAGTTTCCCTATTTATTTTCGATTTTAATAATAAAGTTATAAATATAACGGAACGCTGGCTGCAAAACACTATACGTCAAGCTATTGACAAAAAAAAAGAAGTAGCACTTTCAGTCAGATGAAAGCGAAATGTCAGTAATTTCAAAAATAAACACTACAAGAGTTCATAACCGGAATTAAATAAATTTTCGTTCAAAACAATATTAGCAACATTAGTTATGGCCAGAATATATTTATAAATTGATGATTAACTATAATCAATCTAAATCAACTGGAACTTGTCACGATTTACTCCTTAATAACGGAGAGTTCATAAGGTAAGCCAACGATTTTGTTTACAAATTAAGATCTATCGCTAACGCGAAATTAGCCCGTGACAAACTTTATACAGTTCTTCAATATGCATAGCAATGTTTATTGATCTTGCTAAAGCATCTGACACTGTTTAACATTCGATTAAAATGTTTCCATAACAAAATACAAGTTTTTTTAGTTTTGGATATAATAATAATAATAATAATGTTTATTAGTGTGAAAAAAAAATACATATATCAAAGTTTAAAAACAGTTTCAGGATACACTTAATAAACATAGGGAAAAGTAATTCACTAAAGGCTAGGCCTGTACGTGAAAAATAAAATAAAGTGAGAAGTATACTCACGATACAATAGAGTACAATATAAAATAGAGTAAGTAAAACATAAAAAATTACATAAAATAAAATAAAGTATTTATACAGAGTAATTTTTTCTTTAGTTAGTAATAATAATATAAACATATAAACTATAGGTAAATTTAAAATTTTAAAATAATAAATGGTTACTAAATTACGAGAAAAATAAAATCAAATCAAGTAATAAAGATATAGTCTAGAGATCGGCAAGGTCCATATATCAAAATAGTTATATTATTTAATATAGAATATTAATTAATTTTATAGCACAACACTAATCCAATTTATTATGAATCATCTCTCTCGGGTTATCAAAAATATACTTCTTTAGCTGTTTTTTAAAGTTAATTATATTATGTTTTTGTTTAATTTCATCAGGAATTGTGTTATATAGTTTTGGTGCTTGATAGAAAGCGCATTTCTGACTAATTCCTTTTTTTGTTTTTTTTAAGTTATATGTTTTGTGTTTGTTTCTAGTACCGTAAATGTGATCGTTAAATTCAAGTTGGAATTTATTCTTATGTTGATAAATATTTATAGTATAATAATATAGCTGACGCATATCCATTATTGAGCTTTCACGATATAACATATTGGAAGGGTAGGTTTTTTCTTTTTTATACATAATTTTGATAATTTTTTTCTGAGATATTTCTAGACTATTAGCGCTCGTTTTTCTTGCATTTCCCCAAACTACTAGTCCATAGATTAAATGTGATTGTACGATGGAGTTGTATACCATTTGAAGCATTTTTTTGTTAAGGATGTTCCTTAAGATTTTAAATTTATATATTAAATATTGGATTTTTTTTATTACATATTTTATATGCATTTCCCATTTTAAATTACAATCCAAAATGACTCCAAGATATTTGAATTCACTAACGGATTGTATTTCAACATTTCCAGCTAGAGTTAAAGTTGTAAAGGAGGGTGAAGTTCTTTTATCAATATATATTGGAATAAAGGATGTTTTTTGAAAGTTAACTGTAAGCAGTTTAAATTTAAACCACTCAAAAATGTTGTTTAAATCTTTTTCGACCTTATTTTTTAATTTGGTCCAATCGTCTGCTTCATAAAAGATACAAGTATCGTCAGCATATCTGCCCCCCTTAGCAAAAACGCAGTAAGTGACAAATTGTGACTTTTGGAGTTATATATATCAATGGATTCGTCTTAACGAGATCTATCTATTCAGCTTAGCAGAAACGCAGTAAAAAATTTCTAAATGGGATTTTCTAGCAAATAAAATGCAGTATCTACAGCTAATAACGTGGTCATACTTAGGAAAAACGCAGTTGCTAAGCAGAAATGCAGTAACTACATGTAGTTACGGCACTTTTGCCAAGCAGAGGTCAGATACTGCACCTCAGCTAAGCATTACAATAAAAACCACCTGTTGTTCTTTAAAAAAAAATCATAGTGTTCTTCCCCCGTGTGAAAATAACTGTTTTTTACGGTGCAGCCAAAATATATCTGATGAGCAAAGATACAATATAAACCAAGCATTTTGGGAATTGTCTTGGACTGATAGAAAAGCTTATATTTTGACAACCTGTGAGCGTCTTGATAAAAAAAGAAAAACAACTGAATCTGAATTAGTTAGTAAAAGGAATAAAATATTCCAGTACTTTCTTTTGGGAGAAAAGGGCCAGAAAGTTCGTGTATGTAAGACTTTTTTCCTGGCCACACTTGGGTACAAGCCAAAAAATGATCGTTTCATTTTTGAAACACTATCAAAGACACAAAAAAATCAAATATCACCCATCCCAGATAAAAGAGGCAAAAAAAAGCCAGGAAACTTCATTTCTAAAGATGAGATGGAAGCTCACATATTATCATTCCATCCTCAAATTTCACATTACAGACGGGAGCATGCTCCAAAAACACTTTATCTCCCAAGTGACGTAACTATAACTCTGATGCATAACGACTTTTTGGAAAAATATCCTAACTTAAAATGTTCTTACGAAGTGTACCGATGTCAAGTAAGGAAAATGAGAATTTCATTCGCTAAACTTGGCAATGAAGAATGTGAAACGTGTGAGCAATTTAAACTGCATGGTCACAAAGAAAATAACTTGATTGATGGTTGTCAAGACTGTACTAACTGGACCAAACACATCAATGCAGCTACGGAGGCAAGGAAATTGTACAAAAAACAAAAGAAAATTCTAGATCCGACTATTTTGGTAGTGTCAGCCGATTTGCAAAAAATTATAATGCTACCCAGAGTAGAAACTTTTAAAAAAGTTTTATTCACCAAGAGGCTTGTAGCCTATCATGAAAGCTTTGTACCTGTTGGAGATAAACCTTCTTCTAAACCTTATGCTGTTGTATGGCACGAGGCAATTACTGGCCGAAACAAGGAGGATTTAATAAGCACATTTTATGCTTTTCTAAAAGAAAAGAGAGACTTCAAATACATCATAATTTGGTTAGATAATTGCTCGAGCCAAAATAAGAATTGGTGTTTTTACACGTTTTTGGTTCAAGTAATAAATTCAAATGAAATATCTTGTGATAAAATAGAAGTCAATTATTTCGAGGCAGGGCACACTTTTATGAGTGCGGATAGCTTCCACCATAATGTGGAGCAATCGCTCAAAAAAGCAGGAAAAGTGTATGACTTCCAGGATTTCGTCGTCGCAGTGAAAAATGCAAGGAAAGAGTAGATGTTAAAGAAATGACAGTTTCTGACTTTTACTTATGGAAAGATTTAACATCACAACAGAAACTTAAAAAGAACCCAAACCGCACTTATATGAGTGAAATCGTTCAGGTAAGACTTTTACAAATAACTTCTATAATATTATTCTATTATATTACTTTGAATTAAGTTAAATTATTTTTATTTCTAAATTTAAATTTCAGGTTAAAGCAAAGCGAGGATGCTACACTTTACAATACAAGACATCTTTCGTAGAAGACCAAGAGCCTGAAAAAGAACTTGACTTCTTAATGAACAAAGTTTTAAAAAATAAAAGTGAACATTTTGAGATTCCTGGAGTCATGAACAAGCAACAAGGATTTCCCAAGGACAAAAGGGACAACATTCTGAAGGAGCTAGGAGGTGTTATACCAGACAATCGAAAATTGTTTTGGGAAAACTTGCCAGTGAGGGAATAATTGGCTTGAGGTCACAAGTGATAAAAGTGTTTTGTACTTTTTGGATTGACCAAAATATAAAATTTAATAATTTTTAAGTTAAGTTTAATTTTTAAACCTGTCAGTTTTGATGCAGGTTAATTACTACAGTTAATAAATCTGTTAATTGTTTTTTTACTTGATACATAGAGTTTTATTTAGTCCCTTACTGTGTTTTCATTAAGTAACTTTAGTTTGAAAAATACTCCGATGCTTAGCGAAAATGCAGTATGTGCAGATACTGCATTCTTCTTGGGCGAACATAATTTTCAGAGTCAAAATTACTTAACCGAAATGCAGTAACTGATTTTTTTTATAGTAAATAAAACATAAAGATAAAAATTATTGGCAATAAAATAATAAATAATATATTTAACAATATAAAACAAAAAACAGCATCATTTACAAATTTATACAAAAAATACAAGCTTCCAACTTTAGAGCTATTTTTCTCGATTTGTAGTACGATGCAGTTACTGCGGTTTTGCTAAGGAGGGCAGATATGCTATTATATAGCCGCTTAGAAAGAAGAAGCCACCAATAGAACCTTCAGACAGATATAAAATAAGCATTTGCTTACTCAAAAGTAAAAGCCGAGAACTACGAAAGGCGAGAAGAAGTTTTGTTACTCAATTTTCGTGATGATTTTTTGATCGCAATACCTCTCCTGAACCTAATATTAAAATCTTTGCTTTAATAGAAAATCTGATGCTATAAATAAGCAAACTTATCCAGGTATCTTTAAAAAAATAGACAAGATTTCGTTGAGACATTTTTAATAATAAAACAAATGTTAGTAAAATTGGTACTGGTAATACAGCTGCTGAAAAGTTATAATTATATCATGTTTGTTTAAAATAAATAAAAAAAATTACATTTAACTAATGTATTTAACAATAACTTAAAACAACTGTAATTGGTATGGCACTTAAGAGAATGTCCAATTATTGTTTGTTTTATAGGATATGTTATATTTTATTTATTCTTACATTTGAAGGTACACTTCTAGAACGATAAAGGTCCAAAAATATAGTATTTTATTGTTTTTATATTCGATAGTTCTATTTCACAAGATTTACCTTTTACTTCGGTAGATAATTACTGAAACAGTCACGAGTTAATTGAAAAAGAAGAATTCCTGTGCTCGGCTAAAATGCTGTTAGTCCATGTGAATCCCTGATATAACGATGAATGTTAATATTGTAAAATTTATCTAAATTTGGTGTAGTTTGATGAGAAGTGTCAAAGAATGCAATATAAGTAAAAAACGGAAATTTAGTGGAAGAATGGAGGATGTGTGTAAAAAAACTGCGACTACCAGAATATAAAAAGGGTAAAAATTGAGGGTCTAAACAATTCAAATGTTTTGAAAATACATCAGTCGCTGAAAGAAAAGCAATCATTGTAGCGTAAAAATACCCTTGGCTAGCTCCAGGGTTCGTGGCTTCCTTCTGGCTTTCTTTTTTAACTCTCCCCAAACAAATAAATAAGGGCGCCAAGTACAGACATACAAATAAAAAAGAGAATCAGTGTTAAATTGTTTATTCAAACCCTTTAGTTATTAGAAATAAAAATAGTGAATAACTAATTTCTTATCTTTTGCTTATTATCTTCGTAATCGACGTGGTGAACGGAATTTCTGTCGTAGTTCGCACCGGTTAAAGATGTCGATGGCAAGATGGCTTCTCTTTAAATATTGGAAGTATTTCGAGGAAAGACTTTGGTGGCGGAAAAACAATCTCTCTATGGAGGCAGGACGATATATTCGGCTAGAAAAAGCCTCACTCAGGATAAATCTTCTATTTATAACAGCCCTCACTTTGGACCCTTCACAAATTGGCAATGGCCCTATGAATTAAAATAATAACAGTCAAAATTCCGTCCCACTAGACCTTAATTTCGATTACAATCATCCAAGGTTTCTCCAAAGTTCGAGAGAGAAAAAAGTTAATCACTTGATATGTTTATATATTTTTAACTCAATAAAAAACTGATTCTTAACAAATGATTGTAATCGAAAGATTTAAATGTTAGTAAAAATATCCAATAAAACTACTAGAAATAAATTCACCAAATTTTTGATTAATACTTAAAATTATAACAAATTAAAATTACTCACCGAAGGGAGAAGGTAGTGAGAAGAAACTGATTGCTTTAAAAGCACAAAATGAAAAGAATTACAATAGCAACACTTCTCATGTTCGAACTAAATATTCCCCTTCTCAAAACAGATAAAGTCTACGCGTCGACTCCAATAACCCGAAAATTATAAAAATTAATAGTCCATAGGCCAGGCCACAAATAACGTTGTAAACGTTACATCATATCTTATTTAATTAACTTCAAAGTAGATATGAACAAGACAGCTATATTTTTGGCATGATAAAGTACACAGTATAGAAAGACGGCCTAGAATATCAGAATCCCATGCTTGTAACGATCTATCAGATCGTTTTAGTTTAGAAATCCACCAGACTATATTCGGTGAGATTTATTTTAATGTTTTCGCCATGATTATAACTTGGAAACAGGTGTCTCTGATATCCGAGGTCTTCTTTTTCGATTCGATAGATATTTTGCGTTGATTGATGTAATTCCTACTCATTCAAAACCCAAAGATAAAACTGGTGTTTGGCGAAACTGAAGCTAATTGAAATTAGATGTTAGTAATATTTAAAAAAATTACCCTCAATTTGAGCTATTTATACAAATAAAATTAATAACTAAAACAATAAAATTACTTACTTTTATTTAGGAGTAGTTAGCACGAAGGTGACAGATATTAAAATGAACGCAAAATATCTATCGAATCGAAAAAGAAGACTTCGAATATCAAAGACACCTGTTTCCAAGTTATAATCACGGCGAAAACATTAATATAAATCTCACCGAATATAGTCTGGTGGATTTCTAAACTAAAACAATCTGATATGATAATGGCGATGGTGTTCGAAACACCTGGGGCTTAAGACGAACCTCGTGGAATTTTATGCAAATTCGATACAAAATGAGTGTAATAGGAGGTTTTTGAGGTCGCTGAACACGATTATCATATAATGATTTTGCTAAATCATTCGCATACAAATTTATAAATCCGGGCGCGTGCATAGAAGTATAACTTCTGCCGGCAGTCCCACTGACTGCCACACCGTAATTTGTTTTATTTTATGTACAAATTTAGACCATTCTTATTGGTTTTTTGATATTGAGCTTGCTGATGCCTACGTTACTACTTTCTTCTTATTTTATCCTCTTCTTTTGGCTCGTTGTGCTTTTACTTGCCATACTTGTTTTACTGTTTTTTTTTTATAAAAACAACTACAATAGGAGTTGGGAGACAACAAAAATAACTGATCTATTGGTCAATGAGGAGAAAGCCAAATACTTGTGCATCAACAGCAAAAGGAATGGGATAGAATAAGACAAAACATCACAGTAGACACATATAATCTTGAACGAGTAGAACAGTTTAAATATCTCGGAGCGACAATCACCGCAGACAACAACATCACAGAGGAGATAAAAGGGAGAATTTAAGCAGCAAATAGATGCCTCAATAAAATCATTAAATCCAAGAACCTTTCACAAACCTTAAAAATCACAATATATAAAACAACAATTAGACCAGTGCTCCTGTGTGGATGTGAGACGTGGACGCTGATAAAAGCAATGGAGACAAAGCTTAGATGTTTTGAGAGAAAAATTCTTAGAAGTTATCTTCGGACTGCATTACGATCCGAATACCAAATAAATGAGAACTAATGCCGATATCGAGCTGTTGTATAACGCCAGCGAAATCGTACAAGATATCAAATCCCAACGCCTGCGATAGGCAGACCATGTCTATAGACTCTCTAACAACTGCCTAAGTAAGTTAATTTGGGAAGAGGCCGGAAGGAGACCATTAGGTCGCTCATGGATGCGATGAAGAGATAACGGCTGATTAGACTTAGGAATATCCAAATATCATGAGAAACCGTATGAGATGGAAGCAGGTTGTGTAGTCAGCAAAGACCCTGGGTTGTAGTGGTACAAGACAAATTCAAAGACCCTCAGTCGTTAAAAAAATTATTTGCTACAGAGGCAATATCTTTTATAGATGCAATTTCTTATTCTAGTGGTGTAAAAGAAGCATAAAGTTTTATTAACATTCATCATTTTTGCAATTGTTATACATAGTTAAGGTTACTTTTTCCAATTTTTGTAAACAAATATCAATAATTCTTGACAATATATGTGCATTTTATCTAGTTGAAATATATAATACAAGTTAATTACTTTATTAAATTTATTATGAAAAGTTAAATTTTCATTACCCCATATTTCACTTGTCAATAATTTGGACATCAATCATTCTAGGTCTCTAGGAGTATACCCTTTATTTGCTACAAATTTAAAACTTTTATTTGTTCGATTTTTGATACAGAAATAGTTTCATTCAGAAACAAATGTTTAAATTTATTTGGAAACTTTTGAAGAAGACTTTTATAAATTCCTTTATTTTTGAATAATTTGAATACCAAGAGCAATCTATAGATAACCAAATTGCTTACATTTAACATTTAAATACAATAAACAAATAATTTCCAAATAAATATACTATAAAGAAAATATTACACAACTATACAATAAAATCTTATATAATTTTCTTAACAGTAAATTGCACTGGTATAATTTTTCCTTTAACAAAGGACAAGCGCACACTACAGACTTTTTATCGGCCGATAGTTTAGTTGAATGCTTATTAGTATAGAATCACAATGTGAGTCCGCACATCTAAGCGATTCCAGTCGGCCGACTGAATAATCAGAAACAAGTTGGTTAGGCTTCCCAATTCTGATTCAATTACAAAGTTGGACAACTATCGGCCGAGTTCTAATCAGACTGTGTGTTTATGAGAGTGCGCAGACTCAGCAACTAAACAGTCGGTACCTGCAGACTCCCCACTCTACATTCCATTGTTGATATCTGATATCAAATATTATCTAGTACCTACTTTTATCTTTGAATATATTTGCGTTTTCATTACATTTTTTTTTCATAATTATGTCGAATATTGCCGAATGTTCAGTAGAAAATTTAATTGCGGAAGTTGAAAAGCGACCTGCTTTATATAATAAAGCATCAAAAAAATATTCCGATGTTAATATTAAAAAGAAACTATGGGATGAGGTTTGGGCAATTGTTGTTCCTACATGGGGTGAAATGGATGCTGAAGACAGAAGAAAACAAGGCAAGTTCATACAAGTATATATAATGTTGTGAATACCTATAGTCAGATTCACGTTATTTGGGCCAGATAAACAAAATATAAAATGAAAATAAATAAACAGTCAGCTGAGCTTGAAAGCTTAAAGCTGGTTATTCTATAGTAAGCGAAGAACATTTTTGGATATTCCAGCAGCTTAGGATGGAGCGTGTAGAACATTCCTGGAACTAACCTATCACTTAAAATAGGGTGCACCAACCATTCACGGTTTCTTTTGCTTGTTTTCTTCATATTTCTTCTTCGTGCAATGATAATTGCAATAATCGCTTTCCTCGATAACATTCTTCAATACTTTCAATACAACGCATCAAAATATTATATACATCAACAACTGTTCAGACTTTTCAGTTGGTGGTCTGCGCACCCGCACCGAACCGAACAGTTTTGTTTGAGTAGTGTGCGACCACCCAACCCAACCAGACTAAACTATCGGCCGATAAAAAGTCTGTAGTGTGCCCTTGCCCTAACAAACTGGTATTTTATACCTATAAATTATTTAAAAAAAACTGTCACTACAAATAGTTATTTATACACATAAAAATATTGCTCTAACAACTAAAAACCCGTTTTTTTAGATTGAAATCTGGAATTTAAATCAGTGAAAACTAATGTTAATTAATTTGTAGATATGTTACAATAAACTAAACCTTAAAAAATTATTAAAATTAAATGTCCCTTGGTAGTATATCCGGTATCAAATATTTACATAGTTCCTCTTCTGAAGGAACAAAAGTTACTTTACTAGTAGTATTTTCATCCAACCTAAGAAAAACAACAACAGATTTTACAAAATATATTATTTGTAGAAAATAAAACTTACCATCCCTTAATAACAGCCCAACAACTGGAAAATAGAGAGGAGGAATTGATAATTAAACAAACTCCTAATCTTTCAGGATAGTGACGACTAAGAAGCCAAATTAGATTTTTAATAAGTTGATAATCCATGCAACTGACACCAAAATCTTGAAGATCAAAAACTATACATAAATTATCAACAACTTCTTCAAAACATTTATTACATGCTTCCTCCTGTAAAATACAATTTTTTTAATATACGTTACACATACTTACGAGTTACACAAATTTATACCTATCTAAACTTAAATATGCTTGACATGTTCTTTGTACTTAGACGCATACCAGCGGAGCAAGTCCACATACAGACTTAGCGCTGGATGAATTGAACAGACTATTATCAAAGTCAATAGAAGACAAATAAGTAGCCCTAGTGGCGTTTATTGACATAGAAGGAGCCTTCAGTAATGTGGGACCAGAGTCAGTGATCAACGCACTGTCAACCTTTTATTTCATTGAAAATGAAAACTATATTTGAGATGGATAACCTCCTTCAATTAAATATCAGCATAATTCAGTAAGATATTACAAATTGGATTATTCTTCAACTTATACCATTTTGTATTAAAGAAGAATTATTTTAAATAGTTCCAAATGTATTACTGCATATTTTAACATATCAAAGCCGTTTGTACACATAGATGGTTTTGTTTCATATACAGCTGTATAAATATATCTAATGTTATTATATACGCCTACTTAAAAACGGATGTGACAATAGAATATAAGATTAGATGTTTATTGGGTTGGCTGTTAGCCTGTATCACTGCGACCTTTGCAGATCTATTGTGACCACCCATTATCTCAAGGCAATAGAATATTATAATTCCCATTTTTTTTTTGTAAAATATTGAACGTTTCTTACAAATAAGTGCTCATTTATAAAAACATAGATATGTATTTTAGCCAAGTCATAGTAATTCTAAATATTTTCTTTTTGTACTTGTACGGAAAATTTCGTACGTAGAGTGTTAAAAATTGGAAAATTCAGAGTTTAGAAGAATGAACATAGATCTGTTAATAAACCTTTTTTTGTAAGCTAACCGTACTGAATCCATTTTAAGTTATACCTAACTACACATATAAACAAATGCAATTTTATAGTAATATCAAACTTACCAAGCAGTATACAATAAATTTAGTCAATTCGTCGATATCTCGATTAGAAGCATTGTGATTTTTTGCAGGAATATACACTACAGGTCGTCCAACCATGTCTCTGTGTCTTAGAACTCTTGCTTTATTAGCTTCTAAATTTTTTTTTACTTCTGGGGAATCTGCAGTTAAATTTGTAACCCCATATTCTTTTCTCCATTTATTAGTTTTTAAAACGGCCTAAAAACCAATTTAATCTAACGACACAGATTTAAATATTATGTTTTTATCAGTTTATAAGTCTCAGTAGCCTAACCTTAAACTGATGAATACCATATTTTTATTTTTATCTTACCTTAAATGCATCGTCAACCGTTTTAAATGCTCGTAAGTATCGTTTAAGTGAAAACTCATTAAGGAATTGAGATGGATCTGCTTCAACAATCAATTTCATTCGATTTTTTAATTCCTTAAGATCTGCTTCATTTACTGGTTTTACCTGAATTTCAGCCATTGTTGATGAAATTATCACAAAAATATTTTAATCAATATTTATTCCTCTTCTCTTAGATCACTTTTACTAAACTACTTTTTATTTTGTTAATCTTATCTATTATTTCACCTACATATCTAAATAAAAGTATTTGGATTTGACAGAATCGATTCAGCAAGGTTAACAAGGATGTGTGATTGAGAGTTAAAGATTGAAGTGGTTATTATACTCTTTCCGAAATATTTACTAATTTCACTTCTTTAACCTAATGATTAATGAATATTCAAAGTTAATCTAATAAACAGTAATAAAATTTTGTTGGTGTCAGGGTTATAAACGGTTAAAATTAGCGCTGGAAAACATCTGTTACTCAAGGTTACTTTATTAAAGGCGCGTTCTGTTTGTACCTAGAGAATTGCGATTTTTTATACTAAATGTTACTTACGACTGCATTTAAAAACAATAAACAATTTAAAATACATTTACTCGCAATTAAAATACAAGCCAAAACTATACTGTTTCATTAATTTCATTATAAAATTTAAATAAATATCAAACATAACTGGAGTGAAGACAGGAACAAATCTCATAAGTGGTCAACTTCATACGGAATGATGTAATGTCATTGATTGTCAAAAGTGACAAAACGAAGTAAAAGGGAATAAAATTTCTGGAATTTTCTAGCCGGGTCTAGATAAATTATATTAGAAAGTAACTTTAGAGACGTTGTCAGTGTATTGATTATAAAAGTTAGAATCGACAATTCAAAATTTTCCTGTAATTAGATGTTGATTGTGTTACAATTAATAGTTTGTGAGAAATTTACTATTAGGTACTTGATTTTTTTAAAATTCAGTCCCCACGTGTTGTGTGATAATATCAACATTAAATTTTTGTAGCTTTCAAGCACGTATCTGTGATTTTTGTTAAATTAGTATATACTTATAATACTTATAATGGCTAAATGGGGAGAAGGCGATCCTAGATGGATTGTTGAAGAACGACCCGACGCTACAAATGTGAACAATTGGCACTGGACAGAAAAGAATGCTGGTCCTTGGTCACAAGAACGTATAAAAGAATTATTTACCAATTACGTTATTAAGTCACCTGAGGCAGATCTGTCAATAAAAGAGGTTGAGAAAATTGAAGGAGAAGCATCTGCTAACAATAGGAAAGGAAAATTGATTTTTTTCTACGAATGGGATCTTGTTCTTAAATGGGAAGGTCAGCTAAAAGATGGTACAAGTAAAGCTAGTGGAAAAATCAAGATACCCAATTTATCAGAAGAAAACGATGTATCAGAGATAGAGGTATGTATTTATTGCTTAATTTCCTTTTAGTTAAATAAACAAAAATGATATGAGTGATTGTAAGGTAGGTGTATTTTGTGGATTTTAGTTAGGTTTAAAAAAAAATGATTGAACTAGTTATACAGGACATGAATGACAGATTTATAATTATCTTGTAGATTCAAATCAGTGTGAAAGATGAAGATGAAGAAGGGGCAAAATTGAAGGAAATAATGCTTAAAGCTGGAAAAGATGCAATACGTGCCCAGCTTTCTGAATACATCTCAGGCCTTAAACTAGAATTCTCAAAAGGTAAATTAGTCAATAACGTATTAGTCGTATTACATTAAACATTCGTAAAGGTTGTTTTCATTAATTCTTTTGTATAATGCATTTTTTATATCTATTTGCTCTGTTATCGTAGTTTCTTTTACCTATTGATATTAAGAGTATTTTGGTTTAAGGTATGATACTTCCCAAGAAAGGTGAACAAAAAGCTGATAGTGTTGTAACCTTAACAAGTGGTTTTAACAAAAAAATTAATATGGAACCTGTATTAAATAAAGAAAACAAACAAATAGGATTGAAACTTGATACTAAAACTTTTAAACAAACACAAAAATTCCAATGTACAGCACAGGTAATTAAATCAGACTATTTATATTGCTTTAATCTGATCTCCCACATTAAATGCCATTTAGATTTTATTTATAGAAGCTGGAAATATATGCTATGCAATTTGTTTTTATAAGGTTTTGAAAAGTCCAAGTGGCCACCGTTTTTTTTTCGATATACATTAGAAGCTAATTTCTGATAGTTTCCATTACTCGAGAAGTAATTTGAGGCGATATTCCTTGGTGTATTGCTGCTTTCAATTCGACAATGGTTCAGGAATTTTGTTCAGAAATGTGGGAGATCATCTTGCCGGACCCTCTATATAGATATGTAGATTATAATATTTTTTTTAGGAATTTTACGATGCTATGACTAGAATAGAAATGGTGACAGCCTTTACAAGAGGACATGTGAAATTAGAACCAGTAAAAGGTGGCAAATTTGAATTATTTGGAGGCAACATTATCGGAAAATTCGAAGAGCTAATACCAGCTAAAAAAATTGTTAAACTATGGAGGTACAAACAGTGGCCAGAAGGACATTATTCCACTGTTAAAATTTCTATTGATCAAAAGGTATAAATAGTGTAATTAAAGTTTTATAATTCTTCTTCTTCCTACTCATGCCTGTTTTACTTCGGTTTTATTCTCAATTGATGTAGTCTGACTATGTTTTTCTCGGTCGTTCATTGATCTTCTTTCATTTGGCGATTTGTCTCTTGCTATTCGTATTGTTCTATTTTTTGTCTGTGTTGATTCCATTCGATTTTCATTCTTGTGGTCCACATCTCGTATTTTGTATTCGTATTTACTTACGTTTTATTCTGTTTCTTAGAGTTGGGTTTGTTATTTTTCGTAAGAATTTCATTTCTGTTGTTTCGCTGTGCACGTCTTTATCAATTTATATATCCTAGTTTTCGTTTCCGTTGTGAGATATTCGTTTCTCCAGATTGTGTTGTTGAGACATCCTGCTGCTCTGTTCATTATGTTTATAATTTTGCTGTTGGTCCTAATCTTTACTAAAAGTATTCATTATTATTACTACAACTTCCTTTGCTCTCTCTTGTTTCGGAACCCTACTATATATTAGTAAATATTCTCCAAGCAGCGTGTGTCCTTTACCTTTCGTCTTTGTTTCCTGTACGGCGCAGATATCTATTTGATGTTCTTTCAACCCTTCTTCTATTTCC
The DNA here is from genome assembly GCA_964028335.1 of Altica lythri. Lineage (NCBI taxonomy): Eukaryota > Metazoa > Arthropoda > Insecta > Coleoptera > Chrysomelidae > Altica > Altica lythri. The sequence continues at coordinate 68,694,972 of OZ034805.1, forward strand.
TGATCTCGGTTATCCCTTCAACCCTTCGCCTTTATCCGGACTTGGGACGGGCAATATCGCTACTCGATCCACCTAGTGGATAATGCAGGAAGAAAGTTCTATAATTAAAGTGGACAATCTTATTTAAACACAATTTCTTTAAGCTTTCTTTTTATAGAGAGTTGCGCAATTCTTTTTCTATATTTGACATATTTCTTCTGTGAAAAGTTTTAACTATTTTTTTTTAGAACGATCATACTGAAGTCACTCTAGAACAAATTGGAGTACCTACTGGAGAACTGGAAGTAACTAAAGAAAATTGGCAAAAGTACTATTGGGATGCAATGAAGCAGGCGTTCGGATTTGGAGCTTTCTTTACGTAGAACTATTTTATTAAATAAAATTTAAACAGTTACAAACCTCAGTTTCGAATATTCAAACAATCCTCGTAGAGTAATTGAATAGTTTTCGAAAAATGAACAGAACTTTATTTTATTTATTAATATATCAAAGAAAACCTTTTGTTAACAGTCGTTTCTTAAATTTTCTTTGTAGTTTTTATAAAACTAACAGTTAAAAACATTACGCGGGTGTGTTTCTAACTTTCTTCTAGTGTTGACGATATCTTTGTTAGTTTATTAGAAAAGTGATATGGTTTATAATTTATTAATCAAGGTTAATTATACTTTCTCCGGTGGATAAAATCACTTGTTTTTATTCAAAAAAAAGCCGAAGATAACTTTAAAAAAAAATCTGTTTATTTTTCAGAAAACTAAATTTCTGTTTGGCTTACAAATAGGATTTAGATCATTTTTTTCATTGTTTGTGACAGTCATAATTCTGCAGGATATATACTTTTTATATATGAATAAGTTATTTATTAAAAATCAGATTTTTGACATTCGAAGTATATTGTCCAACCATTCATAACCAATCATTTCTCTGCCCTACATTTATGATGTTTATTTCTTTTAAAAAATAAATCAAAATATTAATTTATGATTATTTGAAATGTTTTGCAAATTAAAACCACCTTTTAATCGAAAACTCACCAAAAAAGAGCCCATACTGTTGCTAGTTGTGCTGGTTAAACGCGGTGGACATTCCCACTCGAAAGGTGCACCCGCTCACTGATTTCATTTTTGTGATTCTTTTTACGCTGTCACCCTGCATAAAAAAGAACTGTAGGATTACTTGGCACTTTGTTCCACATTTCGTTTCGGTTTACCGATGTTTTTTGTGCAGTTTTGTGAGAAATGGTGAGCAGTGATGCCAACTCTACCGATTTAGGAGGTAATCTACCGATATACCGTTTTTGCTACCCCATCTACAGATTTTTAGATACTTATTAACTTTTTTATTAGGTTGTACTATAACCTAATTTTTGTTATTATAACGCATTATACATCTATAACAATTTCCACCTTTTTTTGAATCAATCTACCGATTTCAGAAATTTTCGGTTGGCAGCGAGCTGGTGAGCGATACTGATACGGGCCGAGAGCTTCTAGCATGGAACGATTTTTTGTGAGAGTGATCTTACATAACGGAAAAGAAAACGCATCAGTGGGAGGTGTCGGCTTCTTTATACATAAAAATCTGTTCAAAGATGTGATAACTTGCAAAGGAATATTCACTAGAGTGATTTATGCAATTATTGGTATTTGGGAACCGCAGAAGACTATAATCTATTGATTCCCAAAAGGAAATCACCATAGGGTGGTTCCAGTACCTTTCTGGTAGCCCGAATGAAATTATCTCGGATTCAATCAGATATGGACCAGGATCTCTTGAATTAATTGAATAAGAACCTTTTCTGTGGTAAAACAACTATCTAGTTAAGATCTTGCCTGCAACGGATAGTAAAGATATACCCCAATAATTACTACAGTCTGCAGCGTCACCTTTGATTTTGAATAGGTTTACTATAAGTGCGTCCTGGAATTCATATTGAACCTCCTCTTGAGTCCAAACGAGGTCAAAAAGACTTTTTAGGCGAGGAATTTTTTCAGAGTCTAGCGCTTTTAGAATTTCTGTAACTATGTTGTCATTGCCAACTGACATTTTTTTAATTGCATGGGATATTTCTTGAAGCGTTATTTCTTTATAAAGTGTTTGTTCGTTTGGTATTGAGGAGAGGGGTCAATGAAGTGTTCCTGGTTCAAAACAGTAGCATAATGTTCTCTCCAACGGTTTAGAATTTCCTCTTCGTCCCTTATTGAGTCACCATTACATAGTTTTTTTACTAACAGACAAACACGACAATACTGTTCTTCGATGCGTCATTTCAACTATATCGTTATTAACAAAAAAATTTAGCGAGTCATCTATTCAAAACATCTAAATCTGCAGACGTTAAGTTCTACCATTTCTGAGAATAAAATATTTTTATCAAAAGTTTGAATTAAAAGCAACCAAGAGAAAAACGAAACTAAAGTTAAACTAATTTTATTGATTTACAAAAAAATAATTACCACATCAATATAAATACTACACATACATATACGCAGCAATGACAAATATATATTAAAATAAAATTAACCTATTGAAGTTTAAACCTAATTTTTAAATAAATGTTGGCACTGGTTTTTTTACATCAACAAATTTCGCAATAAAGTTATAAAGTGTGTCACAACAGTTAATAAAACAAGCCACATATGTCTTTTCAGTCTGCGTCTAAAACATAATATTAAATACGAGATGCAGGAATTCGAAATTAGTTATTATCTTTCTTTTTTGGTTTTTTAGGATTACGAGATCGTGATTTCGCTTTACACAATGGACAAATAGGTGCATTTCTGTGTATTTGTTGGTGACAACTTAAACATGACTTCATAGGAGGTGGCTGTTGCCTAGAATCGAAATAAAAAATTACGTTATCGTTAAAATTTGTGCTTAATAGAATTTCAAACCTGAATGACGGTGTAGGTGGGCCAGCATGTGGAGAAGAAGTTAAACCTCCCTGTCTACTAACATCTGGTTTATTTGTAACCAACCTAAGAGGGTTTGGTGGAGGCAAGAATGTTGGTGGAAGTGGAGGTGCTAAAGAACTTAAAACATTTTCATTGTGACCAATTGGTCTGTTCCAATCTGTTGTTTTTGTGAAAACAGATGCTTGGGACTTTGTGGAATTATACAACTGAGAAAATCTTCTGAAAAATGTAACAAAAATATTTTTTTTTGTTTCACAAATCAAAGTTACTGTAAACTTACTCAGCAGTAACACTTGAACCCTCTTCTTCATGTAATTCTGGAAGTCGTTCCAGTCCTAAACAATCTCTTCTTAATCTGTTAATCTCATTTTTAAGAGGGACATACTCTTCGTGAAGTCTAATAGTGGACGATAAAGATTTAGTTCTACTTTCTTCAGCTTGTTTTATTACACCTTCCATCTAAAAGAAGCAGAAATAGTATATGCGGATTTCAGTGAATAAATACATTTGCTCTAATAAACTATTAACGTCAAAAAAACATTAGATATAAAAGTACTAAAAGTAACTAGTTTGAAAACGAATGGTCCGGAAAATTGATAATAAAAGAAACAAATAATGCTAGAACAAAGATGATTAAAAACTCACAAAGGAGAAAATAGAATAAACTAAAACAAAGAAAACATAGAAAAATAATGAAAGAATGTAGATTTAGTTGATGTCGCTTACTTATATACCTAGCAGCTTTACACACTTGAATTTACGAATTGTGTTGCTTCTTAATTTGTGTTTACTTACAGCATTAATATCTGCATGAATTTGTCTTAATTCCTCTACATGTGACATTTTTTCTTGTAGAAGTAAATCCATCTCTTGTTTGTAATCTGATAAACATTTTTCCTCTTGATCTTGAGCTTCTATTTCCAACAATAATCTAGCTTTTAGTTTTTCAAGTTGTATTGTTTTTGCTCTAAAATATTGATTTTTTTTAATAAGCTCGATAAGCAAATATTTATAAGTTACCTAATTTCTTTGACAGCTTCTAGTTTTGCAAATACGGCTTGTTCATCAACAGAAGTCATTTTACAAGTAAATTAATACAAATACTTCACAAAATTTGTTTATTTTTACAAAAATATACAAGACTGTCTCTTGCCATTTGTTGTCTAGTTCTAGTATGAAGTTAGCACAGTACAGACTACAGGGCCTCGTCAGTATTATAAATCAGCAAATAAAAGTTGACTGATCAAAATCAAAGAATATTTTAAACAAATTTAAGAATTAAATTAACAATATCTGGACAAATCTAATATAGAATGATATATGTATTACAAATATAAAAAACTGAATTATTTGCTAGACGTACATTACTTTAACATGACACAAATGACGAATGACATATGACTTTTCGCGTGGTGGTGGTTCGTTCAATTTGATATCTTATCCAGATTCTGATAGTACAAAACAGCTATTTACGTCTTTTATTCAATTTTGTGATTGTCGATTTTTTTTGATCAGTTTTACTTGTAAAAAGTAGCAAAAACAGTGCAACTAGTTTTCGATAACTAGTGTATAAGTTTCTGAATTCTATATTTTAATAATTTGTACCTATTTTTAAATATGAAATACTTGCTATCCTTACTGTTTGTACTAATCTGCATACATTTGTCGACTAGTAAGTCCACGACCGGTAAGTCATACTTTGGTTCTACATGCGAAACAGGGAAATTAATATTTTTTATTTTTAGATTTGAAAGATGAAAAAATTAATATAAATGGTATCACTGCTAAGATCCCGGGTTCTGAAGATGTTTGGCCGGGTAAGTTTAAGCAATTCTATCTATTTAGTAAGATTTGCTAAAAAGTTTTTATGTATATAGAACCCATCATACCAACTATTACACCAAATACTACTATACCCCCTACGGTAACTACATCTAAAACTACTACGTCTTCAACTGTTCCTACCTCTACTAGTTCTACTACTACTACTCCTGCTTCTACTTCTGTTAGTCCAAAAACCACTACTGTAAAACCAACATCTACTTCTGAAAAACCATCATCTACCAGTGAAAAACCAACAACTACTACTAAGCCTTCTTCAACTGTGAGTCCTAATTCTACTACTAGTAGTACTACTACTACTACCACCACCACCACAGCGAAACCAGATCCTACACCTGAACCTCATAGACGGTAAGTCACTTTTTGTTCATCTATGGGACTAAAATAAATTTTAAGAGTAATTTAAACGTATCAGTATACAATATAAAAATGGTTAGTGTCAAAACATCTAATAAATGTGGATCTTGCTTGATATTTTACAGAAAAGTAAAATATATCACACAATTTATTAAAATATAAAATACATATTACATTCAATCGGTTCCAAGTAAAATATTACTATTTACAATAAATAGGTGTAAATTAAATTAATTCATGTAGTAAATTATCGTTCAATGACTAGTTTTGAAATTTATCATACAGTATTCCAGTCTGGTCACTTTTTAAAATAAAACGTCTTGTAAGACAGATAGTTTGGTTTTTCAAAAGGTAACTCAACTGTTTTTAATCTAAACTTAGTTTTATTTGCTAAGCTATTGATAAATTGATAACAAATGAATCTGAAAAAATATGTAAAAAAAATAAAAATAAAACCTTCGATAGTTGGTGATGATGACAGCAAGTAAAATATAATTAGTGAAAAATTATTTATTATATGAATCGTTTGAATAATAAATATAATCTGGGTCTGTAGTTCTACACAAATCACATTTGTTGTTAAATTTTTTTATCATATATAGTTTCATTATATAAAATGACACTTAGATAAATTTAGCTAAAATTAACGATAAATAATAATTAATGTATTGTGATTAAATAGTTCAAATTTGATGACTGTTAATTTTATTATCAACGTAGGTTAACCATGACGTAGTAAACAGGGTCAAACAGTTTTTTTTTCATATTCTATTAAAGACGTGTTTTTATATACTACTTGTTTCATATGAGAATTTACGTGTTATAATTTGTTGAAAAAAAAATTCTAGGATAATCTCCCAATTTTTTAGTGTTATTAATTTATTTATTTATTTAATATATAATACACAATAATTACAAAAAAATCAATATAATGTGCAACTTCTCCTTTATAATTAAATAAATACCTTACGAGCGTTTTTTTTTTAATTCTGGAGTAGAAATCGATTGTGGCATAGGTATATTTTCTCTCTATTCCTGTTATCGAGCGTTTTTTCATTAATATAAAATTTAATTTTATGTTGGTACTGCAGGGTACTACTTTAACGCATATTTGAATAATCATTACCATCTTTAAGGAGGTACGAGTGAATTTTTTGTAAAAAATTATTTTCAACTTTGAAATTAATGTGTTAACTGAAGACCAATTGGTTTGAACGTGTGCAAAAGAGTATCGATCTTAGTGGGACATATATACTCAGCGACATTAGAAGTGTTGCACCCAGAAGGAATCATTTCTTAATCTTAATTTTTTGACAACAGAATGACTATATTTAAAGAATGCTATGATAACAATATCAATGTTTTATCTTTAATAGTTTTTGTAAAAATAAAATTTTATCTTAAATTAAAAAAAAAACGATTTATGAAGACCGGTTGGTAAAGAAATTTTTAATTATTGTTCTTCAGTCTAATTGTAGTCAGTGTAACAAAAGGCCTCGAGAGTTCGAGGACATCAAAATTACCACCATGATAGCGATTTTGACAGGGGTAGAATTGTTGCCTATAAAGAAATGGGTTTGTCGTATCGCCAAATTGCCCTTCGTGTTAATTGTACGGCAATGACGGTAATGCGTGTGTGTCGTGTGTGGACAAACGAAGGTAGAGGAACACGAAGAAGACCAACTGGCCAATCAAGGCGTACCACAGATAGGCGCTTCAGACTACTTGCTCTGCGAGATCGTTTTGTAACTACTCGTCAAATCTCTGATCAATGGTTTGGAGAGGAAGGTAGACCTGTTATTATGCGTATACTATAACGTCGCATTCGAGCCTTTGGACTGTTTTTATACCGCCCACGACTAGTGCTATCTTTGACCCTGGACCATAGCCATCAACGTTTAAATTAGTGCAGAGAACGGCAGCAATGGATGGAAGAATGGCATAATGTAGCATTCAGCGATGAATCGCGATTATGTTTAGGCATGCACGATGGTCGTAGAAGGGTAAGACGCCGCCGTGGAGAGCGACGAGATACCGGGTTTGTTCTTGTAAGACATGTACACGGGACAGTTGGAGTAATGATTTGGGGTGCTATTGCCTTTGGTAGCCGATCACCACTTGTGTTCATTCGAGGCAGTATGACAGCTGCTCGTTATGTTGATGATGTCTTACAAACCACTTTACTGCCTTATCTAGAGGGCCGTCGACACGTCCTTTTTCAGCAAGATAACGCGCGTCCCCATATTGCTCGTCGAACTATAGACTTTCTCCAAGAAGCTGGCGTTAATGTTTTGCCGTGGCCACCCCGTTCACCAGATTTAAATCCCATCGAACATGTGTGGGATATGATGGGAAGAAGACTGTCCAATTTACACCATCCTCCACTAACTCTGGCACAGTTAATCCATGAAGTTCAAGTTGCATGGAACGAGATACCACAAGCTGACATTGATCATCTCATTTTGTCAATACCTAGACGTGTACATGAGTGTATTCAGTTACGGGGTCGCCAAACACATTATTATTTTTTTTTGTTATACGTTATTAAAAATTCTTGAAAATATTATCGTTTTATTCTCGATGTAAATCTACCATGTTGCCAAAAAATTAAGATTAAGAAATTATTCCTTCTGGGTGTAACACTTCTAATGTCACTGAGTATACTTTAAGTATATATATTTTTTGTATTTATGGCTATATGCAATACTAAAAAGACAACCCTCGTACTAGCAGGACCCTTGTTTACCTAATTTCTAAATTAGATTTTTACATCAGAATGGTTTCCGATAATTTTGTTAAAGAGATAAAATACTTTATAAGATTTCAACAATTGTATTTTATTTACCTTGAACCTACAAGTTGTTTTTCTGTTACGGTATTAATAAGCAATGCCCTTGATTTATCACATAATTACTCACAATTTTTGTATTACAAATTTAACATCGCAAGTAGTATTTGCATTAAGTATAATGTTTAATAAACACTCTAGATCAGCAGTTCTCAAACTTTCATACTACCAATTTAATTTCAAACAATTTTGTGCCCCGCGAGAATTAGGTACGTAGTGAACTCGGGGAATTAAAATTCGATCATTAAAAAAAACAGATGACAAATTTTCAGAAAACGAGAAAGTCAACAAAAAAGCTTTGTTAGCATCATGCAAAGTGGCTTACAAAGTAGCTAAATGGAAAAAACCACACACTATAACAGAGCAACTCAGTACCAAATTACTGGATCGAACATCCAAATGACTTCTTAGTAATAAATTCCAAAGTAGTACGGATTTTGTTAGTTTTCCACACGTCCTGTCTTTGTGAAACAGGATTTCTACTGTTGCTTCGTGAAAATCTAAATATCGAAATAAGCTTCAACTAGAAACGGAACTCAGAGTCGCCATTTCGATTGTGGAATCCAATTTACAGGGATTGTGTGCCACAAAGCAAGCTCATGTCAGCCATTCTAATCTAATCTAATTTAAATAAACCTGGCATGGTCTTTCCTGTGAAACTCCATGTTTTAGACACTGCTTCCTATGGGAATATTGTGACCAGGTTCGGCACCAAGAGTCCTACATGCACCCGATGCGTGTAGTTTGTTCAGCTGAAGATCATCACTACCGCTGATTTTCAGGTAGGCATAAATCCAGGTGTCCCAAGTTCTTGAGGATTTGGATGACTATCCTTGAGTTACTGTTGCTACAGGGCAGTTCCCTTTATACGAGAACTGAGTCCTGTGACTAATTCCTCAAGGTGGTGATAGAAATCAGGGTTCGTGTCACCGAAGATGAGGAACCGTTTATGGTCCTAGACCTCACACTCGAATAGAATGTGAGTTGCCGTCTCATCTTCCATGGCTCATAGTTGGCACGAGGTGGGTTTCTGTGTCAGAATCCCCATCTTTCGAAGGTGTAGTCTGAATGGTCCATACGCAGTGTGCAGACCCACCAGTACTCTTATCTGACTCCTGCCAAGATTCAGTATATCAGACGTCAGTTTTTTGGAGTAGCCTTTGAACGTCAGCTTCGAATTCCTCAGCCCTACAGTATCGACTCTTCTCAGACCCAGTTCCTAACTTTGGTCCTTACCCAGGCTCTAGGCAATCCCAGTGCAGGTTCTGGACCAATGAATCGTTTATCCGCTCCCTTCTTGGCCAGAAGGTCCGCGATTTCATTGCCCTCAAAACCCTTATGCCCTGGCACCCACTGCAAGAAGACCTTGTTGTGTCTTGCCATTGAGGTTTTGTATGCACTCCCAGATCAGTTTGGAACTAACCCGGAATTGTTTTAAGACCAGCAGTGCAGCCTAGCTGTCTAAGAAGAAAGTTATCCTCTCCCCTCTCCAGCCAGGGCCATTAATCCTTATAAGAATATTTAAAACTTGTTAGGCTTAGTGTGTAGTTCAATATTTGACAATAAAAATTTAATAAATTGTTTTTCCATTTGCGTCCCATTACTAACTTAACACACCCACTCTGGGAGCGTGGCGTTACATGGTTTGAGAACAGCTTCTCTAGAATTTGACCTTATTTTTCTTAATATTAATATTTTCCAATGTTTATGGTAATAAAATAATTTAAATATATATCTTTTAGGTTTGATGGTCCCAGTTTTGTTGGAGGCATCGTATTAGCTGTGGGTTTGACTGCCATAGGATTTGTAGCATTTAAATTTTATAAAGCTCGTCTGGAAGTGAATTATCATACTCTCTAACCCCATGACGGGTTCCAGTTAAGTGTCTAAAATCATTTTCATTTCGTAAAAAGTGCTGAAAATATGTCTATAAATTTATCGAATATTTTAAAATTTAGTCGAATATTATTTTTTTGCTAATTACCCATTTTTTAGTTGAAAAACACATTTTTTAAAAATCATTAATTACTAAGTTTTAAAGCTACAAATTATTTTTTTTAAACCGGCCAGAAATTAGTACTTTCCGGCTTTTTTTTGGTCAGAAAATCTCATTTTGTCGGCCAGAAAATAAAAATGAGTCCGGTAAAAGCTTTCACAATAATTTTCCGGTCCGGTCCGACAAAATGAAATTTTCTGACCCAAAAATAAACCGGAAATTACTAAATTCTGGCCGGTTTAAAAAAAATATTGTACGTAATACGTCCCAAAAGTGCATTATTCTTCTAGTTTTTGATGTTTCAGAAAGAGAAGACAAATATCAATCTTGTTATGTTTATTTGTACTAAATCTTTTAAAAATCTATGAAAATTTTGTCCTCTTATAATCATTCTATATATTTTATACATTTTAATACATATTTTGAATATACTCAGAAATATCTATACGTATGATTTAAGTAATTGTGGAGTTAAAAAAATCCTAATGTTACCCGAATAGCACATAAAAGTTATAATTAAAGCAGTTACCAAATAGAAATATTAAATATTAGTTTGTGATTACAATCTACGTTAGTTTTTAAGATGATGTTTATTTAAAACCCTTTCGAGACGGGTTTTTTTCTGGGATACTTGGGAATACTATAAAGGTATTTTTATGTTTGTATAAGTCAAAATTATCATTTGTAATAGAAAATTTCCAAAAAAATATCAAGGGGTTGAGGGGGTTGGTGGTACAAATAAGTACCATTAGTCTTTTGTTGTGGTGCTTATATGTACCATCAGTCCTATAGAAATTTTTTATTAAATATATCTTTGATATATACTTTACAAAATATTTTAATTATGATATTTAGCAAAACATTTCAGGCATAGAGGAATGTCAAACAATTTACACATTAACTTTGTGCGACTTTGCTTTTTGTTTTCGGCACACCTTTTGCACCTTCTTCTGGTAGTACCTTCCTCTGGTAGATGCAAAGATACGTTTTCGAGACGCTGCCTTTTTTTAGATGGTCTTCCGGTTTTTGATAATCGTCGCACAGTTGCTTTTTCTCTTCCTTCCTTGATCATTTCTTCCGCCAGGGGCACTATAAATTGCAGGAAAGGAATTTTGTTTCTTGTCTTTTCTTTATAGATTATCCATGCGTTTACCACAGTCATCATAAGCAGGCGATAGAAAACCTTCTTCCACCATTTAGTTGATTTGCGATCTAGTTCGTATAATCATTTGATCCGCCAAATCAACCCCTCCCATAATTTCTCTATATGATGCAACCATTTGTGGACAAGGAACACTGATTTTAGAGCCATCTTTTACAGTTTTCTTGACAGACACAATATCAGTATTATGACAATTGCTCAACATAAGGACTTCTTTTGTGTCTTGCCATTTTACAAACAACAGCCCATCTTTGCTGCACTGAAATAAATATTCCCCTCTTTTTAGTTTTTCCTTGATTTTAGGTAAATATTTTCTATTTGAATTACAACTTCCCACTGCCGCGCAATCTGTATTCTGTAATAGAGTGGTCGAAGTAAAAAAGCGATCAAAACAAAAGGTAATATCTTTCTCTCTTGCTGTAGAGATTAGTTTATTCACTACACGCTCTCCAAGAGTTCCTTCTAGATGTTCAGTTTCGCGACCTGTGTAGATATTAAAATCGTATGTATATCCAGTAAAGGAATCTGATCTAAGCCACAACTTAATTCCTCTTTTCACGGGCTTCAGTGGCATATACTGCTTCAAGGTCGAACCCCCTTTGAATTTCGTCATTGATTCGTCTATACTTTGAAAGCTACTATCTTGACGGCATTTCTGGAACGTGCCTTTCAAACATTGTACTACGTCATCAATATAATAAGTTTTACAGTATTCTGCTGGTTTTTTCGGTGATGCAAAATACAATTTTGAAGAAATCATTTTGAATCTATCTCTAGCTATTGCATTTTGTATGGATATATTGCCCAAAGAAGGATGAGTGGACCAGTAGTCACTAATTTGCGGAACACGATTGTAGCACATAACCAGCATACAACCAAGCACGACTTCGACTTCACCTGCATCAGTTTCTTTCAAACGAGCATTCCTCTTTGATTGTTTATATATTTGAATTCTTTCATTCGTACACTGAGCAATGTATAAAAGTAAAGAAGATGGAAATAGTTTTCTAAAACATTGATACGGCGAAAAATTAGCATGTATATCGGAGGCTATTTTGCAAGTGCGTTTACTAGAAATTTGCCTTTTTGGAACAAAATTTTTCTCTGGTTTTGACCATGAAATAAAAGAATTACAGCAACTTGCATTTTCTACTGGAGCTTTATTTTCTTTTTGAATTTCATTTTCGTCTGAAACTTCATTTTCTTCTAGAGTTTCTTCATCTATTTCACTTTCTTCATAACAAGATTGGTCGTCGGTATCAGATTCATCACTAGTTTCAGATTCAGAAAGTTCATATGAATCGTCACTGCAATCCGAGTCAAAGGACATACCCTCTGCTAACTCTTGTAGCTCTTTTTCTGTTAGCGGCCTTTTCTTATCCATAGCTGTAAATAATACTAATGGTAAATATATGTACCACTTCATAGGACTAATGGTACTCATGCGTACCAGATAGCCGATTGCAAGAATATTTATCTAACTGTACAAAAATTATAGAATTAAATAGCACTTACCATCTAAACAAACAAATAACTATTAATATGGGATCAATTTTCACACTAATGAGTTATATTTTTGCATTAGTTTCAATAAAAGCATTCACTAAACATACTGCGTTATACAATGTGCTCCAGTAAAATCAACAAATGTTAGGTTATCAAAACTTTTTGTGTCTGCGCAATCGCAGAAATCATACTGATGCATCAGAAGACTAAATGGTATACGAATAAACCAAATTCAACAGTATTAAAAGTGTTTAGTCCTGACATGAAACTTAGTGGTACATACCGTGTACCAGGAGTCTCGAAAGGGTTAATAAATTTTAACTTTTAGTTTTACATTGTCAATAATATTTTAACTCACATTTATTTAATATCTTTAATATCTTTTATCTGCATATTTTATTATTTTTAAATATTAAAACTAATATTTGCTTCGACATTTTTTTGTCGTTTAATGTTTAAAGTATAAAGACTGTTTAATATAAATTTCTGTTTCTCCACCCATCACTCATAGGAGATACGTAAATATACATTTCTGACATGACAAATTTTCAGCACTGAATATTCATATTTGCAATTATGTATTGCGTAAATCCCTATATGTAAACGTACCAATGATATAATTTTACTGTATTGTATGTGATATATGTTTAGTTTTTGAAAAATCTTAACTCTCAAGCCTAAACAAAAGTTAATGTAATGTTATTTATGTAGTAATTAACTTTTTTTATATTATGAGTATTGGATTTTTGAAAAAACGGTTGTTGTTGGAGGCTATCATTTTATCGTAAGTATTTATATCAGGTCTGTCGCAAAGGAAATATGATCTAATTGCCCGGGATGTTTTTCAAAATGGTCTATATGTCGGCATACCGCTGTCCCTATATGGACAAATGTAGTCTACCGAACAGAAGTCGCACGGTGTCATATCCGGAAAATATTGTGGGTGGTTGATGGTTAAAATGATATTTTTTTGTCAAAAAACGAACACGTTTTGTCACCAGTCAGAAGGTTTTATCTTTCTTCGCCTCTTTAATGATGTCTTTCGAGTTTTGAATTCTAAACAAATTTTGGTAATCTCTGAGCTTCTGCGGAACAAATCGTGAACACACCTTTCTCAAGTCTTGTCCTCCAAGAACATTGGCGATCAGTAGCATAACTTTTACTTTGTCCACAGCTGACCTAAATAGTGTCGTGGTGTTCACTCCAAACCACTGGATGTTCCCTGAATAATTACATGTATCATTTCATATTTCGGATTTCTCATCACGTGGGCAACGTACTCTAATTTTCTTCTTTTTATGACATTCAGTACTTCTCTTTCTTTGTTTAATCGCTTGATTTGTCATTGTGTCCATCCACGATTTCCTCAATATTGTGCGGCAAGCCCTTATTTCAACAGCTTCAATCCTCTTCCACATCGTGTTCGTGAGGTTCTATGCTTCCAATCCATAGAACAAAATTTTGAACACAGCAGCGTGATACTCGTATTCTTAGCACAATTTTAAACTCTGTTGGTTGATACCTTTTGCATTTTCCTAAATGATGTCCTCGCTTGCTCTAATCTACATTTGATTTCCTGCGATAAGTTCCATTTTTCATTCACCCAGCAGCCAAAATACTCGTACGCTTATACTATCTGCACTATGTTTCAATTTGTTCTAATATATGCTAAGTTATATTTTTGTTTTTGCTGATGACCATCCATTGAGTTTGCTTTATGTTCATTTTTAGACCCTTTGTCGGCTATAGTCCGTCACTGAATATAAGAGTACCTGTAAATCACACCTGATGATTATTCCATTGGCAACTATACCATCTGTTCTGTCTTCTATTCTTTCTCTAAGGATCTTTTCTGCATATAAATTAAACAAAAGCGAGGAGAGCCCGTAATCTTGTCTAACTCCGCTCATAATAGGAATTTCTTCAAATGTCTGGTTGTTAATTCTAAAGTCAGCGGTCTGATTCCATTACAACTCGACGTCCATCCAGGTCTATCTCTTTTAATATAGCCATTGTGTCGAATGCTTTCTCATAGTTGACAAAGCAGGCATATATATCAACATTCACGTCCCGACATTTCTTTATAAGTACCTGAATGTTGAATAGTGCTTCCTTCTTGAAATCATTCTTGAAACCAAATTGAGTTGCCGATATTTTCTTCATATTTGGTATATATTTTTGAAGGAACCATTTGTAGAAACAACTTGTTCTATATTCAATTTTTGACCGATGTTAAAAAGGTACTTTCACTTTGAGCGTGAAGTGGTTCGATTGTCATAAAATTTTGAAAGAACACTAGCCCCAATAAGAGATGGAGTTACTTCTTCTTCTGCTGCCGTGCACCTACAGTGCGTTGGCGATTATCTTATCGTCAGACATCTATTTTTAGCGGCATGACACAGCTCACCGGTGTTATTTATACCAGTCCAGTGTTTTATATTGCGTAGCCATGACATTTGTTTCCGGCCTATACCTCTCTTTCCTTCGATCTTTCCTTTTATGATCAGTTGGGGTATTGTATATCTTTCTCCTCTAAGAACATGACCCAAGTATCCAACCTTTCGCACCTTGATCAAGTTGAAAAACTCTCTCTCAGTCCCTGCTCTTCTTAGTACATCTTCGTTCCTCACTTTGTCTGTCCATGATATGCTCAGCATTCTTCGAAGGGTCCACATTTCTAGTTTATTGATGGACGATACCTTTAGTGTCCATGTTTCCATGCCGTACAGTAAAATTGACCACACATAACATTTAACCATTCTATACCGAAGGTCAAAAGAGAGTTTACGGTTACATAACATCGGTTTAAATTTAATAAATGCCTGCCTTGCGTTTCCAATGCGGCATTTAATTTCCTGCTGAGGGTCCCATTGCTCATTTATAATAATTGTCCCTAGATATTTAAACGTCTTCACTTGCTCGATAGGCGTGTTATCTATATGCAGTTGGGCACTTAAAATTGCATTTCTACTTATTGCCATGCACTTGGTTTTCGTTGCATTTATTTTTAAGCCATATGATTTCCCAACATTGTTTATTCTATCTATTAATAATTGCATCTCGTGTTCGTTGTCTGTGAGTATTGCCGTATCGTCCGCATAGCGAATATTATTCAGCGGGTATCCATTAACTTTGATGCCATAATCATAACCTTCAAGAGCCTCAGCAAAGACATTTTCTACATAGAGGTTGAACAGCATAGGGGACAAAATACATCCCTGGCGTACTCCTCTTAAAACTTCGAAGTCTTCTGTGTTGGTTGACTGATTCAGCCTAACCCGTGCTTTCTGGTTCCAGTAGAGGTTTTGGATAATTCTTATATCTCTGCTGTCGATGTTGGCGCTCTGCAGCGTTTTTATCATAATGTCATGCTTGACGGTATCAAACGCCTTCTCGTAGTCGATGAATGTGATATAAACATCTTTTCGTTGATCAATGCAGTTTTGAATGAGGGTATTTAGACAGAAAACTGCTTCGCGTGTACCCATACCGTTCTTGAAACCAAACTGGGTCACTCCACTTAGCTCTTCTAACTTTCTGAACATCCTTGTGTGAAGGATCCGGAGGAATAGCTTGAGCATATGACTCATTAAACTAATCAGTCGATGATCTTTGCATTTTACTGCTTTTGATGTCTTAGGGATCATTATGAAAGTTGAGTAGAGCCAGTCGTTTGGAATGTGACCTGTGCTATAGATTTCGTTGAAAAGATTTACCAACGTGTCAATGTTATCGTCTTCGAACAGCTTTATAGCCTCGGTGGGAATGTCATCTGGTCCAGTAGCTTTACTCAGCTTTGCTACTTTTATGGCGTGTTCTACCTCACTTCGGATAATGGGAGGGCCGGATAGATTTTCAGTGGGTATGCTTATGCTAGGATGTTCTGGTCTGTCATCACTAAATAGAGATGAAGCGTAATCCCTCCATGTCTTGGCCAGTTCTTCCTGGGTATTTATAAAATCATTCTGGTCATTTTTTAGGCGGGTGGTTTGATATTTCTTGTGTACATGTGAGAACTCCTTAACTTTTTTGTGTAGTCCGAAGCTATCGCCCCTCATTTGTAAGAGCTCTAATTCTTCACAGCGGTCCTTTATCCAATTTTCCTTTGCTACCTTAATTTTTGTTCTTATTATTTGTTGCGTTTCTTTGTATTTTTGTTGGATTTTGTATAGTCTACGTTGTTCCATTAAATCAAGAATTTCGTTCGTCATCCACTCGTTTTTGTTGATTCTTTTTATCTTATTTGCGACTTCACCGTTAGCTACATTTATAGCTGTCTTTATTTTTTCACAAGTTCCCTCTATGTCCTGGTGACCTTGTTCTATTTTTCGTAAGTTTTCGTTGATATGTCTGCTATAAGTTGCTTTAAGATGCTCGTCTCTCATTAGTTCCCTCGTGTCCATAGATTTGTTATTAGCTGTTTTCTTAATTTTTGACAGACGAAGTTTTATATTCGCAATCAGTGGATTGTGATCAGACCCTATATCTGCACCGGGATATGCCGCCACTCTCTTAATACAATTTCCGAATCTTTTGTTTATTAAGATGTAGTCAATTTAATTTCGTATGATGTGATTCGGTCGGTCACCCGGTTACTAGTATCGGATATTTCTTAAAAGTCCTGTTTACTTTGTGACAGACGTTATATTACATTTTTTTAACTCACATTAATAAAAAATACATTTTATTTATTTTATTTTAAATTTGTTTTTTAAAAAAGAAGGAATAGTGTACTTCTTTTTCATTTCTGTGAGTTTAGTTTATCTAGTTTTAGGAATTATTTTTCTTGTGGTAATAAATAGTTTAGTCTTTTTTTTGTGATAACGGTAAATGAATATTTTTCTTTTCTATTCGAAACTATTAAAATTTTATTAATAAGCCATTTTGATAATGTGATAGTGGATCTGATACATACAGATTTTGTTAAGAGTAAAGATATCTGTTCTAAAATAATAGTTTTTTACATTTTTTTTTAACTTTACATTTTATAGACTGTTTGGAAGATATACTCTAAAGTCTAAGCTTTTTAATCACAAATGGTTATTTTTTATTTAATAAAATAACTATTTTATAAAATGTTCTTGCATCAGGCAGCATTAATCCATCACCAAAAGATCTTATTATATTATCCAACATTATTTTATTGTTTATTTTTGTACTGTATGGTAGTATACTTACTCTATCTGTGAAATATTTCCTGAACCATACTTTCAAAATGTTTATTTCCTATTACATAAGAGAGAATATATTTCTATTATTAACAGAATCTGTAATTGTTAATTTGTAATATATTATTAAGTCTATAAAATGCTTAAAAAAAGAAACTTACGTCAATAATATTAGAGAGCTTATTTGATGATATATACATATATATATAAAATATACGCACGTTGCTTAATCCACAAGTTTGAATTTAGAAAAGTGTGAAAAGTTTAGTTTTCATCTTAGCTAAATTCAAGTAGTGCTATTTTAAACAAATCAGTTGTCAGTAGCATCATTTCATCATATTATATTAATAATTTTTGTCTATATTAGAGCTTATAAAATTTGTATCAGTATCTTATATTCCAACAAAACTACAACTAGACTAAGATCCGAGAATCTGCAGGAATGTGGTTTTTTGATGAAACTTAATTTTCATGATTGATAAGTGATAGCAGAATAGATTACAGCAGGGTTGGTTGCCCATGAAAATTTGGCTTGAAAAACATGTATATGGAAGTCACTAACAAAACCCAACTATAATATATTTCTTTCTTCTTTAGAATCCTTTCAAAGTCCACTCTTAGACATAGGTCTTTCCAAGACGTTTTCATTCTTTTCTGTCCTGCATCTCCTGTCTGCTATTTCCTTAATGTCATCTACCCAACGTCTTTGTGGTCTGCTAATGCTTCTTTTATCGATTATTGGTCCCCAGAGAGTAACCTACTTGGTCCATCTCTTGTGATATGCCTTTCTCAGGTCCACCTTGCATTTGCGACAGTAAATAACATCTTCCACCCTTGTTTTTCTTCGATGTTCTTTGTTTTTTATGTTGTCTCTCAAACTCATTCCCAGCATAATCCTTTCTATTGCTCTTAGTGTTTGTACGAAGTCAATTTGCTGTTTTGGTTATTAGGGATATTCCATACCAAACGTTATCACAGGTAAAATATAAGTACTAAAGACTTTTCTTTGAAGATAGGCGTTTCCTTATTCCCTAATTCCTGTGGTTGCCCACGAATTTTCCTTGCTGTAATCTAATCTGCTATTAATTATTATTAATGAAAATTAAGTTTTATAAAAAAAACAGTTATCTGCAGATCTCGGTCTATACAGCATTTCCCTATTTTGGAACGATTTCATATTTATTATATTATATAACTCTTTTTTATATTTTTTGGTGCAACTGACTACTGATCACTAGTTTGATATATATATAATTTGTTTTTGATTATTGTACTCGCTATATTACACAATCTGTCCGTTGAAAGTGCTCTTAGTAGAGTGTAAGATATACTCGAAAAGCAAAAGAATTTAAAAAATGGTGCGCTCCTAGTCCAGTTGGTATATTTTTTAAGAATTTTAATACCTAGTTAAGAAATGTATTGTAAAATAAATTGATATATTTTCTAATTATGACTTCTATGACTAGATGAGTTTTCTCGAATACTTTTGTAGATATTTAAGTCTGTAGTAACGATTTTACAGCACAATTCGTGCAATCTTTTTTTTTGTTATAATGTAGGTAGTTATTTCAAATTTATCTCAACTTATTTGGTGGTCCAATAAATACATATGGAAATTAATGCTTTTATTTTTTTTAAACTGTTGTCCCCAACTCTCAGTAGCCCATTAAACGTAGTGATAATAGGAGGGAAAGTTGCAGAAGGTCCTAGTGTGGGCTTAAAGGCAATTCTAAACTTTCCCCCCTTGCATTTACATAAAGAGAGAATTATTGCTCTGGAAAGTATCTATAGGTTAACAAGGACTAAGTTTCTAAAAATCGTCGATCTTTCAGTGCAACTTGCGATTCTATAGACATATCTCCAAAACGATATTTCGAACTCACACTAAAAAATGTAACTATGAATGAGTGTGAGTTAACAAAAAACGAAATCGCTCAACTTTCAAAAAAGTCTCTACTTACCCTACCGATAAGTCCAATACACCAGAAGAAGTAGGCATAGGGGTTGCAGGTCCTAACAAAAGATTCTATATAGCCCTGAAAAACAGGTGACCTACCTGAGTGTCGATTTACTCGAACGCTCAGGTGGGAATCCGATGTTGAGCTTACGCTCAACAAAATGAGAAGACGAGCGTCTCTCCTAGGTGCACTGGGCGGTAGACTCGGAAGAGGTGACACCAAAACCCTACTCCACATATACAAAACCTTTATCAAACCTCTGGTCCAAATTCTGCTCTCCTCCAGAGACTTCTCCACTCTATCTATGCCACAGAAAGAGCGATCATACGTAAAGTGAAAAATCTACACTTCCTCTACCCAAGTCAACTTGTCTACAACAACACAAACATACCGCCTCTTCCTTCTCACTTTTAGACACTTCAACAGAGGTACGTCGCTCGGACTCTTCAGGAAACGAACACCACAGCCCACACTGGAATGGAGGACTCCGAAGAAGATCCAGAGTACCGAAAAACAAGATTCCTCTTCCTCCAAACAGTAGACAGGGACCTTCCGAAGGTTTCTGTGGCTCCCTTCGTCCTTGCCAAATGGAGGAGACACGCCGCAGCGTTAATCTCCCAATCCCACATTGCACCACCTGGGTTACACCTCCACGTACACTCACACCAAAAAGAAAAGACTCTTTAGGTACGTTCAAGCGCCATGGATGGCAAGAAGATAAAAGATCTACAGTTAAAGCAATCCCACCTGCTGCAAATGGGGAGGTTTGTGAGAGCGAGGCCGACGACCGATACTAACATCATCCAAACTTTCCCATCCACTCCCTGAAAAGGACATAAGTCCTACAACAGGGCCCTCAAATCCAACACTCCTATAAACTTTCTTTCATCCAACCATCAACCTCTTGTCTGAAAAACACTCTTACGATCTTCCAACAAACTTCTGTGCTCAAGAGTGAATTAAAAAACGCCTCAATTCATCCAGAATATTTGTTAACTCCAATAGCCAAGCTGTTTTGAAGGCATTACAATCTACCGTGTTCGAGTCCAAAACAATCTGGAACTACAAACTGTCTTTTAAGTAACTTGCTAAATATTACAAAAGAGATTGTCAGAAACGAGATTGCTATAGTTTCGAAAAAGAAGGAGCTAGTATTCCTTTTATTGAACCTGAACCTTTCTGTAGCGACTTCGAAGTACCGCATCATGGATGAAGTTCAAAAGTGAAAAAAAGAACTGCAGGCTACTAGAAAAACGCTACAAGTCAAAGAAAAGCAAAATGGTTAATACGACCTTCACATCATCCAGCATTTTGCATCCAAAGTTGAAGATAGGTCTCCCCTAATTTCTTCCAGTTCTGTCGGTCTTGGGCTTCCTGCAACCAATTTCCAACAACTCTTTTGACGTCGTCTGTTCATCGTGTAGGTGGTCTTCCTCTGCTTCTTCTATCTGCTCGTGGTCTCCACACTGCAATCTTTTGGGTCCACCTTCCGCCTTCTTTCTGGCTACATGGCCCTCCCAATTCCACTTTAGGCATGCTATTCGCTCTATGACATCAGTGACGCCTGTCATTCTTCTGATTTCTTCGTTTCTAACCCTGCCTGTGAGAGTCAGTCCAAGTAATGGACGTTCCATTCTTTTTTGGGCCACTCTAAGTTTGGTTGCTGTGGCCTGGGTTAACAATAGTGTTTCGGCGCTTAAGTCAAGACTGGAAGCACACATTGGTCAAACGTCACCTTTTTCAGATAATTTGGCATGTTGCTCTTGAAGATGGCTCATAGAGCTCCATATGCGGCCCATGCTTAGGTGATTCTTTTTTGTAGTTCGGCAGTTTGATTGCCCTGGCAATTTGGATTTCATGCTCTAAGACCCCTAAGTATTTATATTTATGGACCAATGCTTTTTCGTTGGAGTCCACTTTTGGATTTTCGCTTGGTACCAGGTTTGTCATGTATTTTGTCCTTCCAAAATTAATGTTAAAACCAACTTTCTTACAGGTGGCATCTAACTCGGTAAGCATATAGTCTTTTAAGTCGTCTGTTATAAGAACTATGTAGGTGCAGAGCCTTTCCCTATCGACTTTGGTGCAGACATAAGTTAAACAGTTCCTTTATGTTCTTTAAAAGTCTGTCTCCTCCAATCTTTACGGCTTTTATAACGATATTGTCTTCTTCTGGAGCTTTATTTCTTTTCATTTTCCTTAATGCTTTCCTTATTTTGTCTGTTGATAGATCATGAATCAATTCCAATCCTTGGTTGACTAATCTTTTTCCTCGATCTTCTAGTTGCTCATCTTTGTTGACTGTTGTATAGTTCTGTATCTCTATCCTTTAATTTCGTTTATCATGTTCCTTACCTCTATTACTTTGCATTTTTCTCCTCTCTCCCATTAAGTCTTGTGTTTGAAGACTTATTATTTTGTTATGTGATGTATTTTGGCAGTGAATCTTCTGGCTCTCTTCTATATAACTTCTATTATAATGACATTAAGGTTCTTGACATTTAGGTCTGTATTCTTATTGCTTTTGAGAATGCTGTTGATATCTTCTTCAAATGCATTTATATTATTAGGCTTTTTCCAGTTAGTTGTGGACTTCTTTTTGATCATGCAGTATCTCTCTTTTCCAAGGTCTTGTATCGAGGCTTTTACCATTCTGTGGTTGCTACATGTTAAAAACTGATTTGGAACTGTAACATCTTTAAAGATTTGCTTCTTGTCAGTGGTCATAAAATCGATAGTTTATCCATTCGAGCTCTGCCACGTCCATCTTCAATGTTCTTTTTTGTAGAAGAAGCTTCATTTGGAACAGATTTTTTTTCCAGCAGGTAACCAAATTTTCCCAGTGATGTTTCTGTACCATCTACCTTCTGAACTTATTAGTCTTTTTATGTTCGAATTGGACGTAAGGTATTGTCGAATTTATTTTATCAACGTTGACTTACTGTATCAATATTGTCAATCGTATTGCGGTATAAATGCCTCGTTTGAGTAGAAAGATAAAAGATAGAACCAACAAACATTCTAAAACCAACCTATCATATACTTTGTTTGTAACATTTGTAACATACCTCTATTCCAACTATCATAAGTTGTTTCGCTATCACGGTATGGCCAGACACATTTTGCACCATCGTAATTTCTCCAGGTGTCAGTTTAATATTCATTTCGGAAGAGAATTTGCATGGAGTATGTGCAATGCAGTAAACACAGCCGAAACAAGGTGTCAGAGATGTCTGGCATCACGCAACTTTGCCGTCACTCAACTAGAGGACAGGTTGACTATCTTTTTTTGTATGCATTTCCAGAATTATTTTATGTTGAATATAACCGTGTATAGACTCTGAAATGTAATTTAAACTCATGTGTGTTAAATTGAAACAAATCGAATGTTATTACATAAAATGTTTTTATTTGTTCTGTTATTTAAAAGTAATTTCAATTTATTCCGAAATTAACATTAATTGGAGAGAGTTCTTTTTATGAATTCTTTTACCACTTTCTTCCATTCACTTCTGTCCAATGCTTTTTCTTTCCAGTTCTCAATGTTACTTCTTTGCAAGTCTTTATAGACGTTCTCTTTCCACCTCTTTCTTGGTCTACCTTTCCTTCTCTTTTGTATTGGCTTTCGTGAGAGTATTATTTTCGGTATTCTTTCTTTGTCCATTCTTTCGATGTGTCCTAAATATCGTATTCTCTGCGATTTAATTACCGTCGTTATTTTTGGATCTTTATATAATTCTTCTAATTCTTTGTTATTTCTCCTTCTCCACTGATCATCTATTTTCACACCTCCATATATTGATCTTAGTATTTTTCTCTCCAATCTGTCTAAAAGGTTTATTTCTAATTTGTTGAGCACCCATGTTTCGCTGGCATATGTAGCTGTGGGCATGATAACTGTCTTGTAGATTCTTGTTTTTACTTTTCTTGACACGTGTTTGGATGTCATTAGTTTTCGTAGTGCTCCATACTTTTTGTTTGCTTTTGCTATTTCTTGCCTTTATCTCCTGCTCCTCATGTCCCTTTTCATCTATTTGAACACTTCTTTAGCTCTTTTGAACATGTAGGTTTTTTCTCCGTCTATTTGTAATATGTTATCTTCTTTTTACATTTCACCCATAACCATGTTTTGTTTTCTCTTCATTTATTGCAAGTCCAAATTTTCTTGCTTCTTTTATTAAATTCTTCACCAACCTTTATAGTTCCTTCGTACTTGTTGTTGACAGTGTTAGGTCGTCTGCGAATGCTATACATTGGTGACCATTTCTAAATATTATCTCCTGCATGTTTATCCTGCTTTTTCTAATTATTCCTTCCAATACCAGATTGAACAAAGCTTTATTATTTCATTTACAAAGTGCAATTTGCCCACCACATAAGTTGACATGCAAACCCAGACCATCACGGAAGCAGGAAACTTAACTTTCTTTTCAAGAAAATCGTTATGAAAAACTTCTTTGGTTCTTATGACCCGGCTTCGAGGGTCACCAATGCAAATCTCGCTTCATCGATCCACAAAATAGTATTCCATTGGTTTTGAGACCAAGTTCTGTGCTCTCTAGCCCAAAAATGTCTGTTTTTATTTTGCTTCTGTGTTAGTGAAAAGTTTTAAAAAGCAATAAATTACTTTAAGTCTATAAATTTTTTGTCTCTATGGCTATATATATGCAAAACTAAAAAGACAACTCTCGTAAAAAATGTATTAAGGAACAGATAATAAAAGATCGATAGAACTAAGAAGTTGAAATGTACAGATCTATTATTATGATTTTTAGCCAAAGGTTTGGTCTTTTCCTTTAAGTTAAAAGGAGGAACATTCACTCATCCTTGATACTAAGTATCAAAGGGATTAAGCTCGGTTGGGCTTTTTTTCCGGTTTTTAGACCCACGGGGATGATCTCTACTGTTGGATCCTAAAAACTTTCGGCCAATCGGGACTGTTGCTAGTAGAAACATTTTCTGTAATTCTGTGTAAACGTTCTGGTTAACTCCAAGTTCTTTAATAGAGCTTATCAGGTTTTAAGGTGCATCCAAATTGACCGTTCGCCATTGCCTGAAGGATTTTTTTTCATTTTTTTAACACAGGCCCATAAAAAAGTTTGCTGGATGTGGGACTCACATAGTATGACGTATTTTCTCCCGATGAATACAAATCTGTTGGGGGTCAAACAGAAAAAAAATGGAGATAATGGCTGTGTGAAGAGTGAACATCCGATTTCGAAATCAAATGTCGAATAGAGATGGCCTGAAGTACTTTCCTGAAATTCAGAAGGGTTCTTACCAATACCGAATTTGACTCAATCTACGAATCAGATTTGTAAAATGTTACGTGTGGTCAGTGTTGCCCTTTGGAATGCAGGAATGGACACTAAAAGTAAACTCCTTAAACAGACTCGAAGCATTGTGGATATACAGGCAGATACTGAGTCCAATTAAATATTGCAACCGGTAGTAATCGAAGGAAAGATCGAAGGAGAGAGAGAAGAAGGTAGAAAGAAATTGTCACAATAAAAGCTTTGTTCAGCGCCATCAGCAACAGTGAAGAGTGGACCCATGTGATTGCTAATATCCATTAATGGAAAAGCAGAAAAAAAAGAAGAAGAAACGATTTTATGTAAAGATCTCTTCCTTAAATCATTTAAAAGCACATTACCGACACATGACTGTGTTACTTTATTTCAATATATTATTTACTAAAAACGTTGTATCAAGTAGCAAAATCTATTAATATCTCAATTTTTTTATGGTGAACGTGTGAATGATACAAATCGGAAAAACAGTTAGTATGTGCTGATTTTTAATACGATTTAATGAAACTGTAAGCTGAGAAGACAAATACCGTAACCTTATTAGAATTTGCTGTACTGGGAAACTTCGTTCTAAATCGTAATAATGGGTTCAAAATTCATTTTCGTCCAAAAAGAGATGAAGTTAATTAAAGTTTCCGAAGATCTGTTCGATAAGAAAATGTTGGAAAGTGTGGTTTTCATTTAAAGTTTCTTACGTTGCCGTTGCTTGAATCAGAACTTTGATAAAAAACATTTAATCGTTGTCCTTTTTTCGGTTTTTAAAGATTAATGTATTAAAGGGTCATTAGGTAAACTGTTAGTCATAAATTATTAATATTATCTTAATAAGTTGTTCTGTATTTTACAATTAGGTAGGTACATATCTTTGACCAATCTACCAATAGCGATAAAAAGCAGCTCTGGCTATTGTGCCTTTAAGAAGAATTTATGTGGAATCCTAAAACAAAGAAGCTCAATCTAAATTACTGATAACAGTTAACAAATTTACATTATGTTAAATGATACAAATAGGAAAATTGGGAAAGACACTTTGCCTTTGTTGTATAAAGGGATATAAAGTGTTCCTCTGCATTTACTCTTTAAAAAAAACCACTCAGGACACCGATAACTATTTTCACCTCCACAACAAAGCCCTTTTAGATATTCTACTCTCACCGTCTTACTAAATAAACATTACGCTAGATATTCGGATACATATCAGAAACCCTAACGGAAAAGCGAGGGTGCATAGAAACAGGGCAGGACTGAAGTTGCCTCTTTCAGTTCAAACCGAAGATCTGCAGAAATTCTTGGTGTGTAAGTTCATTTCAATTTTTAACAGGGTTTTTTCGTATTTTAACAAGCTTTTATTTGAGTTGCCGTGTTCGTTAGTTTGTAAGGGTGAAATATTGGAAGCAAAATTTGCAAAACTTATCCACTTTTGCAAAGACATGTAAATTGGGTGCAATATTCTGATGTCAGAAAGCTGATATGATAATGGAGCTGGAAGGTCCTGACACATGCCGCAAGTCAGAATTCTCTGACACTGGCATGGGTACCTGGAAAATCAAGGTTTCGGAGCAATGAGAAGGCAGATAGATTGGCTCGAATTGAAGCAAATATCACAAAAATTGGACCAAAACCTTTCGCCAGGGTTGCTGACACGTTGAGAAAGGCTAGAGAAGGCACAGAAGTGGTGAGAAAAATCAACGGGCACGCGACAAGCCAAAGTCTTCACAAAAGGACACTCGGTGAAATTTATTACAGAGACTAAACGGTTTTCAGTGTCTTGACAGGACATTGTCGGCCCAGAAAACACCTGAGTTAACTGAACTTTGCAGATAAAGACATCTGTCGATACTGCCAAAAAGAAGAGGAGGAAACCAAATTTTATGTCCTATGCCAATGTGAAGCTTGTATTGGGAGAGAAGAAACGGCTGCTGGAGAGACCACTGTCAAGGCTATTCAGTCTCATTAAGAGGGCAGGGATAGACAAGGTGCTCTAATCCTATTCTAATAGATGATGGTTGTTCAAAATAGATCTGTAAAGGTGATACAGGCTAACAGCCAACTCTATGAAGATCTATCTATCTTTCTATTCACTCACTTTCAATATATTCCATCCATCTAGTAAAAAAATGGTAAACCAACGCGAGGTGAAAGAAATGTAAACAAAGGAGAAAAGAAAACATACGCAGAAAGAAAACCAGAAGTGAAAAGAAATTAAAAGACTGAAAAAACCAACAACTAAGACAAGGAAATTTGACATTTGAAATGAACCTAAAACAAGAAAAACAAAAAAAAATTAGGAAAGAAGATCAAGAAAAACAGTAAAAATATTAATAAAAACTGTCTTAGATTAGATCATAACTGTAGCTTTATATGTCAATTTGACTTATCTTTAAATACCAAGGGATGTATAACAAAATTGGATAATTTATCAAGTTATACATAATCCGGCCCTGTGTAACGAGGTCTCCATAGAACGGCACTACCGTCGCGACACATTTAACACCTCATCTACAGGTCGGTCACGTGACTCGCGGCTTGTCGCCGACAACGTCTAAGTTGACTGCCAATACCTACACCACGACCAACTAGGTATTAGTTATGCTGTAAGGGCCTGATGGGAAATCTCCTATGATGGAGAGGAATATTGAGTGAATGCTCTGGAGACAATGGTCTCGCCTAATAATTTAGCGCAAATCTTATACATATACATGGTGTCAGAAATGGAATTTTTAATAATTTTTTCAACTATTAAAGGGTATTTATTATCATAAAATGAATAAGAAAAATTTCTTGTTATCTTGATGGTCTAAACGAGTTCTACGAAAGTGTTTAACTCCTTCGTCTAAATAAGTTTCTTTAAAAAATCTTTCTTCATGTATTTTTAAACACTCTGATAGCATGATAAATAAGATGACTTCAAAGAGTACACTCAAAATTTCACTACAGGTCTCTTCTATCAAACGTAACGGCCTTAAAGGCCCATGGCTTGGAATTTCTCAACTGTTTTCCTCCATTTTTTTCTGTCTATGACCACAGTTCTCCAATTTGCTATCCCGATTGTTTCTAGGTCTTCCTTACACGCTTGTAGCCAATTTTTTCGTGGTCGTCCGTCCTCTTCCCTTCCCCTCTTAGCAGCGAGTCCTTTGCCCACCTTCCTTCAGCCATTCTCTCAAGATGGCTTAACTATCCAAGTCGCTTTGTTCTGACGATCCGGCTAATTTCTGGTTTCGGGTACAGCTCTCTGATTTCTGCATTTGTTCGTTTCCTCCAAACGTTTTCATTGTCTTATACTCCCTCGAATATCTTCCTTGAGACACTACGCTCCCAGATATTCAGCATATTTTTATGATTTTTGTTCATAATCCATGTTTCCATAAAGGACCGTGGGGTGTATCACCTTTCGGTATAGTATCAATTTTGCCTCTCTAGAGATGTTCTTTGCTCTTAATAGTTTATGTAGTGCTCCTTCCTCTCGAAATTCCTTTCTCAATTGTTTGGTTTTCTTTACTTGTTAGGGTTGGTCCTAGATTAGATACTCAAACTCCGACACCTTTTAGAAGCAATACTCTTTACTCTCGTTGTTTGTAGTAGTCTTTAGTTGAGTGTCTTCATATGTTGTCTGTCCCATTTTCATATACTTTGTTTTTTCTCATTAATCAGTCGATACTGTTTAGCCTTCGTTTTGAAGAGTTTGAAAATCCTCAGTAATTCCCTTTAAGTTCTTGCCATTAACACTAAAGGCCAGGACCTGGCTTCTGTTGTCATAAATCATACCTTTTGTTTGTATTCCACTTTCTCATTATTGCCTCCAACAAGAAATGAAAGAGTACTGTTGACAGCGGATCTCCCTGCTTTAATCCCCTTTTACCTTCAAATTTTCCTGTTAGACTTCCTTCTATCCTTACCTACTCTATTGTCGGTCTTCATTAATGTCATTTTAACTGGTCTGATCATCTTTTCCGGAATTCCAAGTACTCTTAGGGCATGGTACAGACACCTATTTTAGCATATTTTATTTATTTTTAAGAGAAGTTATCTGGCTATCACACCCTATTTCAAAACTCTACAGACTGTAGACACTTTTTTCCAGTGTAAGTGTAGTCTGTGAATACGAATTGCAAAAAACCGGTAATTTACACTTTAACTGAACACGCTCGTCGTTGCACTTTAAGGATATCTTCGTCTTGTCGCGTGACGTCTGACGGGCAGGTTTTGATTGGTCTCAAATTCGATTTGTAGCTTACAGAAAGGGTCGAACTGACTTCTGGATTTAGTAAGGGTCAAAGTGCGTGCTGACTTTCCATTCTTGTCGTTCACGTTTTCAGCCATGCATCCGACATCAGCTAGGGTTGGTGGCTATAGGTATTAAAGTAGTAAGCGAATACTGTGTATAGCAAAGAGGTAGAGGACATGAAAACAGTAGAATTTTGGATTGTTTCCTACATACAAAAAAATTGAATAGGTGTGTATGTTAAATCCGAAAGGAAATTATAGTAGTAAAATAGGAGACGCTTTGTTCTTGGAATTCCTGTTTATTCACTTTATTTTCTTTCAGATCAAGAAATACCTTTATTCGTCTTTCCTTCGCTGTTCTTTAGCCTTTCGCTCTGTTATTCTTTCTTCTCGTTCTTCTTTTCTGGGTTGTTCTTGACGCAGTTCCATAGCTTCACGTTCTTCCTGTCTGCGTTGTTCTTCAGCTTCACGTGCTTTCTTTTTGCGTTGTTTCTTCAGCTTCACGTTCTTCTTTTCTGCGTTGTTCTTCAGTCTCTCGTTTTTCCTTTCTGAGCTGTTCAAGACGCAGTTCCATACCTGCCAACAATTTCCCAATTTCTTACATCTCGTCGTAATAAGTAGTTCTTGTGTTTACCATAAACTTCAACGTCTTCTTTCACTTATCCCACTTCTGACACTAATTTTTATGTTTTTTCCTTCGTGGATTTAGGATAAGTGATAAACAGCAGACCTTAAGAAACTGACAGAGATTCATCAAGACTACTCTTTTTTGTTATTTTGTTGGGTTCTGAAATTGGTAACGGCTTCGTTATCACTAACAATTTCGTGGTCAAAAAGCCTGTCTGCATGTGACTTTATTATTACGTCAACTGTTTTGCATGCAAGATTGTTACATATTGGTTGCAACTTTAATTGAATTTGAAATTGCTCGTGATTAAGTTAGTTATTAGAAACTTCGTTGGTTTACAGTCGTATTATTCCAGAAAGTTGATTGAAGTAAGTTAGACTTTATAAAAAGGATTTTTTTATTATGAATATTTATGATTATTAATTTACACAAGAGTTGGTTGAAGCATATATTAAGTTTAATTATTATTAATGCTTAGTAAACTTTTGAAATTTAAATTGTTTATATTTGTTATCATCAGAATACAATTTCATGGCTTAGGATATATAAAAAATACTTTATATTAAAGCGCATTTATATTCCGTCATCCCATCATGAAAAAACTTTTTCTTGTCATTTCCTTATTAAAACCGACCAAAGTCTATGCCACAAAATTCATGAATAGCTGATGATTAAGGTTTTCATCCGAAAAACAGGGCAAATTTCTAAATTGTACGAAGTTTTCCAGTGTTTCCCGCTACGCCTTCTTGTTTACAGAAGAACTGATCACTGATTAGGATTTTCGCTGGGATAATTAAAAGGTTTTTTTGCACTAACGCCACACCGAGCAATTTCAAAAAGACAAAGATCTCATCAACTTTCTCAAAATAACGGCTAAATAACGCGAGACGTAGGCTTTCCTCTAGATACAATACCCTTAATTCAAAAAGGCTCATGGAAGAACAGTGAGGTACTAAAGAATATTTCGTTAAAAAAAAAAAAATTAACTTATTAAGTGCTACTTATTTTCATTAAAGAACAATCAGAATAAACTAGTTTCAACTACCATAAATAACTTTATTGGAACATTTCTGCTGCTAAATTGTTACTGCAATTATCACACTCAAAAAAACTCTTTTGTAATCAGTGCACTCTTCGTGCCACCATTCATAAAAAGCGCTACACTTGATCCATTCTTCTGACAGTGGTTCTTCAAACTTTTCTAGAGAAAGTGGACTGTCGTAATCCCTTTCTTGTGGTACAAGGATTCTCTTTATTTCTGTTAACTTTTCCTTTTTTGTTTTCAGTCGAAACTGGCTTCTTGGTTTTAGCAGAAGCAGTCAATGACAAAACTGTAACCTTCCTTTGCTCATTTTCTTTTCCTCTCCTTCTCGCTTTTTTTCTTCTAAATGTTGTTTGTAAGGACTGCATGTAATAGCTAGTGATGCCATGGAAGCTTTACCTCCACGTCTTTTTCTTTCATACGAGGAAGAGGAGAGATGTCAGATATCGGCACATATTTGCTACTTGTTGACTTTTCATTCAAGATATGATCGGCAAGACTACGTGCTTTTTCCATACAGGAGTTATTATAATGGTTTGTTGTTGATGAAACTTCCACTGTAGCAACTTCTAATGTAGGAGTTGAAGACTCCTCATCTTCTTGGTGCCTATTTTTACATACGTTATTCATAAACGGAGCTTTAGCAGTAGACTTTGTATCTTTTACAGGATCAAGTATTGATGTACTAGAGATTTCTTTTAGAAAATCATATTCGCATGCATTGTTAGAAATCCTATCTATCATAGAAAAGATTTCTTCTTCGTTTGTTACAATCTGTCTATAAACTATCTCCAAAGGCCGATGTTTTCCACGTGTGAATTAAAGTGCCAAGAACCACTTGCACCAGATATGATTCATCCAACCTTGAGTATAGGCCGAAGTATGACATCTTGTTGATGAAACTTCCACTGTAGCAACTTCTAATGTAGGAGTTCGAAGATTCCTCATCTTCATGGTGCCTATTTTCAATACCAACTTTATTCATAGCTTCAGCAGTAGAGTTTAAATCTTCTACAGGATCAAGTATTGATGGACTAAAGATTACTTTTAGAAAATCATATTCACAGGCATTGTTAGGAATTCCATCTATCATAGAAAAGATTTCTTCTTTGTTTGATACAATCTGTCTATTAACTGTCACCAAAGGCCGATGTTTTCCAAGTGTGAATTAAAGTGCCCAGAACCTCTTGCACCAGATAAGAGTAAAAATCGAATTATGGCATCTTGCATTATCCTGCTATAAACATATAATCCCTCTGGATATAAAGCATGCGCTCTTTCAAGAAGAAAATCCAGATGTATAGCACCATGTTGAGATATTGCTCCCCAAACTATTATTTTGGTGGGAAATTTTAAAATTTCAACAGTACCAGGTTGGAAACAATTTATATTCGATATAAAGACAATATTAAAACTGTCTTCTTGAAATTGTTGACAAAATTCTATTTTTCGTTCCTTCTGCTAGTCTATCGACTGATATTCGATATTTTTTTTATCCTTTCTCGGAGATTCCAGTTTGGGATTGTCGATGGTTTTTGTTTTATTATTTTTAATATGCCCTCTATTACCAATGGTTACCTATTTTACTTTACCTCTAATTATATTTTAATAATAATGACATTTTTAAATGATCGATTTACTTTTAATTACTTCTCATGTTTTGTCAGGTTTTATGAAAACACAATGTAAGAAATTTATACACTGTTGCAGTAAAAATTAAAATGTGTCACGACACCACTGTTGAGACTTTATAAAGTGTAAATTACTCACTCAGTAATTTATGAAAACGTAATGACTTTCCTTGGAAAAGCTCGTTAATCAAAGAAGAGGATACAAAAGTTGCTTGCTACTATATCGAGACCTTCTGGATTACCATCTAAAGATAAACTCTTTCGCTTTTCTCAGAAAGGAAGATTACTTTTTGGATTAAACGCACTATATTAAGAAATAAACAGACACAAAACAAGCATAATTTATCTTGGAATTCTATCAGATTTGCAATGTGGAGACATTTTATTATTTTAAGCTAGAAAATACCGAAATACTAACAAAAGATATGTTAAAAGGTATAACTGAAATATAACTTGAAACGTGTTGCTATGAAATTTCGTGTTTGGAATATTGCATTGATTTAGTAGATATTTACGTTCACGACGTGTTTTAAAGCTTCATAACATGTAAAGATTCTTGTTAGTCTATACTCTATTCAGTTCTTATTCCTATCTTCGTAGACTATGCATTTGGTTACTTGAGTTGCCCGTGAGTTGGTTCTTCAGTTTGTTATTTTGGTACTTCAGTTTCTTGTGTAGGTACCATTCCAAAAATAAACATTTTACGTTAGAAAAAGTTTTGACTGATGCTAATCAAAACTTTGATTTTAAAGGGGAACGTACTACACTATACAAACTTATAAAATGAATGGGATACTGTCTTAGAAAGTATAAATGAATGACATATTTTATGTGAACAACGAAACGTTAAAATTAGTAAGATCGCTTTCATTCGGAAATATAAACAAAATGTTACTGAAAGAGTGAGATTCCTCTACCTAGAAAATCATGGATCTATCAAAATGGTAGTCCAGTGAGGCAGTGGGTGCACGATTTTGCCCTGGAAAGTAATCCAGCTCGTGTACAATTTTACATTTTAATTTGTGGATACCTGTAAATTCTACAAAAAACTTGATACAATTAGAAGAGAGTATTAAATAAACCCCAACTTGATAACTATGAACATCGCTTCAGTTCTTTCTAAAGAGATAATTTTCAAGGAGTGAGCATACACCGCCACCACATCAACTTTCAACTTTGCGCCAAGATTTATATCGCTTATAACTTCTGACAGAAAATTAATCATTATCTTTTTAGACACCGTTAGGTACGTGTTTTCTTTAACACTTCAGTTATTCCCAGTTCTGAGATTTCTGGCTACGATATGAAATTCATGATGTTGCGAGTTGTGACGCAAATGTCGAGTGTTATTTATCAAGTTTTAAGAAAATGCTAAATAAGGAGGTTATTCGGTGCAACATGCCAAATGAACTTACGTCAGGTTAGATGTATATATTTTGTCTCTTGTGTAATGACACTACTAAAATTGTAAATTAAATCACAGTTTATAGAAATAATATAACGGGAAAGTTATTACAGTGCTTTATATTGTCTGTTTGTTTATTTAACTGGATGAACCCTTTTTTCTTAAAATAAAATCACAATCAAACACAAATAAACCTGGCATGGTCCCTCCTGTGGAGCTCCATGTTTTAAGCACTGTTTCCTATGATAATATTGTGACCACATTCGGTACCAAGAGTCCTTGCATGCACCCGATGCGTGCAGGACTCTAGTTTGTTCAGCTGAAAATCATCACTGTGACTAACTCCTCAAGGTGGTGATAGGATTCAGGATTCGTGTCACCGAAGATAAGGAACCGTTTATGGTCAAACGCCTCACATTCGAATAGAATGTGAGTTGCCGTCTCATCTTCCATGGCGCACATTCGGCACGAGGTGGGTTCATGTGTCAGAATCCCCATCCTTCGAAGGTGTTGTTTGAATGGTCCAGTGAGCAGGCCCACCAGTACTCTTATCTGACTCCTGCCAAGATTCAGTATGTCAGACGTCAGTTTTTTAGAGTAGCCTTTGAGAGTCAGCTTCGAATGCCTCAGCCCTACAGTATTACTCCAGTGTTTGGTCGACTCTTTCCAGACCCAGTTCCTGACTTTGGTCCTTACTCAGGCTCTAGGCAGTCCCAGTACAGGTTCTGGACCAGTGAATCGTGTATCCGCTCCCTTCTTGGCAAGAAGGTCCGCGATTTCATTGCCCTCAAAACCCTTATGCCCTGGCACCCACTCCAAGAAGACCTTGTTGTATCTAGCCAGTTCATTGAGGTTTTGTATGCACTCCCAGATCAGCTTGGAACTAACCCGAAATTGTTTTAAGGCCCGTAGTGCAGCCTGGCTGTCTGAGAAAAAAGTTATCCTCTTCCCTTTCCAGCAATCACTTGCAGTGACTTAAATCACTTGTAATCACGGTCTAATCGTCACTTTTTTGGAGTTCATACGTCTCAGTGTAGTTTTACAAGAAATCTTTTTATTTCCCTACTTAATAATATTAAATTAATTAAATTGAAATTGTACTTACCTTTTTTCAATGCAAAACTTTTAAAATAATAATTCTTTCATTATTAAAGTAAGACGTTAGAGATGTAAAAAGCGTCGACATCTGTTGATAGTCCATTTGGTTACAAAAAGTAAATGATTAACCAATATGAATATTGTTACTACAGAAAAATATTATAAACTTCTCTTGCATGACTTGTATTTTAATAAGAACATCGCTTGGAAAATTCTATAGACATGCAATCGTATAAATGTTTCAAATAAACTTCTCGACGTATCTTTCCTTTTGATAAATAAAGATATGTTGACAGATGAAAAATTCTACAGAAAAATAATAAAACGAATGAAGTTCAGAATTTCTTGGAGCGGAAAGTGAAGTTGACCGGACTTCCCGATGAAACAGGCCTGCTTCCGACACTTTTGGACAGCGTGTTCTGTCTTTTTCAATTGTTTTTATTTCCGAGATAGGGTGTATTGTTTAGCGTTCTGGATTTATTCTCCTATGAGATAAAACAGGTAAGTAAATTTTTTATGTTATTGTATCCTAAATTGTTCTTTTTATATTACAAACTTATATTAATTTTCAGTTTAGTAACTTTTGGACGCACCTATTAATGCCTGTGTAAACCACAGTAGCTAGAATAAGTCATTAGGAACACAAACCTTATAATTGAGTACTCCGTTTCCCTCACTTTTATTCAGTTTTCCGCAAATATTTATTCAAAGTCAAGCCTTGTTGATATTAAAAATTCATTTATACAATTTTGCCATTCAATTTCTTGCCTTTCGACATGCTGCGAGACGCTCACATTTTCTTCTATTGTTATTTTAGTCTACCGGGATTTGACAAAGCAAAAGTGACTAAAAGTATCAGAAGTGGAGCCAGCCCTTTTTATTTAGAGAAAATTATTTTAATAAACCTCGTAGGGATATTTGAAATTTTAGAACGTATACAAACAAGAATATATTAAATGACATTAAGAGGAAATTTAAAAAATGGCGCAGTCAGCAGACTGAAGAATATATAGTTAAGTGTGATAATTTTTAGGAATTTGGTATGTAAGGAGACCCTGTTGTAGGACTTAAGTCCTTTTCAGGGAATGGATGGAGTGTTGGAAAGGAGTTATAGTATCTGTCTGTCGTCGACCCCGCTCTCAGAAACTTTGCAATTTACATTTCCAGTGAAGTTGGATCTTCTAACTTCCCTTCATCCCTCCATGGTGCTTAAACGTGCCAAAAAAATCATTTTTCTTTGGTGTAAGTGTAATGTAGAAGTGTGATACCCACGTGGTGCAATGTGGGGTTGGGAGATTGACGCTGTGGTGTGTCTCCTCCGTCGTGGAGCCCTTCCATTTGGCAAGGACGAAGGGAACCACAGAAACCTTCGCCAAAGGCCCACTTTTTTTCGCAAAGAATCGTTTTGTTTTAACTGAAATACTTAAAGTTTTAAATAAAGCCTTCTGAATATATTTGTTAATATAAAATGTCTAAAGATTATAAAAATTGATCAAATCCCTTGTATTTTCTAGTGGAGGTTTTACACTATTCAACACATTTCGAGAAAATTCGTTCGTCACGTCTGACATCAACATTGTTTTCCTTGCAGACCATTTTTCCTGTCTTGTTTTGTCAACTTCATCTTTGTTTGTTGCCAACTCCACAAAGAAAAAATCTTTGGCTTTGTTTATTTTGGATTTGTAGCAATGCTAGATGGCGTTGATAGGCAAACCAAAGAAATAGGCTGATAGAGCTAATAAGGAAGGGTCGCTGATTTAAGTCTTTAAAACCATAGTAAAAAGTGTAAAATAATTTTGGTTATTGTCTCTCTTAGCCCCGATATACAGAAATAGACGAAATTGCTGTGGTCAGGATGAAAGACATACCAGTCTTATTTTTTTAGGGTGCACAAACGTTGGTGATAATATTTTTCGCCCTAAATCTCAACAAGGACAAAACTACCTCTTTCATCCCTTTTACTAGCGAGGTGTCGTTGATAATGTTGTTATTTACATTCTCCAAATATAAGAGCATTAAATGAATTCGGGTCTTTGCTAATCTTCTGCATTTACCCACTTCTTTTTAATAGAGTATTTTCGAGGGAGTGGACAACGTGGATAATACCTTAAATACCAAGTGTCTCAACTAATAAAAATTACGTAAGAAGACGAAGAAGTCTATGATCTACATAGTTACAAGAAGTAACAAATGATCTGAACAGGGCAGTCATACGGAAATGGAAAGAAAAATAGGAGAGAGAAAATTGTGGAGGGAAATAACTGAAAAAATTAAATAAAGAAAACGAAGACTGATCTACCTTACAACACAGATTCTAGAGAGATTAATTGCGGTGTAACCCCTGAGAGGGTGTTTATCCACTCTATATACTTATATAATAGAAATTACGTACATCTAATTTCAGATTGGATAAGAATAATAAATAGCTTCGAAACGGTTTATTAAAGACGGACCTGAATATTTTCTCTCGTTGTTGCACCCTTACGGGAAATGCTGCGGTTGAAGTAGTAAGATGAAAAGGAAATCATATTTTCAAGCACTAAAAACAGGCCTTATGTGAACGACGACTGCAGAGAAATTCGTTCGTGAGAATTAGTTGTTTTATGAGGTGCGTTCTTCTACAACAACACTGAGAAAAATGCCTAACGGAACATACTTATAAGTAAAATATTTGTTTAAATTGAT
Source organism: Altica lythri (assembly GCA_964028335.1). Lineage (NCBI taxonomy): Eukaryota > Metazoa > Arthropoda > Insecta > Coleoptera > Chrysomelidae > Altica > Altica lythri. The sequence continues at coordinate 68,732,743 of OZ034805.1, forward strand.
CTACACTGTATTTTATTATTTAAGTCCCTAGAAAAATCTTTATCAAGTTCTCCTCGTTTGGTGGTGTTGCCATATACACGAATATTCATAGCTAAATCTCAGGATTATGCTTATCTCATATTCTCCTGTTATACACGTGGGAGTTTCTTAATAAGTTACATTTATTGTTTGTATTTTAATACTTTTCAGTGGTTTTAAGAATTCTAGATTTGACGACTAAAGACTAAACCTAAATGATTATCACTGATATAATTTTCTTAGACTGGATAAAAGAATCTCGTGAGGGTCGTTGTTATTTCTGCTCTTACTCTTTATAGGAATAATCAAGCTTTAATTGCTTTAATGTATGCAAATGATTTTCATGGAAAGATAGATGTAAACAGCGCCGTTTAGTGAGCCACGAAATGAGACAAGATAGTACGGAGTTAAAGTTCCAATGGTGGTGAAGTCTAAACCTATTACAATCAAATCCAGTGACGTTTCAGTTTGAATATATAAAGTACATTTACCAGAATCAATACAAGTTATATAAGGTAAGGTAAAATTTATTTTTAAATCAACGATTATCTATGATTCTTCCAACATTATCCATGTACTCTTCTGAAATAAACCTAAATTGTGCAAAACTACAAATTAAACCATATTAACTTCACTTGCTAATGCCTGGGTTAAATTCTCTATAGTCCTTAGGGTCCTTATAAATGGTGAATGCGCATTGATCTCACTAATTTTTTAATAGTAAAAGTTTTCCTCGATTTCTCTGGTCTGACATCATCAGACCCAGATTTCTTTATCATGAGACCACCTTTGAAATATCTTCTCTTCAACAAAAAAAGAATCATCCCAATCGGTTTATAAACGACGAAGTTAACCGCAAACAACCGTAAAAAAGCATATATACTATATATAGTCGAATTGAGCTCTTCCTTTTTTGAAGTCGGTTAATGAAAAAGCCGGAACATGTAAAGTAGCAAAGCATTATTAAACCACACGAAAAGTTTGTCGAATCAACGTGGACTTTTAAAGACACCAGTTGCGTAAGATACTTATTACCCCCATAAAGAAACAAAATTCACAGGGAGGTAGACTTTTTTGTGTATTTAGGATTGTTTGTTTTTGTAATAGCAACGACTGAATTGTCAGAACTGCATGCACTCCTCCTCCTTCAACCACATCCCCTTACTTTCAAGGATACCTCAGCAATTTCGAACACCTGCAGGCTTTGGGGAGAAATTGCAGTCGTCATCTGCTTCTGTCAAGACAGTACGTGGTGTGTGGCTATTGTTGCGTGCTTTTTTTGTTTTCTTCTATATTGTGTGGTCTCCAGAAGGTGACTCTTCTGTCACTTTGGCGCTATGTGATCTTCAGGTTCCTAATTTCTTTAAAGTGAAGAATCACACCACACATTACAGATTTTATAGATTGGATGATATCCCAGTAATTTTCCAGTTTTAGTGATTAATAATCTAGAATTCGAAAAACAGCGACATCTACCAATTAACTTACACCGCCGTCTATTACAAATTCGTCGAACTAAGCAATAAATATATAAATACCTAAAAAAAAATATTTAAAAAACATTTTATAGTGAACCAAATAATAAATCGAAACCATTATTGAATCCTTTCAAACACATACAAAAAATTTCATCAAAATCGGTCCATTTTTATAAGAAAATTGTGGGATGAGGAATATACAATTACTTACTTCTTGTTACACCCCTGCATATCTGTTTAATGATACAAAAAAACTATACAAAATAAATTGAAAGGCAAATACTGATATTCCTATTCCTTGGAAACATAATTAAAATTGTGAAAGGTTCTCTCACCCTTCCAGCCACCCTTGTGAATACGTCTTTGCCGACGAAGACTAAAAAGTAGTCCCGCAGAGGATTTACCGGAGCAGAAGATATCGTCGTTAATGATGCCGGATCAAATATGTTTTGTGGGGGAGTTGATCTGGAGTTGAAGAATGGCAAATGAAAGTTGTGGAATAATTGAAGTACGGTTGACTTTTTGAGTCAATTTGTTAGCTTCGAAAATTGAGTTGTGACAATGACCTCAAGGCACAAAAATAAGAATAGATATTTATAGTCTTTATGGAACATGTTTTTCTGTTATATAAGTAGCTGGATAATATTTTGATTTTAACGTTAACAAATCTAGCGCGGTGGTTTCTAGCAATGGTTATTGTGTATGTTCCTGAGTGTTATTTAAGAGCTTCTAATTTCACGCTGATAGATAACAATTTGTATTTTGAGATTATTGTTTAATAAGTTGTATGTATGTTAATACACGTTTTAATACAAACAATTCAAAAACAATGTCTAGATTCAAGATTAAAGAAGATTAAATGTAATACTGTTAATTTGGGGAATCTTATTAGAGAAAATGCCAAATACGCTTTGATTAAAAGGATCCAAATTGGCTTTTTTGCTCATCATCTTTAGTTATATCTCATTAAGGATTAATCAAAAATAATTTTATTTTGATGTACAACTTCATATTAATGTTTTAAAATTCCAAGATAAAATGTTTACAGAAGATTCAACGAACTGTAAAATTATCGACCATCCAGATTCACATAAGTAATACTTGGAAAATTGTTCGCTTCACAAACGATTTTTTCTTGGTAAGTATTAACTTTATCCATCTCGTCCAGTAATTTAATCAATCCTCTTTTTCCGATGAAATCATCCTTCTTGGAAATTTTAGATAGGCAAATCAGGAAAAAAATACAACAAGAAAACCTATTCCGGTTATACTTAGAATGTACACTTTTAAAAAATAAATGTATGTAGGAAGATACTTTTAAAATTTGATAAATATAGATCGCCCAACGAAAGTTTGGGGAAGCCACGTGGCCTCTCGTTCAATGTGCAGTGTTTTTTTTTACTAGCGTTACGATAACAACGACCGTTCTAAAAGCTTGTCAGTGTGGTAGCTAGAATGGTTTTGTAAACTGTATTTAGCTACGAATATGCTGAGAGAGTTTCTGAGTTGTTTTTTAAATGTATGTATTTTTTTAGTTTAAAGTGGGCAGTAACAAATTTATTTAAAATAAATTCTTCTTAATTATGTTGGCATCATACATGAAAAATTAATTTAAGATGTATAATATATTTTTATTTCCGTCCGCCACTGATAGAAAGACTCCGCCTACCTGCGCCGACTAACACGTGGCTGTCACAAACTTTCGTTGGGAGACCTACTACCTAATATATCGTTTACGTAGAAAAATACAGATAAATTAAGAATTTGAAATTGAATCTAGTAAGCAATAGGTTAAAAATTTCCAGAGGCAAGAGATAAAAAAAAATGAACGAAAAATTGTAAGCTGGGCAAGGTATACCGTAGGTTGTTAGGAGAAAAAATTATGAAAGGGAACTCCTCTTCTTTTCTATTTAAGATACAAAGACCAGTAACTGAACATTGATGAGAAAGAGATAACATACCAAGTGTAAAAATCTGCATTCGTTGATAAATCAAATGATTTTTCTTTGAATGAAATCAATCTTCTTTTTCTGCTTTTCTATAATGGATATTAGCGATCACATGGTTCTACTCTTCCCTGTTTCTAAATGTGCTAAACAAATCCCCCATTGTTCTTAGCCCTGTCCTATATCTCAAATTTCTGAGTCATGACTTTTCTTTTAACCAACTCCTGCCTTTCCTTCGATCTTTTTTTCAATTACCAGTTGCAATATTTGATATCTTTCGTTTTTTATTACGTGGCCTAAATATGCTTCTATGTTTAGTAATTCGCGATCTCTGTTCACTGTTCCTAAGATTTCCTCTTTACAATAAATTTTGTCTTCTTGGTGTTGATATTGAGGCCTAAGTTTTGGCAGCTGCTCCCTACGGGAAGTCTTACATGTTGTCCGCAATTAGGAATATGCTGTCCGCATACCATATATTGTCACACACTTAATATATTCGAGTTAATTTTTCCGAACACACGGTATACACCGTGGGGTTTTTAAATATTTAATACTTCAGTCCACGTCCGTGGTATAAACAAAAAACTAGCAATAAATAGGCAACGAACGAGGACTAGGTATCCGACGGGTCGAGAGCGAGACTAGTAGAGGCTCGAGAAACGCTGCTTCGCGTAAAATAATTGATTTTAAGAGATTATTAAGAATTCTTCGGTACGAAAGTGTAGTGTGTGCTCGAACCTTAATGTATTTTATTGTAAATAGTAAATAGGTTTTAGCTTAGGTATATTTCAAAGCCAGGGGCTGGCTTTATCAGAGAGGGGGCATGTCACACACTTAATATATTCGAGTTAATTTTTCCGAACACGGTATACACCGTGGGGTTTTTAAATATTTAATACTTCAGTCCACGTCCGTTGTATAAACAAAAAACTAGCAATAAATAGGCAACGAACGAGGACTGGGGATCCGACGCGACGGGTCGAGAGTGAGACTAGTAGAGGCTCGAGAAACGCTGCTTTGCGTATAATTGATTTTAAGAGATTATTAAGAATTTTTCGGTACGAAAGTGTGATGTGTGCCCGAGTGGTAATAAGGTAAGCCCTTGTTTGTTTAACTGTTTGTAACTTATTGTATCGTATTGTTGTTTTGTATATTCTCCATAAGTTTATTTGTAGATTCGTTCCTACCTGTCCTATAACCAAATCAAATCCTTATCCAAGCCATACTAACTGCCCTTCCATACACCCTTAACCCACTAACCGATAAGTGTAGGAACTTTAGTTCCTATTGTTTGTGAAGAGTCCTTCTGACTCTTCGACCCCCTTATAGTTGAAAGCCAATATATTTGTTATTTTGTTATTCCACTGTTTTTTCTGAGCTACCCCTTTACCCCCGACTCTTACACTTGACTTACCTGGAGGTAAGCGTGACAATATTATTGACCCATATTTCATTTACCTTAATATTGAGTCCTGCAAGCGCATTTAAAAGATGCTTTCACAGTATAGATTAAAGAGGACCCCTTTAAGTATTTTATTTACTTCTGCTGTTTAATTTCATTACAGATTTCTATAAAACGTATATCTTTTTGGTCTATATCTGTCTATCCTTTAGGATTTTTTTGGCTTCCCCTTTGGCTCGAAGGCCAGCAACGTTTCTGTTTTAATTGGCCTTATAATTTTCCCAGTTGGTTTTCCTGGGGTTCCTCCTTTGTATAGGTTCAGAAGGAAAGCATTCTAGTCTGAACATGATTAATCTGTGATCAGAGGGAGACGGTTCATTCGAACCCCTCCAATCTTTTACATGATCTTTTAGATTGAATGTGCTATGTCTAGCACTTCCTTCCTTATTCTTGTTACAAACGTAGGGGTATTACCCATATTATGCAGAATAAGATTCTTATTGAGAATAAATTCTAAGATTTGCTCACCTCTTTTATTGGTGTCTGTGCTTCCCCATATGGTGTTGTGGGCATCCTATGAGTAATGGTAGCTTTTCGTCATGACAGTATTCTACTAGTTTTTGCAGTTCTGAAGGCGGTGCAGTCCCGTCTCCTGCAAAGTAGCATGAAACTATCATGACTTCTTGAACTCGAGTTCAGCTTGAATCGGGACGAGATCTCTCGTCATAAATTCTGAAACACAACAGAATTAATACTGTTACTTACCAGGATACAAGCTCTCGGTATGTCTGTATTACTTACATTGTATATCACATTTGTATCCCTACTCATACATACATACAATCTTAAAATACGGTTTATATGTTTTAAAATAATCTTGTCCTCTGAATAATCTAATTTTTTACAGTGTAAGAGGAATAAGTAAATCATTAGCCAAACAAGAAGGATCCGTATAGGCTTAGATCAGGATAACGATTAGCGAATGATTGATTGATGGGGATTTTTTGTAAATCCGATTGAACGAAACACTGAATGGCATCACTTTTTGTAATGCTTAATAAAATAGAGCTAAATTCCTGGATAATAAATCATGTTATAAATAACCATATTCGATATATTTAAATTATGTAATTAAAAATTGAATTATAAAATTTGTCACCATACAAATGTCTAAAAGGAGCAAATAAATTTATAAATGTATCGATGTCACATCGATGTTTATATTTATTTTGTTAATTTTTTGCAAAAACGGGTTTCATTTTATTTTAAACTAGCAGCCCGCCCCGGCTTTGCACGGGGATTAAAGAAAAATAACAAAAGCCATTAAATTTATTGGGTCAACGCTTCCCTGTAAACGATATTACATGTTGTTTTATTTTCTGGCAGCAAAATAAATTGATTTTCAGGTGCTCCGACCCGCCTTAGGCGGTTGGCCATGAGGAAAACCGATCCCTACTAATTGGAAGGTTGGACCTTGAGACTTATTATTAGTAAAAGCGAAAGATGTTTTGATAGGAAATTGAAGCGGTTTAAATGGATTTGGTAGATCAGTTGGGATCATCGGTATCCTCAGTGTATGAGCTAGTTGACCAGCTGGTGGTTCAGTTATATTGGTTGCTACAACTTAATTGTCCTTTAATTCCTTTATAAGTAGCCTCGTCCCATTGCACATGCTAAATTTGTGATATAACAGTTAGACATATGCTGTCGCGGCATTTTTTGTAGATATTTCAAAATCGTAGTACATTATTTTATTCTATAATCAATAGTATTCTCAGCGCACGCGAGTAAGTATTTTAAGGTCATTTTTGGTTACATTAATGGCATTTTAGTAAGGATCCCTATTTTTTTTTAAATGAAACATAGCCTATGTCACTCGAGAATAGTGTAGCTTGCCAACGGTGAAAGAATTTTTGAAATCGGTCCAGTAGTTTTGGAGCCTATTCATTTCAAACAAACAAACAAACAAACAAAAAATCAAACCTTTCCTTTTTATAATATTAGTATAGAAGTATAAAAAGATATTTACATATTCTTCAAAATCGTAGTACCTACATTATTTTATTCTATAATCAATAGTATTCTTAGCGCACGCGATGTAAGGATTTTAAGGTCATTTTTGGTTACATTAATAGCATTTTAGTAAGGATCCCTATTTTTTTTAAAATGAAACATAGCCTACATCACTCGGGAATAGTGTAGCTTGCCAACGGTGAAAGAATTTTTGAAATCGGTCCAGTAGTTTCGGAGCCTATTCATTTCAAACAAACAAACAAACAAACAAACAAACAAACAAACAAACAAACAAACAAAAAATCAAACCTTTCCTCTTTATAATATTAGTATAGATTAAAATAGTTTGTTTTATATTATTAATTCTGGCAAAGATTTAAATCTGAAAATTCTGGTGGTAAATTAAAAAGAAATACTGTTAATGAAACAAAATTCAAATTTGCATTCAAGTATGCTAATCTCTTCCAATGAAAATTCCAGAGAAGATTGTGTATTCTGCATTTCAGAGAAACAGAAAAATCTCATTTGAGAAAAATATAGTTCCATTTCATTCCAAGTTTTCCCGGTTAAAATTATTACATTAATTCAATTTCATTAGAGTCCGTACTGCAAGTTGGTGCTAAAACGGAATTTTAAAAGGAACTAGAGTGACAATATTCCTTAGTATTACTTTTTGTCTTTTGCCTTCAGCTAAGATTTTGAAATTTCATTACTTTCTTGTTGAATTTAATACAACGGTAGAGCATTAGAGTGAAGCGCAAAGTTAGAATAGAAGAAAAAAGCAATGAATCGCAGTAAATCCTTTAGTTCACAGCCAAGGAGTAGGATTTTTCTATAATAAAATTAAAAAACTAAACAAAAAAATTTATATTTTTTAAAGAGAGCAAACGTCTATAAAATTGTAAAACAATTTGGAAAAATTAGAAAAATCATGAGTAACAATCGTGAAAAACATCGAGAAAATTTATAAAATCCGTGGAAAATTGTGTTTACTTAAAAAAGAACAAGAACAGAAAATGATGCTTTTATAACTCATTTTTATATATATTAAGTAGAAGAAAAAATGATGAGAAATCCAAAAATCATGAAAATTGGGAATAATATAGGAAAACTTCTGGAAAAATCAGAAAATTCCTACAAAACTTTCAAACCAGTGAAAAATTTGATAATTCACGAAATAGTTATTTGTGACACAAGGACGGAAAATGCCATTTTGCAAAAGCGAGTAAAGTTGTGTAGCCGAGGGGCGTAGCACCGAGGCGAAACAATACGAGCACTTGCAAAACATTTTTTGGTCCTCCGTCCAGAAACAATACTATTAATTACTTCAAAATCGTCCGGAAAATGGCATTTTCCGGCCTAGGCCGGCAAAGTAGCTTTTAGATTATCTAAAGAGATGGCGCTATGAGTTTAAATTTTAAGTCATCAAAAAAACATAATAAATAATACAAATTTTAATTAAATTTATTTAAAAACTGCGTATAATATACTAAACTTACCTATAACTTTTTCTAAAGATAAGCAGGATTCTAATTTACATTTAATTTCTCTCACAACATGTATTATAAAATTTGACACTTATGTCAATTTATGAAAATAGTTCAGTCTCATCTTTGTATAAACATCTAATCTTGTATGTCACAAAGTAAAAAGTTTTTGAACTTGTTGTGTTTGCAACATATGTTAATTAAAACACTAATAACTACTAAACACGTATAATCAAACAAGTAATTATACAAATATAAATACTATAATATTAAAATCACGTCATATCAGCTGACGGCTGTCTTCTAGTCACTGGTCTTAGTATAGGCAGCACAAACGGTCAACTGTTGAACATAACAGAACTTTTGAAAATATTAAAAATTAGTCGGACCAAAAAATAGTGTGTATTACACGTCCGGAAAATATTTTGCAAGTGCTCGTATTGTTTCGCCTCGGTGCTACGCACCTCGGCTACACAACTTTACTCGCTCTTGCAAAATGTCATTTTCCGTCCTTGTGTCACAAATAACTATTGCGGACGTGTAACACACACTATTTTTTGGTCCGACCAATTTTTAATATTTTCAAAAATTCAAAAACTGTTTACTTTGTGACATACAAGATTAAGTGTATATTGACATTATTGACATCTATTGCACGATTAAAAGAATTAGTACTAAGGAATGATTTTCTGATAATCGATTTCACGATCCTTAATTTTTATACATACGAATACTGTGCTAATAAGCAGCACAGTAAAAATTGTTACATTGATAATATTAATAACTAATAATTTTATATAAAAATAGCAGAGACAATGAACTATTATAGTTCAATGAGCAATAATAAAAACGAGATATGTATTTTCATAATCGAATGATAAGTACCGTAGACGCGGGTGACTTCGGACAGATTTTCGACTTTTTTATCTGTGCAGCGGATACCTTGGGACGAAACATTTTGAAAAAATTAGGTAGGTACCCCACATATATATTCAATTCATCTATGCAAATAAAGTCACTTAAACTGTTGACCTTGACATATTTTTTTTTTACTTCTTGGATGTCCGAAGTCACCTGCACTTTGGAGGTGACTTCGGACATGATTTAAAAATGCTTAAAAACGAAGCCAATGAACATAATTATGACATCGGACACAAAAAAAATACACAGGCACAAATTCATCAACAAAATAAGACAATACTAAAAGAGGTTCACGGTTTATGCCAAGTTTAATAAAATATTTTTCTTACATAAGGAACTAAACATATCACTGAGATCCAGTCTTTGGTAAAAGTAAAACAATGAATAATTGTATCATAAACAAAGGTTAAATATTCAATAAAACACAACGAAAAACAACAAAAGTAAAAACAAAAATTATTCTAGTAAAATATCACTTGGTAAATTATTATGCTTTAGCCCAATTTCGTCCAGGCATATTATCTTTGAATTTTGTGGTCACAGCTTTTCGGTTTAAATAGTGCTGGATTATTTTTTTAATATCTAATTCAGTTAGCGGATATCCCCATTCTGCACAGGTTACAATTCCTACGATGATGTTTTCTTCTTCGTGTGAAGATAAAATGAGTTGACCTCCGTGTTTTTTACTATGAATGCCCTTGATTTTGTCACTTATGGTTGACTTTGGTACCTCGTAACGAGCAGAAGCTTCCCTTATAGACAGCTTTTTTGATTTTACGTCTCTAATAGTTTTTTCTACATTTTCCAGACAATAATTCATGTAACTCCTACCCCCCAACACTTTTCTATACTTATTAGGCATGTCCGAAGTCACCTGCAACAATGACAAATTTTTTATTAACACCCTGTATATAAAATACTGTTATAGACAAGACTACAATTTTCACGCCAGTTATTACCTATACTTGTAGCTAGAGATTGCCATAAAACAGATCTGAATATTATCAATACGACAGACTACACAACAGTTACTTTTTTAACATTTCTAAAATTCAAAAATTATATAACATCGGGAATAAAAGTACAAAATGAAAATGCTTACCGTAATAACAATCTCTCGGTCGCACTGCACAATTCAAACTGTTTGCTAATGGTAACCGACGCAGCCGATTGTCAGAACCGGTATTTTCCCACCCAAAAACACCACTTTCCCACCCACATGCCATGTGTCCGAAGTCATCGTTGCTGTCCGAAGTCACCCGCGTTTACGGTAGTTGTAAATTGACATAAATGTCAAATTTAAAATAAAAGTTGTGAGAGAAATTAAATGTAAGTTTGAATCTTGCTCACCTTTAGAAAAAGTTATTAGTTTAGTATATTATACGATGTTTTTAAATAAATTTAATTAAAATTTGTAGTATTCATTATGTATTTTTGATGACTCATAGCGCCATCTCTTTAGATAATCTAAAAGCTAGGTACTTTGCCGGCCTAGGCCGGAAAATGTCATTTTCCGGACGATTTTGAAGTAATTAATAGTATTGTTTCTGGACGGAGGACCAAAAAAGAATTTTAAAAAACTAAAAAAATCATGAGAAATTGTAAAAATCGTGAAAAACTGGGACCATCGAGAAAATTTGTAAAAACCTTGAAAAATTGTTATTTAATTAAAAAAAAGATAACCAAAAATAAGGCTTTTGTAACTCATTCTTACATGTTAAGTAGAAGAAAAAAAATGAAAAACCAAAAATGTTATGAAAAATGGGAAAATTAAGAAAACATCTTGAAAAATCAGTAAATTCTTAAAAAAATTAATTTTTTCCGCGAAAAATTTGATAGACTAAGAAAAACTGAAAAGATTTTAAAAAACTACAAAAATCATGAAAAATTGAAAAAAAGGTTGTGGCAGTCAGTGGGACTGCCGGCAGAAGTTATACTTCTATGCACGCGCCCGGATTCATAAATTTTTATGCGAATGATTTAGCAAAATAATTATATGATATTCGTGTTCAGCGACCTCAAAAACCTCCTAGTACCGAGTACACACTGATTTTGTATCAAATTTGCATAACATTTCCTGGAGACGAGGTCCGTCTTAAGTACCAGGTGTTTCGTCCTTCAACTGATAAGTTTTCGATCATTTTTAAAGGATTTACCTCCATACCATGTTTTGCCAAAATCATAGATCCACCACGTTTATTCTGTACACGATAAAAATAAAAGCTCGGGTCATAACCAAAGACACTTAGATGCTGAACCTCTTCTGTTAAAAAAAAGTGCTCGACCAAACAAATAGCACTGTATTTTATATTATGACGCATGGTCGCCATCATTTGCAGTTTCAGCACATGATGGACAGATGATTAAATTTTGACCAACCACTTTTGCTCCTCTTAGACCAACTAGGCAAGCAGGATGAAACTGTTTTTCACATTTGGTACATTTTAATTCGCCTTTTAGAGATCGTTTACAACTCGCGCATGTAATTTTCACATTTATATCATCATCACTCGGCGCCATCAAATATATATCAATGGCATCACTGTTAACTAATAAAACTTAATAACTACAAACACAGGCAAGTAGAAATATATTTTTTTTTAAATTAACTGTATTCAATTAAATAAATACTTAGAAAAATAAGACCAGTTGATGTGTGTCCTTAATTAAAACACGAAAACTAAACAGTAAAACGATCAATGTACAAAAAAAGTGTTTACAAAACCCCATAGTGCAAAATATAATGCAACCATGTGACGGTAGTATGGACTACAATACAATACTCATTACTGAATATTATTATTAATATTATTAATATAAAATACTAAACTTTTTACTTACCTGACAGAATTATAAAGTAATCTGTCAAACACAATGTAATACGTTACTATGATATTCCAAAACATTAGCTCAGACTGTTTTTTGTATATCTATCTCTTTTTAATGTACTGATACCTTATATGTATTTCTGTCTCTCTCTCTTACTCACACCATTACATATGCAATGATTTTTCCCATTTAACCCCACACAAATCAAGTCCATGATAAGAAGTATAACTTCAAAAATGATGAAAATACTTGTTTTTTAGAAAATCCGACCCTTAGTGATTAAATACTGTATTCGGTGATTTTTTGACGAAACCAGGATTGCAAGAATTTTAGAATTCAGGACCAATTACAAACTGTTCCTGTTCCTAAAACTTTCGTCAGTTATTAATGACCTAAAATTAAAGTTAATTAAATGTAGTTTAAATCGCTTTGGTACAAGAATTATTATAGGGTAGTTGTTAGTAAGAAAACTAATTTTATTAAATTTTGTTAGCATAGATTTAATCACAATTCTTGTATATGTGAAGAATAATTCATGGAACTAAACACTTTAGTTGTTTCGTTTTGTACTAAAAACATTCTCGTTTCAACCTTAACTAGCCACCATGTGAATATTACGTAGTTCAGAGAATCCCGAAAGGCGATAGAATTTTAATAATTGATTTTCTCACCGCAAATATTCGCCGAGTTTCCCGCTTAGTCTCATTTTCTTCTATACGCCTGGTGTGGTCGTGTCACGTAAAGGGTTACGTTACAGATATTTATATGTAATGCGGGCCAAATGTAGCTGCACTGGCGTATCTCAAGGGATGATTGACTGTATTTTAAACACTAGTTACTATTTGTTTTAACTTTTTAGTTTCATTATCCTTACATCTTTCCTTGCGAACCTTCCACTGTGCTACAGGTCATCTTTCGACAGGCTGTTAAGTAGCTGCGTCGTTTTATGTTTTACATCCTTGTATCGACTTGCTTTAAGCTATTTTTGATATTCGATAGAAGTCACATGGGGCTAAGCCTTTCAAGAATGTAAAATCGTTTTTGACTAAATAGTCTTTGACAGACAGCGCGTTATGTGCCTGTGCGTTGTTTTGATGTGGCATCTAGCAGTTCTCTTTCTATATTTCGTGTCTTTCTTTCTCTCGGAGTCTTTGTAAATTGTCTATATAGTATTTGATTGACTGTTTGACCTTATGGTACTGTCACATACGATGATAGAGTAGGTTTATATTTTACTGTATTATTTCATATTATTTTTTATTGTAATCTTCCAGATCAAAGTCAGTACGTTAGATTTCAAGGCGACCTTAAATAGTTTAATTCTTATTCTCACGTAGCGTATGAATTGGCTATAAAAGAGCGTCGTTGAGGTCTCACTTGAGGAGTTCGGAGTCTGAGGTTGTCTGTAAGGGTCACCCTTTGGGGTGTCCCTAAAACAAACCCTTGGGTCTGGGCCGTTGTGATTTTTAACGTATTTTCGTCAGTAAGTACTCGTAAGATTAGTTAAGATTATTGCATTTAGTTATTCCTTATTCTTATCTTTCTATTTGTCTCATTTTCACTTTGATTAGTTTTCTGCATTCAGCAGGATACCTACCAGGTAGTTGGATAACCACGACCTGAGTGTAAAGTGTCTCTACTAAAGCTACCCCTGATCCCACAACATTATTGCACATACCTTATCCCTCCAGGCGTGACAGTTCCCATTTAATTCTCTTGTATCTTATATCTTGAATTTGGAGTTCATCTTACCTTTTTTGGCTCTAGGAGAGTTTGGACACTTCCACTGCATTGATTGCCTTTTAGTTTCAGGGTCATATTGGAAAAACCAAGTTTTGTCTTAAGCTATGAATCTTGACAAAAAGTTTGAGTCCCTTTTGATGCATTCTAGGGTGTCATAAGAAACGACTTTACGATGCATCTTCTGTTCTGCCGTTTGGAATCTGAACACAAACTAAGCACACACTTTCCTCATTTTTAGTTCCTGATACAAACTTTGTCTTATAGTTTCTTTGTTAATATTGTAACGGGATATCCGAATAAGGGAAGGACCTTTACATGAAAGACTGTTTCTAGGTTATTCGAGAATGTTCTTTCTCTTTCTAGTGTGTACTGATTAGGTTCGATTTATGTTTCGCGTACATTCTAGAATAACCGTCGTGTTCTATCATGATCCATTGGTGCCTTACCAGGAAAACCACAGTGGAGGTGTGCAGCAGCTCCAAGAAGATGGTTTGGCTGGCTCAAGGAGTGTGCGGGATTCCGATTTAGGAAATAACATTCCTTCTGAACCCCTGACGGCGATGGGGAATTTGTCCCAAATTACAAAAGAACTGGAGAGGTCAATACACAAGCAAGAAAAAGATTAACGATGCTATTTATCGGATCGTAAAAACTCCCAGAGGGAAACCCGTCATGGTCCATCATGATCGGTTGGTGCCTTACAAGAGAAACCACACTGGAGGTGGGCAGCAGTTCCAAGAAGATTGTTTGGCTGGCTCAAAGAGTGTGTGGGTTCCCGATTTAGGAAATAATACGCCCTAATACGTAATCAACGATTTCATCTAAACATCTCATTCACTTTTTAAACGTTCAAGTCACTTTTAAAAGTCGCAAGCCTCTCTACGCGCACGTCATTTTTAACATCCTTCCTTCCTTTCTTCAAAAGTTTGTATTACGCAAAAACGCAATCATTCCCATAAATCTTCTGCAGTTTCATAGCTTTCCGACGCAAACATCTCGAGTTAGGACTGTCTTTTACAGATGCCTGGAATTTTTACCCAAGGGAAAGCTATTTTTCTTAAAGAACATGAAGATGGGGACAAAACGTGAATGATTAGTAAAAATTGGCAGTAAATTGATACTACTGAATGATTATAAAAAAGTTATTACCCAAAGTTTATGTTTGTTGTCATTTATAAGAAAAAAATAAATTATTTAATATTGGCTTATTTGTTTCTATATTCTTTAATTATTTGGAAGTGTGTTTGAAAATATGTTACGCCTCTGAAAGCTAGATGTGAAATTTCTACATCCAGTGGCAATATCAGCATGTAAGGGACCTTTTAATATCCTGGAAAATAACACTATTAAATGTTATTAAATGTTACAATGTGTTCTCTTTACCCGACACACACATTTGCGGACAAATAAGATTTTCCAAGAATATGTATTTTCATAAGTATGACAGTTAGTATAAATGAAAATATGATTTCACGCTTCTATTTAGAATTAAATACAGTGGAATAAAACTCTACGAAGTAATTTTAAAATAAGTAAATTTTCGTATTGAGTAAACAAAACTACTTACTTATAAATTATTAAAATTTGTTATAACTCGAATATTATTAAAATTGTAAAAAGTGTAGGTAACAAAAGCTTAACTGTTAGAAAAGCTCTAGAAATCATTTTTGGATCTATAACCTTTTCGTAAACCTATACTACTCTAATCAATATGTTCAAAAACGTGAAAAATAGAGATAAAGGTCCTTTATTAGAGCCTTAAAGTAAGCCATTACTATAGTTTATTTTAAAATATATATTATAATACCTAACCCGGCAAACTTTGTACCGCCTATCACTGACGTCTTTTTCTCCTTTTCCGATTTTACGATTTTTGTCTAGTTCTTTTTTTTGGTTTTGTCGTTTTTTTCATATTTTCTCGTCATTTTTTAGATTGTCACTATTTGTTTTGTTGTATTTTGTAATTTACCGATTTAACATATTAGATTTCAACTGCGCCAGAAAAAAGAGTGCCACACAAAAATACCTATATCTTCCAAACCAATTGATAGAATAAAAAACCCCAATGAAATCGCTGTGAGAAACACATGAAACAGTTACTTTCATAATATTTTTGTTCTTAGTCGCAATATGTCAAGCCAAGTGGAAACACACAAATTAATTATTAAACTTTTCCGAGCAAATCCGAATTGGAGCTTCAAATTGCGATGGAGGCTAAAGATCATCGGAAAACGGTCTCAAAAGTTATCAAAGGTTCAAAGAAGACCTCACAATCAACCGAAGAGAAGGAAGTGGAAGGAAAAAGGGTTCTATAGCCCGAAAAAAGCAAAGGGAGCCATTAACCTTTTTCGGAAGAATTCAATCATCTCAATACGAAATGTAGCCGAAAAAGTGGGTAAATCAAGTTCAACTATTCAAAGAATCAAGGCAGATAGTGGACTGAAGTCATACAAAATGCAAAAAGTCCCAGACAGGAATGCTGTAAAATGTAAAGAACAAAGAAGCAAAAACCAGAGCAAAGAAGTTGATAGCAGATTTTTTTCAAAAATATTCTTGTTGCGTGATGGACGATGAGAGCTACGTCCTTGCGGATTTCTCACAGCTTCCTGGTCTGGAATTTTATATCGCAGAACATCGCGGGAATGTTAGCGAACAGTATAGAGTGAAAAAACAAACAAATTTTTCTAAGAAATTCCTGGTTTGGCAAGCAATCTGCTCTTGTGGTAAAAGAAGCGAAATTTTCATCAGCCAAGGCAGTATAAACTCAAAAATATACATCAAAGAATGTTTGGAGAAACGACTTTTACCATTCTTAAGAAAGCAGCACTCTTCTGGCCGGACTTAGCTTCATGTCACTATAGCAAGGCCACCAAGGAATGGTATGAAGCTAATGGGGTTGTTTTGGTGCCAAAAGAGGCCAATCCACCAAACTGCCCAGAACTAAGACCAATGGAAAGGTATTGGGCTTTAGTGAAAAGGGAGCTGAAGAAGACTAAGAAATCATCACAAACAGCTAAGGAACTTAAAAAGTAGAAAACAGCTTCCCAGAAAATACCTGAAACCACCATAAAAGCCATGATGGAGGGGATTCCAGAAAATATCATAAAATTTTGTAAAAATTAATTTTAGTTCCCTTTTGTAATTAAATTAAATATTTCTGAGAATATACCTTTTTAAAATGGGTTTACTTTTTGAAATCTGTCCAGTGGTTCAAAAGATATAGGTATTTTTGTGCGGCACTCTTTTTTCTGGCACAGTCCTTAGTACTTAACATAGTTATTAACTGCGCCACCTTACGGTGGCGTTATAGTATTTAATTAAGTTAAGAGTTGCTTGTTTAAATATATAAAATAATAACAGAGCAACCTTACGGAAACCTCATAGTAATAAATTAAGTAAAATTTGCTTATTTAAATAAATCACATATTAACTGAGCGCTCTATCGTGTCGTCATAGTAATAAATTTTCCTGGTTTTCTTTTTTCGATAATTTTTTCTTTCTTTTCGACTATTTTCCAGTTAGTTTGTTAGGGATCAAAGTTAAGTAATTCGACTACAACCACTCTCAAAGAAAATCGTCAAAGATTAATTAATAAAATAAATCGTTGTGAACATTTTGACTTGTATAGGCAAAAATTTAATTCCATTGGCCTTGGATTTTCCTATCAATCACCCTAGTTCAACATGCATGAGTTGCTGAACAAAAACAAAGTGGAAACAAAAACAATTTTCCTGCAAAATTCAAGTCTAGAAGCAGTTCTAACTCGAAATTCAGAAAGCATGCAAGAAATTCAGTTTGCTATCACTTCGATTCTCCCAAGACACAATCATGAATATAATTATGTTGTCTGATTTAAAACGAAAAATTCAGGCTCGACGTCCGCGTGTTTGCGGAAACACGATAAAAAAAAATCAACACGGAAGTAGGATTATCTGGGAAAATAATCAAAAGGGGTACTAAACGCTATTTCTGGATAGTTAGTGTTTGTCTAAACCTGATGACTTCGTGACAACATGAAGATATACTGAGTATTGATTTTATTTGATTCCGCATTTTTGTTTAAAGTTGTAATAACACACTGGGAAAGAATATTTGTATAAAGTTTTGAGCAATATTAATATATTAAACACATACATATATCCAAAAGTAAAGTCCGTTTCATTCCAACTCAATATCTTTATATAAATAAGTATATCTATCAAATTATGTAAAATATGACTTTATTTTGGTCATAAGTCAGTCAATTATGCAAAAAACTTTTGTCAGAGCCTGTTTGAGAGTTTTCTAATGTCTTTTGAGTTATCCTTAAAATTTTTACCACATTCGAGGTATTTAAGATCAAATGTTCTAAATTTCGGGATTCGTAAAAAATAATTGTCCTTTCAAGGGCATTAACTCAGTATTTAAAAAATTGATCAATCTTATTTTGAATAAAAAAATGTTCATCTCCTAGGTGGGGGTTGTTTTCAAACCCACCTTGGGTAAAAATTTTCTTCGGCGTAGTGTAGATTTTGAAAAAGGTTATAAATACTATCTAAATATAGATTTTCAAGAAAATCCACCTTGATTCCTAAAATTCCACTGGAAAATGGCTGATCTGGATCTGGAAACTTGGGGAGGGGCGAGCTAGTGCTCAGCCAGCACTGAGGCCACATATGACCCATTGTGCATCCTCCCGTATGTAGGGATATCCTCACCTTAGGCTGTCACCAGGCCTAGTGATTTAAAATAGGTGATGAGACTCCCGAGGGGGATCTCCCTGACATCGGCTGGTGTAAGCCAATACTCGCCCAACACGGATCTTCTGATTTCAGAAAAAGCAGAGCAGTCATACATAATGTGTTCTACTGTTTCCTCTTCTTGTTTGCAGCTTCTGCATAGCGGCGATTCTGTTAATTTCATCCTAAAAAGATGTTGTCGAAATTGGCAGTGACCTGTCAAGATTCCCACAGCTGTTCGAAGATTTTGTCTGGGCAATGCTTTAAATTTTTTTGCTGTTTCCTCGCCAGGATAACGTAATAACTCTTTGGCCAGTCTACAGTTAGTAGTTTCATCCCAGCACTGTGTAAATTTTTGGTGAGAGTGCTGTTTGATAAGGTCCACGACTGCGGACAATGTTTAGCTTGTTAGATGGGCGAGGGCTAACATATTTGTAGCCCGCAGCCCTCGTTGCTAAATTGTTCGCAATGCGGTTGCCTTTAGAGTTCCCATGTTCTTTGATCCAGCTGGAAAATGGCTATTGGCTGGAGTATAAACAAAAAATTTTGCTAATCAACTTTTTCAAGTAAACATGAAGCTAACGGAAATCTGTTAACAATCTGTTTACAAACTTTGGACTCCTTATTTTTTTTTGCATTTTTGCATAATAATTGGGTTTTTGATTACGTTCCACAAATTCTAGATAAAAATAAAAGACATATTTGGATTCAGCGACTTCAAAAACATAAAAAGTTACCAAAATTGGTCATTTACCCTCACTATCACTTTTTCGATTTCTAAGTTTCAGGTGTAAAACGAGTGCAAAAAAAGCTAAGAGAAGTTACAAAATTACAATTTTAATCTTGACTTATAAATATTTTATTTTCATGTTTATTAATTTTTCATGTTTTTTCGATTTCCAACATTTGTAGTTTTTTTTTTCTAATTGAATTTAACGGTTGATAGAGTAATTACAGTATAAACATAAAAAAATTAAAAATCTGAGTGTAAATGAAGTAAAAAGTTTCTAAGACAGGCTATTGCTCTTTCATGCCAGTCTTAATTTGAATCAGTCGCCCCAGTTGTATTTTTCCACTTATTTCCATTGGGGAAAAACTTTTTTTATAAAGAAACATAGCGTCGTCGTTGGCATCCCTGCAGATACATCCCCAGGGGCCTCCACGGGAGCACGTTTCCTGTTTCCTAGCTGTACATTGGACCAACCTCTGTTTTACCCCATTTATTTTCACGGTGTCGAATGAAAAATATGTTTGCGACACTTGACAAACTTTTCAGAAAATGCTAAATTTAATTTTCTTGTGTCTGGAAGTAGTGGTTTAGTGTTTCGTCTAAGTGGTTGATATTTCGAGGGTTTATATCTGTGAGTCATAAAAAAATAAAAGGAAATACTTATAATATCAAACAGTAAGTGTTTTAAAAATCGTTTACATTTATATTAACAATTCATAAGAACAAATAAAGAAGTGAAGCAAGAAGATGCTTTTTCACCAACACTCTTTAACTTAATTTTAGAAGTAATAATAAGGTAGGCATAGCTAGACAATAAAAATATTATCACAAATCAACTCCAAATAATAGCTTACGCAGATGACCTCATTGCAAACACAAGGACAGCACTAATAAATGCAATTGAAAAACTAGACAAAGGGGCTTGGAGATAAATGAAAAAAAATAACAAATGAAGATAGGTAAGGGAGAGATAACTCCACAGGGAAAATTGATCACACAAAACTATAACCTTGTAGCAGTACACACCTTTAACTATTTAGGGGTCACGATAGGATGGACCAGGAAGAAGAGAGTGGAAGAAAGAAACTTAAAAGGCAATCAGGCGTTCGGTATGAACAGAAACCTTCTAAGAAGTAAAGTATCGACTAGAAAAAAAAGAAAATGATTCTGTATAATACCACCAATAATTACATACGCATTGGAGACAACAACACTAAATAAAAAGGAGGAAATGAAATTTGAAAGAAAAATACTGAGAACAATACTAGGTCCCGACACAACAAGAGAAGGAGAAAGAAGACTTAAAACAAAGATTACAATAGACAAAGAGCAAAATGGTGAAAACGTAGTCAGATATACTAAATGACGCCGTCGAGAATGGATTGGACATATACTCAGAAGGCCACACAAAGATATGCTTCGAAGAATAACGAAATGGACACCGTTATGGCCTAGATGCAGAGGAAGACCAAGAAAAAGATGGTTAGATGATGTGGAAGAGGACGCAAAGGCCATGAACGTTACAGATTGGAAAGCTCAATGCAGAGACCGTAAACAATGGAAGAAAATCACAACAGCAGCAAAAACACACAACAAATTATAATAAATTAAAACGAAGAATAATCTATTTCTAAAAAAGGATTGTTGAACGCCCAGGTGTTAGCCATAATCTTGGAGATTGCAAGGCTATGATGACGATGAAATCTGATTTTAGAAGCAACTCAAACTTGTACTGAAAATAACATATTTTAATTTTTTTCTTTAATTGTTTTGTGTTTCAATGGTATAGCTACAAAGCATATTTTGTTAATATTTAAATATCACATAAATAATACTAATGTTCTTTTACTTTTTAAGCTGCTATAAAATTAAATTTGATACAGATTTATAAGCAGTAACAAAATGAACAATGTTTGCTTTCCAATCTCGTATCCTTATCCTAACGTATTGAGCTCTTGACTGATGGAACTGTCGCCGTTGGAAATCGCCAGGGATATTTGGAATATCCTGCGAGAATCCTGCCACGACTTAGAGTTTCTGCTAGGAGTATTCCGAGGTTTGGCAATTTTCCAATTCGTTGTGCATCACTATTTTCGTATTTCAGGTATAAATAACAAGGGTTACGAAATAATAGCAACTACGATACCATTAGTCAGAATTTGCACTAATGTGTACCTATATTTTATTTATTATATAAAGTTTTTTTAACACTTTGTTAATCCTTATATGTTAAGATAAATGTATGTATAGCTGGTTCACATTTAGTGTGCCTTCATTATTAAAGTCATTTTGTTAAGTAAGGGCAGTAAAAATAAATAACCTCTTGCATACATCTATTGCTAAGGAATTGTCCCAAAGAGATTATTTACCCAATCTAATCTAATCTAATCTAATCTAATCTAATCTAAGTAACCTGGCATAGTCTCACCTATGGAGCCCCATGTTTGAGCACTGCTTCCTGTGGGAATATTGTGACCAGGTTCGGCACCAAGAGTCCTTACATGAACCCGTGCTTGCAGGACTCTTGTTTGGTCAGCTGAAAATCAGCATCCCGCTGATCCTCAGGAAGACTAGAATCCAGGTGTCCTAAATTCCTTGAGTCACTGTTGCCACAGGGCAGTTCCCTTTATAAGAGATTTGAGTCCTGTGACAGCTCCTCAAGGTGGTGATAGGATTCAGGATTCGTGTCACCGAAGATGAGGAACCGTTTATAGTCCAAGGCCTCACACTCGAATAGAATGTGAGTTGCCGTCTCATCGTCCATGTCACACAGTCAGCACAAGGTGGGTTCCTGTGTCAGATTATTTACCCAAACTTTCAGGGTAGACTTTACTATTTTAGTAGGTATTAAATAGTTGTTATTTGTTGAAATTAAGTTTGGTTTAGTATAAATTAAATATTAACAACTAACAACTTATTCATTTAAAGACTTTTTTAGCTGACGACCCTCATTATAACCCCATTTACCTTTCGTTCGAAGGTCTATTTATTTATTTTTAGGTTTATAACTCTGAAATGTGATGAAAAAAGAGCTAAACGGTTTTGTTAGGAATCCAAGAAGAACTCTTGGGTCTGATTTTTATAGTCGCAGATTTTTTGTGATGCACAAAGCATCTTTTTAATGAACAACTTTTTTCTTAGCCGATTAATATTGTAAGCCCTAAGTCTCTAGAAAAAAAAACGCAATTCAATTTGCTTCGTTTATAAAAAAAGTTATACAATAAAAGAAAAAATCTAATTTGGAAAATGGATGACCACCGAAGACAATTCCATCAGTGTAATGAGGGTGTTTTTCTCATATGTGTGGCATTAATGTAGTTTCCTTCAAGAAAGAAAAATCTGTATCATTTTCCCCCGCGTTTTCTCTAGTTTATTTACTCCTTCTAAACGGCCAACTATTTTTCATTGGTGCATTCCTTATGACAGAAAGATTTAGGTTTCGGAATGAAAATTTATTATTTTTGCTTCGGTTGTGAAAGGGTATTTTATCCTAACAGCAGTCTCTAACCAATGCATCATATATAAAAATAAAGGTTTAAACACAGTTGTGGTTCGTTTTTTACAAAGATTGTTTAGTAATTAAGAGGTCTATTACAGAGATGGTGCAAATTTGACATTTTGAAACAACGAATTGTTGAAGAATTTAAGGCAATTTCGCTTGACACATTTGAACGGGTACAAGAGTTTAGCAATAGAATACATGACTGTCAGAAAGTAGACGGAGCACATTTTAAACATTTTAATATAAGAGCTGGTTCTTAAATCTTTATGAATTAAATGCGAATCTACAGTTTTAGTCTTTATTAAATTTATTCATCAAAATCAGCTTAAACCAAAACAAAATTAGTATGATTAAAGAAGTACGAGAGTCAGTTGAAAAGTAAAGCCCCCTACCCTGTAGAATCCGTTCTAATTGAGATAAATGAATGAAACGAGTTTAAAAATGAAGAAAAAAGTATACTGAACAAAGTGGTATAGTTATTTTTTAACATACTCACCGTTAAGATCGATACATTTTTGTAAACTTAAAATCCATTTTTCGAATGCGTTAACGAAAAATTCCTCGGATCTACTTTTCAACCATTCATCCACAAATTGCTTAACATCGTCATCCGAGGTGAAGTGATATCCCTTAAGGTTTTTCTTCATCTTAGGGAACAAATAAAAATCCGAGGGTGCCAAATCGGGGCTATACGGGGGGTGCGGTACGATCTCGAAGTAGGCGCTCGATCTTGGCATTGGTTTGTGCGCTGCAGTGAAGGCGCGCGTTGTCGTGATGGAGCAAAAATCGAGTTAACTCCGGCCGAACCCTTCGAATTCGAGTCTTGAGCTTTGTAAGGTGACACAGTAGCTGTTCGTATTGATTGTGGTGCCACGAACCATGTATTTCTTATGAAGAAGCCCCTTGGCTTCCCAGAAGAGCGTCAGCATGACCTTTTCAGCTGTTTCGTGGTTTTGAACTTTCAAACGCGGGGGAAGGTGATATGGCGATGCTGCTTCGTGTCTCTGGATCATCTGCTTTAAAGGCATCGATGGCTCCTTTTGGCTACTGGAATCGCTGCTCACGCTTTGAATTCTTGATCTTTGGGAATGTGAAGAAGCGGATAGTCCAACAATTCGATGTTTGGAAGCTCCAAAAACTGGATTGTCTTTTGGGCAGTATAAGTACTTACATTGTACTGATGTAGGATGATTCGCCGTTGTGTGTTGCTTTGTCGGAGTTTCGCGATAACTTCTGGTTTATATATCAATCGAAAGTAACCGTCATTCGATCTTCTTAAGCAACACATTTGTTGGTTTTACTCATCCTGAAACATCCACACAGCGGATTGGCGTTTATTTTCCGGTAAAGAGTAAATCCAAAATTCATTGCCACTAACAATAAGTACTATGAACGTTTTTTAACCTTCCTTTGTTGAACCGTTTCAATCTTTATGACACAAATTGACGCGAACCGTTCTTTGCTCTTTTGTGAGCAAATGAGTGATCCAACGGAACACCAACTTTGTAACACACATTTCTTTCTGTAGGAGCTTTTGGAGCAAGGTCTTTGAAATGCTCGGTATGTTACACATCCTTAATTAGTTGACGACCCGCACCAATGTTTTGCTGTATTACTGCTGATTTGGGTGGTCCTAGCCTTGATTCGTCGGTGAGATTGGAGCAACCACGTTAAAATTCTCAATACCTGCAGGAAATAATTGACAGGTATGGTGCTTCATTCCAAAACAAAGAAACGATTTCAGCGAGACATTGCTGTTGGTATACCTAATACTCTCCGAAAATTGTAAAAAATTATTGTACGAAAATGTTCTTGTATAAGATCCATTTTGCGACCGATTATCTAATTTTAAAAATTCACTGTACCTACATGACTTGTTGTATCGCAATGAAACTTTGGATTTATGTTTACAAAAGATTGAGGTTAGATTTTTGTATAAAGTATCTCTGGGTGGCGCTTTCTAAGCGCCTATATGCAAAACTAAAAAGACAACCCTCGTATTTATAACTGCAAAACTGACTATTCCGGATTAATTCTTTAGCTTTAAAAAGCGATCTATTTGATTTCCAGTGTTACAATTAAAACGATTTAATGAATATAACAATTTCCACCCCAAACTTGTTATATATGTTGTCGGTATTCATTAAATTAATTCTCGCATATCCGTTCACTCGCATTGCATTTAATGTTTCCGGATCTGACTTTTAAACAATGCCAACAGGAGTTGATTGTCAATTCTTACACTTGACTGTATAGACATTCGTTACAGCTGATTAATTTTATTTTATAATTTATTATGTGTTTTTTTTTTGAGGAGGGTATTTGAATTGAAATTTGTTGAAGTAAAATTGATGGGATGCCTAATTAACCACACTCGGACAATGCGTTGTTAATGACATTTTCAATATTTCGAACTGAAAACTGTGGTTAAGTTGTTGGATCGTTGCCGCTTAGAAGGTTGCGGATTCGAGTCCTGCTGGATGCGACATTTTTTCAATTTCTCCTATATTCCTGTTTATATACTTTCTTAATTTTTTAAAATTTTATGAGAGATATCTCAAATAATCGTTTACTAATGAAAAGTATGTTTCTATTAAGTTTATTATATTCAGGAAGTTAATCTCTTTTGTTCCAACATAAATAGCTACAAGCAGTAGACATTTATATTCACTAATTAAATAAGCTTGCGTCTAACACATCGCGTAATATTTAAATCCTAGACAAAAATAAAGTCAGGATGCCCTGTGTTGAGCACTCCCACATCAACTATAAAGGGCCCACTAATTACTAACTTCCTAACTCCTTCCGCGTACTAAAACTTACCTTTTGGAAGTTTCCCATCGGGGAATTGAAACTCGCACGTGTGTACCTCCCAAACAAAAGGGATGCAACAACCCCTGTAACTCCCATGCCGCACCATCGAGTCAGAAAGTCGCAGTCAAAGACATAGCAGCGCTAGGGGCATTTCAATTAAAGTTTCAGTCCTTGAAGGGATGGTATTTTTCATTCGCGTTTCCGGACGTAATATATTGTTTCTTGTTACTTCGACATACGAAAGTTTTAAATAATTTATTTCTCGTTTTAAAATGAAGTATTAATTATTCATAATATTTCAATATTCCAGAGATCTGAACACTCTTTTTTCCTTTTAAACTATTTTGATTATACTGTGCATTTCAAGATGTTTGTTTATATTTCTACTACCTTGTACTGTTTTTTAGATAAATGATACAGAGAATCCTGTACACAAATATTTATTGTTCCGACCCTATCCATCAGTTGAAATAAATGAAAATTTATTATTTACATGTATGCAATACACAGTAGGAAACAAGAAACAATAAACTGAGTTCTAAAAGGGAATGAAAAATACCATCCCTTTAAGGGGGAAACTTTAATTGAAATGCCCTTGGCGTTATTTTGTCTTTGACTTTGGGTTTTTGGTCAAATTGACATCAATCAGTTAAAATCAATAACTCTAGAGCAAAAGAATTTTATTGCTTTTTACTGTATTTTGTTATTACTGTACTACAAATTTTAATTTTATTATATAATCTATCTTAATGATGCTTTATTTAAATACCCAACAATGACAATAAATAAATTTATAGTGCATAAAATACATTATTAATCGAGTTATCTACTAGGTATACTTTATCTACGTCCACTACTGTAAATTAAAAAAGTTAAAACAGATAAATGATAATGTAGTTCTGCGGAGTATCAGTAAATCGTTTTTTACTTCTAAAGCAATTGTTGCAACATGACTAGATTTGAGTTTATTCCTTTGTATTACCATTGGACCACATTTGAGATTATGGATGATTTTCTCTTTCTAAAAGATGCCAGTTCGGTGATCATCAGCCTTCATTTTTGTTGAACACCTGTATCTGAATTGTTTTCAGTCAAACGATGTCTGTTTTGCAGTTGGAGGTGGAGATGTCACTACTATCGCATCGTTTATGTTTCCATCACTCTGTGGATATATATAGATCGTGATTTTAGTGCATTTTCAGTCAGCGTGTAAGCTCGCTGACGACAGCATATATTCTTGTACTGATGAGACCCAATAGGTCGAAACCGGTCGACAAGTTATGTTGTACCTCTAACTGCAAACGGCAATTGTTGACCTCAATTCCATAATTTTTATTGCTTCGTTTTGTTTACTTTTGAGGGCTTGTTGATGGGAATATTTATTCCCGAAACTTGTACCCCCTTAAAATAAAATATTTTTGTGGTACTAGACTTTGAGTTTATTCCTTTGTATTACCATTGGACCACATTTGAGATTATGGATGATTTTCTCTTTCTGACTAGATTTTGACAAAAAAGTTGGGAACATCTTCTTTGACACAATTCGAGAACGGATTACTTTTGTTGGTTTTTCTTAATCGTGAAACACCCACACAGTGGATTAGGGTTTATTTTCCGGTTCTTAGGAGTAAATCCAAGATTAATCTTCAATAACAATGCTATGTACTTTTTTTGAGCTACCTTTGTTGAACCCTTCCATTGTTTTTTGACACCAATTGACGCAAACCGCTTTTTGCTGTTCTGTGAGCAAATGAGGGATCCAACGGGAAATCAATTTTGTAACATCCAGATCTTCATGCAGGAGTTTCTTGATCAAGGTCTTTGAAATGCCCAAAGATGCTTCTATCTCTTGGTATGTTATACGGTGGTCATCCTTTAGTAGCTGACGAACTGCATCAATGTTTTGCTTGGTGACAACTGTTTTGATTGGACCTACCCTGGAATCGTCGCTGAGACTGGAGCGACCACGTTTGTAGCGTTTTAAAAAACCCGATTACCTAAAATTCTTTTTTTTTCAATTTGTTTGGACCTGTGCCGGCCCTGTGGGCATAACATATTCGATGGAACTTTCGAGAACGTTGAAATCTAACGGACTTTTCTAAGCGAAGTATTGAGTTTTTTAATTGACCAATGAGATTTCACGTTGAAGATCACGCGATGCCCGCGCTGGTAGCTGAGGCGCCTTTCTGGTTGCTAACGAGATTATTCTGGGTGGAGTGCTCTCGCTAGTAAGATCTTCGCGAGAACTCCTAGTTTCAGTTTACCGGTTTTTTCTTATTTTATCTTAAAAATTACCAGCAATTAAGTGTTTCTAGTGCCTATTATCGTTTATTCTACCTGAAGGTTTATCTGAAGATTTCCAGACAGTGCTATCTTTAAGATTACTTCATATATCGTGTAATAATGGCGCCAAATTAACCGGTATTACAACATCTCTTCGATCACCAGCTATGAAGAGTAAGTTTATGGTTTATTCTCTAAATACCTAACGATCTAGACAAAAATGGGTCTAGATTATATCTTACCGTTTCGATCATTTACCGAGAGAATGAAGCCATATGCTATCCTAACTATCTTAGAAACATTTAGAAGCCAACGTAAGTTTTTACATTTTTTTTAATACCTCTATCGAGTATGAGAGTACCATTTATGTCTCTGGAAAGTTTTATTGTAATTGTATTTACCGTATCAGCAATTAAAAAGTACAGTGCACAGTGCCGTAATGAGAATATCCGGGATGTGATTTTTTTCGTGCTTATCTGTATTTTTACTACTTATATTTTTTGTATCTCTTATCTGTAAACGTTTTTACTTGTATTTTTTATTTTTATGTCGTACCTATTTAATTAAGATTTATACCTTCGTATATGAGTACTCTTTTAACTCGAGTTAATACTAAAAGCAAAAGGTGATTTTTTATAACTTTTTTATCTAACTTTCATCTCTCTCCCTTTTCGCTTATCAGAGTACACAAAAATAAAAAAACAATATACCTAGCTGTTATTTTAAGTGTAGCAAAAGATATGTTTTTGAACTAAACACAAATGTGTATTTACTATCCCGTACATAGATTTTTTTTATTTTATGTTTGTTGTGTGTCTCTTTTATTAGTACAGCCAATAATAAATACTGTTATTGTTAAATAGATATTTTTCTTTTCCTAGCTAGAGCCTGTTACTCTAATCAATATTGTCAGTTTCTCTAATCTATATTTTATTAAAGTACTAGATTTTGTTTTTTGAATATACCTTTATCTTACAAATTTGATTTATAACCATAAGGATAAGTAAAAGCAAAGTGTAAGTATAATTTTTCTTTTTGTTTCTTAAATAAAAGTGTGTACCTAATTTCAATTTTAGCAAGAACAATCTGCCGGGTTACCTTATCTTATCTTATATCTTTTATCTTTAACCTGGGTTTCTTATATTTCCCCATCCTCCGGATAAAAAACATAAGTGGCGCCCATTTTCTTTTCTCTTTCATTTCTTTCATTTTCTCCTTTTTGTCCCTTTTAATTTCCATTATCTTATTAAATATATTCCTTTCTATCTCTTCAATAATTTTTCATTGAGCTCGTTCGAATCCACGCTCGCTTTCCACCAGTTGAGTGGTGTGGTGCTTCTTTCACAAAGACAGAAACCATTTCAGCAAGACATTGCTCTCCAAAAATTGTAAAAAAATATTGCTCGAAAATGTTCTTAGCTAAGATTCATTTTTCGACCAACTTGTTAATTTCAAATATTGACTGTACACGACTTGTTGTGTCTCAATGAAACTCTGGATTTATGTTAACAAAAGAGTGAGGTTAGATTTTATGTGTGAAGATTCTCTAGGTGGCACTTTCTAAACGCCTATATGCAGAACTAAAAAGACAACCGTCGTATTAACTGGCTATTTTAAAGCTATGAGTCTTCACTTAGCTTTCGTGTTGGGTATTAATAATGACCGACTGGAAATTTTTATTTGCTTAAACTTCCCGGCAAATTAGCGTTTAAATAGTGTTTAGAAATTTCTAAATAGAACAAGTTTTTAAATGATTATCGTCCTGAATCAATCGTATTAATTTTTAAAGTACGATCTACGCTATTTGTGGTATTTTTGATAATTTATATTTTTGAGAGGCCAAAGAAGCTAGCAACGCTTTCCGATGCTTTACCGCCAAATTTGTGTTTGCGCTAAAACGAATTTGAATATTTAAGGTAAACTTTTAAACCTATTTAAATATTTTGTGTTTGATTTACATTTTTACATTGAATATTTTGAGTTAATGTTACATTTTATTACGTAGTTTTACTAACTCTCACTAATCCCAACAAATGTTCCTTTTACAAAACAATCTTTGTTTTTCTAAAAGATCATAGATTTTAATCATTGTTTTACTTTGGATGGCTGACTTAAAAGTTCTTGGAAATGAGCAGTTTAACTTACAAAACATTAAAGAAATTGCAAACACAATAAAAAGAAATGTTATTGGTTTCTGATAAAAGTATATAAAACAAACTTGTAAACAAGAAAAGATTCTTTTAAATAAAGACTTTGAGGGTGTGCTAAAACATAAACTAGGTTCCCGCATCAGTAACAACTTACTCACACCTACCACAATATTCTGAAAAGTCATTCCGGTTGTTCGGGGACTAACGTCCTGGCGCCGTGTGAGATATAGCTACCCCCGATGGTCCGCAGGAAGTCCGGTAGACAACACCCAACTCCCATTCCACATCCGCCGTCTGCGGTCGGCCGCAATACAACTTCTCACACACTCACATCTATGTACTTCTGCGTTTAAAGTTATTTGTTTTTGGGAGTATTGGCGTGGAAAGCGATGCATGCTGTCGATGTGAAAAATGTCGGAGTTGGCGGAATGAAAAAGTTGCCGAATAGAAGTTAGAAGGGGCGGAACACGGTGTCTGTAGAGAAGTTAGCTGTTGTCAACAGGAAATTGAATATATATTCTTTAGAGAGGAGTTCGAAGTGTGATGTGTTAGATAGATTGGTTTTGTCTGGAGTTTTTACCGCTGAATGCAAATGTACATTTTCTTTTTTAACCTTTTTATCACAAAAATACTTTCATGATAGCGTATTGGAAAAATTTTATTTTTTAAAACCGTCAAAGATCGGTACACCAATTATTTCTTGTAGTTTCTTCATTTGTATTTATATATTTTGACATCAAATAAATCAAAATAATCGACAAAATATTTAAAATTCACCTTTTTCACAAAGTTGATGTGGTTTTTAATGAAGAATGTATTTCTATTTGCGACTATAAATAATAAATAAGTTGATTTAATTAGCAAATACGTATGAACATCAACTATGGTTAATTCTCCTCTTGTATTCACCGGAAAACAAAATTGCACTAAAGCAAATTCAACCGGACGAAAGTACGAACCTCATCAACTGAAATCTCCGTCATTACCACCATGAATGTTGGAAAACTTCAGAAATGTTTAGATGCCACATAAAAAGGATTTTCTTTTGGTTTAATCAACTTAATTAAGAACGTTTATAGTGAAACTTTTTTAATATAAGTTACTTTTGCAGAAAGAAAGGTCAATGTGGAGACAAATAAAAAGTCGAGTTAGGGTCAAAAGTTAAAATACAAATATAATGCGAAATTTTTGGAATATCTTTTTTATTAACTAAGTAAAACTATATTTTTTAATTTACAGAAACATTTTCAGCTCAAAAATCTATAAGCATTAAAGAATTTACAGTTAATTCTGTTCTATTCTGTTTTGTTTCTACAATCGAAAAAATTCTAATGAACGATACAATAGCTTTCTCCAAATAAACTTTTTCCTACACAGGGGAGAAGTTCACTGACATCCAGTCTTTCTAACAAACAAGCACTTGTCCATATTTCATGGCTCGAAACTTAAAAATAAATGATTCACTAGGACAAAGTACTAACTTTTTCTTTAGATGTATTTATGACCACCCTCGTAGTTGGTCCCTTAAGGGACAGTCGAAAACACTGCGTAACGCATAACGCGGTTTTGTAGTAGGTGGAAAGCTATTCCATAGAGAATACAATTCAGTGACGGAGATGCTTTTAACTACGAGGTCTGTCGCAAAGCAAACACGAAAAGAAAAAAATTAACAACATTTTTCCTGGGCAAATTGAATTGATTTTATCTTCAGAGTTAATTCAGCGATTTGCATGAGGATTTCGAACGTGATGTTTGTGATGATGGTTGTCGACGTCTTTTGGATGGCCTCTACGTCAGGATACCGTACCTTCGTTGGCAAATGTAGTTTACAGAACAGAAAAAAGTCGCTCGGTGCCATATCCAGAGAATGTGGGAAGTGGTCGATGCTTAAAATGCCATTTTTTGTCAAAAAATCGATGGATATGATGGCACATTCTCGTGCTACAAGCGCAAGCTTCCTTTCTCGCGATATTCTGGCCAAATCCGACGAATACACGAGAGCAAACTCATAACACCAAGATAATACACAACATTAACTGTTTGGCTCATTGGAACGAATGTTTTATAAACAATTTCCTTCAAATCGTAAAAACAAATCAACATTGTCTTCACAGTTTTTTAAACATTTTTTTTTCAGATTTGGCTCGCTTGGATGGTTCCATGCGAAACTTTGAGGCTTGGTTTCGGGATCGTTTTAAAAACACCACGTTTCGTAACCTACCTGTCACAATGTTGAACAGAAAGTTGTTATCTTTAAGCTGTACCAGGGGACATGAGGTAATGTACTTAGGGACAAGTAATGTACCATGGGACAGTAGGGAAGTAGGTAGGTATGTATAATTTTTAATTAATTTGTTTTTTATTAATTCATTAAAAATACATTTAAATCCGAACAGCTGTTACAAAAAATATAAACCCAATTTTTTTAACAAATGGGTAAGTATAATAAACTAACTTATTTATCCCATATTAAAAATTCCGAAATCAACACTAAAACGAAGAAGATTTCTACTTCGAGCGGTCCCTCCAACTGGCATTGGTGGTGGCAATTTAACGACTATATCGTTATCAGAAACAGAGAATATTTCACTGTCTTCCACTTGAAGAAAATTACCGGTTTTTTGCATCTTCTTTAAATATTTCACTTCCACTTCTTGTAGTGTATCAGCCTTATTAATGACATTTGCAACAAAATGTTGTGAAAATTTTTCCCATGTGCACTTAACCAAAATATAGTCGCCTATTTCAATGGAAGTGTTTAAGAAAGCCGATTCTACTTCATCCTCGTGCATATCATGTTCATAATC
The DNA here is from genome assembly GCA_964028335.1 of Altica lythri. Lineage (NCBI taxonomy): Eukaryota > Metazoa > Arthropoda > Insecta > Coleoptera > Chrysomelidae > Altica > Altica lythri. The sequence goes on from OZ034805.1 coordinate 68,765,584, forward strand.
TATGTCATCTAAATCGTCATCGTCAGCAACTACATCAACATCATCAATGTCACTGCTGCTACTCTCAAGGACTTTTCGAATATGAGAAGGTTTTAATTTTAATTTCTGATTATTTCCTTTATCGATTCTTGTTGGTTTTGTGTTTTTATTTTTTTGTTGTTCTATTTCTTCTTTTACCAGGGTATCAGTTAATATAAGAGATTTTCCTTTCTTCCTCTTGTAACCAGCTTTTCTTGCTTCGGCTTTTGGAAATGGTCTTACCATGACTGGTGTTATTTGGCTATTAGCATCAGTAGGAGTAGAAGGCCTTTCTAATTTATGTACTGTCTCTGAAGCAGTATCGGATGTTGAGGGTAAATTATTATCATCCGTTGGTGCAGGTAAAGGACGATCTGTGACGGATGATGGAAGAAATTCCAATTCACCAAAAATATTTTCATTTATTGGAATAATTCCAGAAATTCTGAACCCGCTTACAATATTTTTTGGGGTAAAAGCTAATTCGTAAGCTTTACCCGCGATTTCACAGACATCATAGATCGTTACTGGCTTGCTCGCATTTCCAGGGTTGCACATCCACTCATTCATAGCTTTATGATAATGTCCTTTAAGGGGACCAAACACCGAACGATCCAACGGTTGGAGCTTGTGGCTCGTGTGTGGAGGAATTGTTATCAAATAAAGTCCTGCTTCCTTTGCTCGATTAATCACTTTAAGAGATATATGAGATTCATGGTTGTCATAGATTAAAATGTGAGGATCCTGTAAAGATGGCTTTGCATGACTCAAAAAGTGTTCGATAAACTTAAAAAAGATTTCTTCATTAGACCAGCCGCTTGGGTTAGCGGCTCCAACTGAACCTGGCGGAGCGCCTTTTAACATATGTTGTTTGAAGTGGACGCGTGGAAATACAAACAAGGGTGGTATAGCATTTCCCACACCATTTACTGCAGCAATTATGGTTACGTTTGAGCCGCGTTCTCCTGAGGTCATAGTTCCAATCTGTTTAGCACCTTTACTAGCAAGAATTTTTTGTGGGTTGTGGACCGTCGAGCAACCACTTTCGTCCGCATTCCATATTTGATGTGGTTGAAAGTTGCCTTTTTGAAGAACGTTTTTATAATTACAAAAGAATTCCGCTACAGTTGTTTTGTTGAAAGCTGTTGAGCGTGCCAGGCTTGTAGCTTCAGGTTTTCGCAAAGAAATTTCAGGGTGCCGTATACGAAACATGCGAAGCCAACTGTCTCCGGCAATTTTATTTTCGTTCCACGTATCGGGAATTTCCTTCTTATTGGCTACGGCATAGTCATACGCTAGTTTCCTAGTCTGGTAGACTGTTAAACCGTAATGAATTTGAGCGGCATGCTTTAGGTAATTAACTAATTCTTGCTCTTCTGCAGGTGAAAAGACGCGATGGGAATCAAATTTGGGTTTATAGGAGAAATCCATCAAAGCATTAGATCTACTATGTTTAACATAACGCCCTATAGCAGACTTTGAAACTTTAAACTTATCTGCAGCCACTCGTATAGGCACGTTGTTAGTTAAGACATCCTTAACAGCCGCTTTCATAGCCTCCTTTGATGGAATTAATCTTTTGTTTCCTATTTTACTACGGGGCATGGTAGAATCTATAAATAAAAAAATCATTGTGATCAATAAAAACAATAACAATATAAACAAAATAATAACAAAATTATAATAAGTTGGAAATTGCTGTACCAAGGGACGTCCCTTGGTACAATAGCATTGAATGTCCCTTGGTACAAAAATGTTGATGTTTTATAAAAAATTTGTTATTTAATATTTAAGTTACACCCAAGCAATGATCTACATTTAAATTACTTAAATATACTTACAAGTGTAGATTCATACAATGAAACCACTTTAACTCCTTGAATTTGTGACAACAAACACTAACAAAATGTCTTTCAAATATTAGTCTAACCACCGTGAAACAAATACCACGTGCTCACCATGAAATCAAAAGTAATTTAATTTGTCCTCTGGTACATTTGTCCCCAGGTACAGCACTCTCCCCTATATGTAGAATTCGGGCAAACTCTCTATTTACGCTATAGCTTGGGTGCGTGGTGGGTTCATGGTTGTACGAGCCAAAATGAAACTAAAAAGAAGATTTAGCTTAGCAACAGGTTTAACCACGTGGCCAATGGTCACCGTCTACTGAACAAATTCTGATAAATCTATTTTTGAGTCGCAACAGTTTTTTCTGCATTCTAACGTAAAAAATGTGTGTATTTTCTTTAAAACAAAAGGAGAAGGATTCCTCTCGCGCTTAAGGATAAGAAATCTTTAAAAAAGGCTTATATATAACAATTTTAATAGAGACAATAGGAAGAGATAGGCAATGTCTAATAAAAACTTAGTTTCTAGGGACAAAAAGACCTTTAGAATACAGAAAGACGTTGTTCTGTATATAAAAATAGGAATGAATATAAAGAGTCAAATTACAATGCAATGCCTTAAAACTGTTTATAGTTGGTAGTTTTCTGACAAAATCACTTCAACAATCCACAAGAATAAGAAGAATTCTGTTATATTAACGAAGTAGTCACATTTTGTTAACCATAGCGAAGTCCAAAACCGTATGGATTTTGATCAGTATTTTGAAAGAGCATTGAAATTCTTTTTTTATTAAAATTTGGGATTAATCTCCACTTTCCCTGTGCTTCAAAATCTACATTGGTCGGGATCCGTGGTTATTTTTAAAAGTGTTGACAATAATATTTTAAGAGGCAGTGAAACTATTTAGGGGATTTATGTGTCCCTAACTCATTGAATGCTGAGTAAATAGATTTGAATAAAAGATACGAAAAATTTAAGAAAATGTTCAGTCAAGAAAAACTTCTAATATGCTGAGCAGTACATTCATTACAAAAAGTCGTATGTACAAGAATTTTCATGCAATATATGAAGGCAATAATGCCGCTCTAGCAGAAACGAAAAGCCGGCCATTATAAAAACGCTGCGCTGGACATGAAAATGGCACAAAATATTAAATCCTCTATCGCCAACTGGAATAAAATTTCGCAAAGAACCAATTAAGTAACAATTTTGAAAGTCTCCACTGAGCGGACGGTTGAAGAAGATTTTCCATAATTGAATTCCATGATAAGGATGTTATTTTTTTATTTCCGGCCGCCATATCTGCGGAAAGCCAGCATTCTGTTCAAGAATCCGGGTATAATTGGGACTCTCTTCTCATATAAATGCATAAACTGCCATCAATATTCAATTTGCTTGAAAAATTTCCAGAGAAGCAGCTAATTTTTAGAGCGGATTTTCTCCAAATCGAGTCGACCGCTCTTTTTAATATTTACTGACTATTTTCTTTCGTTGAAGTTTTCTATTTTGCCTTTACATATTCTTAATAACCATAATGCGAATTTTAAAATAATTTATTATAGAAATATATTTAAATATATACTTTTGTAAACATTTTATTAATTAAAAAGAACATTTTAAATATACAGTATTTTTCATGCCGAAAGAAGATGCTTATACTAAAAACTGATTTAATTAGTTTAATGAATACTGGTCGCAAATGCAATGGAGATTAATAACTGTACACTATTAAAAATTTTAATTAATGGACCTGTAATTTTTTCGAAATTTCAGAAATGTTATGTGATATTTGGTCGGAAAAAAATCCCTCATAAGAGTAATTATAACTAAATTTATTTGTAGAACTTCAACTCTAAATTCAATTTGGCAGTGACATTTTTGTGTTAGCGTTTACCGCGCCTCGTATAACCCTTGTGCCTAAAGAAACTAAAAAAACCAAAAAAATCAGAGTGACTTAAAGCAAACCACATCGGAGTACCAACTCATAGTATAAAAAAGGGAGTACGGTAATCCCAGTTCTTTTTAGTGCGAGTGCTACCTGATTCGCTTCTGCACTGTACTAATGAGCGCTAATAGAGCGAAACACAGTTTGGTTAAGCCCTTGTATCGGCTGATTGATGACAGAAAAAGTTTATAAAAAATAAGGTTGTATATAAGATTTGCCAAAAGTTTGCAAAAATGCAAAGGGAATGACGGTCAAATGCTGGAAACCGGTTGAGTAAGCTTCTTGATGAAGAAGACAGTTGTGAGGATTACTTCTATAAATAAAATTATGGAGGATTTCAAGAAATTTGATCTGATGTAGAATATGAGGTGGTCGAAGAAGATGAAGATATAATAGATTCAGATTTTAGTATTGACGAGGATGACGAATCTGTATCAGATACAGGCGATGATGAATTTGAAAAGAAAAACTAATCGATGTTTCAGAAAAGGTTATAAAGGACCTATTTAAAAAAAAAGAGTGTGCGTGTAACGTTTACGCGCGATTGAAGTAAAACTTGTTGACGTACGTATCGGAAAATAAATATTTAATTACAATTCAATCATATTTATTGTCTATATACTTTACAAAAAATGAGATGTTATATTTATATTATTCATTAGAAATAGGAATTTGAAAGTTATCATTATTTTTTATATATGAATTATGAAATAATAGGTTTATGATAACTAAAATGTGAAACATAGATTTTACTTTCTAAATACCATTAATGTATTTGAAACCGTTTGAAAATTTTGAAAATTTCATAAATAAATTTTGAAAATTTAAGCTCCTCCCATAGCTGAAATCACACCGTTACTTCCATCAGAATCTTCCGTTAGAATCTAACGTTAGAGTTATCCCTAGTCGCGCCTAAAGAAGTTTTGCTTCAATAATAGGTAAACAATATTAAAAATATAAACACATTACGGTTAGAATGTGTGATCTTGTAGCTGTATCTACCTTATTGTAATACAACACAACACAAGAGCCTTCGATAGTTAGATAACCATTTCATTCTGTAGCATTTTATAGCATATTCCATAAAATTTAAAATCCTGAGTTGAGTTTGTTTTCTTCAGTTCTACGAAGGATCTGTTATTGCTGGTAAAAGATCAGCCATCCTGACTAGTGGTTTTATGGCCTTTATGGCTACCTAACCAATCCTAAAATAAGTATAAGCAAGTGTTAAAACATTTCGAATATTATTATTTTATGAACAAAAACGTGCAACATGCTTCTTTACTTAACGTAAAGCTTCCCTATAAATAATTATTTACTATCATAATATGTATGTATGTATATAAACTTGCTTAATCAAATCATAATGAATGTCGCTGTCTCGTCTTTTTTTCATTTTCATTTTTCTTTAAATCTTTCTGGCGCTTATAATATGCCCTTTGACGTTCACAATTTCTTTTTCTTTTTAGCTCTTTAAGTCTATAAAACGAAAATAGCTAGGTATAAATAATAGGTATAAATAATTAGGTATAAACAGTGTAATTACACACCAAAAATAAAATGTATGCATATAGAGTAGGTACTCACTCATTTTCATTCAATATTTTTTCATCACTTTCTTCATTAATAAATCCACTTTGTTTATTCATATTTAAAACAAACACTTTATACACAAATTTAAACTATTTACCACCAATGTATTTTGGTTGACAAGATGACAAGCTGTGAATTCATACAATTACAGATTTAAGTTTATTTAATATAGTAGGCAGAATCGTGTTAGGTATTTTGTATCAGGTTTTGTTTCCGGTACGCGGTACATTAGAATGACGTCACGTCCGTTAGAATTACTGAGTTACCCCTAGAGCCGCTAAAGAAGTTTTACTTCAAAAACAGAAAACTAAACCTCCTAAAAAAATAAATGAAATTACAAGACCAATCCTTATCGTCAGTTGTCTCAACATCTTCAAAAATTGAAACCCTATCTACTACAAATAAACCTATCGAAAGAAAATAAGTGAGAAAGTCTACTTTAGCTAGAACAGCAGAAAATATCGAAAGAGTGAAAGTAAGACTTAAACAGTACAAGAAGATAATACAAAAAAATTCATATTAACATTTTCCGCAAACCGAATGAGTGGATTTTCTGACAAGCTTTATTTCTTTTCCCTTTTAATAAAATCCATTTGGCGATACTGAAAAAAACTCGAAATATTCATAAACATAAACATGGTGAAATAAATCAGAAAATACTATAAACTTTCACATCATAAGACTTCAGCAAGGGTCTTGCTTTTATGTACAATCACAATTTCGTGAAACTATCTAAATATTCATAAGTTTAGACGGGTTATTTGGCTCGGAAATGCCACAAAATATACGCATGTTGTGGGTTTTTGCTTTCCGCATGCTTTGTCAATCCGTTTCGGGATTTACGGGCCAAATAAATGAGGATTACAACTCGGAAATAGCCGCAGTGATATACATAGAGCAGAGCAGGCAAGGCATTACTATCAAAAAATAATTAAAGGGGGTGAAAATTTTAATTACAATGCAGTATTTTCAAATTTAATTTATATCAAATTAATACTTCAAACAAATTAAAAAATCGGATGTTTACGAGGAAATAAACACTAATGAAGATTGGCAATGTGCATTTGTATACATCTTGAATAAATTTTCATTTATTTTGTAGTTTATAAACAGTTCTTCCGTAAACAAACCAAATATGAATTATTCCTTGAAAATATGCCTCTCCATATTTTGGAAGTGAAACTTTTATTGGGAGGCTAGTGACTAAAAAAAGGGGCCTCACGGCACACTACATTTAAAGGGATCTAAGGTAAAGAATGATGAAAAAATTACAAAATTGGAATAAAGCAGATATGGATAAAATATACAATAAAATCTAAGGATAAAGATCAACGAGAAACGCTGAGTTTTCTACTTCTTTTTTGGTGCCAAGCGCTGTGTCAGCCTCCGACTAGCCTAGACAAATTAAATGAACTAGGACGGAATAACACTGTTATCCTTCTATAGGTTCAAGGACACTAGGAATAGAAGGAAACAAAACCGCAGACAAGCTGAAAAAAGAAGGAGTTGAAACCCTATACCTGGGACCAGAACCATCATGTGGAATCAGCAGTAGTACAATCTTGGAAAAACTAAGGAAAAAAATGGATAGCGAAAAATCCAAGTACTGGAATGATCTAGAAGGAATACTAAACGGGCACTACTGATTAAGAAGACACATGAAGAAACTAGGATTGGTAGATGAAGCAAACTGCAGATTCTGTGAGGTGGAGTATGAAACCTCAATCCACATCTCTCAGAATGCATTGCATTACGTAATTCTAGGGTCAAACACCTAGAGTCATACGAAATAAAAAGGAAGATTTACCTAACTTAAAACCCAACGATATCCCACGGAAGATAGGACTAGAAGAGCTGCTAGAAGTCTGAGGAAATCGTCAGAAATATAGCAAGAAAAGGCGGACACAGTAGATCTTATAGGTCGTAGGTGTATCTGTTACCCTTAACTTGCTTATACATACATAGGCTCCGTCTAACCGAAACCTGAAGTATAAAACACCTTCATTTTCTTGGGAAATTACAGAATTTACACCAATGGATCGATTTAAAATTTATTAAACACTAGAATAACTTACAGTAAAATTTATTTAAATCAGCTTATGTCAAACAGATCTTGGTTAGGACTATTTTCTATCCCGAGCTTTATACCCGTTTCATCGTTCTGGAAAATATAGAGAATAATCTAGACTCTAGAGACAGAGCGTTCCCTACGATGGGGTTTGCTGTCTTATCTGTTAATATTTTGTAGGGTTTGTCAAAGTCAAATCTTGGTACGACGGCATCCGTGCCCGCCTATATAAGAGTGGTATCGTATTTAGAGATTCCTTCCACAGACAGTCCCTATGGGTGCCGGTCCTACAGTGGTTTCGATCCTTAACAGATATGTCAAGGAGGGTGATTCCAAGTATTATTTACATTGCCCTGGTCGATGTGGTCCGCATGGCAACTGTTACGAAAAGGCATGCTGATCTTTGGATTTGGGGAATAATCTCCAGGTCTATCCTATGGTTTGACAGCATTGATCATAAGATAAATATATAGATTTATCATATTCATTAAGGTGGTATATGAGACTGTATAGAACCATGTTTCACAGTAGAGGTAATAAAACCCCTTCCTGTGGACAGCCCCTCGTAACCTTGCCCCGTACCTTGTCGTTATTTACATTTATTTCTATTGAACGCATGGAGAGAATGCTGAGAATTCACCAGCTTCCTGGTGTTGGTGCATTTCAGGCAGTAAACGAGTTCATTATTTTAGGGAACGTCGTTTTATCGAAATCTCCATTAATAACTATGAATACGCAAAGGGTGGAGTAATACACTCTTCCAGGTTATGGTATAAAGATAATCACTGCAGCAGGGCTGGATAAATTCCATCCAGTTTTGGTGATTTAAAGAAGGAGAAGCTAGGTATTGCCCATTTAACTTTATCCTCGGTAACAATGCGTCTGGCAATGTACCAGTCCTCTACCAAGGGTATGTGGTGTTCCTCGTCCCACTTTGCCTCTACCGTGGCATCGGTAGGGAAGTGTATTTCTTGCAAAAGATGAAGACTTTCTTCCAGGTTGGTAGTTTGGCTAACATCCTGTTTTTTAAGTATACTAATTCCTCGTTATGGATCCTTTGTTAACGCTCTTTAATGGGTCGCTGCCCGTGGGAAATCCTTGATTTCCTCACAGTGGGTTCTTCATGCCGTTCTCTGTTTTTGTCTAACGACTTTCTACATTCCTAAATGTAGAACTTGTATAAGTTCCAACCCTCGAAGAGTTTTGTACTACTTGCCTTGTTTAAAGCCCTTCTCCCTATGATTTAATCATAAAGTGATTTACTTCTAGTGTTTATGTCCTTACTGCCCCAGTTGACATGATGCCCATTGAGCTCCAATTTCTGGTGCTCATAATCGGGTGCCATACCTACTGTGTAGAAGAGAGGATAATCACGTGACGATACGGCGGTTAAAAAATGATACAAGATAATGTGTGCACAAGGTGCTACTATCGTTGTGCAGTGTATTTATATTTTTTATCACCACACGATCAATTGGACTAATAATAGTCGAGATCGACCGGTTGGCCACCAATGGAAAATATCATTTAGCAGGAGAGACTCAATGCAATGAAGTCACAGTTTAAAGATATTCTACTCTATTATATATTTTTTAAATATAACACCACAAACAAAATGATAACTCTTAGTTTAGTGCAAACGCAAATAATTACTGTGAATGTAGAACAACCATTTTGCTCTTAATACAAAATATTATGTTCTGCTAAAAGTCGTTTCACTTATATTAAATTGTATGCATATAATTAAATATGAGGTTACAGATGAAAAAAGTGCTCCAAAAACAAATCTATTAATCACAAAAAAACCGGCTGCTGAACATTTTGGAGCAATTTTTTCGGCATAATTTGCCAATTGGAGCAATTCTTGGCTGGTCCTAAAATCAGACATCTTTCGTTGAAGTAGGTGGCATGTTATCACAAATTCTTCATTGTTCCTTTCAATTCTGTCACAGTTGTTGATAAGAAATATCATATGTAACTAAAACAAAGACAAATATTAACTAAATTGTGATAGTAGTGATATTTTTGTCAAGCAACAGAATAAATTTACCAATTAAGGTGAAACCGAGGTTGGAAATGTTCTCGAGTGTGATGCATTTGCATTTGTTTACTACATAGTTTACTTTGGTTAATGCTACTTTTTATATTTTTACTTACATTACCATTAAACATTAAGCTGGAAATAAAAAATAAGCAAAGAAAACAATGAAACCTTTATGAATTCACAATTCTAACGAAATTATTTGTATATAATAAACCTACAATTTCTTGTCTTGTTTGGGCCCTTGGCGAAGGTTTCTGTGGTTCTCTTCGTCCTTGCCAAATGGAAGGGATCCACGACGGTTACACCTCCAGATACTCTCACACTCACACCAAAAGGAAAAGAGTCTTCAAGTGCCATGGATGACAAGAAGAGCTACAGTTAAAGCAGTCTTGCTGCAAATGGGAAAGTTTGTAAGAGCAGGGCCGGCGACCGATACCAACACCATCCAAATATTCCCATCCACTCCCTGAAAAGGACATAAGTCCTACAACAGGGTCCTCATATCTTTTCTTTTATTCATTCATTCATTATTGTCCAGGAGTCTCCTATACCTGGATTTGCAGTCCGTTGGCATAGACGTCATTTGACGTACATGCAAGTAGCCCAATACGCGGTAAGTCTTTCTAAGTTAAACTTGGCAACTACGCTTCATTCTTACCGCGTATTGGTCTACTTGCATATACGTCAAATGACGTCAATACCAACGGACTGCAAATCCAGGTATAGTTGTGTTTTAGTTGCCGGAGCAAGCTTTCCGAATCAAATACAAAAATAATCATTAAAATTCGACTTGCTGTTTAAATTTCCGAGGTAAGGCCGACTATTACTCAAAAATCTCGGATAAAATCTCCTCATTTTCTAGACAAATTCTCCTATTGTATAGGTAAACTCTACCCCCTACATTTGCACTACAATGATACCTGTTTGCATTCATATTCCTATAAAAAGTGTAGTCAATTACCTTTTTTTCAAGTTTCAAATGGTTTACATTATTAGTAACTAAATAAGTAATTAAGTAAAAACTGGATAAAATGCCCCTATTTTTACCAATAGAAAAATAACTTACTGTCAGAAATATGGTCCTTATAGCATCCATATATGATAAAATTGTATCATCTTGTGTATTAGAGTGTAAAAATAGGTAGTTAACACATATCAAAACAAGGAAACAAAATCCAATAAACATAAATAATATCTGCCAACCAAATACTTCATTAATATTTCTTATAATGTAACTAATCCGTGTAAATTCTTTCTCCAGTGTTACAATTTCATTGTTAGAGAAATTTGCACAATGAACTAAATATTTTTCGGAAAAGGTAACGAGAGATTGCTGCAGTATATTCTGAGCTCTTATTAAAACATTTTCCAACTGTTGTATAAACAACAGAGTAAATGATATGTAAAAACTACATAAATGAAACGTAAAAAAGCCTCTTAGAATATAATGATTATTAGCAATCAGAAAACACCATTGAAATATGGCATTAAAAATGTAGCACAAATGGCAGCAAATAGGAAGAATTACAAATAATTTTTCTGTAACAGATATAGTGTAGCAATTAGGTTTGTCTATTTGAAACAATTCAATTAAAATTTCTTTCCATTTATTTTCGTGTAAAAACGGTAATGCCCATAATGATAAAAATATGAAAATTTCATTCAACCAACATACAGAATCAGTTGTGTTTAGTGTTTTAAATTTTCGATTTATGTCTTGTCTTTTTACCATTCCGTACACATGTAAAGAAAGAAACATAAAAATTAAGAAAATGATATATAATTTATAACGTTTACGTTCACTGTTCGTTTCTGCATGTGTAGGAATAATTCCTAATATCTTTGCTACTACACAAATATTCTTGAAAAAATATAACTCCATATTTTAAACTAGTGTTTAAGTGAAGTGTAAAATTAGATGTCTTCTTTTATGCCACGTACTCTGTATTGAATGTTTAATTTCAATATATAGAGGAAATGGACTGTAAACAATTGAAGTAATGAGTATTTATGGTATATGGGCCAGCAATGAATTGATGAGTCTACCACGAATATTCATAATCTACTCAAAACAAAATAGGGCCCACGTTAATTTTAGACTTTAAATTGAAAATGCATATTTTTTGTACATTTTATGTTCAGATATGGTTATAGTACAGTTTTATCAATTACTATCTGACCTGGCGAACTTCGTACCACCTAATCCTAATGTATTTTTCTAAATTATCGTTTTTTTTTTTAATTTTTTACGATTTTGTCTTGTTTTTTATTTGTTATTTTTTTGGTTTTGTCATTTCTATTATATTTTTTGGTTGGTTTCAAGGTTTTTACTATTTTTTTTTGTTGTATTTTGTAATTTATAGATTAAATATGTGACATATTCATCATCTTCTTGGGAAAACCTAAAAATATTAGTAGAAAATGATTTTAAAAAAATAATAAAATGGTTTCAATTTAATAAATTAACATTAAACTATCAAAAAACTTCCTATTTACCATTTTCTTCGTACAGTTCAGGAATTCAAGATTTAGGACCTCTAAATGTTGGAACAAATATGGAAATTTTAGAATCTCCTTCAGTAAAATATCTTGGTGTCTTTATTGATAGACATACGAGGTGGGACGTCCATCTAAGGCAACTAACAAAGAAATTAAGGGGATTTCTACCAACAATTAGGTACCTTAGAGATTTTATGAATATAAATAGTTTGAAATCTATCTATTTTTCTTTAATACAGTCAATATTATCATATGGAATCATAGGTTGGGGTGGTGCTTACGATAATGTCTTGAGCGATGTCCATGTGGTACAAAGGTGGATTTTAAGAATAATTTATAGGAAAAATATTTATTACTCGAGTAACTCTCTTTACGAAGAGTCCACAATATTTGATATTAGACAATTATATATTTTAAAAATAGTACTTTTTGTAAAGCAATCTAAAATTAATATGGTTCCTCATGAACATCGCTACAATACACGTCGAACAGAAGCTATTTTATTTCCACGTTCAGAAAAACTATTGGTCAAAGATGTAGTAATTATATAGCATCTAGAATATATGTTTTGTTACCCACAAATATAAAATCAATTACTCCCTATAAATCATTCAAAAAAAGGTGAAAATTTGGATGCAGAACAAAATCGGAGGTTAGCCAGTGATATTATTAATCATTATAACTATTAAAAGAACTATAGTTATTATCCTAACAAGTGCGGAAAGTTATACTTTCCCGCACGCGAACTGCCGATGCCCGAACGACGCGAAGCGGAGTTCGGGCAAGCAGTTAAGTGCGGGAAAGTTAATTTCCGCAAGAGTTAGGATCAATATTTTTTCTACAAGCATAAAAAAGATACAAAATTTGAAATTATTTATTATTAATATTAATATTAAAAGTACAATTTATAGCTTTTTGTAGGCTAATTGCCGAATTAAGTTGTTGCTCCACAGTTGGTCTACTGCTTTCACTGAAGGATATAGCTGGAGTCATGTTTAATTGGCACGCTTCCTGCGCTTCTGGTTGTGGTTCATTTAGTGTTAAAATTTTGTTGCATAGGTTCTTTTTCTTTATTTCGGAATCTTCTACGTATCCCTCCGCAACGGTGGTAGATTTCCAGCCGCCCAGTCTCTTAATATTTGTAATTTCTTCTCCAGAATCAGCCAAAAATGTCGCAGAAGAGCGTCTGAAGCTATGACCTGTATAGCACTGAGGATCCGGAAGCTTTAGGTAGGCCGCAATTTCAGAAGGCATTTTTCCAAATGAGTTGATTCCTACACATTGATTAGTGCATTTGCCTTGTTTAAATTGTACAAAAAAACGACGATGAGGTGTGTTTAAAGGTTTCAATGATGCATATTTTTTAATAAGCTTAAAATATCTACCGTTGTTTACTTCTTCCGAGATTACAAAAGCTCTGGATGTGTGATTTTTCGAATCAGTTATTTTTATTGTGATGTAGTTTTCTTTAACCTCGATGTTTTCTAAGGTTATATTTGTGAGTTCTACTCTTCTGCAAGCTCCTGCTAAACCGAAGATAGTGGCCACTTTAATTAATAAATAAACATCATCTGGAGCTTCGACCATAAATTTGGCAATATCTTCTTTATTGAAAACCTTGGCTTTTTTTGGGGAAAAGCCTACAGATTGTTTTTTTAAAAATGTAATTAATTTGTAGAAGTTGCCAATATCGAAATTTTCTCTTAGTTTCATAACAGCCTTTATCATTGAGAATCGGGACCAAAGAGTATTGGGTCTTATAACTTTACTTAGTTCTAAAAAATAAGCCAGTAAAACTTCCTCTTTTTTTAGATTGTTGGTTCCCTTTTGACGAGCCCACTGAACAAAATGATCATACTGCCTTTCATACCTTTGTTTGGAAATCGCAGGAAGGAGTTCTAGGTTGGCCTCAGCAGCAGCCTCCAAAATACTGTGCGGAAGGTCTTCATCGCAATTATCCATTTAATTTTTTTGAATCAAAACTTTAAAAATCACCTGGATTACTATTCAGATACTTGAAAAGATGCAATTCTGACAATTAAATCTTTCATAGTGTCAATAAATACACGACTGCAGCTATAGCAACCCTACTTAAACAGGTGAATTTGTTGTTGCTTTGAATAAGGTTTACAGGAGTGATTTAATAAATTATGATTTTTTTAAAAACAAACATTTTAAAAATCCCTATTTTCATGTAAAATAATCTTAATTTTTTTTACTATTTGTATGTAGTCCAACAAGATAAAGATAATAATACAATAATTTGTCAAAAAAGTTATCGAACAACATCTCTAATTAATAAAAAAAAATGCGTGCGGGAAAAAATCTTTCCCGCACGCCGTGCGGGAAAAAGTATTTCCCGCACTCCGTGCGGGAAAGAGATATTTTCTGAATTAAAATGCGTGCGGGAAAGTGTTGTTTTACGCATGCTTGTAGAAAAAATACTTATTACTTTTTTAGATATACGTATTTATGTATGTGTATGAGTATTTTTATGTGTGTATACATGTATGTGTATATATGTGTATTTGTATATGTATCTACCTGGAAATGACTTACTTACCTTACTATGGACTCGTTTACCTGGATACGAACTGTTCCCAATTATGACGCTTACTTTCTCAATCATTACCTAATATATGTAAAAAATTTAAATGTATCGTAATTAATTTATTGTATTAAATTTCTAATAGGGGCAGATGCACAAAGAGTTTACTTTTTACATCGTCCTGGTGTTTGCCATGGAGGAAAATAGTAACTCTTTCTAATATGCCCCTCATCACGTACAAGTGGTTGAAGATACTTCTGTGATGTATTTTGCATTTTTTTGCATTGTTTATTCAAATTTATTTATTTGGTTTTTAAATTGTACTCTATTGTAAAATTTTCTATTTCTATTGAATAAACATTTTTATTATTATTATTATTAATATTTAACATATTAACTGCGCCAGCTGAAGGTGGCGTCATAGTACTAAATTAAGTAAGTTTTACTCATTTAAATATATGATAGCGCCACCTTATTTTTATATGTATTGTTATGGTCTGAACTAGTTGGTCTTTGTGTAGTATGCAAATATGGTTAAGACTAGCTAGATAAAAAAATGACGGTACGAATCTATGGAACTTTTATCAAGTGATGAATCTAATTATAATAAATTAAGATTAATTGTACTTCATTGATTGAACGTTTTTTTTTTGTTTTGTTGTTGTATTGTATTGTACTATTGTATTAAATGTTATATAAAATGTTGTATTAAATGTTGTATAAAATAGAAAATAAATGCGATATTAACTGCGACACCTTACGGTGGCATGGTATAACTTAATTAAATAAAAATTGCTAATTTAAATACATTTAATATTAACTGCGCCGCCTTACGGTGGCGTCATAGTACTCAATTAAGTAAAATTCCCTCGTTTTAATATTTGAGATATTAACTGCGCCACCTTACGGTGGCGCCATGGTACTTAATTTAGTAAGTATTTTCTTAGTTGTCATTTGCGTTTTCTTATTCCATGTCAGATACATTTTTGTAATACCACATTTATAGTGATTTCACGGGAACGCGGTCAAAGAGGATAAAAAGTATTTTTTAATTATGAAAAATTAAACATATATTTGTTAATAAACTATTATTTTTGAGATAACTCTCAACGTATTTTTGAAATTTAGAAATTAAACAAACAAGAAATTATTAAACTGACATTAAGGAGAAATTGTCAGTTTAATAATTTCTTGTTTGTTTAATTTCTAAATTTCAAAAATACGTTGAGAGTTATCTCAAAAATAATAGTTTACTAAAAATCAATGGTTCCGGTCTCCTAACCGAATAAAAATATAAGACAGGGCACAAATAAAGTGACTAGAGTTTGATGTATCAATTGTCGATTTGACAAAACTTCTCTCTCATTAACGTCATGTAACATGTGCTTAAGGAGGAAGTGAGTGAATGTCATATCTGATGAGATTTGAATTCATTATAACGTTTCGCTTCCTAACCACTTGATCATCCAATAGCTTAAGTGGTTAAAGCATGCCTGCGTATAAGGCAGTGATGGTGGGTTCGAGTCCCACTGGATGTGACATTTTTTCAATTTCTCCTTAATGTCAGTTTAATAATTTCTTGTTTGTTTAGTTTCTAAATTTCAAAAATATATTTGTTAAATTTAAACAATAGATTGTAAAATCATGAGTGCGTACAACCACATATTGTTAGGGTCCAAGAAAAGGTCTCTTTTATTGACCTTTCTTTCACTGGGCCCAGTAAGGGGTGACTTAAAAAAAGTTATATTCATAAAGTCTATTTCATTGCTGACCAATGTACTAATAATTTCATAATAAGTACAAACAATCAACATTTTATCACTTAATAAAATAACTTAATAAGATATTTCGGTTAGATAAACCTAATATACGACCTGTAAAAATCTATATATTTCTTGTTTGATGGTAAGCTGGTTTGTTTTTTTATATATAGCCATAAAAATGGTATCTATAAAAATCGGTAGATGAATACAAAAAAATAAGTAGAAATCGGTAGATTTAAAAAAAAATGGCGGCAATTTTAAAAAAGGGTTTATTTAACCAAAAAAGGTAAGTTAGCATTAAAGTTCAAAAAGGTATAGTTGGCATCACCAGTTCTCACAAAACTCAAACAAAAAACGTCGGCAAATCGGAACGAAATGTGGTACAAAGAACTTCAAAGGCGACAGACACATTGCTACTACTATTCTTCTCTATATACGGTGACCATTGAGCAGTAGTTTGCTAAATTTTACACGACGTGAAATGACCATCAAAAACGATGCACTTAGTGCACGCTCAGGAGAGGCTGTAATAGACGAAAACATAAAAACTTCGCCAGCATAATTTTAAATGATCATAAACTGTAGTTAATCGAGATAGATCAGAATTTAAAGATATGAAAAACGTGTTGGACTTGTTGTGGATGAATATTTATACATGAGAAAGCTACTTGGAAAGTGGGTGCCACGTGAACTTACAGTTGATCAGAAGCAAAAATGTGTTGATTAACTATGCCGTCCTGATATTATAATGAATGATAGATGGCCCTATTACTACACTCTAGAGTTCAATCGACAGTCAACTGAATGGACTCAACGCCATGAAACGACTCCAAAGCATAGAAGTCTCAAAAGTCTAGGGGCAAGTATGAATAAAATTATTTTTTTTTGTTTTTTTAGGGTTTACGCATAATAAGAGTAAATATTCTGTTAAGTTGAAAAACCCCCATTATTCTAGACTCATCAGAACTATACGAGGGCTGTCTTTTTAGTTTTGCATATCCATAAAGACAAATTATATATTGTTTTTCAAAATATGTCCCACCAAGATCGATATACTTTTGCATACGTTCAAAGCAATTTGTTATTCCAGTCTTAGGTTGACACCTGCAAAATCACTGTTTTAAAGACTCAGAGAGTAATCGAGGAGGACCCACCCGATAATAAAGACACCCCTGCGTAATCACCAATATTAATTCTAGTTCCATAATCAAAATTGACAAATTCGCATTTTTTAATCAAAATTGACAAATTTTTGTTTTCAATTTTATGTGTATTTTTGAAGTTATACTTCTATTCGTACACTCGGTGGAAAAGATTTGTGTACAGTTAAATGGGAAAAATCATTACATATGTAATGGTGTGAGTAAGAGAAAGACAGGAACACTTATAAGGTATATTGGTCGGTAAAAACAAAGATGAAATATTTACCACATGTTATTAGTCATAACTATACGTCCTTTGAATACCGTTTCAACATTCAGTACATTGAAAAGGGATAGATATCCAAAAAAATGTCTGAACTAATGTATGAATATCATAGTGACGGACCACATGATTATTTGAGAGATTATTTTATAATTCTGTCACGTAAGTATACATATAAAGTTTAGCATTTTATATTAATAATAATATTCAGTAATACGTATTGTATTGTAGTCTAAAGTACCGTCACATGGTTGCAGTATATTCTGCTCTATGCTTTTAAGGTTGTTGGCTACATAAACAGAGTTTTTACGAATAGTCGAAACGTAACGTAAGATGGATCGGAATGCTTTTTTTTGCATTGGATTCGTCAGAGTATCAGGAAATTTGTCGCTATTTTTTATAATGTAAAAAAGGGAAATTGCTTGCCACGTATTTTAATGAATTTAAAAACAAAAATCAAATTTAGAAAAATAAGGAAATTTAACTAAAGCAAATACAACTCCAGCTGAGTTCGGTAGTGGTCTCTCTACTGGCAAATTAGTGCCCAGCTCAGCCGTAGAGGTAAGTAACAAATACTAGTGAGTCGCGCCACCGATTTAGACGGTTAAAATCGGAAACCCCTGATGTTCCAGGCACTACTTCACCCACTGGAGATAATCAAGTAAATTTAGAATATTTAACGGTTCCAATTAAATTTCACAACAACTAAAAATAACGATAAGCGAGCTAAATAAAACCAAAATGTCAACTAGACTCTTCTTTAATGAACAATTTTTTAAATTTTCACAACTGTCAAGTCTCGCGCTTGACAACGCTAACAATATTTATATATAACAAAGAATTAATAAATGAATAATATTAAAAGAGAATTTTAAATATGTGTGATCACACGCAATATGAAAAAAAAGGTATAAGAAAAACTAACTCTTAACTAACTAGTTACGACTTAAGACTAATATAGCTTATCTGTTTAATTGATAAATTTTCGCAGTCCTCGGCTGGTCTTATACTTGGGTCGGTTCCAAAATCAAGCCTTATCCAAAACCAAAAGGCTACACCAAACACAAAACGTATGCTCGAACCAAGTATCAGGCCTACTTACAAAAGAAGCCTATATCCAAGACTTATGCCCGTAACTAAAAACCCTATTTAAAAAAATAGGGTTCTTTTACTCGATAACCTTTTGACAACCACTTGTTGCTAACTGCAAGGATGAGGAATCCTGACCACGATTTTCTGTCTGAACAGTCTTACTACCAAAATACCACTTGTTTGTTCGTTAAACCACCAAATAAGATTTGATTAATAATCCGGTCTACGCCGTATTTTCCACCGAAATCACCAAAATTCAGAGAAATCTCTCTCACACAATTTTCAATGGAAATGAACGAGGTTAAATTTCGTAAATCCAAACTAAATTGACTTCGATGATCGAAGATTACAAATTAACCCCAACACAAATCTCAGATGCTTTCAGCACGAACGTTCGTAATAAAAAAAGGAAGCAAGTCTCCCACGTTCCTTAGATCACAATAATTTGACATACGTCGAAATAAGATATGGCCTCTACTATTGGAACAAACCGTAGCTTATTCAGCCAACCCTTTACGAACAAACAGGGATCATATTTATATAGGCGACAACAACAATCAAACCTTACCTAATTTCCCCATTTATTTTCGGTTTTATTTTTAAACATTATATAATCTAAAGAAGACTGGCTATCGAATTTCAATAATGGGGTTATCATCAAACGGAGAGAAGATGTAACAAATGAACTAATGACTGATGACAGAACAATAAACCTAAAAATATTTTATAACCTACAAAATAAATTACTTACAGAAATTTAACAACATTGGGAAATATATGGCCAGAATATATTTATAAATTGATAACTAACCGTAAACGAACTTAAATCAACCGATTTCTTACTTGAATAAACACTACAATGATAACAAATTAAGGTAAGCAATTTAGTTATTTTAACTATATAAATTTTGACCCGTGACATGCTTTTCTGCATCCGAAAAGTGCATTCCGAACAGACAATAGAGAGAAAACTTACAACTCGGTAAGTATTGCTGAAAATGGGTTCAATTTATATACTCGGGGTTTTTGGGGTCGCTGTACACGAGGTCATGAGGTCGAAAGTCTCCGCGGCACTTGGTGCCTAGGGTATTTACCTCTTCTCCTGAGGTTTTATGTAAATTCGATACAAAAAGAGTGTGCACTCGGTACTAGGAGGTTTTTGGGGTCGCTAACCACGAATATCATATAATGCTTTTGCTAAATCATTCGCATACAAATTTATGAATCCGTGCATAGAAGTATAACTTCTGCCGGCAGTCTCACTGACTGCCACACTCGTTTTTTTTAATCATTTACTGTTTATATAATTGATAAAATTATAAAAAACATATGCATTTTCATTTTAAAGTGTAAAATTAAAGTAGGTCCTATTTTGTTTTGAGTATGTATATAAAAAATAACAATACATTAAATATTATTTACCGTATATAGTAACGTACGAACTCCATCAGTCACCATTATTATATTATAGAACTTTTCTTCTCTGAGTAGTAAGAGCAAGTGGTTAATGCTAAGTAGTACATTTAATACAAATCCAACAAACAGAAAAAACATGTGCCATCCAAAAAGAACGTTAAAGGTTTTAAAAATATAGTAAAATTTTGTTAGTTGCTTTCTTAATTTTCTAATTTCTGGTTGAAAGGCAACATTAATCACGAGATGAGACTTTCCTAAACTATTTACCATTTCAATAAATTCTTCCTGGTTTTTATGCAACATGTTCAATATGTTGGAAAACAATGTGAAAATAACAATAAGATATAAATTACATATACAGTATGATATAGAAGCATCCGGTTCAAAATGTAAATTCCACATTTGGAGTCCATCAGTTAATCCCATGGCAAAAGGTCCAAATAGAATATAAATTGTTATTTTCCATAACATTTTATAAGTCATGTGAATATTATTTCGTTTATATTGCTTTCGGATTTCACTTTTCAGTTGCTCACGGAATAATATCCACTCTTGTTTGTATATTATTGTTATTAGCAGTACATACGATATAAAAAAGACTTCAAAGATTGCTTGTGATACTGTTATCACTTTTGTGGCAAATAAGTCAAAATAACCTATGTGCCATGAAAAAATACCAAAAATTACCAAATACAACAAAAATATAACCACTGAATATACTGTTGAAAACTGTATGACTCTATTAAATTTAAAGTTGTTGTGTATCGGTATTATTCCAATAATGACTGACACATAACTCAAAATAGCAAAAATGTAGGTATCCATTGTATATGTTAACTTTGATGACGTACATAAAACTGAATTTTACCGAGAATCATTTTGTTGACAAAGTAGAAATGTAATTACGATAAATTTTTTTACTTCCTTTAAGCTTATTTCAATAATAAAATACTTTATATTTGAATATTCATCCATCAAGTTAACATAATTGGCGTTGATCGAAAGCAAATTAACCGTCCAACGTTGAAAATATTTATTTTTATGAACATTTGTTATAGTCATATTCAACCAACCATAAAGAAGCAGCAATGAATAATTTGGTCTGGTCAATTTTGGAAATATTCTACATTATCTACTAAATGTTATTAAGTAAGAAGATAATTCTGTGAGTTTTAATTGTGTATATTTGAAATAAATGCACTGTATTGCACTACTTTGGTGGCTTTAACAATTTAGTTAACCAAATAACAATAACAAGCACTGGACACGAGGCTGTAGCCAGAAAATTATTTTGGAAGGCGTTTTTCAATACTCTGGTTCTATTTCCTTTCTGGATTATCTCCTTCGTAGTGGCCAATCATTATGTTGTGTACAGATAGACTGGATTTAACTGCAGTCTCATTATTAATACTAACTAACGAAACTTACGGTTTTTTATTTTATTTTGGGGAATTGATCTTCCCTTTGCTACGACCGTAACTAGTCACTTGGTTCTTGAAATGTTAAATTGACAATCACCAAATATCCAGAACAAAACTAAACTCGCCGTCCTCATAGATATCGAGTATTTTTGCAGTTCTCGACTCAATAATAGCTGTTCTCGATAAGTTTATCACAGTTATAAAGGTTAAATTGTCAGATTGATTGGCTTAATTTTAATTAATTAATCTCTTCATTGTCGTCCCCCTTAGATGAATTCCTCCCAAATGCTCCCTGTTGGATATCGATTACAGTCGTTTACGTTGTAGGATGTTCCTCGATGGATATAAACTAAAAATGGTTATTCTTTGATAGTCTTGTTAATTTTATAGCCCACATCATTAATCTTCTTCTTCACGACGTACAGATTCTTCCAATTCTTCTGCAGTTTCGTACAGAGGTCACGTTTTTTAAAAGGTTATACAACCAGACTAGATCATCATCTCCGTATCAGCTTTCTTTGGTCGGACGTCATAGTACTGCTTTATTCGATCACTTGCTAACTATAGATTGGTATGAACCAGCTCATGAAGTTGCTTTATCTTCTCTTATAAATTGGATACGTAATCTTCGTCACATTTTTTACAAAGTCAGGATTCAAACACCAACTCACATGGTAGTCTCTATATTCTACCAAGCAAAACCTTAGATGTAGTTTGTTTTGTGGCAGTAATGGCATTTTGAGTCAATTCATGTAATTCTTGAAAACCACCACAAAATCTTGTAAGATGACATTCATTGACTAAATGTTCAATAGTTTTTTCGTCTATATTGCAAGAGCATAATGGGCTTTCTACAACACCCCATTTAAAGAGAGTGGAATTACAGCGTCCATGACCAGTGCGTAGACGGTTCAATTTAGGTAGGTACACCAGATATTTTTAGGATGTTTGAATCCAGTTAGTGGTTTTGTTGGATCTTCTACTAAACCTCGGTTAAAAACCTTCTCACTTAACCAAAAACTTTTCCAATCTTCATCTACTGATACTGTTTACTAATAGCCAAAAAGGATTTCTTAATTTTAATCTATTATTTTGGTCCTGGAGGTCTTGCCAGATGATGAAGTCTTGATTAAGTTGATATTTCTGCCACAATTTTTTCGCAGCTAGTTTTTTTCGTAAACTTGGTGGAGGAATGTTTGATAGAAGATAGAACAGGTAACCAAGGGGTTGGAGTAGACTTCAACGCACCACTGATGATTCTCATTGTTGTATTTATTTGAGTGTTAATCTTGTGTACATGGACACTGTTCATCCAAACTGGGCAGCAGTATTTTGCAACAGAAAAAACCAGAGCAAGAGAGGATGTACGTAATGTATGTGCCCCAATTTGTACCAGATAATTTCGAAATAATGTTATTTCTGGTTTTAAGTTTTTGGCGAACTTTCTCCATGTGTTGTCTATATGTTAAGCTTGTATCAAAAGAGTGTTATTTAGACAGAGTACAAAAAAGTGACTAAGAGTTTGTTGTTTCAATTGTCGATTTTACAAAATTTCTTTCTCATTAACGTCATGCTATATGTCTTAAGGAGCAAGTAAGTTGAATTTAACGAACAAAAAGCTTAATGATTACTAAACATTTATATCTTAGTGGTTATAGCGTTGCCACGTAGAGGCAAAGGTTGGAGGTTCGAGTCCTGCTGGTGTGACATTTTTTAAATTTATCCTTAATATCATTTAATATATTCTTGTTTAGATACTTTCTAAAATTTTAAAAATCCCATGAAAATATCTCAAAATAATCGTTTAATAATTTAAATGTGTTTTATTATAAATAGATCTTAATTTCTTCCTTGTACATAAAATTAATTAAAAATTAAAAACTAAAATCATTTATTTACAAGTCTGAAAGTGAATATTCGTTATTTTATAGATTTGTAAAATCAGCTAATTGACTTTTAATGACATTTTATTGAAATAAAAATATTTTTTATACTGACATCTGTGTTATTAACAATGTCTTAACATAACAAATGAGTATACAATAATAATAAATCAAATTTTTAATGATCGTTATGTACTAATAGCTTAATCTTTTTTTAACATTCCATATAAAATTCAAAAATAATACAGTTAAAAAATAAAAAAAAACTATCACTATTATCAAACAATGTAGTCTATAGAAATATTAACTTCTAACGAAACTGAAGATTTTTGAAAGTAATCATGATTAAATATACTTATATTAAGGTGCAGCTAATAAGGCCTAACTAAGAAAAAGTGAATATAAACTTTAAAATATTTAAAAAATATCATCTTTTGCTGTAAACAAACATAAAATTATACACTTTAAAAACCATTTTTGGGTTAAATTGCAATTTTGATACTCAGCTCTTATTATCCGACAGGTCTTATTAGCTGCATCTACCATATTTTTTAATAATAAATTTTAAAAATATACGAAGCCCTTAATTCAGTACCTATATGGATAAAATTATTGAAACATCCTAAAACTTCTGAATTATTTGTCGTGCGTAGCAGTTATGGAAATTCGTTTGAAATACCGTCAGATAAATGGACCAAATGGTCTGAGAAAAGTCGTAAAGATTCTTTCACCACCTTTCCGATGGCAAGCAAGACGCCACTAGCAGTTTTTCGAAAAATATAAAAGAAGTTTTGATATAGATCACTTTCCTGGAAAGCAGAGGGAAATAAACGGAAAACGTCAGGATCGGATTAAGATACCTACCTTTACTACAATAACAAATATATACATAATAAGAAGTAAAATTAATGGAATGCTGTTAAAGATAAGGCCAGTTTAGTAACATTCTGAATATGTTTAAGCTTTCGGAATATGCTTTATTGCTTTATTATAGACGTTCTAAAAACAAAATATAACGAGATTGGTAAAATAAACACAATAAAACTATTGTTTTAAAGCGGGACTTACATATTGTGATGATTCGTTCCAAAGTTCGTGCGGACTGACCTTTCTTATCTTAATGAGCATTTAACGACGGTTAGTTATCCCTTTCATTGTATTATATTACCTGATTTTGATCTTTACAGGTATAGCTTCCAAATTGTTATGGTTTCACAAATTCTAGTATTCTCAGAATATTGCCGTCGACTGGAACTTTTTGAAAAATTTTTGTGATTTAGTGTTGATATTTATTCTTTTTCATATGTTTTTTGTTAGTGAAAATCAGGACAATAATTTTTTGGATACGAATGATAATGATCTAATAGTGGTAGTTGATGACAGTGTCGAGAGAATATTCTTTTATTTGGTTTACAAAAAAAGATTTTTTGCTTTTATGCTGCAGTTCAGTAAAATAATTGAAAAGAATAGTTGGTACCTGCTGGTATAATATAGATCCTATTAGGGCCCTGAGCTTTAAAGTGTTGGCTTAGGTAGCTGTTAAGATTAGTCAGTCCGCACGAAGTTGAAATGAATAATATAGTTTAATTAAAAAAAAAAAAATTTGAAAAGAGGTTGACCTTAAAGGCCATCCTTGCAACTTCCCGCTAGTTTTAACCGCAAAGCTATAGTAACGTGACGTATTTTGACTTTTTTTGAAATGTTTAAAAAGCCATAACTTTTTAACGCGTTATTCGATTTTGATGTTCAAGATGGCATTTGACGCAGTTTTTTGAGACCTAAAAACGTTACCGAGAGTGCAAAATCGGTTAGTCAAAAAATCTCTGAGTTATTGAAAAAAAAACACTTTTTTTGAAATTTTTCGACAACGATATCTCACGAACGAATCAACCGATTTTAATTTGCAAAACGGCATTCGACGTGGCTTTTTAAGCTTGAGAGCTGATTAGGTTATGAAATTGATCGATGTAATAGCCAAAAAGATATGCCCAAAAAACATCATTTTTACCAATTGTTTTTTTCGGTTATTTTGAAATTTCTCGAAATCTACCGGCTCGAATCGGTTCAAACTGAACAGGGAATCTAAGTTAGATGGAACTCTTTGGAATGCTTTTTATTTCATTCCGATCGGTCAAGCCGTTCAAAAGTTATAAGAGGTTTACATACATCCACACACACACACACACATCCACACGTACATACAGACATACAGACACCCTCGTAAAAATAGTCAGGGGAGGTTCCTAAGACCTCAAAACGTTGAGATCCGATGAAAACTCGATTTTCGAAAAACGGGGTGAAACCAATAACTTCCCGATTTTAAAAAAAATTTTAATTTTTTTTAGCGGGAAGTTAAAAAAGAATTATTACTTAAAATTTTTAACATTATTTTATGTTTTTGACAGTTTTTCAATCATTTTAACTTTACAACAATTTTTTAAGATGCCAATTTTTACTATTCTCATCATCTTTTTTACGATTTTCAAGACTTTTGACATATTTTTAACATAATATTAGGATTTTCAAACATTTTTCATAATTGTCAGATTTTTTTAAAGATTTTTAACGACTTTCTTTTTTTGCATTTTTAAATTTTTAGCATTTTTTTTTTTATAATTTTTGTTAATATTTCAAAATTGTCACAAATTTCTTACATATTTCTTTCTAATCTTTGAAATTTTTTTCACCATTTACAGAAATTTTTCAAGATTTTCAATAATTTTTTGCGATTGTCAACAATTTTGTATAGAAAAAGGAGTAATTTTTAAATATTATTCAAAGTTTCATTCCTTTAGTTGCACCCTTAGGAGTAAATTCTAATTAACCATAAAACACGTGTTCAATGAAATATTTTCAAGAGTCTTAATTTCAATTTTTATAAAAATCGGTGCCGATTTAAAGATTTTTCCATACAAAGTTTTAACCTCTATTTCACACCTTTAGGCTTAAAATGTTTCAAAATCCCTTCTTAGTGGGTGTTCATATGATGAAAATAAACATCTATCCAAATTTCACGTTTCTACCATCAGTGGTTACCGCTGGGTCGGCATCTATTAATTATTCAGTTTTATATATACAGATATTAACTGCACCAACTTTCGTTATCGTTATACTTAAGTACGAATTGCTCGTTTAAAAGTATGTATTGATAACTTCGCCACCTTACGGTCGCGTTATTTAACTTAATTTAAAAAGGTATTTTCTTGGCATTCCTTTCTTCTAAATTTGTTCTGTTTTTTATTATTTTTCATTTTATTTTAGCTTTTCGTATACATATTGAAACACCTATGGGGACTTTAACACAATTTTATTTACAAAATTGTTAAGATAAACAGAACTCTGCTGGATAACGTCTAAACTGCTTGACAATACAATAAACTATTTGAACTTAAACTGCTGTTAACTGCCCATACATCCCCTTATATACAACAAATGAACATTCTGAAATTTTCTAGAAACATTATTTAATCTAGTCAGTGTGTTTAGAACTTTCTAGAAACATTATTTAATCTAGTTTGTGTGTTTAGAAGTTTCTAGAATAACAATCTTTCAAATTAAGGTCCTTTCCTTTACGGTTATCCCGTTACAATATTTATTTATAAATCAATATACAACACCATCTACTGTGTTTTCCCACAACCTATATGTTGAATAATCTAAAAATCAAAACACACTGTCATCTAGTGAGTGTCTATCCAATCTAGATGTCAAAGGTTTATAGAGTTACATCATTTAACTTAAACTGCCATCTATTTGAAATTTAGAAACTAAACAATAAATGTGATTTAGGAATTATTGTCACTTTACCGTCGAAATATACAAATAAGTAAAAAAAAAACAAAAAATATTTTATAGCAGACAAAATAGTAAATCTAAACCATTCTCGAATCTACTTGAACACATCCAAAAAAATTTTAAAATTCGGTCTTACCGTTTAGTGACATACACAATTCTAGACTTTTCTTATCAAGACTGCAACACAATAGGTAATAATTTTAATTTAAATCACTCCTATATTAATAAAGTATCAAAGTAAATAGTTAAGAAACTTCCTTAATCTATTAAATCCTAATATCCATTCGGCAATTAAAATTTTCATAAATAACCCCTGTTTGATGTTCTCTAACTCTATAATCCTCAACATAGTTTGGCGAAACTTCCGCAGCCTGTAGGGCTTAAACTTCCCACTATCAATAGTGCGTAGATCCAGAAACCGCAGTCACATTATCAACCAGTAACTGTAATAGTCGTGCGTGTCAAACTTTGGGTGAATTAAACTCCTATGACCCATTTAACATAATTAGTCCTTCTGCCTGGAATTAATTGTTGTTTGTGGGAGGCGCTTAGAAACTAGTTTTGTATTAAAATGATGTGATAGAGATTGTTAGAATTCAACATTGCAAACCATATTTTCAACTTTTAGCACAGATTATAACTCCTATAAAGGCCCTAAAGTATTATTTCGGGTATATATTTAAAAAAGTTACAGAAGATTCACCATTATTTGAGATATCTCTCATGGAATTTTTGAAATTTTTTTAAATTTTGAAAGTTATTAAATGACATTCAGGAGAAAATGAAAAAATGTCGCATCTAGCGTGACTCGAACTCGCAACCTTCAACTCTACTCGCTGACGCTCTAACAACTAAGCTATGAATGCCTATCCATTAAATCGCTTATCGGTCGTTAAATTCTACTCCTGCCATATGTGACACTCACTTACTTTCTCTCTAAGCACAGAGCATAAAAAAATTACCTAGAGTTTGATGTTTCAATTTTCGTTTTGACAAAGTCAGATGTCACCAGATGGAGACCTTGGGAAAAGAGGAGAAGTGTTGGAAAACATCAGCAAAGATGGTACGACGAACTAAAGAAGATCGCAGGCTTAAATTAGCATCGAGATGTCCAAAACCGAAGCCAATGGTCAAATTTGAAAGAACCTATATCTGCAGGATTGAAAACGGCTAAAATAGGGAAATAGGGGTGTGGCAATAATTGCTTTAGAAGATTGAAGAGTTACTTCCGATTAGATTATTCACCGTATATATAGTCCTGACCTAACTCCCAACCACTTCTTTATGTTCCAAAAAATTAAAAATTCAATGCGTGGGCAGCTATTCCAGTCGCCAGAAGAAGCCATGGATGCCTTTAAAAGATCGATTTTGTTGGTGTCAACTCAAGACTGAAATAACTGTTTTACCAATTGATTTGAAAGTATGCAAAAGTGTATTTTTATGGGACATATTTTGAAAAGCAATAAAGCACTTTAAGTCTTTATATTCTTGTCTTTATGGGCATATGCAAAACTAAAAAGACAACCCTCGTATTATTTAGGACAAATTACATTACAATGTGTTAAAAATAAGCGGACGAATTTCATGGTCATAAAATAAAGGATTATTTTCCTAAATGGAAGGCTTAACCTAATCGGATGAATTTTATTGCATTCGGACCAATTTCGTTGCGCCCGATTAGTTAATGTTGCCTTTTAGTATAAAACTAAATAAGAAAAGTCGTATTTTACGTACGAATATTTACTAAAAATAAATAATTATAATACGACCACTATAATGTATAGATAACGATATTAATTTTTTTTATACAAATTTTTCAGAAAAATATTTTGAACTTAGCACTTTATCCTGCTTACTGGACGAAAAAGAAATCCAAAACACCCTATCTGATTGTGTTCTATTATCGAATTTATGTAAGTCGATCAATCAAGATCTTCGCACAATGACAGACCCTCCGATATATTTAAAATTCGTAAAGGAAAGTGGCATGCAAAGGGTGTAAAGCAATTTTCGTTATGATGAGAAAAACGATTTTTGGAAATGTTATTGCAACAAAAAGTTTCTGTAGAACTTATATTCGAAACACAGTTCACTTAACTGAATTTAAAACAACAAACTTATAGACAAATTATGTAAAAAATATTTGTGCTTCTATGTAATTCATCAATTTTACACGAATTAGTAAATTTACTGTCATAGTCTGTAACAATATTGTAAATAGATCATTTTCTAGTAATAGTCTGCTGGACGAAATAACTGTGGACTCCATAAAATGCTTATAGAGTAATGCAAAATATTTGAATAAGAAAGTAGATATTAAATCAAGTATTGAGTCGAAAAAGCACCTTTCAATTTGCAGCCTAAGTCAATACATAAATTTGGCGGAAACCACTTTTCTGGAAAAAAGCATAAAGCTTACAGCTGTGTGAGAGTGGAGAAGAATGAGTGCCAATTGTCGTTTTCAGTGGTGGTCCATTTACAAGAGATGTAAATATACATATTGTATATTGCTTTATAATTCATTAAAAAATTCTGATTTAGTACAATGAGAAAGCGTAAATAAGCGTATTATTTACAAACAATGTAGCATTTTTAAAAAACCCGAATAATAAAATTTCTTTTTTTAACAGTTCTTTTCACTTAGGCCGACTCTGTCCTAAATTTTATTCGAGATGTTTCCAGAACTCTGAAACGTAACGGTCTTCTTGGGTACGACAATATCGATTTTCTTAATTGACCAATGGGATTTCGTGCTTAAAATCAGGTGGTTAAGCGAACAACGCTTACGCGCCTTGGCGTTAGGGAACGAAGATGCATTCCGAATATGTTAACGTAGGTGATAAGACCTCTGTTACCTATCTAAGTCCAATTTTGGCGTTTTTTTTTTATTTGATGCTTAAAATTAAAAGCTAATTAATGTTCCTAGTGGTAATAGAGTCAGTTAGTGTTTATCGTTAATGGTTTTGGTGAAAGTTACCGATAATTACCTATTTTTTTTTTAAAAGAGGGCCAGGCTTAGAGGTCGTCCATGGGATTGCATCGCAGCTAGTACAGCTTATTGTGCACCCTCATTCACAGGTCCTCATTCTTCGTCAAATCCCAGGTTCTTAATGAACCAAGAGATTCTTTTGACTATGGTTGCCCGTTCTTCCCTTTGATCTCCAGTCGGTAGGCCAAGGGATCTCACACGCAGACCTTGCAGGGCTGGGCACATGAATATCACGTGAAAGGCTGTTTCCTCCTCCTCACCGCATTTTCTACATAGGAGGTTTTCAACTTGAATTCCCATCTTATGTAGGTGTCCACGAAATACCCAGTGGCCGCTGATGAAGCCAACCAGTTTCCGCAGGGTCTTCCTCCTCAGCCCATGGCATCTGCCGCTATAGCACCAGTAGGTGTCTGCAGCATTCTCTTTGACTGTATTTTACCTTCTGTTCTTTCCCAGCTCTTTCGATGTTCTATGCCCATCCACTGGCGAACAGCTCTTCGTGCTGTGTTGTAAGCAATACCACACGTCGGCTCTGGGCCAATGAGCGGGCTTTCAGCTCCTTTGTTTGCCCACTTGTCTGCTCCCTCATTGCCAGCGATACCTTTGTGCCCCGGAACCCAACTAAGGATAACCTTGTTGTACTCTCCCAGGGTTTTCATGGCCTGATGACAGTCCCATACTGCTTTAGAGGTAAAGTCAAAACTTTCAAGTGCCATTAGCGCTGCTCTACTATCCGAGTTTATGTATATGGTGTGGTCGGTCATATCACGCTCCAAACACACTCTTGCACACTCTGATAGGGCAACAACTTCAGCCTGGAAAACAGTAGCCAGCTTACCCAGGCTTACGCAAAACTGTGCCTTGGGTCTGACTCCATATATTCTCGCCCCAGTGCCTGTTGGCTTCTTCGAGCCATCCGTATACCAAGTGATCCCCCTTTTCATATATTCAGGTTCACCTTTCTCCCAGGCAGCCCTGTCAATAATATTGACATTGTATGGCTTTTCTAGATCTGTGATCTTCACCATCCTGTCTGGTAGCATTTCCAAGGTGTCCATCTGTACAGTGTCCACAATCCTTGTATGCCCACTGGCGGCGTTATACTTCCAGTTGCCACTGCAACCCATTTTGTAGGCTGCCATCCTTGCCTCCCCTTTTACAATAATGTCGAGAGGTGGGAGGTTTAGCACTACTTCCAGGGTTGCAGTTGGAGTACCTCTCATGGCTCCTGTGATGCCAAGACACGCTACTCGCTGGATCTTTTGTAGTCTCTTTACAGCGGTAGTTTGCATCACCTTGGTCCACCAGACTATCGAGCCATACACCATCATCGGTCTTGCAACCCTAGTGTATAGCCAGTTAGTCATTTGTGGGCTCAGACCCCATGTCTTCCCAACGGCCCGTCTCATAATCATAAGTGTGGTCTGAGAGCGTTGCGTTATATGTGCCAAATGGCTGTTCCAGGTGAGCTTATCGTCTAGTCTTATTCCTAGGTACTTGAACTCTCTTGAATTACCTATGGTTGAGGCTTGTAAGCCGCCGAATTTTGCCGTATTTCCGAGATTAGGTTAGAAGCTAATCTGATTACCTAGGAGCCATTTTGTAAGTCTTTTTATTGCATAGTTACTAATTTTTTACTACAAAAAAAGAGTACTGTTTCTTTCTTGGGATATCGGATTTATTTGTAATCATTAATATCTACGTATGAAGAGTTAACATATTTAGTGATCGTAAACTCCAGAGTGTAACTCAGTTTTTTGTAAAACCGGTATATGTAAATTTAAGTGTAAAGTTTTTTGATAAGTAACTTCAATACCGATAATACCTACATAACACGCCATAAAACAAAAAGTGATCGTGACGCTAGGGTGTGATTCGTTAATTTTGTAAAAGCATTTTATTAATAATTTTTGTTTATCACTGTACCTTTCATATGTAAGTTTGCTAAATATAATTAGTTGTACAAGTACTCTTTTTTAACTCGAGTTAAAACCAAAGCAAAAGGTGAATTATTATTTCTTTAATATAACGTTTTACCTAACTTTAATCCCTTTCTCACTTTTCGCTTAACAGAGTACACAAAAATTACAAAAGAATTTCACTACGCTGTTATTTGATGTGTAGTAATAGTTATTTTTTTTTGGATTTAACAGAAATGTGTTTAATAATGTGATATGCTATTTATGACATTGATATATTTTTATTTCATTTTATTTATTTCCTGTATATCTCATTTATTACCACACTGTGTAATAAATATTGTTTATTGTTTAACTAGATGTGTTCTTTTACTAATTGGTGTATGTTGTTCTGATCAAACTTTATTAATGAATAGAACGAGCCGTAACTGAGTACTAAATTTTGATTTATGGAATACCTCTCTACCTCACATATAGAACTGTAGCCATTGAGATAAGTAAGGGAAAAGAGCAAGTATAACTATCTTTTTAGCTTTACGAATAAAAGTGTGTAATTTTAACTCTAACTAGAACAACTGACAGATTATTTTATCCAACTTATATATTTTTTTTGCATCTGGGTTTCTTATATTTCCCCATCCTCAGGATAAAAAACATAAGTGGCGCCCATTTCCTTTCTCTTTCATTTCTTTATTTTCCTCTCTTTGGTCCCTTTTAACTTCTTTTATCTTTTATTTTTCTAGTAAATATATTCCTTTATATCTTTCCAATAAATAATCATATAGCTCGATCGAATCCACGCTCGCTCTCCTTCTACTCCCTGAGTGCCGTTCGCATTTGTTAACCTCTACAATCGAGCCTTTAACACGTTTAGGAAAAAAGAGGTTACAACAATGTTCATATTGTAACGGGATAACCGTAAAGGAAGGGACCTTAATTTGAAAGATTGTTGTTGACAGTTGATTTTTAAAAGTTTCTAAAAATCAACTGACTATTTTAAATAATGTTTCTAGAAAATTCTAGAAACTTCTAAACACACTGACTAGATTAAATAAAGTTGTATATAAGGGGATGCATGGGCAGTTAACGTCAGTTCAAGTTCAAATATTCACAAGAGTTCATTGTATTGTCAAGTAGTTAGACGTAATCCAGCAGAGTTCAGTGTATCTTAACAATTTTGTAAATAAATTGTGTAAAAGTCCCCATAAGTGTTTCAATATTATATTCGAAAAGAATCTAGAAAAATTGTCCAACAAATCATATCCCTTTTCTTAATCACGTGTTTTCGTAAAAGTCTATTTAAGGCACACCCTATGCAATTGGCGGTACTTTGGGTGGAATGATCTAACCATCCCCTTAGTCAAAAAAAGTTTTGATTTTTACGGTATCTTTTTTTATCTTTTTGTAAAACTTATTTTATTACAAGTAAGGTTGGTAATTTCTTTGAAATGGTTTAACAATTTTACAACTACCTGCTAAATGAGACAAATGGTCAAATTTTTTGGAAAGTGAGCTGGTTACTAAGTCTGTTACTCTAGCTCTAGAAGCACTCCAGTTCCAATATGTAAGTTTTGTTTATCTTTAAATAATCAGAAAAGAAAGTACTGTTTATTTCTTTGAAAATTAAATTTTTCTATGTTTAATATACCTACCTACTGTGAAGTAATAGTGCAGTGCCGTCTTTAAGTTTAAAAAACCGGTGTTTTATTTTTTATCTTGTATCTCTGTATTTCTAACTTGTATGTGTTTATAACTATAACTGAATATTGTAAGTACTCTTGTAACTAGAGCTATTTATAAAGTAAAAGGTGAATTTAATTTTTTTTCTATAAATTCATTGATAGTTAACTTTTAGCTTTAACAGGGTACACATAGATAACGATAAAAATAACTTAGCTGTTATCCTAAAGCTAATTATGGATAGTCACTTAATGTGAGTAAAGTATTATATCTATTTGTAGAATTATAAGTATGATTCCATTTTTTTTGTTCACTGTAAATACGGTAAATAAAAGTATCTATACAATAGAACATACGTCCCTGTACTCGTTTATTTGTTAGAAAACTGACACATTCGAATGACGTAAAAATTTTTGTATGTTTTAACGATGAAGATATTTTTTAACAAATTTATTTTTTTCCTGCTTTTGTATACCATAGGACTTATCCATATAGTCATATGGCTAGTATCTATCATGATTTTATTAAGCAAAGAATTGCCATACACAAAGATAGATATAAAAAGTAATATACCTACAGAAAGTGTTGGACAACAAAATTATACAGAAACTAAATATTTTGATGACCTGGATCTTCCTGAAAAGTTTTTAGTGAAATGGTGAAATGTTTGTTGTGATTGTGAAAGAAATTACTAGTATGCTGATATTTTAATAGCAAACGAATATTTTAATTAAAGATTCTTTTAGGTATCAACCAAAACAAATTTCTAGTTACTTTACTGTATGCTTGCAGTAAAATAAAAATGTATAAAGTAATACAAACACTAGTTTACTCTGTTATAATATTTTTGACATTATATTCGAAGTATTTAGTTACTTCTATATATAAATGAAGAAGTTCCCAATGACTGAGGTATAAACGCACGCACAGTCGTAACCGCTGATGGTAGCAACGTGATATTGGGAAAGATGTTTAAATTCATAATGCGAACACTCACTAAACAGAAATTTTGGAAAATGTTAACCCTGAAGGGGTGAAGTAGGGTTTGAAAGTTTGTATGGAAAAATCTTAAAATCGGCAGAATGGAAAGGAGTTACCAAGTTGGAGATTTAGTCTGGCTCTATAACCTCCGACGGCGACGAGGAATTTGTCGTAAATAACAGAAGAAGTGGGAAGGTCCATACACCATCAAGAAAAATATTAACGATGTTATTTATCGGATCGTGAAAATCACCAGAGGAAAACCCGTCGTGGTCCATCATGATCGGTTGGTGCCTTACCAGGGAAACCACAGTGGAGGTGTGCAGCAGCTCCAAGAAGATAGTTTGGCAGGCTCAAGGAGGAGGAAATAACATTCCAGGAGGAATGAATCTAATGAGGGGGCAGTGTAACGAGATATCCGAATAAGGAAAGGACCTTTACATAAAAGACTGTATCTAGGTTATTCGAGAATGTTCTTTCTCTTTCTTGTGTGTACTGATTAGGTTCGATTTATGGTTCGCGTACATTCTAGAATGTTCAATTGTTCTATATAAGGGGATGTATGGGCAGTCAAGGGGAGTTCAAAAATTTAGAATAGTTCATTGTATTGTCAATCAGTTTAGACGTTATCCAGCAGAGTTCTGTGTACTTTAACTCTATATATTTTTTGTCTGTACTGCTATATTATGCAAAAATAAATTGACAACCCTCGTATTCTTGTTTGAATACTTTCTAAAATTTCAAAAATTCAAAAAATCCCATAAGAGATAATATACCGAATGGTTAAAAGGTAAAAGAATAACTATTTTAGGTAAATTCTTTTTGAGATTGAAAGGAAAAACATTCTATCCATCATCATCAAACCCATTAGACCCATCAGACATGCAGAATGTTTCAATTTTTCTTGGACGTGAAAGGGAAAGACAATGAGAAACACTAAGTGAATTTTTCACTCGACATTTGTATTCTCTCGCTTGGGAAAACTTTCTATGGTTTCCCTGGAAAAACAAATGAATTTTTAGCGGTATGTTTGCCGCCACCGGAGGAATGTATCACTTTTTACATAAGTATGGTTATGTTTCACTGGATGTTGAGTATGCTAGAAACGCTGTATATATTTTATAAACATATTTAAACGTTGTGTTTTGTAAGTTTTAAAACATAATTTATACATGTTTAAATTACTTATAATGTGAAAACGAACAACATTTTGAAACAAGACATTTTTTAGGTGCATCTCAAACAGAACTGGTTATTCATCGGCTGAAATGAAAGAAATTTTGTTACTCAGTGATTTCTGAGGTCGCTAAAAAAGAGTATGTTATTGAAAGTGATTTCTGGAGTACCTGATACCCTGGATACCTTCTGCTTACATCGCCTCCTTTAGTTTTCAGTAATATCGTTATAAAATTAGCCAAAATTCAATACTCGTCTATTTTTAGGCTACTTGAAAACGAATATGAAATCGGAAGTTGTCTCCGGAGTACATGGTGCCCAAGATACTTACTGTTTACCTGGAGTTTTCGGTAATTTGGTTAAAAAATTATCAAAATTTAA
Organism: Altica lythri; assembly: GCA_964028335.1. Taxonomy (NCBI): domain Eukaryota; kingdom Metazoa; phylum Arthropoda; class Insecta; order Coleoptera; family Chrysomelidae; genus Altica; species Altica lythri. Next base: position 68,802,068 of record OZ034805.1, read on the forward strand.
TACTCGGGGGTTTTGGACCCACCGAAAATAAATATGACATTGAAAGTGATCTACAAAGTGCCTTGTGCACGAGATACCTACTATTTACCTACTCTCCAGGAGTTTTTGGAAAATTCTTTACAATTAGTCAAAACTCAATACCTTACCAGGGGGTTTTGGGCTCGCTGAGAACGTATATAATATCGAAAGCTCTCTACGAAGTATCTAGTGCTCAGCACAGCAACCTTTGCTAAATATATTAAAATAAAACCCATTATTGTTAAGCTTCGTGCAAATACCCTCAAATTATTAGTTTTGACCAACAACTCCTGGAGACAAGGTAAACAGTAAATATCCTTGGCACCAGATACTCCGTAGATCACTTTTAATGTCATATTCGATTTCAGCAAGCCCAAAAACCTCCAAGTATGGCATTTTGACATATTGTATAACAATATAACCGAAAACTCCAAGAGACGACGGGAACAGTAGGTATTCTGGTCACCAAGTACTGCGGAGATCACTTTTAACGTCAATTCGTTTTTAGCAAACCCAAAAATCTCCGAATAACCAAATTGAACTCATTTCCATGAATAAATATCGAGTTATGTTTAAAATGTAATTTAAAAATGCATTATTGTTATGCACAAATGCAGTTTTCCAATATTACAAAATTGAATGGGGTCACAAAGTTTCCTGACGAATCGAATGCAAAACGAATCATTAAAATCCGCCTTGCAGAAAGTAAACAAATGTTTAGCTTATGATAATAAATAATCAAAGCTTTCACGTACATAACATTAGAAATGTAAATATTATATAAGTATACATATCTGTACAACGAAATCATAAATATGCAGAAATATGTATCGAAAATCTTTGTGAAATGACTGTAATATTTCAGCGTTAAAGCCGATGTAGATGTGATAAAATTCCGTCTTGCTATAAGTTGAATCGGTAAGATAGATGTGAGTAAAGAAAACTGGAACATCAAAATCGTTTTATTTATACATGTAATCTAAACTGTCATAAAAATATACAATTTTATTTTTCGTTTTCAGAATAGATTATTTATATAAAAATCTGAATAAGATATAATTTGATCATTTTGATCTTTAAATAACATTCAGCAAATCTAAATGCTAAACTCGAAATTTAGTGTTCATAATGCTCTCAGAAACTATTCGAAATCCGATTTCTCTAATATGCTGTTACGAAAGCCCCAAGCAGTAACCAAGTAGTTTTGTTTTGAACTTGTAGTAACTAGAACTTTCGATATTGTTAACATAAAACGCCGAGCATGTAGCATTTCAAAGAAACCTCGCAAAAGACAAATTTGACGCGAGTGATAGACAAAAGACGGATTACCTTTAATAGCTAACCTTTGGAAATATAATCTCCTGTCATATAATTAAAGTTGTTGAGGTAATTTTAGTTGAAACGGTATTTAGAAAGTAATATATATATAAGCTTCTTTTATCAGTAAGGTATATAATCTTCCATCAGTATTACGACATTTATTGGGGAAAAATCTAAATTAACATAAAATATTTAAAAATAGGGTTATTTACAAAATCATAACTTAAGACCTAATTATTAATAGTTATTTTTGCATTAAGAGTGAAAAGTAATACATTATTACTTGAGAGTTTATTATTGCTCGAAGCGGAGCGCATTAATTACTCAAAAGCAATAATACATAGATGGTAGATGGTAGATGATAGATGGTATACGGACGGCTGCAAGACCGATAAAGGAACAGAAGCAGGGATTTTTGGACCTACACCAAATACTCAGAAAGTCTGGGTGCGCAAACAAGCATCTTTCAAGTGGAAATTCGTGCCATCGAAAGATGTATAGAATTTAACATTGAAAGAAGATTGTGATCATGTTAGATAGTTAAGCAGCCATCAAAGCTCTAAACTCAGATACAATCAGTTCAAAAATGGTCTGGGAATGCCTAAGCAAATTAAACAAACTAGGACAGAATAACACTGTTACCCTCCTATGGGTTCCAGGACACATAGGAATACAAGGAAACGAAACAGCAGACAAGCTGGCAAAAGAAGGGGCTGAAACCTCATACCTAGGACCAGAACCATCCTTTGAAATCAGCAGTATTACAATCTGCGAAAAACTAAGGAAAAAAATGGAATGATCTGGAAGGACTAAGGCAATCGAAGACGCTGCGGGTAAACTATATCCAAAAGAGATCTCACAGCTGTCTTAACCTTAGTAAGAAGAACCTCCGAGTGTAACAGGAATACTAACCGGGCACTGCCGATTAAAAGGACACATAAAGAAACTAGGATTAGTAGATGAAGCAAACTGCAGATTCTGTGAGGTAGAGGATGAAACCTAAATACACATACTCTTAGAATGCATCGCATTAAGAAATTCTAGGGTCAAATAGCTAGGATCATAAGAAATAGAAAAGTAAGAACTACCTAACTTGAATCTAAGGAAGAAGAAGAGCTGCTATAAGTCTGAGAAATCATTAGAAATATAGCAAGAAAACGGGGACCCAATAGATCTTATAGGTCGCAGGTGTATCTGTTACCCCTAACTGCTCATACATACATATATACATACCACATACCATAAGTGATCAATGTTATGAGTCACAATAAGTTTGTGAAGATACGAAGTTAGCTGCATTTCAATAAAAACCCAGAGAACACCCAAAGCATAATATACTACATAAATTACGACCCATCATCGATGAGTTAAATGATAGATTCCAATCTATTCCATTACAAGACTACCTTTGTGTTGACCAACAGCTATGTGCAACGAAAGGTAGACACTACACGAAACAATATGTTCCTGCGAATCCTCATAAATAAAAAAAAAATATTTGTACTTTTTGGAACAGACGGTTTCTCGTATAAGTTTAAGTTTTTTACTGGTAACGAAAATAATCCCCAACACAGAAAAACAGAAGAGCCAGATTTGGGAGCCAGCACTAATAAGGTAGTTCGATTATTACTTATCTTGCACAAAATGGAATTCTTTCTTTGGGAACAAGTCGAAGAGGTCGAATTTCCAAATGTAAACTGCCTAGTGATAAAGAGTTGATGAAGAAGAATATAAAGCAGGTGTTGATAAGGTAGAATTTTCTTCAGTAGTGTGGAAAAAGAGAAAGATGGCTGATCAAACGTTTCTACAGAAAAGGAAAGACGCCAATTGAAATAGACTGCCCCTAATTTAGTAAAAAAATATAATAGATACATGGGAGGCGTCGATTTATTAGATGGATTGATAGGGAGATATAAAATTAAAATGCGCTGCAAGAAATGGTATTTATTAATATTTTATCATTTCACTGATATGACCATAATAAAAGCCTGGCTGTTGTACAGAAAAGTAAGAAAAAGTCGTCGAGGTAACTATTTATTTTTGGCAAAATTTCAAATGTAAATTGCATATTGTTTATGTAATCAAGGTTGTTCAAACTCGAACAAAAGAGGACTACCAAACAATCTTGATGAAAGTATTCAAGAAAAGAAGAAAAAATCTGCGTCTACTTCTTTTATACCATCAGAAGATGTCCGAAAAGATAGATTTGATCATTGGCCTGGTTATGATGCAACACGTCAAAGATGCAAAACCTAATTGCAAATCATTTTCGTTTATAAATTGTTCAAAATGTGGTTGACACTGTTTAAATCAGAACAATAACTGTTTTATTAGTTTTTGTAAGGACTGACTTTTTTCATAATTACGTGATGTAGCAGATCTGATACATGTGAATTTTTTGTATCACCTGACAGTTTTTTTTATATATTTTTTTCGTTGATTGTGGATAAACATTTAGTTAAATAAAAAGTGAGAGGTGTCAAGGGACACCCGGATGGAACGAAGTTCCTTTCGATTAATTAGTGAAGGAATTGTAATTTGTAAACACAACAGAGTGTTTATACATACATAAGCATTTATTATTGTCTGTATTAAATCTCTTCTTACCTAAATCCATCAGCAATGTCCGGAACTTTTGCAGAACAGAAACACTGTCAGGATTCATTTATTGTTATTATTTTGTATTATTTTATTATTTATTATCTCCAAAAAACCTGTATAAACTTAACAAAGTCACGACACTACACTATCAAAGCAAAATAGAAAAAAGTTAATCCATTATCACTTGAATATTTTCAACAGTTCGTTTCTTTTAACAAAAGTGACCATTCATACAATACCAGAGGTTTAGATGGTATACATCTATCTAGAATTACTTTTTATTTTTAAATTTAATTTAAAACAGGAATTAACAATTTAATACAAAATTTTAAAATTAAAATATTTGACAGTAACTGACAGTTAAGGTAATTTGACGTAGGTACCTAACTAGTCAAGTTAGGAACTATTTTTGAAATGTTTATGAACAGGATGAAATAAAATATAATACTATTATGGGTACTTATTTTTTTCTACAGTATTTTCTTTTAATTTAAATTAGTGTCTTTTTAATTGTACTTTTATTAGTATTTATTTATGTATATTAGGGTTTCCTATTTAAATAAAGATAGGTATATCTATCTATGAGAGGGAGAGAGACAACATGCGTGCGTGTGTCGTGTCGTGACAAATTTTGGTCTGAATTTTTTTTGGCCAGCTCCCAGCCTCAGTCGTAACTGGTCGTAACACCCGAAAGGGAACTTCGTTCCAAAAAATTATCAAAATAAAAAATTGCGCATTTAAGGGTTTAATATTTTACTAGCAATTTATGATATAAACTACAGCTAACAGAAACAATGATGTTTTAAAAACTTCGTTGTTACCTAATAAGCGTTGAAATAGGTATAACTATGTACAAATTTATATATCCTGGTCACATAATTCTTCTTGCTAACTAACCAAATTAATGTTTGCATATTTATCAAAATTACTACCGTCATACATCAAATCTGTCAAAAATATTCTCGTGGCGTATATCAGGCAGAATTTATCAAGCACATATTGCTATATAGCTTTGAAGAATCAAATTTTCACTTTTACTGTTGACATGAAAAAAATCACTAAAAAATTCTCGTAGGAGATTAAGCGGTGATAAATAAGGAGAGAAAAAGTCATAAGACCATTATGTATGCATAATGTTATGCTCTTACGGCAAAGAATGCCGCAATAGGCGAGAAATTGAAATTATATTTTTTCATAAAGTCTCCCAAGACGACATTTGTTAAGGGGAAAAGTTTCCAGATTTTCTACTTCCGTTTTTTATTTTATTTTTATTCATGAATGTTTTCAAAAACATCTCGCAGCGGGGTGTTTAAGACAAGCATAAATTTTGAAGGTTGCCACTGGATTTTGAATATAATCTCAATAAGCAGTTGCTGTACTACAATAATTTTCGTACTGTGTTGGTGTCTTTATAATTTTTAGAGATTATTTCATAAAAATGTTAATCAAATATTACAGATTAATATTTTCAACTGATATACTTATTCCTTGTGCAATGTTTATAGTTCATTATTTTATTAAGTGTTAAGCTATCAGCACCTAATACTTTTAAACAATTAACCCATTGCGGTATTTCTTCTCCACTGATTTCAATGCATATAAAACCCAAATTTAGAACAAGGTTCTTCCTCGTTTAGTTTTCGTTTGGCTCCAATTAGAAATTAATCCAGAATTACAGCGAGAAAATATTCAGCGTTAGAGCAATAATCTTGTTTAACTTTAACTAATTTTAATGCAACAACCGTCTTAAAATCAAGGGCTTAACCGGAAAACGCACTTCTTTAGCAGCGCATCTTGCGTCGAGACAATTCGATGAAGTTCAACATTGCTAAACATCATCGTCCGCTGCACCAAACACCAACTAGATATACAGTGTTGCCTAGTCTAATTTTAATTCCCTAGGTTAACTTTTTAATTCTCGTAATACAACGCGGTGCGCAAAATTGTTTAAAATAAAATAGGAAGGCGTTAAATATGAGAGTTTGAGAATTACTGATTTTAGACTTTTCCGTATTTCCATTTAATGTGATTTGTCAAATAACGTTTTGGTCAATGTGTTAACAGTATTTTCCATGTATTTTACGATTCTAATTCGATAGTCATTGGTTTATTTTAGTAACTGTACAAAGGCATTAAGAACCTGTTAAAATAAATAAGACTTTTAATATTATAACTAAAAATTTAAAAAGTAACACGAAGATGAAATTTAACCTAAAAAAAGCCATTAACTCCATTTTTGAATAGCATTAATGTCGTACTGAAAACTTTTAACAACTTTTCAGTATAATTGAATTTTCCTCAAGGACATAAAACCCGGTGATCATAATAAGATAAGGCATTTAAGGTAGTTGCAGCTTCTTGGAAACTTGTTACAACTTCTTTTGTGGAAATTTGCAAACATGCAAATTATCTGCTGATTCCGTAAGCGTGAACGAATTGATAAAAAACTAATTTAAAATTTTGCCACAGATTGAGGGATTCTTTTCAATGTAAATGATATATATTGAAAAGCAGTAAGGAATTTTACAAAACTTCTTGTTTTGCCATTTCGATCGATATAAATGCTTTGAAATTAAAAAAGTAATATAAAAATTTAAGTCTAGTAGGTTTATTTTTAATTTTGGCTTTAAAAATTGATAATTTTTAATAAACAGGTTTTATTGGCTTTATTCCGAAATTCGAAAGTCGAGTTTTCACCTGATCTTCAAGTTTTAAGGTTCTAAAAAGCCATCCGTACTATTACCGCGATGATGGCCATATTTGTGTCTGTGTGAGCGTGCGCGTGTTTGCTCGTTTTTGTGAGCGAGTGCGTGCGTGTGTGTGCGCGTATTCGTGCGTGCGTTCGCGCGCACTCCAATCAAAACGAGTCTTACGGCATCCGAGAGAATTTTACTCGAGTAGATTCTGAAAAATTTCACTAAAAATTAAAAACTATATTTTTGGCGAATAACTTTTGGTTCTTATACCAATCAATTCCATTATTCAAAAAATGACGTCGAGTGCCGTTTTGGAAATTAACATTTTTTGTGCTAAAAGCAGAATAAAACAGCAGAAAAAATATTAACTTGAGCCCGAGGAGCACAAAATAGCAGAAAAATCCATTTTTACTGTCTAACAGTATTTAATTCTACAATATTAAAATTTATGGTTATCAAAGCAAATTATGCTGTAAACTGATTTAATGTTAAACATTTTTACATACAATTATGATAAAACTAAGTTCTCGTTATACGAATAGAACTATCTATTCGAATAAATGAAAACTTTTGCCATTATGACACGCTCTAACCCATAACCATTTCTTCCCATATGACAAAAGGGAGAGAAACACGCTAATAAAACAGTTCCATTGGCACAAATGGTCTGAAATGATCAAATCTTAGCGTTTATGCCTCGTTTGATAGCTGAAAGTTCCTTGTCGGGTTTTATTGTCCCGTTCGGTCGGTCTGTGATTAACAGAAGGCATTAGTAGATTAAAGTATTCGGTACGATGTCGCGGTTCTATTTGTCAATCGGGGTTAGGGTGTTTCCGGAGCGACTTCCAACCCTTGTCTGGAAGCAACTTAGGATTTAGAGGGATGTAAAGCATTCATTCGGAAATAAATTAATAGAAAAACCTGCACTATTGCCAGAAGACTTTTTATTTCATTCATTATACGTATTACATGTTTGACTCTTTCCGGTCCTAAGATATAAAATTTGCCAGATGTTTTGATGTGAAATTGCGTTTAAAAAAATTATGTAAAAATACATTTTTAACCATTTTAGGGGTTAACAATTTGGCTGAAGGGATTTTTTTACATATACTATCGATTGGCAAAGCTTGTTTGGACACATATGGCACCAATAGCTCCACCTCTTTACACTAGTCGACAGTGATAATACTGAGAAAGGAATGTTCTGGACAGGTGAGTTCTTAGAACAGGGAAACCAAACATATTCTCGAACACCGATTTGTTGTAATTAGCATAGACTACAAGGAAAAGAAGACTCTAGAGGCAGCATTTATACATGCTACAACGTATATAAAAGTGTCTTCTCAGCGTTTTTGCAGTCGAACATAAAGAGGCTATTGCTAATTAATTTGTTTATAAAAAAACATACTTTTGTCTTATTTGGTATCTGACAAATCTAATTTGATAATAAAAAATATAAATGGCACTAATTTGCAAAATGATTTAGTTGTAACCGAAATAATTCGATTTAATTGTTTGAATTCGATTTAGAACTCGCATAGTAACCTGTCCAATTTATTATTTATATCGAATTAAAATTGTTATAGGTATGCATTATGCATTTAAACTTTATTTTATAGATGCCTTGAAAAATTTTTTTTTTTAGTTACAGATAGAAAATTTTCTTTACATTAATAGTATCAACTAAAAATGCTATTAAAGGCGTTATCAAAGTGGAAACTCTTATTTATCAACAGTTCTTTTAGTTGGCTACCATTAAAAAGGTCAGAATCAATTCATCGTTGCTCTTTATAAAAGTCTGGTATTTGTGATGTTTGTGCTTTAAAGTACAAATCGCTTGAGACTGACTAAAAAGTAAATAAAACTTTTATATGGAGGCCTTTGAGATTACCACTTAATTTAATTAAACTGCTTTTTTTAAAATTTTATTCAACAGCACTTGAATATCAGGTAAGATTGCATATAGTCGAGGAAATAAAGCACAACTTTTTTTTAAGTAAGGATAGTGGTACGTTCGATTCGGGAGAGCTTCAGGAAACGTTTTGATCCTTTGACAGGAGATACAAATGAAAATTGCATTGTTGCAGGTGAAAAATGCATTTTACAAAGTGTTAAAAAAAGAAAAATTCACAGCTCAGAAAATATGCATGAAAGTGAGTTAAATTTTTCTATTCGAGGGTTTTTGAGGTCACTGAACACAAATATAGCATCGGCGATCCTGTACAACGTACCTGGTGCCTGGTATGTACGTCTTCTCCTGAAGTTTTAGAGACATTCGTTATAAAATTCGTTTAAACTTGTTACCCCGGGGTTTTTGAGGTTGCTGAACAAAGAACATAACACCAAAAAGAAGAAACTAAACATCAAGCAAATAAAATCGCTTTTGATGCCTTATCAGAAAGAGAGGTGGCTGAGGCCATAAAGGGTACAAGCAACTTGAAAGCACCAGGAGCGGATAACATTCTAAACTTCTGGTACAAGAAATTCAGTATCTTGCACAAAGCAATGGCAGCTATGTTTACTCATATCCTCTATCATTCAGAAAACACTTCTAAATTTCTTAGGCATATTCCGACTCACTAAATCTTCGCAAACCCACAATCCGACCCATTAAAGGCGTATCACTTGCCTTACCACCATATATAAAATACAAACAACTTGCGTTACCAATCGTATTTATAGTCTGGATCAGAACAGCATTCTGGAGGAGAAACAGAAAGGGTTCAGACGAGAATAGCTAGGGTGTAAAGAACAATTGATTATTGATTCTGTGATTCTGAACCAGACACAATATAAACACTGCTTTCGTGGATTATAAAAATGCATTTGAAAATGTTCACCATACCTGGCTCGTTAAAGTTTTAAAAATCTATAAAATAAACACCACTGAAATTTTTATTCTCGAACGAATAGTAAAGTAGTGGCGAACACACCTCCACCTACATCTGCAACTTGGCATTAATAAAATTTTCATCCATAAAGGAATCTACTACAACTACTTTCTTAGCCCACTTTGGTTTTGTTTGGCAATGATTTTACACTCCAGCTTGCTTAAACTCAGGATATGGATTTAACATCAAAGCTAATAGAAACACCATTTAACATATTGAAACACTTATGGGGGCTTTTTACACAATTTATTTACAAAATTGTTAAGATACACTGAACTCTGCTGGATAACGTCTAACTACTTGACAATACAATGAACTCTTGTGAACACTTGACTCGAACTGACTTAAACTGCCCATGCATCCCCTTATATACAACATTATTTAATCTAGTCAGTGTGTTTAGAAGTTTCTAGAATTTTCTAGAAACATTATTTAAAATGGTCAGTTGATTTTTTTACAAACAACTAAAAATCAACTGTCAACAACAATCTTTTAAATTAAGGTCCCTTCCTTTACGGTTATCTCGTTACACTGCCCCCTCCTTAGATTCATTCCTCCTGGAATGTTATTTCCTACATCGGAATCCCGCACACTCCCTGAGCCAGCCAAACCATCTTCTTGGAGTTGCTGCGCATCTCCACTGTGGTTTCCCTGGTAAGGCGCCAAACGATCATGATGGACCACGACGGGTTTCCCTCTGAGAATTTTTACGATCCGATAAATGACATCGTTAATCTTCTTCCTGATGGTGTAAGGACCTTCCCAGTTCTTTTGTAATTTGGGACAAATACCTCGACGCCGTCGGGGGTTATAGAGCCAGACTAAATCTCCAACTTGGTAACTCTTTTCCATTGTCCGTGTGTCATAGTACCTCTTCATCCGATCACTAGATAATTGTAGTTTTCCACGCACCAGGTTGTGTATATTTTCCATTCGATTCTGAAGGTCGGTGACATATTGTTTTCGTGCCATTTCTTCACCAGGTTTACAACCAAACACCAAGTCACATGGTAGCCTCATTTCTCTACCGAACAGGACCTTCGCAGGCGTTTGGCCAGTTGATTCGTTGATGGCCGATCGAATTGCCATTAGAAATAGTGGAATATGTCGATCCCAATCCCTCTGACAATCTGACACCACTTTTGACAGATAGTTGGTTATAGTCCGGTTCATTCGTTCCACCATTCCATCATGCAGACTGAGGGTGTATCGCTGTGGTTCTCGTTTTGTGGATGCCTAATCTTTGGCAAAATTCTTGAAACAGCTTGCTCTCAAAATTTCTTCCTTGGTCTGAATGTAATTCTAATGGTACCCCAAATCGGCTTACGAATTCTTCGACCAATATATCTGCTAAAGTGGTAGCTTCCTGATTGGGAACTGCATATGCTTCAACCCATTTAGTGAAGTAGTCCATTACAACAAAGATGTACTTGTTTCCTACATCGGTCTGTGGAAGTGGCCCCAATACATCTACTGCGATTCTTTCAAAAGGACTTCCAACCAGGTATTGCTGCATTTCCGCCTTCGGTTTTCGGTGCGGACCGTTACTGGCAGCACATGTAGTGCATTTACGACACCAATCTTTAACATCATTAGTGCAATTTACCCAGTAAAATCTATCTCGGATCTTTTGCAGCGTTTTCGTGATACCCAGATGTCCTCCAGAACTATCATTATGCATCTGTTTTAAAATTTCCTGTACAGCATTTCTTGGGACCACTATTTGTTTTCTTGTTTCTGTGCCCTCGGAATTTTCTACAAGTCTTTTAACGAGCCCTTCGTCCAAAATTAAAGAGTTCCATTGGGACCAGTATGCTTTTAAAGCAGGAGAGGATGAGGATATCTCTCTCCACAACGGACGACGGTCCATTCTCTTCCACTCCCTAATCTTTCTCAGAACGGGATCGTTTTCTTGTTGCTCCTCCAGCATAGAGCTCTCGTCTCCTGGCACAACCTTAACTAAGGCAAGTTTTTCCTCGTTCTGCTCCATACGGGTACAATGGGGGCAAGTATTTCTTATGTGGCCTAGTTCTCCGCAATTCCAGCACCTCACTGGGCGCCTTCCTTTTGAAGAAAACTCCTTTAACCTCTCCACTACCGCTTCGACGTTGCTGACGGCATAAACGGCATGGTCGACGTTACCATTGTCTTCCATCAGTCGAGCAGCTCCATGTGAGGCCTCCGTCGCCGCATCGAACTCCAGGGCAATGGTCAAGGCGTTTACAAGAGTTTTCGGTCTCGCCAACCGTACAGTCCGTTGCAACTCGGCGTCTCGAAGACCATCGGTAAAGGTTTGGATCGCCAGGCACTCCAGAAAATCTTCTGCTGCATTTGGATACGAAAACCGTACCATTTTTTCCACTTCTGCCTTGAACTCCTGGATAGTTTCTCCATTTTTCTGCTTCCGACTTTTCAACTGCACTCGGTATACTGGTTGTAGATGACTTTGACCATAACGCATCTCTAGACGATTCACCAATAGCTTAAAATTGTCAACCTCATCCGGTGTCAATACATGCAGGACGTCTAAAGCCTCGCCTCGCAGAGCCATGGTTAGGAACAATGCCTTCTCCTGGGGTGACCATCCATTCGCTCTGGCCACTGCGTCAAATTGCTTTAGGTAATTTGACCAGGAAGCCTTCCCGTCGAAGGTCGGGGGTTTTATCGTCATTCGTACCTGAGCCGCCTCTTCGTTTCCTCGTCGTTCGACGTCTACGTGGCCGGTTTCCCTCCTTTCTGCATTTCCGTCGCCGTGATGGATGATTTGGTTTCGGCGACAAGCTTCCAGTTCTTGTTGAAGCTTTCTTATTTCGGACTGCATTTGTTGGTTGATCTCGTCTCGCAACTTGGCCACTTGCTGATTTTGCTCCTCTCGCAAGTTGGCTACTTGCTGATTTTGCTCGTCCCGAAGATGTGATATCTGCTGGGAGAACGAACTGGATAACTCATCTGATAGGGTAGACATCCGTTGTGATAGCTGGGACATATCTTCGCGCTGGCTTCTCATCTGACTGGATAGCTCCTCTTGCTGGCTCGTCATTCGTCCTGATAGCTCCTCTTTCAGCTGGGACATATCTTCGCGCTGGCTCTTTATCTCACTGGATAGCTCCTCATGTTGCCGGGAAAGTTGTTGAGCTTGTTCTTCTTGCAGCCGGGAAAGTTGTTGAGCTTGTTCTTCTTGCATCCGGGAAAGTTGTTGAGTTTGTTCTTCTTGCAACCGGGAAAGTTGTTGAGTTAGTTCAGAATTTGCTTTTTGAACTGGGTCTTCGAACTCCACAGCGTCAGGGTCCAATTTATTATTTACGTAGTACTCACGGAGCCTTCTCAACAATACGGATTTGCTTCCAGTAGTTTCCAACTCTAATTCTTCAAGCTCTCTTCTGAGCTCAGCCGCCAATAGTTCATTTATCTTTTTTCCAGGCATTCTTGTATCTTCACCCCACACCTGACACTTATGTGGGCTTTTTACACAATTTATTTACAAAATTGTTAAGATACACTGAACTCTGCTGGATAACGTCTAACTACTTGACAATACAATGAACTCTTGTGAACACTTGACTCGAACTGACTTAAACTGCCCATGCATCCCCTTATATACAAGATTATTTAATCTAGTCAGTGTGTTTAGAAGTTTCTAGAATTTTCTAGAAACATTATTTAAAATGGTCAGTTGATTTTTTTACAAACAACTAAAAATCAACTGTCAACAACAATCTTTCAAATTAAGGTCCCTTCCTTTACGGTTATCTCGTTACAATATCTTACATTTTCTTTATATGGACTATGGAGCAAGTCAAACAAAGAATTAGAATAGGGGATAAAAACAAAATCACTTTTGTACTTTCTATAGGCAGTGAAATCAAAACAATTTTGCCTGATAAAAACATTTTTGTGCATTTTTAAACAAATTAAATATATTAAATATCTTTTCCAGCTAGTAACCGTTTTCTGATTTCCAATTTTTCTTCTATAATAATTCATAAACGACTGCTAAGATTATAAAATTTCTTCAAATTCCAAAATGAATCGTTTTATATCTAGATAATATCTAAACTGGATTGAACTTTAATGTCGGGATACGAACTCCGTAATATCCAGGCTTACTGGAAGAAATATCTCCAAGAAATAACTAGTCTTGTTATCGATACAAATCGAAGAAAACTGAGTTTCGTAACCGTTTTCTGTTATAACTTTATTTTTGCGTTGTTCTTTTTTAGTTTTTTCAATTATCTCGATCGAATTTCATCTAGTTCGGGGATTATTGTGGAAAGGTTTTAAACTATTTGTATTTCTTTGTTATTTTTACTTGTCTTTTCTAGATTGATTTTTTATCTAAAATTTGGATTACCTACTCGATTGTATATTCTACTAATAAACCTTTTTTTTACCACTGTAAATTGTATTAAAGGTAGTAATAAAAGATATTATTTGGCAATACAAATCCACAAACAAAAAGCCAATTTGTTGTGCAATACTTTCATTACTTCCACTCTCGGTCGCTTTTCAGTCCAGTGTTTTATCGTACATTATCATGCCAATAGGTTTTTCCTCAAAGAAATATTGCCGAAAAGGCGGATCCGATATAAATTATCGATGCTTGGGGTTAAAATAAAATAGAAAACATAACGAATGTGCTGCAAAAACGACCCAAAATACTGCACATACCAATGATATATTTATTGTTATGGAAAGCTGAATGAGAGCGTCTATAAATTTCACTTCTTTTCAATTCCTAGATTTTAAATTCCGACATATTCATTTCGGTTAAGTTCAATTTATCTTCTTAGTCATCTACTAAATGGGATCCTGCTTACATAGATTTTACATAGTTTACAGGAAATTTTAGCTACAATTAGGAATTAGGATCATTTATAGATACGTACATATCACTGGTAATCTCGATAAGTCATTTTCTTTTCTACAGGGTGGTCTCTAAGTAATATAACAAACTGAAACTGAAGATTCTTGGCGTCAAAATATTATGATCTGACGCAACTTGGGTTAATAGAAAGGGTGGCAAATTTAAAATGGGAGAAATTATGTTTCGTAATAACTTGAAATTTTGGATTTTCGATTATATTCATCAATCGAACACTGGAACAGGACATCCAGTGTTGAATACAAGCAGTCATCTGGTCGGATTCCAGCTGTGATCACCAAGCAAAATGCCGACAAATTGAAGCGTAGTCTAATTAAGAATCCATCTCTTTCCAACAGAACAGCTTCCAAACAACTGCAGATATCTGAAAGTTCTGTGAGAATTTTGAAAAAGAAAATGAAAATTGTAACAAACCAAAGTCAGCTCCTCCACTATACAAAAAAGGTCAGGCGGAAAGGGCACAGAGGGACTGTAGGAAGCCTTACAAACAGCTGGTATTACCTGGTGGTGGGAAATTCATAATAATGGATGATGAAACTTATATGCCCTGCGATCTCAGTCAGATTCCATGTAAAGAATTTTGGAATGATATTCTTGGAGTGCAGGTTCCAGCTAATTTTAAAGGGAAACGAAAAGAGAAATTTCCAGCTAAATTTCTGGTTTGGCAAACAATAACACAAGACAGTGTCATCAGTGAGCCTTAAATTTGCAAGAAAAGTTTGATTGGCGAAAGGGACTTAAACAACATTCTTAAAGGTCTGTTTTTGCAATTTTTCAACTCGCAGAAGGACAAAGTACACTTTTATTCTGGCCTGACTTGGCTACAAGTCATTATTGTAAAATTGTTCAATCATTTCTACAGGAATCGAATATGTTCCTAAGGTGGATAATCCACCCAATGTGCCACAATGCAGACCAATAGAGAGATTTTGGACCCTTTGCAAGCTCGAATACTTTCGGAGAGGCAAAAATCTGACAGATTTGGCTAAATTCACCAAAAAATGGAAGCAGATTTCAAAGATAATAGCCGAAAAATATGGGACAATCTGTTTCGTGACTTTAAGAAGAATCTTCGACTGGTGGGTGATGAAGGCATAGATTCTGTAAACTAATCATCATTTTTTGTATTCAAATAAACACATTTTCAATATCTAAAATCAGTTTTTTTTTTACCTTTATTTATTTTAAGATTATTTAAGTTGGAATTTTGGGTCAGGAATTCCTACTCATCCTTTATTACAAACCATACCTCAATTTTCCTGTTTAATCACTTGAAATCGCATTAATCGTTACAAAGTGAGGTAAATGCCCTTAAATGCAATAATTTAAACTCGCCAACAAATGACTCTCGTTCTTCCAGCTCCCCAGCTTGTTACATAGATGCAAGAAACCAAACAAAATTAAGTCTGCCTCCTCCCGGACCCATTTCAGCGCAATATCAATTAATCAATGTTCACAATTCAATCAGGATAGTAAAAAAAAAACAAAAACAAGGTTAACTTCCAATATCCAGTGCGATTTTTACTAACCAGTTGTTAATTAAGAAAGAACAACCCCTTACAAGCCTCTGTAGCAAGTAAATTACATTTTCTAAGGGTTTTTCTTTGAACTGTAGTCATAGGCGGAGTGGGACAATTTCACTAGCTAGATCATACAACAAACTAAATTTACGTAAATCAGTTGCAAACAGTTTTGATTTGTTAAATGTCCATATCAAGATAAATCAATTAATTTACAATTTGCAATTCGCATTTAAAATTTAGCTTGTATTCTGCAAACTGGCATTTATGCGATGTAAAAACTTGTAACAAAAGATACGTAATATAATATTGTGATCCAAAAATATTGCTTTATCACTGTAGTGAATTCCATTAAAGCTGTTCCTAGGCTATTTATCCGATTAAAATTATTTCATTCATGGATGCTTTTAATTTATTATTGGTGGGATTTTATTATGACTCATTTTAATGGAGAGAATCCATATAGAAAATTGAAACATGGCGAAAGTTTTGTTGTTTTCACAATAACCTAAATGACAGAATAAAAAATTGTATAATTATAAAAAACTTTTATAAATAATTAGAACACAAACATCAAAAACGAAAGGAATAATGATTAGCCACCGAAATTAAAATATTAAGAACCATCAAGAGTGTAACCCTCAGGAATTGAATAAGGAACCAGGACATCGGGGAGGAACCGGAAATACAAGACGTGGTAAAATGTAGAAAGGATGTATGTCAGAAGAAAGATGGGCAAATTGGGGAAAATCGCAAAAACCAAACACGCGAAGACTGGTAGGTAGACCACCCAGAAGATGGTACAAAAGTTTGAGCTCAATATCACAGGAAGAGCTCCAATAAAGGACGCTTAACATATAAGATTTAGACAAGACTAGGTCCCATTATAAGAAGCAGAAGAAGAAGTTTTAATGACTTGTTTATTAAGTTATTCAAGTTATACTGTGTGTTGCATATAACGGTTAATGCTCTAGAACTTATACTCCAAGGTCTGGTGTTCCGCAAGGCTCCAATTTGAGTCCTCTGTTATTTTTATTTTTTATTAATGTTCTGGCTATCTCGTGTAAATGTATAAAATTAATTTTTGCACTCGATTTCAAAATTTTATGAAATATATCTGACGCTGTCGATTGTCAAATACAAAAGTGCAAACTCTGTACATTTAGGTATAACTTTTGACAGAAAGTTGGAACACGTTACAAATATAACGGCTAAGGCGATAAAATTACATGGTTTTATTTTTAGAAACTGTAGGTCTTTTACTAATATTCACCTTTCACTTATATTCAAACATTAAAAACGCGTTAATTTCCTTTGGTTAGATCGAAACTTGAATATGCTTATTGTGCGGAGTCCATATTACCAAAGTCATATTTAATTGTTGCAGAAAGTTTTATATCCTACAAATTTGATAGAACATATCCTGCAAGAGACAATATATATTTTCAGATCAACCAACATCCTTTTCTTTCTATAAACAATATTTTTAAAGGCAGCAATTTATGCCTGCTTTAAATCAGCTGACATTTGGTAAAAATAGATGTTTTTATGTAGTAAAAAGTATAATACTAATTCATTTTCTTTCATTTTTAGTGAACGCAGTTCAGAGTATAAATTACGAAATAAAGAAAGTTAAATTTCGTTAAACTTCAAAAAACGTGACGGGAAATGGAAGATAACATCAATTTTCCAGACCATGCCATGGCTGTATCGCGAGTTCTTGGGTATGTCACAATTTAATTACAATTTTTTCCGTTTCCGCATCTCTGGCCTTACAACTGTCTAAAGATATTCCGGAAAATGACTTTCCAATTAAAACTCCCCCCAATTCAAATATTCACAATATTATGAAATAACCCAATTTGGCATAACATGATAAACTCTGAAATGAACACTTTTATCTCTAATGTCGTTAAATTCTCCCCCTCAATTAGAAGAATGCCAGAATGGGTGTATCATTTCCAACAAATATTGTGCATGCATACCGCCAGAAGGGTGATACAGGGGTTGATAAAATAAATGGGAAAATAATTGCGTTTAGGTTGAAACTATGAAATTTCGATAAAACGTTCAATATTAGATTCAGGCTTGTACAAATAGACTTTCTAATGTTTTTGTATTTATAGTTACAGACCACTAATGATGTTTGTGTAAAAATTTTAATAAACATCTGTACTGTACTGTATATAGTTCGTGTAAAAATTTTAATAAACGTCTGTACTAAAATTACACCTATGAACGTGTCGTACAAATATTTTTAATTCATAAAACGATTAATTGTATTGTTAAAAGGACGCTGGAAATCTTTACCATTTACATATTTTATATGGAACCATTCTCTGCACATGGCCCAACCTTGGCGCCTTAATTACCGCCAATTTGTTAGGGTAGCTCAGTTAATGGTTATTTGATCTATCCAGTATTTTCCGCTCTCAAACTAGTAACAACTCTTGGTGTTTTTTTGTTGTGATTAATGATTCAGAAGAATACGCCAGTATCAGCCTTATTACGGTCTTGTAGGTTCTTAGTTTTGCTCTACGAGAAATATCTTTATTTCTTAACAACCCATTGAGAGCATACATAGAGAGGTTGACCGACATAAATCTTCTTTGTAGGTCTTCTTCACAGTTAGGTTCTTTTCTGAAGACAGTTCACAAGTACTGAAATCTTTCACCTTCTTCGAATTTATATTGTGTTTTTTTGCTGTTGCCATTGTTAAGTATTGCACCCGAACGAATTGCTTATTTGTCCACCTAACACCCAAAAGCCACCAACATCACACTCCCGTAAACCAATTACCTATTTCTTGTATCCTATCCTGTATTCTTGCTTTTCTGCTCCATAGCTATTATTCTTATTTTGGCTTGTATTACCCTATCGTCCTCTGTTATACCTTCATTTACATTTATTATTTTGGTTAGTTTGTTAAGCTTCATTTTAACTTGCATTACTTGGGACTTTTCGTATTTGTTAATTAGCTCTACTATAAATGTTTTGTCTCCCAACTCTAATTTCCTTTTCTATGAAACCCCCAACTGTATTCTTTAGCATACATGGATTGACTGTATCAATTGGGAGTCTTTGAATTACAATATTTCTTTCTCGTTTCTCTCTTTCTAATCTTTTATTAGTATTACTTAATTCGTTTTGCAGCTGATTTTCTCTTCCATAAATTTTTTATTAGTTAGTTTTAGTTCTTCCATTTTTCTTCGTTATTCCTTTCGTTCTTTTTTGTGCTCATTAGTGACTAAAGAGACAAACCCGTACTGTACTGATGAGCTCTACCTAGAGCGAAACACAGTGTCTACAGTTTAGTAATGCCCTTGTATAGACGGATCAATATTTATATCTACGTCGCAGCATCATGTGTCCTAGAGTTAGGAATTCTAACCAGACACAAATCCAGGTAATTATCTGGAATAGCATGGCACGAGATACGTTTGTATCATTTTTTTCATGTATAAGACTGTGAAAAAAAAAACTCCGTTTCGTGTGAGCTTTCGTTGTTTTTGTGTTTTTATGTTTCTTTACACATGTTTCCCCAACATCCTTTGCTCTCAAGTACCCAACACTTTTGCTAGCCAAGTGCAATACCCTACTTGGTTATGCCGCACTGATGACGGCTAATGAGCCAGAAACATGCATGTCTGCGGTTACCATTCCTACTCGTGGCTTTATTGATCCTTTTTGCGTACATGCCCAATAATTTTCCCCTTTTGTTTATATTAATACGCATTTTCTTGGCACTTTGTTTATTTCATATCCTGGGCTTAGAACGACTCAAACACAATGAGTCCGTTTCGCCAACGTTGCGGCGCTGGTTGCTAGCCGAAAACCCATTGGCACAGCTGGCCGAAAGCACAAAATGGCAATAGGACTCCTGTGTGAGCTTTCGTTGTTTTTGTGTTTTTATGTTTCTTTACACATGTTTCCCCAACATCCTTTGCTCCCAAGTACCCAACACTTTTGCTAGCCAAGTGCAATACCCTACTTGGTTATGCCGCACTGATGACGGCTAATGAGCCAGAAACATGCATGTCTGCGGTTACCATTCCTACTCGTGGCTTTATTATTTATATATATTCGTTATTATAAATTTATTATAGCACAAAGAAATTGTATTGTTACAAAATATAAGATTTATGAGAATGAGTGCTCAAAAATCCGCAAAACAATCTCGACTAAATTATAATTTATTAGTAGAGATTGTGCATGAGGGGAACGTCATGGTAAAATATAGCTGGGTCAATTCGAAATATTCCCCTAAAGATCTCTAAATAGGATTTATTGGAAAATAAGAAAATCGTCTTTTCGGACTCGTTTTTTTACGAGACTTTTTTAAAGATGGACATATAGTCAGGAGGATAACAAGGATTATAATGTTGTTTAAAAATCTTAATAGTATATTTTACAAATTATGCATTGTTATTTGTCATAATAATAATCCTTATATTTAATCATACAATATGGTAAACAAGTAATTTGTTCTACAAAGCACACAAAGAAATACTAATACTCTAGTATAAAGACTTCACATACATAAAGATGATATAGGCACCGTATATAGACAAGAATAGTAGGATTACTCTTGCAAAAACTTGTTTCATGCCAATGAAACTCTCGGTCCGCACTTCTGTCTGCTTCGTTGTCGCTCACTAGCGTTTGAAACCACCTCTCTAAGATCCTTTTGAGGAGGTGACCAATCTTTCTGACCTTCTGACCAATCATGATCAATTAGTAACCAATTAATATAGCACTAGTGGAGCTCTGAATTATAATATTGGGGTGCTCAATATTAATATGTATCAATTACGTTTTAAACGCCTTCTCTAAAACAGGTGACCAATTTTTCTGACCTACTGACCAATAATGACGAAAAAGTGACCAATTAATATAGCTCTGAATTTTAATATTGGGGTGCTAAACATTCATATGTATCAATTACGTTTGAAACCCCTCTCTAAGATGGGGTGACCAATCCTTCTGACCTACTGACCAATTGTGACCAATTAATATAACACTAGAGGAGTTTTAAATTACAATATTGGGCCGCTAAATATTTTTTTGTCTTAGTTGATGACCTTGAAATTTTCAACTCTTTATATATTTTTTGTGTCCATGGACAAAGGTTAAAAACTTTTGACCAATTTTTTAACTTTTGATTTTGGGTCGCTCACAAAATTTGCTTGTCCTTGAAAGTCATTATTTAATTAATAACTCCGTCAATAACGCTTACCAATTATCATCAAATACTGACCAATGTTGACCAGTTTGTGACCAATTAAATTCAATTTGATTGAGCTCTGTACGATCAAACAGAGCCGCTAAAACTTTTTGGATGACCTAGATATTTTAAACTCATTGCAAAAATTTTTGTATTAATGACCAATTAGTCGGACCTAGTGATCAATTATGGCCAATTAGTGGCCAATTCGGAGCATTGTTTTAAACCTTAAATTTCTCAATTCTCAAACAACCAGAAGAAAAAATAAAACTTGTAAAAACAAGTACGTAATAATGGGAGTTGTTCAGAAAAATTTTGTCTACAGAGAAAAGAAGATTGCACTATAAAGAAATAAAGAGTAATTTAGTAAATATTTCAAAGTTTAAGTATCTTTTTCGTAAACAAGATTTATTGACGATAGCCTTTGCGACCGGACTAGATGTCTTAAAAAATCCAGATAAGGTATTTATAGCTATGTCTGCCTCAAAGTTTATATTTTGTATGGCCGATGTGACATGCAATTTTTAGTAGTATGAGACACTTGGAACTCTTATCGTTTTCGTTTATGCTTTATTTATTTCGGAACCGACTATTTCGACTCCAGAATATAGATAAATTGTTTTTCGAGTGATACGTGGCCTATATGTAGATAGTTTTGTTTTCCTGGAAAAGTTGAAACTTAGAATATGTTTTTTGTTTTTTTTTTGCTTTATTATTTGTGGTTACGATAGGCGACCGTCTGAGTATTCGTATAATATGGAGATATTTTTCTTAGAGCTGATATTTCTTATAAAATCTTTTTCATATGTTATTGGTTTTGTTTTCAGATTGTTTCACAAAATCTGACGAAATATATTTCAAACGGACATAAAAATGATAGAATTTGAATATAATATATAAAACAATATCATTGGAATAAAAATTACAAAAAAATAATGGAAAGGTATAACATACTCTAAGAGAATTATTTTAAATAAATTAAAAACAAACATTATTTACATTATTTTGTGTAAAATAAC
Organism: Altica lythri; assembly: GCA_964028335.1. NCBI lineage: Eukaryota > Metazoa > Arthropoda > Insecta > Coleoptera > Chrysomelidae > Altica > Altica lythri. Next base: position 68,824,239 of record OZ034805.1, read on the forward strand.
TGTTCCTGATGAGCTAGAACCAGAACTTTCCCTAAAATTTGAACATTCTTATCTAAATAGAAAAGCAAAATATAAGGATTCTTTCTTTGCTGTGAAAGAAAAGCTAACCAAATAAAACAAACACTCCCAGTCCAAAAGAAAAGTTAAAACTCGAGCAAGGAATTAAATCACTCATCTTTCAAGCCCAAAAGGTTCATCACGCAATGCATCAAGTATTCTGGATATGTGGTTATGTTTTTTCACAGATCAAATAATAAATCTAAGCGTTGAAAACACAAATTTATTCGTAAACTAGCAGCAGTATTCTTGCGAATATCAAACAGCAACTATTACAGATTGCTTGGTCTTTTGTTCTGAGGATTATCGTGCATTGTTATCCAAACTAAACGTATATACAAAATTTCATCTTAATCGTTTGAAGATATCAAAAATGAGTTCAAAGATTCCACACAGACAAACATACATTCATACATACATACATACATTAAAAGTTAAATCAAAGCTTTTAAAATGCCTTGCCTCTGTTTATTTATAGCTACTCCTCACTGGAAATTTAAATTCATTTTTTTGTAAACCCAAACATAACGAATACCATTATATAAAATTACAATAATGAATTGAGTTAAAATATCATTAAGGCAAATGAATATTGACGTATCGATTACGTTACATCACTTATAATAACATCAATGCCAACGTATTTGGTATGTTTAATCCTTAAATGTATTAGTCATTTAGCTTCTGACTGACTAATTTTTCTTATCTTTTTATATACATTTTCCTTCTCCCTAAGGCAATAAGGATCATCAACAACGTGACAAGCAGAAATCGACGACGCCAACCCCCCGACACCGCTCAAAATCAGCGTTGACACAAAAGTTTGACGGCCATCCCTATGCTCATCCATCAACATAAGTATTGACCAATCTCGTAGAGGAGAAGACGATATATCGTGATATCTTATCGACAACCACAGTCAGATACACACAAACATCTCAGTGAATGACACGCACTTTTGAATTTATATCTTTGGATTTGGAGTTGATTTAGTTAGGTATGGGGGAAATTGTTCTAATGGAGTTATATTGGGTGGCAATACTTTTATTTGTAGTTTAGGTTCATATTTTTATATTTTCTACGATACATACAGTATAAAGTTCTTAATTAGAGTAAACCAGTGGTTCTCAAACTTTCAATCTTTACGCCTCCCCATTTTATTTCAAACAATTTTATTGTATTGCGAAAATAAAATAGTAAACTCCAGAAATTATTAGACTAGACAACACTCTGTATCCAGCCTATGTAGTGATATGTGTTTGGGGCGACGGACGATTATGTTTCGCGAAAGATGTCGAAAGTCATCGAATTGTCTCGACGCAAGGTGTTCGATTATAAATACAGAAGCACGTTTATAACCTTTTGTTTTAAGAACGTTGTTGCATGACAATTAGTTCAAGTAAAAAAAGAAATTTTCAAGTTTAGTGATGTAAATATGGACAAATTTTTAATTATAGCCAAACAAAATTTAAACGAGGAAGAACCTTGTACTTTGACTGATTTACATGGATATAACACTCGAAAATATGGCCAAGCTGATCTAAATTTGGGCTTTACAAGCATTGAAATCCGTGGAGAAGTAAAACCGCAATTCGTAATGTGTTTAAAAGTTTAAAAGAACAACACAGTCTAAGAAAATAAAATCAAATATAATCCAAAACATTGGAATAATTAAAGTAGGTAATTTATTCTGCGCTAATAAAGCAAATGAGCTATGGATGAATAGTTTACCGTATAGAAAGTTAACAGCAAGTCCTTGAACCGAGAATTCTTTCCAAGCTGTTCTTGAAAAAATATCTTGTTGATAGCAATAACGAGTTCGAAATATTCAAGTACCTTACCTTTTCAATATAAAGTTTTACAATGAGTAAAGTTTGAAACTTTTAAGTACTCCCATGACTACGTTTATTAATGTTCTCTAAATATTAAACATGGAAAAGTTTTCGTCATGCTGCTTGGAAAACAACAAATTGGTAAAACGATTTATTTGATAATTATTATTAGTTTCTTATTTACTTTTTTATTGCTCTTCATTTCTAATTTTTGTTAATTGGTTGGAGCAAATTATGCTTCACCATTTAGAATATAGTGTATATGTTTATATTTGTCCGCGATTATTTCACAATTAACTAGGTTAATTTTAATATGGTTTTCAAAAACGTATTTGGCAGAGTTCAATATCAATATTGGGATTTTTAAAGGTGTAGGTAAATCATGATTTTTTGTTGGTTCTTAAACATTCGATAGGGCAAATTTTATATAACCGACTACCAATTCAATATTTTAATTTGATTTGAAATTGTTATTTGGAAGGTTTTGAAGATAGTAAGTACTTCATGAATTTGCGCCCATATCTTGCAACAAAAAGACATCTGATTTTGATTTCCTTGAAGTCGACTCCAATGGCATATTACTCCACCTACCACCTACCCCCGAGTCCGTCCGCAATTAGGGATCTTCTGAATCCCTGTTTCCGTTTTTTTTTCCGGAGGGAGGAAACCGCATGGCACTCTTAACTTATATTAAGAGTAGTGTGGGTCGCTACTCCCACTAAAACCTCCCTGGAACTTCTAACCCAGGCACCATCCGTTCCGATATATCATCTGGATTAAAATCTGTATTACTATGTTGTTCTACCAATCATTTCTTTTTCTTTCATGACGGTTACAATGTAATTGTATCCCATATCCCAGCTTTCTTTATCTTTTAACTTTCTAGCAATGAATTGTTCTAGGTGCCGTTCTTCCACTCCCCATGCTAACTGGGCTCTTAAAGTTGCCCACTTTGGACATACAAAACATGCGTGCAGAGGGCTATCCTCCTGTTCCTCATTACATAAGTCGCAGGTTTCACCCTTTGTTTTCCCAATCCTTTTTGTATATTGTTTAAAGATACCGTGTCCAGTGAGGAATTGGCTGAAAAAGTAGTCTGTTGTGGCAAAGTCACACCTAGCCCATAATCCGTTATTTGGAATCGGGCGCCTAGTCCATTGGGTCACCTCTAGGTTATGGTCCCACCTCTCTTACCAGATTCGGATAGTCTCATCGCGCTCATTCCGTCTAGCTATCTTTGTTATTGTCCCTGTCCTCTGCAGTCTGGCTCTCTCCTCGATTAATAAATCGATAGGTGGAATCCCACATATGACCGCCAGGGCCTCTGTGGACACTGTTCTGTAGGCTCTGGCAACCTTTAGCAGCATACTTCTTTGTGCTGAAAGAAGCATTTTCTTGTACTTACCGAATTGCAGTGCTTTCTTCCAGATTGGGGAAGCGTAGAGCAGAATAGATGAGACTACCCATGCCAGAATCTTCCTCTTTTCAAACCCTGGACCACCTTTATTTGGCAGGATCTTAGCTAGCGCATTTGCCCTTTCCCTAGCTTTTTCACACGTTTTTTTGACTTGTTCAGTGAACGTCAATCGACCGTCCAGCCACACGCCCAGGTACTTCACGTATTTGTCTGGCACAATCACCTCCTCGTTTATGTTAAACAAGATGTTATCTCTGTTTCGTTTCCCTTTTAAGATGACACTTTTTGTTTTAGAGGTAGCGACCTCAAGGCCATTTTTCTGCATCCACCCTAACACCTCGCTAAGGCTCACATTCGCTCTATAGCATAGGTCATCTTTTTCATTTGCCCTAATGATCAGCGCCAGGTCATCTGCATAAGCTATAGTTATGCATTCTTCTGGAAGGTCTAGAAGGTGGAAAAAAGTTTAGTTTAATTAAATCCACTAAGACATCTGTGACCGATTGGTTAAAGGTGCTTCTCGCTATAGGTAGAAATCGCAGGTTTTTGTCATGCGAAATGTGATTTTTTTATGTTCTCCTTAATGCCATTTCTTGTTTTTTTTTTATTAATTTCTATATTTAAAAATTCTAACAAGTTTAAAATCGTAACGGTTAATACCAATTTAATATTTATGATTTTCTGAAACTAAAGAAAAATTTTAATATATTTTTTTCAATGGATAAAAACGAAAACTCATCTAATTTAAATTCCTACTTCGAAATATCAACACATTTTTCTGTTCGGTATTCGACTGCTTAAATTATTTTTTGTTCTTTTAGCTTTTGAAAAGCGTGTTATAAGATCTTAAAATATCGTCCCAATTTCTCTTTCTTTTCCCGTAAGTGAATATTGAATTGGAATATTCTTTTATTAACGTTTCAGAAGATCCAATCCTCAAATTGAATTTTTCACAAAAAATGGGTTATGGTTAATGTGAAATAGTTTTTCTGTTCTGTCTGTCTGAAAAATAAAATAAAAATATTTATATAATAGACTAGCAGCCCGCCCCGGCTTTGCACGGGGATTAAAGAAAAATAACAAAAGCCATTAAATTTATTGGGTCAACGCTTCCCTGTAAACAATATTACATGTTGTTTTATTTTCTGGCAGCAAAATAAATTGATTTTCAGGTGCTCCGACCCGCCTAAGGCGGTTGGCCATGAGGAAAACCGATCCCTACTATTTGGAAGGTTTGACCTTGAGACTTTTTATTAGTAAAAGTGAAAGATGTTTTGATAGGAAATTAAATGGATTTGGTAAATCAGTTGTGATCATCGGTATCCTCAGTGTATGAGCTAGTTGACCAGCTGGTTCAGTTATATTGGTTGCTACAACTTATCTAATTGCCCTTTAATTCCTTTATAAGTAGCCTCGTCCCATTGCACATGCTAAATTTGTGATATCTGTCGTGATTATGAAATAAGTTATTTTGATAAGGAATAATACCAAGATAAAAACTTTTTTAGGTCATTTTTGGTTACATTAATGGCATTTTAGTAAGGATCCCTATTTTTTTTAAATGAAACATAGCCTATGTCACTCGGGAATAGTGTACCTTGCCAACGGTGAAAGAATTTTTGAAATCGGTCCAGTAGTTTCGGAGCCTATTCATTTCAAACAAACAAACAAACAAACAAAAAATCAAACCTTTCCTCTTTATAATATTAGTATAAGTAGATTAATTTATTTCTTTATTTATAGGTAGAGAACAATCCAACGCTGGTATTTCATGTCTGTTTTAAAGATTCGATCTTGTTTTTATATTTCGTTACTGTTTATGGCGTTGCTTTTGTTGTTGGCGTTGGTTTTTTTCTTGTTCTAAGTTTTGTTATTTTTCTGGTGTGTTGTTAGTAATAATATATATGTGTAGAATTTTGATGGCCTGTTATAGAAAAATCCTATTTAAAATTAGATCATTCATCTCAACCATAACTCAATTTAACAAGCATTCTGTCACGAAACAATATCATAATATAATAAAGGGGCGAACTGTCAATATAGCTACTAGTATATATATCACCAACTTTTGTCGATAATGAGGTGTCTTTCCCCAAGATAAGTGAAAGATCATGACTTTGAACTGAATCTCTAACAGACTTCTCACAAATCTTGTTGGTTACGGTTGATTAAATTACACAGCCGGTAAGTTAGTTTTCTTCCCTTCTGTTTATGGCATTAGTAACGAAACGAGGTGTGGGATTAAGGGTTGCGTGGACACGTATCTTTTTGTACCTACAGTGGGGTACCAACAAATATTTGTTTACCATTCAATTTATTTTAATACTCTTTACTGTAAACCTAAAATACAAGAGAAGAATACAAGAAACTCAATTATTACTAGTTATCTGATAAATGCTCTCCACTTTAACATATTCAAGAGAAAGTATATTATTTTTGTGAGATCTTTATAATAGTCAGAGTTAAAAATAGCCACTAAATCATCCATGTAGGTGCAACTTTCCACCAGAAAGTGAACTCTACAATTTTGATACATTTTTGACAATCAAAAACCAGGTATTTTAGACTCTCAAGGTGTAGTAAATTGTAAACTAAGCACATCTCCTACGGCCTTATTAAGTATATTAGGTAAAATATTCCTTTATAGGACAATTTAATATATGTTTTGTTTGAGGTTTGTAGCCCTTAAATTACCCTAAGCTAGCTTTCAGGATCGTGGATTCCTTCTGGATTTTCCTATCAATTTCCCCCCAACAATTAATAATGGGCGCCAAGTACAGACTTTCAAATAAAAGAGAATAAATCAGTTTTAAAATTGTTTATTCAAAAAAATGTTCAGTTGATTAAATCAAAGTAATTAACTAATTTTCAAAACTTATCTTTTCGATCTTCGGCTTTGAAGGTCCAGATGGTATTCGGAAAGAAGAGTTGAGACTACTGGAAATGTGGGCACCGGTCTAGGGTGACGCTGGTACGATGGGTTTTCTTATAGTAAGATGAGTCTCCTGCAGTGAAGAATGAAACGATTCCCTCAGCGAATAGCACCAGTCTATATTGTCAATTGCAAGACAAATTTTCTTAAAATTGATTCGGCTCGATAAGCCCTCACCAAAGACCCTTCGAAAATTTGGCATAAGCCCAGAAGAGTATAAGAGGTGAAGCGAACTAATTCTTATTGCAGTACAAAATGAAAATTATTTAACGTCGCAACATACGAGCAAACTATAATTCTCCTTCCAAAACTGATAAAGTATACGCGACGACGCAAAAATAACACGGAAATTTATACAAATTTAATAGTCAATAGGTCAGGCCACGAATAAACCTTATTAACGTTACAGGTTCTAAATTGAAAGATTAGGCGAGTAATATAAATTGGGCATGAAATTTGACTACAGTTCTTGTTAAAGATGTTACACCTTAAAAAAGTAGCCAAGCAAAGACGTGAAGAGTTATCAAATTATTGCAGATCATTATTTTTAGCAAATAGTGTATATCTTTGGAGAACCAGCTCAATATTTCTTTACATATTCAGGATATTTTGAACGATTTAATTTCAGAGGTATAAAGTCTAAAGTATACATGTTGTAACGTTCGTTTTCGAGCATTCCATCCGGTTTATATATTTATATTCTGTTCAATTCTTATCGCGCCGATGCGAAGGTCGATTGCCAATTTGGTGGGAAGAAATAATGTTTCGTCGACGGAATGATTTTTCAATTCGTTCATTTCGTTTGCGATTTTTTGAAAATTCAGATTTAATTTCTGAACTACCTTCGCCCTTCTTTCTGGTGAGTACCTTTTTGCCTTTGTTTTAATTTAATTAGTTAGAAATAATCCAAATTGCGATGAATATATTATTTTAAGTATTTTACTAACATTTAATTTTCGAATAAAATTGCTATTGTAAAAAGGTCAGTTTTTTGTCATGTTAAAATATATAAAAATGGGTTGTAATTAATTTTTTCTCGAAAGTTAAAGAACTAGATAGCGATTGTATTCGATAGAAATTACTTACCTAAAGGTCGGAGTTTTAATTTCAATTTTATTACTAGGATTAAATGCGAAATCTGTGAAGGGCCCTATTGAGGATCCAGATAATTTTTACTGAGAATATCGCTGTTTGCCGACGGCCATTTTGAAGCCGACCATCCATTCCCGGGATTATTTTTTAGGAAGTTCTCTTGAAGGAAGACCACTTCCACCCGCTTGGGCAGTGCTGATCCACCACTATCGAAACTCCGACAGGAAGAGATCGAATTAAAGATAAGAGATTAAATTAATTAATTGATTAAAATTTTTCCTAATTGTAAATTGAGAAATAAATCAACTTAAAACAACTGATTTTTCGAATTTTATTTGTGTGTCTGTACTTGGCGCCCTTTAATTAATGTTTGGAGGGAATTAAATAAAACTTAGAAGGAAGCCACGACCCTCAGGAGCTACCCTAGGGTAATTTAAGGGTTACAATGTTGCTTTGTTTACTCAGATCTAGCAATCTCATAAAACATATTGTTGGTACTCTCAAGCTTGCCATTAAGTGCATTTTTTGTAGCTAGGAAAGAGTTGCCTTAAAAATCTGAAGACTAAACTTAGTAGGGTAAGTTTCAAGTCTAGCTGTATGGCCAGGCATAGTTTTGGTTAGCGTGAGTAACTGTTTAAAAAAATCAAACCTCTAAAGATTACCATATCTCAATTCCCATCAATTCCCAGACTCCATACCAAACGACATTATAGAGATACCTAGGCTCTCATACAGCTTAATTCAACCAGAATCTGCCCTAAACCATCCCCATATCTCATTCCCCAGACACCAACACCCTGCGATATACAGGAGATACCTATGCTTTCATACAGCTTCATTCTGTCCTACCAACTATTTAACCTAGCTTTGCACATACCTGCTGTCAAATAGTGCACCAAAAGCCTGTTTACCTACATTTCAACATCGTTCATTTACTCATATTTAAAAATAAAAAAAAAGCTGAAAAGTTGACTCCAAAATAGGTGAAATAAATACCTGTTAGTGTTTTTAATTGAATTTAATCTACGATTATCTAGTTGTATTTCTAAATAAAAGTTTGTCGTAGTTTCGAGTTTCAATCATTTAGGAAACCTAAAAATGTCACTTAACCATTGGTTTTAGCCTGGTTTTAGCCAACTTTCCGTATAAATTATATAGATATCTAATGCTAGGGGCGCCACCTTTCTACCTAATAAGAACTAATGGTAAGTTGCGGTGATTGAGTGAATACATGAGTTTCTCGGACAAATTTAGTTATCCCTGTTCTATTACAGGACCGGTACAGAAATAGTTGTCTAGAAAAAGGGACAAAGCAGTATTAAGAAAAATGTGATCAATAAGCTTGCCTTCCTCGAGAGCTCTGTCGTGGAAGTATTTCATAAAATTTTTTAACCCTTTTTGTTACGACTAAGTTTTTATTAAATACTCAAATTTAAGTATCTATCTATCGTTTTTTAATTATCTTATAGAAACTCAGCAAAATAGATGATATTTATCTGTTTATTTTGTGGTAAAGATAAAGTGCATTCCTTGTCAGGATTCAGTAAGTACAGGTTGGAAAGTTTTGAAAGCAAATATAAAAGAATAAGTATTTTTTAATGAAATTGTTTATTTTCTTCAATATAATCTCCCTTAGCTTAAACACACTCATTCCATTGATCCTGCAGTGATTTTCCGGAAGCTCTGCAAAAGGTTATTTCTCGGCTGCAATATTTTCTTTATTCGACGAAAAACGCTTTCCACGAAGAAAGTGTTACATTTTCTGCAGAAATAATAGTCAAAGGAAGCCAAATCTGGTAAGTATAGTAGATGTTTAAGTAACCCGTTCGTTAATTCGTTAAATTACGCCATCGTCAACACGTACATAAAAAATAATTGGATCTTCTGGGTCCTTTGTCACAATATTTTGTATCCAAAAGGTTGGAATATATTCAGAGTTAAATGTTTTACTTTTTTTTTGAAACTAAATGTTTATTATAAATTAATTACAAATAAATTACAATATTCACAAAATAATCTCCTAAACAATAATACAATTGGTATCGGAGACTAATAGGTTATACAATAGTGTGTTTTGACTAAGTATATCTAAAAAATAATAATTTATTTTATAAACAGCTTTAGGTTTTTACAAAATAAGTATACTAATTGAATTTTCATTTCTTAAATCAAAAGGCAAGCTATTGAAGGCTCTTGAAGCTTCACTTATAGGGTTATACAATGCTAGATTAGTTCTTACAGGATCTAAAATATCTAAATGAATGTTGTCACAGTTTCTTACATTATAACTATGAATTTGGTTTGTATATATTATTTGTGTATTACACTTTTGTTTTTTATTGGTAATCTTGTACATAAGTTTGGCTTGTTCAATTTTCAATATATTTTTAATTGGTTGTATTAAGTGTCTGGTACAATATATCAGTATGTGTACGATAATCAAAATTAAATAAGATCCTTAAAACTTTATTCTGTAGTTTTTTTACTTTTTCAAAATTTGTTAACCCACAGGTTCCCCAGACTGGTATAAGATATCTCATCACTGACAGAAAGTAGGCATTATAAATCTTACATTTTGCATCATTATTTAAAAAATTTCTACACCTATATATAGCTCCTGTCAAAGGGTATAACTTTGTTTTTTATATGCTCAATGTGCTCACTCCAGCTCAATCGTTCATCCAGAACAAGACCCAAATATTTTGTAGACCTAATTTTAGCTAACTCAATATTGTTAATTTTTATAGTTATATCATTAATAATTTTATTTTTTTGCTTAAATAAAATGAACTTAGTTTTGTCTAAATTAATTTTTAGGCTATTTTGTATAAGCCATTTGTTATATTTTTCTAGGTCATCATTTACTAAGTCCACTAAATCATTAATATCATCACCAGCATATGTCAATACCGTGTCATCAGCAAAGGTATAGTACTGAGCTTTAAGTTTTGCTGTGCGCAGACTCATAACAAAAATACTGTAAAGAAGTGGCCCCAGGACTGATCACCAAGAGTTATATATTGTTTTCTGTCTAACAGATATGACCCAATTAGATTAAACAACACACCCCTGAATCTCATTCCTTCTATTTTGCTTAACAGCAAGTCATGGCTGACAACATCGAATGCTTTCTTTAGGTCAACAAACACTGAGCGTGCTACTATTCCTTAGAAAGCCATACTGAAAAGGATCCACAATATTATTCCTATCTATAAAAGAAAGCATCCGGATTTTAATGAGGGACTCAATTATCTTAGAGAACACACTGATTAAAGAAATGGGTCTATAATTACTTAATAATGTTTTTGTTCCAGATTTGTATATTGGACATATTTTGACAATTTTAAGTTCTGATGGAAAAACTCCACTTAAGAATATTTTATTTATAAGATTAGCTAAGATCGGTATAATGTATTCTCTAAGATTCAGGAGATCCAGTACTGTGATGCCGTCATGACCTGGCGCAGCACTACGCTTAAGATTTAAAATAACATTATTAATTTCATTTTCATCTGTAGGTCTAAGGAAAAAAACAGTATCACTAGTTACCTCACTAAATTTATAATTATCACCAATTAATGTTAGTTTTTCATCTTCAACTTCTTTTACAATGTTGCTGCCTATTTCTGAAAAATATTTATTTAAACATTTAAGATAATCAATCAAAAAAAAATCTTTTGAATCACAAAAAACTGATGACATAACTTATTTTGTCGATAGTTTTACACATAGTCAAACTTCGATCTTTACAAACAATATCATAGACTTGCTCAATGATTTCTGGTGTTGTTGCACTTTTGGACGTCCACTATGTGGTCCATTTTCAACTTTTGTACGACCACATTTAAACTCTAAAACCCACAGAGGCACAGTTGGAAATGAAGGAACAGATTACTTTAACACTTTCACCATTCTATAAATTTGTGGTGCTGATAAACTTTCCAAAACAAAGAATTTTATCACTGCACGATATTCGGTTTTTTCCATTGTAACAAAGTTACAATAACACGTCAACTGGTGTATTCAAATCTAGGATGAAATATTAAAATATGCTAAAAATTTAGAATCCTCTATTGGTTATTAGGTGTCGCTTTCAAAACATTTGAACCAACCTTATATCTTTCCTACTTTGGCACATAAACTAAACAGTACAAAATAAATAAGTGACTTTTTATTAAGTGTAAGTAAAACGTTTACGTGTCTCATATAGCCAGTTTGGTATCCGAAAAGTTATCAATACAGACTAGAAGACGGTTCTGTGTAAGTTTCTTCTAGGAGAGAAACTTGCTAATTCAGACCCCTGAGATAGGAGACCACGAGGCCACCGGGAGTCCAAATGCACTCACTTTTCATGAATTATGCTGTTTCGCCGCCATCTTCGCAGCGACTACCGAAACGGAGAAGGCATAATACTGGATATCCATCATTTAAGTAGTCGACGCGGTTTATTAGCTTCTATTAAATCAGCAGGAAAACGGACAAACTCATGGTGTTTTTATGTTAATTGTTTTGTTATGCTTCTGTGGTGCTTTTGAAAACAAATAAAGAAAATTAGTAAATATATTTTATTACCAACAGCAAACAAATTTCCCATGTTTCTTTAGGTACCTTTGCACTAGATAAACAAAAAATATAAAAATTCCTATAGTCTAAGCGCTTACTTATAAATATAAATATAATTTAAGATTTTTTGTAAAGTATGATTTAGATTTCTTTCTAAAATTGGTTGAAATATGTAAAAATCTTTGAATGCAAAATGTTATTAGTGTACAATTGAGTCTTTTAAGCAGTGGGTAAGTCAACACAGAAGAAAAAAAGTAAAGACAAACGTTTTTGTTTGTATTTTTTATATGATTTTAAATGCATGTTTTATGAAAAAAAAAAATGAGACTACTATGCATATCTTTTTAACCACCTACGAAGGAAATGCCTGTAGACAAAATGCCAAATTTTATCGTAATAAACCCACCGTAATATCCTCTTTGCTAACTGTATTTCCTAAATAACTAACTTTTCTTGGAAACCGGTGACACTTCTTGACGTTAATGGAAGGTTATAGCGATCTGCAACCTCTAAAACTTCTTTAAGGTTCATTAGATGTTTATCCAATCCGGTCATCTAAATAAACCAGACAGGTTTTCCAACACAAACCCCTTGCTGGAGCATTACATAAACCGAATAGAACAGTAAACCATAACCCAATACCGTTGACAAATGTTTTTCTCTTTGCTGCAGGCTTTATTTTAATACAGTTTTTTTGAGTTATTGTTCTACTTGCCAAACACCCCTACGTTCTTTCTAACTCCGGGAAAGCGTGACATTATGTGGAAATCTAAGTACGCAACCCCGTCACTGCAAAAAATTTAACAGGTATGCCTAGTTCTCACCTAACCCCATGAAAATCTCCTTATACACTAACAACTTCAATGGTAAAATATCTCCTTCTTCTTCTTCTTATAATAGGACCTAGTCCTGTTTTAATCCGATATGCTTAGCCTCATTTGGAGCTCTTCCTTTGATATTGGGCTCCAACTTTCGTACCATCTTTGGTTGGTTTGCCAACCAGTCTTCGCGTATTTGGTTTTTGAAACTCTGCTCACTTTGTACATCTTTCGCCTGGCATCCTTTTTACATATATATTGTCTCCAACACTGCTTGCGTGTTCTAATGTATCTTACCACATCGTGTTCCCAGTTCCTCCCTGATGTCCTGGCTCCTTATTCGATCCTTGAGGGTTACACGCTTGATGGTTCTTAATATTTTTATTTCGGTGGTCCTCATTATTCTTTTCGTTTTTGATGTTTTAGCTGTGGTTTCTGTGGTATATGTTAGCATAGGTCTTACATTTCTGAACATGCTGATGAGTTCTTTCTGAAGTTTTATTCCCCCATAATTAAAAGTTCATCGTAAAATTTATTGATGCAACTGAAATTTAAAATAAGCACAATTTATATAAAGAACTTTTTATAATAGAAAGTTTTTTACTGATTTATAGGTCATATTTTAAGTGTCATCTCAACAATGCACATCATCCCTGATATTGCAAAAATATTAAGTCATACAACGCTGTGATTGATCATAGAGAAGATTGTTTCCTTGTTAACAAAATCAAGGGTAGTTGTATCTAAAAAATTTTTAATACAGTTTATTTTATTACCAGTTAAAATAATAATTACTGTTTTCACATGTAAGAACAAAAAAAAAAGAAAAAAAAACTTCTCTCTTGCGAGATCGATCCTATTACGATAACCCAACAGAATTGTCACAATCAACCGCTTCAACCGCTTATCCGAATAGCCCACCGCAAGCTTATATGAAGTCTTTCAAAATGATAATATGTATACATATTTAATTTAATAACAATTCAGTATAAATTTCGAAATCTATGTATTATACCTAAACACACTTGAAACATGCATTGTCAACCAGTTCTTAGCTATCCTGAAAATTTCAGAGCTCTAGGTAGTCAGGAAATAGGTTTAAATTCGATTACAAAATTCCACGGAATGACAAAGAACACCGCGAAAATATTAAAACTTTTTAAAAAAAATATAGACTTATAACGCCAGTAAAGTATAACCTTTCTTATATTAATTAACGTTATCGATGCTATTTTGTCACAGAAATTAATTAAAGGATCTGAAATCCAAATCATCTGGCCTTTAAAGAAAAATAATTTCGTTATAATTTTTTTTTAATATGAATTCCCGGTTAATGATTTGAAAAGACATTCAGTGTTATCACTTTCAAAAAGGACAAAAATAAAAATAAAAACACTAAATTTCAATTCGGCGAAAGTGTGGAAATCGCCTTTCCTGAAATTGAACTGGCTTTTTTTTAATAAAGTCTACTCTGAAACAGTATTTATGATGTAATCGAGTTGCTGGAGACCGAGTCTCCGTATTGGGAAAGCAATAGAAAGGAGTGTCCACAGGGATAAGAAAAATATTTTCTCCCGATGGAAAACGAAACTTCCTATTCGTATCTACACTATACAGACACAATATCGGAATTTTATGGGGTGAACTTTTTCAATATTATGCCTGTGCCAATTAAAACTATAACTATGAAAGTCGAGAATCTTGATTAAAATTTAAAACAAGGATGAATGTTAAGTGATAGGTGATGTAGGTTCCTTAAACAAAATTTTTTTATTCGAACATGCTTACCATCCAATGCTCCATTCAAATTTGTAATTTTTTTTACATTGAATCCAGTATTCTTTTGTGGGATATGGAAGGTATTCTTTATGTAGTACATCATAAATTGCTTTGACATACTATTTATTCGATTTTGCAATGAGAGATTCGAAAATGGTATCATGCTGCAGTGAAAGGTTATCCAACAGCAAGAAACTTGGTAAGAATATACAAGACGTAAGATTCCAATGTTAATTAACCTCAAAGTAATCTAAACTAACTAAAAACTAACTATTTATTTAATTTGTTATTAACTTACTAATAAATCGTGGTTTAGTATTCTCTCTGGAAAACTTTCAGTCCCAGCAATTCTCGTAAATGATAATTTCAAGAAATAGATAAAAGTTCCCTTGATACGACTCTATGGAATAACTTCACAAGCACAAGTTAAATAATAAAAATTGATAACGTTCTTAACGGTCGACTCCATATCTCCTGACATTATGTCCGTGCAGTCTTTTTAATTTGTACTGATAATATTGAAAAAGTTCACTCCATAAAACCCGTTATTGTGCCTGAACTAGCGAGATAGGAATTGAAAGTTTCCAGTTCCATTCAGAGAAAATATTTCTCTTATCCCTGTGGACAGTTCTTTCAACAGTCGGCTACTCGTTAATGTAAATCGTGCAAGAGCTAAAAACTGCCATAAAATAAATTGTTTTAAATTGCTCTATTAAAAAAGATAAAGTTTAAATTTGTTTCAACAGATAGTGACTTGCTGTACTGCACCTTAATTAGGCTTATTATAATCCTGTTATTTTCTTTCAATAGGTCATAGCACCCATACAACTATCGAAAATGAATTCTTCAACCTTATTTGCTATTTTTGGTAGTTTATTTGGATAATCCGAATCACTGTCCAAATCAGAAATCATGGTAAGTTAAACAACTAACAAAGTTCAAACAATTAACGATAAACATCAAAGTAATGAAACCAGTTAACCAGATATAAATCGTTTTTAAATATAACTTTCATCACTAGTGGTGAAAGTTAAAGTAATCAGAATTTCACTTACTCTTTATGAAAATCACGATATTAAAAATGACGTCTTTGTGTCAAGGTTGTAGAAGAAGTAAATGTTTCTTTTATTAAGAAGTTGATGATAAGATTTACAGAAGCTAGTATGTAGTCAAGGAAACAGTCGTAAAGATGTTTTATTATTATCAGTTTTTCTTTTTTTCACAAAAATAAAGTGGCGCTCTGTATAAACATCTTCCCATAAATTTTTCAATTTCTTTTTGTCAATTTTTTAATTAAACTCAACAATCCTATATCCTCCTACCACCTAAATCGCCGTATCATATTGTGACCTACTACTTTTGTTTGCTTCGAATCCGGTTAGCTAAGCTTCTTCTGTAAATTCTCCTTTAATTGTATTTTCTTTTGTTTGGATAGAGTAGATAAAACAATATCGTATTACGCACATAAACATGAAATAAGTTAAAAAGCGTAATTGAATTTTTGAAGTAAAACTTCTTTAGTCGCGACTAGGGGTAACTCAGTAATTCTAACGGACGTGACGTCATTCTAATGTACCGCGTACCGGAAACAAAACCTGATACAAAATACCTAACACGATTCCGCCTACTATATTAAATAAAATTAAATCTGTAATTGTATGAATTGACAGCTTGTCAACCAAAATACATTGGTGGTAAATAGCTTAAATTTGTGTATAAAGTGTTTGTTTTAAATATGAATAAACAAAGTGGATTTAATTATGAAGAAAGTGATGAAAAAATATTAAATGAAAATGAGTGAGTACCTACTCTATATGCATACATTTTATTTTTGGTGTGTCATTACACTATTTATACCTAATTATTTATACCTATTATTTATACCTAGATATTTTCGTTTTATAGACTTAAAGAGCTAAAAAGAAAAAGAAATTGGAACGTCAAAGGGCATATTATCAGCGCCAGAAAGATTTGAAGAAAAATGAAAATGAAAAAAAGACGAGACAGCGACATTTATTATGATTTGATTAAGTAAGTTTATATAACATACATACATATTATGATAGTAAATAATTGTTTATAGGGAAGCTTTACGTTAAGTAAAGAAGCATGTTGCACGTTTTTGTTCATAAAATAATAATATTCGAAATGTTCTAACACTTATTTACTTATTTTAGGTTAGGTTAGGAAGCCATAAAGGCCATAAAACCACTAGTCAGGATGGCTGATCTTATACCAGCAATAACAGACCCTTCGTAGAACTGAAGAAAACAAACTCAACTCAGGATTTTAAATTTTATGGAATATGCTATAAAATCCTACAAAATGAAATGGTTATCTAACTATCGAAGGCTCTCGTGTTGTGTTGTATTACAATAAGGTAGATACAGCTACAAAATCACTCATTCTAAACGTAATGTGTATATATTTTTAATATTGTTTACCCATTATTGAAGCAAAACTTCTTTAGGCGCGACTAGGGGTAACTCTAACGTTAGATTCTAACGGAAGATTCTGATGGAAGTAACGGTGTGATTTCAGCTATGGGAGGAGCTTAAATTTTCAAAATTTATTTATGAAATTTTCAAAATTTTCAAACGGTTTTAAATACATTAATGGTATTTAGAGAGTAAAATCTATGTTTCACATTATAGTTATCATAAACCTATTATTTCATATATAAAAAATAATGATAACTTTCAAATTCCTATTTCTAATGAATAATATAAATATAATATCTCATTTTTTGTAAAGTAGACAATAAATATAATTGAATTGTAATTAGATATTTATTTTCCGATACGTACGTCAAAAAGTTTTACTTCAATCGCGCGTAAAGGTTACACGCACACTATTTTTTTGTTGTTGTTAGATTAAATATTCCTTTATGGCATTCCTAAAAGCTATAATTATGACTGGAATAGCAAAATAAGTAAAAATTTTTAATTCTATGTTTCATTTTAAACAACAAGAAATAAAGCTTTTATAAGGTTTTCACGTTTGTTTTTAAGAAGTAGATAAAAATAGTATCTTTTCAGATAAACCCTAAGAGTCGCGTCTTAGTGTAGTACCTAGTAGGTCTTTACCAGTGACAGAATTTATACATATTATATCAGGAATCAAACCGAATAGAAATGGCTTGTCGCATGAGGCTGCTATTGCCCATTAGTGCTGCAGGATTAATTTCTACACGTAGCAATAACTCAATAGAAAGGCCTTTTTCTGCGTCATTACTTTTCTAAAATGTCGCACTGTTGTAATTTCATTATAAATAAAGAAGTAGTATTAACCTAATTGGCCGTGTTTATTTGTGAATCCCTTTAAATTTATACAATCACAGAGAAACATTCGTATTATTTTTTTCAAGCTTGAAAAATAGAAATTGCCACATGGGAGTGATAACGAAGGATGTGATGATTTTTTTATTTATTTTTCGTTTCATGCTAACAGTTTAATCCAACGAATTTTTGAAGCTGAATCTACCCAAAGACTACTGATACTGTCAATATAAAATTTTGAAATAATTGGAACTCCCTCTTTTGTTGATATTAGTATATATATAGAGGAGTAACTAAAATATTGTAATGGGTTTCACTGAACATTTAGTGTTTTTTTTATTTAATTTGTTTAAAAAATTAAAAAGTTATTTCAATTTATGTCAATAAGGGAGGAGTGTTGCCACGTACTTTTGATGTAATAAAAGAATTAAAAGAAATAAAACAATAAATTTAGAAAAATTATCAATTACTTTAAATAGAAGTTCAACTCCAGTTGAGATCGGTAAGTTGTTTCTCTACTGGCAAATTAGTGCCCAGCTCAGCCGTAGAGGGTAAGTACACAAATAATAGTGAGTCGCGCCACCGATTTTGAACGGTTAAAATCGGAAACCCCTGTTGTTCCAGGCACTGACCTTTCTCACTGGAGATAATTAAATAAGTTAAGAATATTAATCAATATTAATTGAATTGCACAATAAGAACGATAAAGTGAGCTAAATAAAACGAGAATATCAAACTAGACCCTCCTTTAATATAAAAAATGTATAGAGTTTACACTACTGTCAACCCTAGTGCCTTACAATGATATTAACATGAAAGTTAAAGTAAAGCGTAAAAAAAAAATAAAAATTATCTGAAAAGTGTGATCACACGCAAGACTTAAAATTAAAATCTATAGTCACGACTTAAATCTACAAGTTACAACAATGGCTTATAGCTTATCTGGTAATCCAGTTATCAATTTCTTCCAGTCCTTGGCTTCAAATGCTTCACCACTAATTGGCCAAAATTTAACTAAGCCTGTACCAAAATTTAGGCCTGTACCAAAAATCAAGCCAGCTCCAAAAACAAATAAGGCTTGCTCCAAACAAATAAGCCCGTAACAAGGACTTGAGCCCTTTCCAAAAGTTAGGCCCGTACCAAGAACTTAAGCCCGTACCAAGAACTTGAACCTGTACCAAGGACCCTAATGTATAAGGGTTTTTGCTTTAAAATCGTGACACTCCTGGCCGGTAAAAGAGTGAAATAATGTATTCGTTGCTAACTGTACTGTTAGGGAATTCTGCCACTCTAACCGCAATTCGTTGGCCTGAATGGTATTGAATTAACCAAATAATTCGCTGACTGTTCCGTGATCTATCACAGAAGATTTCTCAAAAATCCCGACACGCGGCTTTTTCCAATGAATCTGTCCAAAAATAACAACAGAATCTAACTCCAACAAAGATTCAAATGGAAAATAAGGTTTAGTTTCAAAAATCCATAATTAATTGTTACGGATGCACCGTGATTTAAAACTTAAACCGAAAAATCTTTTGATTTCCTCAAACAAGTGTTCAGGTCGAAAGCAAATAGCAAAATGGCCGAGACAACCCTTTCCTTTCGGCGAAAAATGACACAACCCGAAGATGGCCTCTACCCGTTCTATCCTTAACTCTAAACTACTGTAAGACCAGTAACAGAAGAATTATCAGCCAGCAGTTTACAAACGACAACGATAATAGTTTAATAACAACAAATTCAATTACTTGTCATAGTAACACCAACATTCTCAATAGGTACTCCATTTCTCGTTCGTGTCCAAACTTTAATATGTTAGATGCCAATATAACGAAACACCTGACTGTAGACAACAATATGACGAGTTATACAAACAGAAGAAGAAGTGACAATCACCTGTTTATAAGCGAAAGTGACAGTTAATTTTAAAGTAAACAACAGAATAATTTGTAACCTGAATATAATAAATAGACGACAATTCAAAGTAGTATGTAACAATTGTGACCAGGATATAATAAATAGAAGGTGTTTACCTACAAACAACCGAGATTCAGTTTGTTCTTAACATTAAATGACTCTGTTTAACCCTTAATTATGGTGAAATTTTTGAGGTGAGTACTCAATTTATTACCGATTAAGATAACTATCGCTAACGAGAAATTAGCCCGTTACAGTGTCAGTCGGACGCGACGCTTGGGAAGCGCGAGGGTATGGAGTGCAGGTGGCGTTCGGACAACCTAATCGGGGTCGTTGTTGGATATATCGAATGTACTAATCTTTCTCTGTTTAATACAGAAATATATAATTTGATATTCGAGTCCTTATTTAAAAACAATTCGTTTAAAACACAAAATTTAATTCGTGATAGAAAAGAAAATCAACGATAAAAAACATTAAATAAAAATTTTGTATAATTTCATTTCTAATCCGTAGTACCTAAGTGCTTTTTTAAATACTCAACAGCTTAACCATTTCTAATATTTTATTGTCTGTTTACCCCAAATATTCAATGTTTTTTTAAATTTATATAACATTATGTTCCGAAAAACGCAATTACACCGTATCACAATATTGGTTTTTCCTGAACAATACGTTTGTTTGTATTCAGTTCAAAGTAAACTTTCCAAATAATATCATTTTCCGGATGTCATTGGAACAGCAATAAAGGATTTCTGGTTAAAATAGAACCACATTTTTCCCAAAGTGGAGTCATGAGCGCCGGAAAGATCTTGACTTTATTACAACTCACAAACACATGTAAATGAAACAGTTGAGCCCTAAATCTGCAGTTATTAAATGGCTCTTAGCTATAGAGTTGGTTTAAAAGTATTTATACAATAATACATTATAATAGGAGATTCAATTATGTACATAACAATAGAAACAATAATAGCAATCGGGAAGTGCCGACAAAAGTATCATAGTTAGAAAGGTGGTCTATCCTCTGCTTTTAATTAAAAAAATGCTCAGTTAATATTTCTTCTATTTAAACGAGCAATTCTTAACAAATTAAGTATTATGATCCCACCGTAAGGGTTGCAGTTAAGATCTTATAAATTTACACCACCAATTCTTAATTAATTAAGTTCTATGACGCCACCGCAAGGTGGCGAAGTTGAAATCTCATATATTTAAAAGAGCAAAACTCACTTAACTTATTACTATGACCCCACCCAAAATCATTCCTGTTGACGCCTATGCTTTTGATATAAAGTAGTTCAAACTTTTAGCAATGTTATTCTTTGAAGAACTATAATTTATACAAACATCTTTCTTAAAGCTATGTTGATTGTATAAATACTTGTGAATAATATTTTCTTAAATAATAGTAGAATAATATAAAGTAAGTATAGATTCTTTTTATGCTAAAAATCTTAGTTTTTTCCGTCTAGAAAGTATCTGGAATTCATTATTTTTGTAAGGTTCTAAAGTTAAATTAAAAATTCGAAAACAAAGTGTAAAACACATGTCATGAATTGGTGGCATAAATTTGCAATGGTCAGTGAGTGCAGATGCAAAGTAGATAACACAATTGATGTTGTAATGTAAAATGTTTAACTTTTTGAGTAGAAACTAGAGAGGGAGATCGAAACAAGAGGTAAAATATAGCAAAACGAGATCGGAATGAGAGCAGACTCAAACAATCGGTAGCATAACAAAATTATAACGGGTTCGTAAAGTTAAAATAAAACAAGATCAAACCGATAGTAGTTTAATTAATTAGATTTATAGTTAACATTATATCAAAATGGATAATGATTGTTTGATTAATATCCAAAATAGCTGAGTTGAGGTTTTTCCAAAACCAAAAATCACATAGGTTAGCAAGTTAGGGCATTTTTCTTCGTACTAGAATTCGTTTTAATTCGATCTTTCCTTGTAAGATGCATTGGAGTAGCCAGTATCTTCCTTGATCTCTCAGTATATGCCTCACGTAATAACACTAGTTGACTAAAACTGTGTTCATCTGCTGTAAGATTTCTTTATTTGTTGCCTTCTTCGTACATGGTATCTTTTGGATTCTTCTGTACAGCAAAAAAACAAAAGTCTCTCTGTATAGTTAATGGTACCAGATTGTGACATTCTAAATAATTTTCTTCTTGAAGGGACGCATGCTATATATCCAGAGGGTGGCTTTTTCAGCAGAATAATAAAATATGCCATACTTTGGTCTATAATCAATCTTGGATGCAAGAACACTAAGTTGCAACAATTCCTTGGCCAGCAGCTTCACCAGATCTTAGTCCCATTGAAAACATATGGAGACTAATGAAGATTAAAGTTGAATGAGCAGCCCCACGAAATAAAGATGAATTGATTCAGTTAGTTTTACAGTCCTGAGCTACCATCACCGAAAATTATGGCGCTGACCTAGTTTCGGGTGTACCTCGACGTTTATTTAAGTTTTTGTAGTTAAGTGGAGGTGGTATAAGTAAATAAGGTGAATTATTTATTATTATTTTCCGTGATTTTCAAATTATACTTAATAATTACATTTGCACTTTGTTTTTTTTTTCGGATACTTTCTAGACGGACTATGCATGTATCTGTATGTTCTTTCTTGTTAAAAATAGTTTTTACTGATCTTAAACAATATACACAAAACTAATATATTATAACATATAATAACAGACTATAGTATTCTACCATACTATAAAGTAATCCTTACCTTGATTTTTTTTTTTTTAAATTTTAATATAAATGTGAAGAAGGTAAGACTCAAATTAATTTCTTTTATTTTAAATATTATTATTTTAAAATATGCTCCTGGCTATTCTCTTTCTTGGGGTCAGAGTTCAAAAATTTCAAATAATAAATAAATTCAAATTCAACTAATATTGAAAATTCCAACAAAAACGATTATAAAATTCAACAATCATATACCAAATTATGTTTTCTGAACGATGATTCTATCTTAACCGTAACCTTACTTTTTCTTATAGTGTTGTGAGCTTTTACCCACTATTTTCAAAAACCAAATGTAGTTAAATCAAGTGTTATGAAAAATTCTGAATTTTGTAACTAATAAATCAAATTAAACTTATCTAATAATGAAAAATAACTTATTTAAACAGTGAAACAGTGTACAAGTGAAATTAAATGTTCATTAAATACGTAACAAAAATCAAACACAGAAAAGTTCTTTATTTTTAAAAATTGGAAATTGATACCGTGTTATGAAGATCTTGTATTCTCTTTGGACAGCTAAGGCTCAGGATCTCCTTTTCAATTAGAATCCACCATTTCCCAGGACAGCAATGATATACGGACACTTTAGAGATTTTGACTAATAAAATTTCTTCTAATCAGGAAACAGACAGCTCTTACATCAAATGGTAAGTAAACTAATAATTTTCTTTCTTATTAGAAACTGGTTTTACTTTCGTTAAATTAATTCAGAAAGCATTTATATAAATGAATTGCTCAGCATACAATTTCTAACATTTATTTCTTCATAAAAATAGATTTTACTTCTTACCAGATGCTATCAGGAACTTCCTTGTAGTTTTGTTAACACCTTTGACTACTTTTAAACTTTCTTTTATAAGTATTTTGAAAAAAAATCTAAATTTTAACGGAGCAAACTTTATTACATCTTTTCTCTTCAGAAGGTCGAAAACAAGAGAGCGATTCAGAAATAAACAACTTAACAACTGAATCTCCAAACAAACTTACACTATACATTATTATTCCCTATTCGCCTACTAATTATTTGTCAAATAAAATTACCAAAAATCTAATACTTAATTCCTTATTTACATTTAATACAATAATCATTCTTTTAAAATTTGCTAAACTTTTGATGAATTGTTAATTTTATAATATCTTATCTATAATATAATCTAATATCTTTCTATTTTCAGAACTTTTCATTTGGAAATTAAACTAATAACAAATTACAATATGGCTTGAAAACAAACATTGTATATTTTGAAAGTAAGTAAAATTTTTGTATATTTCTTCTATGATTTCTAATATTTTATAATAAAATTTATGTAATGTTTTACATTTATGTTTTAACATTTAATTTTCTTATTTTATTTTATCTTAATTTATTTAAAATTGTTTTTAATTACCAATGTATCGTAAAATTTATAAACTTTTAAATATTTACTCTTATTATCTATTTAATACATGATCATTAAAATTTTATATATTATAGATTAAACTATATTGAATCTTTAAAATAAATATCTCTTAGATGTACTTGTATATTTTGATTTCTTATTTTGTTTTATTTTTCTTTTTTAGGAATTGTAAAGAAGATGATTATAAATTATACCAAATTTACTGCAATTTGCACTCTGCCTTGGAATAAGAATATTTTCCTTTCTCTATTTTCCTTAATTTTCTTTATATGTACTTATTTGGTATAGCATAGTAACTCATATCATCTCAATATATTCACAAAGGTTTAATCAATAAAACATAATAACTTGAAACAGTTTCGTAAAATATAAATTGTTATGACAGATCTTTCCTGCTACGCGCCTCTAAAGACCTTTTCTAATATTGTATGAATGATTTATCTGCTCTCCATCTCTCGATGGCTGCCCCTTTAAATTTGTTATATTCCTAAGAGATGCTGAAAATAGGGTGAAAATGATTATAACCAGACCTGAGATAATGGAAACGCTAACAAGTTTTAATTTTTTTGTATCAATGACAAATTATAATATACTTTAAATTTAATTGTATTTAAATGAAAGTAAGTATTTGATACTTTAGAACTTAAACGAAAAAGGAATAATTTAATTATACAGAAAAAAAATGGTCTGGAAAACACTTAAATTTTCTTTAATTTTCAAATGGTCTCAAAGGTATCTGGTGTTCATATTTCTTAAAATGTTTGATTAAACGAACATTTGGAAAGTACTTTTTTGATGTTCACGTTAAAAAAATTTCTTATTTTTCAGGCTAACTTAATTGTTATGTTGATAAAAAATATAGTATTTTGTGTTAAACAAATGATCTGAAATATTTTCTTTTAGTCATTGTTTCAAATACGGTTGCGTTGAGTGCACCACAGAAAGTAAAAAAGAATAAAATATGCATCTAAAAATATAAGCTTCGTGAATACTATTACACTGAATGACAGATCCTCCCAGATGCTTTTAGCGTCCCGAACTTATTTATATAAAATGGAGTTGTTACTTTTCAAATAGTTCAATTGAAATGTCAGATCCGTTGAATCCTTACCTACTTACCTTCTGCTTTGAAACTTCATCGAAAGCTACTTGCATCTACTTCTATACAGTGGCGTAACGTTAACACCTTATATAGTCATTTCTTCTGGATGTGTAGGTACCTATATGTCACTGAACTTCTTAACGGCTGGACTGAATTTGAATTTTATAAAATTTTTTGTGTGTTCAAGTGGATTCGAGAATGGATTAGATTTACTATTTGGTCCACTATACATTTTTTTTACTTATTTGTGAGTTTAGACGGTAAAGTGAAAATATCACCAAAGTGACGTTTATTGTTTAGTTCTACGAATTGCTAATAGTTGACAGTTGAAGTTAGTTGATCTAACTCTAAAAAAGTTTGACGTCTAGGTTATATTGAAAGGAGAAAGGAGAAAGGTACGTGCTAAAATCAAATTTATCGTTGACGAAGTAGAAATTAGGCCAAAGGAATCAGCAATTTATCTGGGTATAAGCCTTTCAGACAAAGGATCATTTGGCAATCATATTAAAAGAGTATGCGCCAAAGCTGAAGATCGTCTTACAAAATTATCTCGCTTAATGCCTAATATAAGCGGACCAACCAACAGGAAAAGAGTAGTATTGGCTGGGGTAGTTAATTCTATCCTGCTATATGGCGCACCAATATGGAGTCACACTTTGAATATACAATTATACAAATCTATGTTTGAAAGGGTCCTGAGAAAGACAGCCATAAGGATAACAAGCTCGTACCGAATTGTATCTACCGCGGCAGTACAAGTAGTGGCTGGCACCATTCCCATCCACCTGCTAACCGATGAGAGATACCGAATCTATAATGGCAATAAAGATAAACTAGAAGAAACCAGAAAAATAGAGAGACATCATACGCTTGAAAAGGAATGGCAAAAGGAATGGACGGACCCTATAAACACGAAAGGCTCTTGGACAAAAAGTCTAATAGTAGACGTAGTAAAGTGGTACAACTGCCCACATAGAACAACAAGTTACTTCGTAACACAATTTCTTACAGGTCATGGATGTATCTTGTCATATCTCAAAAGATTTAAAAAATGAAATAGATATATGCCAGCAATGTGGAGTACAAGACGACCCACACCATACAATTTTTAATTGTACAAGATTTACTAGACAAAGAACTCTACTAGAGATAGAAAATGAAATAATAATCAACAAAACTAATATCATCCCATTAATGCTTGAAAGCAAAGAGAAATGGTCAGCAATAGAAAATTTTATAATAACAATACTAAAAAATAAAGAAGAATAGGACCGAGATCATGGTGAATAGTCTAAGACAGCTTCTGATTTATACCAATTGCATTGTTTTCCAGAAGTTGCCACAAAGAAAAAGAGGGGTTTTTAGAGGGTAAGCACACCACGAAAATGACACATATTTACGTGATGTGCATAAAGCATTTTCCTCTCTGACAAAAAAAAAGGTTAGAGAGCACTATGTTTTGATTTATAAATTATTTATAGATTATTCAACATCTGGGTTGTGAGGAAAATCCTGTAGATAATGTTAAATTTCGATTTATACACAAATAGATAAACGACAAACTAAAATCAAATGGAAAATAGTAAAAAACAGAAAAAATTGCGGAAGAAAGAAAGCTAAAAAATACTTTTCTAAAGTAAGTAATATGACGCCACCATAAGGTGGCGCAGTTAATATCACATATATTTAAAAGAGCCATTCTTACTTAAGTATCATGATGTCACCGGAAGGTAGTGCAGTTAATATCGTATATATTTAAACAGGAAATTTGGGAATTGTGGCCTTCCATAACTGTTACAGCTATTCGAAAGGTTGGTAAAAAGTTTAAAGAGTATATTAGACAGAATATAATTTTTTTTAATGTGTGGCAGTTGCACTTATCCTCATTTTCCAGTATTTTATAAAGGTGGCTCAGTGAACAAAGTCACTTATTTCTGACATAAAGACCTGGTTGGAGTGTAAGCACCGTTCTACTGGCGCAGGTAATGGCTGGACAAGAAAGTTTTCGGTCATACCTACAAAGATTTAGATGGATACCAACACCCGAGTGTCCGTACTGTGGGGCTTTAGGTACTGTGCAAATTGCTTCTTTCTCTTCAGCCTTCGATGTACATTTGAATTGTCAAGGAGCTGTAAGGCTTCATCATTAACGTGGGAGTGAAGTCTACCCTCATGTTTCTCTGTGAACCTCTTCCTGGATTATCGGTATCTATAGGTCCCGGTGAAGATCGTCGTTACGGAAAATCCATGGAGTATCAACAATGCATCGCAGGACTTTGTTTTGAAATCTCTGGATTACATCTATGTTACTTCTTGCTGCACACCCACATAGCTTTATGCAATATATAGATACTAGTTTCAAGATCTGCTTGTAAATCATGAGCTTATTGTACGTTGAAAGGTTAGATTTTCTTCCAAACAGCCAATACATTTTTTTTGAATTTAATATCTGCTCGTTTTTTCTTGATGTGTTCTTTCCATCTGAGTTGCACATCTAGATTCGTTCCTAGATATTTTATTACAAAATGTTTGACGTTTTTCTGTATCTTCTAAATTATTTGTGGCTACTTTCACATCAGGCTGCTGAGGTATGTCACATGTAAATAACAGGTAGAGCACAGGTCCTAGCACACTGCCCTGTGGAACTCCAGCTCCAATTTCCTTCATATCTAAATATGCATCTTCCTGTTTTACTCTAAACATTCTTTCCCTATATTAACGTGAATGAAACTTTTGTTCCAAACATGGATATTAATATAATATAGTAATCTACAATTTTTTCACACAGTAAAAATATAATTACTATTTATACTGTTCTAAGTTTTTATTAGCTTTATTTTAGTATTAGTAATTAGACTAATTTCTGTTAATCAAATTTTTGATATAAATTTCGAAACTGTAATTAAGTAATTGGAAATCTCTATAATCTATTCGCTTTTTACGTTCATTAATTGAGCATCAACTGGCAAGAAATTCGTCACCGTCATCAGGATTATACTAAAAAGCCAATCGTATCATTCCAAATGAAATAGTTCTGTCGGAAAATGCGACCTTTACGACAATCAGACAAATTTGTGCCAATTCATCAGAAGGGTAATAACTGAAAAAAGTTTAGTTAGGAATGACATTAAACTACCCTTATAAAGGGAATGATGCATTTTCCAAAGTCGCAATTATTAACAAGTAATCTTAGTTATTTGGAATTACATTATTTTATACATACAATATTTATTTATTGGAACGAAGTTTCTTTTCGGGCGTTACGACTGACGACTGAAGCTAGAGGCTAGTCGAAAAAAATTCAGACCAAAATATGTCACGACACGACACGACACGAGACACGCATGTTTCTCTCTCTCTCTCTCTCTCTCTCTCTCTCTCTCATAGATAGATATATTACTATTAAAAAGACACTAATTTAAATTAAAAGAAAATGTACATTAAAAAGAAAATACTATAGAAAAAAAAATAATTACCTATAATAGTATTATATTTTATTTCATCCGGTTTTTATAAATTAATAAATTCATAAACATTTTAAAAATAGTTCGTAACTTGACTAGTTAGGTACGTCAAATTACCTTAACTGTCAGTTACTGTCAAATATTTTAATTTTAAAATTTTGTATTAAATTGTTAATTCCTGTTTTAAATTAAATTGAAATAAAACGTAATTCTAGGTAGATGTATGTCATCTAAACCTCTGGTATTGTATAAATGGACACTTTTGTTAAAAGAAACGAACTGTTGAAAATATTCAGGTAATAATGGATTTACTATTTTCTATTTTGCTTTGAACAGTGTAGTGTCGCAACTTTGTTAAGTTTATACAGATTTTTTGTAGATAATAAATAATAAAATAATAGAAAATAATAACAATAATGTATCCTGACAGTGTTTCTGCACAAGTTCCGGATATTGCTGATAGAGTTAGGTAAGTGGAGATTTTATACAGACAATAATAAATGCTTATGTATGTATAAACACTCTGTTGTGTTTACAAATTACAATTCCTTTACTAATTAATCGAAAGGAACTTCGTTCCGTCCGGGTGTCCCTTGACACCTCTCACTTTTTTATAAGTATGGATATATATAAAAAATAACAAAATCCAAATTGGATTGGCCAATGTAGTCAGGAGGTGGGGATAAAAGAAACTTCTTTTTAGTTTGGTCGAGCTTATAAGTTTAAAACATAATTAAAAAATAGAATTTTTTTTAAACATTACTAAAAACTTTTCTACATTTTATGACTTTTAGTGGTAAAGCTGAAAACAGCTCAGTCAAGAGACAAAATATACCCCATCCAATAAAAAAAAAATAATAAATTCGACTAGTCTGTTTACCTATCCTTAGTGATGATTTGTTTCTTCAAAATGGACCAACTTTGAGATATATCTTATCCAATAAAAATACAATTATTAAAAAGTTACACGTTATTTTTCGTTGGGTACAAAAATACGTACCTACCATTTTAGCGTTACACTTTGCAGAAATGATATCTACATCGTGCTTTTCCTTAAAAGTAATTTTAAAACAGGGATGCAGTTTAGAGTTTCCCTGTTGTCAATAGCCATACAACCAGCAGGATCACACAGGCAGTAGATGTGGCTGCCGAGTTTCCACCATTTTCTCGGGCGATTGCATTTATTATTTAGAGAACACAAGTCTATTAAGTGCATTGGTATTCAGCTCACGCACTCCCTCCATATTTAAACTGGATGATGCAAGTAATTTGGTGAATAATAAATGGGACAGGGCAAAGGGCTTCTCGTCGGATTGGTCCGTTAATAGTTAAGAACTCTGTGAGGATTTACAGGTTTTCTTAAATTCTGAGAAATAGCTCTCTCTTATACACATGACTATGACCAATTATTAGTACTAGTACTAATTTTTTTCTGTAAGGGCAAAAACATGACATTAAACTCTCTTGACAAGTATCAAAGTGTCACTTTTTATAAAATTAGTACTTTTTGCACACGGGGAGAAAAGTAACTTTTACATCCTGTGTTGTGATATAGACAACAAGATTCAGAAAAATAGGTCCATCAATGCCAACGAAAACGTCCTGGCGCACGTACTATACATGACAATATAAAATAACAATTAAACTATCCAAGCTCGTATCTAGCTTTGACCTAGTTAAATGTTATACAAAACAATACAATAAAATATGAAACTAATCAATTAATATGTTAGGCAAAACTTCCCTATCATTGTATGTGACAATATTAATAAAATATGGAAGGCATAAATGATTACAAAAAATTCAGTACAGAGAATAATATAATATCCTTCATGGCATCATATAAATAATAGATTTGAAAAATAAACACAAATAGTTTTCAAGCTAAGAAAAAACAAAATATCCTTCAATATCTAGTTTTAGAATGTCATTTAGATAGATTGTAAATAGAAGCGGCCCTAAGACCGTACCCTGAG
Organism: Altica lythri; assembly: GCA_964028335.1. Classification (NCBI taxonomy): domain Eukaryota; kingdom Metazoa; phylum Arthropoda; class Insecta; order Coleoptera; family Chrysomelidae; genus Altica; species Altica lythri. The sequence goes on from OZ034805.1 coordinate 68,854,638, forward strand.
GAACGTAGTGTATTCTATCTTATAGTTTTAAAATATTTCCTCGAAATCCATAATTGATACGAAGTTCCCTTTCGGGCGTTACGACCAGTTACGACTGAGGCTAGAGGCTAGCCGGAAAAATTCAGACCAAAATATGTCACGACACGACACACGCATGATTCTCTGTGTGTCTGTCTCTCTCTCTCTCTCTCTCTCTCTCATAGATAGATATATTACAATTAAAAAGACACTAATTTAAATTAAAAGAAAATGTACATTAAAAAGAAAATACTGTAGAATAAAAAATAAGTACGTAAGTATTATATTTTATTTCATCCTGTTTTTATAAATTAATAAATTCATAAACATTTTAAAAACAGTTCGTAACTTGACTAGTTAGGTACGTCAAATTACCTTAACTGTCAATTACTGTCAAATATTTTAATTTTAAAATTTTGTATTAAATTGTTAATTCCTGTTTTAAATTTAATTGAAATAAAAAGTAATTCTAGGTAGATGTATGTCATCTAAACCTCTGATATTGTATAAATGGACACTTTTGTTAAAAGAAACGAACTGTTGAAAATATTCAGGTGATAATAGATTTACTATTTTCTATTTTGCTCTGAACAGTGTAGTGTCGCGACTTTGTTAAGTTTATACAGGTTTTTTGTAAATAATAAATAATAAAATAATAGAAAATAATATCAATAATGTATCCTGACAGTGTTTCCGGATATTGCTGATAGAGTTAGGTAAGTAGACATTTTATACAGACATTATGCTTATGTATGTATAAACACTCTGTTGTGTTTACAAATTACAATTCCTTCACTAATTAATGGAAAGGAACTTCGTTCCATCTGGGTGTCCCTTCACACCTCTCACTTTTTTGTGTTATATTTAATTTAAAATAAAATATTTTTTAAATTTTTAGTATATTATTCAGATATAAAGAGGTAGTTTTCAAACGTCGTAAAAACTTTGGGAAGATAGTGAATAGGTGAAATTGTTTTCTCGCTTCAAAAATGTTACTTTCGTCATTCGTAAAATAAAATACTATTTTATCTCGGTGCATGTGCAACGGTCTCTTCAGAACTGGGAAATAGAAACACGTAAAAATACTTTTACAAAATTTTAGCTTGTATTGAAACAAAAATGAAACAAATTTATTGAAAAAACGCTATATACCTAGATAATATGGAGTTAAACTAAAATTTCCTGTTAAAATAAAAATTTGATTATTTTAGTTATCAATTTCTTAGTTTAACAATCACATAATTATAATAAATTATTCAAACAAAATAAAAATTCAAGCCGATCGAATAAGAGCAAATAAATGACGTATTCAACAATAAACGGAAAACGCCTAGAGAAGTATTTTTAAGCTTGGTATTATAAATATTTACCCATCGAAAAATCAACATCTTTCCCGTCGCACTAATGGTGGAATAAGATAATAAAAACACAATTTTCTTCATTAAGAGGTATGATAAGAAAAATATTTGCTCGTTTCCTGCTTTTAATACACAAAGTTTTAACGGAAAATTATTTTAAAAGGTATTTGTTTCTGTAAACTAAACTAGTAAGTTTAAGTATTCTTAGTAAACTAAGTTGCTGTTTTTGATTGCTCATATAGAAAGATGATGTTTATTTTAAAAAGATTTTGAAAAACTTTTAATTAAATTTTAATATTCAATAGTGTTGTCTTACTTGTATTAATTCATATAGGAAAAAACAAAGTCGGTCGCTTCTTTCTATCTGTCTGCCTCTATGTTTGCGTAAGTCTTTAAAACTATGCAACGGATTTCGCTGCGGTTTCTTTTAATAGATAGAGTATAAAATATACATCCGACGTCTGGTTGACTATAAGGTTATGCCACACTCTGCCCTTACTCAGAGACTGCTCAATAATAAGCAAGGCCAAAACCTACACTATCTTTACTCTAGCCACCTTGTCCACCATAACACAAAAATACTGCCTCTCCCCTCTCGTTTTAAGATGTTATAACAACGCAAGTCACTCGGAGTCTACAGGACACGAACACCGCACTCGAAAAACAAGATACCCCTTCCCAACATGAGACTCCTCCAAACTGTAGACAGGGACCTTCCTGAAGACCTAGAAGCCCTCCTTGATGAATCCCCACTCTCCTACAGGTAGATGTTTGATGGTGCCTACATGATGAACACACACTTTCACACACATCTACACTGACATTCAAAAAAAAAACGGCTTAGGCACGTTCAAGGAACTTTGGAACCAGAAGAAAACACAGGAACTACAGAAAATCTACTCATTGCGGCCTAGAGGACCTTCCATACCCACTGGAATGAAGGACTCTAAAGAAGATCCAGAGTCTCGAAAAACAAGATCCCCCTTCCTAACCTGAGACTCCTCCAAACTGTAGACAGGGACTTTCCTGAAGACCTAGGAGCCCTCCTTGATGAATCCTCACTCTCTTACAGGTAGATGTTTGATGGTGCTAACATGATAAACACACACCTACACTGACACCCAAAAAAGATTGACGGTTTAGGTAGGTAAGTTCAAGGAACTTTGGAACCAGAAGAAAACATAGGAGCTACAGAACATCTATTTATTGCGAATGGGGGAGTTTGTGAGAGCGGGGCCAGCGACTATCCAAACCTTCCTATCCACTCCCTGAAAAGGACATAAGTCCTACAACAGGGTCGTTACATCCAATACTCCCATCAATACCACAGTCCTCCTCTATAACCACTCTATTATTTTCTATTCAATTCTATTCTATTCTATTTTATTCTATTCTATTTTATTCTATTCTATTCTATTCTATTCTATTCTATTCTATTCTATTCTATTCTATTCTATTCTATTCTATTCTATTCTATTCTATTCTATTCTATTCTATTCTATTCTATTCTATTCTATTCTATTCTATTCTATTCTATTCTATTCTATTCTATTCTATTCTATTCTATTCTATTCTATTCTATTCTATTCTATTCTATTCTATTTTATTCTATTCTATTCTATTCTATTCTATTCTATTCTATTCTATTCTATTCTATTCTATTCTATTCTATTCTATTCTATTCTATTCTATTCTATTCTATTCTATTCTATTCTATTCTATTCTATTCTATTCTATTCTATTCTATTCTATTCTATTCTATTCTATTCTATTCTATTCTATTCTATTCTATTCTATTCTATTCTATTCTATTCTATTCTATTCTATTCTATTCTATTTTATTCTATTCTATTCTATTCTATATAATAATGGCTTTTTGGTGTCAACAAATTTAATTTGGCTAATCCAAAATAAATGATGTTTATCAAGCTCCAAAATTAAAGTAAATTCTTTCATATCTGATTGAGTTTTTACTTATTTTAATTTCAATACTTCAATACATCTTTAAAATTGTTTTTTTTCTGTTAAATGAAGTGTAAATAATGTTTGTCAACTTTTTTAATTTGGCGTTTACCTTATATTTATCAAAAATATCTGTATTGTCCTTAAGTATTTTGATTTGGTCTCATAAAAATATTTTTTCCAATTTTAATATCCAATTTATAGAAGTGTTCAGTAGATATAAAGGAAATTTCTGAATTCCTATTGTTTCAAAACTTTTCGAGTTATTTACTCTTATACAGTATCCCAGTCTGAAACTTTCATAATTTCGAAGACTGTGGCAATATTGTTTTGACTGCATCAATGATTTCGAATCAAATAAATATAGAGGAGCTCTAATATTAAGGATACTTCCTTTTTCGAGGGAGGAAATGAATTTTCCAACAGTATTTGGATAGTTTCGTAATAACTGAGATCGCATATAGAGGAAGCGGAAGTTAATTTACCGAATGCAGAATATCAAGCTATTTAAGTTCATTGCTTTCATATTGACAATCAGGATAAAATGAATTAGATTTTTTTTATGAGTTTAAAAATTTGTAAAACAAATAACAAAGTAGATGGATATTTGAGAAAAATCATGCAAAAAAAATATTAAAATCGGAAATAGTATATTCTATAACCAGTATGGACTCTGTGCTATATTCTATTCGAGTAGAAAAATGTGTCACACGAGATTTGTTTTTGGTAAAAATAAAAAATAGTAATTTCAAAATTTCAAAAAAGGCTATTTTGAAGCTTTAAAAGTGCTTTATCAGATAATTATCTGAAATTTTGTTAAAAATGCTTTACTTTTTATCGGTAGATGAAAAAACTCAAATTGGTTCAATTTTTGGTTTAATTTGTTTATGCCGCGTCCGCACGCTTGCCAAACCTCAACAAGCCGTAGCAAAGTCAAACGTGTGGATAGAGTGTTTGCCTTCGTTTGTGTTGACTTGCAAGCGCTTGTAGTCGATCCGATGAGTGTCGGTTTTTTGTCACAAATCAAAGGGAGTTTGCGCCAGCGCTTGCGACGCGTCCACACATTTGCGTGTATCCATGGAATCTGACATCGACTCATATTATCTATCACCAAAAATCTGTATGTGAAAATATTTTTCTCAAATTTTAAATACGTATTAACAGATAGTGAAAGAATGACATACTAAAATTTCATATGTATAATCCAATTTTCTAAAAAGTTACCGAACTTGAAAGTTGAAACTACATATTTTTGGCTCATATATGACATCGGTCTATTTTCTCTGAAAAAAGTTTCAGAAATTTTCGAAATTTTTTTCTAAACGAAATTCATACGTAAAATTATTTTTTATATATTGCTATGAGTAGATTAAAGAAGAAAACGTAAAAAGTTTTGCATAATTCCGTAAAATAAAACGATTTTTTTTTTTAATTTTGTACCCGATTTGACCCCTCAAAATCCGACATCGACCTCTATTTTATGATTTCAGAATTTTTAATATCCGTATTTTTGCCGTATTTTTCGTTTTCTTTCATTTATTTTCTTTTTTTTTATATAATAAAAATAACTTAAGCCAAACGTTATGGCCGATATAACCTCAATTTCAATATCCATCACGTCCGTTATGCTTGCCTCTTCAGAACACACTAATGCCGTAATCCCTAACATCGCGTGCTTGAGGTCGACCTTCTACGAGAATAGCCGAAGTACCATCTATAAAACACAACGCGACCTTGAGATCCAACTCGCTGTAAGACCGTCTTGGCTGAGCACGACCTCAAGCATGAGCTGAGATTCGTTTATAAATACGGGCATAACTCACGCGCAAGCGTGTGGATGGCGATGTTTGATTCCCTAAATCAAGCCAAACGTTTGTAGAGGTTTGGAGTTTGCGGCAAGTGCCAAACGTGCGGACGCGGCATTAGTAACTTAAAAACCCAACGAACCCAACTTTAGTAATCGTATGGGTTATACTTATTAAAGTCCCTATAATGCATAAATAAAATCTTAAAACCTTGGACTAAAACCACATTGCTTTAATAAACATTTAGTTCAAAAAAGCTTATAAAGTTACTAAGTGTATAAAACTGAATACGTCTACCACTGCGATTTTATCAATCTCAGCTAAAAACTTACAGAAGCATTTTCATTTAGCTTTAGTTCAAGATCCGCATCTGTCTCATAAAGCTGTTTATATTCTTTTAAAAGCTTTGAAGCACGTTTGAAATACACAAATAAACTCTTGAATAATTTTGTTTGAGTTACTGAATTATTCACATTTTTATTTGACAATAAAATGTTTATTATACATTACAAGTGGTTTAAGCTACAAATCAACGGTTTAAATACTAAAAATAGTTGTATTTTAATAATTAAGGACGTAAGTGTATCATGTATTTAATTAAAAAGATACTTTAGCTAAATATCACACTCGCTAAAACTGGTTTCATGTCGCCGAAGGTCTCGGTCCACATTTCGGTCTGCATCGTTGTCGCTCACCAGCAGCGTTGACAACCTAAAATTTCTAATATCGATAGCTTGATACAAAAAAAAATGGTAGAAATCGGTAGAATCAACAAAATAACTACAAATTGAAAATTTTCATTTAATAAAAAAGGTAAGTTTAAATTAAAGTAAAAAAGGTAAATAATTATAACGGTAAATCGGTACTTCATGAATCGTTAGATCTACCGAAAAATTGGTAAAGTTGGCATCGCTACTCACCAGTTCTGACAAAATTACACAAAAAACGTCGGCAAACTGAAGAGAAATGTGGTACAAAGAACTTTAAAGGCCACGCAGAGTGTACCTACTATTCTTGTCTATATATGTATGTCAATAAGAATCATTGAAAATCCATAAAAGTATCTGTATATAACCTCGACGTATACTTCTCCATGGCTTACGACCCTTTAACGAAAAAATATGCTTCCATTGCTGACTGTCTGCTATTATATGAAACAAATTTTGAATAATAGTAGTCTTTAAATATGTTCCCTTTTCCTGGAAGACGTAGGAGTTCTTGTGATATTTTTCCAACAGGTGTTACCTCCCAAGCGAGTTTGACTATTTAACTATGTTTCCTTACATCTTTACCCACTAAAGTCTCTTAGATTTTACTTCTTAAACAATATTCGCGTATCCACAGTATCCACACAGTTCCTCCTTCTCGTCCTGTTATAAGTTGTTAACAATTGTTAGCCTTTCGAAAATTTGGAGACGTTCCTCATTAGCTACCATTAATTGCAGTAATACATGTCTAATTTTATTATATTGATCTTGGTACTTCTATTAAAAAAATGTGTCTAACAGTTTTCAGATTGCAAACCATATCAATTAACCTAAGCTTTTAAATAAAATAAAAGCAGTCATAATTCGATAAGAAAAATTCTGCTTTAAGTTTAATTTTGTTAGGCGACTTTATTGACTAACGTCAAATCTGCCATCACCCTACTCATTTGTTACAAAAAAGATGATTGACCATTTTTAATTAACAACACTTAATTATCTCTTTTATTCTCTTTATTGATAGGGAGTGAAAATAAAGAAAAGAAAAATTAAGTCATTGGCTGTGCTATTCATAAAATAAGGGAACTAATATTCTGGTCGTAGTATCTCCATTATGAGTTACCCTTGAAGGGATATAATCTGTGAGAAAAATTGGTGTAATTGAGAGTTTTTAAAGGCTATCATACTTTTATACAAGATTTTATAAAGGATTAAGTATTATTTGTTTCAAGTTCGTTCGGGCAGACGGACCTATCTAATTTTAATTAGTGATTAACGACGACTGGTTGTCGCTTCCATTATATTATATTACCTGGTTTTAATCTTTACAGGGTTCGGTTTTATATTTGCACGGACTTCAAAATTTAAGTAAAAAGTAAACGAAAATGTAGTCACTTCTTGGTATCAGTAAAGTATAAAAATAAAAAAATGGACGTATTTTATTTCTAGTGACAAATTTTCAAGATACAAATCAGTCAGTTATATATTGCCCATCTTGTATGTGGAAAATCATCATCATTATCATCACTGCCGTTCAATCCTAGTGGATTATGGCAATGCCTCGGTATATCGTAATCCGATTTTCCTGTTTAGTCTATTTCTTTATAGTTCTGCATGTGTTTTTGCGGCGTTAATGATCTTTTTCCAATCTTTTCTGTTTCTGCATTTCATCTCCCAGTCTTTTATTTTCATTACTTTTACGTCTTGCTCTATCTGGTTCATCTATCTTAACATGGGTCTTCCTGTTCTTCTTGGTCATAGTGGTGTCCAGTTCGTGATTCTTTTTATCATTTCTGTAGGTGTTCTTCTCATTATGTGGCCTGTCCATTCTAGTCGTCTTGCTTTTATGTATCTTGGTATGTTCTTTCCTCCCATTTCTTGTTCCTCTTCTTTGTCAGTCTTCATTCTTATTTTTCCATCACTTGTGTGTGGATAATATACGAGCTAATCCATTTTGTGATTTTAAAATTAACTGATTATACTGGAATTACATTTATACAGATACAATAGTAGTTTAAGTAACAAGTCCCGAACGTGGTCTTTTACTGGACGAGTGGGCAATTGCACGGCGAGCCGCAGGCGAGACGTGCAAGCTTGCGAGTCCAGTAAAAGCACTTTTGGCACGTATTATGTATAATAGTTTTTTTTTTAAACCGGCCAGAATTGAGTAATTTCCAGTTTATTTTTGGGTCAGAAAATCTCATTTTGTCGGACCGGCCCAGAAAATTATTTTTTTTGATCCTCTACCCGAAAAAACGCAATTTCTGGCAGCTCTTCGCTCCAGAAAGTCCAACTTTTATGGCTTGCTTGAATTACAGTGCGCTCTGGCGGACTATGTTCGGATGGGGATCAAGAAAAATAGTATACAACTCATGGCCAAAAAGTTGGATGCTCCAAATTTCTGGCCTAGGGTCGTAATATACTAGTAATAGGCCGGTAAAAGCTTTTACCGGACTCATTTTTATTTTCTGGCCTTGTCCGACAAAATGAGATTTTCTGACCTAAAAATAAACTGGAAAGTACTAATTTCTCGCCTGTTTTAAAAAAAACTTTATAAATTCTTTGTATTCATTACTTTCTAATTTCATAATTGTGATTAACACCAGTATTTGGTAATAAGTAGCAATGAGCAAAGACATAAGTGGGTTAGAACTTGATTCGGTTTCCTACATAAAGACCCAATTCTAAATATTTTTGAATTAAGTATTTTGTTGCTAAAAGTAAACAAGATAAACTCATATATCAGGTTTATCAAAACCATTCTCGAACACGTTTCAACCGAATCGGTGAAACAATAATCTCTGAGGGTTGTAATTAATTCTGGTTAGGTTAATTAAAATATAGAATTGCCCACGTGGGAATTGAAATACCGCAGTTTCAGTTTTCTCTAGATTATACTTTGCTACCGTCGGTATCTACCTCTAATGAGCTAAAATCAGATTATTATTATTAATTTTCCTCATTTGGCCGGTGTGCTAATTGTTATTTTACGTTTCCTCTTTGCTGAAATTGTGTTGTTCATTCACTTTTATTATATTTTTATGCTGATTTTTTAATTAAAGCGGTTTTAATTGAGTCATTAATTATTTTATCTTGATATATTTTTTGATTAAGAAACATTTTTGCACTACTGCATCGTTATGATATTAGCTTTCCATTAAATTTTAATGAGTTATTATAACACTAAAAAAATATTCCTTAAATTTTTTTCAACAGTTTGAGCGCGATAATTTAGCGTGGAATGATTTAATTGCCATGAAATTTTGATAGAGCATCAATGAAAGATGTACCTATCGAACTCTAGCTACAATAACAGATGGCACAACTAGTATCGAATGTTCTGTTTACTTTGTGACAGCCCTCGTATTGTACAAACGTATTGATACAAACGTCTATCATTTAATTTTATTTAAAAACTAGCGGCCGCCCGCGACTTTATTCGCGTGAACTTTAGTTTTTTGCCACCGAATTTCATAAAAATTTTCAACCCCCATTTTAAATCCTTAGGAGTTAAATTTAAAAAAGTCATTTCTTAGTACACCACTACGTAATAGAAAAAAACATATTCTCAAATTTTCAAGACTCTACGCGTCTATCGACAGTGTCATGTCGGCCAGCAGCAGCGTGCTACCGCCTTACCGCTCCACACACCCCGCACATTAAGACGCGTGTGGTTTTAGACTATAATTATTTTAAAACTATAAAAACATGCCATATGCAATCAAAATCTCAGCCCGATCGGTTTGAAATTCACAAAGTTTCATACAAACTTTCAGCCCCTATTTTATCCCTTAGAGGTGGAATTTATTAAAATTCTTTTTTGAGCGATGCCTACGTCATAGTAGCTATATGCACAAAAAATCTCAGCCCGATCGGTTTGAAATTGACAAAGTTTTATACAAACTTTCATCCCCTATTTTATCGCCTTAGGGGTGGAATTAATTAAAATCCTTTATTCGGGGATGCCTACGCCATAGTAGCTATATGCATGCATAATCTTAGCCCGATCGGTTTAAAAACAAACTTTCATACAAACTTTCATCGCGTATTGGATCCCCTTAGGGATGGAATTTATCAAAATCCCTTCTAAAGAATGCCTACGTCATAGTAGCTATATGCATGCAAAATCTCAGCCCGATCGGTTTAAAATTGACAAAGTTTCATACAAACTTTCATTCCCTATTTCATCCCCTTAGGGGTGGAATTTATCAAAATCCTTTCTTAGGAGATATCTACGTCATAGTAGCTACATGCATGCAAAATCTCAGCCCGATCGGTTTGAAATTAAAAAAATTTCAGACAAAATTTCATTCCCTATTTCATCCCCTTAGGGGTGGAATTTATCAAAATCCTATCTTAAAGGAAGTCTACGTCATAGTAGCTACATGCATGCAAAATCTTAGCCCGATCGGTTTGAAATTGAGAAACTTTTATACAAACTTTCATCGCTTATTTTATTCCCTTAGGGGTGGAATTTATTAAAACCCTTTCTTAGGGGATGCCTACGTCATAGTAGCTATATGCATGCAAAATCTCAACCTGATCGGTTTAAAATTGACAAAGTTTCATACAAACTTTCATCTCCAATTTTATCCCTTTGGGGGTGGAATTATTCAAAATCCTTTTTTAGCGGGTGCCTACGTCATAACATCTACCTGCGTGCCAAATTTCAGCCCCATCCGTCCAGCGGTTTGAGCTGTGCGTTGATAGATCATACAAACTTTCATCCCGTATTTTATCCCCTTGGGGGTGAAATTAATCAAAATCCTTTCTTAGCGGATGCCTACGTTATAATATCTACCTGCATGCCAAATTTCAGCACCATGCGTCCAGCGGTTTGGGCTCTGCGTTGATAGATCACTATGTCAGTCAGTCAATCAGTCAGTCAGTCACCTTTGAGTTTTATATATATATAGATATAGTGGTATACAGTATGACGCTTACGCCATGAAAGCGTAAAAGACGATGAGTAACAAGATCATTTCCCGTACATAGACACTTTTTCGTAATTTACTTCTGTCACCAAAGCTCACATAGAAAGCTTTGGTCCATACAAATCCCGTAAAAATTAACAAGACATTAACTAAACTTTTAGAAATGTGTTTAACAAAAATTAGATACTTACTGATGGTCGATAATTATTGTTTTTGTCACTTATATGCTAGCAAATATATCTACAAGTTATTTTAATTGTAAATACTAGGTATTTTAGTAATTTTTGGTAACATTAAACAGTCCAGTCACTCTTGCGAATTCAACTCGAACTAATACCAATTTAAGTAAATGTAGTGGAACATTTGCAGCTTATCATTTGAAAAGTTGAGTCTTCATCTGACAAATTCCAGAACTGCAGTTCTAGAAATACAATATTGTCGCCAAGGGATAATTTGAATGTCCGAATTTCAAGCGAACAGGACTGCGTGCGGCAATTAAGATAATATACGAATTGTCTGAGAGAGATATGGGGTGTTAAATGTGCATATGTCGACTGTGCGACATTTTACTGTACATGTTATTCCACTGCAAGCCCCTAGGGTTTACGTATATAGAATGAACGGTCCGACCGGTATGCTTCGCTGATTTAAATGTTACACGTCAATGCTCTTTGTTGTTGTTTGTATAAGGGACTGCTGTTATTATTGGTCTTTGGGAATCTAATTTGTTAGACGGGAATGTTAGAGGAATTGTGTTGTGGTTTCAAACTTTAACCAAAAGTTGGAATTTTAGTAAAGTCAAATATGATGTATTAATTTTTGCTTTTGAAGTTATACTTCTATTCGTGGTCCCATCGGTGAAAATTTGTATGAGATTAAATCGCCAAAATCATTACATATGTAATGGTGTGAGTAAGAGTGAGACAGAAACACATATAATGTATATTGGTCGGTAAAAACAAAGATGAAATATATATACCACATATAATTAGTCATAACTATAAGTCATTTAAATACTGTTTAAATATTCAGTACATTAAAAAGAGATAGATATACAAAAAACAGTCTAAACTAATGTATTAATATTATAGTGACGTATCACATTGTGTTTGACAGATTATTTTATTATTCTGTCTACATAATATAAAGTTTAGTATTTTATATTAATAATATGCTAGAAAAACAGAGTTTTTAAGAATAAACTGTGAAAGGCCTTCGCGGCCATTGTCTAATGTATCAATGGTTTTTGGGCTGTTAGGCTGGCGACGATTGTCTTGCTGACTTGACGTTTCGCCAACACGAGCGGTTGGCATCTTCAGAAGTTGCTTCCTGGTTGACAGTCTGCGAACTACTGACCTCTGCGTGGACGGAGCCCGTATTTATACGTCGGGAAGAAAGTAGGCAGGGCCTCAGTTGCTTTCGATTCCAATCGGTTCAAGTCGGTGTTGTTCGTTAAGGGTAGAGTTTTCGCACCCTTAATTATGGAGACCCATGTTTTGTTGATCTTGACTGCTTCCTCCTTTTTATTAAAGTTGTTCGGGAGCTTCTCTATCTCTATGGCTTCTCTATAGAGTCTGGAATGGTATGCTGATGTAGAAGCGAGGACTTGGGCATCAGGACATCTCTATGGCTTCTCTATAAAGTCTGGAATGGTATGCTGATGTCCTGATGCCCAAGTCCTCGCTACTACATCAGCATACCATTCCAGACTCTATAAAGAAGCCATAGAGATAGAGAAGCACCCAAACAACTTTAATAAAAAGAGGAAGCAGTCAAGATCAACAAAACATGGGTCCCCATAATTAAGGGTGCGAAAACTCTACCCTTAACGAACAACACCGACCAGAACCGATTGGAATCGAAAGCAACTGAGGCCCCGCCCACTTCCTTCCCGACGTGTAAATACGGGCTCCGTCCACGCAGAGTTCGCAGACTGTCAACCAAGAAGTAACTTCTGAAGATGCCAACCGCTCGTGTTGGCAAAACGTCAAGTCAGCAAGACAATCGACGCCGGCCTAACAGCCCAAAAACCATTGATACTTTTTAAGAATAGTCTATTATATAAAGCACTAAAATCAGCAAAACCTCCGAAATTTGTAAAGTAAGATGGATCGAAATGCGTTTTTTTGTATTCGATTCGATAGAGCATCAGGAAGCCTTGTCGTTATTTTTGATAATGTAAAAATGGGAAATTGCAGTTCTGCATTCGAAAATTGCATTTAAAAAGTGCCTTCCAGACAGACAGGGTTAAATTTTTGTATTTGGGGTTTTTGGGGTCCCTGAACACGAATATCATGATACCGAAACTCTTCGGCACTTACAGTGTATTAACTAACCAGACAGCAAATTTTAATGTAGTGAATTATAGGGACTAAACAGTTGGATCAAAAACTTAACAAGATGTGGAATGCGGTCATTAGATTCAGACTAAATAACAGGCAGGAAAGTACCCTAGCTTTACATAAACCGCACGTTATAACAGGTCTTGTACTGAAATGCCACAAAACCGCCCAGAGTAACACAATCACCATAGGGATCCTGCTTTTAGACTTTTATGCCAACTAGTAGCAACTATTTAAAGCAGTTGGGATCATATATTTAACATAAATACACGTGATTTACCGTTTAATAAATAAAAATGAAATATTTTAAAATTTCTTGAACAACGTCAGCGTCAAGTAAAAATTGTTGTATTTTTGGATGTAATAAAATACGTCACGCCGAGAACGAGGATTCGGTGTAGAAGTGAAATTTTCCAAATTTCCAGAAAGCCTCATAGAAAATAGCCAAACGTTAAAATTGGAAAAATGTAATAAAAAATTTACCATATTTTCTTCTCTAATTTCTTAGTTTTATTTACTTACTTCGTATTTTAGATTTGTTTTAAAATTTTAAAAGCAAATTAAAAAGTCTAAATATCTCTACTCAATATTCATAATCTCGTAACCCAAGGCGACCCTTGCCCTGTTCTATTGTCGACTCAAATTAAAACATTCCCTATTGGAGAAACCTAACTAGCCCAATTAACTGAACACAATCCACATGAACCCCCAAACGAGTAATAGTATTTTCCGTTACAAATGAGGAAAATTAAATATGTATACCTCTAGCTTTATGCATTTAACCGTATGCAGACATTTTAAATTGGAAAGCAGATCTTACGTAGATATTCCGATCATTTATGTTTCTTCAAAAAAATCTATTTCTGAGGATATTTAATTATTAGCTTACAGTATAATTCAAGCTTATATTAAAATATAAAATAATTTCCTCAAAAAATATTTACCACAATTTGTAGGATACGTAGTGTAGGTCTTGAGATTGTATAATTATACTCTTCCTAAGCAAATTTGTTACAATTTTTCTCAAATCTGGATTTTTGAATACCAATGGGGTGAATGCATAAGTTATTTATAAATCTACTACGCAGAAGTTCAGCATCAAAAAGGCGTACAAGCAGACGAGCCAGTTGCGAAAATTGTGACAAATTGGAATAGATAAAACTTTTTTGTTTTAGTTTTAGCAATTCCTAATAGATAGCGGTGTGAGTTAATTGATATAACTCTTTATCATTGTTTAAGATCTTGGTTGAGTAGACACCTGGTAGATGGTGTTTTGTTTTCTACGTTGCGAGCAAACCCAGTAGATGGTGTTGGGTTTCGGTTTTAAATAAATAGTGAAAATAGGAAAATAGACAAAAAAGAAAAAAAGAAAATAATTACTAAATAAAGCAAATACGCCACCCTAGTGTCTTATGTATTGAAATAAGCAATTCTTAATTAAATAATTACTATGACGCCACCGTAAGGTGGCGCGATTGACATCTCATGTATTTTAACGAGTAAATCTTACCAAAATAAGTACGATGGCGCCATTGTGGAGTAGCGCAGTTAATATTTCACATATTTAAACCAGAAATCAAATATAAATTAAGTACTATGACACCACCGTAAACTGGCGCTGTTGATATTTTATCGATAATTTGTAATATACAACGAAAAAATTAGTAAAACTGGGAAACTTACGAGAAAATATGATGAAAATCAATGAAACATTGAGACCAATAAAAAAAATTGTGTGTTTCATCTCCGACGCACGACTGGAGTTTACGATTGTCAAAACAGATGCAAAAAAGCTTATTTATAACTGAAACTAACTGAAATAATTATAACTAATTTTTCTGATAATGTTATCGAATTATTGACTACTAGCAGCCCGCCCCGGCTTTGCACGGGGATTAAAGAAAAATAACAAAAGCCACTAAATATATTGGGTCAACGCTTCCCTGTAAACAATATTACATGTTGTTTTATTTTCTGGCAACAAAATAAATTGATTTTCAGGTGCTCGACCCGCCTTAGGCGGTTGGCCATGAGAAAAACCGATCCCTACTAATTGGAAGGTTTGACCTTGAGGCTGGTATTCTTAAAGCCCGCGATGTAAGGGTTTTGAGATCATTTTTGGGTCCATGTTACATTAATGGCATTTTAGTAAGGATCCCTATCTTTTCGAAAATAAAACGTAGCCTGTGTCACTCGGGAATAGTGTAGCTTGCCAACGGTAAAAGAATTTTTGAAATCGGTACAGTAGTTTCGGAGCCTATTCATTTCAAACAAACAAACAAACCTTTCCTCGCCACTAAATATATTGGGTCAACGCTTCCCTGTAAACAATATTACATATTGTTTTATTTTCTGGCAACAAAATAAATTGAGTTTTAGGTGCTCGACCCGCCTTAGTCGGTTAGCCATGAGAAAAACCGATCCCTACTAATTGGAACTTGGAAGGTTTGACCTTGAGGCTAGTATTCTTAGCGCACACAATGTAAGGGTTTAAAGGTCATTTTTGGTTACATTAATGGCATTTTAGTAAGGATCCCTATTTTTTTGAAAATAAAACATAGCCTATGTCACTCGGGAATAGTGTAGCTTGCCAACGGTAAAATAATTTTTGAAATCGGTCCAGTAATTTCGGAGCCTATTTATTTCAAACAAACAAACAAACAAACCTTTCCTCGCCACTAAATATATTGGGTCAACGCTTCCCTGTAAGCAATATTACATGTTGCTTTATTTTCTGGCACCAAAATAAATTGATTTTCAAGTGCTCGACCCGCCTTAGGCGGTTGGCCGTGAGAAAAACCGATCCCTACTAATTGGAAGGTTTGACCTTGAGGCTAGTATTCTTAGCGCACGCGATGTAAGGGTTATAGGGTCATTTTTGGTTACATTAATGGCATTTTAGTAAGGATCCCTATTTTTTTAAAAATAAAACATAGCCTATGTCACTCGGGAATAGTGTAGCTTGCCAACGGTAAAAGAACTTTTGAAATCGGTCCAGTAGTTTCGGAGCCTATTCATTTCAACTAAACAAACAAACAAACCTTTCCTCGCCACTAAATATATTGGGTCAACGCTTTCCTGTAAACAATATAACATGTTGTTTTATTTTCTGGCAACAAAATAAATTGATTTTCAGGAACTCGACCCGCCTTAGGCGGTTGGCCATGAGAAAAACCGATCCCTACTAATTGAAAGGTTTGACCTTGAGGCTAGTATTCTCAGCGCATGCGATGTAAGGGTTTTAAGGTCATTTTTGGTTACATTAATGGCATTTTAGTAAGGATCCCCATTTTTTTAAAAAAAGAAACATAGCCTATGTCACTCGGGAATAGTGTAGCTTGCCAACGGTGAAAGAATTTTTGAAATCGGTCCAGTAGTTTCGGAGCCTATTCATTTCAAACAAACAAACAAACAAACAAACAAACAAACAAACAAACAAACAAAAAATCAAACCTTTCCTCTTTATAATATTAGTATAGATAATTATTGATATCAAAAAATTATTCTTAAAATCTATACTAATATTATAAAGAGGAAAGGTTTGATTTTTTTTTGTTTGTTTGAAATGAATAGGCTCCGAAACTACTGGACCGATTTCAAAAATTCTTTCACCGTTGGCAAGCTACACTATTCCCGAGTGACATAGGCTATGTTTCATTTAAAAAAAATAGGGATCCTTATTAAAATGCCATTAATGTAACCAAAAATGACCTTAAAATTCTTACATCGCGTGCGCTGAGAATACTATTGATTATAGAATAAAATAATGTACTACGATTTTGAAGAATATATAAATATCTACAAAAAAAGCCGCGACAGTATATGTCTAACTGTTATAGTTACGTCACAATAACTAATTTTTAATTTTTTAAAAGTTTTTATCTTGGTATTATTCCTTATCAAAATAACTTATTTCATAGTCACGACAGATATCACAAATTTAGCATGTGCAATGGGACGAGGCTACTTATAAAGGAATTAAAGGACAATTAAGTTATAGCAACCAATATAACTGAACCACCAGCTGGTCAACTAGCTCATACACTGAGGATACCGATGATCCCAACTGATCTACCAAATCCATTTAAACCGCTTCAATTTCCTATCAAAACATCTTTCGCTTTTACTAATAATAAGTCTCAAAGTCAAACCTTCCAAATAGTAGGGATCGGTTTTCCTCATGGCCAACCGACTAAGGCGGGTCGGAGTTCTGAAAATCAATTTATTTTGCTGCCAGAAAATAAAACAACATGTAATATTGTTTACAGGGAAGCGTTGACCCAATAAATTTAATGGCTTTTGTTATTTTTCTGTAATCCCCGTGCAAAGCCGGGGCGGGCTGCTAGTAAATTATAATAACCTTAAGGAATTTATAGATATCGGAAAAAAATTAATTTTTGGTTAGGTCAGAAATTGTCTATTTTACGTGAATACGCTTGGTAATTCATATTGGATTAAATATCTAATAGTATGTTGTTCTCGTATATATAATCATATGAACTACATTCATGATTATTATACATTCAATAAATACAAATCATAAATGCTCATACACATAATACATGAATTATAACGTATCTGGCAGCCACGTGTTTTTCAGAAGTTCCGGCAATATTATCTACACCCCTTTCTGCCATAGTAAATTCAAAAATACTTGCACTTCACTATAGCAAAATATAATTATGAATATTATAATTTCACAATAACAATATTTTAATTATTGATATTTATAACAAAAAACAGCAATATAAGTAAATCGACACTGATAGAAATAAACAAGCTCAATAAGATATAGATATAGTCGCTTTGCAGCATACTCTATACTCTATACACGTCTTAATACACTCACAACACCAAATTAGAAAGTTGCGCACGATAGGTTGCGCACCAAAAACGTAACGAGGTCATTCGTTCAGTAGATTTCACTCCTTACATTTTTCTCATACCGGGCGCCTTATATCAAAAAGCGATTCTTAAGAAGTAAACTCCAAAAAATGAAACGAGACAAAATCCTAAAAAATCAAACAAACGAAAAATAAGAAAAAGATAACAGTGTTTAAACAGTAGTGCTAGTAATTCATATAAAAATTATATTAAATTGGTTCAATGTTTATTTGAAATAAACGTTTCTGTACTAAAATAAATATAAAATATCATCTTTTATATAAAGTGTCCTTTGCAAGAGCTCTCTAAATAAAAGATTGTAAGATCGAGTTTTTTAACATTTTTCTGTTTACTGCAAGATTATTTTTAGAAGTTTTTTATGAAACAAAATAAGTCAGCTAAATGTCAGTTTCTTAATGCACTTAACTTCCGCAGTTTTTCAGTTTTTTACCATTAATTTCAAATATTCTTTGCGTTAAAAAACTGAACGAAGATGTGAAACAATAGCTTTAATTACACTTTCTCTTTCTCCCAAGAGAAAGAAGGCGTAGCATTTCAATGCAATAAAGAAAATTCTAGTCTTGGGTGCCAGATCCGCGGCGGCATTATTGCATCAGCGTCACATTTCCTTCCCCTATCTCTACCCTTTCTGCCATCATCCAAACATTTAATATCGCCTCCGTTTTCCTCGCACTGTGAACACTGGAGAGATTTCAGACTTTTCGTAGTCAAGTTAAAAAATATAAAAAGTAATCAAACATTAACCCCTTGAGTCGAAAGTTTTTAACTTTCAAATGCCTTTTATATTATTAATTAAATCTGCGGGGTATTCAATTTATGAATAGCAACAATGTTAATAAAATAAAAATATACTTCATATCGTTGATTATAATGATGTTATATACTATAAAAACAATTATGAAATGTGTTGGTTTTTGATCAATATTTTATAATAATTAAACACATTTAAATTATTTAAAATAAAATAATTTTCTATTTTTATAATAAATTAATATCTTTTTTTAGAATGTTACATTTTTTATAAATACAAATGGTTTTACAACATTTCAAATATATAAACATTGATAAATTAACTTCTGTAAAGCTAGAAAGGTCAAGTCGGCAGAATCACTCGTATTATATCTCAAAATTTAGTGCTCATTTAGTGCTGATAACAGATATTTGATGCTGTGATAGGGGGACTAAAAATGAGAACACTGCTAACTTTTTATTAAGCTAGCAGTGTACCATTCGTGACCGCGCTAAAACGGAAACTAATGGAATTAAAAGACGTCACTATTTAGTGCTCAATTAGTGCTGCCAGTATAGCAAAAGATTTTTAAAAAATATTTAATTCCATTAATTTCCGTTTTAGAGTCTTCTTCTCGCTCTTGAGACTGCTGGAGTCGTTATACTAGAAGTAGAGTTGCTTTGAAAAAAATTATTGCTTAAAACTCCTTTACTACAACGACAGCACTATTTTAGCACTAAATAGTGACGTCTTTCAATTCCATTAGTTTCCGTTTTAAAGTCTCTCTCTAGCTATTAAGGCTGCTAGCGTCGTTATACTAGCAGTAGTCGATTTAAATTATTTTTCAAAAATCTTTTGCTTTACTGGCAGCACTAATTGAGCACTAAAATGGTGACGTCTTTTAATTCCATTAGTTTTCGTTTTAGAGTCTTCTTCTAGCTCTCAAGACTGTAGGCGTCGTTATATTAGCAGTAGTTGATTTGAAAAAAAATATATATTTTTCAAAAATCTTTTGCTGTACTAGCAGCACTAATTGAGCACTAAATAGTGACTTCTTTTAACTTCATTAGTTTCCGTTTTAGCGCGGTCACGAATGGTACACTGCTAGCTTAATGAAAAGTTAGCAGTGTTCTCATTTTTAGTCCCCCTATCACAGCACCAAATATCTGTTATCCGTACTAAATTAGCACTAAATGAGCACTAAATTTTAAAATATAATACGAGTGATTCTGCCGACTTGACCTTTCTAGCTTTACAGACGTGATAAATTAGATGAATTGGATAAACCCAATATTTTTTATAATAATCACGTCAAGAATATTTAAATTCCTTTCTGTATCAAGTTTTTCCTGCAACATTCGGTTAAAATACATTGTAATAATCCAGTCGATTAAACTGAAAGATAAAAAAACAAAATCACGTTTTATCGCCTTCTTTTTGCTTTCCCCCACTAATTTCTTTGCAACAGAATTAAAGTTTTCTATAGTCTCGTCTAGTCGTTGCAATCAATCCCAATGTCTTCCCGGCGATTAAACTTTTAACTTTTAAACTGCTGGAAAAATTTTATTTCACTAGATAACACACCTTAATCTGACTTATGGATTATAGGGTAAAAAAGAGAATTTCTAAAAAATATTGTCATTCCATAAATATTGGGTAGATTATATATCATATCAATGTGTTTTTAACACGCTACCTTATAGGTGTATTAATCCTGAATCGTTTATATATTAGGATATACATTTTTGTGAGTGGTACGTGATATTTAGACAAAATTTAATCCTCTAGATATTGATAGAAACTAAGATGATGGATGATGGCATAACTCACTGGTTCCATATTTTTGCACAAACCAAATAAACTGTCAACCTATCGTGCGCTGTTTTACAGAGTTGAATAAACTGAGAATTTTTCCCCTATCCAAGTTGCAATTGCATCGCAGGAATTTTTCGTTTCAGTTGAAGTATGAAGTTTTCGACGATGACATATTTTATAATGTATTCTTGTTCTGAAAAGTTTAAAATAGACTAGTTTCTAACAGATTTAAATTATTAATTAAAGATTTGTAAAAACTATTTTCTTTTGTATCCAAGAAGTCGTCATTAGAAAATTTTATCCAATTTAGGAAATTTTTTTATTTTTCATGACTATCACTCCACTTTACACCGAGTTATTGCACTCAAAGTGACGGTACCTTTTTAAGATCGGTCGAAAAATGAGTTTCGAACAAAGTGCCATTTTGGTAAAACATTTACCGAAACGCATCAATTGTTGAAACAAGTTTATGGTGATGATTGTTTATCTTATAGCCGAGTCGACTAGTGGTTTACACGGTTCAAAGTGGATCATGAGTTGCTGGAAGATGACGAACATGTTTGCCAGAAGAAATTTGTGATTACGCCAGAAACTGTCGAAGAAGTGCGTCTGTTTATTAAAAATGAGCCAAAACCTTTTTTGAGATACATGCAAATAGAATTAAATATCTCCAAAGATTCGATCTGTCGCATTTTTACTGGGAAATTTGGCACAAGAAAGGTGTGTTCATGGCTTGTTCCGCACAATCTTACGGTTGACCAAAAAATGCTTTGAATTCAACATTCGCGAGACATCATTAAAGTGGTAAAAAAAGATCAACCTTTTTGTACAAAATTGTCACGGGTGGCAAAACATGGTGTTTCCAATACCATCTCGAAACCAAGCGTCAACGTTCGACATGGAAGCACCTAAGCGAGCAAAATCCGAAAAAAATCTGTTTGTAAAAGTCAAAAGTAAAACAATATTGATTTGTTTCTACGATTCGAAGAGAATTATTCACAAAGAATTTGTTCCAGTGGAGCAAACGGTTAATGCTGTGTATAATCTTGGTGTTATAAGGCGTATTCCTTGTGTTCGGCCAGAATATCGCAAAGAAGAAAGCTGGAGATTGTTACACGATAAAGCACCATCACATCGATCGACATTTCTGTCCGATCATTTTACAGAAAATGGTATTTTAACCATCAACCACTCCCCATATTGTTCGGATATGGCACCTTGCAATTTTTTTCTGTTGGGTAGACCACATTTGCCCCAGAAGGGACAGCAGTATCCCGACGTGAAGGCCATCCCATAGGCATCGACGACCATTTTCAAGAACATCCCAGTCAATGAGCTAAAATCCTCATTCGAATAACTTGTGAACCGTGCAAATCGCTGTGTTAACTCTGAATGAAACCATTTTGGATAAACTAAATTCCATTAAACTAATTTTCAACTTTTTAATTCGTAGTAAATTAGAATATGCAGTAATTGTTCAGGATCTTTTTACGAAAACGCAAAGAGATTATGTATGTATGTACCTACCGGTTCGGAAAATCCCTGTTCACGGTCTAGGAAGGGAAGAAAAGAAAGATGGGAAAGCAAACCCAGAGGGGAAAACCGCCACAGAAGAAAGTGGTGGTGGCTCACCCAGAGAGACACCTAGCGATGCGGGAAGTATCGGGTCCTTACACGTCGCCGACCTTTATGGCAAAGACTCGGAAAATGAGGCAGCCATCGAGGTCGGACAAGTGCAGGACAAGGATCTCACCCTCGCGGGTGAGTCAGACAGCGACACCCTCGTTGGAAGTGAGGAACGGGACCTCACCTTAGAAGAGCGGTAGGTAAAAAAAAATGGAAATACATATTGCTCAGCCAAACGCCCTTTACGCTAAGGGAGCTTCAGCGGTTATTTCAAGGACGTTTATTAGCAACCAAATGGAAATTGCACTAATTCAGGAACCATGGGTTCGTTAAGGGCAGGTGAGGGGACTTACCAGCAAGGATACAAAGTTGATATACAATTCAAGCTGAACTCGAGTTCAAGAAAGGACGCCAAGAAGTCATGATAGTTTCATGCTACTTTGCAGGCGACGGGACTATACCGCCTCCAGAACTGCAAAAATTAGTTGAATACTGTCATGACTCATAGGATGTGACGCCAATGCTCACAACACCATATGGAAAAGCACAGACACCAATAAAACAGGTGAGCAAATCTTAGAATTTATTCTTAATAATAATCTTATTCTACACAATATAGGGAACACCCCTACGTTTGTAACAAGAATAAGGAAGGAATTGCTAGACATAACACCAAGCACATTCAATCTAAAAGATCATGTAAAAGATTGGATAGTTTCTAACGAACCGTCTCTCTCTGATCACAGATTAATCATGTTCAGATTAGAATGCAATCCTCCTGAACCTATACTCAGGAGAAACCCCAGGAAACCAACTGGGAAAATTATAACACTAATTTGAACAGAAACCTTGCAGGCCTTCGAGCCACAGGGAAAGCCCAAAAACCACCTGGTACTGGAAAATGATCTCAAGCTTAGTGTTAGTTCCATTTATAAACTTATAATGCTATACGTCTCTACATGCCATCTATTCATTTATATCGTAGGTACGTAGCGCGGTGAGCAAATAAGACATAATATTTTAAGTTTAGAGTTACTCGTGTTTTCAATACAATAAAGACGCTAATAGCATGAAATATGGAATATTTTCTCTAAGTATATAAAAACAAACTTTTTCTTACCCACCTATTTTTTTTTATAAATGATGCTTTGTATTTCTACACCAACTGTTTGTTACTAAATAAATAAATAACTTGCTATAAATCGAATTTGGATTATGTTATTTGCGCTTTGATATTCCACGAGATTAAAAAATAAGTTTTCTTTATTTCCTAGCCTATAAGCGTCAATCCATCACGTAAAAGAGTGTTCCGCCTGTGACAACAAAAAAGCTAAATCTGGCGACAGTGCCATTCAAAAAAAAATAATAATAATAAGAAAAATCATGGAAGCAACCGTTGTGTGATTGATTCGAAGTGCCAGTGGAAGGTTTGTCGTTTGTTTGATAAAGACTTTTTTTGTTATGACAGCTCACTTTTGTTTCCTTGATATGTATTTTATTAGTAGATTTCAAATAGGAGTGACTGGAAGCAAAAAAGTTAAAAAATGGATTTATTACATTGCGGTGAGATTGATATTTTGTTAGAATTCAAAAAGTTACAGAAAAATTTGAAGAATAGAACATAAAGCAGAAAAATAACTATTTTATTTTGTTTAATTTGTAAATCCACATGATTATTAACAAATTCATAAAAAATACTATTTTTTCTTACATCTCTGCAACAAAGTATTTTCGTACGCTAAAGAATCAAAAATTTATAGAAATCTAAACAGTAAACCTAAGTTTGGATGCTGATATCAACAATATGGACAATCCTTAAACATAGTCTTTGTATACCGATCTTAAGCTGCATAATAGAGAACTTGGACCTGACGTAGAGTGACCATGTCTCTCTACACTCTAAACTGTCTCTCATTCAAAAAACGTTCTCTAGAGCATAATTTAAAACCTATTCTAGAATCTACGAGGGTTTTGCTCAATCCATCCTTACTAATCCTTCGGGGCATACGGATTAATTTCGTGATCGAGAAACGTTAGAAAAAGTGCAACTGCGCCCAACTAGACTCTCCTCTGGTCATTTTAGGCCCACTTATTAACAAATATCTATCGCAAACCTTACAAAATTTCAAAAAAATGCCTCCGAAGGGATTTAATACTTTCTTTCCAGATTACAAAAGCAGTTTGGGTAATCTTCAAGCAGCGTTTCCATTTAATTCTGACGATCGACTACGAGGACATTCATCAAATTCAAGTAGGAAGTTTTTAGAACCTGTAACAGACAGAGCTTTCTGAATAATAGAGTTTTTGATGTCTGGAACACTTTACCTAACTTAATAATATACTCTGAATGTGTTAATGGTTTCAAAACCAAATTATACTCCTACATATTTGAACCTTTGTTTTTTTTTTTTCATTTTAGCAACTATTTATGGATTTTTCGTAGGCATTGCATTGTGTATTTAATATAGGCTTAATAGGACCTGGTTCCTTACCCTTATCAAATAGAATAATAATATTAATAAAGTTTTTGTAAATTATTGTTTTTCTGTCTAATCACTTTAGAAAGAGGGTTTGTTAAAATGACTAGTAACTATGCGTCAAGTAAAATTTTAAACCTTTTACAGTATTGGAAAAGTTATTTTGTATTGCTATAAATGCATTACCTAAAGACAATGAGATAACTATTATTTTAATCTTTTTGCTTTAAATGTAAAACCCTATTCCTTTTTATACAAGGAAATATATAAATCTTAAGACTTTGTCTTTTTATTCATACCAGCAAAAACTTACCACAAATCCATCACATCCCTCTAATTCCTTTAAGACGTTCCGGGAGCTTTTCCTTCACAAATAATTGCAGAAAAACACAATTTCACACCCCAGTCAGAAACCAAAGAAAGGATTCCCCCATCATAATTCACACTACTCTCCCCTCTCTATTCTAAATAAAATAAAGAAACTGTGTCGGAAACCAAACAGAATGCAATCCGGGTATTGTGTTGGAATCAAAATCCATTACTGAGAAGGGACTGGTAAAAAGAACCTAGCGAAGAAAGGTTGTATTCGTGTTAAGCTGATGTTCAAATAGAAGTTATTGTTAAGGGAGATGCAGGGCATGTTAGTGAATACCGATAGTGGATAATTCCTTCTTTACAGGAAGCCTATAGGGTCGATATACTTGGTGAAACTGATTGTAATTGGGAAGCGAAGATCTTAAATTGAATTTTATGCATTCCATTTACAGTGATTCAATTTATTAAGTTGATTTATAACTATTAAATAATAATAATAACAGTAAAAATAATAATACTTTAAAATAACGAAAATGGAAACTTAACTAAAAAAATATCCTTCGTTACAGAACAATTTACTTCCTGCTGAAACACTGCAACAAATTCGAGAAAAAGTTGTCTTGGACCTCCAACAAGAAAACCACGCCATGGTAGATACTGTAGTTGAAGAGTTTTAAGAGACAACACAAGATAAAAACCACAATGGTAAGGACAAGAAAAAATCCATCTAATCGTGACAAAACACCCGATAACGTCAACAACAACTTAGATATCGGTAAGAAAAGTGTTACAGCCGAACTTTGGAACGGATCCAACACACCGATCAAAATTAACTAAATTAAAGACCAGTAAGAATACCAACAAAATAATCACTGTTTTTAATTCTCTTTTGTAGGACCGCTTATATAACTGTGAGACACTAGAAGAGCTCCACAGTCTCTTCTTCTCTGGAGCAGTGGCAGTGCTTGATAATCATAATCAGCAAATTCAGTTTCCAAATAAGAACCCAGAATAAGACCACAAAGAGCACAAGTTTTATGGGCAACGCCGACTAGAAAGATATATTTATGACATCAGAAGGGAACTGGGACAGTTATTGGAAATCAAAAGGAACCCATGTCCTACTGGACGTTTAACATACCGACCAAGAAAATCTTCTAAAAGAAAATTATTAGCAGCGATTGTCACGTTACATCAAAGCAACATAATTAATTATTTGACTACCTGCCTTTTTTACAGGCAAATAAACCGCAATTCAAACAATACTAATTAAAAGCTTTCGAATAAAGAAGAATTGGCAAACTACTGGTTCTGACATAATCTTTTGAAGTCCTGAAATGGTCTAAGACTAAATTGGAACAAATTCAACGATTAACTCGAACTGTTATGACAAAACCCAAAATTCATCACCCGAAGTCATCTCTCCTTAGGACCACACTACCGTGGTAAGAAGGAAGAAGGGCATCACAAGCACATAAAGACATTACGAAATTTCTTTTTTAGGAAAATCGCAAACATCCAACTTGCATGATGTTGTAGCGAAAACAGATAAGAACTACTGTCCTCTAAACCTCGTAAACGCAGACGTAAATCTGGAAATCGTGGTAACACAATTCAAACAATCGTCATTAAAAGCTTTCGAATAAAGAACAATTGACAAACATCTGGTTTTGACATAACCTTTAGGAGTCCTGAAATGGTCTAAGACTGAATTGGAACAAATTCAACGATTGACTTGAACTATTATGACAAAACACAAATTTCATCACCCAAAGTCATCACTTCTTAGGACTTCACTACCGAGGAAAGACGGAAGAAGAGCATAACAAGCACATAAAGACATCATACGAGATTTATTTTTTAGGAAATCGCAAACATTCAACTTGCATGATGTTGTAGTGAAAACAGATAAGAACTACTCTCGTCTACACGCAAACGCAGACATAAATCTGGAAATTGTAGCAGGAATGTGAAAAGCATTAAAAGTGGGACCAAAAAGCACTACATGGGCGACACCACCATGACCTAAACCAACACCACATTGACAAGAAAGCATCAAATAGGTGGTTTTCTGAGGGCACATTGTGCTCTGAGACAAAAGGATTTATGATTGCAATTTAGGGTAACGTCCCTTATACAAATAATTTTTAACAAATGTGACCAAAACGACGTTTTTTTCGTAATAAAATTTTCTTTTGAGTATACTTTTTAAATTCAAAAAAAAACGAGAGATATCTCGAAATAATTAGTGTTCTAATACATATATAAGTTGTAAGGATCGTATCATGTATTAATAAAAATGTTAATACTTTAAAGTAAACATTTATGCCAACTGTATTATAATAACCGTTTACAAACCAATTTAATTTTTCTTATGTAAATAATTTCATTAGTGGTTACTCTACACAATTTCTTGTTTTAAACAAAGCAGTAATGCAAACTGAAATTTCCACTCTGGACTGTTTCCGCACACATATAGCGTGAACTTTCCTCAAACTGACAAAACTAAGTTTAGTCCAATTATTTGATGAAAGCCAAACGAGTGTTTTCAAATGATTTAATTTGCATAATGTTGTACGGTTGAAGTGTTCAAATCAACTGGTTAAACTGCTTCAAGCAGACTTTAAGCGAAGAGCCCTTTATTTTTGGATGAGTGTTGTTGTTGCATGATTGTTGTAATAATATTGGTAATGTTGATTTAACTGCTAGTTAAATTATGATTTTTGCTTTCGGTTACCAAAAAATTACTGTATCTACGTTAGAATTGAGTTAGTATTTTAAATTATTCACATTCTTGCTGTATACAACTTTTAATATCCACCAGATAAAATATTTAAAAAAATATTGGAAGCAGAACAGATATCTATGTATTTTTAATTAAAAGCATAAACCGTACGCAAACAGTAAATAAAAAAATTTGGAATTTTCTTTAGTTGTAATTTAATCATTTTCAATCATGTTCTTATCGAGATTTGGTCTTTTCGTCTATATTACAAGTAAAAGGGGTTGTTGAGAATAATTTGAAAAATAATGTGACATCATTCTAAATTCAATATGACGCACTATAAAAGATGATGGAATAGTTATTTTTAATACACTTCTACAATATGGATATCAAATGAAAGTGCTTGTTGAGAGTTATTTGAAAAATAATATGTCGTCATTCTAAATCCAATATGACAGACCATACAAGACGATGCAATAGTTATTTTTAATACACTTTTACAATATGGGTATCAAATGAAAGGGCTCTTTAAGAGTAACTCGAAAAATAATTTTACGTCATTTTAAATCTAATATGGAGGACCATACAAGATAGCGGAATATTTCATTATAATCCACTTATTTTTTTTTTAAAGCTCAACCGGGCTTGGAGGCTTAGGGCTTGAAAGATTAGTAACAATTTGTTTTTTATGCATTTTTTACCACTTTCTTCCATTCAATTTTGTCCAATGCTGCTTCTTTCCAGCTTTCAATGTTACTTCTTTGCAAGTCTTCATACTTCTTTCTATCTCCTTCTTGGTCTACCTTTCCTTCTCTTTTGTATTGGCTTTCGTGAGAGTATTATTTTCTTTGTTCATTCTTTCGATGTGTCCTAAATATCATATTGTTTGCGATTTAATTATTGTAGTTATTTTTGGATCTTTATTGTAGCCCTTAAATTACTCTTAGCTAGCTTTTAGGATCGTGCATTCCTTCTGAGTTTCTTATCAATTCCTTCCCAACAATTATTATTGGGCGCCAAGTACAGACAGACAAATAAAGGTGTGAAATCAGTTTTAAATTGTTTATTCAATGATAAAAATTCTAATAGGAAGTTAATTAAAAAAATTAAGTAATTAATTATTTTCTTATCTTTGAATTAAGTGAAGTCTTCTGTCGTAGCTTGCGGAAGCGAGTGTACAATCTGTAGAACAAATTTTGAAGACCTCAGGACTGCAGTACTGATGTTTTCTTATAATAAACGGAGACCACTGGAAAAATTGGTTCGATTGGCAGAAACTGATGTTTTCTTATAATAAACGGAGACCACTGGAAAAATTGGTTCGAATGACCCTGAACTGGTGTTATAGGTGTTTTCGAAATGAAAGCTATGTGGAGAATCACGACCTCTCTAGGGCCCTTCTCAAGATGGCAAAAGCCCAAAAACGAAGGGTGCAGAGAGTTAAGATAAACAACTTATAATTAACAAATTACCATATGAAATGAAAGAATTTAGCATCGAATCTCACGGAGAAACCAAATTTCTCCTACCCAAATCGGATAAAGTAATCGAGTCGACGCAAATAAAATTGATATTTTTAATATTAAATACTCGAGGAGCTAGGCCAACAACGAACGTTACATTATATAATTCTTCTAATTCTTTGTCATTTCTACTTTTCCACTGATCATCTTTTTTTCTATCTCCATACATTGATCTTAGTATTTTTCTCTCCCATCTGTCTAAAAGGTTTATTTCTAATTTGTTGAGCACCGATGATTCGCTGACATATGTAGCTGTAGCCTGATAACTGTGTTGTAGATTCTTGTTTTTACTTTTCTTGACACATGTTTGGATGTCATTAGTTTTCGTAGTGCTCCATACTTTTTGTTTGCTGTTGCTATTTTTGCCTTTATCTCTTGCTCCTATTGTCTCTTTTTGAACACCTACGTAAGTAACTTCTTAAGCTCTTTTGAACATGTATGTTTTTTCTCTGTTTTCTTCTTCTAAAATATGGAAATTAAATAAGAGGGCTTGTTAAGAATAACTCGAAAAATAATGTAACGTTATTCTTTATCAATATCCTTGCAACATTAACGCGCTGAATGATCAGACCTAGCCAAATATCACATTTTTGGCTCATTTTTGATTGCTCAACAACGCTAAAACGTTTTTCTTATAGACACACAAAAAAAAACTAAAACAAACGATTAATTCATATCGTAGCTTTAAGATTTATATTTTCAACTGAATGCTTCCAAAGTGTTGTCTTTTTTGTTTTTTCTGAAACTAATGGAACCAAATTTAGTGTGAAGTAGTAAAGCAACACTGCAACATTTTCTGTTGGACATAATATCTCAAGTAATTTGTTTGGTTAGCAGAATGGCAATAATATATTTACATGGCTGGATGCACTCTAATTCTTGCCGCGACGTCATAAATTAATCCCTCTGTATTTTGGCAGTGACGTATGGTTCTCCATTCAGTAGTTCGGAAGCTAACACATTTACTGGTTTATTTTTATTCTCTTGATTTACAATGTGAACAGACAAGTTTCCAGTTTAAATATTTTTATTGTTTAGCTACAACTCCTGTTGATTTTAAATAAGTTTGAATTTCGTATATCCTGAAGTAGAACCTACTAATCTTTTCAGGGTATGTATAAAAGACGAAGTCAACTTTAACTCAATTTAGCAATTTTGCTATAAAAATCTAAGTATTATTATTATTATTATTATTAAGTATATTACCCGCCTTCAAAAAAAAGATAAGGTTCTTAGTTTCACCTGTATGTATGTATGTTTGTTTGCGATTATCTCGCATTTGGCTGTACCGATTTTGATTCGGTTTTCAGCATAAAATATTTGTTAGACTTTTGGTATTTTAACTGACTTTGAAATAATAAGAAGTTCTGAGTTTCACCTGTAAGTATTTAACCGCCTTTACTAATAAAAAATTGGTGAGAGCAAATGCGCATTCACCATTTATTAGAATAAAGTCCTTTACTTTTTTATACATTTCATTTTGATTTCAAATTGGTATTCGAAAGGTTTTGAATATTATGAATTTGTGTCCACATCTGACAAAAAAATTACTGCCTTCAAAAAGGAAAAATGCACTAAAAAGCAAAAATAAAATCTTTGATTATTGAAAAAAAAAATGTAAACAACCAGGCATCTGATTTAGATTTTCTTGAAGTCGCCTCCAATGGTAAATCACTTGCTAGTTTAATCTCAGCTGGTAAATCTAGATTTCAAATATTGAAAGCCCAATTTAGCAATTTTGTTATAATAATCTAAGTATTATTATTATATTACCCGCCTTCAAAAAAAAGATAAGGTTCTTAGTTTCACCTGTATGTACCTATGTTTGTTCAGGAATATCTCGCGTTTGGCTTTACCGAATTTGATGCGGGTTTCAGCATAAAATATTTGTTAGACTTTTGGTATTTTAACTGACTTTGAAATAATAAGAAGTTCTGAGTTTCACCTGTAAGTATTTAACCGCCTTTACTAATAAAAAATTGGTGAGAGCAAATGCGCATTCACCATTTATTAGAATAACTTTTTACTTTTTTCTACATTTCATTTTGATTTCAAATTGGTATTCGAAAGGTTTGGAATATCATAAATTTGCGTCCTCATAAAATGTAAGCAACCAGGCATCTGATTTTGATTTTCTTGTAGTCGTCTTAAATGGTAAATCACTTGCTAGTTTAATCTTAGCAGGTAAATCTAGATTTCAAATATTGGTAGCCCTATTTAGCAATTTTGCTATAATAATCTAAGTATTATTATTATATTACCCGCCTACAAAAAAAAGATAAGGTTCTTAGTTTGACCTGTATGTATGTATGTTTGTTCGCGATTATCTCGCATTTGGTTGTACCGATTTTGATGCGGTTTTCAGCATAAAATATTTGTTAGACTTTTGGTGTTTTAACTGACTTTAAAATAATAAGAAGTTCTGAGTTTCACTTGTAAGTATTTAACCGCCTTTACTAATAAAAAATTGGTGAGAGCAAATGCGCATTCACCATTTTTTAGAATAAAGTCCTTTAATTTTTTCTACATTTCATTTTGATTTCAAATTGGTATTCGAAAGGTTTTGAATATTATGAATTTGTGTCCACATCTGACAAAAAAATTACTGCCTTCAAAAAGGAAAAATGCACTAAAAAGCAAAAATAAAATCTTTGATTATTGAAAAAAAATGTAAGCAACCAGGCATCTGATTTAGATTTTCTTGAAGTCGCCTCCAATGGTAAATCACTTGCTAGTTTAATCTTAGCAGGTAAATCTAGATTTCAAATATTGGTAGCTCAATTTAGCAATTTTGCTATAATAATCTGAGTATTATTATTATATTACCCGCCTTAAAAAAAAAAGATAAGGTTCTCAGTTTGACCTGTATGTATGTATGTTTGTTAACGATTATCTCGCGTTTGGCTGTACCGATTTTAATGCGGTTTTCAGCATAAAATATTTGTTAGACTTTTGGTATGTTAACTGACTTTAAAATAATAAGAAGTTTTGAGTTTCACTTGTAAGTATTTAACCGCCTTTACTAATAAAAAATTGGTGAGAGCAAATGCGCATTCACCATTTTTTAGAATAAAGTCCTTTAATTTTTTCTACATTTCATTTTAATTTCAAATTGGTATTCGAAAGGTATTGAATATCATAAATTTGCGTCCACATCTGAAAAAAAATTACGGCCTTCAAAAAGGAAAAATGCTCTAAAAAGCAAAAATAAAATCCTTAATTCTTGAAGAAAGTTGTAAGCAACTAGGAGTCTGATTTTGATTTTCTTGAAGTCGCCTCCAATGGTAAATCACTTGCTAGTTTAATCTTAGCTGGTAAATCTAGATTTCATATATTAGTAGCTCAAATATTTTACCAAGATATAAAGTTGCTGGCATTTTTTTTAATTAGGATTTTATTTGTGCTTTTTGTTCCATTTTTATTATTAAAGCTACACCATACTATACAATATAATATCAAAACTTTAATAAAGAACTCCTTTTAATGAAAGCACGTTTTATTTTTTATAAGAATACTGCAGTAGATCCAGCTCGTGATCTAAATATTTATACTTTCCAAA
The DNA here is from genome assembly GCA_964028335.1 of Altica lythri. Classification (NCBI taxonomy): domain Eukaryota; kingdom Metazoa; phylum Arthropoda; class Insecta; order Coleoptera; family Chrysomelidae; genus Altica; species Altica lythri. The sequence goes on from OZ034805.1 coordinate 68,887,436, forward strand.
AAACATCTTCATTCATACGGCTGTTTACGGTTTAGGCTCTTTCTGATCTCCCCACATACTTCGTCTTCTTCCATTTGCCATAAATTCTAATAAAATGTCTCGGCATATACTCATCTCATATGCCTTTTTTCGTGTCGATGGTAGTACAAAGAAGCAATAAAAAATGTATCATTCGGAAGCCGGATATCAAAGAAAAGACATATTTGTATGAATTAATTAAACATAAATTCCAACAACAAAATTGTCTCTATTTGTATGTTAAAATATTGAAATTGTAGGGATATCTACCTATGCTACCCACTAGTCTTAATGGTTGTCAATTTTGATTAATAGAGAATAAACTATTGTCAAACATACATGGTATATTTAATACTATTTCTAAGTTATCATGGCGCAGTCAGTAGGATACGAACCTAAGGTGTAGGGATATTTACCTATGCTACCCACTAGTCTTAATGGTTGTCAATTGTGATTAATAGAGAATAAACTATTTTCAAACATACACGGTATATTTAATATTATTTCTAACTTATCAGAAATGTGTGTTGAAGAAATACAAAAAGACAATAGGATAGACCTTTGTTGAGAAGTCAATGGAGTGTGTAGAACAAAAGTTTTATCCGTATACTGTTCAATTCATACTACATTTAGTATTATTTTTTAAAAAGCTATAGAGTAGTACATTTTATCAATCATCGCTTTACAAAATGTTATAGCATTTGGCAACCGTGCGTGAATAAAAATTTAATGAGACTCTTTCATTTCAAAATTGGTGCGTAGCGGCTATATCAACACTTAAATATACATGACAACGGTCGGGTTTTGTTTCGATGTTAAGTTCGAATTGGATTCTGCCTGTATTTGTTTTCCCTTTACAAAAAAAAAAATCTGCTATACCTAGGGTCAATAGACCCATTTTGAATGCCGACTACAACGTTAGGATATTTTAAATTTATAGATTGGCTAGACAAAATCGACAAGAGCTTTTATGTTATTTATACATGCAGATTATAGAAACATTAAGTATTTACAATAATGTGGTAGATATGTACTAAAAATGTTTACAAGAGCAAATTCTTAGTAAAAAGATATTCAGCAAAGAGCTCGTTTTCGACATTGTCATGTAAATAAATATTTCGCTCGTATCCTTTATGCTACAAAATTCTATGGAAAACCGATTTGATGAAATAGGTCGATTCTGTTTATCACTTCATTAACCACACCTAAAAATACTTTTACATCAATAAAGAAACCTGGACTAGTTGAGAGCGAGCTAAAAGCAAAATCCAAAATCCTAAATTTGTAGGCGGACTGTCAGTGGTCAACCGGCATGAAATTGAGTTGAGAGGACATTTCTCAACCAGTCCGAAACAAGCCACAACTCCAAACCTGTGACATACTACGTTGAATTCGTCAAAAACTTTGGATTATTTCTACATTATTCAAAATGTTAAAGTTTCGCTTGACAGGTTTTGTGTATCTGAAAGTAAAAGGGAGCGACAAAATGTTGGACTCACAGAAACAATTTATTCTTAAATAAGTCGAACTGACTTTTATTAAATATTAGATAATCAATTTCTTATAAAAGGAAAAAGTAATTGTTTAACTTAAAAAATGGTACAAAAAGCAAAATTACTACTAAGCATTCAAAGCTTAGTTGTTAGATCGTTGCCTCGTAGAGGCAATGGTTGTGGATTCGAGTCCTGGTGTATGCGACATTTTTTCAATTTCTCATTAATGTCAGTTAATATTTGTATACTTTCTAAAATTCAAATAACCTCATAAGAGATAATTCAAATAATCCTTTACTAATGGTCAATTTCTTATCGACAAAACATATATTTTTATACAAGGTGATTTTAATTTTTGTCAATTTCAATTTAAAGCCAAATGTATAAAATTTTAGCTGATCCTTATTTCATATATAACAACTTACATTGTTACCTTTAAAACGGCGCTACTGTCTCGTTCTTAATTTAAAACGCTAAACTTTTTTCGTTTTCTTCAGATGACAGTTTAATATTCTTAAGTCGCACAGAGGAATGGCTAACCCTGATTTCATAACTAATCCAATTGGGGGTCGAAAAATGGAGAATCTCAAGAAATTCCTCAATATCTACCCTCTTTGGATCTGGCCAAATTGCCAATCTAATAACGAACTGTTTTAGGAGACACTTCATTAAAAATATTTGAGATGGTTTCGAAGATGATTTTTTTTATGGAAAGGATGTTTTCGGTTTATTAGTTATATTTAAAAAAAAAAAAAATTGTGTGTCAGCTCCGACGCACGACTGGAGTTTACTCCTTAAGTACGATTGTCAAAAATTAATTTTTGGTTAGGTTAGAAATTGTATATTTTACGTGGATACGCTTGGTAATTCATATTGGATGTAATATCTAATTGTATGTTGTTCTCATATACATTAATGATTATTATACATTTAATAAATACAAATCATAAATGCTCATACACATAATACATGAATTATAACGTACCTGGCAGCCACGTGTTTTCAGAAGTTTCGGCAATATCAATATCAATCAATATCAATATCAATCAATCAATACATAGTATAAAACAAAGTCGCTTTTTCTGTCCCTATTTCCCTTTGTATGCTTAAATCTTTAAAACTACGCAACGGATTTTGATGCGGTTTCTTTTAATAAATAGAGTGATTCACGAGGAAGGTTTATATGTATAATAACATCCATTAAATAGTGGAGAAATACTGTTATTTTTGAGGTTTCTAATGTGATGTCGTTAATTATCAATTTTTTTCCGCTTACATTGCAAACGCAGGCTGAACCCTACGAGATTTATCAAAATAATGTACCAATTATTTGTACACATTGAAAAGGTCAACAGAAAACTCCGCGATGGTATATGTCTATCTCTTATGAATATCCCACAATAACACTTTTTTGTCATTTACTTTTTACGACAAATAATGGCTAAATTTCGAAGCGATTTTAACCAATACAGCATTAATCCTTATCCAATTAAATAGCTTAAATACATTGTTGATTTAAATGAATATTTTCGAAGATATTGCAGATTTAAAATTGCGGGACGTAGCGCTTGCGGTGGTACTGGCCAGCAGGGGTGGCGGCAACGGAGGCCGCGATTTTCCTTATAGCACTTTGAATTTTGCAGCGATCGGACGCGTTTATTACGAAATTAATCATTATGACGCTACCCTAAGGTGGCGCAGTTGAGGTGTTATAAATTTACACCTGTAAGTACTATGTCGTCACCGTAAGGTAGCGCAGTTGATATCTCATATATTTAAAAGAGCAAAACTTACTTACCTAAGAACTATGACGCCACCGTTAGGTGGCGCAGTTAATATATAATATACCTAATCCATAATTTACAAAGTACTATAAATAATGGTAAAAACTGGTAACTAACGAGAAAATCGTAAAAATAAAAATAAAAATTGGAAAAAACATTAGTGTTAGGCGATGCAAAGTTCGCCGGGTCCGCTAGTTATCTACAACCCTTTCTGCCATAGTAAATTCATAAATTCTTGCACTTCACTATAGCAAAATGTAATTATGAATATTGTAGGTGTAGGTATCGGGTGGATTCTAACTGTTTCTTTATTACTAAGTAATTATTAAATCACCAATAACTTTAATTTTATTCAATTTTACGTTAACAATCATTTGACATTAGACATTACTTCTACATGACATAACTACTCATAACTACTGACAAAACTGACTTTTTACAAGTCTTCTTCTTTTTTTTAAGTTGCCTTTTACATTTAACTTCCCCTACAAATATTATAATTTCACAATAACAATATTTTAATTATTGATATTTATAACAAAAAACAGCAATATGAGTAAATCGACACTGATAGAAATAAACATGCTCAATAACATATAGATATAGTCGCTTTGTAGCATACTCTTAATACACTCACAACACCAAATTAGAAAGTTACGCATGATAGGTTGCGCACCAAAAACGTAACGAGGTTGCGTACGATAGGTTGCGCACCAAAAACGTAACGAGGTTGCGCACTATAGGTTGCGCACCAAAAACGTAACGAGGTCATTCGTTTAGTAGATTTCACTCCTCACATTTTTCTCATACCGGGCGTTTTATATCAAAAACCGATTCTTAAGGAGTAAAATCCAAAAATTCACTTTTGATTTTGTGGATATACGACATCTTTATAAATGCTATATTAACGTTTGTTTATAAAATTTACAGAGTCTAGATTCTAGTAGATTATCTTACTGACTTTTATACTTGGTAGTTCTTCTAGTTCTTACTTTATTGTGTAAGTGCGCCTCTGATTTTTTTACACTTCCAATTACGCTGATTGGGACTTCCTCTTTTCCACATGTAGAATATAGCAAGTAATTATTCAAACTCGCTGCGTTAGGTTATATAAAAAAAAGTAGGTACAGAGCTTTTGAGTACGGGCAGTTTCTCCCCTTTCTGACTGCAGATTTCTGCTTTAAAAGCTCTTCAGATTTGTATTTTTAATTAAAAAGCAAGGCATTTTATTCGTTTGCCTCCCTTTCACAAATAAAACGCGACTATTATCCTGCTTTACTGGGTTAGTGTGGATAGAATTTATTTATACGTTTTCAAAGTGCTGGCAAATAAATTTTAAGATATTTATCTTCTACGCTCATGAATGTAATGTTAAAAGTATATAGCAAGCCGTACTTACACATACGTAGTATTATTATTCCACTTGTGTGTAAACTGTGATTTACCACTAATATTATGTAATATGCTTTTGCTTTATAGTAAAAAGATTCCGTAAATGCTCAAATCTGGTTTCATATATTTTTCAACAACACTTTTAAATGGTATTATGGGAACGAAGTTCCTTTTCGGGCGTTACGACCAGTTACGACTGAGAGTAGAGGCTAGCCGGAAAAAATTCAGACCAAAATATGTCACGACACGACACGACACACGCATGTTTCTCTGTCTGTCTCTCTCTCTCTCATAGATAGATATATTACAATTAAAAAGACACTAATTATTATATTTTATTTCATCCTGTTTTAATAAATTAATAAATTCATAAACATTTTAAAAATAGTTCGTAACTTGACTAGTTAGGTACGTCAAATTACCTTAACTGTCAGTTACTGTCAAATATTTTAATTTTAAAATTTTGTAATAAATTGTTAATTCCTGTTTTAAATTAAAATAAAATAAAAAGTAATTCTAGGGAGATGTATGTCATCTAAACCTCTGGTATTGTATAAATGGACACTTGTGTTAAAAGAAACGAACTGTTGAAAATATTCAGGTGATAATGGATTTACTATTTTCTATTTTGCTTTGAACATTGTAGTGTCGCGACTTTGTTAAGTTTATACCGGTTTTTGTAAATAATAAATAATAAAATAATAGAAAATAATAACAATAATGTATCCTGACAGTGTTTCTACACAAGTTCCGGATATTGCTGATAGAGTTAGGTAAATAGAGATTTTATACAGACAATAATAAATGATTATGTATGTATAAACACTCTGTTGTGTTTACAAATTACAATTCCTTCACTTATTAATCGAAAGGTACTTCGTTCCATCCGGGTGTCCCTTGACACCTCTCACTTTTTTTTTATTATTTATTTTGCTGATTCTTTAATGACAAACAAGCTATGAAAAAAATCGTAAAAGCCTGTCACACTTTGATTTTTTGTTTTTATTTGTGTACTAGTTTTGTCAATCACCGTTATATAGTCTGTTTTATCTTTTAGCCTAGTGTAAATATTCCTGACGCAATATGGAGATTTATTGGTTATTCTTATATTGGTTTATTCAGAAAATGAGTTGATGGGTAATCTTCTTTATGACAAATTCTATAAGTAGGTATTACGAACATTTTTTGCTTTTTATATAGGTACAATAGAATATTATGAAAACGATATAGTAGATATAAAGCAATGCCTTATAATTATTTTTTTCTTTTGATCTAATAATAAGACATTGCGCTTACATGTTATATCCTTCAAAAAATCTTTCTCATAAATTTACTCATATTAACTGCCATAAATATCAAGAAAAGCTGTAGAATAGCATACACTGGCGAACTACTCGAGAGAAACCCTAATGTAATTTCAGTCTGACTTTGATAGAATTGGATCATTCTCTTTTCTGGAAGCTTCGGGGCCTTACACCATAAGCATTTTCAGTAATTTCTGAAGGAATCGCGACATTATTTTCTGAAATGGCGGCAGTAAATGTGTAAGTATCTTATCCAAGCGCATTATATTTCCGAATTCATGTTTTTTACAGCAAAAGAAATGTTTTTTCAACTTTTTTACTGCTATAAATGGGTTAATATAAAATATATCAATGGATTTAGAACTACGAGTTTTTTTGTTATCGATATTTTTATCTAAAATAATAACGATAACATTTATGTCTGTTATTTATTTAATAGTTAAAAAATAATGCTTGAATGAAATAAACCTTTATATTATTTTATACTTATGCTTTTAAAAAATCTCAAATCTATTCTAAATTCAAAATAATTAAAAAAAAAGTGAGAGGTGTCAAGGGACACCCGGATGGAACGAAGTTCCTTTCGATTAATTAGTGAAGGAATTGTAATTTGTAAACACAACAGAGTGTTTATACATACATAAGCATTTATTATTGTCTGTATAAAATCTCTACTTACTCCATCAGCAATATCCGGAATTTGTGGAGAAACCCTGTCAGGATACATTATTGTTATTATTTTATTATTTATTATCTACAAAAAACCTGTATAAACTTTTAACAAAGTCGCGACACTACACTGTTCAAAGCAAAATAGAAAATAGTAAATCCATTATTACCTGAATATTTTCAACAGTTCGTTTCTTTTAGCAAAAGTGTCCATTCATACAATACCAGAGGTTTAGATGACATACATATACCAAAAATTACTTTTTATTTCAATTTAATTTAAAACAGGAATTAACAATTTAATACAAAATTTTAAAATATTTGACAGTAGCTAAACGTACCTAACTAGTCAAGTTACGAACTATTTTTAAAATGTTAATGAATTTATTAATTTATAAAAACAGGATGAAATAAAATATAATACTATTATAGGTACTTATTTTTTTTCTACAGTATTTTCGTTTTAATTGTATTTTTATTAGTATTTATCTATATGAGGGTTTCCTATTTAAATAAAGATATATCTATCTATGAGAGAGAGAGACAGACAGACAGAGAAACCTGCGTGTGTCGTATCGGTCGTGTCGTGTCGTGACATTTTTTGGTATGAATTTTTTCCGGTTAGTCTCAGTCGTAACGCGCGAAAGGGAACTTCGTTCCGAATATAATCCATTAGTTGTGTTTAATATATATAATTTGCTTGCTTCACAATAATGTTGTAGTCGAATTACTGGATTGTTTAAACGATTTTTTTATGCAGTGACGAAAATTGTATAGAAAATTTAATTTACCTTTAATCGTTGAGTGTAACTTCAAACAAAGAATGCTTTGCCTCTCAATATCATTAATTATTTTTAGTTTTTGTTACACCGGAGCTATTATCTGCTATCCAGATTTTTGAAACATGATCAGCATTACAAAAACAAAAGGTTTTTTTTTATCAAAGCCTGTAATAAAAGTTTTAGGTATTCGGTTACGGAACATTTAATCACATTCCGAACAATGGAACGTTTCGAAATCATTATCGTAGAGTATTTATCTTAAAAAGGGTATTTTACTTATTACGGCATTTGTCATTTGTAATTTTGGCAAAGTTGCAATCCACCAATTTATCGAATTATTATGTTATAGTATTGTGACTTTCAACCGTGCTTTAGCATTTCGTTCTATGAAATATTTTTGGTTTATTGCTCCATAAAACTTAATAATGGAGGTAATAAAGCACTAAAATCTGTCTGACCTCCAAAATTTAAACGGCAAGACGGATTTTAATTATTCTTTTTGTATTTGTAATTTTGGAGAAGTTGCAATGGGCGCATTCACCAAATTTTTAAATTATTATGTTATAGTATTGTGACTTTTAACCGTGTTTTAGCATTTCGCTCTGTGAAAGATTTTTGGTTTATTGCGTCATAAAACGTAATAGTGGAGGTAATAAAGCACTAAAATCTGTCTGACCTCTGAAATTTAAACGGCAAGACGGATTTTAAATATTCTTTTTGTATTTGTAATTTTGGCGAAGTTGCAATGGGCGCATCCACCAATTTTTTAAATTATTATGTTAAAGTATTGTGACTTTTAACCGTGTTTTAGCATTTTGCTCTGTGAAAGATTTTTGGTTTATTGCTTCATAAAACGTAATAGTAGAGGTAATAAAGCACTAAAATCTGTCTGACCTCCGAAATTTAAACGGCAAGACGGATTTTAATTATTCTTTTTGTATTTATAATTTTGGCGAAGTTACAATGGGCGCATCCACCAAATTTTTAAATTATTATGTTATTTATTGTGACTTTTAACCGTGCTTTAGCATTTCGCTCTGAGAAAGATTTTTGGTTTATTGCTTCATAAAACGTAATAGTGGAGGTAATAAAGCACTAAAATCTGTCTGACCTCCAAAGTTTAAACGGCAAGACGGATTTTAATTATTCTTTTTGTATTTGTAATTTTGGCGAAGTTGCAATGGGCGCATCCACCAAGTTTTTAAATTATTATGTTATAGTATTGTAACTTTTAACCGTGTTTTAGCATTTCGCTCTGTGAAAGATTTTTGGTTTATTGCTTCATAAAACGTAATAGTAGAGGTAATAAAGCACTAAAATCTGTCTGACCTCCGAAATTTAAACGGCAAGACGGATTTTAATTATTCTTTTTGTATTTGTAATTTTGGCGAAGTTGCAATGGGCGCATCCACCAAATTTTTAAATTATTATGTTATGTATTGTGACTTTTAACCGTGTTTTAGCATTTCGCTCTGTGAAAGATTTTTGGTTTATTGCTTCATAAAACGTAATAGTGGAGGTATTAAAGCACTAAAATCTGTCTGACCTCCGAAATTTAAACGGCAAGACGGATTTTAATTATTCTTTTTGTATTTGTAATTTTGGCGAAGTTGCAATGTGCGCATCCACCAAATTTTTAAATTATTATGTTATAGTATTGTGACTTTTAACCGTGTTTTAGCATTTCGCTCTGTGAAAGATTTTTGGTTTATTGCTTCATAAAACGTAATAGTGGAGGTATTAAAGCACTAAAATCTGTCTGACCTCCGAAATTTAAACGGCAAGACGGATTTTAATTATTCTTTTTGTATTTGTAATTTTGGCGAAGTTGCAATGTGCGCATCCACCAAATTTTTAAATTATTATGTTATAGTATTGTGACTTTTAACCGTGTTTTAGCATTTCGCTCTGTGAAAGATTTTTGGTTTATTGCTTCATAAAACGTAATAGTAGAGGTAATAAAGCACTAAAATCTGTCTGACCTCCGAAATTTAAACGGCAAGACGGATTTTAATTATTCTTTTTGTATTTGTAATTTTGGCGAAGTTGCAATGGGCGCATCCACCAAATTTTTAAATTATTATGTTATGTATTGTGACTTTTAACCGTGTTTTAGCATTTTGCTCTGTGAAAGATTTTTGGTTTATTGCTTCATAAAACGTAATAGTAGAGGTAATAAAGCACTAAAATCTGTCTGACCTCCGAAATTTAAACGGCAAGACGGATTTTAATTATTCTTTTTGTATTTATAATTTTGGCGAAGTTACAATGGGCGCATCCACCAAATTTTTAAATTATTATGTTATTTATTGTGACTTTTAACCGTGCTTTAGCATTTCGCTCTGAGAAAGATTTTTCGTTTATTGCTTCATAAAACGTAATAGTGGAGGTAATAAAGCACTAAAATCTGTCTGACCTCCAAAGTTTAAACGGCAAGACGGATTTTAATTATTCTTTTTGTATTTGTAATTTTGGCGAAGTTGCAATGGGCGCATCCACCAAGTTTTTAAATTATTATGTTATAGTATTGTAACTTTTAACCGTGTTTTAGCATTTCGCTCTGTGAAAGATTTTTGGTTTATTGCTTCATAAAACGTAATAGTAGAGGTAATAAAGCACTAAAATCTGTCTGACCTCCGAAATTTAAACGGCAAGACGGATTTTAATTATTCTTTTTGTATTTGTAATTTTGGCGAAGTTGCAATGGGCGCATCCACCAAATTTTTAAATTATTATGTTATGTATTGTGACTTTTAACCGTGTTTTAGCATTTCGCTCTGTGAAAGATTTTTGGTTTATTGCTTCATAAAACGTAATAGTGGAGGTATTAAAGCACTAAAATCTGTCTGACCTCCGAAATTTAAACGGCAAGACGGATTTTAATTATTCTTTTTGTATTTGTAATTTTGGCGAAGTTGCAATGTGCGCATCCACCAAATTTTTAAATTATTATGTTATAGTATTGTGACTTTTAACCGTGTTTTAGCATTTCGCTCTGTGAAAGATTTTTGGTTTATTGCTTCATAAAACGTAATAGTGGAGGTATTAAAGCACTAAAATCTGTCTGACCTCCGAAATTTAAACGGCAAGACGGATTTTAATTATTCTTTTTGTATTTGTAATTTTGGCGAAGTTGCAATGTGCGCATCCACCAAATTTTTAAATTATTATGTTATAGTATTGTGACTTTTAACCGTGTTTTAGCATTTCGCTCTGGGAAAGATTTTTGGTTTATTGCTTCATAAAATATAATAGTGGAGGTAATAAAGCACTAAAATCTGTCTGAACTCCGAAATTTAACCGACAAGACAGATTTTAATTATTATTCTTTATGTATTTATGGTTCCTTCAGAGTGTCAAGGAACTTTGTGACCCTATGCGATCATGTTATATTGAAAAACTGCGTTCGTGCATACAAAAAACGTATTTTTAAAATAAATTGTATCCAACTTTTTAACTTCTTTGATATGTATTAATTGATATACACAAACATTTTACTCTATTCGTATTTGTTTTAGACGAAATTTGTAAATATTGAATATTTCTAATTCTATATATTTTCCACATCATTTTATTTGATAGTTTTATCAACTTCACAATTTTAAGTTTACCTTAGCAGAATGAAATATTAATAGACATTAAATTTATCTAAAAAGATTACACTAAGACCCATTGTTCTCCAAACAATCCTATTACCTTAGATCCCTTTTTTAAGTGTCACTTTCTATATGAAATTATTTTACTATGACAAAAAAATCATGACGTTTATGTACAATAAAAGTTTTGTTTTAAATTTTGTTTGGCCAAATACCATGATTGATTTTATTTGAAAAACATCAAAGTATTCTTTTGTAATTTAGTTAAAGAATTCTGTAAAACTGTGTGGCGTTTTATAAAGAAGCTAAATAGGAATCAATCGATATTTTGTGTACAGCAAAGAATGGAGCGCGCGGGCTCAATTAGAATATTTGTGAAGCTTTATTAAATTTTTAAGTTAAAGAAAATCGATCAATGGATATAATGCTTTTTTGAATCAAGACTTTAATAAAGATCAGAGGTTTTTAGAGGTTTTAAATGTGATATTGAATAAAGTGAATTTTATTAACCATCTTAATAAAAGTTTCACAAGGAACTAGAAGTTAGTCGTCAATCAAAAAGTTTCACAACTTTATAATAAAAATCAGAGAAACGCCATAACCAATGATATCCCAAAATATGATAGTTTATCAGAGCATTACCGCTTTAGCTGCCTAGAGAATATTTTGGATAAACGATCCAGAAAGAAGCGAGACGGTTGTTAACAAACAGGATTGGATTGGGGAAATTTTTTGAGACTTTTTGTAAATTTACGGAAGTAATCACAAAAAAAAGAAAACCTCATAAGAATACCTATTAATAACTAATTTTAATTTAAAATTTAATAAATTTACTTATACCGAGGTCTTTATGTGATACCTTTAACCAGAAGGTATATTTTCACAATGGTTGCAATAAGGTAATGTTCCTAAAATTGGTAAATTGGTAAATTTTATTTAACATGATTACTGCCTGCATAAGCATAATTTAATGAGGTTTCTATACTCATAGTAGTAAAAAAATGCTTTCAAACTTAATAAACTAAACACGAATATTTTCTTTAACTACTTGCTAGCTAAGTAAACTTTATATCGCCTAACAATCAATGAATATCTTGTTACTTTATATTAAAACTTAGCTGACCTGGCTACCTTTGTACTGTCAAACACTAATGTCTTTTTCTCATTTTTCGTTTTTAGGATATTGTATCGTTTTTTTAATGCTGTTTTGTTGTTTTGTCGTTTTCATCAAATTTTTTTGTTAGTTTTCAGGGTTTTACCATTTTGATGATATGCTGATATCAACTATGCCACCTTATGATGGTGTGATATTACTTAAGTAAGTAAGAATTGCTCGTTTAAATATATGAGATATTAACTGCGCCACCTTACAGTGACGTCTTAGTACTATACCTAATTAATGAAATAAAAATTCTTCGTTTAAATACATGAAATATCAACTGCGCCACTTTAAGGTGGTGTCATAGGAGTTCATTTTATTTGATACATTTAAATGATTCACATAAATTGACATAACTGCAGATGACCTACTTTGGCACCGATATTGAACTTACCATCAACAAAATGAGAAGACGAGCGTCCCTTCTGCGTGGTAGACTCCTAAGATGCCACTCCAAAACTCTACTTTATACCTGCAAAACTTTTATTTGACCTCCTGTCAATTATAAGACTGTGCCATACTCTTCTCCTCCTCAGAGACTTCTTCATTGGCTTCTTGTCACAAAGGAAACCATTCTCCGCAAATCTAAAACTTACACCACCTTTACCAAAGCAGCCTTGTCTATCAAAATACAAAAATACTTTCTCTTACAATAAGTGTTATCGTCATATTCAGGACGATCGCCAGAATTAAATGTTTCAAAACCGACTAAAAAGCATCTGCAATGCTTTATTTACATACCTATATGTAGTAATATTAAGCTACCCATTCCATGGTGTGTCCTGTGCGTTCGTATTTTTTTCTTACAACAGGAATGGGATATATGCCATGTAATTTACTATACACGTTCATCCGTACTCTAAACAGGTCTCATAAAAAGCATTCCTTGAAAAAGAAAGCAAATTTTATTTAAGGGTCCTGTATACAGATATTACTTTTGCATTTAATATTAGCGAATACACATTTTCTTTGTTCGAATAGATTCAACAAATCAATTTACGTACCAATACTCTTACGTCAAGTATTCTGGCTATATGCATAATGGATATTTTTCCTTCCAGGGGCTTAATCGAAACGGATCATAACCATTCCGCTGTCTTAGATTTCTATAACATGACAGGATAATTCTCTTTTCCATTCGTTTCGATTCTTATTACAGAAGAAATAGCCCGACACCCGATAGGATTTGCACAATGAATGGAAAATCATATTTAGTATAGCTTGGTACTTAGTGAAACTTGGTATAGTCCGGACGCTAGTGGGGTTCAACATGCACTTCATTAACCCTTTAGTTTTGTTTATTTTCGTACGTTTTTTGGGTTGAACAATCCAATTTTCGAGGAAACCGGGCAAAAAACGTTTTTTAAAAAAAATCTATGGGACCACACGGACACTCTACTCTTTTAAAAGCAAAAAGACTTTTTTAAACCGGATTATCAATAAAAGAGATATGCCGTAACATACATAAAAAATACGGTCGAATTGAGAACCTCTTCCTTTTTTTGAAGTCGGTTAAAAAAGTCTCTTATTGATAATTACAATGTAATTTTAAAGTACCATTAAGTTTACATAATAAAATAGTGAGCATTAAATCTATGACTCTATATCCAGAAGTACAAAAATGGTTGGTGGAAAATCAAATATTTGTGACAAAATAAGATTACTACCCAGGTCTATAGAAACTTTGTATAAAAAATGACTCACAAAAAGAATAAAACTGAATCTCAAGAAGCATGTTTTTTATTGCTTACAGCTGGAAACTAACTTCTCAAGATGAATTGACAATTCTATTAGAATATCCTATTTTTTGCAAATTTCTATTCTGCCTTTAGAAGTAAGACGATGAGCAACCTGATATTGATGTTCGAGAAAAGAGCGATAGTGAAAGCTAAAGAGAGGAACAAATAAAAAAAGTGGAGCTGATTGATGGGAGGGGTTCGTGAGGTCAACTCTTGATGGATGGAGCTGTGGTCAAACTAGGAAGCTGACGTATAGTAGAGCTTTGAGTTTTTCATCGTAAAACGTAAATTTTCCACCACCGGTCAGTATCAATTTAAGAAATATTGCTTCTATTAAGTATTTAAAATCTATCAAGATATTTTTTTTGTTTTAGTAATAAAAATGTCTTATCTATTTTTTTAATTTTAAAGTTGATTTATCTATTACCAGGGTTGTCTTTTTAGTTTTGCATATAGAAATAAAGACAAAATGTATAAAATTGCTTTTTAAAATGTGTGCCCCCTAGATTAATACTTTTTTATACGTTTAAACCAATTGGTAAAACAGTTATTTCAGTCTTCAAGCAACAATTGCAAAATCGCTGTTATAAAGACATCGATGGCTTCTTCTGGCGACTGGAATCGCTGCCCACCCATTGTATTCTTGATCTTTGGGAATATGAAGAAGGCGTTGGGACTAAGTTTGGGACTATACGGTAGATGGTCTAAAAATTCGATGTTTTGAGGCTTCAAAAACTCGATTGGCTTTTGTAGGATAATTCGCCGTAGTGTGTTGCTTCGTCCGAGATTCGGAATAACGTCTGGGAAACAAATGTTTTATACTAATCAAAAGTAATCGTTTTTTTCGACCATTTTCTTTGACATACTTCGAGAACGGATAAATTTTGTTGGTTTTTTCTCATTGTGAAACACCCACAGAAAAAATTGCCTCTAACTCTCAGTTTGATACACGGTGGTCATCCTTAATTAGCTTACGAACCGCATGTTTTGATGTGTGACTGCAATTTTGGGTGGATCTAGCCTGGATTCTTCTCTGAGTTTGGAGCAACCACTTTGCAATTCGCAATAGCAGCGGAAAATGGTTGACTGGTGTGGTACTTTATTTCCATAGCAATTTCTCTCTGCGACTCAACAAAAGCCTTTGACTGTGTCTGTCACGACATCCTACTCTACAAATTACACTAGTATGGGATCAGAGGTATTCCTCTGAAGCTTATATATACTTTTTTATGTGGTAGACAACATGTGGTAATGTCTAAGGCTCATCACTCTAATTTTCAATCTATAAAACATGTTTTGGGACTTCTTTTGTTTATGATGTAAGTCAACGATTTGCCTAATTTTATGTCGCCATACAAATCTAGGTTATATCAGGAAAAATAAATAGGACCTACAAATGTATTACGAAGAAATTAGTAATAAATCTAGCATATGGTTTGTTGCAAACAAACTCCGATAAAACACTAACAGTGCTTAAGTCTGCAAATTATCAATATAATGATTTAAATAACAAAGAAGCTGTTAAACTATTGAGAATAATAATAGATGATCCACTGAACTGGTGAGCTCATATCTCACAACTAAAGAAAAAGCTTTCAAGTTCATTATTTGTTATTCGCCAACTTGCAAGGGTTATTAATTTTAAAACATTAAAAATGGCATATTTTTCTTTATTTTACTCCCATAAGCTATGGGTTAAACATATAGGGCAATTCAATAAATGCAATTTAAATTTGAAGTCTGATATTCACAATACGCGAAACTGGCAGTACTTACGAAAAAATCGCCGTATATTGCATCTTTCAGATAAAAATTAAACAGCTGAGCTATAATAGTTTCAAAAAAGTTGTGAAAAAATATCTGCTAAAACATTACTTTTACAGATCAGAAGAATATAAGACCCACTGCAGAGCATCCACTGATATCCATTCTTGTTTGTTACGTTATTTTATTCTTTTAATGTTAATTTATTGTTTTTAGTCATTTACTATTAACCTTTTTTTTTAAGATTTTAGAATATTTGCCACGTATTTTAATGAATTTAAAAAAAAAATCAAATTTTGAATAACAAATAAATCAACTAAAAAGAATTTAACTAAATAAATTCAACTCCAGCTGAGTTCGGTGGTGGTTTCTCTACTGGCAAATTATGCCCAGCTCAGCCGTAGAGGGTAAGTGCCAAAATAAAGTGAGTGCGCCACCGATTTGGTACGGTTAAAATCGGAAACCCCTGATGTCCCAGGCACCACTTCACCCACTGGAGATAATTAAATAAATTCAAAATTTTACCCAGAACTATTTGATTTGTACAATAAAAAAAAACGATAAAGTGAGCTAAATAAAACAGAATATCAACTAGACCCTTCTTTAATGAAAATATTAAGAATTACAAAACTGTCAAGCCTCGTGCTTGACAACGCTATTGAAATTTATATAAATAAAAAAAAAGAATATATGAATTATATTAAAAGAGAATTTTATCACAAAATGTGTGATCACACGCAATATAAAAAAAATATACAAGAAAAATAACTCTTAACTAACTAGTTACGACTTAATCTAATATAGCTTATCTGTTAAACTAAATAAGTTTCCGCAGTCCTCGGCTTCTTCAATACTTAGGCCGGTACCAAAAATCAAGCCTGTTCTCTAGGGCTTAAGCCTGTATCTAGGACTTATGCCTGTATCTAGGACTTATGCCTGTATCTAGGACTTATGCCTGTATCTAGGACTTATGCCTGTATCTAGGACTTATGCCTGTATCTAGGAAGTTTAGCCGGTAACTAGAACCCTATCAAAATAGGGTTATTCTACTTTGTTAACTCGTGACACCTTAACTGGTAGTCGGGTAAAACAATTCTCTTCGCTGCTAACGGTAATAATGGGAAATTCTGCCCACAATTCGCTGTCTGAACAGTTTCAAATTTCCCTACTGTCTGTTCTATGGCGGCCAACAGAAGATTTCATTAAATATCCGGATACAGTGCCGTATTTTCCACCGAATTCACCAAAATTCAGAAAAATCTCTTCCACAATATTTGATAGAAACAAATGTAGCTTAATTTGGTAAATCCAAACTAAGTTGTCCCCGATGAACAGGGATACAAATTAAACCCCCAAAAATCTTCTCGTTAACACGTGTTCACGTCGAAAGCTCTTAAATGCAAAAGACCGAATTTTTCCGCATATGTTCCTTCACTCGATTTGACACACTTCAGAAAGAAATAGATGGCCTCTACTACTATAGGGACAATAACCATAGCTTATTCAGCCAACAACTTACGAACAAACAGGGGTCATTTGATATGACTAATCTTATTATTTATATAGACGACAACAAAAATCCCAACATTACTTAATTTCCCCATTTATTTTCGATTTTAATAATAAAGTTATAAATATGACCGAACGCTGGCTGCAGAACACTATACGTCAAGCTATTGACAGAAAAAAAAAAGATGTAACAGTCAGGTAGAAGATAAAATGACAGTAATTCCAAAAATGTAAACACTGCAAGAAGTAATACCCTGCATTAAATAAATTACTGTCAACAATATTTAGCAACAATAGGAATAATTTTATGGCCAGAATAATAACAATGGTTGGCGATTAACTATAATCGAACTTAAATCAACCGGTTTTGCCTCGATAAATCCTACAATAATTACGAATTATAAGGTAAGAACAACATTTTGTTTACAAAAAGATATCTCAACGTTGACGAGAAATTAGCCCGTGACATATTTTAGTAATTTTTATTGACTAATTTTCTTTGCAACAACTTAAATTCGTATAATTAAAAACTTAAAACCATTGGTGGAATAGAAAACGTTCATCATTCCGGGTCGACTGAACTCTGTTACACGGATGCGTAATCCTGATATGTGTTCTCCAAACTTTTTGAACGGTTAACTGGTTAAGAGAAAAACAAAATACCCTCTCGTTTTTATTTGTCAAAGTTTGTTAACTAATAATGACGGGAATAAATTGCTTCGGTTAAGTAAAAAACTTAATAATCTCACTAAACGGTCTACGTGAAGTCTATTTAGATTGACGGTCTAGTGGGCAGTACAAAAAAAGTAAAAGCGATTAAATAATGATTACTCACAAACTAAAACCAATATTTTGTATTATTTATATATATATTGAGATGATATATGATATATTATGTGCTAAATTAAATATAACAATGATTAAAAAGTAAACTCTTGAGACCAGGGAAGAGTACAAAGCATTGGTACTTGGATAATTTATATTTCATTTTCAGAATATTTAAAACTTGCTTTTACCCGCGGCTTTGCCCGCGTTGCATTAAGACATTCACAAATGATTTAATGACTGTCTATTTCACATATAAAAATTTGATTTTAATTATTCTGTAGGTATATTCTTAGTAAAATAAGTCTAGCTTAACTAATTTTAATACTTTTTTATTATTTAAAATTTCATTTTTGTCAGTCAATCACGCTGCAACCACTTTTGATTTTGATAATAATAAATCATACAACATCGATTATGACTATCTTATAATATTTATCTATGACAGTTCCACATTGGACCTAATCTTTTGTAGGATATAGTAATTTGTATATATGTACTTGCGATAAAAAAACAACAATAGCGCGTTTTAATAACCACATAGCGCCATCTTGTTTCTTATAACAAAACTAAATTATAGCACGTATGTATGCATGTTGTGTATTATTTCAGTGGTATTTTTAAATGTATCAATGAGATACTTTTATACAAAATCTTACTCCCTCTATTGAACCGTTAAAGGAGTGGGGAGATGGAAAAATTTATATACACCAAATGTTAAGTTAAAAGAAGACAAATATATCTGTGAAAACGGCAGTTGAACCGAATCAATAGTTTTTGGGTTCTATATCGATGTACCTACCCGCGACGTCGTGGGCGTGTTGATTGTTGCATAGAAAGTAGCCTATGTCACTCTTCATGTCTTCAACTATCCCGATACAAAAATTAAGCCAAAATTATGACATACAGACAGACAGACAGACTCAAAAAATCTAACCACATTTTTGGGTTCTAAATCGATGTACCCGCGACGTCATTCGCATGGCATGTTAATTGTTGTATAAAAAGTATCCGACCCCCGTTTAACCTTTATAAAGGGGGTTGATTTCTAAACATAGAATATAAGTAAACCTCCACAACCTCTAAAGAGCACACACTGTAATTTTCTAGCCCCTTACTTTAAAAACATAGGACCTTCATACAAATTTTCAACTCCCGTTTTACCTCCTTAGGAATAGAGTTTCGTAAAATGCTTTCTTAGTGGACGTTTAGACCCTACAAGGAACCTACGTGCCAAATTTCAAGTTTGTAGTTCTTATAGTTTCTGAGATATGGTGATGAGTGACCTTTCGCTTTTATATATATAGATAGATTAATAGGAATCAATACGTCAAAATGTCCTTCGTTAAAATGTCCGTTAAAACGCATTCTTTTTATTCCTTGTATCGACTCTCCAAATCTGGCAATAAGTCTGCTACCTTGAAACAGTTGAAATTCAAATAGAAATATTTCTTCAGCTGCTTTCAGTTCGCAAGTTGTGCCATAAGTATGCAACCTACCCATAGCGGCTACATAAAGCCGTTTTGTATCGTAAGGGGTCCCGGATCGGTCCATAGTAAAACACCTAAATCTTTGCCAATCGTTGGACACGTGGATTACTATATTAGCTCTAACTTGAGCAGCCATTGAAATATTTCCATAAATCAAATAATACAGAGATGAAAATAAACACGCTCCATCGCCAGGTATCTCATTCACTCTACATCGGATTGCTAATCCTTTAACTGTGACTGGGACAATTTCTCCATCCATTTTTTAAACAAAAGTAAGTTTACTTAACGAAAAATACAAACTTTTTTAAGTAAGTAATCGATATGACACTTTGATATAAACGTCAGTATAATCAATGAAAAAAAAAAACAAATCTAAGCTAGTACCTAATTGGTATAAAACTTTGAAATAAACATAATTTTAATCAACGAAGAAAAAAACAATTGTACACCTCCACAACCTCTAAAGAAAACATTTTAATTTTCAAGTCCCTTATTTCAAAAACATAGGACTTTCATACAAACTTCCAACTCCCGTTTTACCCCCTTAGGGTTGGAGTTTCGTAAAATCCTTTCTTAGCGGACGTCTAGACCCTATAAGGAACCATCCTGCCAAAATTCAAGTTTGTATGTCTTACAGTTTCTGAGATACGGTGATGAGTAAACTTTCGCTTTTATATATATAGATTATTATCTTCATTCCTAAAAAAAAGAAAGACAAATAAAATTAAAATATTAAAGATAGATTTGGTTTAAAATAATTTAATTATTTGAATTAAGTGTCAAATACTTACTTTTAAAAGACTGCATATGAAAATCCATAATATGCACATTAGTTTTCGTAAAATTAATTAGAAATGAGAAATGCTGAAAAATAAGCCTTTATTAGATCATAGTAAGAATTGTGTAATTAGAGTAAGAAAATCTAGAATGTGTAATTTGTTTTGTTTCATCATAGTCAAGTTTGTTTGTTAAGAAATGTATAAGATTGTTACGTTGTTAGGATATTCAATTGTTAATTTGTTTGGTAGTGATTGTTTCTCTTGGTTTGAAGATTTGTAAGGGAGCAGACGTTAATAAAAGTTCTGAAATTAAAATTGAGTTTTTTCAAAGTATATTGGGGGAAATTAAAGATTTGAAAGACATATTAATATAACAAGAGTTAAGAAGAAGCTGTACTACGTATTTGTTAACGGGAAGAAAGAATAAAAAGCATTTAAAAAGATCGAAAAGTTAATACGTAGAAGCATCGATTGAAAAAGATTATTTCATAGTAGATGATAGAAATTAGCAAGTAAAGAAGAAATTGAATTCTCTAATTACTTACCAGTTTGTGGATGATGGCAGATTTATTCCAAGATTGAAGAAAGATCAGCATTTGTATGGTTAGTAGCAGTTTCATGGGTGCAAGGACTGGTACCACAGTGTGAAGAGGCTTGAAACGGTATTCTGGTATACAATTTAATAAACTGTATTTTATTTGTGTATTCTTATGAACTGAACTCACTTTCAACTTAATTTGAGGATAATTTTTAAAATCACTGTTGTACATATAATCAGAATTTCTCATTTCATTATAAGTATTTTATTAAGATTTGCACAATTCACTTTCACTGTTTATAAATTGGATTTATAGGTTATACCTTGAAATTTAATAAGGCGCATATGCCGTTACCATAGGCGTCCCAAAAAAATTTCAAATTAAATTAGAAAAATTATGTTTAGAACAAATTTAAAATTAAAATAAATAATACTGATTAATTTTGAACTCTACCCTGAGATAAGAGTATTGCGGGTTATAGTAAAGTTATAAAAAAATATATATAAATTTCATTTATCTCTGATTAAAATTTCTTGTATTAAAATTAAAATTCTACTACAAGGTTTTAATTTTAGCATACCATAGTTGTGTTATAATATATTAATAAAAGTAAAATAAAATACGTAGTATTCAACTAAAGTAGCTGGTGGTGACTAAGTATTTACGATTATAATTTTTTCATGTAAAAAAAATTAATAACTTTATAACTTTTCGTACTAATAAAGTAAACATAGTCCAAATTATTTCCCTGTCGTCTAATTTCCGACAGTGTATTTTATTACCCAAAAAACTTTTTAGACAGAATCCAATTAATCATTTCTAACCGGTATTATATAAAAGTCTTTTAATTTCAAAATGGACGCCCACCTTCATGTTGTCAACTTATTCGTGCCAAAATTTGACCAACTAATTCTCTGATATCGATTAAATTCCTCTCCAGTTAACTTCGGAATATTTTCTAACGACGTTTTCACAGTTAATTTTGCTTTTTATAGGATATGCATGAGAAGTAAAAGGTTAAATATTATGGTTGACATTTACGAGTTTATTAAATATTGTTAAAGTTTAAAATTTTGCTTTATACAACAAAATTATGGTGCTAAAATACAGGCGAAAGCTAAATCATTTAATTATTTGAAATTTTGTTACTTGTAATAATTTATATTCTAGAAACTTTTTGGTTAAGTACTTATATTTGGCTATCAATGCTAACATTTGTGTTGTTAAACAATTTATTATTTAATAATAGTTAGGTTGTCTGCATTATATTTTTTTGTTAAATTATGTAATTTATCATTTTATAAATAATGCACGTTGTGTTTTAATTATTCACATATTTATATTTTTGATTATATCTCCTTACAATCCTTCAAAATAGTCTCCCTGTTTTACAATATCTGCAATCCGACGTGTAGAAAGCTTCAGAATTCCATCCAGTACGCCATCTTTGTTCATCTGACGGATGGTTGGATAACAGCGACAGAAAGCTCATACACGCATAGGTTGTTCCAACTTTGGGAATAAGTCGAAGTCTGGAGGACTTATGTGCGAGCTGTAGGGATAAAGCTATTCCTACCAGCCGTAATCGCGTAGCTGTACGGTTACGAAATTTGCAATGTGTGGGCGAGCCTTGTCATGGATAAAGAGTGGTCGAGTGAGGTGGGTTCTTGTGTTTCCCTACTTTTCAATTACCGCGTTCCAACGTGTAAGAAACTTCACAATCCCATACAGTATGCCATTTCCGATGACGGTGGCAGAAAGCTCTTTCAGAAATGAGAAACGACTTTTACCCATAAGTTGTGTCAACTTTGAAACTAAGTTGAAATCTGTTGGACTCATGTCCGGGATGTATGGAAGTTAAGACATCTTCTTCCAGCCTTGCCATGGAGAATCAGTGGTCTAGTGGTAAGCAACTGAGGTTGGTTCTTGCGATTCCCTGCTTTGCAATTGTCGTGTTCTAACGTGTGGGAGGCTTTACAATTCCATGCAATACACCATGTCAAATAACGAATTCCACGCATAGATTGTGTCAACTTTGAAAATAAGCCGAAGTCTCTTGGACTCATGTCAGGGTTGTAGGAAGGATGAGGCTACTCCTCACAACCACATTCGCGTAGCTTTTCGGTTGAGACATTTGCATTGTGCACTTGTTCACTCGCTGGACTGCGATTTCAACTCCGGCTCAAAGTCTCTAACCCAAGTTTTATCAATAGCAATAATTCACTTTGAGAATATTTGTCCATTAATGTCGAATTTTTGTTTTTTTTTATTCTTGTTGATGTGGTATCAGTTGTTAGTTTCTAAACCATCTTTATCTAATGCTATTATTTTTATATCTATTTTAAATTTTATTTTATATTTGTTACTATTTTTTTGTAGGTATCTTTCTTTTCTTACTCTTAAACTAACCACTTACCAATTTCTAGTTTATACAACAAATAATGACGACCATTTTGTAATACAAACTTTATTGGATGGTGTCAAAATTACGTTCCAGCAAACCATTAATAGGTCTTAAAGTTTAAATTCTAAAGTGCCGACCTAAGGAAATATATGTTCCTGTGAGTGCAATTGACTTCCATAACAAACGACTCAGCCTCCGGTAGATGGCACGTGCAATGCGGCTATGTAATTCCTGGCTGCACACATGCATGAACGCCACCGACTTTCACGGCTGGCTTCGATCCCCCTAAGGTAATTTAGTCGACCATCATTAGATCCTCTATTAATTACTAACTTCACACGAGACCAAAACTCCATTACATTACTCATCAGAGATGTTAAACTGATATTAATATACGGTATTTTGTTGGCGAAGATACTTATAAATATTATGAAAGTTGTAGAAATAAAAGAGCAGGTAAGTCTTATTCTACCATAAATTACAGCAAACAAATTTAAAGTATGCCTACATGTTTCTGATCAAGGTTTTTGGATGAGACAACTTTTGTATCTGTTTTTACAATATAATTTTAAATTATTCAAAAATTAATTTTGTTTCATTTGGTCAATGGAATGTTATGGCTCTATTTTTATTGAATTTCATGCTTAATGTATTGCGTGAGCTCTGTATCCTATACAACTACTTTTAAACTCAAATCTTTGCAATTAGCCTTTCAGAATGCTTTCCAAGTGGATGAACCTTCTTCACAGGAAAAATCAGACATAACTCATAGGTAATGACTATTTTTCAAGAATAAAATTGAACTTGCTGAAAATTTACTGTATATGCCTACATTTTTTTATTTCATTTAATGTATATATTTATATATATATATATATATATATATATATATCTATATATATATGCTTTGAAAAAATAAATTGCTGCTCAGTTTACGAGTTGGTCTAAATGACGCTCACTTTTATTTCCACCTGTAAATAAATCAGCCCTTCATCTTATATTTATACCTAACTCTATTTCCGTACCAATTTAATTGGCGAAACGGCAATAAAAACTTTTTTATGTGTCGGTATAAACAAGTTAACGGCCTCTTCCGGTATGACTGCCATTCTGAAGGATATTTCGTTTATTGCTAATTTTGAAAAAAAATCAAATAATTTACTGCCTATGAAGCAACTACAATATGACTACAAAGTTGAACTCAAGGCTTACAGGTGGTAATAAAATGTATTAATCTAAAACTCTTAAAATATGTATGGCTTTTTAATGCCATTTACCTTTTACTATGTTATTTGAAATATTTACTATAATTTAATATTGTGTTGCTACCCAAGACAAATGTGTCCTTATTTTAACACCAGAAATTTTCGTTTTTTTTACAATTTGGCTTAAAACTTTACTAAATAAAGTTTATGTTTTTATGAATTTATTTGTAAAATTTACAATAGCATTGGGTTGTTTAAGTACTTGCCGCTACTTAAAACATTCATCTTGGTAAAAAGTCACATAAAAATGTTAACTTTTTCTATGACTTCGAGTGCAAAAACGTGCTGATCACCACGTTTCAACTTTTTAGTAATGAAGTAACTACTACTAGACACCCAGTGATTTTTTAGGTTTGTGAATTCAATGTTGGTCGCTCTTCGCTATAGGATGAATGTCGTGACGGTCAACCTAAATCTGCTTTGCTAGAAAAACTGATACTTTGCCTAAACTGATATAACAAGATCGTCATGTGTCAATATTGCATGTAGATTTGGTCGTCAAAGAAAGTTTTCATTGAGTTCCGATTTGCGGTGTGTTTCAGGGCTCTGAGGCCAGCTGTGAGCCTATTTGTGCCTAGACTATCACCTCTATAGCTGCTTGTTTGTCCGAGAATATGACTAAGGAATTACCCGTTATACCCTGACTAATGGTCTCCGTTGCACAGTATTGTATGGCCATTACTTTAACCTGCAACACTGTGGCTAACGCACCTAGACTCAATCCTTTGTCCCCTACTATATATTTCTACTCTGAGACTATGCCCAGAATCCTTCCCTAAACGGTTATAGCCAGATTATCTGCAAAATCTAGGCAGTTAAAGCCCTCGTTGGGGAGTTTTTTAAGGTCATCTACAAGTGCTCAGACGACAGTACCCCTCCCAGTGGACAACCACTTTATCACTCTTGTTTCAATGCAAGCCTCGCCCATGGACACTATGATGCTAAACGTTAGGTTGCCATAAACTCTTTTGCATATTAGATTTTTCCTTGAGAGTGTGTCGGTCACAGATTCAGATCTCACTCTACTGAAGGCTTCTTCTATATTAATGAATACCGCTACGGCTACTTCTTTGTTTTCAATTGATTTTGATAATAGTCTGTTTAAATTATACAGACTTGCCCCACTGGTATACATATTGACAATTACTTAATGGGTACTGGGATAAGATTTCGTCCCATATATATATATATATCTATCAACCAGTGTCTTCAGCTTATTGGTCTGTAGAACTTGGGAGTTTGGTCCGTCATCTTCCCTACTTTAGGGAGATATATGACTTTTACTTTGTGCCACACAGATAGTATAAATCTACAGGTCAAAGAATCCTTAAAGATTTTACACAGATATGTGATGATCATATTCTGCCCTTTTTGGAGTAGGACTGGGTATATTCCGTCCATTCCCAGTGTTGACAACGAACGAAATGTGAGTCTAGTTATTTATACAGTTATCTCCTGAGGGCCTTTCCAGCTTTTGATCGTGATCTGCGCTACAATAATCCATGAGCCCGACAAGTGTGCCAGCATTTTCATACCAGCGGCAACTATTGTGTTGCTCTCTGGTTTCAATTTTTCTGATAACAGCTACTGATATTTTCATATTCTTAAACAATAATTCAAAACATTCTTTTATGTATTTTAAAACTAGCTGATGCTTTGAAACGCTAAGAGAAGCATCTGTTTGATATTTTAACAGTTCAAAATTTTCTATTTCTGCCCTCTTTCAAAAACTTCATTTTATCAATAGACCAAATTTTCATATACAATCTTTATTCATATCATACTTTTTTTGATCTGTAAGCATTTTTATCGTGACTAAAAATTTTTAATTAAGGTTTTAAAAACCCATACAACAAAAAAGGATAGTTAATTTTGTGATCACTATTTTATTTGCATCAAAACGGCATTTTTATTTCAGAATATTTGACGAAACACTGTTTTAAAATGTATCGAATATAATCATAAATATTTATTGCATGAAAGTTAAATATAATTTAATAAAATACCTTTTATTGACAATACCCAAAAATATTCAATATTATTGCCTTTTCATAGCACCATAACCTGTCGCTTTATTGAGTATTTTCTCCTATATCCACTCCAACTATTTACAGAGACACATAATACAGTTGTAATGTTGGTATTAAAGTAAACATTTCAATCATACGAGCGACACAAACGTGTCCTTTTTGAATATTAAACCCATTCCGAAATGTAATACGACCATATTAAATTTTTCTTTATGTTTATAACTACACGAACAACGTACCTCCAATGGTCATCATGTTTACATAAGCAGTTTCGTATAACGTAATATTTTTGAAAAGTTTAATATTAAGATAATATGTGTATTTTGATATGCAATTTGGAGTAAATGGTTCACTGGGAATACTTTAAAAACATGCTTTTGTTTTTCTGTTACGAGTTACGAGTTATTTTGAATCCAGTTTTAATGAAATGGAGTGCTGAAAACTCAAGTGTTGCTTCTGGAAAGAGTATTCATTGCAGACTAGTTAAGTGTTCTCTTATAATTGGGAAAAGTGGGGTAGTTGCGAACACTGGGCAATACAGGACATCGTTATCTTACAAAATCTAATGTGCCTGTTAGATGTGGTAAGTAAGTATTATCAATAAATAATTATGCTAGAGTCCGAAACGATATATCACAGATGTTAAGAATTCTTTCTTTTATTTGCTTTATCGGGCTGGTGTTTATGGACTGCTCATGATTGAAAAAGTCGTTCAAATAACTCCCAAAGCCCATTGGTTTTTCGTATCAGTCAAACATAATAACATCATATACTCTAAATAACTTCGTGTCTAAAAAAGGGTCCGTACTATCTGAACCTTCTTGTTCCATTGTAAAGTGAATGTAGTCATCTGCGAAGAAGCTATCAGTAATAAATGGAGTAGCCTAGCAAACGCACTAAGAGAAACAATAGATTTAAAAATTTAGTAAATTGGAGAAAGTAGGTAATGAGTTTTAATCTCTAAGTAGTACACGCTCCTTTTGCTCTCAAGGCATACGCTCTTTACCAACTGAACTAACACACGCGTACTAACTCAATTGATAAAGTTTCTTTTTACATTGTACTTGCCTTTATAATATGTATTAGAAGAGATTCGAATTATTGAATTATTTTTAATTGACAAAATGAACCAATTTTTTACGATATTAAACTGTTGAAATTTCAATTTTCCACGTCACTGAATAAAAAACTTCTTCTTTTTAAAATGAAATTATCCCGAAGGAATATTAGTTTGCAATTTTTTCCTTTGTTATTAAATTATCAGATTCTGGAATTGTAACAGCTGTAGAGTTCCTTCTAATTTTTAACGGATTTGCATATTTCTTTAATTTTAAAATATAATTTCATTTCAGTTAGTTGAAAAATGTAGATATGATTAAACAATGGTTTTTACTTGTTTTTTAACAAGATAATTGTTTTTAGATAACTTTTTTTTATAAAGAATAAATTGTTTATTCAAGTTGTGACTATTGATAACCTAATGAAACCATATACATATCTATATATGAATGAAACTGTACAAACTTAATCTCTCAACAATAATAACGTGTGACAGTTGTCCGATTTTTCTTATTTTTATTGAGAAAGGTCTAATCCTACATTTCCTTTTCTTAATTAAAAGAATATAATCCTTTAAATAACTTGAGATTTTCTTTTCTTGGTACTCTTTTGTTGATCTTCTGACAGTTTTCTTGATTGTTCGTTTTCTATTTCCTCCAGTTGTTTTGAGATTCCTGGCAGTGTTTGTTGTTCTTCTATCCTTTTTACTAATCATTTTTACCTAGTTTCTCCAGTTGTTCTGAGGCGGCCGGTAGTGCTTGTAATTATGATCTAGAATCTAGGTACTTCTTCTCCTTATTACAGTATCCGTTATTACACCGTATGATCTAGGTGTTCTCTTTTCTTCAAAGTCTTGCCCTATTTTTTCGGTGTTAACCCAAACTCTTGTTCCTTTCTTCAATTCTAGTAGTTCTTTATGTGCTTTATGTCTTGTGTCGTAATTTTCTTTTTGTATCTTCTTTTCTTTCTTCATTTTGCTATTAGTTTCATCGTGATCTGGTAATCACAACATTCTGCCCGTCATCAATTGGGCTAGAGATGCTCCTCATGTTAATGCTATATGATATTAAACCAAGGTTATGGTCTTCACTCTTCTTAAGTATATTTTTTAACAATTTTACCTCACTCTTAGCTTGTCCCCTAGCCTGAGGATACTTAGGGCTTCTAGAAATCCATTTAATTTTATGGTGGTTAGCAATATTTTTAAATTCGATATTATCAAATTGTCTTTCATTATCTGTTTGTGTAATTCTAGGTAGTCCATAGCGAGCAAATGTTTCCTTTAGTTTATATTTATTTTGGGTTTGATATTTTGCAATACAAACATTTCTAGCCACCTTGGATGGCTAAATTTTTCTATCCTTTAAATTCTATTAGATCTGTTGCCACCATTTGCCAAGGTTATACTGGAACCTCCAATACCACCATTAGATCTATAAGGGGTTCGAAATTCTTCAACTATTTTTCACATGTTTTAATTTTTTCTTCTATGTATTGTTTAATTTCTGGCCACCGTATGGTTTCTTTTGCTCTAGCCTTACATCTAACATAATCAAGATGTCCTGCGTGCATATCATTTAAGCAGGATTTTTGAGGAATAATTATTCTATCATTATATAGCAAAATCTAAACTTGTAACAAAATTTGATACTTTTTATCCATTGGATACGATTTTATACCTTTCATACTGAGCAACCCATTCAGACCAGTCAACTTTATCAGAGCTTTCTACGTTGCCTTGTAAGTGAGCTATTGTTTTTGTTAATTTTTTTCTTGCTTTTTTAGTTTTTCCAATTTGTCGTTTTAACCTGACATCTTTAAAGACCTCAGCTACTCAGACTATTTGGACTTTGACAATAACAATCCTTTCACCAACATCCATGGGCTGTGGCAGACTTCGAACCCTCGATCAAGGCGTGAGAGGCGGATACACTATATACTTCTCTTCTTCTTTTTTATCTAAAAAGGTCTAATCCAATGTCCACTGTCACTAACTTCACGTGTTAATAGACCATAGACAAATTGGGTATATTTTTCACAAAAATGGTAAGTTTCCTTTTTTTCTGCCTAGTGTAGCATTAAAATTCTAATTCTAGTTAAATCTGTAATGATACATGGGTACTTACAGAAAAAATTGACAAAAAAGTAATATCTCATAGCAATTCTACATGAATATAAGAGATTAAAGATTTATAATTTGTCTTTCTGATTTTCTTTAAAAAGTGTAATATAAGAAATAGTCGATTTTCTCCAGGCAAACCTCAAGTGCCAAAAGCTGAAAAGTTTTTTCACGACAAACTGTACTGACCAGTGACTATCCAATCTTTTATATCGTATTTTTTTCTAAGATTTCCAAGATTGATGAAGCGTAAAGTCAAGTGCAGCGCCTTCCATGTCTATAATACCGACATATCGGAAGGGAGGGCGTTATAACAATAAACGTTGTGTTTGTGTAGAAAGTGATACATCATCGTGACTTCGATAGTTAACGTTCCAGAGTGTGCTGAAACGACAGAGATACATTTTCTTAGTTTCAGGAGGAATCGGGGAGTCAAGGACATTTGTAGAAGATCGAGTTGCTACTACTATTAGAGGAAACAAATTATAAGAGATTCAGTGCAATAATACGGCGGTTAAACTTCGCTTGGTAAAAATTTTAAACAAGTTTGAGTTTTATAAGCTTTCTAAAATTATTAGAACAGTCAGTGGAATAGACAAAGATAGACATAGAAATTGTTTCAAACTTCTGAATCTTGGAATATATTAAAACTAGTTATTTACCACACCAAATTAACCCTCAACTGTGCTGGTACACAACTTACACAAACGTGCTAGTGGTGTCCAGGCAGACCCCAATAATGAGAAGCTAAGAACAAACACTAAAAATCGAGTATTCAAGTTTTTATTCAAATTATTATCTCAAATGAACAATTTTCATTGTTGTAGCGATATTTAGAAACAATCATTACAAATAATATTTGAGTGGTCGACACAAACATGTTTTCGGCACTTTTTACAAACTGTTTTCGTTTTCTTGTCGTAACTTCTGGGACAATCTGCACATCGAGATTTTCTTGTTACCATTTCTTCTGGAGGATCCACAGGAACGGCTGAACCTCCTAGTTTGCATACAATTTGCCTCAATTCTCGTGGAAGATATCTTGTATCCCTCCGTTTGATGTGAGGTTCCACAAGAATCTTTCCTAACTTATTTAGATATTGACGCCTTGTTGAGAAGTTTATGGCGTCAAAATTCTTACTGCTTTTCAGTAGAACCAGACTGTTGACACCAGAAGTATTCAAAATTGTGTAAAATATGGTCATAAGCAATCTTCTTGTGCGTCGTGCCACGGAGTAACCAGCGCACATTTGATCCGGAGAGTCTACCCCACTTTTATAGGCATTCTGATATTCTGGTCGTGATGCATCGTGGATAGTAATACGACAGCTTTGTTTTTCTTTGGGACATACGAACATATTGCTTTGTCTTTAGTGTGACCAAATAGAGTTGATCCGACTGGGCGAGTGTTATTCCCTTTGAATTCCGGAAGAATTTCTGGTTTGTTGAACTTCATCGTTCCAAGGACGGTCAGACCTTTAGCTAATAATTTCTTAGAAAGTTGTATTGACATAAACCAGTTATCAACGACAACATTTCTGTTTGTTCCTTCTATTTCTTTTGTGAGTTGTAGCACAGTCTTGGTTGGAATTAACAGTTCCTTATTGAGTTGGTTTCCTGTTTGTTCCTGATTTTCTTTTCCAGTGTAAATGAAAGCATTACAGATGTAGTAAGTGCGTGAATCACACATGCACAAAATTTTCAAACCATATTTTGCTGGCTTTTTGGGCATGTACATTTTAAATGAGCATCTTCCACGAAATGGTACCAGCATTTCATCAACTGTTACAGTAGTGCCAGGTGTGTACCATTTCTTACAATTTGTTATGAAAATGTTCCATATTCCTCTAATGGCAGCAAGCTTGTCGTTTGCTTTTCTGACCTCTCTATCGTCCACGTTATCAAACCTCAAGCAACAAAGAATGAATAAAAATCGTGATACAATCATGGTAGCACGAAAGATATCACGACCAGTACCATCACTCGCAAATAAGCTGACCACATCTTCATGAGCAGATTTCATGATTCCTGATAAGTACAATAAACCAATGAAAGCACGTAGTTCGATAATATCAAGGTCTTTAGTATATGTCGGTTGAGGATGTTTGAATTTAGATCTTGAAATTTGAATTTTTCGATTAGTATGTTCGTCTGTAATGAATAACTTCAACGCTGAACACACATCTTCTGGATCAATATTTCTTGCTTCTCCTTCAGCTCCTGGTAGTCGCGAAACAATGTTGTGCTTCCGAGTGCGAGTTGTCTTCGGAGTTGCTTTGGACCATTTGAAATGTGGTTTGTTTTTTCGTTTCTTGCCATAGAAATAAGCATCTCTTGACTCCAATACTTCTGGTTCAGATTCATTTTCAGAGTCAGTGTAACGATTTCCTTCATTCACTGGTTTTGCATTCATATTACCAGTGTTTATATGTTCTTCATTTATATCATCCTCATCTGAACATTGATCACTTGTATCGGATTCGTGGGAACTCAAGATGAATTCATCCTCATCAGCAATACTTTCAATCGTCAGAATCAAAAAAACGTGGATCGTTGACAATTTCTAATAGTTCGGCATCTATCAGCAGTCTTCGAGAATCCATCCTAAAAATGAATAAGTATCCTCACTAAACTACTTTTGTTGTCGAATGTCTAAATTTACAGTAATTCAGAACTTGCCAGTGGAAAAAAATACTTACCTAAATTTGCTACTGGGGTCCACTGAGATTTCAAGTGTAACTACGTAAAAAATAAATAAACTTCAGCTTTCTTCACACTCAATTCTCGGTAGTTACAGTTCAACTAAGGAATACATATACATATATGTAATACTTCTATATGGACAGTCTCTATAAGTGGAAGCTGTTCCGATGAAGTGAAACAGATAGTGTATCGTTTGCTTTCTCTTCCGAGCACTTCAGTCAATTCTGCGCATTTTAGAGACTTTTCGAGCATGCGCAGTATGGATAAAAGGTCTCGAACGAAAGAGAAAAAAATATATTGTGGGCACCGTAATGTTGCGACGTTCTTTCCTATACCAACTGTCCATATAGAAGTATTACAAATATGTACATATACGACCGACAGCGCCAAACCACGTGAACAAGTAGTGCATGCGCAGTTTCGTAGGCCTGGGGCCGCTCGGACCCCACCAGCACAGTTAAGGATTAATAACATTCTTGTGATTAGGACTAATATAAGTATATTGTGCCGGAGTACATGTATAAGTTCTGCCATGTAAAATATAAAATTTCAAGATATGAAATCAATTAACCATTGTCTTTTAAATCACTGTTTTTACAGTACTTATTATTCAACTCTGGAGAACTTCCACATAGAAAAGTATGTAATTAAAACTTTTTTGTTAAAATTTCAGTATTATAATCAAAAGTTATTTTGTCGATTTTATGTAATTTACTTTTTGTTTGAGGATTTTCACAGAAAACAGGAACAAAAATAA
This sequence comes from Altica lythri, assembly GCA_964028335.1. Lineage (NCBI taxonomy): Eukaryota > Metazoa > Arthropoda > Insecta > Coleoptera > Chrysomelidae > Altica > Altica lythri. The sequence continues at coordinate 68,920,618 of OZ034805.1, forward strand.
AAGGACAAAAAAAACGTGCGTCCGTCGGTATTTCCTATTTCGCCGATAAACGTGATTATTTACGGTTGATTGGTCAAAGGTCTTCTACTTTCGTCTAATGGTATATTACCAACGGTTTATTGATTTCTACAGGAAGTTGAAGGATATACTGAAAGGATTTCTCTGCTCTCTGTGTCTTCGTATTTGAACTATCCTGTCTGTTTGCAAGTAACGCAGCTTTTAGCCAATATGATTATGTCTTTAAAACCAAAAAATACGTGCAGTAAATTATGTTTGATATTGTATAGAATGGCATCGTATACAAACATTCAGTTTTAATAATTAAAAATTTGAAATTATCAGATCCTAATATATGATTGAATGAGATGAATACACTGAGAAACCCAGCCAGCGATAACTTAAAAGTAAAAAATAAATTAAAAGCTAAAAAGATTTTTTTTATTGAAGCTCTTATTTAAGCGCTCTGAAAAGAAGAAGTATCAACTTATAACCTCATTATACACAATTTATATGATAATAAAAGCTTGTCACGCGATTTACTTGTGTAAATAAATTAGGACCAATTTAATTACGTAAAATTTGTTAAATTTATATTTTTAATTAAATATTGATAGGTATTTAAACCCCGCAATAAGCTTTTCTTCTTTTTAGATCGCTTTAAAGCTTTTTTGAAAAAAGTTTTTTTTGCTTTTAATTTATTTCTATTCAGTTTTTTTATTTTAACGTTTAGTATATATATTTTCAATAAAATTTAGATCAAACTAAAATGTTCTCAGACCACAGAAAAAAAGACAGATAGAAATGATAGAATATACCGATTACCAATAATCCTCTATCTTTAAATCGTAAGTCAAATTGTTTTAAAAGCTCTGTTATAAAAATAAATCAGGTAACTCTTATAAATATTATTTATTTTTTTCTTTCTTTGTTAAAAATAAGAGAAACTGTAAAGTTTTAGTATTTAAAATAGTTTCTAAACGTTTTTGAAATCGCTGTCTATTGGAAACGATTCTGAATCGTTAATTTTATTAAACGAGCATTTCACGAGTTCAGACAAAAGATTCAACGTTGAGTTGTTTTTTCTTAAAAAAAAATGTTACGAAATTGCATTCGAATGGGATGACAGAATCAACTTTTGCTCATTTTACCTAGAATTTACATTTTCCAATTTTTTTCAAAAATTATTCGTTTTTACTATACCAGAAGAAATTTGTATATCGTGAATTGATGTCTGTTGCCAAATATGGAAACAATTCTTTAATTTTCAGAAAATATGATAGTCTTTAGATTCAGGACAGTACCTACGCTCTTCTTTGTAATATCAATTTCTACTTTTATAAATTATGTGGGGACCTTCTTGCCCCTTAAAATAAAAAATAATTAAATGTATATGAAAACGGCATTCATTGTTTTATTGAACACACAGGGTGATCCCTATAGTAAATGTTAGGAGAGGTAGGAAGGAATCTTCAAAAATGTGTGTTAACCAGCATTTTCTTTTTGTAAGATGAAAACTTAGTTCTTCTTTGTCCCTTTTTTGATTCATTGAGATTTTCCCTGATCGTATAATGTGAGACATATCTTGGAATAATCTCCATTCATAGTTGCTTTTCTTTTCTAGTATAATAACCCCTTCGAAAACTGGCGGGTGATTCCTAACATTGGTTTAAATAAGTTGGCTGCAGACTCTGGACTTCTTACTTTTATCGCTGTGTTAATCGTTTTTCTATTTTCTGGTTGGCCTGCCTTTAATATCTAAGCGGGCATTTTAAATCTTGCATTCCACCCTTCAGTTTTGAAGTCTTATCTTTGGTGTTAGTGTATAGTTGTCCGATTGTATTTGGATTTTTTCTTTTTACAGAATTCTTACTAGGTGGGGTTACAGGTTCTCTATGTAATTTAGCTTGCTGTATACCATTATTAAAGAGTCTCGTTGCTGGTTGACTCTTTTGTTGTAAGTGACTTACTTTGGATTTTAGCATTGTTAGAAACGTATTGTGTATACCCATTAGCTATTATTAATTTGTTTTTGAGAATGAGGTTTTTTTCTTTAAAATGCTGATCGCAAATTTTTAAAATCCTTGTTTTGAATGCTTAACTCCGATAACAAATCTGATAAAATTTAATTTTTTAATTTTCTGTTAAGTATTTTAAATATTTAAATTTTACCAGTTGCAGTACGCGTTGCACAATCACGTTTGCTTTAATGTAATTCTCTAGAAAATTCTAAAAGTGAAACAGTCTAAATTGATAATAACCGAAAATTATTAATTGAAAAAGTTGTAATTTAATAAGAAATTTAATTTACAAATTTAAGAGAAATTTCAACGTCGAAGCTATCTGCTAAATAAGAAAAAAAGATAAAGTGACGAAAAACAAAGTTTCGACTCTCTAACATAGCGAAAGGGAATTTAATGATCCCATTAAAAAACTCAGAGTCTAATAAACCTCTTCACGCAACCAAAAACGGTTAAAACGGGGTTACAATACAATGGTAATTTCTTCTGTGATATGACTTCCATTTCTATTACAAAAACTTACGTCTTCTCCTTGAATCGTAAATGACATGGGCGGCTGGAAAATAGTTTTCAGAGGAAAACTGTAAGAGTGAGAATTAAGCTAAAATAATATATGTTACTTACTTCATACTTTTCTAATCTTGGGTGTAACAATAACCTGTAAAATAGTATAAGAAAAAGACGAATGAAGTTTAAAAAATGTTTTTTTTTATTAGATAATTTATTTACAATCTACTTAATTACAAACATAAGAGTACGTATTAAGCAAATTTTATGATTTAACTGTGGCTTGCAATGGGTACCGTCCACTGTCGGTTCTCCATATCTTTACCTAATCACCTAGGTCTTCGGGCCAGATCCTACTAAGTCGTCTTGCATGTAGTGGCGGTTGGTACAATTCTCTAATGATTTCACTATCGTGTGCTGAGTTTCTTTCTTTTGAACGATTAGCGTGAAGGTCAATGACACCTCTGACAAATGGAATTCCAAGATCGGTGTGCAGGGTTAGGTTTGAGACATACCATGGAGCATCTGCTATCATCCTAATGGTTTTAGACTGAAAGTTCTGGAGGATCTTCGTGTTTGAGGGTTTGCTGCAGCCCCAAAGCTCGATTCCGTATGTCCATATGGGTTTTAATATTATTTTATATATGAGTATTTTGTTATCTAGTGATAACTGTGATTTCCTACCAAGCAACCAATTCATTTGCCGTACCTTTATGTTTAGCTGGGTTTTCTTGGCTTTAATATGGTTTTTCCAGGTTAATTTCTGATCTAAATGTAGTCCTAGGTACTTGACTTCAGATTTTTGGGGAATTGGTTCATTGTTAATGTAGACTTGAGGACAGAGCTGTCGCCTTGTAGTAAATGTAACTTGTGTGGATTTGTCAGCATTCACTTTAATTTTCCAACGTTTAAGCCAAGTTTGTACCAATTGCAACTGATTTTGTAGTTTTCTGGAAGCTGTGTCAGGATCTGCATCTGATGTCGTCAGCAAAAAATGCTGATAGGATATCATCACTAATAGAAATATCGGACGCAAAAAGATATATAGAAAGGGGCCAAGGACACTACCTTGTGGAACACCTGATTTAATAGGACAATAATCAGAAGTTGATGAGTTTATTTTAACTCGGAAAAATCGTTCTTGGAGATAAGATTTAAGGATGAGGGATATTTGACTAGGCAAATGGATTTTTAGTTTATATAAAAGGCCTTCATGCCAAACCTTGTCGAAGGTGAACAAATCTTTTTGGGATCACCATTATAATCTTCTAACTAAAAGGCTAAGAAAGCTTGATTTTTTTAAAAGAATTTTAAACAAGAAAAATTAAGACCTAAAATTTAACAGAAATTTATTTATTGCACTTCTCAGTTTCTAAGAGAGAAAATCGCCATTCTTTCTACAAAGGAGCATTCTATTTCCACCCGCCTATGATAAACTCGCGGGGTGGTATCATCTTATGTTATCTTTTGGGTAGTATTTCACATAAGGCGTCTGGGGATAATAATTCCAGACATTTGAGCAAGAATATAATAGCTCGTTTTGAAACTTGGCAACGAAGAAGCTTTTTTGTTTACTAAAACATAAATTAATTTCGGGATCATCATCTTTTTTGATGTGTTTGCTACTACGAAACTTTTTATGATTGTAATGAAATAAACAGTTTATTATAAGGTTTAAAAAACTAATTATTGTTTCCTAAGGAAGCATTTTGCTCCTAATTAAAATTTTATGTTATGTTGAAGGTAGGTAATCTTGTTAGGAAAAAGCAAAAGTGGTTGATGTGTTTACAAAATAAAGGAAATGAAAATCTACAAGAGAAAGTGTTTTCAGCTCGTTTATCATTAAAATGTTAAAACTGGTACAGGGTCTTGTATTCCATTTTGTGTTATAAACAATCACGGACTTAATACTAAATCAATAACTAAAAAACGAAAACTTATCCACTTTGTCTTCGTCTTCTTAAAGTGTAGTGCATATTTCTGCATTCGTAGCCAGGATAGTTTTCTTCTACCTACTCCTCTTTTTCCTCTCTCCAGTTTATCCTGGATTATTAGGTGTTGAAATGATAACGTTTTCCGCGTAGTATATCTACAAGGTAGCCTACTAAACGAGCTTCCCACAGAATATCTTCATTTGTCACATTGTCAATCCATTCGCTGCAGGGTTTACATCTTAAAGGTCTCAATTTTGGTGATAATTGGCGATATATTTGGTTTTATGGATGTTAATTTTCAAACCCAATCTCTAACTTTTTCGTTGAACTTATCCAGGAAAGTTTCGAGATTACATTTCAAAAATTTATAATCCTTAGAGTCCATATCACCTGTTTAAATTTATTACACAGTCGTGGACAAAGTATAGTATTCTAATCGTTTGAAATGGCTATTATGCACTCAGATAATTTACAACACTCTCCTGTGTAAATTTTATCTTTATGAATAATAGCTACCATTATACACTCGTTGAATAATATACTATTTTGCCTTTTTAATAATTCTAAATATTTCTCATAGAGTATATACAACTTTTTTCTTTACTCATACAAAACAATAAATGCATAAAAATATTAATGGAATTTACGTCTATAATTCAAACAGTCTATAATACATATATTGTTATATCTCAAAATCATTGTTCCATTTCGTTTCATATTGAAAGGTCACACAAGGTAAATCATACTTTTTTCCAAATACTCACTGTTTTATTAACCCCAATTTCCATAAAAAAATCACGAAGTGCTTAATCAAAATAATAATACAGGATGACATTTCAGCTGGCAATAGCCCTTAGAATCCTTAGAGCATAAAAGGGCTAATGAAATGCCAGTGACGAACGCTTGAAACAATATTGTTCTGAATTGAATTAGATGTGAATCCTATCTTGCATTATATTGATTACATTAGTGATGTTTGCACAATTGTAAATATACGTTCCTATATATTATGTTAGAGGTTTAGTTTACTAAATCTATTTTTGTAGGTATAGGATATACTAGCTGACCCGACGAACTTCGTACCGCCTAACACAGAGTTATTTTTCTTATAAATACCTTACGGTATATCATAGAACTTAATTAATTTTCTAGAAATGGTGCAAAAATATTATGGTTTGAGAACTACTGACATTCTAATAATGGCTTTTCAATTAGCCATTACGAATAATATTGCTCAAGATGGAGCAGTAAAACAGTAGATGATAGCTTTTTTGAAAAGAAATCCTTCACTATCGTTTAGTAGGGGAGAGGTGGCATGAAAGGGACAAGTGTTGAAAGGGACAGTTGCTTAAACTTTTAATCAACTAATAATATAAACTTATGCTACTAACCAATAGATGTCTCTTGTGGCACACAATTTTACCACGAAACCTCGTGGCGTCAGTGAGTACTGTTCACAAGCTGATACCTGTTGTGCGTTTGGAGCTGTCAAATTATTAAAAAGCTGTGTTCAGTCATTATTCTTAATTCATAGTTATTTGAGCTTTTAAACTGGTGAAAGTGCGTTGAGTTGAAGTAGATACCTTGTGGATTATTGTATTATATGCTATTTGGCTGAAGGCTTGGTAAGTTTTTCATAAATTTCTAAATTTCTTATCTTTGTTCCGTTGTGTTGAAAGGGACATACAATAAGGCATTGAAAGGGACATGTCCCTTTCAATACTATGTCTTTGTTTATATTGTTTTTCGGCTAACTGAAGTAGCTTTATTTCATTACAGAGTTTAAATATTGTGTAATATGGATGTTAAACCCAAAAAGAGGATAAGAAAAACCAAAGAAACTATACAGGAGGCTATAGACATGGTGTTAGATGGTAGAATGTCTATTAGATCGGCAGCATCTGAATTTGATATAGCTAAATCAATGCTAGCTCGACTAGTGGCATAGGCAAAAGCGTGTACTCCTGAAAATAAATTTGTTTATAAGCAACAAATTGGGAACAGAAGAGTATTTTCACTTGAAGAAGAGATAAGCTTAAGCCAGTATTTAAAAATGTCCTCGAAAATGGCACATGGTCTCACTTATTCACAAACTCGAGAACTTGCATACCAATACGCTGAGAAATTAAATAAGAAGATGCCAAAAAATTGGAGATCTGACAAAAAGCAGGAGTAGATTGGATGAAACTGTTTATGAGGAGACATCCCGAGCTGTCTCTGCGCCGTCCGGAGAAAACAAGCTTGTCGCGGGCTACTGCTTTTAATCCAACAACAGTGAAGACATTTTTCGAAAACTTGGAGAAAGTGTTAAAAAAGTACTCATTTACAGGAGATAAAATTTATAATGCCGACGAAACAGGCTTAACCACTGTTACTGAGCTTCCTTCCATCATCGCTGAACGTGGAGCCAAGCAAGTCGGTCAGGTTACCTCTGCTGAACGGGGACAGCTTGTAACAATGTTGGCATTTGTTTCCGCTTCAGGTAATTACGTTCCTCCGGTATTCATATTTCCTAGGGTTCGGTTTAAAGACTTTATGTTGGAAGATTGTCCTACCGGAAGCCTAGGCTTATGTCACAAAAGTGGATGGATTACTTCTGATAACTTTTATTTGGCATTTAAACATTTTGTGGAAAAAGTACATCCATCTAAAGAAAACCCGGTGTTACTACTAATTGACAATCACGAGAGACACATTAATATTGATGTCATTTATCATGCCCGTGAAAATGGCGTCATCATATTAACATTTCCGCCACACTGCAGTCATAGGCTGCAGCCCTTAGATATCTCGGTATTTGGGCCATTCAAAAATTATTTTAAAGTTGCCCAAAATGATTGGATGGTATCAAATCCGGGTAAAACCATATCAATCTATCATTTACCAAAATTAGCCAACTCTGCTTTTATCAGTGCTTTTACGCCCAAGAATATTTGCTCCGGATTTTCAAAGGCTGGTATTTATCCGTTTGATAAAAATATATTTGCGGAACAAGATTTTCTCTACGCATCTGTAACAGACCACGAAGATCCAAATAAACAAGTTGAACCAGAAAGGCCCAATCTAGAAGGTGTACCCTCTGCTGAACCGAGTCCGTCCTGCTCCACTGACCCATCTATAATTATATCACCTGCTTCTGTAAAACCATTTCCAAGGGCACCTCCGAGACAACTTAATCGAAGAGGAAGAAAAAAAGGAACTAGTCGCATAATCACTGCCACTCCAGAGAAAAATGAAATAGAGGAAGCCTGTGCATTAAAAAAAATTAAACTAAACAAAATCAACACAGATCATAAAAAAAAGCAATAAAAAGGAAAGTGTTGCAAAGTAGTAGCAGTGAAAGTAGCAACGAAGAGGATGTTGTCTATGCCGAAAGTGACAATTCTATGGATTGGGAGGTTGAGGAAGAAACGAGGTTCGCCGAAAATTATTCTTTTAACGTGGATGATTTTGTCGTCGTTAAATTTGTAAAAAAGAAAATAATTAAACATTTTATAGGGCAGAGAAATGAAGTCATGGAAGATGGCGAAGTCAGTGTTAAGTTTTTAAAAAAAGTTAGTGTCAGTTCCTACCACTTTGTTTTTCCTGAGATTGATGACGTGGCTGATGTCAAAAAAGGGGATATAGTACTCAAACTACCTCCACCAGAGACAATATATATTATCTCTGACCTCCACCTCTTGATAATGCCGGGACTGCAAGAGTGAAAGCTTTTTTTTCATTTAGTATTGATTTATCACACCTACTTTAAATGTTTTTGTATGTGTCCCTTTCAGCCCCAAATGTGTCCCTTTCAATCCAGTGAAATGTGTTAAAAGGGACAAATACAGTGATTCATATTTTGTTAATTTTTTTAATAACAACTAATTTTTTTAAATTTTTTATACTCAAAATCCTTTTTCAAATGTTGTACCATTAATAATATCAGGTTCAATAAATGTAAAATTTAGTGATATTGCTTATATACAGATTTACCCTAAAAATGTCCCTTTCACGCCACCTCTCCCCTACATCAGAAGTTTTATATTTTTTCGATAGTATCTTAGAGCCATAACTAGTAAAAGTTAACTTTGATCCAGTTCGAATTTTCAAATTTATAGTTTCAATTATACAGCATAAAATGGCTAAGGTTCTTTGTCTAAAGGATTAAAAACATAAGTTTAGCTAAAAGAGGTGGCTTGGTACCATTGTTTTTTTTGCATGAAAGCAGTGGGTGTATTTGTCTCTTCGTTATTAATTTTTTCACGGGCCACTATGAAAAGAGAACCTAAAGATAGAGTACCACCGGGATCACACACCGGGAGCTCACAAATCAGGATGGATACAGCTTCATCTTTTCACAAAATGGTTTTAACATTTTCTAGAATTTGTTAAAGCAAGTAAACAACAACCTGAAATATTAATATTGGTTGTCCACTTTACTCACAGTCGGAACTTAGATGCCATAAAAATGGCGATATTCTAATATTAATCCCTCCAAAACTTATTACGCTAAAGGAATTAAAACTTGGCTAAGAGCTAATGCTAAAAGGAACCTGCAGAATCCTTACGATATCTCTGAAATTACCCATGTTTAGAGTTTGTGCACATTGGGACTCTTCATCGGCGTACTAAAAACTATCTTTCTGTAGAGTTTCAAAAAATCCGACGTAATCCATTTTCCATAACGATTCTGCGGGGTTTTTTCTCAATTGGTTAACAAGGCCTATTCCAAGGCAGCAACTTTAGAAATAGCTACCAAGACGTTTAAAAAAGAGGCACATGCTCTTTCAACAAAAACATTTTCAGTGAGAGTGACTTTGTAGTGAACGATAATCAGGCAATGGGATGTGATAACAATAGCGACTTTTGACTACCCCAAGATGACCAACCAAAGTGTCCATTGCCATCAATCTCTGCAGCAATAAACCAGGAAAATATTCCTGTTACACCCACAATCAATTTACCAGGAAATTCAAAACTGTTAGTATAACCACAAATGATCGTCCCGATACCATCAATTGCCATTACTTCCAAACAGACAAAGAGACAGTGAAAACCAACAGTACTTACATCATAACCCTATAAATTTCAACTAGAAAAATCATTGAAACAGGAGACAAAAGCGGAATATACAAGAAAAAGAGTGGGAAAGAGAAATAATTGCAAAAAAAAGTACGATATATATTGTAAATATATTTATGCTGTATTTAGGTCTTTTAACCGTAGAATGAAATAACATTTTAGAAACAAATATTCAGGTCTTTAGGGAAATTTCTCTTTCATAAATAATCCATCAATATTCAAGGTACCAAACCAGTAGACATTGCATTGCGTGGGCCAGTAAAATCAAAAGCTAAAATACCTTCCACGTAATAAATCAAGAGAAAGCTCATTTTACAGCCTGTTTTTCATTCGAAACGTATATTGTCGATGGACATTTAAAAACAGGAAATTCGTTTCATGTGATGTGTAGCACATTTAACTTCCCATATATCCTCTGGATTGACGACCCTGCTCAGCATTAGCGAAAGTTAAAAAAATTACATTTTTAGGTTGTTAACAAATGATCATTTATCTAAGGTCCATCAAGTTTTTAACATGTGTACGTTGTTGGAATTTTTTTGGTTAAATTTATGCACACGGATATGTAGTAAAAAGAAAAAAGCATTGCCAGAAATTAGAGATTTGTATATTGTTCGTGAATAAGTCATATAACTTAGTGATTTATTTTTTAAAATCGATTAAAGTAAAAAAAAGAGTGTGCGTGTAACCTTTACGCGCGATTGAAGTAAAACTTTTTGACGTACCTACGTATCGGAAAATAAATATTTAATTACAATTCAATTATATTTATTGTCTATATACTTTACAAAAAATGAGATGTTATATTTATATTATTCATAAGAAATAGGAATTTGAAAGTTATCATTATTTTTGATATATAAAATAATAGGTTTATGATAACTAAAATGTGAAACATAGATTTTACTCTCTAAATACCATTAATGTATTTGAAACCGTTTAAAAATTTTGAAAATTTCATAAATAAATTTTGAAAATTTAAGCTCCTTCCATAGCTGAAATCACACCGTTACTTCCATCAGAATCTTCCGTTAGAATCTAACGTTAGAGTTACCCCTAGTCGCGCCTAAAGAAGTTTTGCTTCAATAATAGGTAAACAATATTAAAAATATACACACATTACGTTTAGAATGTGTGATTTTGTAGCTGTATCTACCTTATTGTAATACAACACAACACAAGAGCCTTCGATAGTTAGATAACCATTTCATTTTGTAGCATTTTATAGCATATTCCATAAAATTTAAAATTCTGAGTTGAGTTTATTTTCTTCAGTTCTACGAAGGATCTGTTATTGCTGGTAAAAGATCAGCCATCCTGACTAGTGGTTTTATGGCCTTTATGGCTACCTAACCAAACCTAAAATAAGTATAAGCAAGTGTTAAAACATTTCGAATATTATTATTTTATGAACAAAAACGTGCAACATGCTTCTTTACTTAACGTAAAGCTTCCCTATAAACAATTATTTACTATCATAATATGTATGTATGTTATATAAACTTACTTAATCAAATCATAATGAATGTCGCTGTCTCGTCTTTTTTTCATTTTCATTTTTCTTCAAACCTTTCTGGCGCTGATAATATGCCCTTTGACGTTCACAATTTCTTTTTCTTTTTAGCTCTTTAAGTCCATAAAACGAAAATAGCTAGGTATAAATAGTAGGTATAAATAATTAGGTATAAATAGTGTAATTACACACCAAAAATAAAATGTATGCATATAGGGTAAGTACTCACTCATTTTCATTCAATATTTTTTCATCACTTTCTTCATTAATAAATCCACTTTGTTTATTCATATTTAAAACAAAAACTTTATACACAAATTTAAACTATTTACCACGAAGACTAGATACCAGGAGTCTACACGGTATAGGCTTTTTCATAATATTTCTGGTCTCAATAATCGGGCCAGATCATAGTTCTATTTTTTGCCACTGGCGGCGCTAGGAACAATAAGAACCAAACAGATGTTTATGACATTTAAATTTCACGAAATTAAATTAAATATATGATATAAATTTATTTAAAATTATTTGTAATAAAATTAATAAAAAGAAATGGGAAAGTATTGTGCTGTTCATGGTTGTGTTAGTGGCCGAAAGGCAGATGACAGTGTAAAAAAAGTGGGTATATTCTATAATCAAAGCACCAAAAGTGAGTATATAACATCAAAATATCTGTTAAAAATTTGTGTTATAAACAATTAATTTATCTGGCGATTGCAAAGTAGCAGAGCCATATATAATTTGTGTAGTTTTTAACTAATATTTAAACATTTTTGTGCATTTTCATTTATCTTTTGAAATATTGTAATTAAATCTTAGGAACACAAGCGCACTCTACCGGCAATAGTTCTGTCCCCTAAATTGAGACCATTTTTTTAACATTACGTTTAAACTCCTGGTATCTAGTCTTCGTGCTATTTACCACCAATGTATTTTGGTTGACAAGCTGTCAATTCATACAATTACAGATTTAATTTTATTTAATATAGTAGGCGGAATCGTGTTAGGTATTTTGTATCAGGTTTTGTTTCCGGTACGCGGTAGATTAGAATGACGTCACGTCCTTTAGAATTACTGAGTTACCCCTAGTCGCGCTTAAAGAAGTTTTACTTCAAAAATGGATCAATATAAAAACACACATTCGAGAAATATCAAAATTGCGAAAGAATTTAAACAAAAAATAATAATTTAAAAATAAAAATGCTTTTTTGCTTTTTTATTACTGTTTAATATTAAATTATAAAGTATTTTATATGAGATGTTTTGTACAAACACGACTAAGAAAACACTTATAAATATGAGAAAAATATACATTATTGAAATCCATAAAGTAGCAGCAAGCTTACTAAATAAAAAAAATGTATACCAATATATTCAACATCAATCCATCTCTTATAATCTCATCTTTAAAGAAAAGTTGGAAAATTATTATTGACTGCATTAATCCAGCCGTATACGCTTTATAAAGAAAATTCCAGATTCAAGATAAGCATTTCCTTTCATCTGAAATATCCAGAAATTTCCCTGAAACGTGAGTACCCTTAAGATCTAAACTTATTGAGGTTATTAGATCAAACTAACGATCTTGCTATCAGGCATTACTTACATGATCAAAGGATATTTCTGGCATTCAAAAATAAGTTCTGAGTATCCTACTATGGACCGTATCCGTGATGTTTTAAACTTAAAAAAAGATTAAAAAATATGTAGTGTACACATAAAGAAGTCGGATCTAGGAATTAAAATCACCTGTGTTTAACATTAAAAATTTTCCCATCATGACGGCTCACGCTTTTATCAACAAATCCAGGATCGGCTCCGCAAAGAAACCTATTGTAACGAAGAAAAAAATTGGTAAAAAGTAATCTCGTTGTAGGGAAGAGAATGTCATACCAAAGTTCTTGAAAGCGAAACAAGTAATAAGATCTGCTCAAGCTCGAAGAAATTATAACCGAACGGAAAAAGCTCTGCTCAGAGAGAGGATACAAACCACCAGAAGAAATTTAGCAGAGGTCGATACTAAACTATTAAGAATCTTTTATCAGCTAAGCAACAGACTTCACCGAACAGACTGGGATAAAATTGATGCAATATCATAGAGAAACATGGAAAATGAACTACAAAGAAACACCGACCGCCAAAAAGACAAATTTAAAAGATTAACGAGAAAAATTGGATCAAAGCAAACGCTAGACACTCAGAGAACAGTGATTAATGTTAGCAATCGGAACTTGTCTCCAGATGAGGTCTCCGTACTTGCTAAGGGTGGCAACTTTGCTATAACGCCAAAAGATGTGCCAAAGGAAGACATTATCGCAAATCTAGAATCCGCACTAAGATGTCTGCCAGAAGAAACAGCTCAGGAATTACGCACCGAATCAGCAAGAATTTTACAAAAGGCCAAACCACCCAAAAGTAACCTAAAGCCTAGGGAGTTAAGAGCAATTCAAGATCTAAACAAGGATGAGAGTATACTGGTGTTAGCAGCGGGCAAGGGAAATGCGACTAGATCCTAGCAGTTACAAGAAGTTACGCAATGATCCAACACAACGCGTAATTAGAACAACAAAGACCTTAGTGAAGAAGTCAAGTCTAGAAGAACAGACAAAGAAATTAATTTGTAAAAGTGAAGCTGCTATACCAAGACTTTATGGTTTGCCAAAGATACACAAAGCCAACATTCCGCTGCGTCCCATTGTAAGCACCATTGGTTCACCGACATATGATTCGGCTAAACACCTGTCATCACTCCTGCAACCATACATCGGACTTACTGATTCGTATGTCAAAGATTCCACCCATTTTATTTCAAAAATTAAAGACTTAGTTCTTGAAGAGAATGATATATTAGTAAGTTTTGATGTAGTATATCTCTTTACAAAAGTGCCCCTAAGCAATGCAATGGAACATATAGATGATAAATTTCCAGAGGACATCTCCAATTTGTTTAAACATTGCCTCACCACCACTTATTTTTTATGGGACAATAAGATTTACGAACAGATCGAAGGAGTAGCAATGGGAAGCCCTCTCAGCCCGGTAATAGCAAATTTCTTTATGGAAAAGTTCGAACAACTTGCGTTGGACAGTGCCCCATACAAGCCAAAAGTTTGGTATAGATATGTAGATGACACATTTGTAATATGGAGTCATGGGCAGGATAAATTGCAAGAATTTCTGACACACATTAACAGCATCCATGAAAAGATACAGTTTACGATGGAAATCGAAGACAACGACAAGCTGGCGTTCCTTGATGTGTTATTATCACGAAAAGAAAGATCATTGAGCCACACAGTGTACAGAAAACCTACACATACGGATCGGTATTTACATAGGCATTCCAACCACCACCCATGTCAGAAATATGGAGTCATCAAAACCTTAGCACAAAGGGCAAGAAGAATTTGCGAACCCGAGGCACTAAACGCAGAGCTAACTCATATTCATGATGCTTTAAGGGCCAATGGTTATGCAGAACGGGAAATCAAAAGATCGATTGGACCAACAAATCGTAGACCCAAGGAAAATGAGCAAATCCAACCAGTGGCAAAAGCATTTCTGCCTTTTATTCCGGGAGTGACAGACAGAATTGGTCGATTGCTAAGAAAGAAAAATGTGAAGACTATTTTCAAACCAACGAGAAAAATCAAAGAATGTCTTCGATCGGCAAAAGACAGAAGAGATCCACTGTCGGCTTCGGGAATTTACCGCATTCCGTGCACATGTGGAAGCGTGTACATAGGAACCACCAAACGCTCGATCAACACCAGGATTAAAGAGCACAAGGCCAATTGTCGTCTGGGGCAGACAGACAAATCCACCGTAGCGGAACTTTCCCTTACTATGGACCATCGGATTAAGTTTGAGGAGACCCAAGTCCTCGCTACTACATCAGCATACTATTCCAGACTCTATAGAGAAGCCATAGAGATAGAGAAGCACCCCAACAACTTTAATAAAAAAGAGGAAGCAGTCAAGATTAACAAAACATGGGTCCCGATAATAAAGAATGCGAAAACTCTACCCTTAACGAACAACACCGACCAGAACCGATTGGAATCGAAAGCAACTGTGTCCCCGCCCACTTCCTTCCCGACGTATAAATACGAGCCGCGATCACGCAAAGCTTAGTAAGTCGCAGACTGTCAACCAGGAAGCAACTTCTGAAGATGCCAACCGCTCGTGTTGGCGAAACGTCAAGTCAGCAAGACAATCGACGCCGGCCTAATAGCCCAAAAACCATTGATACAATAGACAATGGCCGCGAAAGCCTTTCACAGTTCATTATTTAAATAGATGGCAACATGAATTTTTGAACTTTCTACAAAAAAAAAAGTGTGTGCGTGTAACCTTTACGCGCGATTGAAGTAAAACTTAATTAACGTATCTACGTATCGCAAAATAAATATTAAATTACAATTCAATTATATTTATTGCCTATATACTTTACAAAAAAAATTCTCTTATAATATTATATATAGAGATTTGATATATTTTACTTAAAAATGATGAAAGAAAACTAGTTTAACAATAATAAAAATTAACACTACTTACGTTTTTTACAGGTCAAATCATTATCAGGTTTTTGATTTTTTCTTTTATTATTATTTATTGATGAAAGAGTAAAATGTTGTTGAGAATCCGCCATTTTATTCAAGTGACAACTATTTTGTTTTGTAATTTATCTAAAATTCATTAATTTCACTGTATATAGAGTACTAACTCATTTTCATTTTTTTCATTTTCATTTTTCTTCAAATCTTTCTGGCGCTGATAATATGCCCTTTGACGTTCACAATTTCTTTTTCTTTTTAGCTCTTTAAGTCTATAAAACGAAAATAGCTAGGTATAAATAATAGGTATAAATAATTAGGTATAAATAGTGTAATTACACACCAAAAATAAAATGTATGCATATAGAGTACTCACTCATTTTTATTCAATATTTTTTCATCACTTTCTTCATTAATAAATCTACTTTGTTTTTTTATATTTAAAACAAACACTTTATACACAAATTTAAACTATTCACCACCAATGTATTTTGGTTGACAAGCTGTCAATTCATACAATTACAGATTTAACTTTTATTTAATATAGTAGGCGGAATCGTGTTAGGTATTTTGTATCAGGTTTTGTATTGTAAATTACTGTTTTTGTATTGTAAATTTTACTATTTTATGACGATGTCCATACAATTTATTGTCAGTTGGAAAAATAAAGATATTGTATTGTATTGTATTGTTTCCGTTACATTAGAATGACGTCACGTCCGTTAGAATTACTGAGTTCCCCTAGTCGCGCCTAAAGAAGTTTTACTTCAAAAAAACGTTCTTATACTATACACTTTTTAATACATGACGAGATAAGAAAATTAAAAAACTCTTCATATACTTCAATGACAAAAAAAAGTACAATTGTTTGATAAAATTACAACCCTTTCAGCTTATACAGAAACAGGTAGGTTCTTAATATTCAAATATTACAAAACTTGTAGGTATTTAAAATTCTTCTTATGCTAATCCTTTCATAATCTGACAGTTTTCTAGAAACTTACAAAAAAAAACAGATATTGACTTAGTTTCTTATGAATGAGGATTTCCGTTCTTTTGTTGACAGAAAAAGAAAAGGCGGCTACTAGATCATGTCTTTAGTTGAAACTGGACGAAAGTGTAAAGGGATTCTCGGTTAAATAGAAGTTGGTTGAAAAGTTTTGAAAGCAAAAATGAAAGAATGTTATTTTTAATTTGTTTTTTTTTATTTAATATAATCTCTCTTATCTTAAATAAACTTATTTCAATGATCCTCTAGAAAGTTTATACCATCTCTGTATTGATATTCCGGAAGCTTTGCAAATTATTGTTCCACGTTTGCAATAGCTTCTTCATTCAAGGAAAAACGCTCTTCACGAGGGAATTAACAGGTAATGGTCCAAGGGAGCCAATTTTGGTAAATACGGTGGGTTTTTAAGCAATTTGTACAATTTACCCATCATCAACAAACTTGTGTGAACACGTGCAATGTCTTATTATACTTTTTTTTTGTAAACCGGGTCTTATTTCACGAATTTTATTATCCAACTGTACCAAAAGTTACAAAGTTAATTGTTGTACCGCTTTTAAGATAATCAATCAACACAACCCCTTTTGCACCCCAAAAAAACTGATCTCATAACCATTTTTGCGGATCAATCTTGCATCACCTGTTTTTGAAGAACCAGGTTCAGTCCACAGTAAACGTTCTTGTTTTAGTTTAGGATAATGATGGTTGATCTAAATTTCATCCATAGTTATAAAGCGACGTATAAAATGGTTTTGATTCTGCTTAAAATCCTCCAAATTACGCTGAGAAATTTGTCTTTGATTCAGTTTTTGTTAAATTGGTAACGAATGCGTCACATTACCTTTTTAAACATCTTTTTTATATGTTATTCTTTGTGCAAAATATGGAGTACTCGTTCATCTTAGATGCCTATGGTATCAGCAATTTAACGCTTAGTTAAACTTGGATCTTTACAAACAAATCATAGGTTTGCTCAATGATTTCTGGTGTTGTATCACTTTTTGGACATCCAATATGTGGGTTATCTTTGACGCTTTTCGACTACGTTTAAACCCATTGAAACACAGTTGGAAATGAAAAAGCAGATCCTTTCACCATTCTTGAATAAGTTTCTAATGCTGATAAACCCTCCAAAACAAAGAATTTTACCACTGCTTTTATATTAGTTTTTTCCGTTGTACCAAAATACACTAGCACGTCAACTTCAAATGACTTCTAAACAAAAAATGAATTGGTTAGTAAAACAAGAATTTTTTGTGTTTAAATGGAAGATGAAATATTAAAATAGCGTATATCTTTTTATACCTTTACTGGTTAATAGATGTCGCTTTCAGAACTTTTCAACCAACCTTTACATTACCGATATACATAAATATGTAGATCAAAAATGTAAAATCCTGTTTTATTATTTTTTTTGTAAGAGTTTGCGACCATTTATTTCTCTTAATTATTCTGTGGCGTTAAAATCACAAACCTTTTAGGGCATAAAAGAGGTTCACACACTTTAATTTCAAAGCGCAATTTCCTTCGCAACCGACTGTGTTACGTTCAACGTTTCCATATCAAAAAACAAGATGAACATCAAAGACTTTGCTGTCTAATATAAAACGTTTGGTGCCGGTCATCTCGATTTAGCCGACCATTAACAAAAATAAAAGAGTTTGACTCGTTTTAATGTAGAAAGATGTGCTAAAAATTGAATTATATCATTAATAAAAATGGTTAAAGAGTCTTACCGGGGCCCAGCGGGAGACCAATGGTAAAAATAAAGTAAATGGGTAAAAAAAGAAGAAAAACTTAAAAACAATACCTAAAAACATACCATAAAGACTGATAGTTCCCAAAATCATTTTTTGGAAAATTATATTAATAAACACAAATCAATTTGTATATTCTTTTAGAAATTTCTGTTAACTATTTTAATTATTTTACACAATATATGAGCAACAGGGAAATTTGAATGATATTCAAGCATGAATAACATCCTCCACAACTCAAATTTAATGCAAATAAAGCCAAATTTAAATTAAATCTCGTCCCATCGACTTCTTTGTTTCGGCTCAAATACCTAAGCGACAGTAAACACGAATTACATGAATAGAAAATCTCCTGCGTGGCGAAATTCACTTTCCCATGTTGGTATTGTCATAAATAGAGTTGCGCTCCATTCAGAAATGAATATATGTCCGAGGGGCATCCCTTGTCCCATAATGAATATCAAATGCACATACCTTTACAAATTTGATTCATACATTGTACGATTCTAGCGCCCCTTTAGTCTACAAGCAATAATTTATAAACAACATGTTCAGAATATTGATTTACAGTTGATCAATTGGTTGGAAACAGCTATTACATGGCGCAGTCAATAGCAGTATCAAAAATATCGTAGCATTGTTATTGTAGTACACCCTTGCCTTCTAAAGCCCAATGCTTAGTTTAAATAAGTTTTATTTAATTTCAGACAAAAAATTGGTTAACTTTTACTTGCAATTTAACCGTTTTTATCTTTAATCAGTGTTGAACCCTGTGATGGATTCTGCAATCCAAGACGTGCTTATCGTGAAGATCTTATCTGTTACAAAGTAATTCCCTTACTGTAAGGGACTAAAGATATATCTATTCCAGAGCCGGATTTACGATAATATTTGGATCAAAACGTACTTACACCATCTAACAAACAGATTTATCTATATTGATATGGATTTTTCTTCGTGGCACACGTTCACTCAATGGAATTTTGGAACGTGATCTGCCATTTGTAAATTGGTTGTCTAGATTAAGTATTCTTTTAATCGAGATGTTTTTGTTAAGTTATTTGTTTGTATTGTTTGGTTGTTAGGAAGATGCTGAAGATTATCTCTTCATTGAATTTTGAAAAAGGTTGTCAATAAAAGAAAGCATAAAAATATTATTAAATAGATTACTAAATTACTACTAAATTTGCATTTTTAAGAAGTTATAAATAAACAAATAAAAAAATATAATCAAAGAAAAGTAAATTAAAATAAAAGAAGAAAAAGAAATACAGCAGCAGAAAAAGGAAGTTAACTTGTATAGAAAAGCAGAGAGGCCACAGTTGGAAAGTTTAAGAGAGCAGGAAGAAGAAGCTTACAGGTATAGAAAAACAACCCAGTAGATGGTGTTGAATTTCGATTTATAAATAAATAGATAAACGAGAAACTAAAATAAAATGGAAAATAGTAAAAAAAAAATAGAAAAAATTATGAAAAAAAGAAACCCAGAAAATCCTTAATTAAGTAAGGAGGCGCAGTTGATATCTGATACATTTAGGCGATACTTAATTATGTCTTCAACGTCATGATCAAATATACCAAACACGTTGCTTTGAAATTTCTGCAGAGTAATTTATATATAGAATATATGAATGAAATTGAAAATTAATTCAGGGAAAAATTCATTTCACTTTACAATTACGTTTTTCCTGAAACAGTGTTCTTGCTTTGATGATTGCATCAATAATTCTAGGGTGCGGCAAGGTTTTGAACGTCATCAGTAAGTCGTTGAGGGAAGTGTAGAACAAATAGAATTCTCCCGAGTTGGCGTTAACAAATATCATGAATTGTTTATTCGTTAATCAAGCTCGCACTGAATGCCGTTAACTCCAACCATCACCTTCACCTACCTTCAGATAAGCTTTGTTTCCATCTATGCAGTGATTTTATTCTACAAAAAAAGTAGGAGCGGCCTGTAGGCAAAGCACTTTTAGATTTAGATTATTTTATAAAAACTCATTTAAGTATACAATTATAAGTTATTTTTGTTTCTTTTTTCTTGATACTTAGGTACTTCGTTTTGTTACATATTGTTATACAAGGTAAACAGGACAAGGAAAAAAAATAACAAAATGGAATTGACATTATTCAAAAAAGTCCCCTTCAGAGCTAATACAGCGGTTTGCATGGTCCACAAGTGTTTCGAATGAGGATTTCAGCTCACTGACCGGGATGTTCTTCCAAATGGTAGTCGATGCCTTTTGGATGCAAACAATCGTTAAACATAGGTTTGTTCCAACAGACCAAAGAACCATTGTAGAACCGTCCGGTAAATGCGCAGTGAACGAATTCTCGTTATTTTTGAAGTTGTTTAGTAACGGTTCTAGAACGATTTTTGGTCTGTTGGAACAGACCTTATATCACCGGTACCCGATGGTCTGGGAATGCCTAGACAAATTAAATTAACTAGGACAGAATAACACTGTTACCCTCCTATGGGTTCCAGGACACGTAGGAATAGAAGGAAATGAAACAGCAGAAAAGCTGGCAAAAAAAGGAGCTGAAACCCCATACCTGGGACGAGAACCATCCTGTAGAATCAGCAGTAGTACAATCTTAGAAAAACTAAGGAAAAAAATGGATAGCGAAAAATCCAAGTACTGGAATGATTTAGAAGGACTAAGACAATCGAAGACGCTCCTGGGAAACTATAACCAGTAGAGATCTCACAGCTGTCTTAACCTGAGTAAGTAAAACCTCCGAATTATAACAGGAATACTAACCGGTCACTGTCGATTAAGAGGACACATGAGGAAACTAGGATTAGTAGATGAAGCAAACTGTAGATTCTGTGAGGTAGAGGATGAAACCCCAATACACATACTTTCAGAATGCATGGCATTAAGTACTTCTAGGGTCAAATACCTAGGGTCATACGAAATAGAATGGGAAGAACTACCTAATTTAAAACCCAATGATATCCTAAACTTTCTAAGGAAGATAGGACTAGAAGAGCTGCTATAATCATCAAAATTGTAGCAAGAAAAGGGGGACACAATAGATCTTATAGGTCGCAGGTGTATCTGTTACCCCTAACACCACAAACATACATACATACATACATACATACATCACCCGTACACCGTCTCGCCCATCTTACTCTACTTAGGTTTAAAATTGGGTGATGGGTATCAAGAAAATTTTTTTTTTTATTATTTTTTCTATAAGAATAAAGTTCTTCAAGTTCCTAAGTTTCAAAGATAATTATAACATTAAAATAAATGAAAATATTTGTTTTATTTCCTTCAAACCTTAAGGACCCCATCTTGCTCTACCTTCTCCTGCTGGATATATTTTAAACAAATTTTAATTCAATGTCAGTGTTTATATTATCGTAAACTCAACAAAGTTTGTTAGTAGATTACGTGAACTGTGAACTATGTATTCCATTTTGTATCCTAATTTTCTGAATTGTATTTAAGACTTAATTTCTTAACAACAATCATTAATCATTATTTTTATTTTATTCAATCTTGTAGTTTTCAAACTCATCCTTTATATAAAGTTACCGAAAGTTTCAATACTTTTATTTCAATTTTCACTCGGGTTGAAATTCTTTGATATTTTCACTACCAAACTTTTCAATTAACAGATGTGCCGAACAAAATTCTGTGTAGTTGATAGATCTTTTATTTTCTAACATCTGTTTTAGAGCTAAAACTCCTACACTATTATAGGAGTAAACTTGCTCAAGGGGATATTGTCTGATCTTTAAAAGCTTTTTACTTCTTTTTCATTTCTTGTTATTGCTGGTTTCAGCCTAAAAATGTTTAATTTTACTTTATCTACTGTAAGCTGTAAAGTTTAAAATGTTTTTAAAGATTTTAAAATTATTATGAATTATTTCAATTAACTTAAATGGATATTAATTATAATTGAGTACAATTAATTAATATCTTAATACCGTGCTATGATAAGGATAACCGTTCAAAAGATACGAGGGAAAGGGATTTTGGCTCACACGATATTTAAAAAAGAATGCGCTTCATGTTTTTCATTTATACCAAGCTAACTTATAAGTAAAAATACAAAAAAGAAACTACCACTCATTAACGAAACCTTTTCTTCTACAAAATAAATTCGCTCATCCTTTAAACAATGATGACTCTACTTTTTAAGGATCCAATGATGCAGCTATAAAAATTCTTTTAAAGGTTTTTTAATACCCTGTCAAATTAAGTCAAAAACTTGCTTTTTCGCATTAAACTTTTTACAGAAACAATGGAAAGATCCAGCTAGTACATATCCCAAATAACAAAAAAGGATTTTGTTTCTGAAACTTTCTTATAAACTTTTACTTTTCTTAAAGTTTAATCAGTGGCATCGTCAGTGGATTGGATTTCAGAATTTAGTTGATTAACATAAATGAAGCTTTATGGTTATAAATATAAAAACAGAACCCTTCTAAGGCCCTGGTTTAAATTTTGATTAAGCAGTTATTGGTAGTTTTAGATGGGTGTCAAATAAGCAAAATCATTTTTATCCGGATAAAAATACTACCTCTTCTTTAAAAATCAATATGTTAATACTGGATAATCAAACAAAGGATGGCAAAAAGTTTTGTTTACATTTGCAGAAATCATTTTTTTTAACAAACTACTTTTCGGCACGTTTTTCATCCATACATATCAAATTTAAAGAGGCAAGATTTACTTTATTTTATTTTTCTCTTCCGTTCTCAAGCCTAAACAAATAAAATATCAGAGAATATCGATCCATGCCGTATTACGTTTGGTGCAGAGCTCTGATTGCTTTTATAAAATATTAAAATGAAGTGATTTTATTTGTTATAGTTTGTTGTTAAGACGATAAAATAAAGTATGGACAATTACATTAGGACATAAATCTAGAAACAAGTGCTCTAAACAAGAAAGAATCTGCATTCCTAGACATTTCTAACCCTAGATAGGGACTTTGACAATACTCCACATGACGCTGTAAAAAAGCACTTAATGATAGAGGTGTAGATAAAACAACTTTCACTTGGTTGTTGCAATTGTGTCTACAAGAATCGCAGAAATGAAAATAGGCCAAGACACTATCTGCATCAATACAACCAGAGGTTGCCCGCAGGGGAAAGTTACATCGCCACTTATGTGGATTCTTACTGTGGACAGCTTAATCTGGCAATTGACTAGGTATACCTTGCCAAGGGTATCCGATGACGTGGTCATACTTGCAAAAGGAAACTATGAAAATGTCCTCTGCGATACAGTACAGAAAGAACTAAATAAAGCAAAGCAATAATGTAATTCGGTGAGACTTAATGTCAACATCAACAAGACCTTTACAAGGAAAAGGAAACCTAACTTAAGAACCGTTAAAGTAGGTAAACATCGTTTAGGGGTAAACAGAGGTTAAATATCTAGTACTTATCCAAGCTAACAGGTAAGTCTAGAACAAACACGTAAATGAAATAATACACACAGCTACAAAGGCTCTTATGGTGTGCAGGAAAAAATGGGGATGTAATCTAAAGAAGGGAAGGATGTACACGCAAGTACTGAGACTAATCATCGCTTATGGAGCAGTAGGTTGGAGAACGAGAGATAATCTGACTAGTACTAAGACAAATCTCTCGAAGATTTAGAGACTAGCCTGTTCCTGCATCACTGGATCATTGGGAACATGCCCGACTGTTGTAATGGAAGTAATCCTAAATTTCACGCCACTATAAAAACAAACAATATATAGAAAGTTCAAAGAAGGAACAATCAGGTAAGAACCTCGATCATTTCAATTTAATCAAACTAAAATTGGTAGATGAAGCAAAGTACAGATTCTGTTAGGAATATGACGAAACCTCAGCCCACATACACTTAAAATGCATTGCCTTACGTAATTTTAGGGTCAGATACCTAGGATCTTGAAGCCCAACGATATCCTAAATTTTCTAAAAAGGATAGAACTAGAAGAGCTTAGAGTCACTAATTGTTGGTCGACCAGATCGTTTGGCATCTTGGACACTATCTGTTTCTTTGAAGTTCCGAAGAAGCTCCTTTAAATATGTCCTTGATATAGGGTGATCGGAGTATTTCTCATTAAAAAGACCTTACGCAGCATCGAAATTGTTTCCACATTGCAATCACTAGGACATCTACCTACTACTCTTTCGGCTACAGTACTTAGTATTCTGCCTAGGTAAACACTTTAATGTTTTGTTAAACAATAATGAAACTAAATTTTAAGATATAAACACGTTTGCAAAAATTTAGGAAAGTAAAAACAACTAGGGAAAGGATGGGACTAGAAGAGATAAAAGTCTGAGAAAACATCAGAATTATAGCAAGAAAAGGGAGACACAATTACCTTATAGGTCGCAGGTGTAGCTGTTACCCCTTGTTAAGCACATCCACGTATATCTATCTCTTCTTTAAATTTAAAAGACATTATACTTTCTATACAAACAAATACGTTAATACTGGATAATAAAACAAAGCATAGCAGAAAGTTTTGTTTACATATGCAGAAATTAATTTTTTTACAAACTTCTTTTCTGAATGTATTTCAGCCATATATTAAATTTATGGGGACAAGATTTACTTTATTTTTTTCTTATCCATTTTCAAGCCTAAAAAATATCAGAGAATATCGATTCGTGTCGTACAGGGCTCTGATTGTTTTTAGCAAATGTTAAAATGGGTAGATGTTTTCTATTATCACAGATAAATAAAAAGGAAACAATGCGTAAATAATTAAATGATATAAAACAGTTTTTCATTAATACTCAAATGTATTCTAGTTAATATGAACTAATTGCAGAATAGTGCGATTAAAATGTTACTTATTTTCCTAATGCACCTGCAGGACAATGAATTTTCATATTCATTTCGTGAGGACTACCTTGCAAATCACTTGATTTTAAACAAAAGGAAAAGAATTCAACAAAACTATTACTTTCTTTAGTAATAGTTTTGTACATGACATGATTTGCATTATAAACATTTTTTCCTTTGACAAGTCGAAACAAATCATTACTTATTAATAAATGCTCACTTTACAGTAGGTGGAGATACTCAGCCAGATCTTGTTTATATAGAATAAAAGAAAACTGTCACAGGTCACTTTATATATTAAACATACTTTCAATAGATGGCGCATATAGAACCAACCATTAGTGTATTGTAGATACTCGCATATCACAAAGATGACGTATTATTTGTTTAAACAAAATCCAATCGTCTGCTATATTAAAAATATATACTCAAATCAGCAAATTTAAAGACATTACCATTACCATCGATGTATTGTTCATATTGAATAAAAGAAAACTGTCACATTACATTATATATTAAACATACTTCCAATAGATGGCGCATGTAGAACCAATCATTTGTATTTTGTAGGTACTCGCATATCACCAGGATATTATCGTTGTATAAAGACTAAACTTATACAATGATATTACTAAATGACGTATTGTTTGTATATACAAAATACCAATAGTCTACTGCTATTTTTTAAGGAATCATTCAACTTTCTAGTTATAAGTTTTATTTCAGTACCAACAGAAATCATCAGTCTGAATAATAGGAAACTGACACTCTGTATTTACCTAACACTATACTTAGTGTAAATTTCAGAAGATGGCGCATTAGGTACTTAAGTTCGTACAACGTTTCGTTAATTTTTAAATACAGAAATCAATTTATTTATTATTTCCAAACATTTTAAAAACTAATTTTTGTACAACTGTCATTAAAAGTGACACTTTTAATGATAGCAAACAATGTTAAAAACGATTATTTACATAGCAGCGTGTTAAAAATACTTTTAACACGTTGCCATGTAAACAAGCTTACTTTTAACACGGTTTAGTTTACTTTTAACACGGTTTGGTTCATTGTCATTGAAAATTCGCTCGTTTCATTATCAAAATAGGGAAGTTGTACAAAAAACATTGTATGGTATTTGTGTTAAAAGTGATTTTATTTTGTTCGTGAAATTGTTCAATTCGCTCCGCTCATTTCACAAACGTTTTCACTCACAAAATAAAACCTCACTTTTAACACTCATATCATAAATAACTATTTCAGGATTTTAGGTACGTATTACAAACAAAAAAAACAGAAGAGCTCTCTTTGATTATTTCCATTTTTGGTTTTTTATAACATGATTAAAAAACAAATTTTTACATTTTTTTCATTTTCAATAGTTTAGATTTACTATTTGGTCCAGTATAAAAAGCTTTTTTACTTACTGTTTAAAATGACAATGCATACTTAGTAATATTTATTGTTTAGTTCCACGAATTCCTAATAGACGGTGGTGTAAGTTAATTGATATAACTCTCTATCAACGTTTGACATCTAGGTTAGATAGAACCCGGTAGATGGAGTTGTGTTTTGATTTCTAGATTATCCAATTAGAAAAACCCAGTAGATGATATTATGTTTGGATTTATTAATACATAAATATAAAACAAAAAACTAAAGTAAAGTGAAAAAGAGTTGAAATGATTTTTAAAATTAAAAAGAACGAAAGTACTTACCAAACCAAGTACTTTAGCCACCGATATTATAGACTATCCATAAATCATTTGACCTTTTGTAAATCTATCGGCAATTGATAAATTTGCTACTGCGAACACAAAATTTTAATCAAACAAACTCAAATCAATAATTGAAAAGAACAATCGATACCTGCTGGTATAATACAGATCCTATTACCGCCCTAAGCATTAAAAAGTCCGCTTAGGTAACTGTTAAAATTAGTTACTCTGCATGAACTTAGAATGAATAATACGTCCTACACTAACGCTTTCATTATTGTAGATTCTCTGATAGTTTTAGATTTTTCTACGAAAAAACCTAATACCTGTTTATCTTATCTAAACTTTCTCAGTGATAATATTATCTACAAAAATAAATTTAAAATAAGTTTTCAATTCTTAAATAAAGGTACCTAGAAAACTTTCACATTTACTTGTCATACAACCCTTTTTGTTCCTAAGCATTTCTTCCGATTATTTTGTTTCTAAGAATATAATCAAGATTTTCGATGGGCTAATAATCGATTGATATAAATCCTACTTTAGAATACCACAGGTAACAGATTATTTTCTTTTACAATTTTAAAGAACTGTCACATAAAATCTCAAACGCTGTTTATACTTTTAATATTCAACACTACAAAGGAAAAGATTATCACCGCGGTTGGTGTTAAGTCTGTCTTATGTTTTTGGGGTTTCTAACAAAAAGTTTGACTTTCTGCTTATAATGATTTATGAGCTTTAAGCTAATACAGGTTTCATTTTATAAATAATATTATTTTGTTTGACTTTTTCCAATACAAAAAAATGTAATTTTTGATTTTGGCTAGAGTTTTTAAGTACAATAATAGTTTAAAATATACATCGTCCTATTATATTTTTAATCAGTTCTAGAATGTATTCGTTTATATCTTTTGATGTATTTATTAAAAATATTTAGTATATTAAAAAAATATTGGGTTGCAAGGGAAGTAAACCCGTTTCCTCATATAAGGACAATCGTAAAAATTGAAGGTGTGAAAAGGACTATCTTAAAAGTATGGTTAAAGATTTAAAGACAAGTATAAAAAAATTGCAAACGATATTTCAAAGGTATAAAAAGAAAAAAGACTGGATCCGGTATAACCGAATACTGGGTACATTTTACTTTGCTCATGTTCCTTCTAGAAGAGGACTGGCCAAAGAAAAGTATAGGCAACTCTTAACGGTGCATAAAATCGAAAATTTATATCAAATTTCGAAGTTAGAGGAACACCAGAATTATTCGGTTATCAAATTCCTCTCATCATACGTTTAAAATTTCTCAATAAGGTCCCGTCATCACCCATAAGTTTTTCAAAATAGTAATCTCGATTTTCATCACTGTCCACAAATAACTCTTCATATGCGTTTTTGCCTCTTTCGCCTTCTTTTGCTAAAAATTATGTATCTGCTGCAGCTATCGTTTGCATAGACATCTTGGAGTTAATTGAGTTACAAAGTTGACGCTACCAGTCACAGTATGTGTAAAAGAAATAGCCGCATGCTCTGTGGTTGGTTAAAATTACTTTTTGCAAATAAATTAAGGGTTTTTTACATAATCGCAAGCTGCGGGCAACTAGATTGCTTATGGTTGCTCAATGTAAAGCCTTCTTTGCAGCGTATATCCAACTCAACATTTTTTTCTTCTTCAAATTCAAAATATACGCAGATCTTTTAGAAAATTCGCCATCCAGCACTGTTAAAGAGCTTAAAACAGCTGATTGCGATTTTAAAATTGATTCTGGTCTTGGAAAACTTTTCGCAGGAACATATTCCATGCATGCTTAATAGGAAGCTGACCAGGGCAAAACTAGAATATTCTACTCGTCCAAGAAATTTTTTGTCATTCTGGCGGAATGTGCGGTAGCATTGTCATGATCAAGATAAAATCAGGACCAATGTTATGTGCGTATGGAACAACTACAGAATCTAGAGCATTTCTAACGATCCAGCAGAAAGAGCTCTGTTCTATTGCCAAACAAAATTCCTGCAAAATGTTTGGCACAAGCTTCCTTTGATCTGTGTTCGGAAACCGACACTGGCCTGGAGCAAAAAGGTTTTTCCATTTCAAGGAAATCAAGCAATAAACCCCTTTACATGTTTGTGTTTTGTGCTTGCCGAGACTTACCATGCATGTAAACGTACAATAAAAGGTACATAAGTTTATTGGGCTGCCTTCCTTTGTATTTAGTATAAAAATCAAAATAATAAAATATTTTTTCTTTGTACTATGCCAAAAGTACGTCGTTCCGGCTTTAATATTGCGGTAGAAAGCCTCACTTTTATGCCGTGATAATGTCGCGCAGACAGCGGGCCGAAAGGAATTATTCCTGCACTGATGTCACTGTCAGTAACACTGTCACTGCAAATGTCGAGGCAAGCATCAATATCTTTTAACACAGAAGGCAATTTCCTTCGTACTTTTGGCATAGTACAAAGAAAAATAGTATACACTACATGGGCAGAAAGTTTGAGAGCCCTGCACTGCGCGCAGTGCAGGAATCTCAAACTTTCTGCCCTTGTAGTGTAATATAGGTACCTACTATAAGAATCTGTTATTTTCATATATACAATTATGCTTTCAGTGTTATTAATCATCATACTTTTACCAAGCAAATATTAAATTTAAATTGCATTTATATGAAAATAAAATTCTCTGTATTGTAGGTATCTATTAAATTATTTAATTCAATAGTAACTGTAACTTTTTTATCCAATGTTTTTTGCTATACTACAAACACTGATTACATTTGCGCTCTTTGACATAAAAAATAAAATGAACATTTTTAATTAAATTTAAACAAAAAATATTAATTCTGGTATAAAAATAACTTTGTTTTTGTCACAGAGAATATATTTTAATTAACAAGCATGGAATATATTATTCTAATTTGGATAAAACTGATTGGAATAATAACGATGAAGAGAAAAATATTCAACATTTTACCGAAAGACTGGAATATTTATATATTGTTATATATATTGTTATTTATTTATTTTACCCACGACTCATAAGTAGATTGCTTATTTTTAACCTATATCTCTGTCAGTAAGTGTCAAATTATTGAGGAGTTGTGTTATAGTTTTATTTACTGCACTAGTGGAGTAAGTAGATAGAAACCTTTATTATTATGTTGGTTGCCTACTGTATACATTAAATTAAACTAACATTTTTTGACATTTCTCGGACAGAACTGTCTGCGAAATCGAATATTTTAATTTTATGTTTGTTATTTTTAGTTTTATACAAAACCATTTGGTAAGTCGTGGGTAAAGCATAGTACTTTACTCGAGGAAAAAATTGCATATTTAGCTCGTTTCTTTAGCCCATTCGCTCGCAAGCTCGCTCATGGGCCAAACACACTCCCTGTAATATGCAATTTAACTCCACTCGTAAAGTAATATACTATTACCCACGACTCATAAGTAAATTGCGTATTTTTTAACCTATATCTCTGTCAGTAAGTGTCAAATTATTGAGGAGTTGTGTAATATTTTCATTTACTCCACTAGTGGAGTAAGTTAATAGAAACCTGTATTATGCACTGAATTAACATTTGACGTTGGTTAGATAACTAAACCAGTAATATTGGTTGTCTACACTATACATTAAATAAAACTAACATTTGATATTTCTCTGAAAGAACTTCCCTGCGAAATCGAATATTTTTGACCACTTATGCCAAAATTTAGATTTTATGTTTGTTATTTTGAGTTTTATACAAAACCATTTGGTTCGTGAGATATCGTTGTCGAAAAGTTATAAAAAAGTGTTCTGTTTTAATACCTTAGTGATTTTTCGACTAATTGATTTTGCACTCCCAATAACATTCATAGGTCTCAAAAAAATGCGTCGAATGCCGTCTTGAACATCAAAATCGAATAACGCGTAAAAAAGTTATGGCGTTTTAAACATTTCAAAAGAAGTCAAAATAAAAAGTAACTACAGCTTTGCGGTTCAAATTAGCGAGAACTTGCAAGGATGGCCTTTAAGTTCAACCTCTTTTCGATTTTTTTTACTTTCGGTTTAATTACCAGATCGTCTTATAAGACCTACCTAAAGATTCAAAAATGATTAAAACAACAGCTGTAATTTTTTATAACTATACGTATACATTTGCCTGTATATGTAATACAGTATTAAAATAATATTAAATCGGCCATTTGATGAACTATTGACTATTGTATGCGTGCGCGCTTTTCTCGTACCGCTCGAGTAGTAGTCCGATAAATGGAGATTTTAAATAGCCATGAAATTTGGAAAGGCTAACTTTTTGGTCAAATATGTATTTTTAGGCGTAGATTAAGAATCAATAGTTAAAAATTGCAAAATGTTGTAGGAAGGGTGGTAAACAAATTAAAAACCACCCCAAAAACAGGTTTTAGGGAATTTTCTCAAAAACTATAACAGTTAGAAAAAAATGTTTCAAATAAAATCGATAGATCATGAGTTGATCTATAAATTTGTCTTTAATCATTTTTTTCGAATTCGCGATAGGAAACGAGATATTTTAATCTAAAAATATAATTTATAAAAGAATTTTTCGCATGCGCGAATAAAATCGTCAAAGGGGGTGGTGACTAAGTAAGTGTTATGTAATGCGCAGGTCTTGTCATCACGGCTTGCTCCATTTACATTTGCATAAAATTTAACTGATGCTGTTAATAAATTTCAAATTATTTGAAGATACGTTTTTTGAGTTTGTGAAGTAGTGTTTATTCTATTTATTTGAACCAGGGACGGATCGTGAATTTGTGGGGCCCTGGGCTGAAACTACTTGGGGGCCTATCTAAATACTTAACTGATAGTCATTTTTTTAACAAACTGTTTTGTTTAGTAATGTAGATAAGTGTAAAGAAAAAAATAGGACAATAAAATAATTTTATTTATTTAATATGACCTAGTGTTAGTGTCTACAAAAATAGCAACTGTTCAACATTGTTGAAAAAAAAATTGACAAATAATGGGTAGTTATGTTTAAATATCAATTACACAGCAATCTTTCTGCATTTTTGTGATGCAAATTCCTTTATTTGTTCATCACATTGTAAATCTTTCGTTAAATCACAATTTATGGAAAGAACTGATAAATGATTCAGTCGATGGTTTGACATTGTTGCCATATAAGTATTTATTTTCTATATATGACATCCTGGAGAAAGAGCGCTCCGCTTCACAGCTAGTGATCGGCAAAGTTAATTTTTTTTAATTGTATACCAATTTGGAAAAACATCAACGAGTTTTTTTTCATAGATAAGCATAAATTTTTTATTGCAAGAGGTGTAAGACTCTAGCTTAGACTGAAGTAAGTAGGATTTTGATTGAACTAAATGTTCGTCGACATCATCTTAGTCCAGGGAAGTTAGGAAAAATAGCGGAAAAATTTACATCCAGCAGATATCGAAATGCGGTTTTTTGTACTGTGTTCAGGAAGGTCCCAGGAAAAAAGTCTACAACGTCTGGTTTGGCGCATTTTTGAAAAATGCCTTCTGGGCCGGAAAATGCATTTTCCAATTACATCATTCCTTGCAACATTATAGGAACGACTGGACACCCAGAAAAATCGCTTGATAATCGTTACTCGGGGGTTTTTGGGGCTGCCGAACTCGATTCTGGCATTAGAATTACACAGGGGTGGCTCTGTGGGGGTGCGCAGGCGGTGAATTGGGGGAGAAATGGCAGCGTACATAAAAATCACTTTAAACCCGTTACTCGCGGGTTTTCGGGGATGACGAATTCAATTCTGGCATTGTAATTACTAGGGGACGGCTCTGCGGTGGTATCCGGAGGTACATTCTGGGGGAGAAACTGCATAGTCCATGAAAATCGCTTCAAAGTTATTACTTGGGGGTTTTCGGGGATGCCAAATTCAATTCTAGCATTAAATTTCTGCGCGGTTGCTCGGCGTACCCTCTGAGTGAATGCGTGGGGGGTGGATTGAGGGAGAAATGGTAGGTGCCTGAAAATCACTACAAACTCGTTACTCGATGGTTGTCGGTGATGCCGATTTCAATTCCGGCATTAGACTTCTGCGGGGGTGCTCGGGGTTTGGCGCTGTGAAAAATGGTAAAGGAGAAAGTGAAAAATCACAAATTATAAAAACAGTACTTGTTTCAAATAACAAATAAGAGTTTTCATTAATGTTGAATTATTCATTATAAACTTAGATACTAAACATCTTGTTCAAACTCTTATTCTTCTGCATCTTCTCCCCCTTCTTTATCTTCTTCTTCGTCACTATTTTTGGCCCCGTTGCAGAAATATTTAAGCAAACACATGGATCATTTAATAGATCATGGGCTTCGTCTAGCTCTGGCTCTTTACGTCCTTACTTCCAAAGCTATCGAGCAAAAATGTATGCTGAAGCCACTGATTCTAACAAAGTCGATCTTGCACGCATAATCCCGACTGCCAATGCGTTTACCGAGCATTATAACCGAGTCTATTTCCAAGTACAGGCTTGGTATGGTTCACAAGGTCAAGACGAGACCTTAGATCCGTTGGAATGGGGGTGGGAATTGGTGGATGTAGAGCTCAGTCCTGTCACCATGACCCAGACAGCTGGTCCTGGGGATATTTTAAGCAAAATTTCTTGTTCTTGTGAAACCAACTGTGGCACTACGAGGTGCGGGTGCCGCCGAAGTGGGTTGGAGTGCTCACTTGCATGCAAGCATTGCAATGGCATTTGCTCAAACCAAAAAGGCACATCTAACGGGGCCGAGAATAGTGACGAGGCAGAAGATAAAGAAGGAGGAGAAGATGCAGAAGAATAAGAGTTTGAACAAAATGTTTAGTATCTAAGTTTATAATGAATAATTCAACATTAATATAAACTCTTATTTGTTATTAGAATTAAATACTATTTTTATAATTTGTTATTTTTCACTTTCTCCTTTACCATTTCCCACAGCACAAATCCTTAAGTAGATCCGCCCCTGATTTGTACACCGTTCCTGTGTTGAGTATAAAATTATAAAAATGAATACAGTGAAAACATGTACACTTTGCGATCTGCTTCTTATAAACAATAGCGATGAAATTACCATAGTTAAAACAAAAGGGTTAAATTCATGAATAAAAAAAAAACAGATTAAAAAACGACAATAAATATATATTGTGGTAAAACAACGAATCGTTTGAATTTCATACTGGTACGTATAATAATCTATTACATCTATTAAATTTTCCAATATTTTCATTTTCTTATTATATATTTATATTTTTAATTTAAAATTCATATTAACTTGGAATCGACCTCCCGAGTATTAGTCTGGTTCACATGTACTTTTTTTTGTGAAAATTTTAAATTTTCAGCCCTGTCCAAAAATTACGACCAAGATGTCATTCGATTCGTATTTTTACCTTAAATGTTTAAGGAAAGGTTTGAAAACGCGCTGATAAAAATTTCAAAAGTTATAAACAATTAAGTGAAAAAAAAATGGAACTTTAGTTTTTTTTGAAAATCTCTGAAAATTTTCAAAGTCTTGGAAATTTGAAAAAAGATTTAAAAAGATCAATAAATTTGCGTAAAAAAAGTCCTGCTCCCGAAACTGTATCTCAATTATTTATAATTTTTAGAGAGCCCTGAAAATATAGCCAAAAACGGGTAGTCTGGCTTCCGCGCGCATTCTGTCACTCCGACATAAAAACAAAAAAAAAATATTTAAACATATTAAATAGGAATATTAAGGAATGAAAAAATTCATTTAATGTTGGGATACATCAATAAACAATAATCAGCAGTCAAAATATTTTTATCTCAATTTTAAAGTTAATTATAAATTTGTTAATTATTAACTTTTTCTTAATTGAAAGTTAAAATAAAAACCCCTATAATTATTTCCTTTGGTGAAGTTTATTTTTAATAGGCAAAAAAAAAAGATTACCGTTGCCAAAATAAAAAAATGTTATTTTCTATTTTTTTATTAACAATTGAAAATTATAATTTTATAAAAAATACATAACAATTTTTTTTCATTTTTATTGTTTTAATGTCTCATGGCTAAGAACTACTTAATAATATTTTTTTTTATTTTTTACGTCTATTGTTAATAAATTTATTATAAATAAATACATTGTTTATAAGAATTTTTTTTTGCATTATGTTAATTGAAAAAAATAATAATTTAATAAAATGGTTTCCTAAAAAATTTTTTTTGTTGCTAAAAAAGGCGTATAGTTTTTAAGTAATGATAAATATGAAATATAAAAACACTTTTAGATAAAAAAATTGATTTTTTAAATCAGATATTAATACGGTTCTCAAAATTTGCAATTGAATGGTATATATAGATATATAAATTTTTATAATATTAATAAAGGGTAAAACTCTTATAAAATAATAAAATTTTTTTTCAATTACGAATTACTTCTGATCGAGAAGGAATATTAGAATGATATTTTTTTTCATTAAATAATTAGGTAAATTTCTAATAAAATCGTCCTGAATCATATTTGTTGTATCTCTTACCGTTAATGAGATATTAATTGTTAAAAATAAAATCGTACGGTACCGAGCTCAATTTTTAAAAATATTTATCAATGAAAAAAAAATATACGCGCGGAGCAACAACGAACATCGCAAAAAAAAGAATAAGCAATAGAATGTACTAGGGACGAAAAAATATAGTGGGGACATTCGACTGCCGACTTAGTCGCCTCCCCTTTCGACGATTTTATTCGCGCATGCGTAACATTTTTTTATACATTATAATTTTTAGATTAAAATATCTCGTTTCCTATCGCGAATTCGAAAAAAATGATTAAAGACAAATTTATAGATCAACTAATGATCTATCGATTTTATTTAAAACATTTTTTTCTAACTGTTATAGTTTTCGAGAAAATTCCCAAAAACCTGTTTTTGGTGTGGTTTTTAATTTTTTTACCACCCTTCCTACAACATTTTGCAATTTTTAACTATTGATTCTTAATCTACGCCTAAAAATACATATTTGACCAAAAAGTTAGCCTTTCCAAATTTCATGGCTATTTAAAATCTCCATTTATCGGACTATAGACTATAGCTTATAAAACCTATAAAGAAGCATAATTTCAATAAAAACAGGTAAAAGATTACGAAGATACGATCTAAGCAGATAAGTACGATAATTCTGAGTTATAAGTATAAAAAATGATATTTAAACTAAATCTGAACGTATAATGGATTTAATATCGAATATAAAAATATTTGATCACACACTGTGCCTGAGGCACTTAAAACTACGAATGTTTACATTAACATTAAGAATTTTAAAAGTCTGTTAGCAAGATACCCAACCTTCAAACACATAAAATATATCCGACGTATATCTTTTCGAAGACATCGGTCGTTTAATACCAAAAATTTCTACCTGCTATAATCGTACCCACTCACCAATTTTGTACTTAAGTTTTAAATACAAATTGTGCTAAATTACAAGGAACCCGTACACTTTTGTAGCCCCATCATATTTTTTCCTAATGTTAAAGTAATAGGTCAGTATTATTTAATTATAACATATGGGCATTATGTTTCCTATTTACCCTATAATTTAGGGCTACAAAACGTGAAATCGTTTAATAAAAATAATCCTCGTAATGAAGTGTGTTTGGTTATGATGGGCTTTAGGCTTTATTACTATTACATATTAATATATAAATCTTCTTTCTGCTATAAATGTACGAAATGTCAAATGTAGAATTGTCTATAATGATAGTATTGGAAAACAAGCAAATTAAGTGTTTTACTTGAAAATATTACAATAATTGAAATAACAAGTGATTCGATTAATCTTTTCCTAAGCTTAAAATTTATTTAGGCTACTTAATTAATTTGGGTAAAGAAAACCAACATGCAGAAATAAACCGAAGGGTCTTCGTGCCATGGGCAAACTTAAAACTGTCCTCAGTAATACTAACATTTCCATCAACCTAAAAACCAAGGTTTTTAATTCTTACATCTTCCCAGTGAAGACTCATGGTCTGCAGACAACTACATGACCATAAAAGCCGTCAACAAACTAAAAACCACACTGCGCGCAATAGAAAGACTTATGCTAGGAATAACCTTTAAAGATTACGTGTTGCCAGGCAAGAGGATGCAGCAAGCCGAATGGGGGCAACCTCTGCCAGGAGAGAAAAGTAGGTGGAGCAAACATCTGATCGTGAACCTTGGGGAATGGGTCGAATGTAAACATCGCACCGCGGATTACTACTTGACCCAGTTCCTGTCAGGTCACGGCTCTTTTGGGAGCTACACCTACAGAATCGGCAAAAGCGAAACTACGGCGTACAGAGCATGTGGAGAGGAGAGGGACACGCCGGAGCACACAGTCCTGGAATGCAGCTACTTCGGCGAAGTAAGGCGAAGAACGGAGGAAACCCTCGAGGAAAGGATCACGTCGGACAACATTATTAGAATAATGACGAGAAATAAAGAAAAATGGAGTATAATACACGATATGATAAGGAAAATTATGGCAAGAAAAGAAGAAATAGAAAGACAACAGCAGACAGAAGAAAGAGGACAGTGAAAGTGAAAGGAAGGAAAAGTGAAAACAGTGAAAGGAAAGTGAAAGAAAAAACCTGAGAAGAACGGTACGCGAAAACATACCGGTGCAGAAACTTCCGAATGGAAAACTGCCACGGCATGGGGGGTCGGAATGAGGGCCTAACAGCCGAGCCCAACACTACCTACAGGAGCACGAGCCCCTGTGGGTGTGCCAAACAAGCATTTCCCCCTCTTAAAAAAAAAGAAAAAAAAAGGCGAGAGGATGCAAAATGGACCAAACACTTTACGCAGTGGAGACCTAGATTCCATAAAAAATGTGTGGGTTGACGTTCCAAAAGAGGGTTAGATGAATCAACGAAACTACAGGAAGATAAAGTCATCAAGGGAAGGCTAACGTCCAGGAGTTGACAATTAAGGTCTACTAAAAGAAGAAAAAAAATTATACTCAAAATTTAATAGTAGATACGTATAGGTACTGCGCATCCGTCCATTAGTAGATACATTTTATACTGCGTATCCGTCCATATTTTTGTTTGTAGATACTTTGCGCGATTTTTTAATGAACACCCACATCAAAACTAGATGTACCCCGCGAAAGTATAAAAATAAAACAGAAACAGTCATTTATTGACAAAAGGTTGACCGTTTTATACAATGAAGCTAATAATGGTCCCAAAAAGTAAAATTTTAACTCATTTTAACATTTTTATACCCATATTATCTAATGTAGAGTCAGTTGCAATATTTTCTTTTATTGTAATATTTTATGACTTTGTGTCTTTGTAGGACAGAATTTAACATTTGCAGATTGTTAAAGTGTTAAATTCCCTAAATATCCATTTCCCAACAAATATACTCATTTTGTTGTTTAAATAAAATCATTACAAATATTATCATTATGAAACTTTATCTTTTTTAAATATTTGGTTGCTTTTGTTAATGTTGTTTAAATATTAAATGTGTGAAAAAGATTAAGTAATTTGTGGTTGTTTGGTAAATACTTAATCATAACTGTAGATGTATAAGATAAAAATCATAAAAAAACTGATTCAAACGTACCTCGTGCCCTACTGTCAATATTCCAGATATAAAACATAGATTTGTGCATGGTTAGATTTCCTAATTTTTAGCACAGAATTCTGCGACATTTTATTCAGTCCATACAAGGGCAAAAACAAACTGTAGACAATGTGTTTCGCTATGTTAGAGCTCATCAGTACGGTACAGATTTGTGTCTAATGAAAAGACATGATATGCAAAGCGAACACAAGAGCGTCATTTTTTGAGTAGAGATGGCACTACTTACGATTGTATTTAACTTTTGCAAGTAAAATAACAAATATTAGCCAGTCTATTCCGGGGATGTCTCTTCATTACTGACTGAAGAGACAAACCTGTACTGTACTGATGAGCTCTAATAGAACAAAACACAGTGTCTACAGTTTGGTTTTGCCCTTGTATGGGCTGATTAATACTTGTATCTATGTCCCATTATACTGTACTTAGAGTAAAAAAGGTCCAACCCTATTGACAGCCTGGCGCGAGATACCTACGTTTGTATCATATTTTATGATTTTAGGTATAAGACTGTGAAAAAACGCTTCGTTCGTAGTTTATATATATATATATATATAATTTGTTTATTTTATATATATATATATATATATATATATATATATATATATATAAACTACTATGTGGAATATAACATAATAAAATTCAAATAAACATTTAAATCACGTCATTAGTGTGTAATATAATTCTCAAAAGACGTCTTCATCTATTAACATGAAATTTGAAAACGACTTCTATTCATGTGAAATCAAAATTAAATTCCACGGAATGTTAATTACTTAACAACCCTTATCAAAACAGACGTCAGTAGCATTTCGAAAGACATTTCAACGCTTACAGTTTCGCGAAACATTTCAACTTTATGATAATATAAAACCTTCCAACACCCTCTTTATTTCTTAAAAACTCCTTTTTCCTTAGATTATATCACCACATTAAGATTCTCGAACTAATTTTCGCCCATCCTTTTATATCTCTTTGAAATCTGAAAGTGCAAGTAAAGCAGGTAAAGTGAAAATAAGATTCCCGAATTCATCGCATTCGAGTGACTGGTATACTCCGGTAAGTGCTGCCATCAGTAATAGGCGGTTAATCGTAGAACTATCGCAGCGCTTGCGTGAGTTTCTTGTAGTCTTCAGTCTGTATATACCGCAGTTCAACATAAAGAGCGACCAGTAGTATTTCAAGCGTTACAAGGTAAGGTCACGTTACTGTAGCGCTTTCAAAAATGCCCGCGCGAGTATATCACAAAACGACTAAGTACAAAAAATGTTAAAAAAAATTTATCGTGAGTTTTCGTGTCAAATGTGCATCCGACCGCGATGAAATGATTTTACTAGTGTAAATAATAATAAAAACTTTCTAAAAAAATGTATCAGTTATTTGTGCTACTATTTGTAGTAAGTGTGACATCTAAGAGTTTTGATGGATCGGAGCAGTGTACTTGGTTATCAGACAACACGGATACTTCTTCTTCTAAATTATCTGTTACTTGTAAAGTTCGAATTTTAGAGGAAGGAGCTAACATCACAACTTTACCGACGGAAGTGACATCAAGGCTTAAAATTTTGTGTAGTGATGTTTTGTTCTTCGAAAGTGTTCTTCCTACCCAAGGTTTACATCGGCTTCACGAACTTGAGGAATTACAAATTAATAACTGTAAAGTCCTTAATATCGCTCCAAACTCCTTCGAAGGGCTTTATAACGTTAAAAAACTTTCAATCAACACTTTTAATGCTGAATGGGGTCCTACTAAATGTCTAGATTTAAACCCTTACAGTATGCAGGGTTTAAAGGAAATACAACTTCTAGACCTAGCAGATAACAACATTAAAGCTTTACCTGATGGAATGTTTTGTTCTTTAACTAATCTACAAACACTTAATTTAACAAGAAATAGAATCCGAAATCCTGAAAGAATCGGAATTAACATACCTGAATGTAGCAATAGCGAACTACAAAATTTAGATTTATCATTTAATGATCTCAGAATTTTATCTGAAGAGGCTGGTTTTTCAAGACTACGACGACTGCAACATTTATATTTACAAAACAATAACATAACTGAAATTTCAGGTGAAACATTTGCAGGATTAGTTTCTTTAAAGATTCTAAACTTAAATAATAACAAAATAGGAACTTTACCTGAAGGTTTATTTGCTGGAACCCCAGAATTAAAGGAAATACATATTCAAAATAACTCATTATTTTCTCTTGCAAAAGGAATTTTTCACAGACTAGAACAATTGCTGGTATTAAATTTATCCGGAAATCAGATTACCAGTAATCATATAGATGCGGGAACTTTTACAGGTTTAATTCGTCTCATAATATTAAACCTCTCACATAACGCTCTCACCCGTATAGATGGTAGAACTTTTAAGGACCTGTATTTCCTGCAAATTCTTGATCTAAGGAACAATTCTATCGGATTCATCGAGGACAATGCTTTTTTGCCACTTTACAACTTGCACACCTTAAATCTTGCAGAAAACAGACTGAACACGATCGGGGCACAATTGTTTAACGGACTTTTTGTTCTCAGCAAACTTACGCTTAATAATAATCTTGTCGTGAACATTGATTCGAGTGCTTTCTTGAATTGTTCAGCGCTAAAAGAACTGGATTTAAGCTCAAACGCGCTTTCGGAAGTGCCTGACGCTATTCAAGAATTGTCGTTTCTCAAAACTTTGGATTTGGGGGAGAATCAGATATCCGACTTCAGAAATGGTTCGTTTAAAAATTTAAATCAACTCACCGGGCTACGATTAATTGACAACAATATTGGAAATCTCACAAAAGGTATGTTTTGGGATTTACCAAACTTACAAGTTTTAAATCTGGCTAAAAATAAAGTACAAAATATAGAGAGGGGAACTTTTGAAAGAAATACACAAATCGAAGCTATACGACTTGATGAAAATTTTTTAACTGACATTAATGGAGTGTTTGCAACGCTTGCAAGTTTGTTGTGGTTGAATTTATCGGAAAATCATTTAGTGTGGTTCGATTACGCGTTCATACCGAGCAACCTCAAGTGGCTGGATATTCACGGAAATTTTATCGAACACCTCGCTAATTACTACAAAATACAGGACGAAATTCGTGTGAAAACTCTCGATGCTAGTCATAATCGTATCACAGAAATTTCACAAATGTCTATACCAAACAGTATCGAATTATTATTTATAAATAATAATTTTATAAGAACAGTACAAGCTAATTCGTTCTTAGATAAAACTAATCTTGCTAGAGTTGATATGTATGCTAATGACTTAGTGAATTTGGATTTAAATGCATTACGTATATCTCCTGTACCTTCAAATCGATCGTTACCAGAGATATATTTGGGTGGTAATCCTTTTCATTGTGATTGTACTATGGAATGGCTACAGCTCGTCAACAACATGTCTGCTTCTCGACAGTACCCAAAAGTGATGGATTTGGAAAATATCGTATGTAAAATGACTCACTCAAGAGGTATGACACATATGCCACTAAATCAAGCCAAACAGAGTGACTTTCTTTGTACTTATGAAACCCACTGCTTTGCTTTATGTCATTGCTGCGATTTTGATGCATGTGATTGCGAAATGACCTGTCCGAATAACTGCACTTGCTATCATGACCAGACATGGAATAATAATGTCGTTGATTGTTCGGGTCAAAGTGCTGATGAAATACCACAAAAAATTCCAATGGATGCTACAGAATTATACTTAGATGGAAATTATATCAAAGAATTACAAAATCATGTTTTTATTGGAAGAAAAAATATGCGTGTGCTATTTGTCAACAATAGTGCAGTAGAAACGATTCAAAACAGCACTTTTAACGGCTTACAATCACTTCAAATATTACATCTGGAAGATAATAAAATAATAGAATTAAAAGGTTATGAGTTTGAACAACTATCCAATTTAAAAGAACTTTATCTACAAAATAATCAAATTTCCGTAATTGGTAATAATACTTTAGAACCTTTAACTTCTCTCCAAATTCTTCGTTTGGACGGTAATAAATTGGTAACTTTTCCAGTATGGCAGCTGTCTGTGAATACACATTTAACCGAAGTTATGTTGGGTAACAATCAGTGGTCTTGTCGTTGTAAATTCTTGCAAGTACTTACGGCGTGGGTAGCAGAAAATGCAGGAAAGATAGTGGACAGTGCGGACATGATGTGTTACAACCCGGACTCTGTACCGCCTCAGCGTCGCGAATTAGACTTTAACAGTACGGCGTGCAGTGATTTTTACGCCGGGAGTTCAGTAATAAACAGTATGCTAGTCTCTGATTATTGGCCGATGGTCGTGGTCACTTTATGCATCGTAATTTTATTGTTGCTTGTCTTAGTGTTGTGGTTCGTGTTTAGAGATCCCGTTAGAGTGTGGTTGTACTCTCGTTACGGGGTCAGACTGTGTAGTTTTCGTGCACAAGCCGCTAAACAGTACGAAGACAGAGACAAACTGTATGACGGTTTCGTGTGTTACAGTCCCAAAGACGAAGAATGGGTTGTGCAAGCTTTAGCCGCAGAATTAGAGCCTAAATTTCAATTGTGTTTACATTATAGAGACTTACCGCATACAGCATATATTCAACATACCGCTCCTGCTGTACTCGAAGCAGCAGAAGCTAGTCGGAGAGTGATAGTAGTATTAACGCGTAATTTCCTACAGACTGAATGGGCTCGATTTGAATTACGACAAGCCCTGCACGAAGCTCTTAAGGGGCGAGTTTTTAAATTAGTGATTTTAGAAGAAGGTCCTCTTCCAGAAGCTGAACTTGATCCAGAACTTAGGCTTTATATGAAAACAGCCGAACGAGTTCGATGGGGCGAGAAACGATTTTGGGAGAAATTAAGGTATGCTATGCCCTCTGTTGAACCTAGAGGAAAGATAAATGCAAATTATAGAAGAAATATTAACAACTATACTATAGAATCTAGAGTGGTAGCTAATGGTACTCATCACAGTCATCACACGTACCCTGAAAAAATACGAACACAGGGTCCCCCGAGTCCTGGCATGCAAATGTTACCGCCATCGTACTCAGCTGCGGTGCCCCAGGAAGCCGACGACGTTAATTACTCGTCGGCAACGACGGCCACACCATCCCCCAGGCCAATGAGACGAGCACAAGAACCCAGGCCTATCTCGGACCACATTTATTCTAGTATTGATTCTGATTACAGCACGTTAGAAAGGGGTGGTTCGGGGAGACGGGGCCCTCCATGGAGGCCACAACATGTGATGATGCCAGCGGGGTTAAACAATGGGGGGCAGGCCTACCTTGTGTGATAACTTAATATGACTGATTAGGTATATTATTACTCAAAGACTTAATAACTATTTCAAAAGTCGAAAAATGTGTAATTATTAATAATTAATTTGTACCTATTATTTTTGTATATTACTGTATATAGATATATTTATTTTGTTTTTATTGATGATTTTGTATTATTATGTGTATATTTTTTACGAATTGCAACAAGCGAATTATATAATAAAGACGATGTGAAATTATAAATTGGCATTATCAATTACCACAATCAGTTCATTAAAAAATATAAAAGGTACAATATACAGTTTCTTTTAAATAATTTCTTAAAAATAAATAAAATAAAGAAATTAATATAAAATAAGTAAATAAAAATATTTTTGTGTTATAAATAATGAGGGATTTTTAAATTTCTGAAAAAAATTTAATCCAGAAAGTATCAAAATATATCAAAATTATTTTTTTTGAAATAACAATTTTTTATTTTTTTTTAATATTAAATTAAAATTGACTACCTTTAAATGTGACAAACTTAAGTAAGATCAAAATTTTGTATTTAAAAAAATAATAATTTTTGAATCAATATTATTTAAATTACCTATAATTTATTTTCATTATTTCACGACGTTTCGTACCATTTTGATTAAATTTTTTAACTGTTTCTTTAATTTGTTATTTTCCATTGTTTTGGTATACTTTTTACAGCAAAGAGGGTGTTTATTATGGTGAAATATTTTTTTTAATTGTATTAGTTCATTTGTACTTTTTATTCATATATCTCACTTTAAAAACTTTGGTCATTTTTCCAATTTTAAATCTTTTTCTTCTTTTAAAATAAAATTTACAATAACATCAACATAATTTATAATTTATTTGATCGTTTGATAAAATTAAATATAAAGAGTTTTTGTCAATTACCATCAATTAAAAATTTTATTGTTTCGTATT
The DNA here is from genome assembly GCA_964028335.1 of Altica lythri. Classification (NCBI taxonomy): domain Eukaryota; kingdom Metazoa; phylum Arthropoda; class Insecta; order Coleoptera; family Chrysomelidae; genus Altica; species Altica lythri. The sequence continues at coordinate 68,965,319 of OZ034805.1, forward strand.
TGATGTAACAATTGTTTGATTAAAAAATACATTTAAAAATCGAATTTCCTTGACACGAAAACATGTTTTTAAATACAGGCATTAATACAAACGATAATTTAGAATCAATATTGTTGTAATGACAATAAATATATCATTTATAAAGGATAAAGAACTCAACAGGTAAGTTTAAATTTACAGTTCTCTATGTGGGTTGACAATAGTATCAGGAAATAGGTTGATTTCTAAACATTAATTTGACAATGTATAACTAAATAAAAATAATTTTTTTAATGCTAGTTTTTGAAATCAAATTAATTGCAATAACTCTTAAGAATTTTTTGTATTTTATTGCTTCAGATATCTCTCATGAGATTTTGGATTCAACTCATGTCTTATATGACACTTTACTTAATTCCATGACGTTAATTGGATTTTATTTGTTAAATCGACAGTTAAAATATTAAATTCTAAGTAAACGTTTTAAAATAGCACTAAAATTTAATTGTTTTTTAGTTTTTACTATAAAAAAATCAGAAGTCGTATTTGCCAAATAAATAAAAAATCGCTTAAAAATAAATTTTCGAAATTTTGTGATAAAATTGATTTTTGTTTTTTTTTTAAGGGTAATATAAACATTCGGTCGAGCAGCCCTCTAAGCATTGAAAGAAGCCACTAATTTACCTGATTTAACAGTTTTTTGACGTTTATGTTATTTTTTTTTAATCTACAAATTTTAACGTTTTTTTTCTTTTTTTATGAAAATCGACAAATTTAACGGTTTTTTTTTTGTCAAGGTTTTTACGGTTTTTTTGTATATTTTTGCGAAATTTTGGCGATTTAACGGCTTTTTGACGTATTTAGGATGTTTTTAACAAACTAAAAAATTTTAACGATTTTTTTATGAAAGTCGACAAATTTAACGAAGATTTTTACAATTTATTGTTTTTTTTGCGAAATTTCGACGACTTAACGGTTTTTTGACTTTATTTTGCGTTTTTTTTATATCAACAAATTTTAACGTTTTCTTTAATGCAAATCGATAAAATTTACGGTTTTCTGTTTTTTTGTCAAGGTTTTTAGGGTTTTTTGTTTGCTTTAACGTAATTTTAACAATTCAACGTTTTTTGACGCTTTTGCGATTTTATTGTGAGAAAAAAAAACCGACAAATTTCTTTCTTTTACGAAAATCGACAAATTTAACCGTTTTCTGTTTATTTGTCTAGATTTTTACGACGTTTTGGACTTTTTTTACCAAATTTTGACGATTTAACAGTTGTGTAACATTTCTTGCGAGTTTTTTGAAAAAAATCGTCAAATTTTAATGGTTTCTTTTATGAAAATCCACAAATTTAAGGTTTTGTGTTCTTTGGTCAAAGTTTTTACGATTTTGTGGTTATTTTTGCGAAATTTCGGTGATTTAATGACGTTTTTTTAAACTCTTTTAGAAAAATCGACAAATCTGTTCTTGTATCAAAATTTCTTAGGTCTTATGTTTATTTTTACGAAATTTAAACAATTTAACAAATTTTTGACATTTTCGCGATTTTTAAAAAATTTGACAAATTTTTGTCATTTTAGCGTTTTTTTTTTTAAATTTGACAAATTTTAACAGTTTCTTTCTCGAAACTTGACAAATTTTACCCTTTTTTGTTTGTTTGTCAAGATTTTCACGACATTTGATTATTATTAAGAAATTTTTGATAATTTAACGGTTCTGTTGCATTCTTTGCAATTTTTTTTTAAGTCGAAAATTTTTTTTTGCCAAAAAGGATGAATTTAACGGCTTTGTGGTTTTAATCCAAGGTTTTTGTAATGGTTTTAATAATGGTTTGTTTTTTTGCGAAATTCTGATGTTTTAACGGTTTTGTGACATTTTTTGCAATTCTTCTGAAAAAGTCGACAAATTTTAACGGTTTCCTTTATGAAAATTAACAAATTTAACGTTTTTTTAAGGTTTTTAGTGTTCCTTGTTTATTTTTGCGAAATTTCGACTATTTAACGGATTTTTGAAATTTTTTGTGATTTTTTTTTTTAATTTTAACGGTTTATATTTCTCAGATAAATCTGTGGCTTTTTTCAATGCGCAGAGAGCTTCGCAATCGAACGTTTTTAAATAAAAAGAGCATTAGTTTTGTTAGTATCTTGTAAATGAATTGAAAATAAATTGCTTTCTTGTAATTATTTTTTATTTGATTATCGTAGATAAAATATTGTATGAATCTGTGCGTGAAGTGCTTTTTCGCACTTACGCGATATATAGCACTCGCTTCGCTCGTGCTCTAACCATCGCGTGCGTGCGCAAAAAGCATACTTCACGAACTGTTTCATAAATAACTATTGTATACCTATGTATATATATCTAAATTACATATTTTAAATTAGTTTTGGAATTTTTCAATAATAAAGATTACTATTTCGTAAACCGGCTACTTTAAGGAAAAATCCTGAAACAGGTCGATTTTTATTTTTAAACAGGCTATTCGTAAGTATACCTTTTTATTTTTGACGTCATCTATGTGCGCGTGATGACGTCATCGCTAAAATTTTTAAATGGAAAGGTGGGTTTTGTAATATATTATTTGAAAGGTCTTTTAAATACCTATTCAGCCATATTAATATGCCTAAATAATTCATGTTTGTTTTCGGTTAAAAAATTACCAATCTTTAATACATTTCGGTTACTTTGTATTTAATGAATAAGTAATACTAATAAAGATTTATTGTAATAATTAAAATGTATTAATTTTTTAACCGAAAACAAACATGAATTTTTTAGGCATATTAATATGGCTGAATAGGTATTTAAAAGACCTTTCAAATAATATATTACAAAACCCACCTTTCTATTTAAAAATTTTAGCGATGACGTCATCACGCGCACATAGGTGACGTCAAAAATAAAAAGGTATACTTACGAATAGCCTGTTTAAAAATAAAAATCGACCTGTTTCAGGATTTTTCCTTAAAGTAGCCGGTTTACGAAATAACGAATTTATTCCTTTCATTTGCACCACACTACATATATAGCTCTTTTTGTTAATCATCACAAGACAAATTGAGTATTCTCTCCGTGATAAATGATACAGAAATCTCATTATGTTTGTTCTAAGTTTCTCAGAGATTCATTATAATTTTTTAATTATTTCAGTTCAATGAGTTGTTTCACCTTTTTCTCGTATGTGTATATTTATATACTAAATTTAAGCGAATATTTACCAATAAAAAAATCTAATCACACCAATAATTCTGCACTAACTAACAATACCTATATCTGACATATTGTACAAAATTATATTTTGAGGTCTAGAATCTGCAATTTAGAAATTGAATAATTTTAAAAGAAAATATTATTATTTTTTAGTTTTAGTCTAACATTTATTATACTAGAAAATCTGTATTAATTGTTTTTCCCCATTATTCAGTGAATACCTTTCATCTCTTCATGTGCTTTTTTAACGTTTCTTTGAATCCGCACTGGACTTGTATGATGCCGCATGAAAGTGAAAAGCATTGTGTTGAAAATATTGTTTTCGCGCAATAAAGTGTTTCCTGAATCGGAGACATTTTTTTCAATGAAATTTCCTGGCAGGAACGCGCCAGCAATATTGATATCAACGGTTTTATTTTGACAGCTTCTAGAATGGAGAAAAGAGTGTGTATAGTGCCGCTAATGGCTGCGAGGTGTCGGATACAATAAAAAAACTCTGGAGGTGTTTCATCGTAAACAATAAAATTTTTGTAGAAATTTCAGTTTATTTTTAACTGATACAAATATAAATAGCAGTGATGTTCTAATTTAAATGATTTATTAACTTTTCTTTCACATCTATTACATACTGTATAAATAATGTAAAGTAAGATATTTAGTAATCTCATTTTTTTTATTTTGTATACAGTCAATATCAAATCAATTATAAAAAAAAACAATAATAATAAAAAAAATGAGTGTGGCAGTCAGTGGGACTGCCGGCAGAAGTTATACTTCTATGCACACGCCCAGATTCATAAATTTGTATGCGAATAATTTAGCAAAATCATTATATGTCGTGGATAGCGACCTCAAAAACAACCACAAAAAACCGAGTGCACACTCTTTTTGTATCTAAGTTGCATAAAATTCCTGGAGACGAGGTCCATCTTAAGCACCAGGTGTTTCAAAGACCATCGTCATTATTATAATCGTATTTAGCGACTCAAAAAACCACCGAGTATCAGGTGTGCACTGATTTCGTACAGAATTTACATTAAACCCTAGGAGAAGACGTAAATACAGCGACCCCAAAAACCCCGAGTTTATAAATTGAACCCATTTTCAGCAATACTTACCGAATTGTAAGTTTTCTCTTTTTTGTCTGTTCGGAATGCACTTTTCGAATGCAGAAATGCAATTTCCCATTTTTACATTATAAAATATAGCGACAAATTTCCTGATACTTTAACGAATCCAATGCAAAAAAAACGCATTCCGATTCATCTTACGTTACAAAATTCAGAGGTTTTAGTTTATTTCCTCGACTATTCGTAAGAACTCTGTTTATGTAGCCAACAACCTTAAAAGCATAGTGCAGGATATAATGCAAAATGCAACCATGTGATGGTACTTTGGACTACAATACAATACTCATTACTGAATATTATTATTAATATGAAATGCTAAACTTTACTTCACTTACGTGACAGAATTATAAAATAATCTGTCAAATAATCATGTGGTCCGTCACTATGATATTCATACATTAGTTCAGACTGTTTTTTGTATATCTATCCCTTTTCAATGTACTGAATGTTGAAACGGTATTCAAAGGTCTTATAGTTATGACTAATAACATGTGATAAATATTTCATCTTTGTTTTTACCGACCAATATACCTTATATGTGTTTCTTTCTCTCTCTTACTCACACCATTACATATGTAATGATTTTTCCCATTTAATTTTACACAATCTTTTTCTACAGAGTATAGAATAGAAGTATAACTTCAAAAACGAATTCTGAAAATGGACCATGTATATATCTGAAGTCTGTCGCAAAGTAAATAGGACTTTTATGAAATATCCGATAATAGTAGCAGCGCCATCTGTTATTGCGGCCAGCGTTCAATAGGCATATCTTTCGTTGACGTCCTGTCCTGTCAGAATTTCCTGACAATCGAACTACTTCTCGCGGAGTAATCGCACTCAAAGCGACAGTACCTTTTTAAAATCGGTCGAAAAATGAGCATCTATCAAAAATACAATATTAAGTTCTGTTTTAAACTTGCTAAAACATTTACCAAAACGTATCAGTTGTTAAATTAGAAAAGAGTGGGTCACTTCTCTGTTGTTTGCATATAGTTGTAATTTTTTATTAAATTAATACCTTTAAAACACTTTTAAATTTACATATTTCTTAAACAATCCGGTCCTGGTAGTGAAAGAATCTGTATAAACGAGTTGTATGTTATACATTGGAACTTGTGAGGTAAACAGGTCTAAGAATGTTTTGATGAAGACTTTTAAGTGCAATTAACGTGGAATTAAAAGCAACCGATTTTCGGTAGGATATTTATTATGCAACCAACTGGTTGTGTTTTCTTTAACACTCCGGTAGTTGTTAAAATAAGCTTATAAAGAAACCAAAGCAATGATAATTTAATTGATACATAATTGACCAGAACTGGGTTTGAATTTACATTAACAAGTATAAGTATTTTATGCTGGTAGCAGGCAATGGCCAAAATTCCAGGACAACACTATTTGTCAAATAGTGTTCATTGTCAACAGGTTTACAATATTTGTAAAGACAATGCATTCGAAATATTAAAAAATAGTGCCATCGACTAATCTCGAAACAAGTGCAATTATGAGACAATGAAGAGGATAAAAAAGCGTAGAGACATATATTGGTTTCAGGAAGACCACGTAAGATTGCAGAAAACAATTTAAACGCTTTATTGACCTTAGGACAACTCAATCCTGGTCTAAGGTTTCGCAAATTGACTAAGAGATTTGAAAATCAACGTAATGCAAAAGTATGTCCAGAAACCGTCCGTATGTCACTTAAAAGACAAGGAAGACAGAGAAAATCAAAAAATCTCTATAATGAAACCTTTACAAAAGAAACGAAGAATAGAATTTTGTCAACGTTTTCAAAAGTTGTTTCCAACTTGATTCAAATCACTTAAAAATCCTATTAAAACAACCTGTTACTGTCCAAATTTTCACATTTCCCACCAAATATTGATTTGGTGGGAAATGCAATGCAATATCTCAACGTGGCGCTACACCTCTCAGTATAGTTAATAGTATTGTGATATTCTTAATGATTTTCTTCTTAAAAGGGCACATGCTTTATACGAAAGTGGTTTCAGCAAGATAATTTATATATATATATATATATATATATATATATATATATATATATATATATATATAGGTTATATAATATGAATTGTTTGTTATAATTTTTTAAGTCTAAGTTCAACATAGCCTTAGAGAGAGCAGTAAAGGCCAGCGGGATCAAAGGAACTTTAGCTTACTCTTTAACCCAACTATTAGCATATGCAGACGACATAGTAGGTACTTATAGAAAGAGACAAAGGAAGACAAATAGCTCCAAGAGCCCTAGCAAAGGAAGCAAGGCAGAGAGGGTTGGAAATCAATCAAGCGAGAACAAAATACCTAATATGCAGTAGAAAAAAATGAAAGAAATCAAAATAGGAAATTACATTTTTGAAAAGGTTTAACAATTTAAATACTTGGAAGTAATATTGAATGGAAAATGAGAGAAGTAACAAAATAACGGAACGAATAATAGCAGGTCATAGAACATATTGAAGATTCCATAACCTTATGAATGTCAAGAACTTATCTAGAAATACAAATCTATAACTATATACGCAGATGAGACAATGTGCCTCACTAGCAAAGACTAAGAATATTTGAGAGAAAAATCATAAGGAGAATCGCGAGCCCAATAAAAATGGAAAACAGGGAAATCTATACTTATAATAAATCTGTAGAGCGAGGTACATTCTGTACATGAAATATATTTCCAAAATAACTATCAGGGGGTGATTGAGGATCAATAGTAATTCCAAAAATGCAATCAGTAAAATTTTTGTCTGTCTGTCTGTCTGTCTGTATAACCGCTATAGAAACAAAAACTAATCGACGGATTTTAACGAAATTTGGTACAATTATTTTTCATACTCCTGTGCTGGTTATAGTATACTTTTCATCACGCTACAATCAATAGGAGCAGAGCAGTGAAGGGAAATGTGAACTGTGAACGGATTTTACAAAATTTCACCCACAAGTGGGGTTGCAAGGGCGTGAAAAATAAAAAAATATAAAAATTAAAGTCTATGAGTCCTACAGGTTTGGAACTTTGCAAAATAGTTATTTTTATAATTTTGAGGTCAACTGTGAACGGATTTTACGAAATTCCACGCACATGGGGGTCGCGGGGGCGTGAAAAGAAATTAAAATCTAGAAGTCCTACAGGTTTAAAACTTTGCAAAATAGTTATTTTTATAAGTTTGAGGTCAATTGTGAACTGATTTTACGAAATTTCACCCACAGGGTTGTTGCGGAGGCGTGAAAAATAAAAATTTAAAATCTATAAGTCCTACAGGTTTGAAACAATGGTTATTTTTATAATTTTGAGGTCAATTGTGAACGGATTTTAGAAAATTCCACCCACAAGGGGCCATGCGAGGGCGTAGGTACATATAATAAATCTGTAGAAATGAAAACTCTGTACATTAAAGATATTTAAAAAATAATTAGCGATGGGTGTTACTATATCGATATAGAACCCAAAAATGTGGTTAGATTTTTTTGTCTGTCTGTCTGTATGTTTGTGCGCGCATCACATTAAAACTACTGATCCGATTCGAATGCGGTTTTCACAAATGTATTTTTCTTCTTTCAACTTATCATCTGGTATATAAAAATTTCTCCCCTCACTCCTTTAACGAATTCGGGGGAGAAATTTTTATATAACAATCAACAGTCAACACGCCACGCGAACTACGTCGCGGGTACAGCTAGTGAATCATAAAATTAGAGATACAATACTAGGAGAAGATATTGTCAGATTTATTTAAGCCAAAAACTCAGATGAAGAAGACACATAGAGAGAAGAAAAAACGACCTCCTGGTCAAAAAATCATTAGATGGAAACGAGAGAAAGAAAGACCAAGAGGAAGTCGGAAAGAAAGATGAGAGGAACTGGTCGACAGATATATTAAAGCCATGCAAGTTGAGAAACTGGAGGGAAATATGCAAAAATAGAAAAGAGTGGAAGAAAATCGTAGAGAAAGCCATAGGAATTTACTATTCTAATGTCTATTCATTTTCTCAAAATTCTAAAGGTTAACATTTCATGTTTACGGTTATAAATAAAGTATTTATCTTGAATGATTATATCTTATAATAAAAAGTAATGAAAATTAGATACTAAACATTTACTAATTTACGCATGCTTACCAAAAAACAAAACAGCTATTATTAATTTTTAAACATACAAAAAACGCGGAATATAATTGAAATATCTTTATATACTTATTCCAATCCATTAACTTTTAGATAATATGTATGTATGTAATATTGATGAGAATTTTTTTTAACTTTTAGTTGTAAAAGTAACAACAAAGATTATAATCGATGTAAGGATAAATGAGGATGCTGAATATCGACATTTCATACCATCTATTGTTAATCATTTCTTATAAGATTTGGTTATTATTTAATATAAGTAGCATCAAATTTCACAAGAAATGCCTCAATTCAATTTTGACATACTTGAATTCGTTCCTCTGCTAATAATAGTGCTGTCAATTATAGAAAATTAAGCATTGTTTTAAACTAATAATCTCCTATTTCATGTATAATCACCCTATTTGAAATATCAGCTACAACCGGGTTGAACAAGCGCAGATTGTCTATATTAATGTATTAAATCAAGCGAAAATTTCTTTTTCTACAAGCATGCGTAAAACAACACTTTCCCGCACGCATTTTAATTCAGAAAATATCTATTTCCCGCACGGAGTGCGGGAAATACTTTTTCCCGCACGGCGTGCGGGAAAGAATTTTTCCCGCACGCAATTTTTTTTTATTAATTAGAGATGTTTTCCGATAACCTTTTTGACAAATTATTGTATTATTATCTTTATCTTGTTGGACTACATACAAATAGTAAAAAAAATTAAGATTATTTTACATGAAAATAGGGACTTTTAAAATGTTTGTTTTTAAAATTTTTTAAAAAAATCATAATTTATTAAATCACCCCTGTAAACCTTACTCAAAGCAACAACAAACTCACCTGTTTAAGTAGGGTTGCTATAGCTACAGTCGTGTATTTATTGACACTATGAAAGATTTAATTGTCACAATCGCATCTTTTCAAGTATCTAAATAATTTTCGAGGTGATTTTGCTTGTAGAAAAAATATTGATCCTAACTCTTGCGGAAATTAACTTTCCCGCACTTAACTGCTTGCCCGAACTCCGCTTCGCGTCGTTCGGGCATCGGCAGTTCGCGTGCGGGAAAGTATAACTTTCCGCACTTGTTAGGATAATAACTATATACAGTAGGTAAATAGAATTCATTTATGAATATTTGGGTTAGAGTTTACACCAAAAAACGATTTACAGCAGAAAAATAAAACAGAAAAGGTCGTGCAAAATTGTACAAATCGTAAACATCGTTTTTTCATTATGTAAAAAATAAAACCTTTATACCTCAAACATTTGTTGATATAGATCCAGAGCTACATTGCGATACAAGAAGTCGTGCAGGTACAGTGAATTTTTAAAATGGTCAGGAACATTTTCAAACAATATTTTTTTAACAATTTTTGAAAAGAGTTATACCAACAGCAATGTCTCGCTGAACTGGTTTCTTTGGTTGGAAATGAAGCACCACTTCAGTCAATTATTTCCCGCTGGTATTGCGAACTTCAACGTGGTCGCTCCAGTCTTAGCGATGAATCCATTCTGGGTCCACCCAAAACAAAAATCACACAGCAAAACTTTGTTGTGGTTTGTTAGCTACTTAAGGATGACCGCTGTGTAACATACCAGAAGAAATCGAATTTAACATTCACAGCTACAGAGGAGACACAATTATAATATGGGCAGAAATTTCGCTTGGTAGTAGAACTGAACTCATTAATCTGGATCGTTTTTTATCATCAGAGCGCTACTTTATAAATGTTCTAGAACCTGAATTGTTTCATACGCGCAAAACATTGGTGCCGATTTTATGTTAATGCATGACAAAGCTACTCCACATACAGCCAGAGTGATAAAAAAATTCCTTTCCAGTTTTGTCCGCGCTAGCTCAATTGCCCGATCTCAATGTTATTAAGCATGCTTCAGCAAAGAGTTTTTTAAGACCAGAATCAATTTCAAAATCGTAATCAGCCACTTTAAGCTGTGCTGGATGGCGATTCCTTTAGGCACAATTCAAACAGAACGGACGTCGGGCAAGGACGTGGCGCGGACTTTTGTCCCTTCGGCGTCTCTCCTAGGCGCAATTCACACAGAACGGACGTCGGGCTGAGACGTGGCTTCGACGTGGCACGGACGTCGTGGAAGCGTGGCGTATGCAATGCACACAGAGGTGCAGGACAGTGGCGCGAATTGACGTCAGTAATCTGTTGACTTTGTGGAAAACATGTCTTTTTCAAGCAGTGATGAAGATGATGAAGATATGTTGGATTTAGTGTATTTGGCTAATGTGAACAAAACAAATAGAAGATATTGGGTTCATCCATAGTGGCTGCAGAAGGGGAAAATTGGTGGAACATTCGACCTGATGAGAGAATTAAACATGTACCCAGAACGATTTCAAAATTTATCAGCAATTTTCTGCCAGACCCAGTCTTAAGCACTCCTATTACAATAATCAGCACGATTAAAATCATATATACAAGGATATCTTTGCAAAAGTGTATGTTTAAGTCAACATTATCCCGCATTTTCAAATTAATTAAAGCACAGAGATACGTGGCGAGGAACTGGCGCGTCTTTTCTTGTACGCCACGAGAGACGCCGAAGACCGCCCGCGCCACATCGCTTCTGTGAGTATTGTACCATTTGTTAACATAGGAGAGACGCCGAAGGGACAAAAGTCCGCGCCACGTCTCTGCCCGACGTCCGTTCTGTGTGAATTGCGCCCTATGTAAACAAATGGTACTATATTCACAGAAGCGACGTGGCGCGGGCGGTCGCCCGCCCGTCCTCACCACGTCTCTTTGGCGTCTCTCGTGGCGTACAAGAAAGGGCGCGCCAGTTCCTCGCCACATGTCTCTGTGCTTTAATTAATTTAAAAATGCGGGATGATGTTGACTTCAACATACAATTTTGCGAAGAAGTTGGCAAATATCCTTGTATATATGATTTTAATCGTGCTGATTATCGGTTCTCTCCAATTAGTTGATTTCTTTTCCATTCTGTCTTTCACAAGGGGCAATATTTTATGGAAGCACTCACGAGACATTCTATAAAAATTTTGAAACCGTTTTGGGTACATGTTTAATTCTCTCATCAGGTCGAATGTTCCACCAATTTTCCCTTCTGCGGCCACAATGGATGAACCCAATCTTCTTTTTGTTTTGTTTACATTAGCCAAATACACTATATCCAACACATCTTCATCATCTTCATCACTGCTTGTAAAAGACATGTTTTCCACAAAACCAACAGGTTACTGATGTCAATTCGCGCTACTGTCCTGCACCTCTGTGTGCATTGCATACGCCACGCTTCCGCCACGTCCGTGCTTCGTCGAAGCCTCGTCTCTGCCCGACGTCCGTTCTGTGTGAATTGTGAATTGTTAAGAAGATCTGGATAACTTGATCTTCAGTATAGAAAGACGCTGTAGGGCCATCACAAATGCACGAAGAGGACACATTCCAAATTTACATTGTGTTTCTAAACTTTAGAGTCACGTGGGGTAACCGTACGCAGCGGGTAAGTGTACGCAGTTGGCTTTGTGTGAGTCCTATAGTTGACAGCTGACCAATACACTATACATTTGGTTCGTATTTGAGAGCTAGGTAAACGCACTCAGCCACGCGTTCGTCGCGCCATCCTGTGGCTAGTTACGAGACACTTTTTGTTTTTGCACAGTTTTCTTATTTTTTTTATCCAAATTTATGAGCGTAATAAAAATATACAGCAAGGCTGAGGGAATCAGCACAGTGATTGTTGATAAAAGGAACTTATCAATGTTTGATTTACATCTAAATATTTTGTCTGAGGTAATGTATATTTATTATTTTTACTTTTTTATTTACTTTAACGGAATGGGGTAAGTGTACGCGGTTAAGTGTCCGCAGTATTAATATGCGTATACTTAAAGTAAATCACAAAGAATTGCGTACTAGGAGTGGATTGAGTGCAATACTTGCAACTTATGATGGCACGAAAACTGCTCTAGTTATGTGAAAGGCATTTTTACATGTTATTTATGTTTATAACAAGATATATGTGTTTATAATATGTTTGTATAAGTCTATAATATGTTTATAGTCTATTTATATCTGTTTATACTTAGATGCTTAATATATGTTTATAAGACTAGTCGTCTAGTAGTAAGTCCATACGTACACTTACCCCAACGTGCGTAAACTTAGCCGAAGCCATGCGGACACTTACCCCTCGATGCGGGTAAGTGTCCGCATTTTGCTTCGTGAATATAAACTTTGATAACAATTTTAATAATAATTAAAATTAAAAATTCATGTTCTGATGTTGTTCCTAAATGTTGAATAAATGAGAAAAAAGGTTTTTTCTTTTTAAATTACATAAGAGTTTTATTTTAGAACGAATTAACTGAAAAATGCGTACAGTTACCCCACGTGACTCTAACTCTTTTGCATTTACAGACACATTCAAATAGATTTTTTGACTACAACCAATTGAAGAATCTAGAAACTTTCTTGATATATTTTGCATAGAACTGGTAGGAAAATTAATTCATGTAAATAGTGAATTTTAATTGATGTTTTACTAAAATACTAATATCGTATCCAAACTAACCTATCTGTACGACAGCTTTAAAATTTTGTCTAAAATTTTGATAACTATATATCGTTTTCAGTTCAACTCGGATTTAATCCAATACTGTATAGTAAAAATAAATTTATAATTGTGTGTTCGTAGAAAGCTCAAAGCTTTTGTGCTTCGACATGGCTGTTGTTAACCGAAAGTATCCTCAAGAGGAAAACCAGTAAAATTGTATTTCGAATAAAACGAGCGACCAAGAAAATTGTCGTATCGCCATCTAAGTTGATAGTGTCAACTAACTGTATCTGGAACTATTAGAATCAATGAGTTTTTAGGTAAAATCTACCTTTTTTGATAATCTATTTTATCTTTATAATTTATAAACAGTATATTATGTAATTTCGATCGGGACTACGAGTTGACCTCAAATGATACTCTAAATGCGCGCTCTTCGCGCTCTATCTCAAAAACAGTTCAACGTATAAGAAAACGTTTTAAACAAGGGTCGCCAAATTTATTAAACAAAATAGTTTCTAAATTAATTAATGTATTATTACTAAAAAAGATATTTATGCATAAAAAGGTCTCTGTGGAATAAATGGAATTAATTTCTAGAATGCAAACTCAAAGTTAATATTTGCTTTAAGTATTACAAACAATTATTTCATAATTGTTATTTGATTTGTAATCTACTGCATTGGCCTAATTAATGCTTTGAACTAAAAATGAGTTTTGCTTCGAATTTGTAGAATTTCCAATTCAGTTTAAATAACTAGTCATCACTCAAATGAATACTGCCAATTTCTGTTGAATTTCACTTTATTTTTTCATAAAATTTGAAAGTATTTTTTTATTTAGTGAATCGTTTATTGTAAATATATTTCAACACAATTTTATTGGTTCACAAATCAAACTTGCTGCGTGCCTACCGAAACCAAAACATGTAACAATAGTCTAGTTATTGTACCTATTCCGTTCGACACACTCACATTTTTATGACTTAATTTAGGTATTTCAATACAACAATAAATCCAGTTTGTATGGTGTGCAGGTCGCTACACAGAATTTTGTTTTATTGGGTCAATAAAATTGCAGTAAATATTTGAAAAATTCAACGAACACGCTTATTTAGAAAAAAAAAAACTGAAATTTGTTAGACTTTCTCTTATGAATTATGCTGCTACTGAAAATTTCAGCTGACCAAATTACACTTACCTAGATGTTGTATAAATTTGGTTTACGACGTTCATTACTTGACTTTACGACAGAGGATGCAGCTGGAAATAAATCTCAGGGGTGGACTTTGTCTACATTAAATCTTAACCAGGGTGAATGACTGGGTTGCAGTAAAGATAGGTAAATGGCTATAAATACGCCTACTTCTACTTCTTTAAGTGCTGTCTCCATCGTGGAGATTGGTGATTCTGCGCTGCTCTCAGGAATGTATGCGAATCAAGTTATGGATGTTCTTCAGCCACGGACATTGTCTTTTTCCATTCTTCGTAGAATTTCTTCATTTGTGACATGATCTATCTAGCATATCCTGAGCATAGGTCGAAATATCCTTAAGTCAATTTATTGTACCTACTTTCATTGTCCAAGCCTTAACTCCATACAACAAAATTGTTGACGAATCTGAGTCTTGTTGTTAATCTGAGACTACGAACAGTTTGTCATCTTGAGGAAAGTTGCTTTTGCCAAATCTATTCTTGTTTTTATTTCTGGATCTGGTTTTAAATTGTCCGTTATCCAACTAACCAAGTATTTAAATCTTGATACTTGTTAAATTGGTTTCCCGTAAATTGTGATTGTTTGTGTATTCAGGTTTCGGCTTATGATCATAAAATTTGTCTTCGCAGTCATTATATTTAGACCAAGCTCGTCACCTTCTTTAGTAAAATTTAAAGGTCTTCTGCACTATCAGCTAATATCGCTGTGTCATGAGCTTATCTTCCCATTAGTTTTTAATTCTTCCTTTACGTGCTTATACATCTTTTAAAAGATGGATTCTGAATAGACATGGAATAAAGTGGACGATAGTACACTTTCTTGTCTAACTCCGTAGTCAATGGGTATTTCAGTTGTTAGTCCGATGTCCAGTCTTACGGATGCTACTTGGTGTCTATAAAGTTTTTTTGTCGTTGTGATCTAGTTCCTTTGCATCAGAATGCAGCAGAATGTTTAACACAATCAAAAGCTTCTGCTTAATCTATGAAGCAAATATATAGGTACTTCCTTACATTGAACTCGATATAAAAAATACTCCTACAAAGATTTTACATAACAGGTAGATACTACATTGCTAAGTTTAAATAAAAATTTCTATAACAATATGATTCTAAAATGTATATAAAGATGTGTCGCGTAGGTGCAAAAACAACTACGGAAAGGAAAAAGAGAGGTGAGGAAGTCAAAAAAAGTGGTAAAATACCATGGTAGTAGGCTCTTGTATGGATTTAGTTATTGCACAATGTTTTACGAAATTAAACCTTAAAAAAATGCAAAACAAGAGACATCTAAAAGTTTTTGTGTGAAATGAAAACTAAAGATTTAATTCAAATAAAAGAGTGACCACCTACAGGAACCTAAAAATGACTGATGGGTATAGTAAACTTTGCAGAGTGTAATTTATAAACTATGAAAATGTTGAGATTTCAGAAACTCCAGCCAACAAGAGCAGGTAACCTATTTGATACAGCAAAACAATGTATACAAAAAGTAAGACTAATTATGAAATACAATGAAAGACAAAAGTTAATGTTGCAAAGTAAATCCGACCCAAGGGGAAATGCTGTTTAATATAAAGGTATAAATGTTATATTTAAATATTTTAAACGTTTGTGTCTTGTAGTTTGTGTCGCAGATCTCGCTTTATCAAAAGTTTGTGAGTTTAAACAAGTCTATTTGAAATCATCAGTAAACGAAAAAAAGTACATTATCAAAAATTAAAAACTGTAGTTGTTCTTTAAAATGAAGCCATTAACCACCCTTATGTTTAGGATTATGGTTCATGGTTCACCCAGTTTGAAAAATGATAAAAGAGGGTTGATAAGGTTAAAATAACCGAAGGGTTTTTATCAAACCGCGATTCCCTTTAGTATAATTTTACTTTCACAAAGCAACTGAAATGGATATGGGTTATTTGATATTTTTTGTAATCGAAGGGAGTGAAATAAGCGTGATAGAGTGTTTAAACCAACATATCAAACTTCTATTAATAAGAGGAAGTTTGATATACTTTCTTATGAGAAAATTTGGATAATATCGACAGAACCTTAAGGTCAAAAACACATAATAAATTTAATACAGTGAAAAAAAAAACGATTTGAAGGAATACGCCTTTAAAAGCTTCCCCCACTCTTATTAACATCGGTATACTTATAATTTTTAAATCAAATTGATGCAGAAATTTCTTAACTTTCTAAAGAAGTTACCAAAGTTACCTTATACTTCTAAATTTTCGGAGAAACATTTTAATAAATTGCTAAACCTAATAATACTGGTTAAGATTTTCACATGGTTGCTTTTGTAATAATATTTTTTTTCTGAACTTTTTATGTCCAGTTGTTTCTAAAATATGGCCGCTAGTCAACCATAATGAAATACACTGTGCAATAAACATGCTAGTAGATAAAGATTATTTGAAAAAAATGACAACAATAATTCACATATTCTATTTGTGATTATATCTATATCACATACTCGCATACATTTGCCTACGTGGTTATGTTATCAATCTGTATCAGAATTTGAAATAGTTCTAGCAGTCTATCAAAATATTTAAATTACTGCTTACCAAACTCATTCCTTTATTAACTCATTGGCTGATATACATATATGTGTTATTTATTGTTTGATAATATTTAACACTATTACCACTGCATTACGTAAAAAGATTCTTATTCGTTTTATACTTTACTGTAATAACGGTGATAACCGCAATCTATATTTATACTAATATTATAAAGAGGAAAGGTTTGATTTTTTGTTTTTTTGAAATGAATAGTCTCCGAAACTATTGGACCGATTGCCACGTACTTTTAGTAAAAATAAAATAAAATCAAATTTTGAAAAATTATTCTTATGGTTTAAATTGAAATCTCCAACTCCAGCTAAGATGGGTAAGTGGTTTCTCTACTGGCAAATTTGTGCCCAGCTCAGCCGTAGAGGGTATGTACAAAAAGTGTGAGTCGCGCCACCGATTTTAACCGTTCAAATCGGTAACCCCTGATGTTCCAGGCACTGACCTATCTTACTGAAGATAAATAACGAATTTACGAATCTTAATTTAACTATATGTGCCAGGGCCAACAGAAAGTTCAGCCAGGACCAAAAACAAGTGTTCGCCAGGTCCAAAAAAATTAGCCAGTCCAAAAAAAAATTACTCGCCAGATCCAAAAACAAATGTTCGCCAGGTCCAAAAACAATTTACTCGCCAGGTCCAAAAACAAATGTTCGCCAGGTCCAAAAACCCCTTTATGTAATTAGGGGTTAAAGCAGTCAGTCTGACGATGTTTATTCCCAACACCCTGTATCGTACTCCGTAATCCGATTTCGGCAGTCCACGAATCCACGTGTGGAAATTTTAGCGAATCAAACACATTAATTAACCAAATACAGATCCCAAAAAAAAAATGGAAAAAATCTAGCCTCCCCAAAAGAAAATAACACCAACGGAATATTCACCAAATGAGGCTTAGATTATTGATTGTGTTAGCATTCCAAATCCAATTAAAGCAATCACGATGTGATAAGAATCAAATGCGTACACTTTATGGCGTTTCACGAGTGAATTTCACTAACAAATATTATCAGTTGTTGATTCGTAGACGGACAGATTGTAAAAGAGCGAATTTTATGCGTATCAAGACCGAAAAATTGACTTACGAACTTCCGGGAGGGAATGAAGTACGTTTTGTTGCCAACTGGTTTTATTATTACAATGACTAATTGAATATTAAATTCTTAAACATAAACATGCCAAAATTAATTTAAACTTAATAAATTATATGTACTAATTATTAGATAAGTCACGAAGACACACTATTTGCTAAATTAGTTATTATATTAGCTGATTAACACATAAAATAAGGTCACGGAAATTTCTTCAGACGTCAACTAGAGGTCGCTCGCGGAATCTATAGTAATTAAATGTGTTTCGATTATCAATACAAACTTTAATTTCCCTTTTGGGTAAATAATCAAATTTGGCACGTGACACGATTTCAAAAATTCTTTTACCGTTGGCAAACTACACTATTCCCGAGTGACATAGGCTATGTTTCATTAAAAAAAAAAAATAGGGATCCTTACTAAAATGCCATTAATGTAACCAAAAATGACCTTAAAATCCTTACATCGCGTGCGCTGAGAATACTATTGATTATAGAATAAAATAATGTACTACGATTTTGAAGAATATATAAATATCTACAAAAAATGCAGCGACAGCATATGTCTAACTGTTATAGTTACGTCAAAATAACTAATTTTTGATTTTTTTAAAAGTTTTTATCTTGGTAATAATCCTTATCAAAATAACTTATTTCATAATCACGACAGATATCACAAATTTAGCATGTGCAATGGGACGAGGCTACTTATAAAGGAACTAAAGGACAATTAAGTTGTAGCAACCAATATAACTGAACCACCAGCTGGTCAACTAGCTCATACACTGAGGATATCGATGATCCCAACTGATCTACCAAATCCATTTAAACCGCTTCAATTTCCTATCAAAGCATCTTTCGCTTTTACTAATAATAAGTCTTAAGGTCAAACCTTCCAAATTGTAAGGATCGGTTTTCCTTTATTTTGCTACCAGAAAATAAAACAACATGTAATATTGTTTACAGGGAAGCGTTGACCCAATAAATTTAATGGCTTTTGTTATTTTTCTTTAATCCCCGTGCAAAGCCGGGGCGGGCTGCTAGTATCTGATAAATAACAAAAAAAAAAAAAACGAACAGTATTTTTACTTATTTATTGTTGATGCATTTAACCATTAAAGTGTTTTTTTTATAATGCATTTTTAAAGTACATAAATGCTTATTTCTTGGTAATAACATTTTAAATACTGGAATAAACTTTTTAAATTTTAAAATTAAACTTAATCTATTCTAAATATTGTTTGTCGTATTTTATACTGCCAAGATTTTTTATACTTCTAAGAGGACTATTTAAAGGCGAGGAGCCACCAATCCTGAAAGCTCCGTGATTAAGCTTACTTAAATCTATAATATAAAAATGAATCGCTGAATGTGTTGCTAAGCACAAATCTCGAGAGTAGCTGAACCGATCTCGCTAATTCCTTTTTTATAATATTCCTTGAAGTACAAGGATGTTTTTTACGGGGAGAAAAATTTAAAAAGTTAATATTTTATATATTTCAACGAGCAATTCTTACTTAACTAAATACTATGACGCCACCGTAAGGTGGCGCAGTTAAGTTATAGGAGGGTAGAGAAGAAAGAAGAGATAGAACAAAGTCATGATTTTAAAAGAAATATCTGCAAGAAGTAAAATTTATAAGAGGATAATCCTTAACCTCATAATAAAATCTGGTACGCGCGATTTTTTCACCAGGCTGCTATTTATGAATCTAACATTAAAAAAATTTGATAATATATTATTTATTTATAATATTTTTGGCCAATTAAGTCCACACAGACCAAATCTTATTAGCGTAAGATTTAAATTTTAATTTTTATTGAAGATTTAAGAAGGCTTAATGCTTTCAGGATTGGTGGCTCCTGGACTTTTAGTTATTAAATAGTTGCTTTTATGTCCATACTATTTAAAATCTTTTCTATATTTATCGATTTATAGATATTCTGTTAAATTAACACTTAAGCACAACTTTATCTTTAATAACTGACATTCAAGTATTTTAATTTATTGATGTTAAACTTGTTAAATTGGATCTCAGTTTATTTCACACTTTTGTTTTTTGCCATTATCCAAATTAACTGTCCATATTTTTTTGCAGTTAATTAAAAACCAATACAAATCAGAGCTATAAACGCCTTATTTTACGACCCCCAAGATATCCACAACAAAAGATTCCGACATTTTTAACACCACCTTCTTTATTGCTAATCACTCTTCGACGATGATAGCTTTATGTGCGTTGTTTACGATCAAAAACGAAAAAAAATATCACTTAATTCGCGGTACTTAAGAATTGGGTTGTAAATTTTAAGTTTCATTCGGCGCGGTGTCGTGTGTAATGTGCGTGACTTAAAATTTTTTTGCACTTATCCGGCCAGTTTACTTCCTGTAGATGTTTCTAAAATTAATGAACAATGGTACTATACTCTGAACAACTTATATTCTTGTGTGGAATAAAATTTCATAACTTCAGGTTTAAGATAAAATATAGCTTTGAACATACCTGGTTTCTTATAAAGACAAGACAAGACAAGATTTTTTATGTTTTTTCTAAGTGAAACTTGTGGCGGGTCATATGACAGGACTTTAAAATTTTGATTTGATCTGACACCTATTAACCATCAGAAGAATTCTGAAACTCTTTGAACACTTGTCTGAGTTAAAACTTGTTTTTCATATCTTTTGGGCATTTTTTTACATTTAAATTTATTTTAAGTCATTTATAACCAATTAAAGGTTAGTTACTTTAGTAAAAGGTATTTCGATTTAACCTAGCAACATTTTTGTACATAAAAAACTTGTGTAGCGAAACCAATTTATTGGTGGTTAAAATTGGTCAACTAGTGGTCAAAGGAGGCCCTATTTGGGGCGTCTACTTAGCCTGTAACTTTAACTTCGTTGTGAACCTAATCTTCAAAACTCAATTATATTTCTAATTACTTCTGCTAAATTTTATAATTTGACTACGTTTACGGACTTAACTAATGTTGTTCATTATTTTGTTTTATGTTAATCTTCTTCTACCCTAAATGATGAGGTAAATTTTAAAATTATGTAGAAAATATATTTTCAAAAACAAGCGTTCTTTATATTGTTATGTCGTTATTATTGACCACTTAACTTATTATTTGCAGAAGTCAACAGGTGTGCATATACAACCTTCTTAAAACTTTGCATGTTCCAGAAACATACGCAATACGACATGAGCGTAGATGTCTAAGAGAAAAAATAAAAATAATTCTTAATAGGTATATAGTTTTAATGGTTTTAAACATAGAGAATGTAAGTAATTTCGTTTAATACAATTTCATTTTCTAATAGCTATACAAAAAGTGAAAAAACATTCAGATACAAATCTACCCTTAGTCAGAGAAGAGAATGAATCTACATCAAAAATTTATAGTGAAGAAATTGGATCAAGATGATATGCCAAAGAAATTTAACTTTGTAAGAAAATTTATCACAAAGCTGGGAAGTAAATCTGAATGGGACAAGAACACCATACTGGTGCTAAGCCAAAACGCCATAAAATGGTATACGGACGGCTCCAAGACAGATAAAGGAACAGGATCAGGGGTTTGTGGACCTAGAACCAAATACCCAGAAAGTCTGGGTGCGTACCCAAGCATCTTTCAAGCAAAAATTCGTGTGATCGAAAGATGTATAGAATTCAACATGGAAATGAACTATCGTAGACAGAGGATTGTGATCATGTCAGATAGTCAAGCAGCCATCAAAGCTCTAAACTTAGATACAATCAATTCAAAGATGGTCTGGGAATGCCTAGGCAAATTAAACAAACTAGGACAGAATGGGTCCCATGGGTTCCAGGACACATATGAATAGAAGGAAACGAAACAGCACACAAGCTGGCAAAAGAAGGAGCTGAAACCCCATATCTGGGACCAGAACCATCCTGTGGAATCAGCAGTAGTACCTACAATCTTAGAAAAACTAAGGAAAAAAATGGTTAGCGAAAAATCCAAGTACTGGAATGATCTAGAAGGACTAAGACAATCGAAGACGCTCCTGGTGAACTATAACCAGAAAAGATCTCACAGCTGTCTTAGTAAGAAGAACATCCGAATTATAACAGGAATACTAACCGGGCACTGCCAATTTAGAGGACACATAAAGAAACTAGGATTGGTAGGTGAAGCAAACTGCATATTCTGTGAGGTAGAGGATGAAACCTCAATACTTAATACATATATTAAAAATCGGAAGTGAACTACAATTGTATAAATGTAAATTTCAAATTGAAAATGGAAGATCTAAAATTAAATTAATAAAGTTTTGGAAAACAGCATTTTTCATTATACACTATTAAGGGGTATCAATATAAAAAATACAGAAGAAGAAAATTTAGATTTCTCCCTTTTTCATTCATTTTATATTACATAGTAACGATAAAACTTTTGTACGCTCATGTCTTCTTTTTGCAATTCTTACTTAGTACACTAGATGGACATGTCTTTATTATGTTAATTGTCGTTGGGATACCAGACGTATAATTATATCTTGAGAAAAAATTGTTGTTGACTTGATGCAGATTTTATTTGCATAAAAAGCCATTACCGAAATTAAAAAGCTGTTACCGCTTACAACATAACTGACAGTTTGGAATTAAATAAGTAAACATATGGCACATGAAAAAAATAGAGTAATAAGCAAGTGGTTGTTAATGAATATATGCGGGAAACAATTACATATATTATTGTTATTTAAAAAAATATATAAAATACCTTATTAGATATCTCATTAAAACGGGACACAGTAATTTTACAACCAAAAAAATATATGGCATTTACCTTATTTGTAACAGAAGCTTGTTAGTATAATTATTTCCAATATGTAAATAAATTTGTTAAAAAAAACAAGCAAAAGCCATGAAAAATGTTAAATATGTTAAGTACCAAATCCATTATTACACACTAAAAGTTGAAGACTTCTCCTATGAAATAAAACTCTATTGTGTGTGTTGCATATTGACCTAATCAGAACATGGTTTGTTTTTTCAACTATTTGAAAACTTGATAAACATGAAAGAGAAGATAGACTTTTTGAAATTTAGAAATTAAACAAACAAGAAATAATTAAACTGACATTAAGGAGAAATTGAAAAAATGTCACATCCAGTGGGACTCGAACCCACCATCACTGCCTTATACGCAGGCACGCTTTAACCACTTAACCTATTGGATGATCAAGTGGTTAGGAAGCGAAACGTTATAATGAATTCAAATCCCATCAGATATGACATTCACTCACTTCCTCCTTAAGCACATGTTACATGACGTTAATGAGAGAGAAGTTTTGTCAAATCGACAATTGATACTTCAAACTCTAAGTCACTTTATTTGTGCCCTGTCTTATATTTTTATTCGGTTAGGAGACCGGAACCATTGATTTTTAGTAAACTATTATTTTTGAGATAACTCTCAACGTATTTTTGAAATTTAGAAATTAAACAAACAAGAAATAATTAAACTGACATTAAGGAGAAATTGAAAAAATGTCACATCCAGTGGGACTCGAACCCACCATCACTGCCTTATACGCAGGCACGCTTTAACCACTTAACCTATTGGATGATCAAGTGGTTAGGAAGCGAAACGTTATAATGAATTCAAATCCCATCTGGGCCCGTATTCTTGAATTTTTGGGAGGAGAACTTACTCGGGAAAGGGGCGTGGTTCGCCTTAAAACGATATGTGTCGTATTCTTGAATCTGTGACTGTGAAGTCAACGTTCCCGGGAATACTTGCGTTCCCCTACCGTCACCCACGAGAAAATCCACTCCCGTTTTTAATTTTTAACATCTAACCTCAAATTTTATTTTTTGTGTGTTATCATTTTTAAGAATTATAAATTCTAATATTTCTTCCATCTGTTTCTTGTTTGGGAAATATTTATATATTTTTTGCGTTAAAATGACCAATTATATTCAAGTGAGGCTTATGAGAAATTTTAGTTATTTTTAAATACTAATTTCAGTAGGTCTCCCAAGTCGGTCCTTCCAAACATAAATAAAAGGAAGAAAAGTAAAAGCAGTGGCACACTGGTATGTAAGTGATTGCAGAGTACATAGGACATTAAATTATTACTGTTTTAATTTATGAAAATTAAAAATTACATCCAAAATAGTAGGTTAAATAAACTCTTTTTTTTTTACTCACAGAAGATTAATTTTTACGAGGTTTTATATTCAAAGATTTTTACACAGAAAAATAAAAATTAATTTTTAACCTCAATTTTGCTACATAAATGACAGTTGTAAGTGCGGCAATACTGTGCACTTTCAAAGACATTCCCGTGCGTTCAAGAATACGGTAATACTTTTCCCGGGAGTGAAGTGAACAAGGACTCCCGTTTAACGTTCCCGGGAACACTCCCCTCCCAGACAGTCAAGAATACGGGCCCAGATATGACATTCACTCACTTCCTCCTTAAGCACTGGATGTGACATTTTTTCAATTTCTCCTTAATGTCAGTTTAATTATTTCTTGTTTGTTTAATTTCTAAATTTCAAAAATACGTTGAGAGTTATCTCAAAAATAATAGTTTACTAAAAATCAATGGTTCCGGTCTCCTAACCGAATAAAAATATAAGACAGGGCACAAATAAAGTGACTTAGAGTTTGAAGTATCAATTGTCGATTTGACAAAACTTCTCTCTCATTAACGTCATGTAACATGTGCTTAAGGAGGAAGTGAGTGAATGTCATATCTGATGGGATTTGAATTCATTATAACGTTTCGCTTCCTAACCACTTGATCATCCAATAGGTTAAGTGGTTAAAGCGTGCCTGCGTATAAGGCAGTGATGGTGGGTTCGAGTCCCACTGGATGTGACATTTTTTCAATTTCTCCTTAATGTCAGTTTAATTATTTCTTGTTTGTTTAATTTCTAAATTTCAAAAATACGTTGAGAGTTATCTCAAAAATAATAGTTTACTAAGAAGATAGACTTGATTCAAACAACAAATAGATAAACGTAAAAAATAAAAAATTAAGCAATAAAATAAACCTATATGGTAGTATGTCTCACGCACTCGCCTTAAGTGTCTATTTGAGACAAAATAGTCTCGAGAACAGTCTCCAGACTGCTCTTATAAATGTACATGGGTGTGAGAAAACTCTTAGAGACAAGACTTGTCACCGAGACTGTTTTTGTCACAAGTGGACATGTTTAGTTCTACACTGGAGATCTAATCTCCAGTCTTCTTGTCTATGTCAGAAAAGCTGACACTAGTTTAAAGCTACGTGTCCATTTGAGGTAAAATAGTCTCGAGAACAGTCTCGAAACTGCTCCCGTAAATGTATGTATATGGGTCTGAGAGAACTCTCAGAAACAAGCTGTGACTTGTCACCGAGACTGTTTTTGTCACAAGTGGACATGCTTATTTCTACACTCGAGATCTAATCTCCAGTCTTCTGTCTATATCAGAAAAGCTGACACTAGTCTTAGTTTGTTTAGTGGTAAACTAAATATTGAATTGCTAAAAAATGAGTGCAGGCGATATTGGACAACCGATGCAATTTTGCAATTTATTTATCTTTATTAAGAAAATGAGTTTTTGTGGAATGTTTTATAGAAATCCAGAAAAGAAATGAGTTTGTTTGATGAGTTGCAACAAAATTTAATTATGATGCAAGCGTAATCATTTCATGTCCTATGCCAATGTGAAGGCCTTGCAAGGACGCGGTATCTAGTACTGGGAGAGGAGAAACCGACTGCTCCAAGTTATGCGGAGTGGCCACTGTCAAGGCTATTAAGTCTCATTAAGAGGGCAGAGCTGGACAAGGTGCTCTAATCCTATTCCACAGATAATGGGTGTTCACAATAGATCTGCAAAGGTCGCAGTGATATAGGCTAACAGCCAACCCAAAAAATATCTATCTATCTCTCTAATCATTATCCTGACATGCACGGAAATTGCAACACGTAATCTTGCATTTTTCTTTACAATCTGGTGTTTTCCTTAATCTAAAAGCAAAGCTGTTTGTCCTCCGAACACAACTCATTTAGAAAAATTGATCCTGCTCCCAAATCAATTCGAAGATATTTTCAGTTTCTCATCCAACACTTCTTTCTTTTTCGTTTTTGCACAATCTTTTACGCAATTAGAAAAGCTAGTGCCTGACGTGAATCCATTTTGAAAAATGAAAATATGTATAATTTACGCGCAGTTAAGACATACAGTAAACAATGTGTTGTTGACTCTCTAGTGGACACGGAATTTTTTTAGTTAGCGAGACTGTTAAGGCCATCTCGAGACCCTAAGTGATCTCAAATGGACAACACACAGAGACCAATCTCAAGATTTTCTCTCGAGATTTTATGGACAGTTAACTTTAAACTTTGTCATTATGCCAGAAATACACAAGACCTAGAAGGATCTATTTAGAAACAACCTTAAAATCTTTCTTCACTTTATTTGACCTTATAGAATTTTTTTATATAACCACATAAATAAAAATATGATTTAACATATTGATTTTGATGTAATGAAAATAGAACCAATAAAGTAATATATAGCACCTACTAATTACAAAATTTTTAGCAAATTTTTCCTATCAAATGAACACGTTTTTTATTCCTATACACTCTAACATTAAATCAATCAAACGAACAATCAACGAGGTGAAATTGTTTAAATTGTTGGCACGTTGAAAAAACTGAATAATTTCTAGTGTATTCGTTTTGGGATATC
The DNA here is from genome assembly GCA_964028335.1 of Altica lythri. NCBI lineage: Eukaryota > Metazoa > Arthropoda > Insecta > Coleoptera > Chrysomelidae > Altica > Altica lythri. The sequence goes on from OZ034805.1 coordinate 68,991,915, forward strand.
AAATATGAGTATATACAATCGTTATAGGTAGTTACATATAAAGTTACATTTCAAAATAAAAACAATAAAAATTGTTGTAGTCTATTGTAAAACAAACACCACATGTGTAAATCATAGAAGCTTTACTTGTTTGTGATCGGTTTGTTTTCAGTGGTAGTTCATTGGTCAGAACTCAAATTAAATTATATTTATAAGAAGCTTCACAAATAGAATTTTTAACTTCTGTTATTTCTATTATTCCAGATTAAAGACTTACTTTAATTAGTACCGGTACAAGGTTTGGTACTTCTCCAGGAAAGACAAATTTAATAAAACTGGATGATATATTAATATTTTTAGTGCTCCAGTATATTATCTTCTGTTATTTTGACACCTCCATCATGTTTTATTCTTCTATATATTTATGTGGCAGTTACTTTAGTATTTTTTGATATTGTTATTAACATAAAAACATTTTTTTAGGTTGTGTGGTGCCCTAAGGGCTATTAAGACTCGAATCATTTAAATTCATAAGCTTTCTATTCTAGTACCTTTAAATATAATATTTTTTATTCCTTAATCCAGTCCTGTAAAAAAAGTATGCCAGTTTCAACCAATTCATGGTCTCCTTATTGCTAATTCAAACCAAACCTCCAGACAGACTTGGTAGCGTGTTAAATTTCGGGATTAAGTAGGACTTCCGGAATGTCGACTAACTAAAACATATGCACAAAACAACCTCTAGCCAATGTGGTTTGCTTTAGCTGAAGTAAAATTATACTCGTTAGAATTTTATCTTGACTCCTTTTGTTTTTAATTACGTTAGAAATAATGTTGTAACATTTTTTATATTGATTTAATTGCTTCTTAAAGAGTCACCTATGCGGGCAACAATCAGATGTTTGGTGAAGAGCAAGCCGTGTGTTCATTCAAGATAAATATTTTTTTTTCAAAGATGTCTTCAGACATCAAAAGATTAGTGTAAGTATGAGAAATGTAAGAAAAATAAAAATGAGCACCACCTATTTTGGGAAAGCTAAGAAACCCAAAAAACAGATAAAGAAGAAATTTATAATTCAGTTAAAATAACTCAGCAGGTTATAATTAAAAAAATTTAAAATTACATACTTTACTTAGTGACCGAAAAATAAAAAAAAAATAAAAATAATACTTACTATACTTAACTTATCTTTTGTGGTTTGAAAGAAAACTTGTTTCACAAAAAAATTTAAAAAGAATCTGATTGGTCAATCATAGAGATGCACCGGAAATACACGTTTCACACATTGCGCAGTTTTAAGTAGTTATGTAAAATTTAAAAAAACAAGGCCGTATAGAAAAGAATTTTATTCAAAAGAAATTAATGTCTTTTTGTAATGCTATAATATCAAAGTTTAGACTTTAGAGGATATTGGGTATAAATTCCATTAAGCTTTTTATGTTTACTATAATAAACTGTATTTTAAAATAAATAATTTATAAATATGTATGGTTTGGGATTTTTAAAATTCTTTATTTTACGTTTTGTAAAGAAACAACATTTTCAGCTGTTTTAAGATTAAGTAAATAACAATTTTACTTGTATCCACAATCCCACTAATATTACAGACAATTATGTCAGAGTTGTGTTATCCTACACCTGTTCAGCATTCTCAGATTTCGTTTTCTTTACTTTTGCCTGTTAATACAATTTTAATTAATGTCGATTCTCTGGTACAGATACAGGTGTCTTGAATTAATTTATTGCATATTTTTCCTATGTGAAAAATGACTTAATGGAATACAAAAGGAAATATATAATTTAATATAAAGGATCTAAATTACGTAAGTTAATGTAAAATAAAGGTGTAGATACAGACTAAAGTGAGGCTTAAAATTTCTTAGGAAACGGCTAATGGAAAATAAAATGATTATAAAATATATATATCCAAATATATATTTAACAAAATGTATCTAATATACTGTGGAATCTTGAAATAATACGTTGATTTTCTAAAATTTTGCTGTGAGTCGATATTTTCCCCATCCAGCATTTCCATCAGGAATCTACGAATTTTAGTAGATTTATATCTACTATTTAGCTGGTTCGCAGGTCACGACTTCGGGAAAATTTCACTACAGTTTTTCGTTTTGGGCCCCCCTGACCTCAAAAACACCTTCCGTTCAAAAGTTATATATATATATATATATATATATATATATATATATATATATATATATATATATATATATATATATATATATATATATATATATATAACGAACAGTGCGTTTGTGACAGTCTTATATAACAATATGTAAGAGATGATACAAAAGTATCTAGTGCCGTGCTGTCAATAATAAATCCAGTTTTCAACTGGATTGGTAGACGCTGCGAAATAGGAGTATAAGGATTTTAATCAGCCCATACAGGAGCAAAACCAACTACAGACACGTGTTTCGCTCTTTTTATGAGCTCATCAGTGCAGTATAGGTTATATCTCTTCAGTCACTAATGAAGAGACATCCCCTGTATGAATCGACCAAATCCTTATAGATGTACGCTTGCGAAAGTAGAAACCATTCGCAAGTGGCCCTATCTTTACTCCAAAAATGGAACTAAGAAGTCGCTTTGCGTCTTAAAAGTACCTTCGGCAAGGTAATAACATAAAACGAACAGAGCGTTTGTGACAGTCTTATATAACAATATGTAAGAGATGATACAAAAGTATCTAGTGCCGTGCTGTCAATAATAAATCCAGTTTTCAACTGGATTGGTGTTTGGTTAGATTTTCTAACTCAAGACACCGGTAGACGCTGCGAAATAGGAGTATAAGGATTTTAATCAGCCCATACAGGGGCAAAACCAACTAAAGACACGTGTTTCGCTCTTTTTATGAGCTCATCAGTGCAGTATAGGTTATATCTCTTCAGTCACTAATGAAGAGAGTTAGAAAATCTAACCAAACACCAATCCAGTTGAAAACTGGATTTATTATTGACAGCACGGCACTAGATACTTTTGTATCATCTCTTACATGTTGTTATATAAGACTGTCACAAACGCTCTGTTCGTTTTATGTTATTACCTTGCCGAAGGTACTTTTAAGACGCAAAGCGACTTCTTAGTTCCATTTTTGGAGTAAAGATGGGGCCACTTGCGAATGGTTTCTACTTTCGCAAGCGTACATCTATAAGGATTTGGTCGATTCATACAGGGGATGTCTCTTCATTAGTGACTTGAGTTAGAAAATCTAACCAAACACGAATCCAGTTGAAAACTGGATTTATTATTGACAGCACGGCACTAGATACTTTTGTATCATCTCTTACATATTGTTATATAAGACTGTCACAAACGCTCTGTTCGTTTTATGTTATTACCTTGCCGAAGGTACTTTTAAGACGCAAAGCGACTTCTTAGTTCAATTTTTGGAGTAAAGATGGGGCCACTTGCGAATGGTTTCTACTTTTGCAAGCGTACATCTATAAGGATTTGGTCGATTCATACAGGGGATGTCTCTTCATTAGTGACTAAAGAGATATAACCTATACTGCACTGATGAGCTCATAAAAAGAGCGAAACACGTGTCTGTAGTTGGTTTTGCTCCTGTATGGGCTGATTAAAATCCTTATACTCCTATTTCGCAGCGGGCATTTTTTTTTATATACGCGGTTTGATGATTACCACTACCTTATTTTTATTTTATTCTTTGTGTTAGCAGTTATAATACATTACTAGGTAATATATGACCTATATATTTCTGTTAGGCAATTTTATATTTCATTTAATTTCTTATATCTACATTTTTTTCTATACGTAATAATTTATAGCAGCCATTCTTATGACAGTTATGTTAAGGTAGATTGCCACCGAGCCCATTTTAAAAATATTAGAAGAGAGACCCACACACATCCCTATTTATTTTAAACCTGTTTAATATAAAGAAGGTATTTTCCAATTAGGATTAAACGGGTTCTTTAAATTTATGCAAAGGGTGTTTTTAATCCTTACAATATATAATAGTGAGAACGTAATTTGTGTGCTTTAATACACAATACATTAAATATTTAATCTGGAAATAAATTAAGTATAATATTTTATACTGAAAATTAGTTTTGTAATAGTTTGGTTAGTAAATAATGAGTAAAGATAAAATTAGAGACTACTAATTTCTATATCGGTTACAAATATAAATACTGCAATTTGGAATTTTTGCTTGATTGGTGCAATACAAAAAAAAAAGTTGGAAGTTTGAGATAGCGATTGAGGTTTTTTTACTGTTTTATTTAACTTTGGTTTAAGTATAAAACTTTGTTATTGGGGGTTATCTTATTTGTGCTACAGAAGTGATTTAGTTTATAAGAACACTAGCTGTTGCCCGCGACTACGTCCGCATTACTATTAAGTTGTTTATTCCTACCAAGTTTCAAGTCGATTGGCCTTATAGTTCCAGAGATATCGTGATGACTGACTATAAACATTTTATATATAACCCCCGCAACTTCCCTTGTGGGTGGAATTTCCTAAAATTTTAGCTGACCTCTACCTTCCCTAAGGAATATTCCTACCAAGTTTCAAGTCGATCGGCCCTATAGTCCCAGAGATATCGTGATGACTGACTATATACATTTTATATCCCCCGCAATCCCCCTTTTGGGAGGAATTTTTTAAAATCCGTTCTTAGCTGACCTCTACCTTCCCTAAGGAATATTCCTACCAAGTTTCAAGTGGATCGGCCTTATAGTTCTAGAGATATCGTGATGAGTGACTATATACATAGAACTCTCTTTTATATATATATATATATATATATAGATTTTATATATATCCCCCGCAACCCCCCTTGTGGGTAGAATTTCCTAAGATCCGTTCTTAGCTGACCTCTACCTTCCCTAAGGAATATTCCTACCAAGTTTCAAGTCGATCGGCCTTATAGTTTTAGAGATATCGTGATGACTGACTACATACATTTTATATATATCCCCCTCAACCCCCCTTGTGGGTGGAATATCCTGAAATCCGTTCTTAGCTGACCTCTACCTTCCCTAAGGAATATTCCTACCAAGTTTCCAGTCGATCGGCCTTATAGCTCCAGAGATATCGTGATGAGTGACTAACCTAGACCCATCAAAATTTCATTTTCCGATTGTAGTACAGCATTGGCCTGCTTAAAAAATAAGAAGAAATTAATTGTTAGCCAATCTGGTGTTCGTATTAATGCTGACCTAACTCCAATGCAAAGGAAACATATCAAAGAACTATATAGTGATCTTGAGGAGCGCAAGAAAAAGGGAGAAACTGACATCTTCATTCGTTACCAGTTTGGCGTGCCTCGTATTATGAAAAAATCTGGTAATAACTCAAAAAACTGAATAAAGAAATAATGGTATATTGTCAAAATGTTGGTGGAATGAAATCAAAAATTCAAGAATTAAAAACTAATGTTAATGTGTCTGTCTATGATATTATTATCTTGATTGAAACTTGGTTAGATAGGAATGTGCCTAATAGCGAACTAGGTCTAGATGATTATATTGTGTATAGGTGTGATCGCTCTAGTCAAACTAGTCAAAAAAGTCGGGGCGGTGGGGTGTTAATTGCTGTGAAAAAGGGTTTAAACACCAGTAAGCTCACTATAAACCATGAAACAGTTGAACATCTATTTGTTTCATTAAAATATGACCAGAACAAGTTTATTTTGGGTGCTGTATACATCCCACCTAAATCTAATATGGAGTTATACTCTGAGCATGCGGATGATGTATTTGAAATATTTGCAAACTATTCTGATTTTGAGTTTATTATATTTGGTGATTACAATATTCCTGATGCTATATGGGTATCATCTGATAATGAGAATAGTTTAAATGTTATTAGCCCATGTACTTCGCCAGGAAATTATATAAATAGTTATTTTAATGCCATTGGTGTCAGTCAAGTTAATAATATTCCTAACAATCATAATGTATTTTTAGACTTACTTTTTAGTCACAACAATAGAATTAGAATATTTGAAGCTGTTGATGTGTTGCTTAATGTAAATTATCATCATAAAGCATATTATTTTTCCATTGTTTTAAATACTAGTAATAATCTAAAATTTGATACTTATTATTATAATTTTAAGCGAGCAAACATCATCGGCATCAACAATTTTTTTGCATCAGTAGACTGGTCTTTATTGTACAACATTAAGGATATTGATTCCGCGGTACAATTTTTTTATGATATTATCTATGAAGGTATAAGCATTTTTGTTCCATTACAGAGATTCAGGTCCTCAAATTTTCCGGTTTGGTTTTCGTCTGAACTTAAGAGTCTTGTAATAAGAAAGAAAATTGCGCATAAACACTATATGGAATCGCATAATGTTAACGATTATATGGAATTCTGTAACTTACGTCAATCATGCAAAATGCTTAGTAGTCAATGTTACAATAATTATTGCAGAAATGCAGAAAGTGATATAGGTAAAAATTCTGGTTCCTTTTGGAAATATTTTAACAATATCCGTAAATCAAACTCTTATCCAAACACGATGTATCTGGATGACAAAATAAGTTCTGATGGGGCAGAAATCGTGGATTTATTTGCAAAATTTTTTTCAACTGTCTATTCAAATGACCTATGTGGCAATGATATGCTAAACTTCAATTGTACTGAAATTACTGACCTACAAAATATATCAATTAGTTTAATGGAAGTGTTTGAAGGTATTCAGCAATTGAAAGTCAAATATTCAAGTGGTCCAGATGGTGTTCCCAATGCTTTGTTAACGAGTTGTGTGTGTAGCTTATCAAATCCTATTCATTATATATTTAGTTTGTCATTAAATTCCTGTCGATATCCAGATTTCTGGAAAATTAGTTATATAACCCCGATATTTAAATCAGGTGACAAAGAAAATATTAAAAATTACAGAAGTATTTGTATTCAATCAGCCTTACCAAAGCTTATGGATAACATCATAACAAAACACTTAACATGGGCATGTAAAAATATCATTATTCCAGAACAACATGGATTTCAGGTAGGGAAATCAACTGTAACTAATCTAATGATATATCAGAATTTCATAGTTAACGCATTTAAAAATGGTCAACAAGTTGATTCAGTTTATACAGATTTTAGAAAGGCATTTGATAGAGTCAATCATGAATTGTTAATAAGTAAATTAAGAGCTATAGGTTTAGGCTCAAATATTATATCTTGGGTGTACAGTTTCCTTACTGGGCGTCAGCAGAGAGTCAGAATCAATAATTATATTTCAAGTGACATTGAAGTTACATCTGGTGTACCACAAGGGTCACATTGTGCTCCATTATTATTCAGTTTGTTTGTAAACGATTTAAAACATGTCATGAAGGATGTGAAATTCTTATTTTTTGCTGATGACTTGAAACTATTTCATATTGTGAATAATACTACCAGTAGTAATGTATTACAAGGTAATCTTAATGCTCTCTACAAATGGTCAAATAAAAACTTGTTAGAATTAAATACTGATAAGTGTTATGTTATATCTTTTTCTAGAGGTAGGGTGTTGATGGAGTACACATACAGCATTAATAATACATTGCTGAAGAGGGTAAGTGAAATAAAGGACTTAGGTGTAGTATTCGACCAACAGCTTACATTCAAAAGACATATACAGGAAACGCGTGCTTCTGCTAATAGTACACTTGGTCTCATTATGAGGAATAGCAGGAATTTTTCACATCAAACAGTGAAAATATTGTACTGCTCTTTGGTGCTATCTAAGTTGGATTATGCTTCTGTAGTGTGGTCTCCATTTTTTAACTCTGACATTTCTGAGATCGAAAGTGTTCAGGTCAAATTTGCTAGATATATTGCATTTAAAATGGGCACATACAGGGATTTTAACTACGTAAATACTTTGTCTATTCTAAAGATGCAAAAATTAATTGTACGGCGCCAAGTAACTGATTGTACTGTTATCTATAAAATATTACACAATGTCATTGATTGTCCGGAATTACTTGCATTGATATATTTTAACATTAACGTATATAATACTAGAAATAGGGAGCTTTTTAATGTGACATTTCATAATACTAATTATGCTAACCACAGTCCTATCCCGAGAACGCTACGTCTCTTAAACAATATCAGCCCTAGAATTGATCTTTTTACAATATCACTAGATGCTTTTAAACAACAAATAACCAACAGTATCGTTAATGTTACATAAACCAGTCCCCACAGCCACTTTTTTTTGATGTCCTTATACATATTTTTTTTATATTTTAAATATTTAATTTTAGAGTATGTTGTGTCTGTTATTTTTATATGTTTTTATTGTTCATTATTGACAGCAATTGTTAATTATTTACTATTGTATTTTTTTTATATGTAAATGGAGGATCCGTGAATAAATAAATAAATAAATAAATATACATAGAACTCTCTTTTATATATATAGATTGTTATTAGAACTATGCCTTCTTTAAGTATATCCTCGACTTGTTTTCCATGTTTTAGGCGAAGAAAATGTGCATTATGAGATGATATTTGGATCAACCAAGGTTATATTGTAGATAAAATGTGGGAAGACAAGAATGTCACTAGTCCAGCCAAACACATTTAGATAGTTATTCAACAGAAATAACACCAACTTCAGGGAAAGGAAAAAGATTAATAACACACATTAAAAACGTTGATGGTTTTTTAAAGGATGGATTGCTACTTCTACCTTTTGTATCCAACCGTAGGTACTAGCGAATACCCTGAGGACATGAATGCCGATGTATTCGAAGTTATTAGTTATGGATTATGCTAGTTATAACTCCAGCAAACTTGAAAAGACTTCGGCCAGATCTTGGTGAAGGAAAGACATAAAAAACTGGGTGAGGCAAAAAAATCTACCTATTCAGGAAAACATGGCAAAAAAAGATATTTTTTCCTTTTCTTTTCATTTAACCACACTCCTGTTTGTAATAAGTATTTAGCTTTGAATACAATCAAAGGCATTGTAATTGTAAAATTGTAATAATCTTTTTTAAAGACTTAATAGACTTAAATAACTATTTTTTTGGTAGATATAGACACGTATTCCAATTAAAAACTCTTCACTAAGTAAATAGATATTAACTGCTTTTTAATTTCCATATATTCTTCTGTATAGTATAAAATCATTTATCCTAATTTAAACTGTTTGTTTTAAAAGTAAATTTCTATAATAATAATGTTATGTATGTACTCGCTGATTGATACAGTACTTAAAAGCGAAAAGACGAAAAGATCTTGTTGGTCGTGTCTAATATTCTGAAGCAACGTTATTTCTAAAAATGCAATAAGAACGGAGCACGATCTCACGTTCCGCCCGAAGAGTTGGTTGACCATTATCCCTTTAATGGATCATTATTTTCGGTCGTATTCCTACTTTTCTCATTAAAGTTCTAATTATTTATAGTATCTATTAGTCATTTGAACAACCACTCACCAAATAACTATTCACTTCGTCACGTATTTGGGATGATGTTACTCAAGGTATTTCACGATATTTGAAAAGTGAAAATATCAACTAGGGTAAAAGTATAATTTTTATGTTTTTTAGATCACAAAATGTTTGTAAATATAAATTAGGAGTCACAGTAAACAAATATAAGAAAACATATATTTTTTGAATTTAAAGTCTATCTTGTCGTCCTACAACCAGCTGTAAGATACTTTTCTCGAAATAATTCTACCCGCTGATTTAGATGCGTTTCAATAAAGTGTTTAACTCATAGCTATAATGAATTTTGAACCTGTTTTAACTGTTAGTTTCTTGTTAATGAAACTACAATTTAGTGTTCATTACCGATTATTTGCTTGGAAATATGAAAGCCAACTTCAAAAAAGCCTTTAATACTTTGATTAATAAACTTGCTGATGTCCATTATGCTGATTTACCAAAAATACCGGTAGACGACGTAAGCAGTCCTGTGCATCAGATAATCCAGAGATCCCTTTTAAAGTCATATTCGGTTTCAAAGACCCCAATATCCTCAAAGTAACAAACTTGAACGCATAAAGTCACAAAGTTTCCTGAAACTCTCACGAATCGAATGCAAAATGAATCACCGTTTAAATTTCGATAGGCTTTAGTGCTTTATTACCTCGACTATGGAAAGTGTTACGACAAAAATTCTTCCACATTTACAAACATACGAAACAATTTATTTTTTTTTCTTTCCTTTTCTTTATTTTTGTGACTATTTATTTTTGATTTTCTATAGAGGTAACGATTTCTAGATATTCTAATCTTCACCTTTACATATCCAATTTATGTATTTATAGCAATTACTAGAAATCTCTTTAATACCTAGAAAAAATCTTCAATTTATTTTGACATTCTGTTAAAGATCTATTCAAAGTACAAAAAGTCGTATTTTCCAAAGTTTTCACAGCTAGAATTAACGATATTATTTCACGTTCAATTGCGCTCTTCTTGTGATGAACGGCTTGAAATAATCTGAATGGCAAAAGCCATTAATTGAACATATTTGAATTTTCCACTCCATCTACTAGAACCAACTCCTTATTTCAACGCTCCGGTGTTCCAGAGAAAATTTATATTTCTCAATGAAGCTTACCGGAAAACTTTTGTTGAATGGTTTATAAGATTAACTCATTAAAAGTAAAATCTTTTTAAGATTTAAGTGAACATCAAAATCAATTTAATATCGTCGATACAGTTTATAGGTGTAAAATGAAAACATTTGGTTTATTCAGTGAATTGAGTGTTAACTGTTTAAGAATTTATAGTACTTAAACTGGTTTAGAATATAACTTTGGAGTTGTTTGAGAGTGATCTGGGTTTAAATTAATCAGCTAAAGAATAAGTCTATAAAAACAGACAAACAAATCGGTTCTTGTTGACAATATAAACAAATCGATAAATAAATAAATAAATAAATAAACACAAATACATAAAACCATTGTAAAGTTTACAATAAAACACAAATACAAAATATTTAACAATCATCAGTTCTAAAGAGGTATGTCATTTAGTAATATAATTTAGGAGCTATTGATCACTCAATTATCTTCGAGAAATGAATTTACAATTACATTAGCTCATACTAAAACTTTAATTCCTATAAGAGAAATGTTTCATCTAATTAAATTATATATCTTATTGAATAAATCTTAAGTCCAATAACAAGGTTTAGATAATTTGTAACTTGTATATCTAAGTAATTCTTTAGGATTCTCCTTGATAACTCCCAAAATATAATTCTAAACAATCAGTTTATTCTGAAAATATATCTACCTACATATTACAACACGCCTTAATATTTTAATTCTTACCCTCTATAACTCACTACGCAATCACTGGTAAATATGATGTTGTTGAATGTGGGTTGTTATGGGGCTCCAGCTGTGAGTTGCTCCACTTGATATCGTAGACAGGAGCCCGAGCCCATTGAGAAGAAAGGACCCACCCCAAGACAAGGAGGAAGAAACTGATGTTAATGTTAAGGCCGTCATGTCGGCTAAACCATTGCTGTACTTAATATATCTCCTGGTTAACTTAAACATAAATCACAAATTGATATTAGGAGAGAGTGGGAAACTTTTTTTAAACGTAAGTATAGGTATTGCTGTAGGAATCATAGAGATCATCCATAAATTATACGTGACACGTTGAAAAGGGAACGAGGTAAAATTTAATCTAAGTATTAAAACACGAAATTGGAACTATTGGAGAGGTGGTAGGACGTTGAAAAAATGATAAAAATCGTGTTTTTTATTTAAATTTAGCAAATTTGTTTCTTTTTGTGGGTTTTGCGTCGTCATCAATGGCTAATCAATTAAATTCTTGTATATAGAAAACAATTCTGGAATTTATAAGTTATATAAAAACCACCTAAATATTGATTAAACTGTATAACAAAAACACATTTCTAATCGTTATTGGAAAAAAGTCAAGGACCATAATAGTATATTGTAATACAAGTGTTACAATGACAGGTTTCGTAGTACGAGTGAAGTTTGTGAAACAAACCGCGAAGCGGTGAGTTTCGCAAAGAACGAGTACTACAAACCGTCATTGTAATTCGAGTTTTACATACTATTTTTTATAATGAATTTTTAAAAGTATAAAAAAATAAATAAAATGATAGTTTTTCGAAATATTTATTTATGTTGGCGATCTTGACACTTTTGACACTTGACAGTTTTAATGATTTTAAATTTGAATGTTTGTCAAATTTGAATATAAAATTCTGAATTTCGCAATATCGCTGATAATATAGTAGATACAACATAATTCTTGATTTACTACCTGAACTCTTTCATCTTTCGTTGATAATAAGTGCAGTGCAACCAATTGTGTAAAACAAAAAGTTACCAAAAACAGTGTTACAATGAATCTATTTCGATACTGTTTTTAGTGTCGAAATAGAAACTTTGTGAACGTGAATTATAAAAAATATATTATTTAATAATCGTTTGATTTTTCTTTTATATTTTATTGTTGTGAATTTTATTTAACAATTGTGTTAAATGTCAGTTAAAGGAATGCAAATAAATTAAGTTTATTTAAATAATAACTTGTCACGATAAGAAATACATAGTACAAATATGTAAATATGTTCAGTTAACACCATGAAATGTAAACAACAAAATGTTGATATGAGAGTGGAACATGTACATTTATAAATAGAAACTGAATAAACAGCATACATGGTTATTTAGAAAGTGTGGTACAGCTATTATAGTTTGCTAATAACAATATAAACAACTGATTTAATAAAAATTGATTTTAAAATTATTATTAATGAAAAAAGCCTTGTGAAACTCGAGTAAGCCCAATGAAAGTGAAGCTTTTTTATGATTCTTTTAACAGAAGAGAAGAAAATACTTACCAAATCAATTAGGTACCGCAAGGTGGCGCAGTTAATTTTTAAAACTAAAGGTGGGTTTACACGAGACGTGAGCCACGATCGTGGCTCACGAAAGCGTGGCTTACGGTTTGTGTAAACAATCAATTCGTATTTCACGATAGTGGAATCACGACTGGTTCGTACAATATCAAACCATGTTGGATATTTCAGTCGTGAAAGCTCAGTCGTGATGTACACTGTATAATATAAAACATATTTGTTTGTTTGTAAAATATTAATTTATTATAATATATTTTAATATATAGGTTAATAATTATAGATTTATATATTATAAATTAAATTATTATACCTACAACATTTTAAATTGGAAAAGTACAAAAATTTGCAAACGATATGAGTGTAAAGAATGTTATGAAAATGAACGATGAACAAATTATGAATTTCATAGATTATTACGAAAAGGAAGAAGTTTTATTGAAAACAAAATTACAGGCGTATAGAATAGAGATGCTAGAGGCGAAGCTGTGAAAAAAATAGTATCAGCCATGAATATTGAAGGTTTGTTATTTTCCATTTATTATTTCGTTTTCAAATACTATGTATGCACTATGCTACTAACGATTCCATCTTATATATATATGGATCAGCGCTACAGGCCCAAGGCTTCGAGGTCTTTCACTCTTCTTTTCCACTTCTTTCTATCCCTGGCTTCATTTTGCCAGTCCCGCATCCCTGTTTTTAAATCATTGGTTACTTCTTCTAACCATTTTTTCCGGGGTCGTCCTTGTCGTCTTCTTCCGCCTTCACCACTTTTTAGAACTCGTTTTACCCACCTATCTTCGTCCATCCTGCCAATATGCCCCAGCCATCTTGCTCTTTGTGCCCGTACTATTCTTGTAATAATTGGCTTTTTATACAGTTCTATTAATTCTCTATTAGTCCTTCTTCTATATTCACCCTCGACGTTGATTCCCCCATAAATTTTCCTTAAAATTTTCCTCTCCCATATTTCTAATTTGTTCTTTTCTTTTTTGTTCATCGTCCAAGTTTCGCAGGCATACGTAACCGTAGGCCTTATTACCGTTTGATATATTCTTAATTTTGTTGATCTGCCTAGAATTTTCGATTTTAGAATTTCTGATAGCATCCCTGCAGCTCTGCTTCCTTCCTCTGCTCTTATCTATTTATCTTTCTTCTTCTCCTTTATTCGTTATTGTGACTCCCAGATATTCTATTTTATCCACCTTTTCTATTTTGTACTGTCTGCCTTCATTGCAATTTATTATCATGTCAGATGTATCTTGGTCTTTCATTACCATGTATTTTGTTTTTTGTTCATTTATGGTTAGGCCATACTCTTTTGCTTTATGTTCTAATAGTTTAAATATATTTTTTAACTCTTTTTTCGATCTTGCTATTAATACTATATCGTCGGCATATGCTATGCACTGATGTTTATTGCCATAAATTAAGCCTTTAGTTTTTATGCCACTTTCCCTCAATATGACCTCTTGAACTAAATTAAAAAGAGTCGTAGATAAGGGATCCCCTTGCCTTAGTCCATTTGTTACCGTGAATTCTCTAGATACAGATCCTTCTAGTATTATCTTATTCTCCGTTTTTTGGGTCGTCATTTCTACCAATTTCCTTAGCTTAATAGCTGGGATATTTAATTTTTTCATCGCTTCATATATTTTATGTCTTTTAATAGAATCATAAGCTTGCTTGTAATCAATGAACATCGTGTGTAGACTGAGATTTTGTTCGTATGTGTTTTGCTGTAATTGTTTCATGATGAAAATTTGGTCTATTGTAGATCTCCCCACTTTAAATCCCCCTTGGCATTCCCCCACGTTCTTCTTATGATATTTTTCTAGTCGCCGTTTAATCAGTTTTGCCAATACTTTGTAAGTTACGTCTAAAAGTGCTATTCCCCGATAATTATTACAATCCTCCTTGTGGCCTTTTTTATAAATAGGTGCAATCAGTTTGCAATTCCAGTTTTCAGGTAATCTTTCTTCCTCCCAAATTTTTGTTATGAGGTGCCATATTCTTTCAATGATTTTATCACCGCCTTGTTTTAAAATTTCTGCTGGTATATTGTTCTCTTCCGCACTCTTATTATTCTTTAGCTGTTGTATGCACTCCGTCACTTCCTCTTTGTTTGGTGTTGTTACGATTCCATCTTACTGAATGAAAATCGCGTTCAAGTGTAAACACCATCACGATTCGTATGATGCTTTTTGAAACCACGCTCGTGAGTCACAACTCTCAAGATCGTGAAATACGATCGTGGCTCACGTCTCGTGTAAACCCACCTTTATAAAAATATTTAATTTTGTGTAAAAATAGTTAATCTCACGTAGGTGCATTTTGAATATCAAATCAATATTAATACCTACTTTTAGTCTCCACATATTAGTTTTATTAAACAAAATACAGTTAATTTTATTATTGTTTGAAAGTATATTTTATAATTAAATATATTAATTTACTTTCATCCACTAATATCTAATTAAAATATCAATTATTTAAAAATATCATATCCAGGTTTTTGTTTACTGTTTAATTTCAACTTTTTTATCATATAATTATAATTAATAGAACGCTAATACTTTTTTGATAACCGATACCATATTTATCCATTCTTCCTTTGGTAAATTATTTTTAGATATATACAAATGGATGAGCATAATTTATAATAATAATATAATATATAAACTGATTTATTTTTTACGACATTGCACCCAATTGGCATTTGTTATAAATGCAACTGTAATAATAAAATATAGATACATACGTTAAATTACATATCAATATCACAAGGGAGTAATTTATCACTATGAAAAATTAATGAACAATGAAATAATCTATTTATAATTAAAACTATATTGATGTTGGCCATAGTAGACACGAGTAATTAATGATATTTTTAGAAATTATGCAAACAAGAATATATTAAATGACATGAAGAGACATCGAAAAAAAATCGCATCCAGCAGGACTAGAACTCGCAAAATTTGAGTTAGAGCGTTGCCTCTACGCGGCAACGCTCTAATAACTAAGCTATTAAAATAAAGTGATATTTAAATTGTCGAGTTAACAAAATCTCACTCTTATTATAACGTTATACTATATGTGTTTAAGGAGAAACCTAGTATCATATGTGACATGGGTTGAATTAAACGAACAAAAAGCAAAATAATTACTAAGGATTCATAGCATCTAGATGGGATATATGTGATTATATGAAGTACGTTTTTTCTTCTCTTGGTTATGCCAAAACAACAAAGAAGATTATTGTTTGCTACAAAAATAACAAATTTGAAAACACATCTAAAGTGCAAAAATAGGTTTAAAATTGTTTTCACTAGTTTTCAATTTAAAATAATTACCGAAAAATACTTCAAAATATTTGGAAACAATAATAGACACATCCGCTTTTGATTGATTGATTAGCTTTCGAAACTGTTACACAAATTTTTTACGCTTAGAATATGACTAAGATGAATTACAAAGCAGAATTAGTATTAGCAGTTATTTTCTGCGTGTAGATACAAAGTTATAAATTATACATATATACAGTGAAAGAAAATAATTGGGTGGAACAAAGGGTGAAATGATTTTATTGCACTCTTTTAACCATTTAAATAAACAGAATTATTACATGGTCGTGGAGAAAATATAGTCTGTTACACGATTAGAATGAAAATTCGTGGTTCCTCTCGTATCGAATTTTCATTCTAACCTTGTTACAGAATATACTATTCTCCATCCAACTTAGCTACTATTTACAAAGCCCAAATACGGCCTAATCTTGAATACTGCTTGCATGTATGGGGCGCGGCGGCTCCGTCAAGGCTCAGAGTTCTCGATGCAATACAGAGAAGAGCAGTTCGACTAATAAACGACACCAGTATCACCAAAAACCTAGCCCCATTATCCCACCGAAGAGCAGTAACTGATATTTCCTTGTTTTACCGATACATAAACGAATTTTGCTCAGAAGAACTCCGCTCTATAATGCCTCCACTTGCCAGACCAGCTAGAGCAACGCAACGTGCCAACTCCATGCACCCTTATACTGTTCAGTGCCCGACATCGAGAACGGATCGATTGGATCGTTCTTTCATCCCCAGGGTCTCCAGATTGTGGAACTCCTTACCTTCCCACATCTTACCCACTCGTCCTAACTTGCAGGCCTTTAAATCCCAAATTAATAAGTGGTCTCTTCTGCCCCAGTAGATGTTCTCGGTACATTTGTATTTAGGTCTATACCTACGAGAACATCCTTAATTAAAAAAAATCTTATAACTATAAATCATGAAAGGATGATACAGTTTATGCACAAGTTTTGCTTATAAACCAAAAAGCATCGTAATAGGTTATGGGCGCAGATCTCGAAAACTAACGTTGTGTAAGTGCTTTATATTATATCGCTCCTAGTTTGTTTATTAATTATTAGGAATTACCGTCAGTTAAAATTAGCAACCATAAAAGAAGAATCTGCAGGACACAATGTTAAGTTTGACTATTTTGTCATTTGTAACCAGAACTGATACTATGCAGTAAGTCAAATACGTCGTTTTGTAAACAATTTAAATTCAGAACATTGGAATTTCTTCAAAAATTAAAGAAAACTGCTAATTTTTTCATTGTGTATACTGATGCTGTAAATATTTAATTAAATCACACTGTACTGTTAATATTATGGCTTATTATTACTTGAGAAGCATATGTCGCTATTATAAGAATACAGTGTTTAATAATTGACTTCATGGGTGGTTTTAGTTTGCAAAAAATACATATCTTGTGTGGATAGATGTCAATTTAGTTATGGTTATGATTTATGAGCAGATTTGATCCAACTCGGATTCGCGTAGATATATTTTTTTATACTATTTAATATGAATAAATTTACATAACATTACAATATTAGTAAGTAAACGAGAGATTTGTATATCTACCCAAATAATTTAATCTTAGATAAGATCGTTAGGCAAGTGAAATTTTATTCTTAACAATTTACAGATTTTTTCATATAATGACATGATCTGGATAGTTTTTACTTGATAGCAATTTACTTTACAAAATAATGTATAAGCTATCTAAAATATAGCTTAAATTACTAATTATTTTGTTACTTTAAAGTACATACTACATACTAAAAGTTTAAAGGTTTTAGTATGTAGAAAAAGTATTTAATTAAAATCTTTCGGCAATTTTAATGAAGCTAAATTCATTCATTTATAAGGCATAGCAAGAAATTTTAAGACACCCTACTTTCCTTTGATTTTCAGTGTGACTTCGTACCATTGTCAGAGTCTTGCTAACTACCACTTTCTTCCACTATTCTCTTCCTTTTCTCATTATATTCGCTACGTTTTCTGTCAACAACAGGACCGTTCTAACTCTAGAAATTAGATTTAATAATAATATGCTTTTTATTTTTAGGTATGATTGGTTTTCGTTGAACGTAAATAGATAAAAACAATATAAAATTAAAGCTCCACCATTAATTATGGTACAGAATTTTATTGAAAGAAAAAGAGAACAATATTAACCAAGTAATGCAAGAATTGGTCTCTTGGAAAAAAAATCCATTTTCAAAGTGCACCTCGAAAAGATGGAAAATTTTGAACTTGGGAAATATCGACAGGAATGAGTTAGCTGAACACGAGTTTCATTACAACGGTGCCCATTTGGATTCCTTGCTTTTTCTTTATCTTCCTCTGCGTATTCAGATGATTTTTGTTGTTTTTTATAATTTTTAACATTTGTGTGCGAAATATAAAAATTAAAGTCATCTGTGTCAACATTTCCCAAGTTTCAAAATTTTCATTTTCCATCTCTTTGAGATGCACTTTAAAAATGCCTTTTTTATGCACAAAATGCAATTTTTATCTCCTGGAGATCAATTTATTTCACAAAATATCCTGACACTGTCCCGGATAATGCAAAAAGATGCATCACGATTCATCTTGCTGCACAAAATTCCTAGGTTTTAGGCTTTCTAGTACTTCGTTGCCTGGTCTAATTGTACAATTGTCATTCGCAGTAGATTTTAATTTCAGTTCAAAAATTGTCACCAACAAGTCAGAAAAAGATTGGATCCTCTCCGATCTTAGTTAATGCTGAAATTAGTCAAATTAACCTTGAATTCAGTACTATATCAATATACAACATTTTCCTTTGTAAATCTTCTATGGGACGAGAAATTAAAATGTAGAGACGGTCCTGGTGGTAGTTGCAAAAAACGCGGCATGATCACAAAGCCCCGTCGTCACAACTTCAAATAGCTCCTGTTTAATTAGTAAGAAGGAAAATAAGAAACCAAGACATACCATGTCACATATGAATATTTTTTTTAATTAGTCCATGCACTCTTTTCCATGTTGTGTTATGATATCGAAATAGCTCGTGATAAAATAACAGCGCTAGAACAATGGGTCATAAAATGTTATGATATCAATGACAGGCCGAGTGGTTCAGAAAAGGATAGAGATGGCATTCTCTTCGACGAGAGCTGTCGGGAATTTATAATCAGTTTCAGTGGCGTTCATTATTTTAATTATGTATTATAATTGACACAATCAACAAATTGTTTTTTTCAAAATAAGTATATATTCTTCGCTGAAATTTTAAAAGTTTTAGAACGTATACAACCAAGAATACTAATATTAAATGACATTAAGGATAAATAATTAGTTGTTATAGCGTTGCCGCGTAAAAGCAAAGGTTGCGGTTTCGAGTTCTGCTAGATGCGACATTGTTTCAACATATTCTTGTTTGTATACTTTCTATAAATTTCAAATTTAACATAATGTTAAAAGATACTAATTAATAAACTTAGTAGGTAATTCTTAAAATCAAAATATAAATGTAATAGGTGTGAGAAATTAATACAAAAATTATTAATTGTTCTTTGTAAAGCTAAATCAAATTCTAATAAAATATAATTAAGAACATTCCAACTCTAATTAACTGTAACTTAAATGATCGTTAAAGGGTACATTGGAACTATTAAAGCGATTTATAATTATAAAGATTTTTTTACTTGTTTAATGAAAAACTATAAAACACTCTTGTGTATATCTACTAATCTTGAAAACTTTAACAAAAAGTAATTATATCGTAAATCTGTAATTTCAGTAAATACTGAATACTCCGATTAGATTTTTCCCCGAGTCCAATTTACAATCCCTCTCGTCATTTAAATGTGCAATTTTCCGTTCTCTTTTTTGCCCCACGTTGGGCGCCAAATTTGTTATGGAACTTTTTTTGTGTAGATTTTGGTTTTGGTTAGTGCTCCGATTTTTGGTCAATTGGGTTCTTTTACCTATTTAGCTTATTCTTTTACACAATAAGTAGTATGTAAGATTGTCAAATTCGTCGTAATTATTAATTTTACCATTAAAACTCTTTTACAGTTATTTTTGTATAGCCATACCGTTTTTAATAGATATAATAACGTACCTGATTTCATTTAATTTTCGTGAGCAAAACAGTTTTCTTCTTCAGATTGAACTACAATAAAACATTCGTTAAAAGCTTAAATCTATTTCACAACTAATTTACCGTCTTAAACCATTCCCACGTATTTGTTTCATAATTATTATGAACAATAAAAAGTATCCCAACGGCTGTAAGACTGCTTATTTAACTGGTACTTGAATAATAAAATAAAACGGTATTGTTTCAAGTACTCAAAAACGTAGTACATAGTGTGAAGTGGCTTGTTCAATAAAAATAACACTTACTTGCTGGAAAATTGAAGATATGTTGTTTAATGTAAAGTGTTAAATACGAGGTTTGTTCAGAAAGGAACAAAAAAACATCAGTCACCTAACTTTGGTTTGAATTTCGTGAAGAACTAACAAAATTAGTTGCGTTTCAAAACAATATTGATGATATTCGCAAGATTGAAAAGATCAGAAACTGACTTATCTGAAACTGCAATATTGCAATAAAGGTAATTGGTATGTAGAAAACCGAAACAAAACTCTGAAGCAAATTATCGAAACAGGCATCAAACTGTCCCACAACCAAACTGGTTCTGCCATATAGATTTCGTCGAACTTCTCGCGTCGAATTGGTTGCTCCACGAAAGTGGACGCGCCATAATGGAGATAGAGGCATCTTTGGGCATTTCAAAGACCTCATTTCAAAAGATCCTACATAAAGAACTGTGTGTTACGAAGTTGGTTTTCCGTTGGATCCCTCATTTGCTCACAGAAAATCAAAAAGCGGTTCGCGTCAATTGGTGTGAAAAAAATTGGAACGGTTCAAACAAGGAAATTCAAAAAACGTTTATAGTATTGTTAGTGGCGATAAATCGTGGATTTACTCCTACGAAATAGAAAACGCTGATCTGCTGTGTGGGTGTTTCACGATGAGAAAAACCAACAAAAGTTGTTCGTTCTATTTTTTTTTGTAAAAGATTATTGTTACTAATCAATAATGATTAACCTACAATTTTTATCTGTAAATCTTGAATCTAGGTATCTAAAATGTCACCAGTAGTTCATCTTAGTTTTCTTTCTTTAAATATAATCAGTATTTGGTGTGATGTTAAACTATATCGGTTTTAAAACTAGCACTTGCACTTTAACACAAGCTCGAATGGTTTCTTTCTCTTCAGCCTTTTATGTACATTTTAATTGTCAAGCAGCTGCAGGGCTTCATCATTAACGTGGGGGTGGAGTCTACCCTCATGTTTCTCTGCAAACCTCTTGATCTCTTTCTGGATTGTCGGCATCTGTAGTTCTTGGTGGAGATCGTCGTTACGGAAGAACTTTGTTTTGAAATGTCTGGATTACATCTATGTTACTTTTTCCTGCACACCCTCAGAGCTGTATACCATATATTAATACTGGTTTCAGGATCTGCTTGTAAATCATGAGCTTTTTGTACGTTAACAGGTTAGATTTTCTTCCATGCAACCAATACATTTTATTTAATTTAAGATCCAGCTCTGCTCGTTTCTTATTGATGTGTTCTTTGCATCTGAGTCGCACATTTAGATTCATTCCTTTCCTTGATATTTGGCTGAACTGTGATATGGTATAATATTATCAATAAGGATTATTTTGTGCGTGTTGGCTTTGAAGGTAAGTTAAGTCTACATGAACCGACTTAGATTCATTTATTTTTATCTTCCACTTTTTGTTCCATATGTTTATTTTATTACAAAATGTTAGGAATTTTTCTGTACCTTCTGTATTATTTGTACTAACTGCTAAACTATCTGTGTCGTCAGCGAAAATGGCTACTTTCACATCAGTCTACTGGGGTATGTCATATAAATATAACAGGTAGAGCACGGGTCCTAGCACACTGCCCTGTGGGACTCCAGCGTTAATTTCCTTTATATCTGAATATGTATCTTCCTGTTTTACTCTAAACATTCTTTCCAATAGATAAGACTGGAAGGGTGTCAAAAAAAACGGTCGCAGCTATTTAAAATCACAATAAAAGAGCACTGGATACAAACTATATATGCATTGGTTGACAATCTTATTATCATCATTTGTTTCGTTGGGTTTGACTTTATTACATTTTTTTGCTTATTTTATACAGTTTTTATAATATTTTCTAATTCAAAACAAAATATAAATATAAAGGAAAAGAGTTTGTGTTTAAAAAAATTATCATTATTTGAATCATACGCATATTTCATATTGTTCAAACAAGACTTCACCAATAACTAAATTTAATAAAAATGCAATATTGCAAGAGTTAATTAAAAAACCACAATCAAGAAGTAACAACTGATAAGGAAAAAGGCATTATTTATAGTTATATACAAAAGGTAAACCAAGTGTCCATATATTATACACTTAGTGATAAGGTGCTGCGATATTATGTAAATGGACTGTATTTTTATGTAAATGTTATCACTATATAGCCTTGGCCTTTAGATATAAAAGGCGTATAAACATAACCTATTTTTATTATAGTACACGTTATTTTTAAAATTGAGTAGTGAAATTTCTTTTATTGTGTCGGCAGAGCTCTTATTTTATTACTATTTTTATTCCCTAACAATAAAGCTTATTTAATGTATGAACTAGATTTCCTTTAGTTTTTCTTTTCTAATTGAAAAATTTATTTCCTGTCGTTAAAATAAGTTAATTGAGATTTTCTTTGGTTGAATGTAGTTAATCTATTAACTTATTGTTAGCTATGAATAGTTCATTTCAACAACAAAGCCTATTTTCCGTATAACTTGATGTGTCAATTAATAAACGACGATTTTGACAAAGACGATAGTTTAAAGAAAATTTATAGAAGTAACAAGTTTCACTTCTGTTTAATATAAGTAACTATATTTACACCAGTTGGTACGTGGAGTAGGTAATTGAGATATCATTATTATTAGGTACTGATTATGTTACACAATAGAAAGTATTGTGATATTACTCCATTAAAGACTTCAGAGATTTTCTTTTTAATATAAATACCCTTCTTTTGTCAACAAACTGTTGAGAAAATTTAACTTTTCTATGGTGTTATATTTTTGCACCTTACAGGTAGATACCTTTTATGCATAAAAGATGTAAAATATTTGTTTTTCCTTAGAACAAATTTTTTATGTTTGACATACCACTGTGGACGTTCTCCATAAATGTATCTGTACGCTCTACATATACTTACTAGAGACAACCTACCTAGAGGAACTAGAGGAACTTCATTCTCTTTCTCCCTCTAACTTTTTTCTTTTTTTTTTTCTTTTTTTTTATTAAGGATGTCCTCGTAGGTATAGACCTAAATACAAATGTACCGAGAATATCTATTGGGGCAGAAGAGGTAATTTATTAATTTGGGATTTAAACCCCTGCAAGTTAGGACGAGTGGGGAAGACGTGGGGAGGTAAGGAGTTCCACAATCTGGAGACCCTGGGGATAAAGGAACGATCGAATCGATCCGTTTTCGATTTCGGGCACTGAACAGTATAAGGGTGCATGGAGTTGACACGTCGCGTTGCTCTGGCTGGTCTGGCAAGTGGAGGCATTATAGAGCGGAGTTCTTCTGAGCAAAATCTGTTTATGTATCGGTAAAACAAGGAAAGATCAGCCACTGCTTTTCGGTGGCATAATGGGGCTAGGTTTTTGGTGATACTGGTGTCGTTTATTAGTCGAACTGCCCTTCTCTGTCTTACATCAAGAACTCCGAGCCTTGATGGAGCCGCCGATCCCCATACATGCGAGCAGTATTCAAGATTAGGCCGTATTTGGGCTTTGTAAATCTACTGCTTATCTCACGCTTCAAGCCTTAAAGGCTGCCTGATTTCATTTACAACAGGGTTCACATTTCAACATGAGAAATTGATACTAGTTTAAATTATCCCAGAAGTTTAACAAATCTGTACGAACAAAACTGTTAGCATTATTTGGTTCTTAAACTTATGCAATTTTTTTTTACAGAAATCCGGAGATTTGCTAAATGTTGTTTCAGACCCATTGTTTGCTAAGGTACTTATAAAAGAAAATCAAAGAAAATGGGTAAATTGAGTTAAATGTGTCCAAGTGAAATCGTGAAATGAACACTGTTGGTAAATATATTTTTTTTATCCTGCAACATGAATAGATCATTATTTTTATTATAACAAAAATTTCAACATACTTTCAACTAAATATTTCCTATAAAAGTCAACTTTTTATTATCTACGAGCAGCTATAAAACTGATCAAACAACTAAAATGAACCTAAATGATGCGTAGGAGATCTGAAAATTATTAGTATTGACGTTGATTCTATTGTGTAAACAAGAAATGTGAACGAAACCTTTCAAGTCATTTGTAAACTACTCCTTGGCCTTTTTTAGTTATGGATCATGAATAATTCTCAAAAATGTTGTTTATATTCTTATTGTACTCTAATTGTTATTTATTTAAGTGTGTTATTTTCAACATTGACATAAAACTAACATCAATGTCAATGTTAATTAAAAACAAATTACAAAATTAAGCAATCAATTTGATATGCAACCAATTATAAAAAAATCTTACTCAAATAATTTTATATTAGAATCTCATCAACAAATTTACTGTATTTAACTATATTCCAATTATAAGAATACTAGCTTTTAATGCCTATCGCATTTTATATATCATAAACACACAGTTACACTAGTGACTATTATTTGAATGGTGAATGTTACATTTCTACATTAAGAAGAAAAAGATTCGTACATTGGATAAGCTTAACCATGGAGGGCTATTTAGAAAACCTGAGTACAAATTTCCGTTGAAACTTTTTGCAGAAGAAGATATCAATTTGTCCAATTGGAATTGGGTTTTTAATCCATTTGATAGTAAATTTAATGGGCTATCACTGGAAGAAGAAGAACAACTAAGAGACGTTTCGTCCAGCACTTCACTGATAATGGATTTCAGTAACAAATTTCTGGGTCGAACTTCCAAATAACTTAAAGCGATACGAAGTAAAGGGGCTATAACAGTTCCAGCCCAAAGTCGATCAAATCTCTATAAGAAAATCTAAGGTCCATTCTGGTCATTTTTGGCTAATTTATCCTTCACTACTCCAAACATATGACTAGATAGATACTAGAGTCGTATCATTATAATGATTCAATAGGAGTAAAAGGTTCGTAACTGCCAAAAGGGCATCAGGGTTGTATCTCGTAAACGATTAAACAGATTTTAGCGTGTAACGTATCATCTTAAAGGGAATAAATGATAGGGTGAGATGCGAAGCCAAAAAGACCGTAAATAAAGTGCCAAAAAGACATTATAGCTATATCTCGTAAACAGCTGATCAGATTTCAGCGTGTGACATATCATTGTAAAGAGGAGGAGCCAAAGGGTAATATGCGATGTCAAAAAACCTTAAACAAAGTGCCAAAAGGGCATTAGAGTTGTATCTCGTAAACGATTAAACAGATTTCGTTGTGTGACATATCATTATAAAGGGAATAAACGATAGAGTGAGATGACGCATCAAAAAGTCCGTATTGACATTGCCAAAAGGGCATTAGCCGTATAACGGCAAAACAGATTTCGTCGTATGATAGTTTTGTTAGTTTTCTGCACGTCCTTCTTTGTAAAACAGTATTTTCTGCTGTTGCTTTGACAAAATCTGAATATCGAAATAAGCTACTACTAAAAAACAACTCAGAAATTGTGTGCCAGAAAGCAAGCACATGACAGTCATTAGTTTTGCATTCTAAAAATATTTAAAACATTTTAGGCATAGAATAAGTTTGTAGTTCAATATTTGACAATAAAATTTTTATAAATAGGTTAATATTTTTTTTCAATTTACTGCGTCCCCTTACCAACCTACAATTTGAGAGCCACTGTATTATATTAACATAGGTTATAAGCTACTCGTTTGTGTTAATTATTTTAATTTGTGTATCCTTATTTAATATAGACCTTTAAATATCATTTTAAATCTTGTTTTATTTATATACTAATTAAAAGTCGAAGAAATAATGTTTTATTTTTATAATCAAACGATAGATATACCTTTAGTTTCAATTTATACAGGTGTTCGCCAATATCCAACGGTACATCTAGTTGTATTGGTTGCTTTGAAATACAGTTTCCTTCGACACATTCCTCAATCTCATATGAGTTGCAAACAAGCAGCCAGAGTCTATAAATTTTTCAAAATGAAGGAAAGGTAACCGTAGTTAATAACTATAATTTAATCAAAGTCGGAGCCAGAAGTTATTATCTAGACTGGTAGTTTATATGTTACGGGAAATGTAAGTAGATAATTTTATATAAAAAAATAACAGTTTAAATCTTTTTATACATTAAATGGTTACTCCAATAATCCTATTTTGTGTATAAAGGTAAAAAATTAAATTAAGGTTGTTTTTTAGAACCCTTTTTAATAATCCTATGATCAAGGTGCTAAGAATTATCTCATTACAACCAAATTCCGCAATAAAAGTTTCTACATTAACAAAAATATTGACTTGCCAAATCTGTCTTTTTTATTTTCTACAAGATTTTTTTTAGGGTTCTGTAGCCAAATGGCAGAAAATGGAACCCTTATATTGACTTCCAAAACTATCTTTTTTATTTTATAGAAAATGTTGTTTTTAGGGTTCCGTAGCCAAATGGCAAAAAATGGAACCCTTATAGATTCGTCATGTCTGTCTGTCTGTATGTCACATTCACTTGGTAAATAGGTGAATTTTGTAAACCGCCTTAAGATTTTAAACAAAAATAGAAAAAAAAGTTGGGTGTTCCTCATATTTAAAACTGATACTCAAATTTTTTTTCATCAAACCTATACTTGTTGGGTATCTATAGACAGGTCTTCAA
The DNA here is from genome assembly GCA_964028335.1 of Altica lythri. NCBI lineage: Eukaryota > Metazoa > Arthropoda > Insecta > Coleoptera > Chrysomelidae > Altica > Altica lythri. The sequence goes on from OZ034805.1 coordinate 69,019,033, forward strand.
AAAACATATTTAGGTTTGTAATGTTACTTTTTTCTAAACTGAATAGTTTGGGGGAAGAGATACTTCCAAGGTGGTAAAATACCTGTCCTCCATCTGTAACTTCTGGAATAAGAGAATTATAAACTTAAAAAAAACTAGTGTGGCAGTCAGTGGGACTGCCGACAGAAGTTATACTTCTATGCACGCGCATGGATTCATAAATTTGTATGCGAATGATTTAGCAAACTCATTATTTGATATTCGTGGTAAGCAAATTCAAAAACCTCCTAGTACCGTGTGCACACTCTTTTTGTATCGAATTTGTATAAAATTTCTAGAGATGAGGTCCGTGTTAAGCACCAGGTGTTTGGAAGACCATCGCCATTATTATTATCGTATTTAGCGACTCAAAAAACCACCAAGTACCAAGTGTGCACTGATTTCGTACAGAATTTACATAAAACCCCACTTTCGGAATCGTGATATTCGTGTTCAGCGACTCCAAAAATCCCGAGTATATAAATTGAACCCATTTTCAGCAATACTTACCGAGTTGTAAGTTTTCTCTCTATTGTCTGTTCAGAATGTACTTTTCGAATGTAGAAATGCAGTTTCCATTTTTACATTATAAAATATAGCGACAAATTTCCTGATACTTTAACGAATCCAATGCAAAAAACGCATTCCGATCCATCTTACGTAGGTTTTGGTGCTTTATTTCCTCGACTATTCGTAAAAACTCTGTTTATGTAGCCAACAACCTCAAAAGCATAGTGCAGGATATACTGCAACCATGTGAACCATGTGATTATAGACTACAATACAATACTCATTACTGAATATTATTATTAATATAAAATTATAAAATACTAAACTTAATACGTTAACTTACCTGACAGAATTATAAAATAATCTGTCAAATAATCATGTGGTCCGTCACTATGATATTCATACATTAGTTCAGACTGTTTTTTGTATATCTATCCCTTTTCAATGTACTGAATGTTGAAACGGTATTCAAATTATGATTAAAAACATGTAGTAAATATTTCATCTTTGTTTTTACCGACCAATATACCTTATAAGTGTGTCTGTCTGTCTCTTACTCACACCATTACATATGTAATGATTTTTCCCATTTAACTGTACACAAATCTTTTCCACCGAGTGCATGAATAGAAGTATAACTTCAAAAAATATAAGACGTACATTACCATGGGTAGAATAACTATGGATAGGTCTTCAATAGTGGATTGTTTTATTAGGAGTAAAAGTGAAACTTTTTTGATGTCGGATGAACGTAGTGAGTCGACAAATACAGATGAATTAATTTAGCAATTTTAATTTTATTTTATATATTTTCCTTTATATAGAAAAAGGAAGTATATTTAGTAGAACATAATAGATGCATCATTATCATAACATGACATTCTGTCTGCACAAAATAAACAATTATGAAGAGTTGGTACCTGAAGTCTGCCATTTTTCAAGTAATATTCAACAGATGCTGGCATATTCGAATTTAGAGAATGAGAAAATGAGTTTGCAAAGTAAATATCCTCAACGGTGTGTTTCAAGGGTCGTTTCAATGTGTGTTGAGTAGGTAACCCTGAATTTGTCAAGCTCCGAATATCACGTCCCATTTACAACACAAGTGTTTACTTAAAACTCAGTTTAATTGTCATATCTTTGTTTTGTTTACAGGACCGCATTTACTTTTATCTCTTTTTGTCTCCCTTCTTAAAAAGCTTAATCTTCAACCATCTTTTATAGGAATATAGAAGTATCAAATATATTTTTTTAAAACTAGATTTTGTTATAATATGGCCGGAAATACCAATATTCACTCTCATAAAGAGAAAATCTGAAATTTTCAGTTTTGTTTGTAATTCATTACAGGCTGGCATGTTTCATTAGCTGTCTTGTTGACTCAGTTATGCAGCCTTTATAAAAAAACCGTACAAAATTTTGTCAGTGAATGCGCAAATAAGAATCCGTAAAAATATGTTTGCATTTCGGATAAAATTGACGTTTTGTGGGTTTGTATAAAAAATTGATAAACGTTTCTTGTTTCTGTTTATTTTTTTAAATTGATTATATTCGGTTGGTAGTTATTGATAAAACTTTTCATCAATAAAATTTTGATGATAAAAACGAATAAATATCTTAGATTAAAGTATTATTACAGAAAACTGTAATAGTGTCTTACTTGATAAAGCGAGTTATTAATGAACGAAAGTGTAAGCGCCGTGATAGTTGGTTTAAATTATCTGTTAGATATGCCAACCCCATTTAACTTTAATTCAATATCCGTCGAGGCACATAGCCAGGGAAGTAGTTGTTTCTTCTTAGTTAAATGGTCAATGTTTTTGAAAATATTTTTCAAAACTAGTAAAGCGATAGAATAACTAATATTCTACATTTTGCAACATTTGTTCATTCATAAATATCTTAGATATGTAAATGTAAAAAGTCATTTGGATACACAAGCCTTTGTTAGACTACGAATGATTGATTTAAGGCATTTTTTTGTAATGGAATTAATTTTCACAATTTCTACTGTTTGAGTTCACTTTTTTATCGCATTGTTTTAAATCACTTTTCGACTCTTGTCATTAATCAATTGGCACTCGTGACAAATGGTGATAATAATAAATTCCACATAACGAAAAACTAAAGTATCGGAGTTCAGTATACACTAGAGAAAATTGCAAAATAAACAAACTCTTTGATTAAGAACAGCGCTGAAAGGAAGAGCGTGAGGCTGAAGTTCAACCCAGAAAGGAAGAACGAGAGGCTGAAGAACAGCGCAGTATAGAACAGCGAGAAGAGAGAATAAATTTTCGTAAAGCTATAGAACTGCGTCTAGAACAGCACAGTGAGGCAAAAGAACAGCGCAGAAAAGAAGTACGAAAAATGTTTATGGAGATATTTAATTATCTGAAAAAAAAGTAAATAAACAGGAATTCCAAGTGCTTCAAGAGCACGTAAAGAAAACCAAACAAGAGCTTCTACAGCAAATCCAAGAAACTAAACCAGCTATTCTTCGACTCGAGGGACAGAATGTAAGAAACTCTGCTCCATCTACGATTGTGACTCCATCTCACCAGGGTATAATTAAGCCCCCTACGTTTGATGGTGAAACACTCTGGAACATCTACAGAAGGCAGTTTGAAGCGGCTGCAGAAAGTAACAGCTGGAGCAATGAGGAAAAAGCAACAGCTCTTATGCAAGCCTTGAGGTAAAAAGCTTCCGAAATATTGAAAATTATACCGATTGAGAAGTAGCGCAACTATGAAGCAGTAGTAGCAGCACTAGAAGTTAGGTATGGCAGTTAATACCTAAAGCAAGTCTATCAGAGCCAATTGAAATTAAGAATGCAAGGAACACCTGAAACGCTACAGGAGTATTATGGGGCTGATATAGAGAGACTGGTCAGATTTGTCTAGAAGAATTTAGTCAACAACTGTGTGTTAGCAGTTTCATCGATGGAGTGAAAGACACAGACATTAGATTTTTTAGAATACATATAGTAATACTTTATACTTAGCTGTTATCTTTAAATGTGTATACTACTATATATAATGGCGATCATTTTCATTTTTTTCTATTTACACTAATATTTTGATGCTTGAACATTTATTTTTAACATCTTTTTTAATATTTTTATTTAGTATGACTATGTAATGACAATATAAAAAAATGATTATCATGTTTAATAAGCATTTTAAGCACTGTTGCATAGACATAGTTTGTTTAAAAATGTCTGAATGGATAACAATTTATACAAAATAAAGAAATCCTACATATCGTTTACAACAATGAAACTGATCTTTTATTTGAAATCATTACATATTTACACATATCAAGATATGTTATTAATTCAGGTCATTAGGTGCGGAAACTGACTAAGCATTACGGTGTTTTGTAGAAATTAATCACCAACACGGTGTTCCCTAAGGCACAGCGATGGAGCCGTTCGATACGCTACCGCGGATTACTAGACTGAAACACCGAAGAATTATATATTTTTTTAAATAAAATAATACAATAAAGAAAATATGGGTACATCAATTATAGGAAATCGTAAGAGATTGGCAAAGATGATAAATAAATTGTGGATTATTGTGGGTCAAGAATATTTCATGGTCTATGTATGTCTTCAGAATTTCAACTGCTGCTTTACAGGTATTATAAGGACTTCTTGAGTTTTTTAACGTAAGTTTTTGTTTATGGTTGACATTTTATACGAGGGACAGTGTTTATTGTACCATTTATAACACGACAAGTAATACGTTTCACGGATATAAAGAATTGTTTTCTTGCCTTTAAACTGATTTCATTTCTTGTTTACTCCTTACTGATATTATTGTGTAACATATTACAAATCTATTACGATAGTAGCTGTATAATAATTAATTGACACAAATATTATGTTTTATAGTGACAAAATTACCTACTTTTTTGTTACTATTAGTTTTTTTATTAAAGGAAAAATGTTCTATAAAGACTTTATAATGATTTTATACAGGAGCGTCTTCGGTGGTCTTAGTCATTCTAGTTCCTTGCAGTACTTGAATGTGTCTCTATCCACTTTTTTCTTTAGTTTTTTAAAACTGCAAATTCCATAAGATGGTTCTGGTTTCAAGTATGGGGTTTCTGCTTCTTTTTTGCCTGCCTATCTTCTGTTTCATTTCGTTCTACTCCTATGTGTCCTGGAACCCATAAGAGGGTAACCGTGTTAGTTTATCTTCATTCATTTTGTTTGCCTAAGCATTCCCATACCATCTTTGAACTGATTGTGTATGAGTTAAGAGCTTTGATGGCTGCTTGATAATTTGACATTATTAGAATCTTTTGTCTCCGATAGTTCATTTCGATGTTAATTCTATACATCTTTGTGTAGTATTTAGTTTTCGTGTTTGTTCCAGAGTAGGGTAAGCCCTAGATTTTCAACCTCTCTGTTTTCCACTCAATGATACTTTCACCTAATTTGACGGTTTTTAAATTTTCTTTTTTCTTGAAAAGCCTACTAAAAGCGTCGCTGTTTTCCACTCAATGATATTTTCACCTAATTTGACGGTTTTTAAATTTCCTTTTTCCTTGAAAATCCTACTAAAGTCTTGGGCTTAATATTAGGTTCCACCAAATAACACCATTGCTTTGCTTTGTTCATTTCTCTGTACTATATGGCAGAGGAAATTTTCGCACTTTGTTCTTGTAAGTATAACCACGTCATCGGAAAACCCTAGTAGGATCACTTTACCCGTTGCCCTTGAAATTCTTTGTACCACATTTTGCTCTGGTTTGTCGACATTTTTTGTAAAGGTTTGTAAGAACTGGTGAGTAGCGATGCTAACTCTACCGAGTTTTCGATAGATCTACCGATTTAGGAAGTAATCTACAGATATACCGTTATAATTATATTTCAAAATTATTTAACTTTTAATTGATCCGTCTATTCTTGTCTATATACGATGGTATAGTAACAATAGAATTGTAATCCAACAACCAATCAGATAAAACAAGTTTTTTTCTGTCAATATCAGTTCTTATATTGTATTGTTCTTATATTGTATAAGATCGATATTTTAAATAATAGGATATGTTTAGCGATTAATTAATATAATTAGATAATTGGAAGCGAAAATTACCTAATAAATAAATTCCTACTAACTGTAAATTCGGCCATTTAGCAGATATTACTAATTTGAATTTATGTTTAACGTTACTAATGTATTGGATCATTAAACTATTAGATGTTCTTGTGATAAAAACTGGATTTTTAGCTAATAAATGTCAAGTATAATTTTGTAGACATCAATATTTAAATAACAAATTTATGGCTTTATATGAAAATTTTATTAGGTTATTTTGATTTTTACAAATATGATTAAGGACTCAAAAATATGACGTTAATGACCAAAGCATTAAAATTAAACCGACGTTTGAGTTACGAACTTTAACACTAATAAATATGAATAGTACAAAAACCTTGAAAAGATTAAGGAGACCATAAATTTGTCGGTAACCAGCCCAATTAAGTCAACTCTCCCTCCTTGGATCTTTTGCAGGTTATACTTGAAATTGTATAATTTGAAGGGTTCTCAAAATGTGCTCCATCTATTTCATGACAGTAATGTATTCCATTCTATTGCTTAACCTTGTCGTACCTGTGCAAGTGTTCGGAGTGCAGTATGCAGTAGTGTAAGATATCAAGCACCTCTACAGAAAAAATCTAATGATGTAAGATCCGGTGACCGAGCTGGCCTCATCTAGGTAACGTCTTACTGCACCATAATAGTACACCGGAGCACCATCTTGATAAAACGTTATTTCCAAGTTGCCAAATTCATCAAATAGGCCCAACTATGTGGTTTTCCAAAATACCTGCTCAAAGATTTACTTTTTCTGGAAATTAAGTATGTTTTTCACGAAAGACGTAAGGATTTATGTTACTCCGATACTTGAGGAAAAAATAAGAGACACTTTTAAGAAAAATGTCAAGCGGCACTACTGCACTTAATATTGTTCTCCAGTGTTGACGTTTTTCTTTAAATTATCTCTTTCTATAGCGAGTTAATAAGACAAAGATATTAAGTCTTTCTAAGTTAAAACTCATATTGGTTCCACTTGAATTTACGTCACAATGAGGTCACTAACATACAATTATGCCTCGAGAACCCTAGGTCTATTTATTTCCTTACTCCAAATTTTAGTATCATAAGGATAACCATTCAAAAGACACGAGAGGGGAAGAGCACTTTTGGCTACCACGGTAGATATTTGTATATATTAGATAAACTAATAATTCTAAATAAAAAATAAGAATCTCATTAACGGTTATTAACGCTTATTTTAATCAGATTTAATTTGAAAATAATTCAATTAGATAATATGTGGAAATGCAGTGGTTAGGATTGTTCTATGGATTCGCTCTTTATTTCTAATTCATTCATTGATATTGTTCATTGTAACGTAATGCACCAAATCGAAAATATTAAAACCAATCAATAAATTCACATTAAAATGATAATGCAAGTATGATTTATGAAATGACAACTGTACATTTGCAAAGTTGTTCAAAAATAGATAAAAGCGCACCTGCACATTATGTCCATTATTTATTATGCATGTTCTCTCTAGTGATAGAATTATTTAATGTACATACACACCAAAAAAAAATATTTGCTTTGATTTTTGGCAAGCATACTAATTACATCGTTGAGCCAAAATTTTTTATAGAATTTTTTGTAAATGTTTTATACAAAAGAACATATATTTCCTTAAATAAGTTTTTATTAGTGATGGGATTTCTCTTAAATTTTTCACATATACGGATGCCCAATTAGACTTAAGTAAATTGAGTATTTTTTCTGATAATCTTAAGTACATAAGTAAAATATTGTAGGACGCATTATATATAAGATAATATTATTATTCGCCACATTAACACAGCTGTCTGTCAATGTCTTCTCAATTATTTTACTTTCCACTCTGGTGGAAAACTCTCTCCCTCTATAGGTACTTCTATATCGATAATCCATTGTTTTAACTGTATGTACATGTAGAGACGAAACATAAAATTAACTCTATTTATTGCTTAGTTAATTGATCTTTGTTCCTTGTAAAATAAAATACTATTGTTTTCTATGCTGTTTGAAAGTTCGTCTCCCCTTCCTACACAGTTAATGTCTTCACCTCATATAAATGCAGGGACAAAACACAGTCAATAACAGAATTGTTTATTCGCCAGTCGCCATTCGTTCTGTCGGCCGCGCATTGGCTCTAAATTTTTCACCGGATAGAAGGAAAAATAGTACACATGACTCGAGGTAAATAGTCTATGCTTTAAAGATTATTTACTTACTGGAAGGGATACTCGACTTTTATTAATTGTAAAGTTAAATACTATGGTGCGCTAGTCTGGTAGAACAAAATAACGCAACAGAAGGCAACAATAGAATTGCAAAGATGCAAAGACACGCTTTTATAGGAATCAGGAACTGGATAAGCACTATCAAAAAGCCCCAAAACGATCAGAGCGTCAGTTCATCTGAGTATTTAGTAGAGTGCAAATGGGTTAATTAGCAGTGGTGTAGGTGTAATTAATATTAATGTACCTATTTACTGGTATCGTTTAAAATAAACAACTTCAAAAGTCAAGTTAAAAATAAAGTTCTGAGTGGTCAAAGCACGGAGTTAGTAATCTTATAAAATTTATGAAAGAAGAAGCAACAAGAAAACATTTTATTATTCCTGTATCTAAAATACTTTTTTAATAGGTCACTGAAAGTGTAGCAGTTGCTATAGGTGTTAGGAAGAGAACTGTAGAACATATCTCCAAAGAGGCTAAATTGGTCCCATAGGGACAGTTTGTGGAGGGAATCGATAAAGACGATACCACTCTTACAGAATTATCTTTGACAAACCCTACAAAATATTAACAAACAAGACAGCAGACCCCAACGTAGTGATCGCTCTGAGCGCCTATACGGATGAATCAAAAACAAAGGAAGGTGTGGGATGTGGAATTTACTCTGGATCCTTGAACCTAAAAATACAATGGACTATGGATGGCTTCTGGCTTGTCAAGTGTAGTTCAGTCAGAACTCACAGGCATAACCATAGCTGCAAAAGAATTAATTAATAGGAACATCACATGCAGGAATGTAAATATATACACAGACTGTCGACAAGCACTACTGACCTTGAATAGACCACGTATCACTTCAAGTTTAGTACTAGAATGTCACCAATCTCTAACTGAGGCCAGCCAGAATAACGTGGTCACTCTCAGCTGGATCAAAGGACATAGGAACAATTTAGCAAGGAGGGTTGCGGGCTACAAATATGTTAGCCTTTACCTATCTACCAAGGTAACATTGTCCGTTGTCGTAGACATTATCAAACAGCACTCTCACCAAAATTTTATACAGTGCTGGAATGAATCTACGAACTGTAGACTGGAAGAGTTATTACGTCATTCTGGCGAGGAAACAGCAAAAAAATTAAGGCATTGACCAGACAAAATCTCCTTACAGCTGTGGGAATCTTAACAGATCACTGCCAATTGCGACATCTCTTTGGGATGAAATTAACAGTATCGCCGTTATGCAGAGGCTGCGAACAAGAAGAGAAAACAGTAGAACATATTATAATGTATAACTGCTCTCTTTTTTCTGAAATCAGAAGATCCGTGTTGGGCGAGTACTGGCTTACACCAGCCGATGTCAAGGAGATCCCCCTCGGGAGCCTAAGGTGAGGATATCCCTACATACGGGAGGATGCACAATGGGTCATATATGGCCTCAGTGTTGGCTGAGCACTAGCTCACCCCTCTCAAAATTTCCAGATCCAGAGGCTAAATTGGTTCAACATGGAAGCCTTTTCTACTCCAAACAAGAAATATATATCTTCTAGGATCGACGTTGAAACAAAACGTTACTCAAATGAGAGCTGTGTAAAATTAACGATTTTAGTGCTATAGTTTAGTTTACATTAAGCCCTGAAAAATGTTGTATTTAAGAAATGTTAGAAACACAAAACATACCATATAATATAAAATAAACTTTTTTTATAGAAATTCAACGTAAAAAGGTGATTAAATTTCTTTTTACAGTGTACCTAACCTATTTTCTCTTTGATAACATTATTTAATATATAATTTCAAACTGATAGTATAATTTATTATTGTTTTAGTAAAATGACCGACTGCTACGTAATTACACAATTTTCAATAACTTCATTTTATCCATTGAAACTAAAATTAGTTCCTACCGCTATTACTCTATTGCAACAACAATTATATTGTGGTAATTTTGTGAAAACAGACAGTTATTCAATCAATAATTCTTTTTAACATGTAATAAAAGCAATATGGTTAATTGTTGTAGAATATAATATCAAGATAAATTGAAACAAGGAAACAATAAGTGGTTGTTTAATTTACAATTTTAATAACAATAATTAACTAGCTGACCCGGTGGACTACGTACCTGCGAACACTCATGACTTTTTCTCATTTTTTTTCAAGCTTTCACGATTTTGTCTCATTTTTAGAGTTCCGTACCTAAAAGGTTAAAGCAAGACCTTGTTACTAAGCCTCCCCTGTCTATCTGTCTGTCCGTCGGTCTGTCTGTCCTTCTGTTTGTCTGTGCGTCTGACAAATTTAGCAAAAAAAAAACGATAGAAGACAAAAACAAATATCTTTTTAATAAGCCAGAAAGAATCTATAATTTTGACAAAAAGAGATCCAATTAAGTATTAGCACAATGCTAAAACATGAACATTCTGAAAATGTAACCGTTGTCTTATGTGAAAATGCCATTTGCCAAACAATTTTACCAATGGTTTTGTTTAAGGGAATAAGATGAACTGCAGCCCATAAAAAAGTCAGTGTTCAGGTCCTTTTAGTATACCTGAGATAGTCATGAAATACTGGGCTCCTCATCAGGATCGATGAATTACAAAGATTTGGTACAATTTTTTCTAAAAGCTGGTTTCGGGGCTACAGGACTATATTCCAACTTATCGAGCTTATCCAAATGTTTTGATGAACGTGTTGAAGTTAACATATAAAGCTTGCTATCATCGGAATTTTCCGAGTTTCAACGCCTGTTTATAGTCTTAAAAACTAGGAAAAACCAAACTAACAGATAAAATATTGTCAGTGACAGCTGAGTTATTGGTTGAGAGGTTTTTTAAACAGATTCAAAATATTAAAAAACGAAAGGGACAAAATCCTAATCCAGCAAGACCACAACATCTCAACAAGGCTGTTGTATCTGACAATTTTAGCAAACTGAAAAAAAAAACAAGAAAGACAAAGATCTTTTTAACAATCCAGAAAGAATCTATAATGTTGACAAAAAGAGATGTCAACTTCAGTTGCCTAAGGCTCCTACAGTAGGTATTAGCGCAATGCGGTTTAAAGAGAATACACCTACTGGAACATGAACACTCTGAAAATGTAACCGTTGTTTTATGTGAAAATGCCCTTGGCCAAACAATTATACCAATGGTTTTTTTTAAGGAAATAAGAATGTAACAGAATGGCTAGATTCTCAACCTCTGGGTGCAGTCGACGAATTGACTCCCGAAGAAAAGTTTTGTAAACTGGATTTGCCATTTCTCCAAATTTAAACTTACTGGACCATGCCTTCTTATCTTTGATGGGGCTAAATGTCATTTAGATATTTCAATTGTAGAATCTTACTCAGTCAGTCCTTTGAGTATACCTGGGATATACTGGGCTCCTCATCAGGATAGATGAATTACCAAACAAAGATTTGGTAAAATTTTTCCTAAAAGATGGTTTCGGGGCTAGAGGGCTACATACCAACTTATCGAGCTTATCTAAATGTTATCGATGAACTTGTTGAAGTTAGCATACAAAGTTTCACTATCATCGGAATTCTCAGAGTTTCAAAAGCCTGTGTATAAGTTTAACAGTATTAAAAACTAGAAAAAATCAAACTAACAGATAAAATATTGTTGAAGTTAGCATACACAGCTTTGCTATCATCGGAATTCTCCGGGTTTCAATGCTTGTTTACAAGTTTAACAGTAGTCTTAAAAACTAGGAAAAACCAAACTAAGTGACAGCTGAGTTAAAATGCAAGAAAAAAAAAAGATTAAGTAACTGTCCTAATTCTGGTCGTCCTTGTAGTCATTGTATTTGTGAACTGTTTTCTCTTTGTTTGTGTAGATTTCTTTACTTTTTAAACTAAATCTGTTTCATCTTATATTCAATCTACACGACTTAAAGGCATATCAATTGTATAAAAACTTTAATTTAAGCTCCTATTTAATAAATTCACACTTCTAGCTGTTAAAATTTTGCAGGAAAGCTAAAATTTTGCACTGATACTTTCATAAAAATAAACGGATATAGTAGATGTACATATGTTTTGGAAATATATCTTCATCTTTTACCTTATAAGCGGTTGCTACAAATTTGAAAATATAAAATTTCAGACAGAAGAAGCATTCATTTAAATTATTTAATGTTAAAACTAATTTCATTTAATTTTTAAATAATTATCGTACATACCTTCCTCTGTACTAAGTTAAGTATAGGTTAAGTCTTATCCGTTCTCACATCTACTCTATCTAGATATAGAAACCATTAAACATAGCATAATATAATTATTATTCGTAATAAAACTGGAACTATAAATTGTTTGCTCTCAGTTCAGTGACGTACAATGCGTAGTAAAACTCGTATAATTTATTATAATTATTTAAATTATAACATATTGCCTATTTTTGTAAAACGTAAAATATACATAAAATACACTTTAAAAATAGTAATCTATGAAAAATTTTTAAGTAATAGTATATTGTACTGAACGACAGCCGCCTTTTTTCAATTCTTCTTTTTTTGGTTTCTTTTTTGCGATTTTAATTAAATTCTCTTTATTACAAACAATTCCCATACATTACAGCTAAAATTCCAAATTTCTATAAAATAGTTTGAATTTTACTTTGCTACACAAAATATTTTCGGATGATTTGAATTATAAATATATATCTAGACTTCTAGACAGTCTTAGTTTAAAGTGCTTAGAATAAATCATTAAACGTCACATTAAATTGTCATTATGAAATTAAAAAATTGGTCATAAAAAAACTTTTTGTAAATTTGTGTAATAGGTAAATTCTTAGTGATAAAAAATGGAAAGCTCATCTACAAACCTCTTAGCAGCTACTGTTGAAGAAATTATAAAACCTCAACCAGATCTACAACAAACAACATTATGTTATCGAGCAGCGTTATGTCCAACATGTTCGGATCCACCCAGAAGCGATTTGTGTGTAATGGAATGCATTCAATGTGATATGGCCCTTGAATGTTGCCCTGTGCCTAGAAAAACGTTAGGTGTCGAGTGCGGTGGCCGCCACGACGATGAGATTATGGTGTGTCCTCGGATAGATACAAAAGAGATCGATGCATGTGTAAGACCGTGTAATAAATGTTGTACTGGTATTTGCAACCCAGAAGCTCCATGTTGTTGTGCACCATGCGGTTCATGCCCATCTTGTCCTAAACCTTGCTTACCACCTTATTTACGACCACGATGTCCTTCGTCTCCGCCTATTAATCGATATCCTAAAGTTTGTCCTCCGTGTGATCCGATACGACCAAGATGTCCCGATTTATATCCACTTTGCTGTGCACCATTTAATCCTGCTGTACCTCCTCAAATATGCCCTCCGTGTTGCCCTGTTGAACTATGCCCAGAATGCCCTGAAAAATGTTGCCTACCACCACCTCCATGTTGTCTTCCTGCTGGTACTCCAGCTTCTTGCCCTCCTTGTCCCCCACCATGCTGCTCTATACCAAGTTGCCCTTCACCATCCTGTCCCCCACCATCATGCTGTCCTCCACCGTGTTGTCCAACACCATGCGGTCCACCACCATGCTGTCCACCATGTTAATACGGAGTGCATATTTTAAGACTACATAAATTAAAATTTTTCATTTATAAATATGATATAATTAATTATTCCTTAATTTTTTGTGATCACATATACATAAAGAACCATTAAAAATTTTTAAGACCAAATTCTTTTAGCAAAATAAGGTGAAATGTTCATTTTGATAACTTCACTGCTTGTTTTAGTTAATCTGTTACTTTTTACTGCTAGTTTTAGTCAATCTATTTTTTAATTTGTTATTAGACTTACTGAGATCTTATTTATACCAATTAGTGTTTTCTCTTAGTAGATTTATTCATAAAAATTATATTCAAAAAATGTTTTTCCTCTTTGTAGATGATAATGCAAAGTTTTTTTGACACATGCATGGTATCTGTTAGGTTCTGGATTTTCAGAAATACTAGAAACAAATGGAAATTTAAACTTTAATTTTAAATACAAAAAAGGTGTTCTTAAGAACATGTAAAAATATTGTGCAACAATGTGACAACATGCCTCCATTTTTTTCTGTCCTTTGCTAGCTCCATCCAGTTCTCTACGTTCATAGCTTTAAGGTCTCCTGCTATGTTATCCCGCCACCGGAGCATAGGTCGTCCAAGTGGTCTTTTTTCAGATGGGGGTTCTTCCCACACCAGTCTTACTATTGTATCGTTATTAGAATGTCATACTGGTGTCTTCTGGACTTATTTCTTTCTAGCTTCGATGGAGATGTTCTTTTCAATTCATTTATTTGTAGCTCCTTCTTTTTTGCTTCCTTATTGAACTTAATAAAAGTTTCTTTTATTTTTATTCTTGTGCTTTCTATTAGATCGACATCGTCTGCAAATGCCAGCAATAAGTTTGGTGCTTCTCGATAAAATAGGGAAGTCGGTGTATTACTTCTTGCATTTCTGATTATGTGTTCTAAACCAACTTTGAAGATTTGTTTTAAGAGTGCATCTTCCTCCTTTAGTCTATTGTTAATCTTAAATGACTCCGAGTATTGTTGTCCAACTCCAAGCTTACATCATAGTCCTTTCATACAGATCCAAATCAAGTTAACCAGTTTTTTAAGAAAGCCAAGTTTTTGCATCGCTGTCCACAGTCTGATCCGGCATACTCTATCGAAAGACTGTTTAAAATCTATGAAGCTCTCGATTATTTGATTTATAGTGAATATTAAGTCAATGGTAGATCGACTATGTCTGAATCCACATTAATACTCTATAATGATTTCTTCTGTCTACGATTTGGTTCTTTCTAGCAAAATGGTTGCAAGGACTTTGTAGGTAGCATTAAAGAGCGTTATTTCTCGGTAGTTGTTACATTGCTTATTGTGAATTCGTAGTTTAACATCTTCGTTCGATTCGTCTGGCATAGTTTTTCCTACCAAATACCTTGCTGGGGTTTTATTATTTTTAAGCTTTTTAATTGCCTGGGTTACTTCTTTATATCTCGGGCAATGGTCTTCTATTTCAGCTATATGTATTTCTATATTTGATGTATTCGTGCTAGCTTCACCGTTTTGCTGTTGGCAGAAATATTCCTTCTAGGTTTTTAAGATTTCTTTGTCATTAGTAAGTAATAAGCTCTCGGCTGTCTTTTTCAAGGAAGTTTACTTTTCTTTCTGGGTAACCTGCTTTAATGCTAGAATCTTCTCTAAATTTTAAAAAGCACTTTTTTTTAAAGCGGTAAAAATTTTTACACCCTTCAGAAAATTATTATCTTGGTATATGCGTTCTTTAGTTGTTGTACTCTATGATAACTAAATGGCTTAATTTTGCGCTTGCCTCATTCAAAAGTTTTCTTGTTTATCTGTCTTAACTAACAGTTTAAATTATTCTTTTTTTATTATAGATTATGAAAGAGTACGAAACATTTCTTTTTCTACGTTTATTATACAAATGTATCATTTTTTGACAGTAATCTCTAAAGAAATAGGGTACGTTGTTATATCTAATAAAGAAATATCTCATTTCTTTATCTGATAACACAAAATGTTCATTTCTTTATTGTTTTAACTTAATCAAGTATACTGTGACAATTATGTATTCATATATTTGACTAACAGTACAGATTGACAGTAATAAAGTGGTGACAGGTACAACAGATAGTTTTTCTACAAGCATGCGTAAAACTACACTTTCCCGCACGCATTTTAATTCAGAAAATATCAGAAAGAATTTTTCCCGCACGCATTTTTTTTTTTTTATTAATTAGAGATGTTTTCCTATAACCTTTTTGACAAATTATTGTATTATTACCTTTATCTTGTTGGACTACATACAAATAGTAAAAAAAATTAAGATTATTTTACATGAAAATAGGGATTTTTAAAATGTTTGTTTTTAAAAAAATCATAATTTATTAAATCACCCCTGTAAACCTTACTCAAAACAACAACAAACTCACCTGTTTAAGTAGGGTTGCTATAGCTACAGTCGTGTATTTATTGACACTATGAAAGATTTAATTGTCACAATCGCATCTTTTCAAATATGTAAATAATTTTCGAGGTGATTTTGCTTGTAGAAAAAATATTGATCCTAACTCTTGCGGAAATTAACTTTCCCGCACTTAACTGCTTGCCCGAACGACGCGAAGCAGTTCGCGTGCGGGAAAGTATAACTTTCCGCACTTGTTAGGATAATAACTATTTTAATACATTATTTAAATTAGATTGTTATTTTAGTAAAAATGTTAAGTAGTGATAAAAATGAATTAGAATTAACTCCTCCTGAAATAAGAGAAGCGGCAAACGAAGCTTGTCAGAATTTGATTCCCGAAATTTCAAAACATAAGTACAAGAATGCATATGAAAGTTTCGTGACCTGGCAAAAGAAAAAGGCAACAAATTCCGTTTCAGAAACTGTGCTCTTAGCTTATTTTTCTGAATTAACAAATAAATTTAAGGGATGATAACTGTAAATATTGTAAATAATAGTTAATTTTACTTAAATAATATAACTTATATCGTTATGTTTTGTTTTGTATTGGATTTATTTTTGAATTATTGTATTATTATGTGGTATAACCGTAGAAAAAGTATAGTGTTTGACTCGCAAGGAATAACTCATTTCCCACTCGTACGATTTGCAGCATTCGCCTGCGGCTCTTGCTGCAAACATCGTACTTGTGGGAAATGAGTATCATTCCTTGCTCGTAAAACAATATACTATTTAAATTAATGACAATCTTTTTTGTAAATGTTTAGCTAATGGAAATGTGGAGATATACAATCATCGTTCACTTAATTTAAGAAACCACGTTGCTGCAACATCTTTGTTTTTTATTAAATGGATATAGTTGATGATTTTGAATTCTAGTAGATAATAATTATATATGCTTTTCGGCATTATACATTTTCTTACCCTCATTATGTTTAATCCCCGCCCATGTAAACAACTTCTTCGATATGTGCTTCGAAGGTTAAACGACCTTTAGATGAGCAGAAACTGCTACTTGCACGACTAGAAAAATACTTGTCCACGAAGAAGGTGAATTAATCTCGTGTTTCATTTCCACTACGAATATTAAATTTCTCAAAATAATATCAGGTGATGCCCGAGGTTTTAACATAGCTTGCTCTCACTTTTCGTAAAAAATAAGCGTGTGAACAAAATGTGACCAGAAGTATTTTTTTGGGAAGAAACCAGAGCTACTGTTGGTATCTTGTGTGGTTTTAAATATGAAGGGTATTGCAATGTTTAATTAACAGGAGAAAAATGTAAAATGTTATCAATTAATTAAAAGTGTATAGAATAGATAAAAGAATATGTGGTTAACGTTTATGTAAGTATAATACTTTAATTCTGTTGAATGACAGGCAATCTCTATAAATCTTTAATACGATCTTTTTATAACCGGTATGTCTATTGTCAAGCGTCGGCTTTGCATCTTGTAGATGCTTGTTACTATGTATGTATTATTTTGTGCCGATATGGTGTACTATCTACTAATCTATTGACCACTAGCGGCTCATTCGTTTCCTAGAATTTTGTTTTTTCTTGTCGCAGATTACCTACGTAGGGTTTTCTAAAATCATTGATTAACATAACGTAGTAAAGAAAAGTAAATTCAATGCAAATTTTAAAACTTGCCGTGTTGCCCTGTTAAACTATGCGCAGGATGCCCTGAAAAATGTTCTCCAGCACCTTACCCTCCTTTTTCTTCACCATGCTACTCGGTACCAAGTTGCCCTTCACCAACCTGTCTTCTACCATCATTAGCGGCTTATTCGTTTCCTGGGCTTTTGTTTTTTTGTCGCAGATTACTTACGTAGGCTTTTCTAAAATCATTGATTAACATAAAGTAGTAAAGAAAAGTAAATTCATTGCAAATTTTAAAGCTTTCTGTGTTTCCCTGTTAAACTATGGCCAGAATGCCTTAAAAAATGTTGCGTTGAACCACCTTCATGTTGTCTTCCTGCTGGTACTCCAGCTCCTTGCCCTCCTTGTCCTCCACCATGCTGCTTTATACCAAGTTGCCCTTTACCATCCTGTCCTTCACCATCATTAGCGGCTTATTCGTTTCCTGGGCTTTTGTTTTTTTTTGTCGCAGATTACCTACCTACGTAGGCTTTTCTAAAATCATTGATTAACATAAAGTAGTAAAGAAAAGTAAATTCATTGCAAATTTAAAAGCTTTCTGTGTTACCCTGTTAAACTATGGCCAGAATGCCCTAAAAAATGTTGTGTTGAACCACCTCCATATTGTCTTCCTGCTGGTACTCCAGCTCCTTGCCCTCCTTGTCCTCCATCATGCTGCTCTATATCAAGTTGCCCTTTACCATCCTGTCCTCCACCACCATTAGCGACTTATTCGTTTTCTAGGCTATTGTTTTTTTTTATGTCTCAGATTATCTACGTAGGCTTTTCCAAAATCATTGATTAACATAAAGTAGTAAAGAAAAGTAAATTCATTGCAAATTTAAAAGCTTTCTGTGTTACCCTATTAAACTATGGCCAGAATGCCTTAAAAAATGTTGCGTTGAACAACCTCCATGTTGTCTTCCTGCTGGTACTCCAGCTCCTTGCCCTCCTTGTCCTCCACCATGCTGCTTTATACCAAGTTGCCCTTCACCATCCTGTCCTCCACCATCATTAGCGGCTTATTCGTTTCCTGGGCTTTTGTTTTTTTTTTTGTCGCAGATTACCTACCTACGTAGGCTTTTCTAAAAACATTGATTAACATAAAGTAGTAAAGAAAAGTAAATTCATTGCAAATTTAAAAGCTTTCTGTGTTACCCTGTTAAACTATGGCCAGAATGCCCTAAAAAAGGCTGCGTTGAATCACCTCCAAGTTGTCTTCCTGCTGATACTCCAGCTCCTTGTCCTTCTTGTCCTCCACCATGCTGCTCTATACCAAGTTGCCCTTCACCATCCTGTCCTCCACCATCATTAGCGGCTTATTCGTTTCCTAGACTTTTGTTTTTTTTGTCGCAAATTACCTACGTAGGGTTTTTTAAAATCATTGATTAACATAAACTAGTAAAGAAAAGTAAATTCAATGCAAATTTTAAAGCTTTCTTTTACTTTTATGGTAAATAAAGTATGGTTGAAATCACTAAACTTATAACTAATCGAAATACCTATATACCCTATATATTTTTCACCCACAGTTTCTTACTAGACTAGTTCTCCTACTCTTTAGACAGTAAATCATCACTCGTTATGGAGCTTCCTTCGAAATAATGACACACCTACGCAATCTCACTATTTAACACTCGAGGAGATATTATCGTGTGGCAGAAGAAGACAGCGATGTTCATTAACCATCATATGTATTAAAATAAATTATTCTAATATTAAAAGAATATGTTTTCGTAGATTTATTGAGATAAATTGCTAGGATGTTCTATCATAATTTTGAACACAGGGTTGAACTGAGCTTTAAGCAAGCATACAAAGAAAAAAAAAAGATTTAATTTTTAAAGAGACTGCCTAGACCTTAAAACTAAGATAAAGATAAAAATCAAATTTTTGAAGAGATTGTACAAAACAGCATACTGTGAACATGAAAGTTGTAAAAGATTCATTCCTGGTTATAATAAATAAAAAGAAGAGTTTAGAGAAGAAATAACATATTTAAAGATAAATATAAATTTTTACCAAATTTTATTTAATATACTAAACCAAAAACACAAAGTCAACAATAATGTATTTTATTCCATTGCTTGTCGTATATCTTTAATACTTATATTTTTTCACTGTTAACCAAATTCATAAATCCTTTATGGTATGCCGGTCCTGTCCTGAAATATAAAATACTAAAGTACTGTTAGGTAAAGTCTTAATATGTTTATGTTTCATTTTTTTATGGCAAACAACCCGTGTGTCAATCGGCGGTAGTTGACAATTCTTTATTTAAGTAAATAAATAACGTTACTAAAAAAGTAATAAAATATGGGAGCTTAAAATTAATGATTTTAATGAGATAATTAGAAGAATCTTACAAAATTCTGTTGTCATTTTAGCAACAACAAAATGGAAATAAACAAATGGAAAAATATATTACTTTAGTTATT
This sequence comes from Altica lythri, assembly GCA_964028335.1. NCBI lineage: Eukaryota > Metazoa > Arthropoda > Insecta > Coleoptera > Chrysomelidae > Altica > Altica lythri. Next base: position 69,038,960 of record OZ034805.1, read on the forward strand.
TGTTTCTTTTTTATTTAATTAAGTTAACAAAGATATAATGCCTAAACAATAAAATTAGAATAACTTACTGTTTACCTTTTATAAAAACAAATTTTATTACATCGTAAAGCTCTTTGTTATTAAAGGTAAAATATAATTTTACAGAGAAGGTAAAAAGAGTAGAGAGCAGAGAGGAAATGGCAAAAAGCTGCGAATCTCGAACCACAAAGCTCGAGTTTGTGGCTGGCCACGTCATAAAACTTTCATATTTTATTGGGTCGTATAATTTCGGTATAGAGGTTGGAGCAAATTTGTGGCCTAACAGCCCCGATAATCCTGGACATATTGGGGTAATATTTTTCGGTAAGTCTTGAAGTTATTAAAAATGAAACTTTTTCAGTTCCTCGAAGAAAATTTATATTATATTTTAGTTTCTATAAATTCAGTAAGGGTAAAATCTAATATGTATAGTTAGATTTGTTTTACTCATATGGGAAACTCGTTTAGCTCTAAATGTTTTGACAACAATATTTGAATATGAAAAATGACTGAATTAGCATAAATTTCAGTACAAAAATATCTAAATATTTAATGTTTAAATCCACTAAGCACAAAGTTATCATAAATCCAAAAATGTTTAACCTGCTGGCACACTGTCAACGATTTTCAACACATTTTGTGTTTTCAAAATAAACTTTACACATTAGTCTCATAAAAATTACTCGCAGTTAGTATTTCAAAAGGCGGAACCAAAAAATAGTTGTTACTATTGGTAACACTGAAATATATAAAATTTTAAAAATTGTAAGGAATAAATGGTTCACATGAGTGTGATGTTGGAGGGTGGTGGGCTTAAGGACCCTGCTGTAGGAATAAGTGTGCTTTCCTAGGAGTGGATGGTATTCGCTTCTTGTTTTTAACTTCCCGCTAAAAAAAATTAAAATTTTTTTTAAAATCGGGAAGTTATTGGTTTCATCCCGTTTTTCGAAAATCGAGTTTTCATCGAATCTCAACGTTTTGAGGTCTTAGGAACCTCCCCTGACTATTTTTACGAGGGTGTCTGTATGTCTGTATGTACGTGTGGATGTGTGTGTGTGTGTGTGGATGTATGTAAATCTCTTATAACTTTTAACCGGCTTTACCGATCGGAATGAAATAAAAAGCATTCCAAAGAGTTCCATCTAACTTAGATTCCCTGTAAGTTTGAACCGATTCGAGCTGGTAGATTTCGAGAAATTTCAAAATAACCGAAAAAAACAATTGGTAAAAATGATGTTTTTTGGGCATATCTTTTTTGGTTATTACATCGATCAATTTCATAACCTAATCAGCTCTCAAGCTTAAAAAGTTACGTCGAATGCCCTTTTGCAAATTAAAATCTGTTGATTTGTTCGTGAGATATCGTTGTCGAAAAATGTCAAAAAGAAGTGTTTTTTTTTCAATAACTTAGAGATTTTTTGACTAACCGATTTTGCACTCCCGGTAACGTTTTTAGGTCTCAAAAAAACTGCGTCGAGTGCCTTCTTGAACATCAAAATCGAACAAGGGGTTAAAAAGTTATGGCTTTTTAAACATGTCAAAAAAAGTCAAAAACGTCAAAATACGTCACGTTACTATAGCTTTGCGGTTAAAACTAGCGGGATGTTGCAAGGATGGCCTTTAAGGTCAACCTCTTTTCGAATTTTTTTTTACTCTTTTGATGTTTTCTGGTTCCTGGAACGTGCCTAAACCGCAAAAAAAACATTTTTTTGGGGTAAGTGTGTTTATGAGTGTAGCTTACCTGGTGCCATGTGGGTTAATGCTTTGGCGTGTCTCCTCCGGCTTGAGGACTTCTATTTGGCAGGGACGAAGGGAACCATAGAAACCTTCGGCAAGGATTTTTTTTGTGTATCCTATTGTCGCCTAGTGTCTACCAGTAGAAGAGGGGGGTTTCGTGAAGGAAGTCGTCAAGTTTGGAAGGAAGGTCCCTATCTTTAGTTTGGACGTCTTAGGGAATGTTGTTATAGCGTCTAAAATCGAGAAGAAAGAGAAAGTATTTTTGAATTTTGGTAGTCAAAGCGGCTTGGTTAAAGATAGTGTAGGTTTTTAGCTTTATGGATAATAGCTCTCTCTGTGGCAAAAAGTGAATGCAGGAGTCTCTGGGAAAAAGCACAGTATGGCACGGCCTTATAATTAACAAGAGGTTGAATAAAAGTTTTGTAGGTATGAAGTAGAGTTTTGGAGTGGCATCTTCCGAGTCTACCACCCAGATCACCTAGAAGGAACGCTTGTCTGCTCATTTTGTTGATAGTGAGTGGCTAATATAGTCGAAAGTAAGATTTCTCGTCGGCTGAGGTTTCGATGTCTGAAGATGATGGTTTGGGACTTGGTGGGGTTAAGGGCTACGCTCCAGTCTTTGAATTTTTCGATTAAGAATTTTAGTCGCGTTGCAAAGGTGTATATTGCCGTGTCGTAGACGTATATTTGGATATTTTGAAGATGATTAATACCGCTAGCGTAGATAGTGTAAAAAATAGGGTTTAAGATTGACCATTGTCAAACTCTTGAACGGGGGTTGAAGGGTTCTGAACTTGCATACTAATTATTATTGGTTCCAAGTTATGCGGAGTGGCCACTGTCAAGGCTATTAAGTCTCATTAAGAGGGCAGAGCTGGACAAGGTGCTCTAATCCTATTCCACAGATAATGGGTGTTCACAATAGATCTGCAAAGGTCGCAGTGATATAGGCTAACAGCCAACCCCAAAAATATCTATAATTATTATTGGTGAGGTAGAAGTTTATTAATTTTATGGTTAGAATGGGTAATTGGATGTCATTTAACTTGCTGACAAGGCCAGCGTGCCAAAAATTGTCAAAAGCCTTTTATACATCCATTAGGATAACAGAGACGACTTTTTTCTGATTTAGGGCAGAGGTGGTTAAAGTTTGAAGATGTAGAATCGGGTTTTGGGTAGAGTGGTTTGGTCTGAATTCATGTTGGAAAGGGGGTTTATAGAGTTGGTGTCTAGGAAGTCCCTGATTGTGTCTAAGAGCAGGAGTTCAAAAAGTTTAGCAGAGAGATTGGTCGCAATACAGTACAAGCCGAAAAGGAAACGTATGCATATCAAGTGACGAATGTCGATCAACTCTCTGCTTGAAAAGAATAATATTTATTAATATATCACGTTAAAGTTATATATACATACAGTGAGGTCCAAAAGTAACGGATACATTTATTTTTTCCGTTAATAAGCGTGTAAAAGAAAAATCCTGAAACACGTCAATTTTTAAATTTAAAATGACACTTTATGACGCTAAAAAACCACCCCCCACTTCAAACCCCTTCCCAAGGGGTGAGAGCACCCCATTTTTTTAAATGGCATGGGGGGTCATGTGATACCTCGTTTGAAAGAGCATTTAATTGCCTATTCAGCAATGTAAAAATTTTTAGATTTAAATTTTTTGTTTGGGGTGGTTTTTTAGCGTGATAAAGTGTCATTTTAAATTTAAAAATTGACGTGTTTTAGGATTTTTCTTTTACACGCTTATTAACGGAGAAAATTAATGTATCCGTTACTTTTGGACCTCACTGTATAAATATATAAAGTTTGTACGTTTATTTATACAAAATTAACATTAAAAAGACGTACGAATTTTATATTCAGTTGAATTTTTGTGATAGAAACATACTTATTATTTTTAAAATTGTCGTCATTTGTAGCTTATTTCACTACGGGATATATATACCTACCTTGTTCTATTTAGAGTGATATGAAGTGTTTCACTAAAAAAAAAACGATTAATGCATTTGGATATAATAAACAGTAGTGATGACAAGTTTCAGATAACTCGTCAGCAGATTATAATAAAGCTGTTACAATTTCAGTTTCATTCCATTGCTTCATCTTTACAGTGTTATTTAAAATAAACATTAAATTTGTATCTATTTTGAATAGATAATATAAAGCGCTGAAGACAGGTTAATAAACAACAAAATCAGAAGTTTAAAAAAATATAAAGACTTTACCGTAGATTCTCCCTAAACATAAATATTATACTGAGACCTTTGTAATTTTCGCACTGCCTGCTTTTGACCTTCTTGAAGAGATATTGTTACCATTCTTCTAGTGGGTCCTCGCCATTCATCGTCTGCTCAAAGATTCTATGTAGCATTCAAAACAGTTCTTCTAATCCACATTTAATTAGTTCAGGTGCCAACATTCCTGATCCTGTTGCCTTTTTATGTTTTTATCATGTTTTACTTTCTTATTAATGATAGGGATATTTGATTTTAATCCCCTGATGAGATCTATTTTACGATTTCTGTCTCATGTTTCGTGATATTTTTCTTTTCTCTACCAATAGATCTTCGTAGTATTCCTTCTACTGAGTTTTCTTATTAAAACAAATATTGATATTTGCGTGCTTCTTTAATCTTAAAGAATTTACCACTTTCCAGGACTCTGAATTTCTTGAACCACCAATGAACTATTCTATATGTAAATTTATTTCTCTCCACATATCATTCTTTTCTTTTGTTACCAATCTTTTTACTTCCCGATTTTTATTCCTGAACCTCTTGTAGTCCTTGTCCGTTTTGGTATGTATTTCATTTTTACTTTTATAGCATTGACTGTGTTATTGCTGAGTTAGTATTCGAAATTTTAGCTAATATTATCTTAAGGGCGTATGTATAGTTATTATAAACATAACGAAACGTGACTAAACGATATAACTCGATGTACGTAATTGCGCCTTGATATTCGTCTGTCAATTATTAGATTTATATCAGATTGATTATCGAAAATCGACATTTATTAGGTAATAATGTAGTATCATATTCATCTTATTAGTTAATAGATACTACACCTGATCGGATCTCATTATATTGTTATATCGCATAATAGAAGCGGATATTGAATGCTAATATTTCAATTTAGAGAGTTTATAATAAAGACGTAACTCAAATTTTAAAAAGGTACTTTAATAGAAATGTTTTGAGTTCAGGAATTCTGTATTTAAAGGATAATTAATCAAGTAATCTGAAAAGTTGGCTTCTGAAAGGACTTAAGTATTTTATTTACTTTTATTCGACTAAAATTTCTTTTTGTATTCGATTCTGGAGAGTACCAGGAAACTTTGTTACCCTATGCGATCATCTAATCTTGAAAAACTGCAGTTGTGCAGAAAAAACTCGTTATTTATTGGAGAAATGGTTTATGCACCCTTATACTGTTCAATGCACAACATCGAGAACGGATCGATTCGATCGTTCCTTCATCCCAAGGGTCTCCAGATTGTGGAACTCCTTACCTTCCCACGTCTTTCCCTCTTGTCCTAATTTGCAGTCCTTTAAATCCCAAATTAATAAATTGTCTCTTCTCTTCTGTCCCAATAAACGTTCTCGGTACATTTGTATTTAGGTCTATACCTACGAGGACATCCTTAATAAAAAAAAATACAGTTTTCCAATATTACATGATCACATAAGGCCACAAAGTTTCCTGATGCTCTCAGGAATTGAATGCAAAAAGAATCATTACAATATGTTTTTCTGTGTAGTGAATAAATCAATCAAATCAAATCAAGTTAATGGCATTTTGGCCATAATTATATAACTATTTACATAATTGTTCATTGTGTCTTTAAGTTCGTTTTATGTATAAATAAGCAGAATATAAACAAAATTCTAACCCAAATAAATTGATTCTAGATAGAGAAAAAAAACTAGTGTGGCAGTCAGTGGCTTATACTTCTATGCACGCGCATGGATTCATAAATTTGTATGCGAATTATTTAGCAAACTCATTATATGATATTCGTGGTAAGCGACCCCAAAAACCTCCTAGTACCGTGTGCACACTCTTTTTGTATCGAATTTGCATAAAATTTCTGGAGACGGAGTCCGTCTTAAGCACCAGGTGTTTCGAACACCATCGCCATTATTATAATCGTATTTAGCGACTCAAAAAACCACCGAGTACCAAGTGTGCACTGATTTCGTACAGAATTTACATAAAACCCCAAAAGAAGAGGTAAATATCCTAGACACCAAGTGCCGCGGAGACTTTCGGAATCGTGATATTCGTGTTCAGTGACTCCAAAAACCCCGAGTATATAAATTGAACCCATTTTCAGCAATACTTACCGGGTTATAAGTTTTCTCTCTATTGTCAGTTCGGAACGTACTTTTCGAATGCAGAAATGTGATTTCCATTTTTACATTATAAAATATAGCGACAAATTTCCTGATACTTTAACGAATCCAATGCAAAAAACGCATTCCGATCCATCTTACGTTACAAAATTCGGAGGTTTTGGTGCTTTATTTCCTCGACTATTCGTAAAAACTCTGTTTATGTAGCCAACAACCTCAAAAGCATAGTGCAGGATATACTGCAACCACGTGACGGTATTTTAGACTACAATACAATACTTATTACTAAATATTAATATTAATATAAAATACTAAACTTAATATGTTAACTTACGTGACAGAATTATAAAATAATCTGTCAAATAATCATGTGGTCCGTCACTATGATATTCATACATTAGTTCAGACAGTTTTTTGTATATCTATCCCTTTTCAATGTACTGAATGTTGAAACGGTATTCAAAGGACCTATAGTCAATAACCCAAGGGCGGATCCAGGGGGGTGGTCATGGGGGTCATGCCCCCCCCTGGACTGGATACAGATATTCAGAACCTAGGTGGATCACTACCTAATTAAAATTGTTAAACAATGATTTTATACATTTTTGTCACAACATATTTTATTTCAGTAGGTACTATCAATATTAGTAGTAAACCATTATCAGCTGTATATGGTGAAGTGGTAGCGGAGTCAGGACTTACCGCAGTCGATTTTTGATCTTATTTTAAATTGCAATATTGAGATGTATCCTAATATCAGAAAATTTTTATGTATAATTGCTACACTACCTGTTAGTGTAGCGACAGTGGAAAGATCATTTTCTACGTTACGAAAAATAAAATCGTGGCTAAGAGGTTCAATGGTTGAAGAACGACTAACCGGACTAGCCATTGACGTAGATGAAGTGATAACGCGTTTCGGGAGAAAACGTAAAAGAAAAATTGATTTTGTTCTTTAAAATACAAGTAGGAATGGTTAAGAACAGTATTCAGATAAATTAATAAATCACCTACTTATTACTTGCATCTATTATTAAATTAGATTATAACTTTTTGTGACTTGACCACGAGTATGTGACCCTCCCCTGGCGACAAAGCTGGATCCGCCCTTGCAATAACCTGTGACAAATATTTCATCTTTGTTTTTACCGACCAATATACCTTATAAGTGTGTCTGTCTCTCTATTACTCACACCATTACATATGTAATGATTTTTCCCATTTAACTGTACACAAATCTTTTACACCGAGTGCATGAATAGAAGTATAACTTCAAAATGTTATTTTTGGTAAACACAGAGATCTTATTACTTCTAACTAAGTTATCCCTAAATTTAGGTAGGTTCATGTAACAACAGGTAATTGAGCCTAAGATTTAAAATCTAAATTCTTCAATATAGATAACGGTTATAAAATCTTTCGTAAATATACAACTTCTGAGGAAAATCATAAATATAAGAATTACTACCAATATAGTAATAAAAAGAAATATTGGTTTGACATTTTAATTTGTTCTCTAGATCCCCTTGTAAAATTCACAACAATAGATTAAAGTCAACCGTTTTATTGTATTCTATAAAACCAGAGTAAACATTCTTTAAACTGGTTCAAATATTTCATTTCGTAAACCAATGGTATTCAACAGATTAATTTATTTTGTGTTAATCTGGTTTATCATTTGGTAGATTCTCAAGAAAATTAATTATATAATAACTCTGTGATTCATTTCTATACCGTTCTTTACTCAACTAATTGAAAATTTTATTTATATAGTTATAGAGTTTAATCGCGTTTCATTGTATAATTGTGTTAATATTGATATTACTCGGTTTACGAAGTTTTCTACAGTCTAATTCTCTACAAAACTGCAAAAATTTAGACAATGTATGTTAAATTTGTTTAACGTGTGGGTCCTTTATATAATAGAGAGCTTAAATTTACACTCTAATTGAAGAGTAAACCATTACATTATACGTTCACAGTAGTTTTAATAATAGTTTCGTGTAGAGAGATGGTTTGTTTGACTGACATTTTGGGGTTGAATTAGGGATATGCAGTGAAGTCCAACATATTGTATCTCTTCGGAGTTTTTTTAGTGTATTATATATTCTCAAAGGTTTTTATTCAACTATGCGAAAAAATTAAGAAGTCAGAGAAATTCTTGTACTAAAAAATACATTTGAGTAAATGAGCGACAGAATCTATGCTTTTAGGCTGCAGTATTTCCAGCTTTTAAATATAAAATTTTACAATGTTTTCCAATTTTTCTAGTCTTTCGGTTTTTTCACACAATTAAGTTTTACAATGAATAATTTAACGCTTTTAGTGTTGTTTTTAACAGAATCGTCAGTAAACTACTATAAGAGAAGCATAGAAAAATGATTTAAACAAAATAACTGTAATTCCATTTAATTATACTTAGGAATACGTGCTTATACAGGGTCGTCATTAAGGCTGGCTATCGGCGAAATCTCATAAACTACTGAACATAGAAAATTGAAAAAAAAAATTATTATAAAAGCAATCATTAAAAAATCTTAAAAAATATGTTTCAGTTCTGTAATTTACCACGAGAGGGTGCAATCGAAAGTGAAATATTAAAATATTTAATTTCTCCAAAAGTTTCAGGATAAGATATAATTTTGGTAAACTCATTAGAAAGCTTTGAAAATTTTGGATTAATTTGATCTAAGGCTCATAAATAAGAGTGGGGGATGCTATTGAAAGTTTATTCCTTTAAATCATGGTAATCACTAAACGACTTATCATATTTCAAAGAACAGAAGCTTGTTTGGTAAAGGTAAGTAGTTTTGTTAAAGCGACGTAAAAATAATTTCTAGAATTTTCTCTTGGTCGCTTTTATAATAATTTTTGTCTCAACTTTCTATATCCAATAGTTTCTGAGTATATGTAAATATTTATTTAATATCAAACCGGCCAAGATCCTACGTTACGTTTTTCTGTTACCAAAGGAGTGGAGTATATTTCATGTAACGCTTTTTTCTGTTCTTATTTCTACGATCCCGTCGTCCACCAAAACGTCCTATAAAAATAATGTTGAAAACAAAGGGAATTGTGAATGTTTTGAGTGTGATCATATTTAAAAATATAATTTATAACAGTGACCACTATGTGGCGAAAATCCATATTAACGAAAATTGAAAAGTGTGAAAACGCTTGCTTGTTGTTTCATGGAATATTGTTCAATAGCTGTACACAGATCATTAGCGAAATGGGTGCTATTTTTTTATAATCCAATTTCAGCGATAAGTTTTCAGTGAAAAATGTTTTAAAGAAATTGTCTAATAATAATAATTTACAAAATTTTTTTTTCAGTTTGGAGTATTTGGGGTAAAAAGAAGTATGTTAACTTTCTAGAAAAAGAAAACTTTGAAAATAAAGGATCACATAAAAGCTTTTCTAAATTTTCAGTCAAACAAAACGAGGTTTTGTAAATTTGTATGTTTGAGTGCTATTTAATTGCACCAAGGTTACAAAGGGTCTATAATCCTACTTTTAAATTGTACCAAGGAATTTGAGACATAGGAAACATATTTTCTTTTCTTATCCTGTAAAAGGGCAAATATCGCTAGCACGTAATGTCCGTTTTCAAACCCATTAAAATAAACAATTAGTAAAAACGTTTAGGACAATTAGAAAATGTCCCATCCATATAAATATACAGAGTCAACAGAATTTAAAAGGCAATAAATATTATAATATGGTGGTTTAGTGACGTTAAACAAATTTGGTTTTATTTGTTTTAAGTTGTAAATTTTTTAACGCAATAAATAGCGTTTAGTTAAGATTTAAGGATACATGAAAATATATTTTTTTGCATAATAAAAGTTAGGTTTTATGCAGTCCATATCTTTAGAAGTAAAATATGAATTCATTTTGTAAGCTTAGTACATATTTCTGGTTTAGTCTTTTATTTTAATTTATTGCTTATTGTTTGGCGAGCAGTATTTAGGGGTTTATCATATGAATGTATATTTTCTACCTTTATTACTTCCGTTACGGTGACCTCCTTTGTAAATATTTTCGTGGGATATACCTCTTTGGCAGCACCTTCATCGAATGATTCCAGCTTTACTGGTATGGGCTTTATAAAATTTAGACTTATACCTACTTTATGGAGCAGCAAATCTAGTCTTCTAGCAATATCAAAACAATAAAAACAAGTTCAAATAAACTCAATTTTTAATAAATTCAATTCGTAAGTTGTCATTTCATTGCGTTACTCCTATTTCAAATGAGGCAGTTATCTGTCGACCCCCTCTAACGGTCTGTGGTGCAATTTCAGTGTACTTAATCCCTATTTTCACGTTTTGTATAATAGAAGAAATTGGTGGTGCAATTTAAACAATTTAAAAAAACTTATTTATATAAACAAACACATTTATTTTTAAGAACGCCACTGGAACCATACAAATAACGACCCCTGTAAGTGGTTAGTAGGGCGCGACATAGGATATGTGCGTCTGGTACAAATGATTCATAATAAAATAAATGTGACAACACGTACTGTTAAACTGATTGACAATCTTTGTCTTTTTTTGTTTATAAGGGGAACTTTTCCCAGATCTCTACTCGTCTCGTGTATGATTGTTGAGTTTAGATATATTTGTATAAAAGTATGGAACATATTTTTTTATGTAAGTGGTTTCTCTGACAATAATTTCATGCATTTAACTAAATATTTGATGAATAATTGGAACTACAATCTATTTGCTAAATAACTCTTATTTTTTTATAAAAAAAAGAGTGTGCGTGTAACCTTTACGCGCGATTGAAGTATAACTTTTTGACGTACGTATCGGAAAATAAATATTTAATTACAATTCAATTATATTTATTGTCTGTATAATTTACAAAAAATGAGATGTTATATTTATATTATTCATTAGAAATAGGAATTTGAAAGTTATCATTATTTTTTATATATGAAATAATAGGTTTATGATAACTAAAATGAGAAACATAGATTTTACTCTCTAAATACCATTAATGTATTTGAAACCGTTTGAAAATTTCATAAATAAATTTTGAAAATTTAAGCTCCTCCCATAGCTGAAATCACACCGTTACTTCCATCAGAATCTTCCGTTAGAATCTAACGTTAGAGTTACCCCTAGTCGCGCCTAAAGAAGTTTTGCTTCAATAAATAGGTAAACAATATTCAAAATATACAAACATTACGTTTAGAATGTGTGATTTTGTAGCTGTATCTACCTTATTGTAATACAACACAACACAAGAGCCTTCGATAGTTAGATAACCATTTCATTTTGTAGCATTTTATAGCATATTCCATAAAATTTAAAATCCTGAGTTGAGTTTGTTTTCTTCAGTTCTACGAAGGATCTGTTATTGCTGGTAAAAGATCAGCCATCCTGACTAGTGGTTTTATGGCCTTTATGGCAACCTAACCAAACCTAAAATAAGTATAAGCAAGTGTTAAAACATTTCGAATATTATTATTTTATGAACAAAAACGTGCAACATGCTTCTTTACTTAACGTAAAGCTTCCCTATAAACAATTATTTACTATCATAATATGTATGTATGTATATAAACTTACTTAATCAAATCATAATGAATGTCGCTGTCTCGTCTTTTTTTCATTTTTCTTCAAATCTTTCTGGCGCTGATAATATGCCCTTTGACGTTCACAATTTCTTTTTCTTTTTAGCTCTTTAAGTCTATAAAACGAAAATAGCTTGGTATAAATAATAGGTATAAATAGTGTAATTACACACCAAAAATAAAATGTATGCATATAGAGTAGGTACTCACTCATTTTCATTCAATATTCATTCATCACTTTCTTCATTAATAAATCCACTTTGTTTATTTATATTTAAAACAAACACTTTATACATAAATTTAAACTATTTACCACCAATGTATTTTGTTTGACAAGCTGTCAATTCATACAATTACAGATTTAATTTAAGTTAATATACTTAGTAGGCGGAATCGTATTAGGTATTTTGTATCAGGTTTTGTTTCCGGTACGCGGTACATTAGAATGACGTCACGTCCGTTAGAATTACTGAGTTACCCCTAGTCGCCGCTAAAGAAGTTTTACTTTAAAAACAACAAAAAGTTCTTCAAATTTTATCACGAACGTTATAGGTACTAGGGTATTAAAATTCATAGTAAATTCTTATATTAAATGTAGGTTAGTATTTTTTATAGATTTTGTAATAGGCAGCATTTTATAGTATAATTAATTAAAATATTAAAATTTCCACTTGTCTCTTCTTTCCAGTTTTTCTCTTTAAAATCTTCATTAATTTTTTCCACCCATCTCAACTTCGGTCTTTCTCTTTTCCTTTTACCCACAATCTCACATTTACTCACATAATACTTAACCCTCCACTCTACATGACCAAACCATTTCAACCTATTTTATTGGATTTTTTTGCTCAACTATCTTACTTTTACTGTACCTCTTACTTTTTTATTTCTTACTTTATCTCTCTTCGTTAATTCACTCATTCAACGCAATATCTTTCTATCCGCCACTTCTAACTTCATCTTTTGTTCTTTCGTTATTGACCAGGTTTTTAAGTTATACATCAACGACGTTCTCACAACTCTCTTTCAGTTTTGTCACACAAAACTCGACTCATTCTTCTCCAGTTAAATAATCCACACTAAATTCTATGATTCGTCTGAATCTTTAACTCTCTATAGATCCTAAATATTTCAAATTTTGGACAGCTAGGAGCACTTTGGCCTGCCGATAATTCGTTTCCTCTGTTGTCAGAGAGATCCAGATATTGTCCAAGAAATAAAAGCAATAAGAATAAGATAGGCAGGACATGTAAGAAAACAGGATGATGACAGACTTGTCAAATTTAGTGTAATAGGAAACACCAACAGGTAGGAAACCTATGGGAAGACTCCGACTTATGTGGAAAGATAATATTAACGAAGATTTAAGAAGAATGGGGATAAAGAATCCTATAGATCTTATGTACGATCGAAAGAAGTGGAGGCGTATTGTTTGGTCAGCCAGGATCCACCAAGGGTTGTAGAGCTAATGAGTTAACTTTACCGTTAAAAATAAATTATTATTCATAATCAGGTAAAGACCGCTAAATCAAAAGTGACCACCGCTGTACTGTGAGTGACCACCGTTAAACTGATAGTGAATACAAGTATACTGGAAGTTGTTACCGGAAAACTGGAAGTGACAAATGTTAAACTGGAAGTGACAACAGGTGAACTGAAAGTAACCACCAGAAAATTAGAAGTGACAACAGATAAACTGAAAGTGAGCACCGGAAAACAAAAAGTGATAACAGGTAAACTGGAAGTGATAATAAGTAAACAGAAACTGATTAACGGTTAGCACAGTGAGATAACTGTTTCTTTAATTTTAGATTGTTGGCAAATTATACCTTATTTTGATAATATTTTTAAGGAATGAAAATCAGTTTGTGGATTCAGAACCTAATTCGTAAACTGAACATTACACACCTGATAGCTTTAGAAGTAATTTTGTTAAATTTCTCTAGTAAGAATGTTCAAAAAGTTAAACTATTGTGTTTTATAATTTTGCACCGTTTTTAGTATCAGTATATTGAATGAAACCATACATTGCCTGTATAAACATTGATATTAATTTTCGTATTTTGAACTCAATTAGCAGACATTCAACAATAGATATTTATCTTCAATTACGACTGTCGGCTGGTAGTAACTAACGAATATTATTAGTGACAATATTCATTTGTTTAGTTCATGACAAAACAAGCAAATGAATACCTTTAATTTCAGACAATGCCTGAATAACATAACAACAGCGGTCGGTCGGCATCTAATGAAAACAAGAAAATAACGGAATATCCGGACGTAAAAATGTAGAACACTTTATTTTTATTTCGTTTTTATGTCGATATGTAAAAGAATGTACATAACACTATAATAGTCGGGAATATCATAATTATTTTGTCAGAGCAGCTTTACATAGGTTTTCTATTATAGGAGGAGTCCGGGAGAGTTGAACCACTTTTTGTTTAAATTATCGTCTTTCTTATTGATTTAATTATAATAATATACAATAGCATATTTAATTAGATTAGCTTATGCATAATTAGTTTTTCTATACTACACTACTAAAGTATATATGTTATACATTTTTGAATGAGTCAATTCTCCCCATTCTTAAGGTCACTTGAACTGTAGTGTGGGGATAGTTGAACATTACTTTTAAAAGGAAAAAAGCTCGACATAATTATTTTGTCAGAGCAGCTTTACATAGGTTTTCTATTATAGGAGGAATCCGGGAAAGTTGAACCACTTTTTGTTTAAACTATCGTCTTTCTTATTGATTTAATTATAATAATATACAATAGCATATTTAATTAGATTAGCTTATGCATAATTAGTTTTTCTATACTACACTACTAAAGTATGTTAAACATTTTTGAATGAGTCAATTCTCCCCATTCTTAAGGTCACTTGAACTGTAGTATGGGGAGAGTTGAACATTGCTTTTTAAAGGCAAAAAGCTCGACATTTAAATTTCATACCTGAGCAAGTCTTCCGGACTTACCCTACATTTTTTTAAATTTTGGCCTGAAAGGATTAAATGTAAGAAGAGTGATAAAACATTGAGTGGTACTTTCGTAGTACCGACAGAAGTGAAACTTCTTTAGTAACGTTATATTTAGCCTATAATAGGCTCCTAGTTACTAAAATAAGAAAATTTAACCAAAGTTGTGCTTTAATTAACATTAAAAACACCACTTCTTAACATCGATATCAATATAGAGAAAGTTAAACTATAACCAAGATTTTTATTATTTCCAGCTACCTTTACCGATTGTATAAACGTTCACTCCAATATTTCCAATCAGTCATAAATTTATTGTTATTGCTGAATAGTTTGAGAAGTTAGTTTTGAAAGTCAGCTACCGCTTCTGAAGTCATCCTATAAAGTAATAAAGTAATAAAATTTATTGAACTTTACGATCTTGTATTCAAATGTGTTACAATTATAGCAGGTAGAAACTTGACCCAGAGCACTGGTTTTGCTACCATCTGGTTTTGGATACAAAAACTTTATTGAGCAGTACACCGAGAATCATAAATGTGACAAAAATTATATAATTTATTAACAAAATAGGTACTTTTTTGCATTGAAACGTCTACATTTCAATTACATATTCTGGAAAAATTAGAAGTCTTTTAATTGATTTAAAGTAGTTATTGAATGTAAAAACTTAATTAAGCTGGTAGTGACAAAAATGACTAATCTTTTTATGTTAGTTTGTAGCTAAATATTTATTTTATTATTCTTGATTTTACTAACTAATTTTATTTACATTTATGTTGCGCAAATACTAAGGTGCAACTGGTCTTTTTTATTGAACAAAAGTAATAAAATAAGAAAAAAACTAGAGAGTTAAATCTTTCACACACCTAACACGGATAACGAACCTAATTCAATTTTCAAACATATATAGGTTTACTTAACCACAAAATTACATCAGCAAGTTCTACTTCAGAGTATCAACTAAGTGGATTAAAATGTTTTTATTCCCCACTCTTTATGTATCTTACAATTGGCATCAAAACATTTTGTAGTAAACTATCATTAGAAGAGAATGACGAATTTGACATACTTAGGCCATTTTCTACATAAAAATTGAAATAAAAAAAAAATATAAAATCATACAGGTACTGCAGCTCAGAAAAATAATGTATATAAAAAAAAGGGTGTGGCAGTCAGTGGGACTGCCGGCAGAAGTTATACTTCTATGCACTGTTAACTAATAAAACTTAATAACTACAAACACAGGCAAGTAGAAATAATTTTTTTTTAAATTAACTGTATTCAATTAAATAAATACTTAGAAAAATAAGACCAGTTGATGTGTGTCCTTACTTCAAACACGAAAACCAAACAGTAAAACGATCAATGTACAAAAAAAGTGTTTACAAAACCCGATTTGCTTACCGTGGGCTATTACAGATTTTAAAACACTAGAAAACAATGCAAAACATTTTCTAACAACATATAGGTACAAACTTTTACAAAATTTTAACGCACTTTGAACTGCACTTTTCAGGAACAGGTTTTAACTCACACGCATGTCTTTGACTCAAAAGCATAGTGAAGGATATAATGCAACCATGTGACGGTATTTTAGACTACAATACAATACTCATTATTGAATATTATTATTAATATAAAATACTAAACTTAATATGTATACTTACTGGACAGAATTATAAAATAATATGTCAAACATAATGCGATACGTCAATGTAATACATTAACAATAGCTCAGACTGTTTGTTGTATATCTATCTCTTTTCAATGCAATGAATGTTTAAACGGTATTCAAAGGACTTATAGTGATGACTAATAACATGTAGTAAATATTTCATCTTTGTTTTTACCGAACAATATACCTTATATGTGATTCTGTCTCTCTCTTACTCACACCATTACATATGTAATGATTTTTCCCATTTAGCTACACACTAATTCATTCCACAGAGTGTCCGAATAACTTCAAAAATATCTGATATTTGTATTTTTTTCGATTATGTTTTGTTCAAAATAGACTAGACAGCATACACTATTAAAAACCAAAAACCATTGCGTTATGTACTCAAAAGTCTAACAAAGAATGGTTTTAGAAAGAAGAGAGTAGAAGAATAGAAGCGTTCCAAAAAGTACCATTAACCCTGAACTAATGCATGTACTGGGTACTGGTCTTGTACATTTTAGGTCTGTTCCAACAGACCAAAAAGCCGTTCTAGAACAGTTATTAAACAACTCAGTACTTCAAAGATAACGAGAATTTGTCCAGTGCGCAGTTACCGGACGGTTCTAGAATGGTTCTTTAGTCTGTTGGAACAAACCAAATATGTTTAATAATATTGAACATTAAATACAACTCTAATACTGATAAATTTCAGTACATCATCCAACAGACTTAAATAAGATTATACTAAATCACAAGGAAAATAAACAATCGAACAAAAATGTTAGATCTCAATTAAAACGAACAGTTGTAAATGAAATATGCAATTCTTTCGTTAAAAATGTAAGTACTAAAAAATTTACTAAATCCGTTTCAAATTCAATCAGTTAGTCACGATTTCGTTTTTCTATCATAAGCAATATTCTTTTTGACTGCTGTTGAATCTGGCTTATACTACAAAAAATTTATAAAACGCTATCCTTTAATGTACCATTGAGTTCAGAGAGCATTGGTGCATGTATCATAGTAATTCTGTCTATTCTAATCAAATATGTACATAAAAAATTAGTGAATGTTTGTAGTTGAGCAATCAAATTCCACCTTCATTTTTGTAATATAATTAATGAAATATTACTAGATTTAAGGAATCAATATGTGATGTTGATAAAGGAATAAACTATCATTGAACTGTAATAATTTAAAAAAATTGGAAACAAAACTAATTTTAATTATAATAACAAAATGGTATTTTGCTTTGAAATAAAAATAGAGAAATTTATGTACGATTCAAGGGTTGTCTTTTTAGTTTTGCATTTAGTTATGAAGTCAAAAAATATATACACTTAAAGAAAAAAAAATCCAAAGAAGACAAGTCAAAGGATATTGAAGAAATATTTCAAAGTAAAGACCAGGAGGTTAACAAAATGAAAACATGCTACCAGAATCGCAGCACTTACATTAAAAGCAAAGACGGTCTACTAACAGGTAAAACAACAAAAGTATTAAAGAGATGGAAAGACTATTTCCAAGAAGTACTAAACAGCACTACAGAAGAAGAAATTGTTACATTATGTGAGATAGAAGAAAATGAAAGTGGGGACACAAACGAAACAGGAAGTTATAAAGATAATTAGTAATTAAAAAAAAACTAAAAGCCCAGGAGCGCCAGAAATTACAGCCGAAATGCTATAAGCAGGAGGGAACGAGTTATATGAGCAAATGTATAGGCTGGTTTCTAATATATGGGAAGAGGAAAAGATGTCAAGAGAGTGGACGATGGCAAGGATATGCCCAATACATCAAAAAGGGGATAAACTTGTGAAAATTATAAGGGAATAGCATTATTAGAGACATGGTATATGATACTTGCCCAATGCTTACGTAGAAGATTGTATGAATATATGGAAAAAACTAATATCAGGCAGGTTTCAGACAAAACAGTTCTGTGACAGATCATATTTTCACGCTAAAAGAAATACAAGCCAACTGCTATGAATACAAAGAGGGTCTACATGTACTTTACGTAGATTTTAAGCAACCATATGATCAGATAAATAGAAAAAGAATGTACCAGGCTTTAAAAGAGTTGAAAATCCCTAACAAGTTTATTAACTTAGTTAAAATGACGTTAGATAATGCAAGAAGCGAAGTAATTTGGAAAAGAGTTTCAGAAGACTTTGAAAATCAACAAGGTCTCAGGCAAGGTGTTCCGATGTCGACTACGTTGTTCAACTTTATATTGGAAGTAATAATTAGAAATAGTTCTGTAAAAACTGTAGAAACAATAATGAAAAATGAACATCAATGCATAGCCTTTGCTGGCGAGTTGACAATTACAGCGAGAAGGAGAAAAGAGTTACAAAGAATTGTAAAAAGAATAATAAAAGAAGCAAAGCTATTCGGTTTGAGAATAAATGAAAAGAAGACAAAGTATATGATAATAGGGGATATAGAGAAAGACAAAGATCAGTTTTTAGAGATACAAGAGACAGAGGACCTGACTTATTGCTTCGAAAGAGACAGACAATTTACGTACCTAGGGGTTAAAGTAACAGAAAACGGACATGAAGATGAAAAAGTAGCAGCATGAATTACAAAAGGAAATAAAAAATATGGAATGCTAACGTCTTTAATGAAACCGAATTTTGTCCCAAGGAAAACAAAAGAGACAATTTATAAAACAATATTTAGAGTCACAGTTATGTCTTGGAAAAAGCGGAAGAAGAAAAATTAGAGCAATGGGAGAAAAAATTTTAAGATCCATCTACGGAAGAAAACACACAAAGATGGGGTGAAGAAGAAGGACTAACAAGGAATTAGAGACGCTCTACAAAGAACTCAAAATTAAAGCACTAATAAAAGCACAGCGAATAAGATGGCTAGGGCATGTGCAAAGATTAGAAAACAGTCGAATGACTAAAATAATTTTAAATAGAAAGCCGATAGGAAGGGATAGAAAAGGAAGACCAAAGAAGAGATGGTATGACAGTGTCTAAAAAGATTAACAAGCAATCAATATCAGTGGTTGGAGAAACAAGGCAGTGGACAGAACATTTTGGAGAGGAGTGGTAATGAGATCTCAAGAACAGTTATAAAAGCTTAGTGACAGACTTTGTAAAGAGTACATTATATTATGTAATAACTTATTATGTTTTTAACATTGGTAGTGAAGGAAAATGTAAAGTGTTAATTTTATAATTTATAAGAAATCCATGCGATGCGCCACTGGATAAACAAAACAAAACTGCTGTTCTATAGTTGACACCATCAACGTTGAACGACTTATCAGTTGACTGTAGCTGGTTTCGTGTTCAGAGGGTCATTACCTCTTTGTCATTAGAAAGTGTCGCGAGGACTACTGCCCGGACAGTCGATGGACGTTCGAGTAGGTATGTCATTTGTCACTATGGGATGCAGCAATCAATGAGAATGCATTTAATTTCGTTCAAATTTAAAAGTAATCTTAATTACCAAAACATTTTTTGCAATTGATATATATCTGATATTGTTCACGATACTAAATAGAGCAGAGACGGATCTTCTTAGAACTAAAAAAATAACGGTTAAAGAGTCTTTGAAGTCACCTCTTACCTGTGCCCAGTGGGCGGTCTACAAATGAGCTATAGAAGAGACACGTTTTTTACCCTAGATTCGAGATTAACTTCAAAGACTCTTTGAGCAAAATAACTAATAAACTATACTCCACAAAAATCGCTCATCTGTATTAAACGAAATTCAAATATATGTATAGAATCGTACATATTTTCACATCGTATAAAATTTATATTACAGCTTACAGCACATAAAATTTTATGCTGTCTTTAAACAAAATCACGCTCATTAGTTTTAACAAACATAAATTATGCAACTTAGAGCAATTTGTAACCTATTAATATCTCTCTTCAAATTTATTTCAACTATTTTCGCAACACGGCATCTATTCTAAGAAAGATACACGCTCACATTATTCGTCAAAACAAAGCTGCTGCTCTCCCTATTGAATTTCTGAGAGGAATTCCAGTTTCGTAAGAAATGTTAACATATTTCAAACGTTTGTACAGAAATAACGCGGAATTTCCCCAATTTGTCAGGGCAATAAATCTAGCAGACTATTTATTTTGGAAGCAGATGTCAATCTTTTTTCAATTTATTTATCCATTTATAGAAATTGTTAACGACATAAATTAATATATATAGGTATATATATACATTGAAATAGAATTCCTCCCTTCCAATCAATAAAATTTCTAGGTTTGTGGATTCTGCACTCAAAGAAATTGATCATTATTACAAAAAATACATTTTTTTCTTTTTGTTGCTGATTTTCTTTCTGCTTCTTTATACCTGTTAGCTCTTTCTTGCTGTTGCTCTATTAACTATATCTAGTTTCCTCTTCTTTTTGCCCCTGTTCTGTGTTTTATGTATATATTTTGTTTAACTCTTTTTATTATATATTTTTCTTTGTATTTCATTTTAAATTTTAGTACTTCTTACCATTTTTTTTAATTTTTATATTTAAAATTTTATTTTTAATGACATTTTTTTAAATTCATTAATGACAATCTTCCCAACTAACTTTAATGACAAAAGAAACAAAAACTTAAAACTTAAACTAGCAACCGAGTCCCTTGAGGAGCAATTACAGTCTCGGTAAATTACCGAAAGAACGTGTCCCCGAAGAAAAAACAATTTATGTAAGGAAGGATTCTGTACTATACTGATGAGGTCTAACAGACTGAAACATGTCTACAGTTGGTTTTGATATTTATATCTACGTCGCAGCATCATGTGCATTTGAGTTAGGAATTCTAACCATGCACAAGTCTAGGTATTTACCTGGAGATTGACAGCATTACGCAAAATACTTGTATCATTTTTCATCTTTTTATTATAAGACTGTCATAACGCTCCGTTCGTTTTATTTATTTACCTTGCTTATAGGTTTATTTATTAGATGCAAAGCGACCACAACGGTTTTATTTTTGAAGTAGAGATGGCGCACTTGCGAATCTTTCCTACTTTTGCAGATTTTGATATCAAATACCAAAAAGTCTATACCGGGGATGTCTCTTTATTAGTGACTGAAGAGACAAGCCTGTACTGTACTGATGAGGTCTAACAGACCGAAACATGTCTACAGTTAGTTTTGCCTTTGTATAGACAGATTGATATCTATATCTACGTCGCAGCATCATGTGCATTTGAGTTAGGAATTCTAACCATGCACAAATCTAGGTATTTTGTACTCTTTTATAACAGTTAACGAAAATTGATTTTATTATTATACTTCCAAAACATAATAAATAGTAACAAAAACGGTTTCATCTAACTAATAGCTTCAGCTCACCAACGTAATTTTAGTTTAATTTTCATATTAATATGGTTCTTAAAGAAATTTAAAATTTTTGTGTAAAAGATGTGCCATGCTTTATTGGTAAAGAAAAATAACGGATCCTTTGTAACTTAATTCTCTTACCGACAATATTAACCAGTCAAAACAGAACTATACCTTGTGTGTTAATTTCACGCGCCAAGCTTGTACACCTTTCATCTTAACACACATCAGAATAAGCGTCAAGCAAAGTCAAGGAAACGGTTGAAATTAATCTAGCATTTTATTTATTAAAGCAGCCTTCTCAAAGGTAGGCTTTTACTGTGGCCACTTCAAGACAAATTGCTTATTTGCTTTTTACTTCGAGAAATTGCAGGGAACCGCTTTTGATCTAAATTCGGAACACAAGCTTTTACGTACTAAAGAATCTTAATTTTAGGGAGAAATATTACGCACAACGGTAAGGTACAGAATTAGATGTCTTTGGGAATGTTAACATAAATTTAGCGCATGTGAAACATTTACTATTAATGATATTTTTTTCCGAAAATAGATCTACAGATGTAAGGTTATTTGCTATACATAACTATATTTTTATCAGCAACTATACGATTTGTTCTCAAATTTAAATCATAATTAAAGAATATTGATATATATTAGTATAGATTTGTCCTCGGTTACACGTTGCAGTAGATTTATGGGAGTGTGAGTCGTCGCTTTAAGGAAATCGGTAGCTAGTTTTAGTTTTGATTCGTGGGTTTTGGTTTAAGTTTTTGTTTGTATTGTTAATATTGATGTAGAGATGAGTTTCAATAATTGAATTTGAAAAAAATCACTTAAAAATAGTATTGTTAAAATTTAAATTAACACAAAAATAAAAAAAGATAATAATAAGAATATAAAAGAAAAACTGAAAAAAAGTATTTAGAGCACAGATAACAGAGGAATCCAGAGATAGCCAAAATAGCAGCAGAAAAAAGAAGCTAACTGGTATAGAGAAGCAGAAAGAAAACCACCGAAAAGAAATTCTCACTAAATTAAGTACTACAGCGCCACCTTAAGGTGGCGCAGCTAATATCTTATATATTTAAACATGCAATTCTTACTTAAGTACTATGACGCAACCGTCAGGTGGCGTAGTTGATATCTTATATATTTACTCGAACATGTACCTATAACTTAATTAACTAGTATGACATCAACGTAGGATGACGCGTTTTTTTTTTAAATATCGAAGAAGTAAAGACATTTAACAAACACAAAAACAAAATGTAGTTAGTTAAATATGGAGAACTAATTCTGTTTATTTTTCCAACATACAAGATTTTGTCTGATAGTTGTGATATGTAACAGCTCAGGTTATATTACAAATTTGACCATGAAATTACTTTATTGTTCGTGTTTACACTCCGTACTAAATGTTTTTTTAAATTGAAAATTATTTTTTAGAAGCCATTACACATGCAAATCCGGAAAATTGTTAGAAAATTTGTTCTTCGCTCAATTTATTCTTGTTAACCAGTCATAAGAAATTAAATTGTGAATCGAAATAAAAAGTGTTATTACTTTTTAATGTTTAAAAGAAGCGACATATAATTTTTGTTTATATAAATTAGTAATATTTAGTATTGGACACTTTGATAAGAAATAAATTCGTAAGTGATATAAAGTGATATGAAGAAGTAATATGAAGTTAATTCAAATTTAAATTTCAAAGTAAAAAAGGTAATTTCCTGGGCGTTGTAGTTATTTTTAAGTATATAATACTCCTGGGCAGCTCTCTGTTCTGCTACTGATGTCTGAAGGATAAAAAAGTGTAATAGGGTGTGCTATCTCTCTTGTGCCCTTAGCTTACTGGCTGCTGAGTACTTCCATCCATATCCAGCTTAAAACGTAAAAGATATAGCATGGCCTATAAATCTTCTTTCTATTTATACACCAGTCTCGTATCTTTTGTAGTACAAAGGTTGTCTTTTTAGTTTAAAGATAAAAAAGGTCCTACCAAGATCAGTACGCGTATACATACGTTCAAACCAATTGGTAAAATAGTTATGCCAGTGTCCAGTTAACACCTGCCAAATCGTTGTTTTAAAGGTATCGATGGCTTCTTCTGGTGACTGGAATAGCTCCCCCCATTGAATTCTTGGTCTTTGGAAACGTAAAGAAGTCGTTTGGGACTTGGGTCGGTACCATACGGTAAAAGGTCTAACGCTTCAATGTCTTGAAGCTCCAAAAACTTGATTTTTTTTGGGCAGTGTGAGCTCTTACACTGACCTGATGTAGAATGATTCGCCGTTGTGTGAGTAAACAAACGTTTATAAACCAGTCGGAAGTAAATTTTTATCGATCTTTAAGGCAATTGTTGACACACTGGTTTTGACACAAAAGTTGAGACCATTTTCTCTAACACACTTTGAGAACAGATTACTTTTGTTGCTTTTTCTTTATCGTGAGACACCCACACAGCGGATTGGCGTTTATTTTTCGATTGGTAGGAGTAAATTCAAGATTCATCGTCACTAACAATACTCTTAACCTTTTTTGAGCTTCCATGAAACCGTTCCAATGTTTTTTGACACTAATTGAGGCGAACCGCTTTTTTCTCTGCTGTGAGCAAATGAGGGATCCAACGGAAAACCAGTTTTTCATGTAGGATCTTTTTGATCAAGGTCTTTGAAATGCATAAAGATGCATCTATCTCCCGATATATTACACGGCGGTCATTTTTAATTAAAGACGAACTGAATCAATACTTTACTGTGTGACTGCCATTTTGGATGGAACTAGCCTGGATTCGTCGCTGAGACTGGAGCGATAACGTTGAAATTCGTAATATCAGCTAGAAATAGTTGACTGGTGTAGTGTTTTATTTTCAAAAACAGTGAGACATTGCAGTTGGGATAATCCTCTTTAAAAATTGTAAAAAATTATTGCTCGAAAATGTTCTCGGCTAAGACTGACTTTCTGATTTCGGAAATTCGGTGTACCTACACTATGGATTTATGTCAAAAAAAGATTAAGGTAAGATTTATGTCTGTTCGTCTATTGTCTATTGGTGGCGCCTTTTAAGTGGCTATATACAAAAGTGAAACGACAACTCTCGTAAATGCTTAAAAGTTGCAATTATATTAATTTTCAGTTATATTGAACAAATATTTAAGTATTTATATTTTTGTTCATTAACATGATTAATTATAAACAACGATTCTTTATTTTTATTAGTCAGTTATAAATTGTATAGTATTTAGAACACTTTAAAATAATTTAGGTTTATAGCCTTCAAAATTTAGGCTATACAATATTTTTACATTTATTATTTCTAACAAACACACCAACCATTAAAATAAATTTAGCTTCCTTTATGCAATACATTTAAAACATAAAACCATTAATAACTAACCTAATTTACTATGATAACAGATATTAAAACACTAGTTCCTATTATCTGAAACAACAATCAGAAACTATTGAAGAGCAGTTAATATCCAGCACTTAACCCAGTTTTTGATTATTTCAGTAAATTTGAAGGAAAAAGGAAATTAGCAGATTCCAAACAATAAGCTATTAACATTTTTTAATGGTCTCTGAAACCATTTCATGCTTACGTTTGTAACGTTCAGTTCTCACTGCATTACATCGAATAAAAATGATAACGGTGAATTTAAATAACAAAAGTCTTGGATGACCTATGCAGACATTGTGGTTGACCGGCGACAGTTAGACTGTTTAAATAAATTTTTGATAAATAAAAAATAAACTACATATTTAACTAACTATTTTTAAATAAAACTAATTTTTTAAAGGTATTTATCTCAACAACAGGGAACTAAAAAATGTTTTATTCATCAAGTTTTATTGTGTTACAGTTAGTTACTTCCTAATTTTAATACTTTTGAAAACACTAGATAAAATATTCAATGAATAAAAAATTATACATCCTGTTTACCATTTTCTACATCTAATCAAGTCAGAAATTTTACTGACATACTTAATTTGTGATTGTCACCGAAATTTGTAGCAATGGTACTTGGTGAATGGCTACGCAATGCCTAAATGGAAAATGCGTAATATATATTTATTTTTAAAGACATTTTCTACTTTAAAGTAGTAATGTATACTTAATTCAAAGCAAATAACATGATACATTACAATCAACAGCACCTATGACGTAGAGTAGCAACGCACCCCAAATGGATGTACGACAAAGGGACGCAGAAATTTGGACGCGCGACAAAATGTAACGAGCCACAACATGTAGCGAGCGACAAAATGTAGCGAGCGACAAGAGGACACTGTCAACATTATAGGACGTGCGACACAAAGATGCAGTACCAAAGGACGTGTCTAAGAATAAAATTTTCTCCACACTTTATCTAGGACTGGCAGCGAATTACTGGTGTGTTTAGAATTTGTTTTTAGTTTCTTGTTTTTTTTGTGGTTTTTTATATTTTTTGTAACTATACTACACAGACCTTAGATTTGCAATGCCCCACAGATAGTCTAAAGTTGGTCTGTGCCGTACTGCGAAAATATTCGTTTGATCCTCTTTGAAGTATCTTTATACACTTTTCTAAAAGGTAGGACATCTTCTGCTATATATTGTTATATCCTTATCTCATTCTTTTTTTAAACCACTTATAAATTTTCATACATTAGGATGTACTAAAGTACAGACGAAAAACTGTTGTGCGATGCTTCCACAGCATTATTTGTTCTTGGTATATATTTTGATCTACTGCATTGTAGCAAATCCACAAGTTTTAGGAAAAGAGCGGTTCTCTTTGTCATCTTCTTTTATTTAAGTGTCCAATCTACGTGTCTTTAAAGTAGTTTATCAGTGGTTGTAGCACATTATGATTTTATGTGAAAAACTAGCTGTTAAGTAGATCTTCAAATACTGTACTAACAAGCTCCTTTGATATAAAAGCTAGAGCTGCCAGTTGCCGTAATTGTAGGGCAAAATCAGCTTGGTTACTATACCTTGCTTGTAATCCTGTACCTTGAATATGTGTCCACAGGCACTCAGTAAAGTGAAATAAAAAACAACAACGGATTCTGGCATCTGAAAATTCTGCTTGTAGAGCATTAATTCCTGCTCTTTGGAAGTCCACCATAATTGTCACAGGTCGTAATCCTGGTATTTATACTTTTAGTTGTTAAAATAATCGAGTATACGTATGCTATGTTTTGTTATAAAAAGAGCATACCCTGTTGGTACTGTTGGTCTACTGAATGCCACGAATGGTGTTAAGTTGACCAAATGTTGCTGGAACAGTAGTAAATGTGCCATCAGCAAATCAGTGATCGCAAGTCTCCATAAAGGTCAGATCTTGTTGTCAAAAATAACTAAATGACTTGTTCACCAGGTCTGCTATCAAATAAGAAAAAAGGTTCACCACTGCTGCATTCGAGAGGAAGAAGAAGCTCCAAAAATCGTTATCTTGATAGACAGTGCAAAAATTATAGATGGGTATACTGATTATTGTTACTTCTCTATACCTTTTATATACAATTTAGTACAGCTTTGGACTATTTTAATTAATTCACAAATAAATTTGCATTTAATTTTTTTTTATTAAACTCTTATGAATATTAACATTTAACTAACAAATATCAATAATATTATACAACTGTATTATCTTTTATTCCATTAGAACTATTTCTCAGCTCCCTTAACCAATCAATTTGGAAAGTAGGTCAAAATTCACTAACTTAACACAGTCAGTTCCTTGATATAATAATAATCCATACTAAAACGTCTGCCAAAGTTTCCTTTTCATTATTAATAATAATGAAAGGAAAAAAATACGATAAGATCCGAGCAACTTTCGACTATATAATATTCATAAACGTTGCTACACTAATATTCGCTCCGAGAAATGCGAGTTTCCGGTAATAGTTACTTTGCTCCAACTTTTGTTTTCAAAGACATTTTGAAAGAGAATAACTTTAGTGAGAAGTGTGATACTATTGTATATTTATTATGTTTTCCCAAAAAACTTTAGTTTGATTTAGATTATCAAAATTTCACTTCGTCACGTCTGGACAGTATTGCTAAATTTTTCTAAATATAATAAGGCCCTGTTGCTCGAAATTTTCTATAATTTTTTAAAACAACGCAATACTTAGATGCCTACGTGACAAAAGACACATAACTGACCGGACCAACGTTTGCATGGCAGGCTCTGCTCAACCTATTACCATTGCATATCTACATAAATGGCCGGGTTACCTATAGCAACTGCTCACAGTCTGCTATAAGGTCAAGCTCCGGAGGGTTTAATAGAACAATGATCAACCCCCCCCCCCAATTCACGCAGAGTCACTCTGGTATACCAATAGCTTAAAGACTAAGAAAGGCACAGGGTTGGGTTTATATAGTAGGGTTTACAAAATACAAGTCCAATTCAAGTTTAGGTGCTTATGCTATAGTGTTTCAGGCGAAATTAATGACCATACAATACTGTGCAACGGAGATTATAATTTAGGAAATAACTGATCCATAGTCACATACTCGGACAACCAAGTAGCTCTAAAGGCGATAGTCTCGGCACAAATAAGCTCACAGCTTTATGAAACTGCGTTAGGGCCAAATCACAAGAAGAAATTCTCTGACACTGGCATAGGTACCAGGATAGTGTTTAGGGGTAATGAAAAGGCTTATGAATTGGCCCCAGTGAAAGCAATGATTGGCTCAGAATGATTCGGGAAGGTTGCTGGCTAGTTCAAAAAGACAGCCATTGAGAAATGGGCGCTGGAGAAGGGCAAGCGACAAGCTAAAGTCTTCATAAGAGGGACACTCGACGAGA
Source organism: Altica lythri (assembly GCA_964028335.1). Lineage (NCBI taxonomy): Eukaryota > Metazoa > Arthropoda > Insecta > Coleoptera > Chrysomelidae > Altica > Altica lythri. Next base: position 69,067,453 of record OZ034805.1, read on the forward strand.
TGTTATTACAACATTGACAGGATATTCTCGGATCATAAAACACTTGAGTAAGCTGAACTTGGCAGACGAAGATATCTGTCGATACTGCCAAGAGGAGAAGTAAACAGCATTTTATGTGCTATGTCAATGTGAAGGCTTTGCAAGGATGAGGTATCTATTATTGGGAGAGGAGAACCCGGCAGCTCCATATTCATACTTGTTAATATTCCTTGTCTTCTGCTACCACTTTTCCCTTCTTGCTTTTTATTCCATTCGTCTTGCCATTATATTTTTAAGTTCTGTTCTCTAATATTTTTATATTTTTATAAAAGCCATTGATAGTGTAAAAAATACAAATGCATCTAATCATTTACATTTTTAACTATTTATAATCATATAGGAGATTAGCGATTCCCCTAAGAAATGGATATCTTATAAAACTGATTACTACAAAGTTTGTATCTGCAGTTTCTGTTTGATAAAAGACCACCTTGTGTATAATACTTCCTAACGAGGCTTTAAATAATTATGAGCAAATTCATAGAGACGTGTGATCTTTCAGAAAAATAAGAGCGACATTCCGTAGTCAGTTAGTTTTGTTGCTTGTGGAGAAAATGTATGTACCTAGTAACTAACTGTAATGAGTTGAACTGTAATTATAGCATATAAATTAAAATTATACGTAAAGGTATCGTGATTTGAAATTCCAACTTGAAAGAATTTTACAACTAGATTGGTCTGTTGAATCATTTAGAAAATGCTCACTTCTTATTTATTATTTAATGTTAAATATACTTGTCAGTGTTAAATCAATGTGCCACTAAATTATCTTCTTAAATCATGTACCACAACAAAACGAGAGAATTAATAAATAAAATAAAAAAGATGTTAAAAGGTTTTGTAAATATTTATGATTTTAAAGAAGAGTTAAGACAATATGGTGAATTTTATATTAGAGGTTAATTATAATAAAATGAAAAAAATGTAACTTGTCGGGAGCTCACAGGCTGAAAGTTAGCGGGTGTGATGGTGATGGTTTGCATCGTCATCGCACACTGTTCACTAAAGCTTGTCAGGTCCTCTTGACAGGCTTGCCAACTGACCAGATGATCCCCTGTTACAATTTTGAGAGTCGATACCAAGTCCGGCTGAGAGACAAAGCCGAGTGGACTGGGGACGGATCTCAAAGAAATTTTGAAGATGCAGGTATCAAGTACTTTACTGACGGATCTCGCACTTCAGAAGGAATTGGTGCAGGGGTCTGTGGTCCACGCAACCTTAGGCAGCACTTCAGCTTGGGAACGGAGTCAACCGTGTACCAGGCTGAGGTATACGCCTTACTAAAGGCTGCCGACCACGCCCGAGGCCGTGGCTGGAGAGGGGAGAGGATAACTTTCTTCTCAAAAAGCCAGGCTTAAAACAATTCCGGGTTAGTTTCAAGCTGATCTGGGAGTGCATACAAAACTTCAATGAACTGGCTAAACAAAACAGTGTCTTCTTGGAGTGGATACCAGGGCATAAAGGTTTTGAAGGTAATGAAACCGCGGACCTTCTGGCCAAGAAGGGAGCGGATACACGATTCATTGGTCCAGAGCCGGTATTGGGAATGCCTAGAGCCTGGGTAAGGACCAATGTCAGGAACTGGGTCTGGGAAGAGTCAACCAAATACTGGAGTAACACTGTAGGGCTAAGGCACTCGAAGCTGATGCTCAAAGGCTACTCCAAAAAACTGATGTCTGACATACTGAATCTTGGTAGGAGTCAGATAAGAGTACTAGTGGGCCTGCTCACTGGGCATGGACCATGCAGACTACACCTTCGGAGGATGGGGATTCTGACACAGGAACCCACCTCGTGCCGACTGTGCGCCATGGACGATGAGACGCAACTCACATTCTATTCGAGTGTGGGGCATTGGACTATAAACGGTTCCTTATCTTCGGTGACACGAATCCTGAATCCTATCACCACCTTGAGAAGCTAGTGACAGGACTCAAGTCTCTTATAAAGGGAACTGTTCTGTGGTAACAGTAACTCAAGGAATTTCGGACACCTGGATTCCAGCCTACCTGAAGATCAGCGTGTTGTTGATTTTCAGCTGAACAAACTAGAGTCCTGCACGCATCGGATGCATGTAAGGACTCTTGGTGCCGAACCTGTTTACAATATTCCCATAGGAAGCAGTGCTCAAACATGGGGCTCCACATGAGAGACCATGCCAGGTTATTTAGATTAGATAAGATTAGAAGACTTATTTAGTACTTTAAGATTACATTTTTTTTGGCAAATCTGAGCATTAATGCGACTGAATGTTGTTTTTTTAGGGATTCAGTCTCAGTTAAATTTGACAAATCCTTAAACTTTGTAAAAAATTAAGAATAATTGTAACTATTTTTAATATTTTTTTATATAAAATACTTAGATCCTTTATTGGATATTTTAAAGGACCAGAATCACTTAGGGTATGGACACAAGAAAAGATCCGGATCTTTTTTTGACTACATGAGAATGAAAAAAGAAACTTTTAATTATATTTTAAAAGAGAAGCCTGGTCGAGGGTCAAAAAAATACTAAGCTCAGTTTTTACCCTGGCACCAAGTATCAGACCTTAGCTCCAACCTATGCGCGGAGCGATGGTCGGTGCTCCCACGTAACCACATAGATCTAATATTATGTGTTTATTTTTTTTTTGGTGAGCGGAGCTATGGTGCGACGCTATGGTCGGAGCGATGCGATGGTTGGCGCTCCGTTGTGGCCGTACACTTACGGTTTCAAATTTTCAAATACGTACCTACCTGTATTTTTTTAATCGTCTGCCTTAGTAATTATTTATATCTTAATTACTTTGTTGTTGAATTAAAATACGTTTTCATGTTGCTCAAATCTCGGGTGGTTTTTATAAAGTCTTAATTCAAATCCTCACTATATACTTTTTAAATTATGATAAAGAATACTTGCTAAGGTATTATTTATCTAAATTCTCTTTTTATTACTTTTTATAATCCTTTCTTTAAGACTGTTTAGTCATTTTTTATATTAATTTCTATCCAAACTTCATAATGATACCCCTCGACAGACATAAACCAAATTTCTGGCTATACACTTTGAGATATTTTGCTTGTTCTTGTTTCATTTCGGTTAAGAATAATAACTCTCATGTGGCCAGATAAAACGCACATGATTCTAAATTAACCCCAATTATTTTTCCTAAACGAGTACTGGAAAAAAGATACAAGCCACCTTATTAAAAGTTTGCGGTTTTTTCTGCATTAAATCATAATAATGTCCTAGGGAAAATGTTAAACTACCTTTAAAATCATTTTTTATAATTTTTGTATTCTTCGCTTTATAAAAGGAGTATCTTTTATATACTTGATATAAACGCTCTCAGCGTGATTGTACTCAAAAATGAAAAATATAATTTTGCTAAAATTTAAAATATATATAATTAACTAGATGCGGATATAATTATACAAAAATAGGCTAACAAGGAATTAATTTAAAACAAAACTTATATAAGAAACTGGAAATATAAATACTTAAAATTATTTATTTATTGAAATTGCGAACTTCAAAGTAGTCGCTCCAGTCTCAGGGACGAATCCAGACTAGGTCCGCTAATTACCGATGACAGCCGTGTAACATACCAGAGGTAAAGGCATATTTGGGCATTTTAAAGACCTTAATACAAAAGATCCTACATAAAGAACTGGGTGTTACGAAGTTGGATCACCCATTTGCTCACAGAAAAGCAAAAAGCGGTTCAAGACAATTGGTGTCGAAAAACATTGCGACAGTTTAACAAAGGAAAGCTCCAAAAACGTCTTGAGTATTGCTAGTGGTTATGAATCTTGAATTTACTCCTACGAACCGAAAAAACGCCAATTTGCTGTGTGGGTGTTTCACGATGAGAAAAGACCGTTCTTGAAGTGTGTCAAAGAAAATGGTCGCAACTTACATGTCAAAATCTGGTCATGTGACAACAATTTCTTTAGAAGATTGAAGAACGGTTACTTCCGATTGGATATAATCCGGATAATGCAATTGCTCACACTGACCAAAAAGCAATCGAAATTTTGATCTTCAAAACATCGAATGGTTAAACCATCCTCGTAAAGTCCCAAGCTAAGTCTTAACGACTGCTTCACGTTCCCAAAGATCAAGAATTCAATGCTTGGCCAGAAGGAGCCATCAATGTCTTTAAAACAGCGATTTTGCAGGTTTCAACAAAAGACTAAAATAACTATTTCTCCAATTGGTGTATTGATCTCGCTGGGACATATTTGGAAAATCAATAAAGCAGGTACTTTAATTATATATTTTATGATTTTATGGACTCTAATCTAAAAACACAACCATCTTAGAATCCTTTTCTCATTCACAGAAAACTCTTTTTTAGTGTATTCCAGACCAATTAAATTTCTTGTTCATAAAATCGTATAAATCTGGTTTCTTTCTTGATCAAAAAGTAAGGATTTCTCATTTCTCTTTAAATGTACGTTATTGTATAATTTATTTAATATAAGTCTGCAATTACATGTAGATACATGAAAGTACGAAAACTAAGTAAAGAAATAGTAATTTTAATTCAACCACAATTATTTTCTTGTATTGCGAAAAACGGAACTAGTACAGGTCACCCCATTAAAAGTTTCTGGTACATTAAATCATTATAATACCTTAAAGGAAACATGAACTGAGAGTATAATTAGGAAATTTTAATAGCTTGTGTAAGTAACACTTGAGTTAATTTTATTGCAAGCTAAGGAAAAGTGAAATAAATATTTAATTATTACGGAATCTATATTTTATAACTGTTTAAATACAGGTGCAATGCAAAAGTGTTTAAAATTTGGTTACTATTCAATATTGATTTAAGGATTTTATAACCTAAAGTCTGATATTTATAATATAAATTATATTAATTATGAACTACTTTTAGTAATGCTTCTATTCGTATCATACTTACAAAACTTTTATTGGACTTCTTGTCGATTCATTTCTCAAGATCTCCCAACATTACCAAAAATGTCTATAAAGTCGATGAAACTGCAATAGATAGTGTCTCGTCCATTGTTGATCTGGGTGTCATCTTCGATACTGGTCTGACTTTTAATCAACATATTGAGTCGATCATTTGTAAGGCCTTTAGAATGCTCGAAATCATTAAACGGCACACTCGTCATATTTATGATACTAAGGCCATTATGGCCTTATACACTTCTCTGGTTCGAAGCATTCTTGAGTACTGTGCTTCAGTCTGGATGCCTATCTACACATGCCACATCGACAGAATAGAAAGGGTTCATTGTAAGTTCGCCAAGTTTTTGTTATTCAAGCTTCAGTTTCCATACCAAAACACTTCATATGAAACCAGATTGTTATTATGTGGTATGCAATCACTAGAAGAAAGAAGAAAACAATCTCTTCTCTTCTTTCTTTTTAAACTAATTAATGGTGAAATCTCCTGCGACATTCTGTTGGAAAAGATCACTTTTTTGACTCCTTCTGGGCGAACAAGACATACCTCACTGTTTCACATTCGGCATCATCGAACCAACTATGGTCAAAGGACATTCTCGGATCGTATTTGCTTCAACTACAATAAGTTTTACTCCGAGTGCGATATATTTAGTGTTAAGCTACCAGCCCTTAAAAGAGCTCTCAAATTCGGCTGCGAATGACTTTTTTTATTTACTTCCTGTTTTTTTTTTTGTGTCAGTGATGTTATTCTTTTAACCTGTAAGTAGTTCAGGATTTTAGCATTTTAGTTGTAAATTTTGCTTTTAACTTGTCTGTAATGTTAGAGTTTTATTTTGTAATTATTTTAGGATTTTTGTTGTATGTACTAGTTAGGAAACTTATTCCTGTAATGTAACTTCTCCCTAAATAAATAAATAAATAAATTATAAGGCCGTGCCATACTCAGAACTTCTTTAGAGACTTTTCTGTTTCATTCAGGCGACAGAGAAAACCAATATCTGCAAAGTAAAACACTAAGAACGTCTTTACCCAGGTTGCCTTGTTTACCAAAATACAAAAATACTTTCCCTTTCTTCTTGATCTGAGTTGTTTCATCAAAAAATGTCACTTCGACTCTACTGGGAACCAACATCACGGCCCAGAGGACCCTTCATAACCAATGGAATGGAGGACTCTAGAAAACATCAAGAATTCTAAAAAATAAGATCCCCCTTCTTTCCTTAAGAGTTCTTCGAACCGTAAACAGAGATCTTCTTGATGGGACCTCCCTTTCCTACAGGTAAAGACAGAAAAAAAAATAAGCACTTGGTGAAGGTGTCGTCGTTGCCAAATGGGAGGCCTCACGTCGTAGAAGACACGCCAGAGCGTCCATATCCCAAATCCACAACGCACAATGTAGGATTTTACAGCCACACACACTTACACAGCACTAGAAGAATTTGATTCAGTTGTGATACGCTCCAGGAACCAGGAAAACAAAACCGGGAAAACCAGGAAGCGAGCACCAAATGACACCGAGCGACTGATAATGACTTTATCCCAAACTCCAACATCCATCCCTTAAAAGGGCACTAATTCCTATAACAAGGTCCTTAAACCTAACACCAACAACCATTAACAACTCCCCTTATTCTCCGGATATAGAACCGCGCGACTTTTTTTCTGTTCGGTAGACTACATTTGCCCACTAAAGAATTTTATTTTTCTTTGTCTTTTTATTTTGAGAGAGACCTCTTATAAATCTCTAAAAACGTAAAATATTGAATTTGTAAACAAGCCAGAACACTTTAGCTGATAAATACGAAACAATATGAATACAGTCCATGAAAACGTTTATTATTTATTTAAAACTATATAATTATTTGTGTAGTAAATAAATAATATTAACTACAAATTCAAGAAAAAAATGCAATTTACACGGTGTGTGGAATCTGACTGTTAATTAAAACGGTTAAACATATTAATAAATAATGTTTTAGATTGGAATTTAACTAATTTATAAATTATTACTTAACTATTTTAATATAAAATAGTTTAAATTGTTGCCGTTATAATCACAGAAATGTCTTTTCAACTGAAAACGAAATCTACTACAGGATTTGAAAGGCTATATTTAATAATTCTAAATATTAAAAAAACTAAGGAACACATAATACATTAACACAGCAATAAAAAAGATTATGATTAACTTTATTATCAAACCAGTTATAGATCCCAAGCGAGCGATACGAAACGAGGAAACTTAAAGGTGAATTAAAGAATTAAGTATTTATAATATGATGAAAAAAAAATTTTTGATACAAAAGTATCTAGTGCCATGCTTTCATTGTATTCCAGATATATAACCTGGAAAGGTGCCCGGTTAGAATTCCCATATATATAAATATTAACCAGTCTATAAAAGGGCAAAACCAAACTGTAGACACGTGTTTCGCTCTTGTTAGAGCTCATCAGTACATTATGGTTCTGTCTCTTCAGTCACTATTGAAGAGACATCCCTGGTATAGACTGGTCAGACCTATACTGTACTGATGGGCTCTAACAAGAGCGAAACACGTGTCTCAAAAGAGTTTTTGAAGCTTTAAAAGCTTGTTAGTCCATCCACCGGATAGTCTTGACCTAAGTCAAGAGAGTTGTTTACGTTCCCAAAGATCAAGAAGCGATTCAAGTCGCCAGAAGAAGATATCGGTGCCTTTAAAACAGTGATTTCGTAGGGGCGCTATTAAATTGCACCACGGCTACGGGGGGTCTAAAATCCAACCTTTAAATTGCACCACGAAAATTGGGATATAGGATTAGGAACCCCTGCAGATAATATTGCACTCTTTTTCTATTGAATAATATAAACTTACGTGTTAAGTCCATCCTATTTAAATTAAGTATACTTTGGAGTTCTAAATATATGTATAGGCAGGTATATTAAAAAATATATAATTAAAATATTTATTAAAAAATAAAAATATAAACATTTATTAAAAAATAAAAATATAAACATTTACATAAAGATTATAATATACAGATATACAAAAAGATATAGAAACTTAAGAGTAAAAAAATAAAATAAAATTAATTTTTACAATCATACAGTATTTGAAGCGTTGCGTTGTAGGTATGAACTTACCGAAATCCATGGTTAATTTCAGCGGTGGACAACAATGAAATGAATTCAAATTTCAAATATTTTGACTGTTTAATAACTTTCCAAACAATAAAAACAAGTTCAACTAAATTCAATAATTAATTTCAGCCGTGGACAATAGTCAAATGAATTCAAATTTAAGATATTTTCACTATTTATTCACTTTTAAAATAAAATCGTAAGTTTTCTTTGGGTTAATCCTACTCTAAAGAGGCAGCTACCTGCCGACCCCCTGTAGCGGTTAGTGGTGCTATTTAAGTGTCTGCTTAATCCCTTATTTTCACGTTTTGTATAATATAAGAAATTGGTGGTGCAATTTAAAGACACCGATTTCGTAGGTGTTAACTGAAAACTGGAAGAACTGTTTTAGCAAGTATGAGATTTTGGTGGGACATATTTTGAAAAGCAATAAAGGACTTTAAGTTTATATGGCAATATGCATTACTAAACACATAACCCTTGATCTAAAATATATTTGTAAATGCTATAACAAGACTTATCTCATATGTGTATACAATAAAAGTAAACAAATCTTCCGAAAACACTTGTTTATTAACTGTATCTAACTTGCACTGAGAAAGTGGAAATCATGCACCTGTTTATACCTAATCCATCTTCCTTTCTTCATCTATCTCGTAATCTTTAATTCGACAAACGATGAGTAAGCTAAAATAATGACTTGGTCCATTATAAAGTATGGTGACTAGTCAGTCGTCCACTGTAGAGAAAAACAATTACCGCCGATTGTTCGATCATTAGTTTTTCAGCAAAGTTCTATGTAGATTGATTTTTGTATACAGCGTGACTCTTTATTAATAAAAGTACATATTCTTAAAATAAAATACCTTTAAACAATTATTAGCAGAACAAGTATCATTTATAAAGATGAAAAATGCTACTAGAGCAAATATTATTAAAAATTTCGTAAGGAGTTATTATTTCATTAAAATTAAAGAGCATTTGTGATTAATATTAAATAAAAGTGAAAAAAAAGCTGATGGATTTATGGAAACTAACTTTAAATAATAAATATGACAAAGAAAAATGGTCAATGTAAATCTAAACCATATAAAATGCAACAAGATCATAAGCTAATGTTATTATAAAAAGTTGACCTGACTTTATTCAAAGAATATTTGAAACCTTATTAGATTTGGTTTTTAATAGTTAAGAAGGTAATATTTGTGGGTAATCTTTATAGTCTAAGAGCTAGAGCCGAAATTTCGCCTTTATCCGTAAAATGACATTTCTCTTTTGCAACCTGTTCATCCCATGCAGGTATTTACGTTTAGAATCTGTTTAAGCTGTTTAAAAGCTCTTTAGGGTTGTTTTAAAAACAGTTCTTCTCACGTAATCCAACTGGTTTTAAAAACAGGTGAACTTTTTTTTAACAGCTTTAAAGAGCTTTTAAACAGCTTAAAACAGACTTTAAAAAAAAGTTTGCCTCAGGTGATCGAACTGGTTTTAAAAGCAGGTTGAACTATTCTTAAAATAGTTGTAAACAGCTAAAACAGCTCTTTAACACCTTTAAACCGCTTTTAGAAAATAGTTCAACCTGTTTTCAAAACCAGTTGGATTACGTGATGTGAACTGTTTTTTAAAAGCTGTTTAAAAAACAGTTCAATCTATTTTTTAAAACCAGTTGGATTACGTGAGGCGTTTGGTGTCTGGCCAAAATATCCGACTACCTACTTGGTGTTGATACGATAACTCGAAATTCCTACGGGTGGACACCTGAATGAATACAAAGAAGGTGGCGGACAAGGGAAAGAGGGACAAAAATTGGGTAATAAAATCATCATCGATAATATTTCGGCCATTTCTACCACGTTATGTTAGACCCTAGAGAAGCCTAAATCCAAAATGGTGGACATCTGAGTGGATACTAAAGACGTGAAGGATAAGGGTGAAAAGGCCAAAATTTGGAGCAAAAAAATCGTCATCGATAATATGCTGGATTTTTAAGAAGCCTAAATTCAAAATGACAAAAAAAGCTTTTCCGCCACCTTCTTTGTATCCACTCAGGTGTCTGCCCTTCGGAATTTCGAATTGTCGTATCAAAAAATTTGACTGGGAAAAAAATGGCAACTGTTACTTCTTATTGCTACCCCCTGTATCCTCTAGGGTGTCTGCCTGAGCAGAAACGTATATACCTGTATTTAATGAACATTTTGCAAAGGAAAAATGTCATATTGTGAATGAAGGTGAAATTGTGGCCCTAGCTCTCCTGCTATTATAATATTTGGCAATTTTAGAATCTAAAAACCGGTATTAAAGTTGCAAGCGCTTTTACATAAGGTAATATAACCTTTTTTATAGGATTAATAAATTACTTGCCACGTATTTTAATGAATATAAAACAAAATCAAATTTTGAGTAATTAATAAAAAGGTTAATCAATTTATTCCAATCTAAATCCAACTCCAGCTGAGATCGGTAGTGGTTTCTCTACTGGCAAATTGTGCCCAGCTCAGCCGTAGAGGGTAAGTACCAAAATAAAGTGAGTGCGCCACCGATTTGTACGGTTAAAATCGGAAACCCCTGATGTTCCAGGCACTACTTCACCCACTGGAGATAATTAAATAAATTTTGAATATTAAACAGTTCTAATTGAATTACACAATAAAAGAAAACGACGATAAAGTGAGCTAAATAAAACAAAATCTCAACTAGACCCTTCTTTAATAAAAATATTAAGAATTACAAAACTGTCAAGCCTCGTGCTTGACAACGCTATTGATATTTATATATAAAAAAAGAATATATGAATAATATTAAAAGAGAATTTTTATCCCAAAATGTGTGATCACACGAGATACAAAGAAAAATATGAAAAATTTTAAATCTTAACAAAAAAAAAAAACGATAGTCACGACTTAAGTCTAATAATGCTTATCTGTTAACAAAATACGATTCCTTGCTATCCTTGGCTTCTCCAATACTTAGGCCGGTACCAAAAAATCAAGCCTGTTCCCAGAACCAAATAGGCTTGCACCAATCACAATTAACTTAAACTCGTATTAAGTATCAGGTCAGCAATCAAAATTCAGCCTGTATCTAGAACTTAAGCCCGTAACTAGGACTTAAACCCGTAACTAGGATTTACACCTGTATCTAGGACCCTAAAATCGTAATTCGGAATTAATAATAGTTCAAACAAATTTTAATGACTCCTTGAATTAATTGCCTTACTGACTTTAATACAATTTGAATACATTAACTTAAATTTGTACGACAATGAAAGAATAAAAAATGAATTTAAATGAATAATACAACATTTAGAAGCTGACTTCTCTGAATTTACAATTAATGATCAAAACTAATGATTTAAATGTGCTTAACAAACTTAAATTTGACTTGCTAGTCACGACAAAATTATAACAATAAATTGAATCAAGATTTAACATAAAATTAATTTATAATAGTAAAAAAAAACAAAAAGGAGTCTAGTTTCACATAAATAAACCTACATAAAAGACACAAAGAAATACACATGTAAAATCAAGATCTTAAAACTAAGATTGCGACTGTATGGCGTTATTAATCTATTAAAAATTAAAATATCGTAACTCACCTATTAAGATAGGGTTTCTTTCGTTAAGCTCATGACACCTTAGCTGGTAGACGGGTAAAACAATCTCCTCGTTGCTAACTGCAATAATGGGGAATTCCAAGGTAGGAAGACAATTATGTTTACAAATTAAAATATTTATCACTTGCGAGAATTTAGCCCGTGACATACTAACAAATACCAAAAAAAAAAACAAATTGTTGGTAAAAAGATATAGTACCAACGATTTCTTTTTAATAATTTCAAAAAACAGAATTAATCCTGGAATTCTAGTTAATGTTATCAGATTAAAATTATCATTTCGATCATAGAACACCCTGTATGTGGATTGATTTCATTATAGATTTCTTGTGTGTAGGTTAAAAGACTATTACTTTGATCCGTTAACGGCTTGTCAGATAATAGTCTATTTATCTTGATGTTCTTTTTCATAACTGACTTGCAGCCTTGTTGTTTTGTTTTATGATGGTAATAGTGGTACATAAAAAATTAAATGTTAAATATTACTAACTATGTTTCGGATATGACAATTATTTTTTAAATTTTTCTTTGGTAATCACATTTGAACGTACATAAAAAATTGTTTTTCAATTTATACATAAAATTACTTCTCATCAAAAATACATTAAAGTATCTATAAAATTAGCAATATAGACGACACCAAAAAACACTTGCTCGAATTCAAACAAGTTTTTAAAAATGCAAATGAAACCTTACTCAAAAATACAACGAGGCTTACGAGAAGCCAATGGATGAATAATGATTTTCGACGAATGCAATGTAAAATCAGAAAAATCCATAAAGACTATAAGAATTATAAAAGAAGAATCCAAAATGAAATAATATTAGCAAAAAAAAATTGGCTAACTAAATGAAGCTTGGATGCAGGAAACCTTATCAATCTTTCATCTCCAAAAAAAAAAACAAAGAAATCGCAAGCATATATAACACTTAAGCGAAAAATCTCAATAAAGATGAATACAATTAAATAATATTGAATACCAAAGACTTGCTATCAACCTGGAGCAAATACAGAATTGAAAATACTGACGTTATCAGGACCAAAAGTAAAATTAAACACGTCAAAAGCTTAATGTAAAATAACATAGTTCCAGGGCCAGATGATATGGACTCAAAAGGTTCACTTAATTAGCGAAAAAAATCCAGAACTCATTGTCCGACTCTTAAACAACATCTATGACACTGGGCATATTCGAAGATTGGCTTTATTCTACCTTTAGCACAATTCCCAAGTCAAACAGCGCAAACTTATGTAAAACCTATGGTCTCATTAGTCTAATGAGTCATTTCCTTAAACTCTTTCTTCAAGTTCTACACACCAGGGTCTATAGGAGATGTCGGAAAGTAAGTATTGCTAGACAGTCTGTATTTAAGAGCGGATTTGGAACAAGAGACGTCATAATATGTATTCAGTGCAAAGCTGTCAAGATCAAATAAAGGATGTCTTTTTATGACTTATCGACTATAAAAAAGCTTTTAACAATGTTAAACACGATCTCTTCAAGTCTTCATATCATATCTTGAAGACTTGGAACTGAAAGAAATGGATATAAGAATTATAAATAATATATTATTCTTAGCCATCTATTGACAAACACGCTTTATTAAATATGACAATGATACAGTTTTCTGTAATTATTCGTTTATAGATTACGACGAAAGTCTTGTGTCTAGTCGAATTTTAGTTTGCAGTTGGAGGTAAGGATGTCACTACTATCGTGTCCTTTAAACTTTCTTTATTGAAAGATATATAAGGATTACGATTTTAGTTCAGTCTTTAGTCAGTGATTATGCTTTACAGCTCGCTGACGGATAACATATACCTTATACTGACGAGGTGCAAAAACACCGAAACCGGTCTATAAGTTATGTTGTCCCTTCTAACTGCAAACTAGAATGGTTGGGTTAAGTTATCTTGTAGATATTCCAACCCCGTTTGACTTTGAAGTATAATCCAATATCCGTTGGGGCATATAGCCCAGGAAGTAGTTGTTTCTTCTTAGTTGAACGGTCATTGCCTTTGAAATTTTCAAAAACTTGTAAAGCGTTTGAGAATGAAATATATTATTCTTAGCCATCTATTGAACCAAAATGCATTTAAACTTTGATAATAATTATCATATAAATCTAAAATTATCCATAATTAAAGTAAGTGCTATTTGAAATTTGAATGAAATATTTTCAGTTAATTTGGTGATATATTTATTATATTTTGCTTTTAAAATTAATTATTATTGATTACAAACGATCGCACATAACGATTTTATGCGATAGTTGACAACAGAAATGGAAATATTACCATGTTATATAATCAGGACAGCAGTATATATTTTGTTAATAAATCAGTATGTCCAACATTAAACACGCCATTAGCCAGAAAAGTGACGATTGCTATTAATAATTATGATCTGAACTATTTATTTCATTATTCTAATGAATTGTGAAACATATATTATTTATTGTTTAAGCGAATTTAAACAGTATTTATAGTTAATTAAATAACTATAACAGAAAAATATAGTTGGTAATAATAAGCTTATCTCATATAAAAACAAAACAATTTTAAAGTAATAATAGATAAGAATATACCTACTTAATTTTATTATAAAGATTTGCTTTTTTAATAAGTAATAACCTTAAAAAATTTAAATCTATTTTCTAATTTTTTATATACTTTTAATGTTTGTACTTTTACTATTTCTCGATTCCTTAGAGTTTAAACTTAAACTGAAGTAAACTATTACTACACTTATAATCACGTGCTTTTCGGGTGCAACTCTATGATTGACCAATCGGTGTCATTTTCTTGCGGAGTCATTACATCTGTAAGGCACGTGATAATTTCCCTTATTTCCCCAAAAATTGAGTGCCGTTGGCATAAGCAAACCTTTAAAAATCAATAAACATCAATTTGAAAAAGGTACAATGTCTTTTTTAAACAATTTTATGCATTGAAACTTCGGCAAGTGATCCAAGTGTACACAAAGTTTCTCTTTAATGAATCTACTTTTTGACTTCATTAAGAAGAGCTGATTTGTTAAAGTGTTTGATAAATCTTAATGATGTTATCACCCTTGAAACTGCTAAGTCAATCTTCAATCACATTTGGAATAAAACGAAATTGGGTTCCTTTATAATTAACGGATAGTAGGTACACACTTAAGCTTGTTATTTTTCATACAATATAAAAAATCATACCAAACTCTTTGTTATGAAAAATAATATTTTTCGGAAACAATAATGTCTAATCTAATCTAAATCTTATGCAAAAATTAATAAAAAGGTATTAAAATTATTATTCTAAAAAAAAATCTGGATGATTGAGTCCTCAAACTTTAAAAGTAACACTAGTCAACTTAATATGCATGATTTTGATTAAGTTAGATCTAATGACCGTGAACTTGGCACGCAAAAGCCTCATTTAATATATTTTTAATAAATAAACACCAAAACTATTTTATTAGATGGAAAAAGCTTGGAAGTGTATTCAAGCGTGTTAATTTATTCATTTACTCTAGTGCTTTAAGATGTCATTTTCCGTCCTTGTGTCACAAATAAACAATTAGATTATCATAACTGTTATTCTAACATTTTTCTGTATATAAACGTTCGAATTTTTCTCTTACCGCGCTATATATTCCATGAAACTTGTTTTTCTGTCGCTTTTTTTACTTTTACTACGTCCGCCAAAAAGGTCCCATAGAAATCATAATTTTAAAAGTTGGACGAATAGAAATTATTATTAAACCTGAAAAAACGCAGATCATGACAGTCATAAGAAACTGATGCACCATAGCTCCGCTCACCACAAAAAATAAACACATAATATTAGATCTATGTGGTTACATCGGAGCACCGACCATCGCTCCGCGCATAGGTTGGAGCTAAGGTCTGATACTTGGTGCCAGGGTCAAAACTCAAAACTGAGCTTAGTATTTTTTTGACCCTCGATCTCTTTTCAAATATAATCAAAAGTTTCTTTTTTTATTCTCATGTAGTCAAACAAAGACTTGGATCTTTTCTTAAATCTTTATATAGATGATGAAATTCTCCATACAACATACGTTTTTTGTTTAAAGGATGCACTTTCGTCTTTTGAGATCCTTTGTGTAGGTACCACGTTTTAGCACTTGAATTTAAAATAATATCTTCCTCGTCCGAAGAAGAGGATGTCGAAAAATCCGTGTTTATAGACGATCGTTTACGCTTTAACTGGCGCAAAAGTGCGATGCTCCAAGTCTCGATGTGACCACGGGTGCGCGTGGGTCGGAGCTAGGGTCAGAGCAAAGGTCGTGGGTATTATGCTATGGTCTAGGGTCGATGGTCCCCGTTGTGTCCATACCCTAAGAAAAACTGGTTGATTAAAGAAAGGCAGCATCTTTTTATATTTGTGGTGGTAGATAAAATGCTAAAGTCCATAAAAACTGATCAGTGATTACTAACCGCTACTTTTTTGGTCCATTTCAATACAGCATATATACTAAAAATTATGGTTTTGTATCATCTAGGATTATAAAATATAAACAAACATTTTGTAAAGAGGAGGTGTCTTAAAACTGAAGGTTGGACATATTGGATTATAGGTTGTAAACTGTTTTGTTTTTCTGTAACTTTTTGTGTTAATAATGTTATTTGCATTTATAATTGGCATTTAACGTATTTTATAAAACAATTTCATTTTCTAACAGACATTAAAATTTTATAGTTCGTTTTGACATTAAAACTTTATGTTTTCACTAATTAAAACACATGTAGCAAAAACATCTAGAAATTAATATACCTATCTTTTCCACTCTTGGAGGTCTCGCACGCAGCTTACATAAGCATTACATGGTCGCAATTATGTTAGTACGCCTCTGTTGTTTAAAAAGAGAATCCCAAGTCATTCTCTGACATTCCCAGACGTAGTGTTATGTTATCGATTCACTTATACGAAAAGTAACTTACCTACCGTCCTTTTTATTGATCTTATTCTCTTAACTTATATCAATCCCGTTTTTCTCTATCAGTCCAAAAAAAGAAGCGATTACGACAAGTCTTTGGAACCAACGTTGGTGTTATTATTATTATCGACAATCAGATATTTTTAGCGACGATAATGAAATAGTTGCTGGCGCAGATGGGATTCTTTGTTGTTGCATAAAAATTCCAATGTAGAAAAAATCTTAGAACAGAACAATATTATCTACACTCGAGTTAATATAGAATCTACTAAAATTTATTATTCTGCTATATACAACACAAATGGTTCAAATGAAGATTTTGAAGTTACACTTGATATACTGGATGATGAACTTAAAACTTTAGGCAGAACTTAAGCAAAAGTTAAATTTTGATCTAATGGTAAATACACACAACAGTGAAATATATAAAACTGTATGCAACCACAACTGATTAGACTTTTGCAATACAAGTATTCCACCAAGAAACTCAAAAACACTTATAGATTATGTGTTAACAAATTTCCCTAAGGTTGTTCAATCTTTAGGAATTATAACCAACTACCTTGTTCACCATGATTTTCGATTATTAACCGTTACGAGAAAAACGAACTCTAACATAACCCTAAGTCAGCTTACGATGAACTCATATTATGTGTGAGCATTTTTATATTACGGCAGGAGTGGGGCATTTATATATGTATGGACATTGTACATGTGCGTAATCAGGGTCGACACTAGTCGACAGATACACCTGCGACCTATAAAATCTATTGTCTCCCTTTTCTTATTGTAATACTAAGGTTTTCTCAGACCTACAGCAGTTCTTATAGTAGTATCTTTCCTAGGAAGTTTAGTGAATCCTAGGCCTTCAAGTTAGATAGATCTGCTTCTTTTATTTGGTATGATCCTAGGGATATGACCCTAGAATTACGTAAGGTAATGCATTTTGAAAATATTTGTATTGAGGTTTCGCCCTCTTCTTCACAGAATCTGCACGTTACTTCATCCTGTGCTTGGTTTAATCTCTATCCCCTTCATACCTTAGTTTTTCTAAACTGTACTATTGCTTATTCCACAAGATGGTTCTGGTCCCAAATATCTCTTTTTAGGTTCTTTTTTGCCAGCTTATTTGCTGTTTCGCTTCCTTCTACTTGCATGTGACCTAGTTTGCCTAGGCATTCTCGAGCCACCTTTAGGAATTATAATCAACTACCTTGTTCATCAGGATACTTGCTTTAAATGTGAAGCAATTGAAAAAATAATTATAACGATTTTTATACATACGCACGTTTCATTCTTGTTTTGTCTTTTGGAATTCACTTACCTATACTATCCAAACCGTTACTTCTGCCTGACTTATCCTTGCAGTATTGAATAAAAAAATAAAAAAAAAGGAAATAAACAACAGCATCCAGAATATAATAAAAAATTCCAGTTTTAAATCTTCTTTTAATTTTTATTAGTTTAACATTTTTAATTACTAAAATTCTTCGCGATGGGCTTCAAACTGAAAGATACAATCTCAGTAAATTTAACCTATACCCCGTTTATTTAATGCGAGCTACGCTACTCAAAACGGATGTTCATCTTTATTCTCAATAACTATTTTAATTGCTTGAGATAAAGCTACAAGGTAAAGTACTTTGTAACTTGTTTTTGTTATCGTTTCGTCGAGAAGAGGTTCGGTAGATCTACAGTTTATGGACTGCGTGAAAAAAAAAATTGGAAAAACGTTCTACTAAAACAAACTAATATAAGATAAATTTGTGTGGGATTATACTTTTATTATTTCTTATAAACATATATATTTAAATTGCAAAAATATATATTAGTCCAGTCAATGAGGATACTTGGCTCCAAATGCATCAATTTATTTCAAATTTTTATAATACGTAGAGAATAGTTCAAGAAAAAAGTCAACCATATACCAAAATATGCTATTATCTTGTGGGTGGCTCCCACAATTTCTCGGGATTAGAATTTTTTTTAATAAAATAATCTTAGTCTTTGGAGGACCTAATTCTAAGCAAATTTCTTTTTTTTTTCAAGTTGAATGAACCGATTTGAGCATTCGCAAAAAAAATATAATTTTAGCTACCGTATCTCGCAATATATTGCAACTAGAAGATTTCTAAAAATAATGAATCCAGATGTATAGTTATTAAGTTATTTGTAAAAAACCGTCCAAACAGGTGTCAATTTTCAATAAAAATGGCAAGTTTTTAACCAAGAATAAATAAAAAAAAGAGTGTGCGTGTAACCTTTACGCGCGATTGAAGTAAAACTTGTTGACGTACGTATCGGAAAATAAATATTTAATTACAATTCAATCATATTTATTGCCTATATACTTTACAAAAAAAATGAGATGTTATATTTATATTATTCAATATTATTCATTAGAAATAGGAATTTGAAAGTTATCATTATTTTTTTTATATATGAAATAATAGGTTTATGATAACTAAAATGTGAAACATAGATTTTAGTCTATAAATACCATTAATGTATTTGAAACCGTTTGAAAATTTCATAAATAAATTTCGGAAATTTAAACTCCTCCCATAGCTGAAATTATACAGTTACTTCCATCAGAATCTTCCGTTAGAATCTACCCCTAGTCGTGCCTAAAGAAGTTTTGCTTCAATAATAGGTAAAAAATATTAAAAATATACACACATTACGTTTAGAATGTGTGATTTTGTAGCTGTATCTACCTTATTGTAATACATCACAACACAAGAGCCTTCGATAGTTAGATAACCATTTCATTTTGTAGCATTTTATAGCATATTCCATAAAATTTAAAATCCTGAGTTAAGTTTGTTTCCTTCACGTCTACGAAGGATCTGTTATTGGTGGTCAAAGGTCAGCCATCTTGACTAGTGGTTTTATGGCCTTTATGGCTACCTAACCAAACCTAAAATAAGTATAAGAAAGTGTTAAAATATTTTGAATATTATTATTTTATGAACAAAAACGTGCAACATGCTTCTTTACTCAACGTAAAGATTCCGTATAAACAATTATTTACTATCATAATATGTATTTATGTATATAAACTTACTTAATCAAATCATAATGAATGTGGCTGTCTCGTCATTTTTTCATTTTTGTCATTTTTCTTCAAATTTTTCTGGCGCTTATAATATCCCCTTTGACGTTCACAATTTCTTTTTCTTTTTAGCTCTAAGTCTATAAAACAAAAATAGCTAGGTATAAATAATAGGTATAAATAATTAGGTATAAATAGTGTAATTACACACCAAAAATAAAATTTATGCATATAGAGTACCTACCTATTCACTCATTTTCAATCAATATTTTTTCATCACTTTCTTCATTAATAAATCCACATTGTTTATTCATATTTAATACAAACACTTTATACACAAAAAACTATTTATATAAAGCAATGTATTTCAATTGACAAGATGATCAGCTGTCAATTCATACAATTACAGATTTAATTTTATTTAATATAGGAGGCAAAATCGCATGAGCGCCGCCAGGATTATTTTCAGGGGGTGCATCTGCATCTACACACTATTATGATCTAATATATATATATAGAATGTAGAATGATTTGGACAGCAACCGCGACGCCTTTAGTTTTTATTCAAACAATAATTTAATAAAAAAATTAAAAAAATATATAATTTTCTGGTAAATTCAGGTATTTTCTTTCATAGCAGGGGGGTGCAAGCGCACCCTCTTGCACCCTGCTGCCGGCGCCCATGCAAAATCGTGTCAGTATTAGGTTTTGTTTCCGGTTTCTGTTATTAGAATGACGTCACGTCCGTTAGAATAACTTTTTTACTCCTAGTGTCGCTAAAGAAGTTTTACTTCAAAAATTGAGTTTTTAATTCAGTCTTCTGACAACTCCTGGGGATATTTAGATCAAACAAATATCTACCCTTAAGATAGAAGTATATTTTGGCAAAGGGTAGACTGTTTCTTGAGCTATTCTCTACCAAATTGATGGATTAGGACGGAATTTGGAGCCAAACATCCTCATTGACTGGACTGTATATAAATAAATCTTCCAATTTACAGCTCAATTATTGGTATTGGTGCTTCTTTGCATAAGTAACTGTTTGTGTTTGTGTTTTGAATATATTTAACTCGAACTTTATAAATAATTCTTGTAATCATTGTAAAAAGGTCTAGGAAAATATAGCAATAAATCTTGTCAAAGGTGAAGATAAGAAAGTTTCTTAGAATTTTATTTATGTAGTAATATTATTAAGAATATTTTATTATTTCTGCAAATAAACTAACAAACAACATATTGAACATATTAATGATTTATGAGTTAAAAGTGTTAACTTAATAGCCTTTGAGGTCAAGTAATTTGAACTGTATCGAATACTGTTTGTTGGCATAAAAATTAATGTATATTGATGAAAAACATAAACATGTAGGTAACAACTGATTTTATTGCAATTTACTTATATATAACATACGTACAATTTACCACAAATTAAGTTAATCAGTTTTATTTTACTTGAAACCAAAGCAAATAAGTGCGATCTGACGCCATCAACTAATTGATCCAATTAACACAGGCATCACTTTAGTTGCTGTTTAAATAGCGAGATTTCTTGTAAATGATATCATAGTCTAAAAAGAAGATGCAGCAGACACTCATCATGTGAACTATCAACTAATTAGCGTTTGAGGTCGACAAACTTTCGTAATTAATTTTTATCTTTTGTTTGTCATTTCACTGAATATTTTATTGTGTAAAAAATATGTTATAAATAATTTAATTTTGTTTTCGCAACAAAACTGTAAAACTCAAATCTATCTTGGTTTACCATATATACAATTTTGGGCACAACTTGTAAGATTTGGTATCTTCGACTTGTGACTTTTTCATAGACACATCAAAATCTGCGGATATTTAAAAACTTTATTTATAAATAAAGTGGTTTAAAATTATTATTTCTTGAAATAACTTGTATAATCCTGATACGAGAGAAGACGTAAATAAACAAAGATATCTAACTTAATCATTTTCATAAAAAAATGATGCATCTGTAGCGTCTTTCCATAGGTACTAAGGATCCAGTTATCCAGATCTTCTCAAGAAATCGCCATCCAGTACTGTTAAAGTGCTTGAAAAAGCTGATTCCGATTTTGTAATTGCTTATGATCTTAAAAAACTCTTTACTAAAGCATATACCATGCATCCTCAACAAAATTGAGATCGAGCGATTGAGCTGGCCTGAGAAAACTGAAATATTCTGCTCTTCCCAGAAATTTCTTTTTACTCTGGCTGTATGTGGAGTAGCACTAGTCAAATGTAAAAATCTGGTTATCCTTTTGTGATAACTAAAATATAAGACAAACATCTGGGATTCAATTTTATTAAAATAGAAACGTTCTGGTTCACTTCAGTCTACTACTTACTCCATGAGAGCGAGAAAAGAGTTACATGCGTACGCGGACAATTTTTCTTGATTCATTGTCTTCGCCAAGGCTAAAATAAAAAGCTCCGCTTTAAAAAACTGTTACAAGAATTCTTCCAAAATTTATTATTATTTATTCAAAATTTTACCGACTAAAAAAGATTTTGCTGAAAACCTTTTTTAGATGAAAATCGTCAGACTTATCATAAATATCATAAAACTGAATAAATTATTGTAGAAATTTGGTCTATAATATAATTATACAAGTGATGAATGTGGTCATACTAATTGACAAAAACAATGGGATGTATTTTAACAACTTGAAGCGACAATAGACCAAATATAATGGGCTATGATATAAAAGCCACAGAGCTAAAATGACCAGATTAATTACAATTTTGGAAATAAATACACACTATGGAACATTAATTTTGTTATTTTGGTGATTTGGTCAATGGTGCAAAGTTGAATGGGGATCAACGCAGCGATTGTTTAGTAAATTAAATTATATCCTGGATGCAATTCATCTCTTTAAATGTTTTTTTAGTGTTTAGAATTAAATTTTTTAACTGTTATTATTGCTACTATAAAATATACATAAATTCTTGTTTAATTTAATTTAAAAGTTTTTTATATCTATTAATTATGTAGACTTAACATCGTATGTAGATTAAATATTATCTAATTTTACGGCACACGTATTTTATTATGTAGATTTATACGTACTGAGTGTAAATGGAAAGTTCGTTTATTTTATGACCGTTAAATAATAAAATACAATAAATAATTAAGATTTTACTGGAAACGATACAAAATGAATTTTCTGTTAAAATTTTCATTATTTGAACAACAAATCATTAGTTGATTTTACTTTATATAAATATATCTATATAATTTTTAATATAGAATTGGTTAAAAAGGTTTAAAAGCGACACATATATCTTCTTCTTCTTCTTCTTCATCTTAGTTTAGGACAAAGTCCTGTTCCTTTCTACAGTTTACCCTCCTGTTTGGTCTTGGGAATGCGATGTCCAGCTTTCATACCATCGTTTTGGAGGTCTCCCGGGCGGTCTCGAAGTGTTGGGTTTTTCAGACATTGCAATTTTTGTGAGCCTCTCGTCATCCATTCTGTTGACGTGGTCTCTCCACTCCCTACGTCTTTGTCTAGACCATCTTACGATATCCTGTACTCTGCATTGTTCTCTTATTGACTCGTTCCTTTCTCGGTCCCTTAGAGTATAGCCTGCAATGGACCTCAGCGTTCTCATTTCAGTTGTTCTTAGGAGCTTTTTGGTTGTGGTTATTTCTGCTCTAGTCTCGATCGCATATGTCATCACTGGTCTTACACAGGTTTTATATATTCTCATCTTACTTTCTATGCTAATGTGTTTGTTCCTCCAGATAATGTCGCGTAAGTGTCCAGATATCATTGTTGCTTTGTTGGTCTGTGTTTTGACTTCCTTCTGGAGATTTCTGCTGCTGGTGATGTTAACTTCTAGGTATTTGAAGTTCATGACTTAACAATTTTGATAAACACAAATCAATAACATTCTTAAAATAATCTATACAACTTTGATAATAATAATAATAATAATAATAATAATAATAATAATAATAATAATAAGTGTATTTAATGTCAAATTACAAATTACAAAGTATACTAAAGATTTACAATGAAAATTACTGTTTCCAGTTACATAAACAAATGGTACATTAAATAAACAGAATAACCCATTGAAGACCCACTAGGGGTTGCGCATGGGTAATGTTTAATCAACGCAACTTAATATTGCTGTTAAGATTAATTATATAGTTAGTAAATTAATATTGTAAAAAGAAAAACTAGACTATTTAATAACAAGTAAATGAATCACACTAATAAACAATAATATACTTATGATTAATAAAATCTTAACTGTATAAACACTTAAAATGTATAAGTAAAAAAGACTATCACTAATTCTGTAAATTACATTAAACAAGAAGAGAGGAATCACGATGATTTAGTCAAACAGCTCTTGAATTATCTGCCTTTCAGTTTGAATAATATAATTTTTAAGTATTTTTTTTATGAAAGGTAAAGAGTGGATATTTTGTAAATATGCTTTATATATATCTGGAAGAAAATTGTAAATTTTACTGCACAAGTAAGTGAAAATGCGTTGGCCTATTGTTTTTTGTGGTAGAGGTGTCTCTGCCATGTGTTAGACTTTGCCACGAGTATTATAATCGTGTCTGAACATCTTTAAGAGCGTTGTACGATGCTTATAAGTATAGATTAAAATATTGTACGTATAGATTTGTCTAAGATCAAGCAAGTGGGATTCGTAAAATAGTTTATTTGTGTCGTATCTGAGCTTTTTATTGTAAATAATTTTTATTATTCTTTTTGTAAAACTTGAAGAGAGTTTAAATGATTTTTTGTGGTTCCTCCCCATACTAGTATCCCGTACTGTATGTGACTTTTAACCAAAGCGAAATATAAAATTCTTAGATAAGCAACTGGTAAAATGTTTTTAAGAAATTTTAATTTATTTAATAGATACCGTAAAGTTTTAGCGACACTTATTATATGTTTATCCCAGTGCAAGTGCGAATCAATTATTACTCCAAGGTATTTAAATTCGGTTTTTTGTTTTATTTCGAAGACTTCTGATCTGTTATTTATGCGTAGAGTATCAAATGGCGGAAGATTATTTTTGTAACTGGTAAAGGGGACATAGAAGGTTTTTTTATAATTTAGGGTAAGTTTGTTATGAGAAAACCAGTTAATAAAATTTTTCAAATCTAATTCAATTTTATTTTTTAGGGACAACCAAGAGCTGTCTGTATAAATAATCGCTGTATCGTCAGCAAAGCTGATGATTTTGCCGGTAGTCCTTTCAGAGAAAATACTATTTATATAAGTTGAGAATAAGATAGGTCCTAGTACAGTACCTTGAGGTACGCCAACTTTTATATTTTTCCATTCACTTTTAATGTTTTCTATTTTTACAGCCTGTCTTCTCTCCTTTAGGTAGCTTTCGAGCAATTTTAGCGCGGTTCCTCTAATTCCTGCCAGTTCTAAGGCATCCAGCAACTTATCATGTGGTACCGTATCGAAGGCCTTAGTAAGGTCTAAAAAGACACAGATGCACGGTTTGGTCTCGTCAACTGCTTGGTAAATCGTTTTTGCTAGGGCAGCTATTGCGTCAGTCGTGGACACTCCTTTTTAACCGACTTCAAAAAAGGAGAAGGTTATCAATTCGACCATATTTTTTTTTTTTTATTTTTTTTTATGGATGTTACCGAATATCTCCGGTATTTATAACCCGATTTTAAAAATTCTTTTTGCATTCAAAAGGGTAGAGTGTCCCATTGGTCCCATAGAAATTTGGTTAAGGTCTGGTCATCAATGTGAAAGATATTCAAGGAAATAAGGAGAAGGGTCTCAGTTTGACCATATTTTTTTTATATATGTTACCGAGTATCTACGGTATTTATAATCCAATTTGAAAAATTCTCTTTGCATTCAAAAGAGTAGAGTGTCCGTATGGTCTCATAGAATTTTGATTAGGGTCTGGTAACCAATGTAGAAGATATTTCAAGAAATACCACAAAAATCAGCAGTTCAGCGAATATCTCCGGTATTATAATCCGATTTAAAAATTCTTTTTGCATTCAAAAGAGTAGAGTGTCCCATTGGTCCCATAGAAATTTGGTTAAGGTCTGGTCATCAATGTGAAACATATTTCAGGAAATAAGGAGAAGGGTCTCAGTTTGATCTTATTCTTTTTATATATGTTACCGAATATCTCCGGCATTTATAATCCGATTTGAAAAAATCTTTTTGTATTCA
This sequence comes from Altica lythri, assembly GCA_964028335.1. Lineage (NCBI taxonomy): Eukaryota > Metazoa > Arthropoda > Insecta > Coleoptera > Chrysomelidae > Altica > Altica lythri. The sequence continues at coordinate 69,093,341 of OZ034805.1, forward strand.
AAAGAGTAGAGTGTCCGTGTGGTCCCATAGAAATTTGATTAGGGTCTGGTCACCAATGTGGAAGATATTTCAAGAAATACCACAAAAATCAACAGAATAAGCTCTGCAGTTCAGTTAATTTGTTAATAATGATGTATAACATAAAAACATAATAATTAGCCCATTACTGTCCCACTCTAAAGCCAAAGACCTCTTCTCACAAGGAGAAGGAATGAGCATTTAATCAATTCTCTTGCTTACTGCGAGTTGGTGATTTCAGACAATTTATTCCACGTTTCATCACGATGTTTTCCTTTACCGTGCGTGCTTCGTGTTTTTAGGTGTTAGACAATTTACTTATGTCTCCAAAAACTCACATTGGTACATATCGGGATTGTTGGGGATTAAACTCAGTACCTCTTGCACGGTTATTGAAAGTCTTTGAAAATAGTACATCATGAATCAAGTAGCAACTAAAAATGATAAAATAAAAACTTTTTTAAAAAAATTAAACCGCCTTCAAAAAATTTACTCTAAAAAGCCAGAAATAAAATCTTTATTTCTTAATAAAATTGGAACCAACTAGGCATCTTATTTCGATTTCCTTGAAGTCGGCTCCAATGGCAAATTACCCTCTATGTTAATCTTAGCTATTAAATCTAGATTTCGAATGTTAGTTACAAAGATATAAACCATTGGAGCCGACTTTAAGGAAATCGAAATCAGATGCCTAGTTGGTTCCAATTTTATTAAGAAATAAAGATTTTATTTCTGGCTTTTTAGAGTAAATTTTTTGAAGGCGGTTTAATTTTTTTAAAAAAGTTTTTATTTAAAGCCAAATTGATTTGGGTTTATTATATTATTTTTAGTAAAAAATGATTCTAATCTCACCTTTAGCAGTTTCTCAAAAATTTTTGCCAAGCTAGTAATTAGGGATATAGGCCTGTAGTTAGTTACTAGTTTGTCATCTCCATTTTTATAAATCGGTGTAACAATAGTATCCTTGAATCTAGTAGGGCATTCGCCTGTACTAAAAATATTATTTATCAGGTTGGTGAGTAATGGAGCAATTTCTAGTCTCACAGCCTTTATTGTTTCAGTTTGGGTATTATCTACACCTGGGGATTTTTTGTCTTTTAGTTTTGTAATTACTACATTGACTTCCTGTTCACTAACAGACGCTAAAAAGAAGGAGTTTTTGAGGCGTTTCCTCTGTGGAGCAGGGAGGGATGGCGCAGAAATCTTACTAGCTAGATCTTCACCGATACTTGTAAAAAAATTATTGAATTCGTTAACTATAGATTTGGGTTCTGTTAAAGGGCGACCTGTACAGTCTTGTATTTCTGTAATTTCCTTGCTCACATTTTTCTTATATTTGATCTACAGTTTTTCATAAATTCTTTGCATTTAATTTATTTTCATCAATTTTTTTTTATAAAAATTTATTTTCGAATTTTTTATGAGTTTGTTTGTGATTTTTCGATACTGGATGTATTCTTCTTTTTTTTTCATTATTATTTAGTTCTCTTTTATATTCAGTGTAGACTTGTTCAATACTTTGGTTGTTTGCTGCTAGTTTACATCTCTTAGGTGCCTTGTTAACTGTAAGTGATTGTGTCTTCTCAATAGATATAGCCATATTAAATTTTTCTGCAATGGTTTAGAACCTAAATAGCAATCGTTGTAGGTTGTCTTCATCTTCCGAGATGAGCACAACGTCATCAGCATAGCAGCACATATATCTTCCATTTAAATACACAAAAAATTCTATTTATATTTGTCAATTTATTCTTTGTTTAGTAGTCATTTGAAATTAACGTGCAGTGATAAAGTCCATTGTTTTGGGAGGTTTATCAGCAACAAAAATTCATATAAAACTTGTGAAAGTTTTAAAAGAATCTGCTCCTTCATTTCCAACTGTGCTTCGATGGGTTTTAGAGTTTAAATGTGGTCCGTACATCAAAGATGAACCACGTAGGAGATGTCCAAAAGTACAACAACGCCAGAAATCTATGAGCAAGTCTATGATATTGTTTGTAAATATCTCAGTTAGACTAAGCGTGAAATTGCTGATACCACAGGCATCTTAAATATACGACTACTCGACTATAAAAGGGCATTCGTTAACAATTCTACAAAAATTGAATCAAGAATAAATTGCTTAGCGAAATTTGGAGCGTTTAAACCGATTTTGTTTACAGTGGAATAAAGCTGGTTCTTTAGCTCAAAAACAGGTGAATTTAGAACGATCAGCAAAAAACTTTTTTGGGATTCAAAAGATTTTTTGTTGATTGATTACCCTGAACAAGGTAAAGCAATTAACTCTAAATATTAATGCAACTTTTTGGACCAAGTGGATATAAAAATTCGTAAAAAAGACACAGTTTACAGATAAAAACCATCATTTTAAATCAAGACAATTCACGAGTTCACAGAAGTTTGTTGACAATAGTAAAATTGAACGAATTGCTTGACCATCCGCTGTATTCACCAGATTTGGCTCTCTCCGACTATTACCTCTTTAAAATCTTGAAACAATTCCTCTGTGGAAAGTGGTTTTCGTCGAATGAAGAAGCTGTTACAGCTATGAAATAATATTTTGCAGAACTTTTGGAAAATCATTGCAGCGATGATATAAAATTACTGGAGAATCATTGGAATAAATGTATTTGAGATAAGGAAAATTATAGTGAATAAAAAAATCAATTTGATGAAAATATACACATTCTTTCATTTATGCTTTAAAAAATTTTCAACCAACTTGTGCCACAACTGCTTAAACTAGAAAGCCACACTTGTTCATCCAAGATATTTGCATACTTGTTTTATACACTTTTTTATAGTCTATATTTTGCTTTAAGTTGCTTTAATTAAACAATTAAGTTTTTAATTTAGTTTAAGGTTGCAAAAATATGTCAACTTATACGAGTACACGCCAATCCTTACCCTAAACATTGTTTTAAGGGATTAAGAAAAGGCACAGTTAACTCAAAGCAAATGAAAACAGCGTTACCAATTTAAACTTTTTTTAACACAAAAGCAGTTAAATATAAACGTGCATAAAAATATACAAATAAAAAATTAAAATAAAAACTGTTATAGGTTAAACCGATTTGCGGCTGCTTGAACAAATTAAATTTCTGTTATTTCATTCAGTGAAAGTTTTATAATTAAATTTTTAATATAATTTTCTGCAATTCTAGTCACTTTCTTTATAATAATCGACTTTTGGCTAACACTTTGTATTTTAATATAATTTTTTTTAATGAAACCTAACATTGGTTATAACTAATGATTTGTATCCACGTTCACTTAATATAAAACCAACCTTCATCCTATCATCCTATTAGCCTCCAAACTGCCTCCTGAAAAGAATAGACACTCTCATTACAGAAAAAACCTAATACCTCATTATCAATCGAAAACGTTCATAAGGTAGTCAGAACCGCAAGTGATGCACTCGAGAACAAGAAATATTGTACAACAGCCTTCATTGATGTCTCCCAAGCCTTCGATAAGATATGACATAAATATCTAATATCAAAACTTAAAAGACAACTGCCTTATCCAATCTGCATGCTTCTACAATCATACCTCACCGGCAGATCGTACCAGATAAAACAAGGGGAAGCCCTCACTACTCTACATTCCATCCTCTCCGACATACCCCCAGGAAGTGTCCTTGGACCCACACTGTTGGTCCAAGCAGATATACTAACTTTAGATGGTACAGCAATTGCAACATATGCGGATGACACTTTCCCAATGACGTGCCACGAAAATCTGATCCTAGTTTCTCAGATAGTACAAAGTCACTTAAATAGACTTGAAATATGGTTTAAATTTAAAGAGTCAAAGTTAATAGCTCCAAGTCAAATACTTGGGGATTTACGTAGACAGCCGCCCAGCTTGGCAAAAGCATATTTGGAACAAACGACTGCCACTGGGACTGGTATATAGAAAGATGTACTGGTTCATGAATCAAAAATCACACCTAAGTCTAGAAAATAAACTTCAAATGTGTACTGGAACCCATCTGGACGTATGGCATCCAAATCTGGGGAACTGCCAGTGAAACAAACCTACTTCAGATACAGCGCTTTCAATCAAAAGTTGTAAGGCATCTGTGCCAAGCTCCTTGGTACAATTCCAACAACAACATACACAGAGATCTCCAAGTCCAAACCGTTAAAAAAGAAATTATTTCTCTGTACAGTACCACTACAAGTTCACATATTGGTTACCAATCTCCTGACACCCCTACAGAACAGAAGACTAAAAAGACCAGCGACTCTTGACCTCTACACTAGAAACTACTTAATCATTCCAATTACTATTGTACTATTCAAATTAATTCAATTAAGTTTTTGGATCAATATTCCAAACCATATGTTAAAACAGTAACTTAGAATGTACAAACTTTTAAGGTTTAAATATGCATTACGTTTAAATAAACAACTTTTTTGTTGATTGTCTAATCACTACAACTCAATAGCAAACGGTATCTACATGTATCCTACTTGTTCAGAAGGAATAAAAATATTTGATAATTGTTAATAAATTTTCTCGCTATAATAGCAAACACTTCACATCAGTGTATATTTAATTTTTAATCATTGTAGATACCTCTTATAAACAGTCCTCGTGTGTATCTAGCATTCAATGCGCTAGTTTCATTCGAGAGCACTCGACTGTATACAACCTACAACTAACTGTATTTGCCTTGGTCAAGTTCAGTCAATAAACGATCGATCATCTCAGTTCAATGCACCGATATTAATTTCAATTTTGTAACTAAAGATGTGATTCAAATTACATTCAACAAGATAACATCTTAGGTAAATATAATTCAGGGTAGGTAACACTGAAATTGTTAATTTTATTACAACGTTTCTCTTAATAATGAGTCTACAATATTTAAAATTTAATTAATACCAGTTTTTTAATTATCCTTGTTCACGAAATAACATCACTGGTTTATATATCACCTATAAAGAATCCGGTAACTCCTTGATGTATACAAGCTATATACCGACGTACAAACAAGAGATTAAGTCCATAAGTACACAATGAAAAAGGGACAAATAAGGGCTGCGAGCAAGGTGAAGTCGAATTCGATAACATTTATCCGATCGATGTAATTCTAGGGTTGGTTTTTCGGAACACAGCTTCTTTGCTGCGATAAAGTCTTATTGGATTACTGGCAAATACGAGTCGTAAGTCGTAGCAAAAGACTTTGTAAAAATACAATTTTCCAAATGCTGCGCGGTGGCTTTGAGGTGTTGAAAATTTATTTGGTAAGGGATGCACCTCGGTCGTGGTTAAAAAGATTTAAAAACCATTATGTATCTACTGTTGATTTACTGACTTTTTTTTTATTTACAATGTTGTTAAGCTAAAAGGGTCGCCTACGTAACCCTAATCAAATTCAAATTTAAAAATGTTTATTTGTTAAGTTTACATATTTTCTTAAGATTAGATAAAGTATTGAAATTTTTCCCTATACCCTGCTATAGAACTTAGTGTCCTTTTCAGGGTAGTGCTACATTATAATGTTTCCTGCTTTTACTATAGGAGTTGTCCGTGGCAACTTTATCCTGTGTAAGAAAGACCATTTAGCAAGTTCTTCCTCAAACAGTCTGTTTCCAGACTGAGACAGGTCGAACTTGGGTCGAGGGAAACCACAGAAAACCTCGGCCTACTTTCTGTACAATAGTTCCTAGATTGTATTTTATTTATTATATATTATATAATTGTTAAAATTAGCGTATAGCTAGTGGGGCCTCTTCTAAGTGGTCCTGGAGCTCCTCTGGAAGTTGCTGTCCTGCTGCTTGGAGTACCCTCAGCTGAGGAAGTGGAAGTTTCCTTCGAGGTTTCCTCTGGATGACTCTGTGATCCCTGTTCCATGGGGTCCGAAGAGTATCCTGGGCCCGGGTGTTGGGGCACTGCTGGGTCCTAGTGGCATACCTCCGTTGGAGTTCCTGTAACCGAAAAGGTAAGGGTGTAGTATCCTTGCTATTGTGGTGAGTGTAAGTGAGATGTGAGGGGTACCAAGAAGGGAAGTATTGGCATTTGCGTAGTATTCTGCGCTTAGTTGCGGCCAGGCGGTTTATCTGTTGGGGGTTTAGGGTAATAAATGGAACAGCCCTATAATCGACTATAGGTCGAATATATGTTCTGTAGGTGTGGAGTAGAGTGCTTGGTTGACATCTTCCAATCCGTCCACACAACGCTCCAAGGAGAGAGGCTCGTTTCCTCATTTTTTTGAGGGTGCGTTGTACTTCGGATTCCCAGTTGAGGGTGCGCGTAAAGCGCACTCCCAAGTAGTCGATCTTGTCCATTACTACGAGTCTCTCACCCCAGAGCGCTAGGTTGACATTGTCAAAAGATGGATTTGGTTTACGGCCGTAGGAAGGGTGGCGAAAGATGATGGTTTGGGTTTTTTGGGGATTGATTGATACCCTCCATTTCCTGCACCAGTCTGTATACTGATTCAGCAAGCGTTGGGTTTGGGTGTTTAGAGCAGCCGTAGTTTTGGCGGATGTGTATAGGGCTGTGTCGTCAGCATAAAGCTGAATATTTTGGATGTTTGGGACGTCGTGAGTGTAGATAAGATAGAGAAGGGGGGCAAGTATGGAACCTTGGGGAACTCCTGCTTGTGGCGAAAAGGGGTTGGATAGAGATTGGCCTACTTTGACGCGAATTGTTCGGTCGGCAAGGTAGGAGTTGATGAGTTTTATTATTTGTGTTGGAAGTTCGATGTCATGTAACTTTCAAATAAGTTCAGCATGCCAGACTTGATCAAAAGCTTTTTGAACATCTAGAAGTATTGCAGATGCAACTTTGCCTTGGTTGAGGGCGGTTGCTGCGAATGTGTGCAGCTCATTTATGGGATTTTGTGTGGAGTGGAAGGGTCTGAACCCATGTTAAAATGGTGGGATGGTGGAGTTCAGTTCTAGGTGATCCCAGATTCTGTTTTTGAGCAGGAGCTCGAAGAGTTTGCCTAGCACGTTACTGAGCGATATGGGCCTGTAGGATTCCGTGAGAGTCTGGTCCTTTCCTGATTTGGGGATTAAGATTGTGTTTGCAGTCTTCCAGGGGCTGGGAAAATATGAAGTAAGAAGACATGCATTTAGAAGGTCTCGAATTGATGGGGCTATGGTGTCGGGAAGTTGTTTTAGAGTCCTGCGAGAAATCAAATCAGGTCCAGGGGCTGAGTTTTTTCCTTGAAGAAATCCAGTCAGGATGTCTTCAGCGGAAAAGGGGGCAAAAAGTGGGTTGTTGTGGAGTGGAAGATTGGAGCTATCCAAGATTTCTCTTGTGAACCGCTGCGAGCAAGGTAAAGTCGAATTCGATAACATTTATCCGATCGATGTAATTCTAGGGTTGGTTTTTCGGAACACAGCTTCTTTGCTGCGATAAAGTCTTATTGGATTACTGGCAAATACGGGTCGTAAGTCGTAGCAAAAGACTTTGTAAAAATACAATTTTCCAAATGCTGCGCGGTGGCTTTGAGCTGTTGAAAATTTATTTGGTAAGGGATGCACCTCGGTCGTGGTTAAAAAGATTTAAAAACCATTATGTATCTTCTGTTGATTTACTGAGTTTTTTTTTATTTACAATGTTGTTAAGCTAAAAGGGTCGCCTACGTAACCCTATCAAAGGTCTCAATTGGTTTTCCAAGTTTATTGGTAAACATTGGCGTGACTGCGGGTTAAATTCTAGATTAGCAATATGTCTCTGAAGTATAAACGAAATTAAAAAATAAATGGTTTAAGGATACGCCTGTATGTCTAAATTTTGGCAAATATGGGGTTTTCCAGCTATAGGTACGTTGCCTCTTGTTAAAAAATTAAAAATAATTTCAAACTTATTTATAAATGAAATACGAAATTTCTATTGACATAAGTATAGTTGTAGTAACTCATATCTACCAAATGTCCACATTATTCCTTGTGTATTACTTTTTAAAGAGAAACTACATACATTCAACGTTATTTTCTCGAATTGTATACAATGGTAAATTGATAAATTTTTAAATACACTGGAATTATTCATGTGTTCACAAATCTGGTGGTCCTTTAACACCCTGTCACCAAAAACCATAATAAATTCACGCCGAAAACGAAAATTCTCCGGCCAAATTGAGACGTAAAACAAGTTGGATATGTCGCTACGGTTCCGTAGTCCCGGACCACACACAACCATTCTCCTGTTCGAGGCGTTTAAATTCACTTATTTGTAAAAACACCCCGAAAAAAGTCTTAAAAGAGCCGAAAGAGTTACTCGACCGTCTCCATGTTGAAATTATAAACCGCTGGCATTTTTATTGTTTCGCGGTTTCATGTCTTCATTGATAGTGTTAATTTGAATTTCCTGTAGCAGTTCATTAAAAGCATTTTGTACTTTAAAGTTAAAAAACAATCAGATTATACTAGTTTTTCTAGTTTATTTAAATAATAATATACTAGCGGCCGCCCGCGACTTTATCCGCGTGAACTTTAGTTTTTTGCCACCCAATTTCATACAAATTTTCAACCCCTATTTTAAATCCTTAGGAGTTAAATTTAAAATAGTCATTTCTTACTACACCACTACGTAATAGAAAAAAAAATATTTTCGAATTTTCAAGACTCTACGCGTCTATCGACAGTGTCATGTCGGTCAGCAGCAGCGTGCTACTGCCTTACCGCTCCACACACCCCGCACATTAAAGCGCGAGTGGTATTAGACTATTATTATTTTAAAACTATAAAAACTTGCATGCTATATGCAATCAAAATCTCAGCCCGATCGGTTTGAAATTCAAAAAGTTTCATACAAACTTTCATCCCCTATTTTATCCCTTAGGGGTGGAATTTATTAAAATCCTTTCTGGAGCAATGACTACGTCATAGTAGCTATATGCACGCTAAATCTCAGCCCAATCGGTTTGATATTGGCAAAGTTTCATACAAACTTTCATCCCCTATTTTATCGCCTTAGGGGTAGAATTAATTAAAATCCTTTATTCGAGGATGTCTACGCCATAGTAGCTATATGCATGCAATATCTCAGCCCTATCGGTTTAAAGTTGACAAACTTTCATACAAACTTTCATCGCCTATTGGATCCCCTTAGGGATTATATTTATCAAAATCCCTTCTAAGGAATGCCTACGTCATAGTAGCTATATGCATGCAAGATCTCAGCCCGATCGGTTTAAAATTGACAAAGTTTCATAAACTTTCATCCCCTATTTTATCTCCTTGGGGGTGGAATTAATCAAAATCCTTTCTTAGGGGATGCCTACGTAATAGTAGCTATATTCATGCAAAATCTCAACCTGATCGGTTTAAAATTGACAAAGTTTCATACAAACTTTCATCTCCTATATTCTCCCTTTGGGGGTGGAATTAATCAAAATCCTTTTTTAGCGGGTGCCTACGTCATAACATCTACCTGCGTGCCAAATTTCAGACCCATCCGTCCAGCGGTTTGAGCTGTGGGTTGATAGATCATACAAACTTTCATCCCATATTTTATCCCCTTGGGGGTGGAATTAATCAAAATCCTTTCTTAGCGGATGCCTACGTCATAATATCTACCTGCATGCCCAATTTCAGCCCCATCCGTTCAGCGGTTTGGGCTCTGCGTTGATAGATCACTATGTCAGTCAGTCAATCAGTCAGTCAGTCACCTTTGAGTTTTATATATATAGATTATCAAGTTGGACTATATAACCAATTAAAAATCCATACGTGCGTTATCATCTTACAGATAAATTATAGATCTCCAATCGATACCCTGTTAGAAGATTAATTTTGGCTAGTGATATAACTTAATCGGATCAGAAATTGGCCAATAACCATTCTATCAAATCGGATCATTACCTGGCAAAAGCAATTCCTTGGGTCTAACTCCAAATATATATTGATTTAATTAAAATCCCAAACAAATAATAATAACCAAATCACAAAGGAGATCTTCAACCAATTCAAATCCTCACCTTAAGAACGATATAGTTAATATGTATGTAAAAAAGTAGAAGAGATAAAAACAAGAATTGACAATATAAAATATCATTAATGTGCTTAAAATTCCACTTCACTGTTAAGTAACTTACTTAATTATACATAATGCAGATGTTTGAGGTATCTACGTCCTGTATAAAGGTAAATATTATTAAATCCTTTACGTAGTTGTTTCAGCTGGTTTTCCCTCAATTTAAGGACAAATTGTGCGGCAAATAAGCTAAAATGAAGGCAAATCAAAACCACCTTAATATTTGCAAGGGTGCGTAATATAATATTATTTTACTGTAAAAATTGAACTACCCTAAACAAACATGTCTCACACTAAAACAGAACGCAGGTAAACCAATTAGCCGTAGGTAAACAAAGGTGGATATTTCAGGTACCGGAAAATTTCCTGACAATTTTTCAATAAATAAAAATTCCTCGAGAACAGTTTACCGACAACCAATTCCCCGACTGGTTAAATTTCCGACGATAAAGTTTACCGTTAATTTATTCACCGAAATTTTACCGTTGGTAAGTTACCTTTAAGAAAAAATTTTGTCGGTAAATTGTATGGTTGGAAAATGATCGGGTCGAGAAATTATTTGTCGATAATCTGTTCTGGAGAAATTCTTCTTCAGTGAAATTTTTTCGGGGAATATTCCTAGATATAGATATTTCAGAATTACTAAACTATATGATATTTTTGTAGGAAATGTTTTAGCTATAAGGTGTTATTCTCCTAAGGCTTTTTAGTGCCTATGTATTTTGTTTCTTTTTTTCAACCTTTCCTCTGAAGGTAATTTATATTTATACAACACATTCATACAAAGAATACTCTATATGTCATTAATATTTAATTTAACATTTTACTCTTGTATGAATCCGCAAGATCAGAAAGGTTTTGCCTGATATCTAATAGACAATATTTAAAAAATTGAGGGTATCTAAAAATAATTGAATAATTACTCACCAACAGATTATACCTATTAATTATAAATCCATCGATACGATTCTAAATGGAAATTTTGATTCATAAAATTCTTATAAATACCTAGTTAAAAACTTCTAAATCCTTTCGCTTGCTGGTTCCTACAATTAAAACTTCTACTCGAACAAATTCCTCATCAACATTTCTGTCAAAGATGGATAATGGGAAAAGATGACATCATTAATCCTACAAAGGCTCAAAATACAAGTTAGCATCTTTGCCACCCGATCCTGTAGTCATAGACGTAGATGTCATTTACTTTTCAATAAATCGCACATAATTTTTATTATGTATGTTTTTAGATCTTCACCATTTGGACAAATTTGCAAGAATACAAGGACCATTCAAAACATTCTAAAACGGACTGATATTTAGGCAGTTAATACCGTATGCTTTAAGTCTTCGACCCTAATCAGTATCAATAAGTTTCTTGTGCAACATTGATTTGTCTTAAGAACATTATGGCTCCATACTTTGATTTCAAAATAGGTTTAAATGAACAAAAACTCCAACAAGTATTTGGTAATAATAGTCCAATTTAACTCTTATATTGCGTTTGTATCCGGAACATAAGACAAAACGTAAAACATTTAATGACAAAAAACATTTTGGATGACCTTTAACTAGCGTTAGACTGTTGCTGAGCTAAAGAAGTTTAGTGTAAAAGACTCTTGTTCTACTTATGCCAGCCTGCCACAAAGTCTTGGTTTAGGATGCGCAACAGTGCAAACTATTTTGCAAAACCACATTTGGATCAGTGTACAGTTACGACACATTAATACGTTAACCAATGGCTGTAAGAAGTGTTGAAAATTGCAGTCGTTAGATGTCCAATCATGCCCATGATAATGCTTCTGCCCACACTGTTCCACAAAAAGTTGACATTTTTAAGTAGAATTACATGTTGTGGAAAATAGTGCATTAAAGTTAAAGGTCAATTCTTTTACTTAAACGATTTTTAAATTTACCCTAACCCAAAATTGATAGCGTGACTTTTGAATAAACTTGAATTAAATACTTTCAATTTTGCACTGATTTTTTCACCCGAATCGAGATTCCTTTTTAATATTTTCAGAAATTAGAGAACAGGTTCCACACTAAGGGATCTAAATACATTTAATATTCACTTGTTTCTCAACAATATATTTTTTTTCTTTTGACTAAACTCTTTTGATTATATTATGACACTCTACACTCTAACATACTTTGAGATGAAAATTTTAATGTGAATTGATTGAAATGGCATTTGGTATAGTTACGCCAATGATGAAAATAACCCTTTTTGGCGTAGGGAGTAGAGCCGCAAAGCTCTTGGACGTTTCTCCCCATTTTCCTCATAGTTGCTCGGTGGCAATCTGTTTCCGAACCAGTGCAACCAATTATACAAGTTTTAACTCCCCGATAGACCTTAAAAGTACACTATAAATTAACGAAGTGAATCCGAGTCTTGTACCATTTTATGTTTGGCTTTCTGCACACCGAGTCCTATTTTATCTCGGGATATAGTCCGGGATAACGGCCGTTTTCCTAATATAAATCATTAAAATGCAGCAGATACTGTTGTTAGGACCGAAGACAATATATTATTTACTGAAATTTCGATAATAACTAATATCAATAATATTTATTTCAGCATTGTAACAAACTGAAACGACTGAAGATAGGAAAAGGTTTTTGCTCTATAAATTAAACAATAGGAAGAGATTCATTGTAAATACTAAAACTAAATATTTAAGCGACACATTTGATACATTTTTATTGCAAATATAGGGTGACAAAATTGACATCGACAAATTTTTGAACATGTATAAGCTGTAATTTGTCGTCTGTGAATCATTGTACAAAAAAAAACTATTTTAAAACCGATATAGTAGATAGAGTTAGAGCTCCTGACACATAAAATAAACATTTATTTTTTGGCATGTATACATTATAACAACCAATAAATATATTGATGGGAGATCTACAATTTGGGACAACAAACCTACTTCCATATATTAAGTTATATGTTGTAGGACAGAGATTGAGTACCATAAAGGAATACATTGCAAGGAAAGAATTAGTGTCATTATTTAATGATCTAAAATTAATTTTAGAGGGTACCAATCCATAAAGTCAGGAGCCGGGTTCATAGACAATACAACTATCAATAGAAATATCATCATCATCATCACTGCTGTTCAATCCTAGAGGATTATGGCAATGCCGAGGCCTAACGTAATCCGATTTTCTAGGTGGATTATTCCTGTTTAGTCTATATCTTTATAGGTCTGCATGTGTTTTTGAAAAGTTGTTTATTCCTTCCAAAAGCTTGCATACCCTTCTGGATCCTGTACTGTATTCTCTCTTTGCTGCTTTTTCCTATTATTACTCCTTGATAGTTAAACTTGGTAACTTCTTCAAATTTATATTTTCTCGTTATTATTAGTCTCTTCTCCCTCCAGCATCTCCAATAGAAATATATCCCTGGTCAAACACAGAAATATATACAGCTCCAAGTATTGTCCAAGAAATAAAAGCAATCAGAATGAGATGGACAGGACATGTAAGAAGACAAAATGACGATAGACTTGTCAAATTAATGTAAGATGAAACACCAACAGGTAGGAGACCTATGGGAAGACGAAATTAGATGGAAAGATAACCTAAACGAAGATTGTAACGAATTCGCTAAATCTAATGCAAAATCGAAAGGAGTGGAGGCGTATTGTTTGGTTGGCCAAGACCCACCAAGGGTTATATACTAGTATACTAGTACAATACTGGGATGAACAATCAGACATCAGCTAAGAGTATAGGATTTCTTACGGGAATTGTAAACTGTGCATCAATGGGTTTTGGAGTTTAAACGTAGTCGTACAAGCTCGAAGATGAACCTCGTAGTGGACGTTCAAAAAGTGCAACAACACCAGAATTCATCGAGCAAGTCTGTGATGTTTATTGTCAAGTTCCAAGTTTGACTAAACGTAAAATTGCTGATAACAAAGGCCTCTCAGATGAATTAGTACTCCATATTTTTTAGCGTTATCTGGAGAGTTTATGCGTCGTTTTATAACTATGGATACGACCATCATGGTCCTAAACTGAAACAAGAACGTTTACAGTTGACTGAAGCTAGTTCGTCAGTCCCACAACAAATGAAGACAGAACGATAGAAAAAAAAAGGATACTTATAACATCAGTTTTTTGAGATGCAAAACAAGTTTTCTTGATTGATTATCTTGAAAAAGGTAAAACAATTAACTCCAAATATAACTGCAACCGTTTGGCCCTGTTGTATGTAAAAATTCATAAAAAAACACGTGGTTTACAGAAGAGAACAATCATTTTCATCAAGACAATGCACATGTACACACAAGTGTGTTTACGATGGCTAAATTGGAGGAATTAAAGTACAAATTGCTTGAACTTTCACCGTATTCACCAGATTTGGCTCTCTCCGACTATTACCTCTTAAAAAACTTGAAGCAATAACTTCGTGGAGAGCGTTCTTTAGTCGAATGAAGAATCTATTGAAGCTGTAGTACAATATTTTGCAAAGCTTCCAGAAAATCAGTACAGAAATGGTATAATATTACTGGAATAAGTGTTTTCAAGCTAAGGGAGATTATATTGAATTAAAAAAACAATTTCATTAGAAAATACTCATTCTTTTTAACTTAGTTGTGACTATGAACCATTGCTACTATTAATATAAACTACCTACATATTGTTTTAGTAATTTTCTCGTACTATTTCTACACACTCCGTCTTATTTTATCGTCTAGAAAGACAAATGTAATGTTACAACTCGGAAAATACAATTTAAATTAATACAGCAATTAGTCTCTCTCCTCTCTTATTTCGCTTCTTTTCTTTTCCGTTGGCTTTTTCGGGACAAAAACTCTAATATACTGCTGTCGGTTTATCACTGGCTCGAATATTCCGAAGAAAATTATTAGTAATCTCCTCAGTAGGTCAGACGTCGAAGAATAAAAAAATTTAAATATTGCTTATTAATTTTCTTGTTGTTAAACTTTAAAACTAGTTAATTAATATATTTAAAATTAGCGTGATTTGATTCGAGAATGGTTAAGGCAACAAAGAGCAGAATGGTTAGGGCATATTTAAAGTTCAGGACCAACTGCGTCAATATACTCAATATTTGAAAAGACACCAGCTGGAAAAATAAGACCAAGGAAGGCAAAGATCAACGGTTATACAAGAAGTAGCAAATGATCTGAAGAAGGCGGACGTACGGAAATGGAATGAAAAAAAAAAACAGGTGAAAGGAAATTGTGGAGGAAAATAACTAAAAACATTAAATGAAGAAAATGAGGACTGATTTACCTCACAACAGAGATCTAGAAAACTTAATTGCTGCGTAACCCCTGAGGGGGTATTTAGCAAGAAACGTTGTTTTGTTTGTCGAGTAAAAAAATACTTTTCATTAAAAATATATTTTTTTAAGAAAGATCTTGATTAAAATTATATTTTAATCACCTACCTATATGATGCAACTTCATCTTCATTACAAACATGTAGAATCAACTAACATAACATGTTTCTTGGGTTCTGATAAATATTAAAAAATAACTTTCATTCCTACTGATTATAACTCGATGATTATTTCTAATTATAAGTAATGTTCGATTCAAAAATATTCCTAGTAATTTAAGAACCGGTTTTGGATAACAAATCCCTGCGGGTTTTCTACATACTCTGGTGAATGACATTGATTGCTCATCTCAGACGCCTTTTTCGCTTTTTTTCACTGCATTCTGCTATACAAATTCTTCTCTATAACACGCACCAGTTTCTAACAGAGGCGTGGAAACCACAATAGTTTTAAAAGTTTCTTTGTTATTAATATAAACCACAAAATTCTCTCAAGCTACAAATTTTTAAAAACAAAGAATTTTTGAACTAAATCCAAAATTATCATTTTTTGGTCAAAAGTATTATGTTTAGTCATTTTGAGTTTAAACACCACAAAACCAGTATTTTTATGTCGTTTTGACGTATTTTGAGTTGATTTTTTGTCATTTTTGCGTTTTAGTGTCAAAGTTTTCATTTTTAGTAATTTTGAATTTAAAATTCAAAAACACCGTAAAAACCAGCTCATTTCTGCCAATTTGACGTGTTTTGACTCAATTTTTCGCATTTCTGTCATTTTTGCATTTTGATGTCAAAGTTTTTATTTTTAGTAATTTTGAGCTCAAAATGCTAAAACAGAGTAAAACCAGCACTTTTCTGTGGAATTTACGTATTCTGAGTCAGTTTTCCGCATTTTTTGTCATATTTTGCATTTGAAGGTAAAATTTTTTTGATTTTATGGTTAAAATTTTCATTTTTAGTCAGTTTAAGTGCAAAATGCAAAAAGACTACAAAACCAGCGCTTTTATGTCGATTTGACGTATTTTGAGTAGATTTTTCGCTTTTTTTTTTCATTTTTGCATTAATGTCATTTTTAGTCATTTTGAGTTCAAAATGCAAAACACCGATAAATCAGCACTTTTTTGTCGATTTTACGTATTTTGAGTCGATTTTTCGCATATTTTGTCATATTTTGCATTTTAGGGTAGAAATTTTCAATATGGCGGACCATACAAGATAGCGAAATAGTAAAGAAGATTATGATAGAACAACGATTTTTGATTTAACGAACTTGGAATAAATAATACATTTTTTTATTATCTATTTAGTTTAACTGCACCGCCACTGGTATATACTTGCACGATAATTGTAATTAAATTAATTAAAGTGGAAAATACCATTTCTGTTATGAATTGTTTTTGTTTTTAATTTTTATCCTAATTAGCGATTGAAGCGAAGTAACTGGTCAGAATAATGAAAACAACGGCTGTGGACTTGAATAGAAAATTCTGATTGTCTAGATTAAATACCTGTACACAATTTGTGGTTGATTTATATAAACATTGGTAGGGTTTTATAAGGTTAAAATGATACATAATATGTTGGATTTTTTATATGATTCTTTAAAATTAAAAATATTATTGAAAACTCATTTTATAAACTATTTGAACAAAAAAAGTGTTTTTGGTCCTCCGTCCAGAAACAATACTATTAATTACTTCAAAATGGCACTTTCCGGCCTAGGCCGGCAAAGTAGCTTTTAGAATATCTAAAGAGATGGCGCTATAAGTTTAAATTTTATATCAAAAATACATAATGAATAATACAAATTTTAATTAAATTTATTTAAAAACAGCGTATAATATACTAAACTTACCTATAACCTTTTCTAAAGGTATGCAGGATTCTAATTTACATTTAATTTCTCTCACAACTTGTATTATAAAATTTAACATTTATGTCAATTTACAACTACTTATCATTCGATTATGAAAATAGTTCATTGTCTCTGCTATTTTGATATAAAATTATTAGATATTAATGTTAATATTTTCAATATAACAATTTTTACTGTGCTGATTATTAGCACAATATTTGTATGTATAAAAATTAAGGATCTTGAAATCGATTATTAGAAAATCATTCCCTATTACTAATTCTTTTAATCGTGCAATAGATGTCAATAAACATCTAATCTTGTATGTCACAAAGTAAAAAGTTTTTGAACTTGTTGTGTTTGCAACATATGTTAATTAAAACACTAATAACTGCTGCGCACGTATATTAAGTATCAAACAAGTTATTACACAACTATAACATTAACATCCAATGTGGCGCTTATATCTACCCGAAGATCACGTCATACCAGCTGACAGTCTGTCGGCTGTCTTCTAGTCACTGGTCTTACTTTAGGTAGCACAAGCGGTCAACTCTTAAACATAACAGAACTTTTGAAAATATTAAAAATTAGTCGGACCAAAAAATAGTGTGTGTTACACGTCCGGAAAATGTTTTGCAAGTGCTCGTATTGTTTCGCCTCGGTGCTACGCACCTCGGCTACAAAACTTTACTCGCTCTTGCAAAATGTCATTTTCCGTCCTTGTGTCACAAATAACTATTTTTTTAAACCGGCCAGAAATTAGTACTTTCCGGTTTATTTTTAGGTCAGAAAATCTCATTTTGTCGGACAAGGCCAGAAAATAAAAATGAGTCCGGTAAAAGCTTTTAACGGACTATCACAATAATTTTCTGGCTCGGTCCGACAAAATGTGATTTTCTGACCCAAAAATAAACTGGAAATTACTAAATTCTGGCCGGTTTAAAAAAATATATTGTACGTAATACATCACAAAAGTGCTTTTACTGGACTAGCAGGCTTGCAGGATTCGCCTGCGGCTCGCCCTGCAATTGCTTACTAGTCCAGTAAAAGACCACTTTTGGGACTTGTTACGTAAACTACTATTCCTTAACTCTAAAGAAAAGGGTAAATTCATGATATAATACGAGGGTTGCCTTTTTGAATTAAAATTTTTGTTTACCCACTTAAAAAACCTGATTAAAAAAGTTTAATTTAAAAATAAACAATTAATATTTTTAGTTTGATTATAAATCATCAGAATAAAAAAAAATCTAAAATGTTGGGAATCTTAAGATTTTCTTGAATACATGTTTTGTATTCAAATTACAGTTCGTACACTGATGTGTTTTGATTTATTTCTATTCTTTCAGGAAATCTGAAACTGATTTTAAAAAATATATATTTAAATTTCATATTTATCTTAATTAGGCATTATAGCAACATCTATTAATCATGTTTTTATTTTACATTTAAATATTCATCTTAAACTCCCAATTTGTGACATTTTATTGCTTCTCATTTAAAATAAAATTATTAACAGCATAATAATAAAATTTTTCTTTTCTTAAAAAATTCATCATGTCAAGTAAACATTCTCATAAATCAGTTAATAACACATGATATCAAATAACAAGATATATCTTCGTTAGAACAATTAATATGCAACTATAAACAATCCAATAAATCCTTGAAATGGTATAAACTACAAACAATCCGACGTCACCCACAATTAAAAAACAACAATGAAAACAATGTTTTTATCACTCTCTGATAATTAAATCATTTAAATATTATCATCGAACTCTACAAAGTTAAATTTCTTAACAAGCATATAGAATCATATAAAGCTTTTGTGATAAATGATTAATTATATTTAATTGTTTATTTACATTAATTATCCTTATTCATAAATATATAAAAATTAAATTTTTAAGCTTTTTTTACCTATAAGAATAATATTTGTTTTACTGCCACAATAGAATCCTATCATTGTTAACTTATTTTTAAGCATGAAATCGATGGTACTCCCTCCCACATTCTGTATTAGAATAGAATCGTATACGCTGCGGAAATTTCATAGTAGATTTTAAAATAGGTATCTTAAATACAATTAAATAAATCAACTGTCAATAAAACAGTATGGTAAAGATGCTATTGGTATTTTATTGCCAAATGAATGAAAAAAGTTAGAGTTACAATAAAAAATTGAAAAACAGATTCACACCCTGCAGGAGGCATATATGAAGCGTGATTTTAGTAGGATCTTCAGTCAGCGATTGTGCTTTAAGCTCGCTGACGGATAACATATACCTTGTACTGACGAGGCCCAATAGGCAGAAACCGGTCTACAAGTTATATTGTCCCTTCTAACTGCAAACCAGAATGGTTGGTTTAAATTATCTATTAGATATGCCAACCCCGTTTGACTTTGAAGTGTAATCCAATATCCGTCGGGGCATATTGCTCGGGAAGTAGTTGTTTCTTCTTAGTTGACCGGTCATTGTCTTTGAAAATGTTTTTCAAAGCTTGTAAAGCGTTAGAATAATATTATTATTCTTTCTTTAATATCTATTGATAACACGCTTTATTAAATACGACAATGTTACAGTTTTCTGCAATTATACTTTAAATAAAAATAGATTCATAAACTCATCACCGCAATCTATAAAACAAACTGTTTCACTGTGTGATTAAAAGCTGTAATCTTTTAAGTACAGGAATGGTACTGTAGATAAATAAGAAAAAAAATATGTTTAGATCTAAAATTGTTATGAGTTTGTCGTCTATTTATCTATACCAATATGTAAAATTTGAATGGAAAGATTCACATGCATTTATGGTCCTGAGTTCAGCCCATAAACAAGACGAAACTACGACATCATTGGAAATATAATAATTGATTACCAAATAGTTAGCAAACAGTTGTAGACCTCCGTTTTCGGGTTGTATTTCCCAAAAATCAAAAGAACAACAATCTTCTACTTTTGATGGATTCAAGAATGGTAAATCAAATGTATATCGTAGTCATTTTCGAATTTCACTGTTTCTGTTCCTGTAATCAGGAACGCGGCACAGATTTTGAATATTGCGGAACAATGCTCGCGCCAAATGAAACCTGCAGCCTATTATTTTGAAACTTGGGAGCAATTTTCTTAGGATATTGTAAATGGGTATTTCAAAATCTGCCACAATAATTTATAGGTTTAGATTTTATCCGAAACTTAAGCAATTAATTTGTAAAAGTTTAAATAGATTTTTCTAAAAACAATCCTTTTTTTGTGGCAAACAAAAGGCAAATAGAATATAATATCCATTTTTAGCGTGAACACCTGCAAGAAATGATCTGGACAATAGCTGAATGTGCCTTTCCTTTGACATATAATTAGCTTTCTTTGCAAAGAATGGTAACATTTATTCGACACGAAAATACGATATTTTCTTCAATATCGTCGGTAATAAAAACAAAATTTTCATCTTTCATTGTCTTAATAGTCATTGTTTTTATAGAAGCAATAGCGTATGTTCCATTTTTTGGTAAAACCGGTAGAGTTTTTCTTCTGTTCTTATAAATAGTGATTATTAAAGTACTTAACTGGAGTGGATTTTCTCTTAAAATAGAATGTATTACCTTAGAAGGCTTCTCACAAATAATTCCATCGGTTGCTTTTTGTTTATTAGCCCTTGGCGAAGGTTTCTGTGGTTTCCTTCGACTTGCCAAATGGAAGGCTCCACGACGGAGAAGACACGCCACAGCGTCAATCTCCCAACCCCACATTGCACCACGTGGGTTACACCTACACATACACCAAAGGAAAAAGACTGTTTAGGTACGTTCAAGCGCCATGGATGGCAAGAAGACACAAGAGCTACAGTTAAAGTAATCCAACCTGCTGCAAATAGAGAAGTTTGTGAGAGCGGGGCAGACGACAGATACTAACACCATCCAAACACTCCCATCCACTCCCTAAAAAGGACATAAGCAGGGTCCTCTTACCTACCATACTCCTATAAAATTATCCCATTTACCTACCAATCTCTATATTCTTCACCTTCATCACCTTACGTTTAACACCAGCACCCACTATATGCTTATTTAGTTTTTGCAATTTTTTTCATGGGTATGTTCTAGTTCACTGAGCATAACCAAGTTTACGGCATATACAGTATAAATTTTATCTTTACAAGTGCGAATCGCACATCTCCAACACACATGAACGTGTTCCATGTTCACTAAAACTTTTAGAGCATTTCCTTGCATGTAGTTATTACAAAATGAAAGTTAAAATAATTTTAAATTTGCTTTAAACTCAAGTTTTTTTCCCAGAAATTTTAATCCTCTACTCGGGGACCAGTTGAGTGGTGTCATTAAAGTAGAAATTAAGGGAAAGATTATTATCTTCTAGTACCTGCTCAAGGACGAATTAAGGGCCATCTTCGATAGAATATTGAAAACTAATTCTTGAATTTACCATTTTTATTTATTTAATATCTTATATTTTACAATTATTATTATGTAATTTTAGTAAACGATTATTTGAGATATCTCTTATGGGATTCTTAAAAGTATACAAACAAGAATGACATTTAGGAGAAATTGAAAGAATATCGCAACCAACAGGACTCGAACCTGTTACCTTTGCTTCTTCGCGGGACCGCTTTAACAACTAAGTTATGAATGCTTAGTAATTATTTCGCTTTATGATCGTTTCTTATTCACTTATGAATTGTGTATGTTAAAATTTTCGGGGTTCATACATCTCAGGGATTCTCTCATTCTCCTTCATAAATATTTTTCATTAATTCATTTAAGTTGCGATTACAACCAACAAGTAGTACGTAACAAGAGTGTAAATATAAACTAGTTTGCTATACTCAACGAAATAATCTTGATCAGTGTGCGCTTTCTCTATAATAATAACACCTGCCTACTTTTTAATTAGCATCCTTATTTCTCCTTAACGCATTCCAAATATCTCGTAACAGCTTATTAAATGGTAATATAGACAATTTCTTTTAATTGACAGTCGTTGAACACGCAACATATATATACACATACATAGAAAAATTCTATAACAGGAAATATCTCTATTATAATACAAAAAAACTATAAATTAAATCATTGTTTTAGGTTACAGCCCATTCACTGTAACTATATACGACGTTTTAGGAATCTTGATGAGAATCTCTTTTGGCGTGTATTTTCGAATTTATCTCGGACATAGGCGTCCTAAAATGTAGCTATTAGTAAAAATAATTAGCATAATATTGTTTAAAAGACAGTGTTAAAGTATTCAGTTTATAATATCTTTAATTTATTTACTTTTTTTTCCCCATGATACACCACCAATTTTCATTGAATATTATTTTTCGATTTTTATTGCTGGTTCTAGAATTCCATATACATAATTAATGATATTTTGCATTTTCATATCTCCTGTTACGTTTTTCTAATAAATATATATT
Organism: Altica lythri; assembly: GCA_964028335.1. Taxonomy (NCBI): domain Eukaryota; kingdom Metazoa; phylum Arthropoda; class Insecta; order Coleoptera; family Chrysomelidae; genus Altica; species Altica lythri. Next base: position 69,115,986 of record OZ034805.1, read on the forward strand.
ATCTTATTCCACAAGTAATTTTTTATTTTATTTATTTTAATTTGCATCCGTCTTCTTAGATCATTTTTCCAGGTTGCGTCTTTTTGGAACCAGATTCGCATTTATGTCCGGTTTCTTTCGGATAAATCATTATTTCCTCGTTTTGCTTCCTGTTCCACTTTTTTTTTGTTGTGCATATGTGAAAAATGCTATTGTAGCATTATGATGGGTTTAACAAATTATTCAATGAAGTAACAAATCCAACAACTGAACTTTAACTATCACTGGTTCTTGGCACTTCAAGCTGTTAATATTCTCACCGACAAGAAAAATGGACTCTTTGAAATTTAGACCAAATTTAAAGTTTGATAACTTTTTTTCTTTTTGAGCGATTTTAATGATATTTTAACACGTTGTAGCTTAATTATTCGCCTTTATAATTCACTATTTAAGTAAAAAGAAGTCCTCTTAGATCATTTTATACGAGAAAAAACAAAAAGTGTTTTTTGGCTCAAGTTTTGAAATACTTTGTAGAGTCATTCAACAGGGATCGAGATTTAAAAAGTATGTTATTGTAAAGATTCTAGAAGAATTGCGACGAACACTTTTGGAGCAAAAGCCAGATGTTCCTTAGGAGAATATAAGCCAATTTTGTCCAGCAAGATGGATCGCGATGCAACTATTTGCATTATTCGATTCAAGAGAGTATCAGGAAATTTTGTGAACTAAATTGATTTTTAAACGAAGAAAATTGCATTTGTTCATCAGAAAAATGCATTTTTAAAGTGCATCTCAAAGAAATGGAAAGTAAAAATTTGAAACTCGAGATATATTAACGAAAATGTTTATACTTGGGGGTTTTGGGGATCGCTGAACACAAATTTCATAACGTCTTTGAGGTATCTGGTGGCTAGAGTAAAACTCGTCACTTGGAGTTTTAAGATATATTCATTCAAAATTAGACGATAATCATGGTTGTGTCGGGGGGCGCTGAGTACAAATTTCATGATGGCGATGGTCTCCGAGGATTCTGCGGTAGTGTGGGTTTTGCGAACGTGGGATTTGCGAACCTTGGTATATGCGAACAACTACCTGACCTACGGCGGTCACTTTATCGCTACCGTGGGATTTGCGAACAACCCTTTGCAGGTATGTTTGGTATTTATTGTGGTTATTATTATTTAACGTATTTTTTTATATTAAATATTTTATTCCTTATTGTAACAAAAAAATCTTTTAATACCAATAATCTGGAAAGGTCAGTCTGATTTATTTGTAAATTTTTAAAATACCGAAAATAAAATAAACATCTTGAAAGATAACATGTAATTTATTAATTTAAATAGAAACAAATAAAACAAAAAAAATACTCAAACTTAAGAATCACAGACAACTCACAATATTTCCATGTTGTTCTAGATTATTTAGAGCTAAATTAATTTTCTCGTACAAGTTTTTGTAAATTTTTTTCCTCTTGTTTTAATGAACTTCACATTAAAATTGTTTAAGAAAAAACGATGAATGGATTGCTTTTTCCCTCAATTTCCCTATCAAAAAAAAAATATTTGGAGTATTTCTTCCAATAAAGTAATTTAAACGCCGATTCCAGTCTTCAACTGATGACCACCAAATATAATCGATGGTTTACCCTTTGTAGTGGTGATAAATTCAATTTCTGCCATATTATTTTGATAACTCAATATCAAAAATGATCGTTGCATTTTTAGTTTTCTTATATTTATATTATTGCTAATAGTCTATTTTCAAAACAGCTACTGGATAAAACGATTTACTTAACATGGTTAACTTAGTTAACTTAGATAGGAAATCTATTGTTAAATCCTAATAAAACCTTTTGTTTAAGTGTCCAGGGTGTCCTATTAGAGATTTATTTTTAAATGTCTTAGGTTATTCAAAAGGATAATAGATAATTTCTAAGGTATATCCACTTTGTATTTTAATCCTTTAACAAAGTTAGAAAAATATTAAGAAAGGGTATATAAGATAACAATCAAACTCAACCTGCTATCATCTTTGGGACTTTAATATTTTGAAATATCAAATAATAATTCAATAATATCAAATAATAATATTATTACAGTTTAAAAATGATAATATTATAGTAAAGCAAATTCATTGGTTGCTAATCTTTAGGATGTTCGCAAGTCCCACCGATGGTCAGCGCTTAGATTAAGGCCAGGTATTCGTGTTCGCAAATCCCACGAAAAAGGTTCAGTTCGCAAATCCCACGTTCGCAAGTCCCACGGAGCCAGGATTCTGCTACCCAGAGTGGAGCTCGTGGTCTGGATTTTTTTGATATAATCATTCAAAATCAGTCGATAATCATTAGTCAGTGATTTTGAGAGGCGCTGAGCACCAATTTCTTGATGGAGATGGTCTCCAAGGTCCAGGGTGAAACTCGTCGCCTGGAAACCAGGTACCTCGGAGAACATCGCCTTCTTGAACTTCGTGTTCAGCGCATTCCATAATCCCCGAGTATAAAAATGAAACTCATTTTCGTAGATATTTTTCGAGTTAAAATTTTTGTATTTCCCATCTCTTTGAGATATACTTTAAAATTGAAATTTTCTTTTGCACAAAATGCAATTTTTAGATCAATTTCCTAAAACTCTCCCGAATCAAATGCAAAAGTTTCATGACTATACATCTTGCTCCACAAAATTGCTAGGTATTGGGCTTTTTAGTGCATCGTTGCCTCGCCTATATCTAAATTATATTAGTAGATTATTAATATTTGTTTAGTACACTTTTTTACCTTTGGCAACTCATTTTTAGTCTCTTAACTTATTTTTTAATTTAAATTAAATTGTATTTTTTATATTTTTTTTTGGCCACTTACTTAATAAATTAGTTAAATAAAAAAATTGAATTATACGATAAGTGTTTTTTCGAAAAGATTCATTCATTTAACACTGTTATAAAAACTACAATAAATCATAAAAGTGTAGTTCGTACAACCCAATTTGTGGTTGAGAAAAAATCCATTACCAAATTAAACTTTATTTTGGTATAAATTCGTTACTTCTTCATTCTTGCTTGATTAATGAATCTGTACACCGCAAGTTTATATATATAAATAGATTAATCTTCAGAAAATTTTATTAAGACTTTAATTTTGTATAGGTAGAAAATTTTTATTTTTATGTCAGAATAAACCATTTTAATACTGAATAAATATACACAAAAAATAAAAGTTCTATTATAAAATTATAATTCCACATTATAGTTATTGCTTTTAAGACCTAGACAACCTTTAGAGGTTATCGTTTAAAATAAAATAACTCTTATTTTAAGATAAAATCGATGCAAGAATGTAAATCAAAACCAAGATTAAAATAACGGGTAAATCCATAAACAACTTTAAAGAAGTTGTAGGAATACGACCCATTAAAAAAATCCTATCGCTATAAACTACTACATATAATATTTTCTAATTAACCAAATCGTAATGTGTCACAAGGTCCCTCAAGATACAGCCGTCAACATACATATGTAAATAACTATCGTTATCTAAAACACAAACCGCCTTTTCGGTAGTCTCCTAATTGGAAACGAGTTTTTCCATCTAGGGCGTCAGAAATGGAACGACAGTCCCTTTTTCGTTACAAAAAGGGTATCGTATATCTTGTTTTTTTTGTTTGGTTCGGTTTTTTGGTGATTAGATCCGACACATTCTTTTTATCGAAAACAGAGGCATATGGAGTGCACCTAATTTAAACAAATTAATCTGTATCCTCAGTTAATGTGATACTTAAAAATTGCGAGAATAGTCCCTGGGAAACTGGCATATATATTATAAACACATATTATAGTTTTCAGTTTTTTATTTATTTATTTATTTATTGCATACTTTACAAACACCAATGCTAGGTAATTACAAGTAAAGTGTAAAACAAGGAGCTTAAAATTTTTTTAACTAGCCTAATAACAAAGAGTAAAAAAAAAACGACGGGTTGCACTCCGGGAGTGCCAGCAGAAGTGAAAACTTGATTATTAACGTTGTGCATGTTTGATATTTTGGAATGGTTAGGGAATAATTTTGCACGAATTGCTTTATCAGTGTAAAATTACTATCAATAAAGTACTCACTCATTTTCTTTCGCTATTTTTTCGTCACTTTTATCATTAATTTGTTTAATATCCATATTTTAAACACTTAAAGAAAACTAAACACAGGCGTTTGAATTTTGAATTATTAGCTGTCACCTGTCACTATTTATAGGTGCGCGTGGCATAGGGATATTCACACATCGATACATCGAATTTATTCGATGTTTTCCATACGATATGTCGGATTAATTCGATGTTTTGAGTTTTGACAAATATTTATTGTATCCGATATATCGCTATTTTTATTCATAGTAACATCGACTATTCGCTTTTTTGTCGAATCTATTTAAAACCTATATAATTTTTTTATTTATAAATAAGTTTATTAAGACTAAGGCGCTATAAACATAGGTATTATCGAAAGCCATGTTTTGACCAATGTCAACTACAAAACCAGAGATAATAATAGAACAGATGTGTTGATGCATAATATAAAGTTGGCAACAAGTTCCGACATCAGTGCACCATGTTTAAAACTATTCACTATACTTCTACACACTTTTTATGCTTAAAGTACCTTAAAAAATTATATTAAAATAACACTACTAGTACTTACTTAGGCACTATACGGTTATAACTACTTTTCCGCTTTTCGCGCTACCAGCTGGTTTAGTTCCTATTTTCACCACTACAAAATATGATTGCACGTCTCTTTAATTTGTTTATATGTCATCTTACGTTTTTTCAATCAGGGTCACGTGTCCTGACGCGAATTTAAGATTTTTTACCCATTACAGAAAAAATGCTCAACGCGGCTAAAGAAGTTTTCACTTCAAAAAGGTGAGAGGTATCAAGGAACACCCGGATGGAACGAAGTTCCTTTCGATTAATTAGAGAAGGAATTGTAATTTGTAAACACAATAGATTGTTTATACATACATAAGCCTTTATTATTGTCTGTATAAAATCTCCACTTACCTAACTCCATCAGCAATATCCAAAATGTGTGGGAAGCCACAAATGTCAGGATATTTTATTGTTATTATTTTCTATTATTTTATTAATTATTATCTACAAAAACCTGTATAAACTTAAAATTAAAAAAATACTAAAGGAAACCCACAAACAAAAAAGCCAAAACATACAGTAATATATTGTCCTGTTTGTTTATAACATCTTTAAATATATATTATTTTATTTATAACATCGAAATATGTATATACTTGATAAGACTAATCCACTCCTTCCTTTCCACATCATTTCTGGAAAAAGTAAAAAAATTGCAGTTTTTCTGCTCGCTATAATGTTTGCAATTGGGGACGAAACACATCACCATTTTTACTGCAACAGAATACTATTTAATAGTTAAAGAATACATAATTAATTACAAGATTACCATAATAAAATTTATAAACTTGTAAACAAAACATAACCTCAATTCCACCAAAATGCATATAAAATTTGAACACTTACACTAACTTTCAATGTTTATTTACTATCACAAATTGGATACAATAGGTCGTATGAAAAGTGTCCGGAAAACGCTACGATTTTTGATTAGAAACCACTACAAGTAATAGAAAAATCTTTTATGGCTTTTTCAATGCAAATATGTTTTGTTTGGAAAGATTTTTAAGCTTCTCCCATAGCTGACGTCACACTTTTGTATCCATTGTAATATATCTATCTATGAGAGAGAGGGAGAGAGAGTTATTTATTTTTTGGTCTGTGAGAGAGAGAAACATGCGTGTGTCGTGTCGTCGTGTCGTAAAAACTTTTGGTATGAATTTTTTTTGGCTAGCTCCTAGTGTCAGTCGTAATTGTTCGTAACGCCCGAAAGGGAACTTCGTTCCAATAAAAATAAGAACAACATAAAGGAAAATATATACACATATATACATACATACACATATATACCTACACACTTACATAAACACACAAACCTAACCCTAGAAGGTAACAACAGTACTAAGTACAGCCTTTAAGTGTTTTATATTAATACTAGCGGCCGCCCGCGACTTTATCCGCGTGAACTTTAGTTTTTTGCCACCCAATTTCATACAAATTTTCAACCCCTATTTTAAATCCTTAGGAGTTAAATTTAAAATAGTCATTTCTTACTACACCACTACGTAATAGAAAAAAAAATATTTTCGAATTTTCAAGACTCTACGCGTCTATCGACAGTGTCATGTCGGTCAGCAGCAGCGTGCTACTGCCTTACCGCTCCACACACCCCGCACATTAAAGCGCGAGTGGTATTAGACTATTATTATTTTAAAACTATAAAAACTTGCATGCTATATGCAATCAAAATCTCAGCCCGATCGGTTTGAAATTCAAAAGGTTTCATACAAACTTTCATCCCCTATTTTATCCCTTAGGGGTGAAATTTATTAAAATCCTTTCTGGAGCAATGACTACGTCATAGTAGCTATATGCACGCTAAATCTCAGCCCAATCGGTTTGATATTGGCAAAGTTTCATACAAACTTTCATCCCCTATTTTATCGCCTTAGGGGTAGAATTAATTAAAATCCTTTATTCGAGGATGTCTACGCCATAGTAGCTATATGCATGCAATATCTCAGCCCTATCGGTTTAAAATTGACAAACTTTCATACAAACTTTCATCACCTATTGGATCCCCTTAGGGATTATATTTATCAAAATCCCTTCTAAGGAATGCCTACGTCATAGTAGCTATATGCATGCAAGATCTCAGCCCGATCGGTTTAAAATTGACAAAGTTTCATAAACTTTCATCCCCTATTTTATCTCCTTGGGGGTGAAATTAATCAAAATCCTTTCTTAGGGGATGCCTACGTAATAGTAGCTATATTCATGCAAAATCTCAACCTGATCGGTTTAAAATTGACAAAGTTTCATACAAACTTTCATCTCCTATATTCTCCCTTTGGGGGTGGAATTAATCAAAATTCTTTTTTAGCGGGTGCCTACGTCATAACATCTACCTGCGTGCCAAATTTCAGACCCATCCGTCCAGCGGTTTGAGCTGTGGGTTGATAGATCATACAAACTTTCATCCCATATTTTATCCCCTTGGGGGTGGAATTAATCAAAATCCTTTCTTAGCGGATGCCTACGTCATAATATCTACCTGCATGCCCAATTTCAGCCCCATCCGTTCAGCGGTTTGGGCTCTGCGTTGATAGATCACTATGTCAGTCAGTCAATCAGTCAGTCAGTCACCTTTGAGTTTTATATATATAGATTAAATATGTCTGTTTGGACCTCAGTAAAAACCTCATTGGCAACAGTCATCATTCTGTTGATGGGACTTATACTACAGGGATCAACATGAAATATTTTTTGTTTGGTTAAGTTCCTTAAATTAACCTTCGGTACATTAAAATTAATATAATTTATAAGGGCTATCTTTGTACTTAATACTATTTATAATATAAAATAAATAAATCACAGTTTGCTGTTTTCTTCTTTGTAAGAGAGATTTAAAATTAAAGGTTTCAAGCATGGAGTTGTACGAGATCTTGTATGGGTATGTATTGTTTTTAACGACATAAAGGTATCTAAGGAATCTTTTTTGTATCCTTTCAATAGTCTCGTCACATTAGGACAGAAAATAAGAGTAAAGTTGAACACATAATTGAAAACAAAAATTCTCTTTGTTCCGGTACGTGCAGAACATGTTCCTCGAGGTCAAAGGTCAAAAAATGGGATTTTTGCGATTTTCTTTAAAACGGAAAGTTTTATCGAAAAATTAATTTTGACCAATACTACAAATTATCTATAAAAAAGGTTTTGTAATAAGGTACACTAGACTAATTTTATATTATTCTTTATTGTAGCAAAACTCAAATACAAGTAAAGATTATACATTAAAAGTCTCTGCACCTATTGGATCTATTTTAACAGAAAGTCAAAACAATAATGAATCTCCGCTTCGGTGGTGGCTTTTTATAGCCGGAGGCACTCTTACCACGTAGGTAGGGGTAGCTTCGATGAGTCAGGGTTGGAGTAAGGGGTCGAACGGTTACAGTTTTTATTTTTTGTTTTCTAAAAGCCACCGGTTCTGGAAAATAATGCTTCAAATAGTTGTAAGCGTCATTGTATGCACACAAATATTTTTTTTTCTACTTTTTAATTTCCATCGATTTTATAAATTCCAACTTCTGTGAATATCTGTTATTATGCAATAGTATCCAATAAAAAAAATCACAACAGACCTGTGGAATAGGCTTACTGGGGGAAACCACGTTAAAAACGAGCCGCGAGGTGGCGTGGAAACGTTTTTGTCATAGGTAATTTTGCGAAAATCTTTGAGTAAAATTGTTTCCAGAACTGTGGAAAACTTTAAAATGTTGTTTTTAATTATGTTTTCAACAATATATAATCTTTCAGTTCGATAGGAATTAATGTAACTTCGAATGTCTAGATTGACCGGGCTATCAGTTTGCTTTATTCGAATTGGTTTTGAAGTAGACTGAAAAAAACAATAAACTGAAAAAAATTCGTCGCTGATTAAACACTCGGCATCAACCATAAACAAGATTAAAAAAACGAAAATGGAAGTTTGCCATAAAAAAATGGAACTTATCCAATATTTAACGTTTTCCTTGTATTTTGTCTTTTTTTATCTATTAATTAGTTTACTATCTGCGTTCAGTTTGTATTTTATGCTTTTTTCATAGATATTTACTATGATTATATTCACAGTAGATGTATATATTTATTCCATAAAAATTAAAAATTTCTAACTTTTGAAGTTATCCAATATTTTGCGAGTACACAAACTTGTTCTATCAGTGCTTTGTGCTTTAGTTATCAGGCTTTGTTTTTGTAATATTTTTATCGTTTTTTATTAACAAACTTAGATATTTAAATAAAGCTATTTTTAGTTTAATAGCGTACTGTTCAAATAAATGTGAAGGTATAAAATTCTGAATATCATAATTTATTTTTTATAGACGAACAAAATAGAATAACCAGTATAACAAACATTGTTTTAATATAAAATATATCCTCTCTTTGCTTTAATAATAAGTTCTTGAAGAAGTTTCGGCATCGAGTCAACAAGTTTTTTACAGATTTTTGTGATTTATGGATACCGAAACCATACCTCTATCAGTTTTTCTTTTTTTTTGTCCAATCTAGCTTTCACAATAGCTCACAGATTTTCAATTGGATTGCGATCAGGTGAGTTTCCTGGCCACTTAAGGCAAGGTAGATTCTTATCTTGAAAACGTGGCAAGAAGCCGAATCCAGTTGAAAAATTGGTTGATAAGGAGCATCCTTTTTTCTTAGCTCTACTTCTATCTCCTTTTCAACAGGTATTTGTATTATATATGCCTTTGATTAGCACGAAGGAACCGATAAGAAAAACAGCCATAAAATATCTTCTTCAAAGGAATTTCAACTTTTTGATCAATATGAGCTGACGTTAGTTTTTCATTGGCACTTTTTTGACGAAACAAGACCGTTGTCCCTGTACCAAAAAGTGGCTATCATCTAAAAACAACACTTTCCTCCAATCTTTAGCATTCCAGCGATTATATTTTTTCACCCAATCATACAATTTTTTTATCATTCTAGCAGTCAATAGGTTTTCTTCTACCTTCCAAAACACGTTTTCACACAATAGAGTCATAGATAATAACTCTAGCGCATGCTAAATCTTTCTGAAGAAGACCTTGACTTGTTTTTCCAGAATTTAATGTACTCTTCCTTACAAAAAATGCTTTATTCTTTCTTCACCTTCCACTTTTTTTACGTTTATCACAATCGTCCTTGATTTACTTTCCTGCTTTAAAATCTTTTTAACAGCTCCCAAGCTCGCACATTACATTCCCTTGTAATGTCTCTTTAAGTCAGAGATGTATGTTTACTAAAGTAACAATTTTAGTACGTATTTTTGAAGAGATATCCATCTTCAAAAATAAGAATAAAATTAAGTCCTGTCTCAACGCTTCTGTAACTTGCCACAATAATGCAGATGGCATTAGAAATGATTCTTTACAAAAATCCAGTAGATAAGGCAAATGACAAATGTCTCTACAGCACCAGCAAGATATTTATAATATAGAACTAAAGTTTTTTTATAGTTATTGCAAGCTCTTAATCTTAAATCAATAAAGGGAATCCGGGTATAGTTGCAACAAGGGCATAAAATTAAAGATCATCCCTTTGGGACTACCGCTTTTGTTCTAAGAACATTCCCTAACTAACCATTAGGGGGTTTATATTGATTGCCATCAAAGATAGTGAGAGAGATACAACAACTTAGAGAGGCAGACAACTTTGGCTTAATTGATTACGTTTTGTCTTGTGTTCAGATGCCTTTTTATTTTTTATACCGAGGTAAATTTTGAACTTGACCAGCACTAATTTATTGGCATTTTTTACCATTTTAATTCTGATATACTAAGCTGACTTAAGAAAATATTAAAAGAGATTCAAAGATAAAATGTAAATTTGTTAAATCTGTTATTATGTTGAATATTTCTGAGCTGTATCATTTTATTTATACTATTTGGTTAATTCTGAGATTTTTTTATTACTTTAAATGTAAATTAAAGTAATCTGAAACATACAGTAAGTTTTTTTATACATTAGAAAAGTATCAGGTTTAGAAGGTTGTTATTTTAGTATCAATCTCTTGCAAAAGTTATTGATTAAGTTTCTTAATCTCACATCTGATTATATATATCACGCTTAGAAACAGACATCTAACGGTATTTTCGTGAGTATTGCATTGTTTTTAGTGCAGTGTTTGTTTTTTGATGGCGAATGAATTAGATAGCTCAATTAGTTCTTCAGAATGGGAAGAATAACTGGAAAGTGTAGGTGAATGTGGAATGTGGAACTATTTCATTTCAGATAATGGTAGGCAAAGAAATAGTGTTTGGGGAAAAAGATATCTAATCTCTTATAATTCCTTACTAAAACAATAATGAATTAAACAATAAAATTTTTTTAAATATAAATATGTATCTGTTATAGGAAGTTCTCATCCAATCTCACCCAAGCTTTTTGGCGAATATGTTGATCACGATTTTTGATTACACATCACTTGATGTTCCCAAACGTTTTCTATTAAAACATCGTCCATTTTCTTTAATCATATGAAAGCTAATAGAATCTTTGATCTCACGGATATAAAAACAACAACGTGAAATCACACGTGAAGCCTGTGACGTAACGTGATATATATATATATATATATATATATATATATATATATATATATATATATATATATATATATATATATATATATATATATATATGAGGTAACTTTAGTATGGTTCTCGATTATAACGAACCATGCAAATCAGCATTGCACACTTTTTGGCTGTGACGTGAGTCTGTATAAGGTCACCAAAGGAAGAAACATACAGCTGTCACGTGACGTGAGCTCAAGTCAGGTGACGTAATTTTGGAAATATATAGTTCAATATTTTAACACGCAATCAAATTTATCAGAGACACACCGTTGTCACGTCACGTTGATCACGTTTGGTTTTCAGTACAGATTTTCGTCTCACGTGATACGAGCATTGGGTTGTTATTATTGCTTTGAAGGGATTTTAAACATGGAGCAAATGCTAATTCATAATTTGAATCCAAACAATATTATGTTATTAATGATTTCCCAATCTTCCTCTACGTACTGTTTGTAGTAGAACGCTTTCGGAAGGGGAGTTTTGTAAAATACTTTTGAACTTGGATCGCCCTGTTTGTAGCATTTTGCCTTGTAAGTTGAAATTTGTTTTTTTTTATTAAGGATGTCCTCGTAGGTATAGACCTAAATTCAAATGTACCGAGAACATCTATTGGGACAGAAGAGGTAATTTATTAATTTGGGATTTAAAGGCCTGCAAGTTAGGACGAGTGGGGAAGACGTGGGGAGGTAAGGAGTTCCACAATCTGGAGACCCTGGGGATGAAGAAACGATCGAATCGAACAGTATAAAGGTGCATGGAGTTGGCACGTCGCGTTGCTCTGGCTGGTCTGGCAAGTGGAGGCATTATAGAGCGGAGTTCTTCTGAGCAAAATCCGTTTATGTATCGGTAAAACAAGGAAAGATCAGCCACTGCTCTTCGGTGGGATAATGGGGCTAGGTTTTTGGTGATACTGGAGTCGTTTATTAGTCGAACTGCCCTTCTCTGTATTGCATCAAGAACTCCGAGCCTTGACGGAGCCGCCGATCCCCATACATGCGAGCAGTGATATCCTGTCGAAGCTTTTTTAAGTTCTTCGATATCTGATTCGTAGATGCGTTCCTCACGTGACGTGATAGTAGTCTGTTTCTACCTTAATATTTATAAAAATCGTGCAAATATGCAATAAAAATAGTTAAAAAAATGATACACAGTTATTTGAACTAAAAAAATTAAAAACAAACGGTATTGTGTTAAATACAATCATTTTAAATCGAACCATCAAAATATTTTAAAGATTACGGTAGAGTCAGGCTCTGACTCAAGAATTTTGTTTTTGTTTATAATTTAGCATTACAGTCATGACTAGTAATTCCAATTTTATCTATTGTTAACTTATTTTTACACCTAATTCAAATTCTTCAACTATACCTTTGTATTTCTATTGTTTTATATAATTTAGTTCTATAAATAATTTGTTTTTATTTACGTCGTTGATATATAATGTCCATTTCACCGATTTTGGCCGATGACAGAAATCATACTCGAAGTAAATTTAGAGTTACATCTCTCTCACATACAGGCAAGTTAGAAATTTAAATGAGGACGTTTGTTTTTTAATACAACACTTACGTAACTGCATCTTGTTTCACCGGTAGATAAAAAGTATTCAATACGGAAGTCTTGACTTAATTCACATTTCTAGTAACCGTCATGTACGGCTCGTTGTTGAAGGGTTGAATTTAATAATTATTAATGTCATATTTTTGTAGATGTCAAACTGCACTGATAGTTTCAGAAACTTACGACCTAATTTAGAAAAAAAAACTCTCCGCCATTGATAACTTGGATGACAGTTTAATCTCATTTCAGTGGTTTCAAATATCAAATCGACCAAAAACGATACTATACTATACATATAATAATATTGTAAAAAAATATAATTGTGGTCCTTTATATACGCAAGAGAACCCAAAACAGTAAGTTTTTATTTAGTCTGTTTGTCTGTATGTTTATATATTTGTTAAAGCTAATCTAAGAAACAGATTAACCGATTTCGATGTAGTTTTCCGATATATTTTGTGATGGGCTATACTTAACACTTAGTGAAATTATCATTTAAGTCGGTTAAAAAATAAAGAAAAGCTGGAAACGCATCAGTTAAACGCAATGGGGCCCCAGGGCAGTGAGTGCGCAAGGCTTTCAGACATTCTTTGTTACTTTTATTTTTGAAGTTATACTTCTATTCGTACACCTTGTAGAAAAAGATTGTGTAGAGTTAAATGGGAAAAATGATTACATATGTAATGGTGTGAGTAAGAGAGAGACAGAAACACTTATAAGGTATATTGGTCGGTAAAAACAAAGATAAAATATATACCACATGTTATTAGTCATAACTATAAGCCCTTTCAATACCGTTTAAACATTCAGTACATTGAAAAGGGATAGATATACAAAAAACAGTCTGAACTAATGTATGAATATCATAGTGACGGACCACATGATTATTTGACAGATTATTTTATAATTCTGTCACGTAAGTATACATATAAAGTTTAGCATTTTATATTAATAATAATATTCAGTAATGAGTATTGTATTGTAGTCTAAAATACCGTCACATGGTTGCAGTATATTTTGCTCCATGCTTTTAAGGTTGTTGGATACATAAACAGAGTTTTTACCAATAGTGGAGGAAATAAAGCACCAAAACCTCCGAATTTTGTAACGTAAGATGGATCGGAATGCGTTTTTTTTGCATTCGATTCGTTATCAGTATCAGGAAATTTGTCGCTATATTTTATAATGTAAAAATTTAAATTGCATTTCTGCATTCGAAAAGTACATTCAGACAATAGAGAGAAAACTTACAACTCGGTAAGTATTGCTGAAAATGGGTTCAATTTATATATTCGGGGTTTTTGGAGTCGCTGAACACTAATATCACGATTCCAAAAGTCTCCGCGGCACTTGGTGTCTAGGGTATTTACCTCTTCTCCTGGGGTTTTATGTAAATTCTGTACGAAATCAGTGCACACTTGGTACTCGGTGGTTTTTTGAGTCGCTAAATACGATTATAATAATAGCGATGGTGTTCGAAACACCTGGTGCTTATAAGACGGACCTCGTCTCCAGGAATTTTATGCAAATTCGATACAAAAAGAGTGTGCACACGGTACTAGGAGGTTTTTGGAGTCGCTTACCATGAATATCATATAGAAGTATAACTTCTGCCGGCAGTCCCACTGGCTGCCACAATAGTTTTTTTATTTTTTTTGTCTTTCCACATTTTCTTTTGTTCTAAGTTTGTAGAACGATTTTTTCAGCTTTTTCATCAGGTTGTTTTTAAAATCTGCCCAACATTTGTTGCCTAATTAGATAACAATGAAAAAAGATTAATAATTTAACTAATTAAATTATTAAAAGTTCACCGAACTTGTGTATTTATTTGGTTGTGAAGTTCCTTAGATACAATTAATAAATTTTGTTTTTATTTTTTAAAGTAAGCATTTAATTTGTGGATGGAAAAATTAATTTTGTTTTGATTAACTATTGATAACAACAAGAAATTATAGCTTCTTTTATTGACCAATAAATTTTTTATTTCAGTATTATCTAGTCTCTGTTACCATTAGACTAATTGGACATTTCAATTTTTATTGAGTACTTTAATAAAAGTGTATAAGATAAATATTTTTATATACCTATATAGGTGTAAGTATTGAAGTTTTAGTAACCTACTTTTAATTTATTGCCTATTGCTGCGTCATTTTTATTAGCTTTTCAAAGCTACACAACTAACTTTTTTAATACATACATTTACTTAATTAGTAAATGTGAATTTGTAACATTTATAACGCCGAACTGTCAATTAGTTATCGTTTAAATCAAATAAATAAGTAGGTAACTGAGCTACAGAGTTCTTATACAAATATTTCAAAATGAAATTGCTCAAAAGGAATATTTCATTAGACTTTGAGCAAGTGTCTGCTTAAACAATTCATTATCGAAAGATTCTGATTTTGAGCAACTATTATTAAGAGATTTTTTTAGGTTTGGAATACCCTATACTACAATATTTTTAATTTCATATTTAACCATTTTAATGTACCTATACATAATAGAAATTTTATCTGTTTTCAAAACAATTCCACTTTCCCACATAACAATTTTATTTAACAAGAAAATGTTCTTAAAACCTGCTGAATATGGTTAACATTCTGCTTAGTTCTCAAAACCAAGAAATGCATGTTAATGCAAGTTAAAACATCTTATTTTACTGTTTTGTGGAAAATTAATTTGCGGAGTAAGCGTGGTGTACTTTACTCCAAACATTAGGGGAATGTATTTTATTTGATAATTACATCTTAGCTTATTACAGAGCTTAAACTGCTGTTTTAGCTATTTTCGTAAAATAGTTCTAGTTACTTAACTAATAAAAATAAAAGTTTTAATTAAAAGTAAATAATTATAAATGAATAAAGAAAGTAATCAGTACATTCATAATAAAAGTTACGAAATAAAAATGTTTTTGTTGACATTTCTTGATGTTTTCTAGAGTTCTTTCTTAATTTTATATTTTTCTCGAAACCGGTCAGAAATTAGTACTTTCCGGTTTATTTTTAGGTCAGAAAATCTCATTTTGTCAGACCAGGACAGAAAATAAAAAGCTTTTACCGGACTATCACAATAATTTCAGTCCCGGACTGACAAAATCAGATTTTATGACCCAAAAATAAATTGGAAATTACTAAATTATGGCTAAAATTTAAAAAAAATACTGTACGTAATACGTAGCAGGACTCGCAGGATTGCAGGAATCGCAGGCTTGCAGGACTTGCAGTCTTGCAGTATTCGCAGGCTTGCAGGACTCGCAGTCTTGCAGGACTCACAGGCTTGCAGGACTCGTAGGCTAGCAGGACTCGCAGGCTTGCAGGACTCGACTGCGGCTTGCCATGCAATCGCTCACTCGTTCACTTTTGGGACTTGTAACGTAAACTACTATAAAATCGCATATCATATAAATAACTCACTGAACCCTCTTTTATTTAAATTGTTGTAATGTGTTTATTACAAATATTCTGAAGTGGGTGCTAATGTGGCGATTAGTTGTATGTTTATGTTGTAATAAAATGGAAAATCATAAATATTTACATTTCAAGATAAAGAAGAAGTATCGTTTATGTACTAATTAATATTCATATCTATAAATAATTTATTAAATACAAAGCAATTTCACAAAGTTTTAAGTAAACGTAAAATAGCTGCTATTTAACATTTTTATATATAGTTGTTATTATTAAAATTTTGAAATTTTTAGAAAGTATACAAACGTGAAATGAGTTAGATAGGTAGATTTGCCACGTACTTTTAGTAAAAATAAAATAAAATCAAATTTTGAAAAATTAAACTTATGGTTTAAATGAAATCTCCAATTCCAGTTAAGATGGGTAAGTGGTTTCTCTACTGGCAAATTTGTGCCCAGCTCAGCCGTAGAGGGTATGTACAAATGTGTGAGTCGCGCCACCGATTTTAACGGTTCAAATCGGAAACCCCTGATGTTCCAGGCAATGACCTATCTTACTGGAGATAAATAATGAATTTAAAATTGATTGAATAACAAATATGGTGAGTGGGTGATGATCTGAGTAAGACACAAAGTTAGATCTATCAATTATATTGACGAAAATAAACCCAACAGTGAAGTTTACAATATATATAAATATATAATCAAGCAAAGAAAGTTAGTAAATAATAATATCAGCAAATAATGCCAAGAACTTGGCAGTTTTAATATTGAGTGATCACCCAGCGCAATAATAAAGATTCAAAATTAATAAATCCTATAAAATAAACAATATTTAAATAACTTAGACAAAGGTTAGGCCAACTCTTTACAATGTCTTAACTTAAAATTAAATTTTGGCTTATCTGTTTATCCGCAGATCTGTAGTGAGGCTTTCGTTAATAGCCTGCTGCTCTGTGGATGGTGAGGCTCGGTGTTGATTCCTCAGTAGTGAGCTGATCTTACAATTTACTTGCCACGTCCAAAAACAAGTTCAGCCAGGACCAAAAATATTTTGCTCGCCAGGTCCAAAAATAATTTCAGCCAGGACCAAAAAAAAAGTTCAGCCAAGACCAAAAAAAAAGTTCAGCCAAGACCAAAAACCCTACCTAGTCGAAAAAAGCGCATTAGCCAAAAATTCCAAAGTTAAATGATTTAAGAAAGAAACGTTAAATTTACAAATGTTGACTCTACTTATTACAAAAAAATTAAAAGATTAAATTACAGACTAAATTATTTAAGAAAGAAAATATATTAAAGTTACAAGTACCGACTCTGACTAATAAAAAGAAGAGAAAAAAAAAGTAATTTTAAAGATTAAATTACTGATAACACCATCTAAAGGTATACCAAACATAATAATAAACAATAACAGAATTATTGATGAAATTAATATGTAAATGAATCAATTATATCAGAGTTAGATTTACGACCAAAAAGTAGCTTTGTTGTTAGAGAGTTGCCGCCTAGAGGCAAAAGTTGCGAGTTCGAGTCCTGCTGGATGTGATATTTTTTCAATTTCTCCTTAATGTCATTTAAAATATTCTTGTTTGTATACTTTCTAAAAATTTCAATCGTTTACTAATAGTTATTGTTAGATTCCATAATATTATGAGCATTTTTTTATAGTATTCTTTTGTTTAAGTGTTTAAAAATTCATTCAGTTTTTTCATATTTGATTCTCTGTATCGTATACAAGATTGATTCATTGTTGTATTAATCAGGTACTGCTAACTAATATTCCCATAAAACTTCAATTTGTTTTTGCTGCCAGTTTACCTAAAAATTTTCAATTACTCTATTCATCTGATGAGAAACAAACCCACAGCTATCGTAAAGTCATTTTTTCATCAGGTAATTTCAGAATCCTATTTAAAAGGCTGGTTTTTATATAACAGTTTAATGCCTCGATCAATAGCAATCCGATTTAAATATATAAATTGAAAATAAATTCATTCTGGAATTACATTCAAAAAAATGATTATGTGAATCTCTCCGATAGACAGTATTTGATGCTTTGTTAAATTAAATGTGAAAAAAAAAATCTAGCCACAAAGTGATTACAGTTAAATGAGGTTTTAAAGGATCTCTTTTCTCTTTGGGTTTTTAGTAAAACTAATAATCATGTTGTTAAAAGATAAAACCAGAGTTATGAAGGCAACGATGTTTGTTAAATCTTTAAAGATTTGGTTTAGAAATCTATTTTTTTTATATTGTTATTAAAAGTTACTTTGTTTGTAGAGTTAAGAATAATATAAAAAAATCTATATTAGGATTATATTAAATTACAATAAAAAATTAAAACAATGTCGCATCCAGCAGGACTCGAACCCGCAACCTTTGCCTCTACGCGTCAACGTTCCTAAAACCAAGCTATAAATGATTGGCAATTATTTCGCTCTTTGATCGTTAAATCTCTGATAAGATTTTAAAATGAAGCAATTAGACACACAAGAAATAACATTAAAGGACATTTTTTTATTTCCGACAGGAGTTGAACCTGCGTTATACAGGATGTTAAAAATTACCTATTAAAATATAGCAGAAATATAGTCGTTATACTCTAGTGGAAGCAACAGCCATAACTTTTGTCGTTAATAATAAACTTTATTTTATTTTTATCAGGCGGGAAATTTCTCTCTTCGGCGATAAAGGTAGTTTCCATGAAATTCATTGAGTTCTTTTGGAACTAAAGTGAACTACTATAATTCTAGAAACTACGTACCAGATGTTTGCATTAAAATGCAAATTTTGTTGGCAATTACTTTGTCACCGATTGCCTATATTATGTTTGGTTTTACTACCGTGCAGACTGTTGTCCTGTTATTTTAAATCGATTTAGAAGGTTTCCCTTGAACTTTCCACCAAAAAATTGTTTGTTATATATAATATATAAAAAATAACGATAAAAAGATGTGAATTAAATTCAGAGAAAAGCGTACAACCTTTTGAATATGTTTCTTAAACATAAAGAACAATAATATATGGTTAAGTTAAACAATAATAAAATTGGCCTGTTAAATATAAGAATGAGAATTTAACATCTAAGAGTTCTTTAATGTTTAAAGAGATTTTGTCTATTTTATCTTCTCTTTATCTTGTTTTTTGTTGAAATTCAGTTTAATACATCTGGATCCAGATCTGGAAAATTGAAAAGGGATGAACAAGTGTTCTGCCAGTACTGAAGCTACATTCCCATTATGCATCCTCTTGTATTTATGGATATCCACACCTCAAACTGTCATCAATCTTAAAGAAGACGAGAGAGATATCACTGACATTTGCTGGTGTTAGCCTGTAGTTAACCGACATGAATCTTCTAAATTTTCGAAATAGCAGAGGAGTCAAACAGTATATGCTTTATTGTTTCCTCTTCTGGTCCGTAACCTCTGCGATTTTGCTAATTTCATCCTTAAGGGATGTGGTCGCAATTGGCAGTGACCTGTTAAGATTCCCATAGAGATCGCTGTTTGATTAGGTCTAGCTTGGTAGATTGGCGAAGGCTAACATATTTGTAGCTCGCAGCCCTCATTGCTACATTGCCCGCAAAGCTGTTACCTTTAGAGTTCCCGTGTCCTTTGATCCAGCTTAGAGTGACCTTGATCCAGCTTAGAGTCACCAGGTTATTCTGGGTAGCCTTAGGTAGAGTTTGGTGACTTTCTAGTACTAAACTTGATGTTAAAAATTTTAAAATCCCATTAAAGATATCACAAATAGTCGTTTACTAATCAGTACATCATTTTTTAACTATTTTCTATAACAACCAATTACGCGAGTAGTTATTCTTGGTTAGTGTTTAACCTCTAATCGTTCTCGAAATTTTTTCTTGCTTTTATTCTTAATTCTAAGAGTTTAGGTATCTTACAAATTTGTTTGGTGGAATTGTTTGGTATATCTATATGTGTTGCTCTTAATTTTCTTTTATGGCTAAACAGTAGCTGAAGCGAGCATTTAAATAAGACGTTTCAATAAACGTCGTTGTCAAACTTTTACAAGGGACATAATTCACTTGGTCTACATAGTTTAAGTACCGTTTAATTATGATATTCATAACATTCGTCGCCAATCCCAATAGTTATAGCTAGGGAGCGTTAAAGTTTAAATAGGATATCATTCTCTCTCTGATGTACTTCAGTAAATTGAAGCACTCTTAACCTTTATAATAAAGAGGGTATTAGTTTGTGTGTTTATTATAGCTGTTTGGTATGTATAGTGTCTATTAACTCTTATGAAGTTACGATTTATAATAATTTAATTTACTGGAAACAAATCTCATCCAAAGTGCTATTGTAGGATAAATAAAAACGTTTTATACTATTATACCCAATAATAGATAACAATTGGATATTTTTACGATTTAAAGTTATTCTGTTATATGCTATCAGTAATAGTTACTTATATAAAAAATATAAGTATATTGCACAACGAGTGCAGAACGTTGCCAATAAAGCACTAGTTGTCTATATTATTTTTTCCATAGGTGCTTTTCAACAAAAAACGTCAAAAATGGCAAAAAAGGCAAAATAAACACTTTTTAACGCAAATATGGACAAATAAAAGCTGCTTGGGTATAACATGATTAGGCGGAGGAAATGAATGTAGAAAGAGCATAAGAAAATATCGGGTTATGGTATATACCACACTTCCACGGTAAGAGGAAATTGCGGAAATTGCTTGTTCGTTCAGATATAGGCTTATAACTTCAATGTTAGTATTAATAAGTGTAAGTTAAAAAAACTAAATCACTCAACTAACAAAAGAAGACCTCTCTTATTATAACTACTAATGGGTCTAAAACACTAGAGGTTACAGGTCCTAGTATTAGAGTCTCAATATCCCTACAATCCTTCAAGCTGAAATCTGTGCTTAAGAGTGAATTAAAGACGCTTCTTTCCATCAGAATGCTTATTACTTTCAATAGCTGCTTTGAAGGAATTACAATCTACCAAGTTTAAGTTCAAAACAGCCTGGAACTGCAAACAGTCTCTTAAACAACAGGCTAAACACAATAAAGATACTTTGCAGTGGGTACTAGAGCATAAAGGGATTATCGGAAACACGATTGCAGACAGTCTTACAAAACCTGAACCATTCTGTGGTAGCTCAAAAAGCAGCATTATGGACAAAATTCGTAATTGGCAAAAGAAACTTAGTCCAGCTTAATGGAAAAAGATTCAATGACTAAGACAAGCAAATTCCTCTAGAGATTTAGAAACCTGATCTCAAAGTAATCGTAGGAATTCTCACAAAACAGTATCCACTAATGACCAATTCCTATAAAATGACCAAAATGGACAGTGGAACAAGCTTATTCTGTGCAATTTTTTTTTAGTCAAGAAGTTTTATTATACCTACGTGAGTTAAATTTTTTTTTCAATTATTGAAATTATCTAGCAACACCTAATTCAAATAATATGTGCACAAATGAAACTAGTTTCTTACAGAACAAAAAAAAATGCAAATAAAACAAGAATATTTTATCAGCATAAATTTAATTTAGCACGAATCCAGAAGGTTTTTGATTAAATCACCATCAATGAGATTTAACAATAGATATATTCAGGCTTAAAAGATTTGTTTATAATGAAACGGACAGAAAAGATCAGGTTATGAATAAATGCAAAGTGGAAGGAAAATTCATGATTAAAGTATGCAAACAGCCAAGACTAATAAATAAAGTAAAGGTCAATAACAAAAGAATTAGTCTTACACATGACTATTTATTGTTTTTAAGAAATGTGTTATTAAGTTTTAATATAAATGTATATAAATCTCTATTTAATTTCTGACTATGGTATATCACAAAAACAAAATTTTTTCTTTTTCTTATTTTAAGACAATTTTTTAGCCTAAGTAGTGACTCCGATGCCCAGCTTTCGTACCATTATTTCGGAGGTCTTCCTGGTGGTCTGTAGTTGGTTGGTTTCTCTTCTTTTGCGATTTTAGCTAGTCGATTATCAGGCACTCTGTCGACATGATCTCTCCATGCTCTTCTTCTTGTTTTGGACCATCTTACAACATCTTGTATGTCATATTAGGATCTGATGTCGCTGCTTCTCACTCTTTCCCTAAGGGTTTCCCACAATTGATGTACCCAATTGATGTACCCATCTTATATCCTTTTCCCACAGAGTTTACTTCTTTGATGATCTTATTCATTAGGACAATAAATAGTATTGGGCTTAAACTGCCCCTTGCCTGATTCCTGTTGAAACTTGTATCTTTTTGGAAAGTTTGTTGTTTAGCTTCAAAAAAGTACTATTTCTGAAGTTCATTTTTACAATAATTTTAATTGTTTTGGGGTTCAAATTTCTGTCCTTTAATATTTTTAAGACATCGCTAACTCTAACCCCATCGAATGCTTTTGTTAAGTCAATAAAGCACATAAAGGCAGGCTTGTTATACTCAATTGATTTTTTCGCTATTTGTCTTAAAATACATATTGCATCTGTGGTGGATCTATTTTCTCGAAACCACTGCTGTTCTTCACTGATGACAGTCTGTAGAATTTCTTCTGCTAGAATTTTCCTGAAAAGCTTTAAAGGTGTGCTTGACAAACTAATGCCTCTATAATTTTGTGGATCTATCTTTTCTCCTTTCTTAAAAATTGGGATTGTTGTACTCTGTTTCCACTCTTCTGACACCTTGGATGTATTGTTAAATAAAGTATGTATTTCGTCCATTAATGCCTCGCCTTCATAAATTATAGAATTTCATAAATACTAATTAAGGTACTTTATTATTAAGTTTATTTTTATCGACATATATGTTTTCTACAAAACTGTACCAGTTTTTTAACACTAAGCTGTTTTTCTATCGCTTTAATGAGACATGATTTATTTTAACACCCGCCGTAAAAACGCTGCAAATATGTCAACAATACAGAAATTATTTCCAATAAATCTTTCGCTAACATCTAATGAGTTTACTGTTAAGTTTTTACACCTTTGCAATAGAACTTTCACAGCAATTACGAAAATAGGCGTTCACTACAAATATTCCAATTAATTTTGATGGAAATCCAATATTTTCTTTAGGAGGAATGGCAGTACTAATGAGGAACACCTTATTTAACATGTGTTCTTGTAGGGTCAAAACTACGAACCTCAAAATTAGTTTTAACTAGTTTTAAGTGAACTAATTTGAAGGCTGTCACTCATTCTTTTTCTGAAAAGACATTCTGGGTGGGGTATGCGGGAGTTCTTAAAAGGGGAAATAAAGTCAAACAGTATATCTATTAAGTGAACTATTTTTAACTATGCATTTAAAACTATAGGGTTTGTATTATACTTTTATATTGCAAATTTAATGATGATTTAAAAGTTTTAAAGTTTAATTTATATAGAAAATACGTAAAATGTTATTGGTTTTTGTCTGTTATTTTAGCTAGGTACTATCGGGGAAATGAACAGCGATTTATTGATAATTATTTATAAACAGTTTTAGTTATAATACGAGGGTTGTCTTTTTGATTTTGAATATAGCCGCTTAAAGGGCTATATGCAAAACTAAACCATCAGACCCAAATCTAACCTCAATTTTTTGTTGACATAATTCCAGTGTTCCCTTGTGGTACAACAAGTCGTGTAGGTAGTTATTTTTGAAATTTAAAAAAGGATCTTAGCCGAGAACATTTTCGAGCAATAATTTTTTTTTACAATTTTCTAAGATGATTATCCCAACAGCTAAATAATCAACTCAGTGAACTATTTCCTGCTGGTATTGTGAATTTTAACGTGTTATCTCCTGTCTGAGCGACGAATCCAGGCTAAGTCTTCCCAAAAGAGAAGTCATACACTAAAATATTAATGAGGTTCGTCAGCATATTAAGGATGATCAAAGATCTTGATTGAAAAGATCTTACATAAAGAACTGTATCTTCAAAAGTGGGTTTTTCGTTGGATCCCTCATTTTCTTCCAGAAGAGCAAAAAGCTGTTCGTATAAATTGGTGTCGAAAAACTTTAGAACGGTTTAATAAAGGAAGCTTTAAAAAAGTTTATAGTATTGTTATTGGCGATAAATCTTGGATTTACTTCTACGAGTATCTGGAAAATAAACGCGAATTTGCCGTGTGGGTGTTTTACGATGAGGAAAAACTAACAAAAATAAACCGTTTCCGAAGTGTGTCAATGAAAATGGTTGCTTTTGTTTTAAAATCTGGTCATGTGGCACCAATTGCTTTAGAAGATCGAATAACGGTTACTTCTAATTGGTATACCTATACCATTTATTTACCAGAAACTCTGTTAAAACAACATACAACGATAAATCATCTTACATCAGGACAATGCAAGTGCACCCACTGCCCAAAAGACAATCGAGTATTTGGAGCTTCAAAACATCGAATTGTTAAACCATCCACCGTAAAGTCCCAAAGAATTCTTCACGTTCCCAAAGATTAAGAATTCAATGCTTGGGCAGCAATTTCAGTCGCCAGAAGGAGCCATCGATGGCTTTAAAACAGCGGTTTTGCAGTTGACAACTAAACTACAATAACTGTTTTACCAATTGGTTTCACCGTATGCAAAAGTGTATCGATCTTGGTGGGACATATTTTGAAAAGCAATAAAATACTTTAAGTTTATGTATTTGTGTCTTCATGGCTGTATGTACAACTAAAAAAATATCCCTCGTATATCTAGTTATCAAGGTTTAATTTTAGGTCTAAAATTTGTCTAATTTTATTACTTCAAAAGGTTGACGTCACTGATTCTTTCTGATCCCCCTTTTAATATAGGTGCCTTGTTAAGAGTTAATGCTTCTTTATCTAAAGGCCTTAATTTATAGAAAGACGTATTTATTATACAGTAATTTTGAAGTCTTTTTGATAAATTTGTCACTTAAGTATACGTAATTCAGTTTCGCTGTTGCCTTTAATGTAATTATTGATACAACTAAGTTTTGCTTCTATCTATCATCTTCAGGATTTTCTCGAAAATTTTTAACTGTTAAAAAAATTAACCTATTGTACTCATATTCAAAACGTTAATGGTCTTTCTCTGATATTTTAGTCACGATTTCTGTCTCATTCTGATAATTCTTTGTAGTATGATAAAAAACTAACGAATAAATCGTAGATAAGCTAAAAATATATTAGCAAAATTGATTCGTGTAATAATCCCTTGAGTTTTCTGTTATTTAAACTATGACCTACTACGTTTTAACTGTTAATGTGAAAAGCTGAAAATTTCCTTGAATGTATTTTATTTTTTCAAGTATTAATTTCACGTAGGTACTGCCAGTATTTCACGTACCTACCCAGAAAAGTCGACATATTTTTCCGATGGCATTCGCCTTAGTGGTAGATAAAATTCCAATAGTGGTGTTGTTTCTTTAAATTTAGAATGAAATATGGTCATGAGCCTGCCTCACGAAAAAAAAGTATGCACTAGCAAGGGCTTTTGCCAACAATAATGGCCTTTCGTCACGTTATGTTCATGTTCATAAAAATACGACAATACGTGGCCATTTGCACACATTATACAACTATATGAAAAGAAAGAAACTAGAATATGTATATGCAAATACTAAAAATGGAATTGTTGAGGTAACAGAGGTCATTTCGAGTAATTTTTGCTTTCATAGTTACCGGAGGTAATATGAATAGAATTTTATTACTTTTTTTACTCTTTATTTTTTTTTAGGTTTATTTAATATACAGGGTGATTCAGTAAGAAGGTCTAAATTTAAATCTTAGATTCTAGACTTTAAAATAGAAGATTCTGTCCTCATCATTTATACACATAACTATTATTATTATTATTATTATTATTATTATTATGATAAATGTCAATTTTAAGTAATTTATTACTGCTAATAAAAGACAAAACACTGCAGTTGTGTTTTCCAACTGAACTGAAAATAATGGAAAAGCGTTAAATACTCTTTTCGATTAATGTTGTTCAATTAGTAATCGAGTTATATGCTTTTAAAAGTTCTTAAAAATAAAATTCAATGGACTTTTTAAATGCAAATCACTAGATAACCGATCAAATTTCATAAATAAATCAATAGTTACTATTTTTTAGAATTTAAAGCTGTTTCAAATTTATTTTATTGCTTTAATTTAATAAATAAAAGCAAGTAACTGGTAGGTACACTTTAATAGGAATTCTAAGTTAGAGTCCAAATTCGCATTCTTTATGCCAATTAACAAATTTAATTAAAATTTAGAAAACAAAAAACTTATTGTGAAAATTAAAATCCACACATCTTAAACACTTAAAATTCAATTTAGGTCTTTGGCACCCTGGGCTAACTCAGTGCTTGGCGCCCCCTCTCTGTCTCTCCCAGAGGTACAAATATCTCGGGTTTTATTTAAAAAAAAAAGCCACACAGATTATATTAGACCGGTCAAAATCTACATAAAATAAAAAAAAACATTGCAAACACGCATGTAACTACTATTTTTTTATATGTTGTTAGGTCCCTTGAGAGTAGTTAATACCCAAGTTTGCAACCCTGAAAACCTTGTGCTGCCTTCACGGTGCTCGAAAAACTTTGGCACATATTTCAGTTGTTTAATAAAATGTACCTTAACGAAGAGTTTTTCAAGTACGTGTTCTAGTACTTAATAAAGATAACTAAATTTGCTACAATTTCAGCGAAACCTGAGCACACTATGTCTTTTGGTTGCGAAAATACAGCAAGTCAAAGATGGGCAATTTTCCCGCAGTGCTAGGAAAACTGTGAAATTGCAGAATTTTCGATGTAACAGCTTTTGTTTCAGTTTATTTTTTTTTTGTTTCAGCATCACCAGACGACAACGCCTGTACTAGCTGATGTAGGCGGAGCTGTTTCTGTTATTACTATGCAGTTCTTCTCTTAAAATTCTTAAAGTTCGGACAATAGTGAAAAAAAGGAAACAATATAGTGTGATTGCAAATAAACTTCATACAAGATGTCGGATTCACCGGGCGATTGTTTTATATGTCATTTAAGCCTACTGGAAGGCAAAGTGGTGATTGTTAAACAAAAGGGAATTCTCACACTTATTGAAGCAAGTGAAAAACGTGGTCTTCGAGAAAACAACAATTTTCTTTTGACGAGGAATGAAGTCTCCGTTCATGATGCATGCAAAAAGAGGTATACAGCTGAAAAGAATATTGCTGCGTCTGTTCGTCAAGGAGGGGATCCAGTTCCAACCGAGCGGCCGTCACCTCAGTCATCGTTACGTCAAGAGCATGTCACAAATCTGAAAAAGATATGTTTTTTATGTGGAGAAGAGATCACAGAAGAATTTCTAAAGCGCCAGGTAAAACTACCAGCAGCTCGTAAGAACCCTGTGCACACAGTTGAAAAACCGTCGATGAAAGCGACAGTTATTGATATAGCTGCTCGTCGAGGCGATGAGTGGGGCCAGCAGATTGTAGATCGCCTTATTCGTGAGGGGACTGACTTAGTAGCTGCTGGTGCTAGGTACCATCACCGATGCCGCCAAAATTTGTACTCATTACCGAGATCATTAGTCAAAAGACCATCAATGCGCTCAGATGTACATAATCTGCCACAAGCGATGGAGGCTATTTATTCATACTTGCGAAAAAATATAGAAGAGTGCCAATTCTCGCTACAAGAGCTAATGTATCAGATTACTGGTGAGTATGTTCCAGACGTAAAAACGGTCAAAGCTCACCTTATCAAACATTTCGGCGACAAAATTTTAATAACAGAAAGTGGCCAAGGCAAAATAGCATTGGTGTGCTTTAAAGATGTCGGGCAAACGATTCTGTACAAAAACTGGTATAAAGAAAAAAAAAACACCATGAAGGAGAAGAGGTTGCGTGTTGTGGAAGCTGCGGCATTAATCTGTTTAGGAATTTTGATTTGACATTGACCTAGCAGATTGAGTTTTCCTAGCACTGCGGGAAAATTGCCCATCTTTGACTTGCTGTATTTTCGCAACCAAAAGACATAGTGTGCTCAGGTTTCGCTGAAATTGTAGCAAATTTAGTTATCTTTATTAAAGTACCAGAACACGTACTTGAAAAACTCTTCGTTAAGGTAGATTTTTCTAAGCAACTGAAATATGTGCTAAAATTTCGCAGTTTTTCGAGCACCGTGGGGGCAGCACAAGGTTTTCAGGGTTGCAAACTTGGGTAATAACTACTCTCAAGGGACCTAACATCATATAAAAAAGTCGTAGTTACATGCGCGTTTGCAATGTTTGATGTCGATATTGACCGAGCTAATATACCTAACTAATAAAAGTAAACCCTGCTTTTAATAGAATATTTATTAATTGAGCATTAAAGGACATTGATATGAGGCAATAGTTCTATTAAACATGAAACTTTACAATGCTTTTTTCTAGATATTGCTATGACAAAATTATCAAAGAAGTTTGTGTTTTTTGTAATGTCACTTTCGCTAAAAGCTCCAATCTCCTCATCATCATCCTAAAAAGGTAACCCTCTTACAACAAGAAATCTTACAACAGAAACAATTCTCGAGAGGACATTTCTCTCATATATTTAACATCCCTTTAAATTGAGTTCCTATAACTACATTAACTGATATTGTTATTTTCTGTTTTCCCAGAAAAGTCAGCATATTGTACCTGTGATCAGATGACTGTTTGTGCTGTTTAATTAGATAAGGATTGCCTTTATCCCACGTTACCGGATATTCTAATACAAATTCCGTGAAATAGGCCTCATCCAATTGAATTGTAATTTCTGGTGAAACATTATTTAACTTTGAATGTTGATTATTATGATACTGTTGAATATGCAGTGTGGACTTAGACGATTTTGATGATTATAAGCTAGAATTCCCCCGTTTATTCAATTATTTATGGTCTAATCCATAGAAGAAATTAGGGTAGAAAACACATCAATTTTTGGCACTTTTAGCCACCCGTTTTTTAAATTGTACACCACTGTTCTTTACTAACCTGGATATATAAATTTTTATGTTCAATTTTTTCACAATAAAAGGATATAAATTTTTTATCACAAAATAAAACTCTTAAAGAAAAAAGTAATATTGTGAAAGTATTTATTAATAAATAAACATCATGGCTATAGTTCGTTTTAGTCTCAAACATTTTTTTGTTTATATTTTTACTGAAATATTTCATCTAACCCGTCTAAACAGTGACAATCAACAGTCATATTTGGAAAAAAAAATCCAATTTTTCTACCAACTCTTCCAGTATTTACGTCTCGTCCGTTCAAAGTTTTCTTGTTTCTGTTTTCTGAAAAGACACGTCCATGTCCCCTTTCCTATTTTCTTTTCAGAAGTCAATTATTTCTATAAATATCACCCAAAACACAGGGTGGTGTCGGAATTATTTTGTCAACAATAAAATTGTAGTACAAGCTTTATTTAATAGTGTTCCATAACAGTAAAAAAAAGAATATTACCAAATATTTATTTGTTAGTTGTTTTTGTAGTAACCTAGCATTAGAATTTTATATAAAAATGTTCGGACAAACAGGGAAATAAAATCGTTTGTAATATCAGTGACGGTTGGTTTATAAGAGCACATGAGCAGGTTAATCTAATCTCATCTAATCTAAGTAAACCTGGAATGGTCACTCCAGTGGAGCCCCATGTTTTAAGCACTGCTTCCTATGGGAATATTGTGACCAGGTTCGGCACCAAGAGTCCTTACATGAACCTGATGCGTGCAGGACTCAGCTGAAAATCAACACCACGCTGATCTTCAGGTGGGCTTGAATCCAGGTGTCCCAAGTTCCTTGAGTTACTGTTACTGCCACAGAGCACGTTAATTCCAACCATAAAAAATACACATTAAAAAAAACGTGGCCAGGTTGTAAAGTTGTGCATTGTGATCTCAGTTATTTCTCGTCATAGTAGAAGTACATCGTTTCGGTCTTTTTAGGCGTATTCTCACTACGCGCCACCACTGACAATTTATAATATTTTTGAACGTTAATCCGTTGCAAATATAAATTCACTTTTTTAAAATCTTTTCATACCTCTTGACCCATATTCTAGAAAACCCAGTACGTTACTAACTATAGACAAAATTAGCCTGAAGCGTATCGAACCAAATAATAGCAAATTAGAAAGTTCTAAACACTATTAACCATCCAGAGATGCATTTACGACACTTGGTAACAACTCAATTGTGCGGCATGACCCAGTTTTTGGAAAAATGATCTATTAGTCATTCACGCTATTCAAGAAAACAACTTCCAATGCACTAAAC
The DNA here is from genome assembly GCA_964028335.1 of Altica lythri. Lineage (NCBI taxonomy): Eukaryota > Metazoa > Arthropoda > Insecta > Coleoptera > Chrysomelidae > Altica > Altica lythri. The sequence goes on from OZ034805.1 coordinate 69,146,426, forward strand.
TGACAGATTAGTGAAGTAATAATGGTCGAGTGATGAAAAGATTTCGGTAACGTCAATCCAATCTTAACAGATAAGAACAAACTTTGACAAATTATCAGGTTAAAGAGAATTTTTAAAGATAATGTTATTGATTTGTTTAGCAAGGTATATTTTATAAATATTTTTAAAATATCTTTTCTTAATGAGTGTTTTTTTTTTCAATAAGTGACAGTGAGTTGAAAAGGTAACTAAAAGAAAATTTTGTTTATCACTACTTGCATATATTTTTTTTGCAAAAGAGATTGAAATCACCTATTAATAAAAGAAATTAAATGTAGAAATGTCCAAAAATAATTTCCCGAAAGACCATTTCCCAAAGACAAAATGCAATTGACCGAAAGAATCATTTCCCGAATGGACAATTGTCCGAATAACAATTGCCCGAAAAGACAGTTCACCGAAAATAGTACTAATATTTTAAATCCGAGAGAGCATATTTTTTATACTCTTATACTCAACAGAGAAATTTTTATGAGGCTTCATATACATTTATAAACAGACTAATACTTTTTGATCTTAAGGGTAAAAACAATCACTATGATTAAAAATATTGATTTGAATACCTATCTACTAGGGATTGAGATTAAGAATATATACTGCCAGTCCGAAGCCTGGATAAAGTGTGAAGGAAACCTGGGGCTCTCGGATTTAAAATATTAATAATTTAAATAAATTTTTGGTCAACTGTCTTTTCGGGCAATTGATATTCAGGCAGTTGTCCATTCGGGAAATGATTCTTTCGGTCAATTGTATTTCGGACAATTGTCCATTCGGACAATTTTATTTGGGGAATTGTCTTTCGGGAAATTGTTTTCGGGCAATTGCCCTAAATCCACGGCAGTCAAACTGTAAGATTTGCGGTAAGGCTTTTACAGTTTGTTCTGGTTTTATATCACTGTTTTCTAAATCACTTTCACTTATTTTTACGAACTAGACACTAACCACCAGTAACTGATATTATTCCTATTAAAATTAAAAATCGCCAAAACCTCGGTAGTCTGAGACTTTCACCTCTAGTGATTGAAATGCGATTTCAACCAGTGTAATCTATTGAAAAATAATATATTTCAACCTCATGAGTTGGAAAAAGTGTTTAGTTGTACCAAGACAGTTATGAAAATTAATTGCAATTAAAATCTGGTAACACACAAAATTATTAACCCCAAACATAGGTACATAATGAGAACTTAATTGACTGCAATCAAGGCAAATAGTAATTTATGTTAAAGCTAGTTTATATAATTTATTTAATTAATAAACTCGAAAAATCATTAATAGCAAACTCATAATTAAAACTCAAAATATATGCCGCTGTTGGAAAGTTTAATATTCAGTTATTTATGTGTATTTTTGTTATTATTCCTGCCGATACCTGATACGTTACTTAATTGACACATAGCGTTTTTTTATGAAATTTATGTTATTCATTTAAATAAAAATGTGTTTTGGTCGCCCACAGACTTCTACTTTATTATGATTAATTTATATACCTATATTCCATATAAACTTATATAATTTTATTATTTTAAAAGAAGCAAAGTTTACAGATACTTAAGTAACGATTAACAAAATATGTTAACATAAAGTAAGGAGGTATTAATATAAACTTAAACAAGACAAAATAATTAAAACCACAACCAGACTTATTGATATAACAAATCGTACCATTTTCATTTGCTTTAGTCTGATGCTTTTCACCACACCAACTGCAATTAGACGTTATCGTGAGTCAGGAAACGCATTTGGGACGATCAAGGATGACAACACCTCATATGGACAGATATGTTTAGTTAGGGGCGCAAGGAAATTGCACAGTGACGGCACGGCAGATAATTAATCATCTCCTTGAAACTCATAATGTCAGTGCGTTTCTACAAAAGGTAATTTAGTTACCCGGAGATCTTGGAGATAGCAACCTTTAAATAAAAGGAATTGCGCCAGTTATATAGAGCAACATGTTTTTTTACCGAAGAATACGCCTATGAAGAAAACCTGGTGTCAGACATCGAATGGAACATAAACAAGAGGTTCACAGCTACAAAGGAGTTGCAATTATGGTATGGCCACATTTTGCTTGATAGTAGAAGTGAGCACGTTCTGGTGGATTTTATCTTGATGCATGACAGTGCTACTCCACATACAGCCAAAGTAAAAAAAAATTTTTTGAAAGAGCAAAATATTCCAGTTTTGCTCCGGCCAGCTTAATCCCACAATCTCATTTCTATTGAGCATGCGTGGGATATGCTTTAGCGAATATTTTTGCAAGACCAGAATCAATTTTAAAATCGCAGTCATTTTGTTTTAAGCTTTTCAACAATTCTGGCTAACGATTTCCTAACAAGATCTGGATAACTTAATCCTCAGTATGGAAAGCCAGTGTAAAGCCATCATAAATGCAGGAGGAGGACACATAGCTTATTTAAATATTTTTTCTTTGTTCCATTGCCATTTTGTTTTACAAAAAATTGGATTAATAAATACTTTTGTACCATTTCATAAATAAAATCTTTAAGTATCCCTAGATATTGAGCATGTCTCCTTTTAATACTTAGAATATGAGTCTAATTATTAAGTTAGTGTTTAAAGCTACTGTCTGACGTTTTAATTTTTCTCAATTTTTTCCTACACTAAACTAAAAAACTTCGAATACAGAATACATGGCGATTTATTCAAAGCTATTCTTTATTTATAGTGAATCCCAGTAAAGCCTTGTTGAATTGCTTATTAGCATTGCAGATGGCGCCGTGTTCACGCTATGGATCTCAGCGTGACAGTTACTAAAGACTCGAATTAATATTGCTGAAAATTTGCTGCAACACAGGAAAGAAAAGTGTTTATTGGACAAAAAATGGGAAATTAAGGTTTAATTTTGTAAAGGTGTTTGGTGTCGTATTCAAATTTTTTTAATAACGGATTTTTAAAAAAATCAATTACATAAATCCTTTGCGCGTCGATTGTGTAATTATAAATTATGAAAATTAGCGCATCACTTAAAAGTTCATTAAATTTTGACTATCAATATTACACATGTTTAATTTTTTATCAGTCATTTATAATACGTCACATTCCATAACCGGAAGCCAAAAATCAAAACAAAATAATGATTGTGTATCATTTGACTGTAAACTTAACACTTTAAACCAGACTCACAAGAGGCAGGTACAAAAAGTATTTATTTTACGAAACATATCTTATAATAATTTTTCGTACACATATGTCATCGACATGTTACTTTGATCTTTCCAAATACCAACTGCATGTTTTCGAATAAATCAAAAATGTCACAGGAAACTTGATATTTTTAAAACCCAGATGGTCACTCCTACCGAGTCACAGAGCGATATACGATTTCGTGGTATTATTCTAGAGATGAAAATTATTGCCTTATGGTCGGTACTGAAAAATTTATTGATATATGAACAACATTTTATCAGGCGATTAGTATATTTCTGTCAGTAAGACAGTTTAGCTAAATGGTTGGATTTATGTAATAAAATCAGGTTTAATATCAAACGCACGCTTGTTTCTTTAGCAGTTTGTTTGTTTTTCTCATCAAGTAATTCAACACTTAATTATTATTTATAAAAAACAGATTGATTTTTTTATCTAAGTGAAAAAACATACGAAGACCACATGGCAAAAACGATGAAAGTCACTTTTATTTAATTTGTCAGAAAATGAATTCCAAAGTTTAAAACAAAATTTGGAAATCATACAATCTTGCTGTGTTTCGCATCAACTTTCAGCGTTCTTCTCTTGGACGGGATATTTTGTTTTGTGAATAAATTCTAGTTCTAGACCATCAGCGATATTGCCAAGCACGGGGGGCCACTCGATTCTACTGTTTACAGGGATGTATCTGGTATTAAAATCTTATTTTAACGTAAAAAATGACTTTCATCGTTTTTGCTGTGTACTCTTCTACATTTAAACGCTAAAACAAGAGAATTTTTCCCTCGATTTAAAGTGTTAAAAATGATTTATAATTGGAATTGGTAATCTTCCGATTTTATATTGAATATTTTTGTCAATGAAAAGCATTTTGAAATTTGTAAATAAACTTGTAATATTTGGTACTACTAAATACAAAATACATTCAGTTTTAAATAAAGCAATTAAGAATATTTATTTTTCGGGATAGTTTCCTTGTTACTGAAGTCAAGCTTGTTGTCCAATCACACAAAAAATAAAAACTGTTAAAGTTCGCAACATACCCACCATCAGTATTAATTTGTTAGAAATAATGCATAATTTAGTGAACAGGGGTTGAAACTCTTTACGGTAGCTGTTCTGATTACGTCATCCTTCCCGAGGAAAACGGCCCCAATGCGACTAGTAAGCCATTTAAAAGGGGGGAAATCAGCTTTTCTGATTATTACCAGACTTCCAATATACTGCCTTTCCCTTCTCGTTTCCAGACGCTTCAACACCGCTACGTCTCCCGGACTCTGCAGAGTACCAACATCGTTGCCCAGAGGACCCTCCATACACACTAGAATGGAGGACTCCAAAGAAGATCCAGAGTTCCAAAAAAGAAGATCCCCTCCCCAACCTAAGACTTCTCCAATCCGCTGTAGACATGGACCTTCCGGAAGACCTGCAAAATCTACTGGATGAAACACCCCTTTCCTACAGATAGATGGTGCCTCCAACCCCACATAGGACACGAAAATTAAAAAAATAGAAACAATACAAAAAAAATAAAAAAACCCAAAAATACAAAAAACAAAATGGAAAAAAATGGGCCCTTGGCGAAGGTTTCTGTGGTTCCCTTCGTCCTTGCCAAATGAAAGGGCTCCACGACGGAGAAGACACGCCACAGCGTCAATCTCCCAACCCCACATTGCACCACGTGGGTTACACTCCTACACACACTTACACTGACACCAAAAAGAAATTACCTTTTAGGCACGTTCATTCAACAAAGAAGAAAGGAAACGGAAGTAAGAAGACCAACTCCAGGATCAAAGAAGGAAGGTTTGTGGGAGCAGTGCCAATTACAGACAGATGCTAACTCCTTCCCAACATTCCATCCATCCCCTGAAAAGGACGCAAGTCCTACAACAGGGTCCTCATACGCACCAAACTCCTAAAAATCTCCATATTTTTCTTCCAAAGATCTCATTCTTTAACTTTTAACTTTTTAACCAGACTTCCTGGTGCCAAGGAATCGACAGCAGGTTTCTTCCATTTATGTTTGGAGCTAGGAGAGATACTCTTTGAAACACCAAGAACCATCTTCTGGGCGAATTGGTACTGAGTCAGCCTATTATCTGGAGTGTAGAGATGACTGGATCTGGGACACTTACAAGCCTTTGTCCAATTAAAAAGTGGGCTGGTGTCAATGGATTAGGATCATTGGAATCGTTGGATAGCGGATATAATGATCTGGAATTTAGAAGGCCTTCTACTTGATCTAGGAGTAACAAAAATTGTTCAAACGTCAAGGGAATTTTACCAAGTATGTGATAATTTACTGGAGAGTAAAGTCAGACGAGACGAGAGAAAGTTCTCTCGTGTGAAAATCGTCGTCTAATCGATATTATAGACCTAATTTATCTCATCTAACGAGACGAGTTGTAAAAATTTTTCGTTTCGTTTTGATGTTTTTGAGTTGTCTGTAAATTCTTTTTTAGAAATAAATAAAGTAATCTCTTTTTTACCAATAATCGCACTTTTTGCCATCTAAAGATTACCTATTTAAATTATATTTTTCATAAAAACTGAAACTTCTTATGTTCTGTAGTCTTTTAACTTTAAGATATATTTCTGTGGTACTTGGAAAAGAAACTGTTTATTTTGAAAAGATTTTTTTCAAGTATATGTAAGTAATTCATAAACTTTTTAACAAAAAACGCATCCAAGCATTAAATCGAAATGTCTTGCATAATATTCGTAAATTTGTTAGTCGAACTGAAGAGAAAGGAAGAAATTTCCAGTAAATTTCGAATATAATTCCAACAATAATTGAGTCACATAGAAAACTTGGCAATGGCATCGCAAATCAATTTCCATAATTATTTCCAATACAATTCACGTCCAAAATTGAATTCTATTTAAAAATGTCTTCATACTCATTCAACTCACTTTCACATTTGATATTGTATTCTAATACAATAAGTTCAATGACTTTGTTTTGTCAACAAACAAAGGCGTAGTTGTAGGGCATTTAAAAAAGTTGATATTTATGAACTTTTATTTATTGTTAAAACTTATATTCAGATAATAAATTTCCTATTTTAACTGAATATACTTTATAAGGGATTCAAAAATAAGGTATTTGCGTTTAATTTGCTTGGTGCAAGTAAATAATTTTGAAGATGGATATATTTTTATGTATATGGATCACCATACTTTTGTCAAATTTTCTTACCCATCTTGAACCACCATTTCTTATTCACAATTTAACCAAAATAAATTTTAAGTACATTTTTAAATAGTTTATACGATTTTTGATTCTATGGTACTCTTCTTGAAACAGAAAAATGGTCATGCCTATAATGGAGTCAATGAAGCACTGAACCTCCAAAATTTATAGGGCACGACATATTAATGATTCTTTTTGCATTTGAACAGCGTGTTATGGTGAAGTAGTTGATAACTCCTCAGGTTGCAGATCCTAGTTAAAATCTTAACGGGTAAGACCATCACTTTTGAGGTCGAACCATCTGATACTACCGAAAATGTAAAAGCTAAGATTCCAGATAAAGAGTGAATTCCACCAGATCAGCAACGTCTTATCTTCGCTGGAAAACAGCTTGAAGATGCTCGTTTTTTGTCTGACTAAAACATTCAAAAGGAATCTACCATTTACTTGGTGCTTAGACTAAGAGGTGGTGCTAAAAAACGTGATGTTGTAAAGTGAGCTCCAGAGTACCCGGTGCCCAGGATACTTACAATTTACCTCGTCTCCTTTGACAATATCATTAAATATGTAGTGGAAATTCAATACCCAGAAGTTTTGGGCTCACCAACAACAAATATGACATTGAAAGTGATCTCCGGAGTACTTGGTGCACAGGATACCCACTATTTACCTCGTCTCTAGGAGTTTTCGGTAGATTCATTAAACAATTAGTCAAAACTCAGTACTAGAGGTTTTTGGGCACAACTAGTTTTAAGTACGATTATGGAAAATCACACATGTTTAGTTAGTTATATTATTTTTGTTTTATATGCATTACCTTTTTGTTAAACTAATAATGATGTGAAGGTTTCCTTGATAGAATCATGTATCTCATCTATCTTAAATAAATATGTTAATTAATACTTTACTGACATTTTTACACAAATCCTATTATATTGGTAACTTTATCGTTTTCTTTAACGGTTGTTATTCTTGTTTCTTGGTTCGAAGAAAAGCATTTCGCTTTTGTTTTGTTTTGGCCGCCACTGCATAACAATTATTTGTAAATGAGATGTAAATTTTTTCAGAACGGTAGATGTTCATAAGGAATACATTATGTCGGCTTGCATTGGAATGGTATGGTTTTTAAAATGTTTTATGAATCATGATTTGAATTCATTTCGAATTCCGTTTGATGTGTTTGTGATCGCACCGGGAGCCACTGAACTGTATTTATAGTATGGATTACTTTCAAATACTTTGAAAATCTTTACAAAATAAGTAAGCAAGAAATTAAAACATCTTTCAACTTTATGTCTAAAGTGACTTATAATTATATTCAAATTTTGCATTTTTTAGAAAATCATTTTTGTTGACATTTATCAGGCTGTGACGATATTGTAGCCAACGATTTCAAAACAGTTTTTATAGGACTGTTCTAGTTGTAGAACAAATATTAAAGAATATTGAAAAGGTTTTGAAAAAGTAAAAAAAAATGTTATATAGACATAATGTAAGAAAAACCAAAAAATGGAAATGGTCAAAGAGATTTCTTTATGCATGATAACTAACATGTAGTGTTGATACAGCTTCTGGCAGTCAGTGCCTTGACTGAAATGTTTTGTATTATTTTTTATTATTAATAATATACATTTAACTTGTCAGTTAATTTACATTTAAATTATGTAAATAAATACGTTTTTATGAAACATTTTACACGTAATTGCGAAATACTGTATAATCTGTAGAAAAGGATATTAATTTTGCAAATTTTCATATATAGACACGCGGGAGCGTGTCAAGCCAAGTTCAACCACTTGGTGCCAATTTTGACCCCTCCATAACTTAAAATCTATTTTACGTAAAGACATAAGACTAAGTGTGTTTATTTGTATCCATAAAAAAAAACTAAATGCACAAATTTCATGAAGCTGCCTTGAAAGGTTAAAAAGATATGAAAGTCCAAGTGAATTTTTCACTAACTGACTGACTGGCATACAAATCAAAAATCTAGCCCACTTCCAGATGCCCCAGAAACATAAAATTTGGAATCAAGCTCGGTATTTGTGCGTAAAATAAATAACCTAAGATCTGCTTTTCGGAAAAAAAACAAAAAAGAAGAGGCACCTAAAATCTCTTACGTCTGGAGATATTGTTCTCCCCATCTTTAATGGGGAAACCAAAGAAAACAGTTTTTGGTATAAAATTTGAGTCATTCGCAAATATATAATTAAGGAAATTTGATGGTCTTTCACTTAATTCCTTTAATAAATTCTTGCACCACTGTTTATACTTCCTTTTTTGCAAAGTTGCAAAAATTAAGCAAAGAGCAACCAAATCGTCCAACTCGTTCGAATCTATGCATAAAACTGGAGGATTGAATTGTACGTGTGTGTGTACATCGCAGTTCACATTTAGATTTTGTACAGAACTTGACACTCATTTGCGACGAAGCCCACAGCCAAACATAATTTTAGTATTGAACCAGGTTTACCTTTTTCACAATTATGTTTTTGGTGGAATCTGGTTTTTCTAAATTCTAAGTCTGATGCAAGTACCAAACACTATCCTTATACAATATATCTTTTCCAAGTTTCTTTTACTTTAATGGTATTATGAAAAAGAAATAGACTTGCACCACTGTTCTAAAGATATCTTATTTGTTCACAATGTCATTAGTTTAATTAAAATTATCTCTTATCTGACAAAAAGCAATTCATTATTTCATGAAAATACCGGAAAATTATTTTCGGCAAAATGGAGGAAAGTCAAAGGGACGAGTTAGACTGTTTCATTAAAAACTTCATTAGTTTCCAGAGAGAGAATTGAAAAGCAGGATGTGGGGATAAAATGAAATAGGTTTTTTTAAAGGATATAACATTTAATGGTCGATTAGTTAACGCAAAAAAGAATAATGAGTTCTGCATAAATTTAATGTTTGACTGAATATGAAATCGATCGGTAAAAAGGTTTAATATAAACAGTTGTGTGTATATAATATGTAAAAACCGTCTCTCCTGTATATCCTTAGATCTTTTAAAGGTAACTTGATAGTCTGTTGGAAAAGCAACAAGTTTACACACCTCATCAGGCCAGGTAAATAGAAAGCCAGAGTGGAAAGCGTAATTTCACGAAGCTCGATTCATACAATGCGGTAACCACCCCCTGGAAAGATTAATCAAGAAGAAAGTGGCGCCCCGTGCGCTAGAAAATTAGATATTGTAATTTCGTCACCCTCGAAAACACTAGACGTCCTGTCTAATTTACGCCTAAATCACGTTTATAAAAAGAGGTCAAGGTCGTTTCGGGCAGTTAACCTTTTATATTGATTTATTTTACCCAATAATGCTTTGAATTGGATCAGAGGGTTATAATTTTTCTGATATATCCACACAATTGTGCCTTTCAGAAAAAGATTATAAGTGAATATAATACGCCTATTCTTTATAAAGAAACTTCTGTTTGTTAATCACTTACAATAAAATAACTCATTTATTTGATAAAGCACAGTAGTTATTGTTCGTTTGTTGTAACACAGTAAAGTTTACTGTGAAAAACATCTAATATTTATATAACTCTGACATTGTTTAATTAATTGTAATTTCGTAATATATATTGACTAAATAATACCTACAATTATTTAATTTCAGAGAATTTAAAAAGTCATATCAGTGCTTAAAATGCAAACCAATTAACCAATTAATTCTTCTTCACAAATTATTACTATAGCTTCTTTTCTGCATTGACTAGCGTTTCTGTAAACAAAAGCATTGCCTTTCCTATTTATTCATAAAAGTATATTTATCGATAAATCTTTGGCAGTGAAAGCTTTCCTAAAAATAAAATAATGTCAAGAGTAGTAGTCCTGTTAAAACAGACTTAGGGCCGGTTGTATAAACGTTTTGAACTGTAGTTCACAGCCGAACTTCAGTTCAAATTAAAAAAGTTGTTGCACGAACAGTATTTTACACTGATCTTAGTTCAAATTATGGAGGGTAGAGGTAAGGAGAACTGTCTCCGTGTATTGAATGTGTCCGTCAAAATGTGGTGAATAAGGGTGGCGCTACGATCGTAGTAGGGTAAATTTTAAAAAAAGCGCCATAATTTCTTAGAGTAGGATAGATAAATAAACAAGGAAAGACACATTTCCGCTTTATTATGACACCATTTTTAAAATAATCATAAGATACATAAGATAATCATAAAGTATAAAACGAATTTAAAATACACTAAACTGAATTCGCTGACCACGTTTTTTTATAGCACTTATATAATTTGTGACTTATATTACGAAATCATACGACATTTCAATCAATTTGTCAAAAACTGCTACATTCATTCTGTACCCTACATCTACTTTAGCGCCATTGTAGTGGCAAGTTTGAGAAGTGTTATGTTCCTCTAAAAAGTGGACACATTTTTAATCATTTCCCATTTAAGATCGTTCTCCTTACCTCTACCCTCCATAGTTCAAATCGCGAGTTCAGTTGAACGCCCACTTACGGCCGTTCAGGAAGTCGAACTGTCGATCAAAGTCACTTTCTAACCTCACAAATTTTATTAATGTTATTTACCTTATTTGTTATTTCGTTTGAAAATGTTTAAAAATGTATGAAATTGACGAAAATATAACTGATGATGAAGATTTTTTGGGTCTTGTGGATGTTGTAATGAATGATGCTAGAATGCCACGAATATTCTGGGAAATTATTTTATTACTTTGATACCTATCTAAAAATGTATTTTTTTAAATTTGCATTTTTACTTCAGCAAAAGTGGTATAAAATAAAACAAAAATTATAAAAATATACTTATTTATAAATATATAGGTAACTAAAATTTCAATACTACAATTAAATTTACTTCTTCAAATTTGTCAAGGGTCGTTTTTTCAAAACTAAATAATTTTTTTCTTCTTAGTTTAATGCTTTCTGTTTTTTAAGTTATAGACAATATTTAACTACAATTAAATTGTTTAAGTAAATGCTCCTTCTGCAATTAAAGGATCTCAAGCTCTAATTCAGCTTTCTTAGCTTGAATAAGGATTCTTTCCTCACTCTCCTTCGAGTCCAAATCCATTTGATGTTGGTGTCTCCTTCATCAGTCTCACTATCAACTGATGTTCCTTTTGCATATACTCTCTTTATTGACAAGCTGTTTCAGCTTTATTGGTAGCCCACAAAGTTACATTATTAGAGAGTATATTTTTATTTTCTACAAATAATAATAAGTTCTAAAACTTCTAAAATTTTATAAAAATTCAAAATTTACCTTTACCAGAAGTCTTCTTTTTTTTGGTTTTCATATTTATCTCGAAAAATTTTGGCATCTCTAAATGGCTCCCCAGAAATGCTATTGAATTCAACTGATAACTGCTCCCAAGTTTTTAACTTTCGATCGTTATTCATTTTATCAGTTTTTCTGCATTCTATTGAACTTTTAAATTTAAGTACGAGACTCATTAATATGCCAACCTTCTTTAGACTAATTTTTTTTGCCACTAGCCATTATATTACAAAGTATCCACCACCAAATACTAATCTACAAACAAACAGAAAAACCTTTAAAACCTTAAGAAACAAATTTAACATAAATTACTAATATTTATTTTGCAGCTATCAAAAATAACAATTTGTTTGTACGAACCTTCCTACTTTACTATCAAAAAAATTAACTATAATTCATAAACGAAACACAAACAATAGATAAAATGATATCCCGCTAAACACAAAATTCAAAAATTTAGGTTATGCTATCTGTCAAAAATCGTAAATAGCAAAAAGTAACTAAATATCTGAGTTCAGCTGATTCACAGTTCAGTTTACATTGAACAACGTAATTTCGAACGAACTTAGTTCACGGCTTGATCGGCGTTCCGTTGAACCGAAGATCAAAATTGTTTTATGCAACCGGCCCTTAGAAGGTCTTAATGTTGAAATAGTACATTACGTAACGAGTGCAGAAAGCAGGTGATCCCATCACGAGTGCGTTTGTCGCGTGAGCCGAAGGCGAACGCAATAAAAAGCACGAGTGATTGGATTACCTGCGCACCGCACGAGTTGCGTATTCTATTTTTCATCACTCCGTGAGGAAAGCTCTTGAGTTTGTCTAAAATAAAAGGAACGAAGATAATAAAAGTAGTATTAGGTCTGATTCGCCTACACTGCAAATACAAAATTATGTGTAGTTATGAATCTTGGTTAAATACGTTAAATGTAATATTTGCACAGTTGCTTAATTCTATAGACATATTTTTTATTCAACTTAAGTATATTAGATAATAATTGAGAATCAACAAAATCTTTATTTAGTAATGAAACGTTTGATAGATTATATCATGGTGCATTTACTACCGCGTTATCAGATGCAAAACTATTAGAAAATTCATCATCAATTTCTCTTAATTCATTTTCTATCTAATTTATTTTTGATTGGGAAACTCTGTTTCGATCATTCATTGCTTTCCGCACGGTCCTAAATGCTCGAAAGCAGTGCTTTCCGCACGAAGTAATGAAAAGTTTTATCTTTCGAATGCTTAGTGTCCACTTGAGACAAAATCTCGAGAGAAAATCTCGAGATATGTCTCAGGATGATGTCCATTTGAGATCAATTGGGTCTCGAGACAGGTATGAGAGACTCGCTGGTGACTTTTAGTCTCGAGACCAAAACAATTCCGTGTCGACTTGAGACTCGCTGGTGACATTTAGTCTCGAGACCAAGACAATTCCGTGTCGACTTGAGAGTCAACAGTCAACACACACAGTCTAAACTGTGGAGTGTCCAAGTGTCGAATTCTTCAAAATGGATTCACTTCAGGCACTAGCTTTTATAATCGCGTATAAGATTGTACAAAAACGAAAAACAAAAATGAAAAAAAAAGAAGTGTTGGGTGAGAAATTGGGTGGATGGTCGAATGTACTTGGGAGCTGGTTCAGCTCTAGTAAATGAGTTGCGTTTGGAGGATGCACAGCAGTTCAAAAATTTTATTCGAATATCTGCTGTGCAGTTTGAATTGCTTTTAGATTTAGTAAAACACCAGATAGTTAAGAAAGATACAAAATTACGTGATGCGATTTCGGTGCATGACAGGTTAATGGCCACCCGCCACCCTTCGTTTTTTAGCTTTAATAGCAATAACGTAATAACGTATAGTAGTAATAACGTAGATAATTTTTAATTTTTTTAAAAACAATTACCACAAGATCACAATACTAGTCTCAGCTCTTCCGGCACATACAGAAGACTGGAGACTAGATCTCAAGTACAGGAATTTGCATGTCCACTTGTGACAAGCTCAGTCTCGGAGACTTGTCACAACTTGTCTCTGAGACTTCTCTTAGACCCGTATACATTTGTGAGTGCAGTCTCAAGACTGATCTCGAGACTATTTTGTCTCAAGTGGACACGTACCATAACGTTGAAGGAAGCATGGCTTTCCGCACGGTTAGTCTAATCGACAAGTTGAAAATGGTACAAAATAGAGATACTACTCTTAAAATTATGTGCAATAGTTCATTGGATCCGGAATGACGTCTAGAAAAATGTGCAAAAAGCGTGTATTAGCACATAAAAAATTGCAAAAGTTATAAACAATTAAAGCTGAAAAAAATGGCATTTCGTTTTTTGCCGATATTTAATAAAATATTAATATTCAAGAAATTTTAAAAAAAGATTCTGAAAGAGGAGGAAATTTAAAATAAAAAACTCCCAACTCCCGGAACTCTATCTCCATTATTTATAATTTTAATTTAACGCTGAAAATAGGTTTGCGCTCGACATTTTTAGGTTGCACGCGTGGCGTCAAAAGCGAGTACGGCACATTAATTAATTTATTTAAACATTGTTTTTCATTTACAATTAAGACGAAAGTTCAAGAAAATTTTGTTAGTTAACAATTGTTTAACTTGTTAAAAAATTAACTTTAAGTAAAATTTCCAACGGGAATAAATTATTTATAGTGTTCAGAACACACCATATTTTTTCAAATTTAAAAAAAAAATTCAATACCTTAAATAATTGCTGTAAAAATTTTTCGCTTCGTAGAGCCATTCTTATATACATACTTTACAAGATCACGCCATAAAAGTTTAAAAAATATTTATACTTTGTTTATAATAATTTTTGCAATTAACCAAAAACTGAAAAATCCAAGCAATGTTGTTTAACTACAAAAATTATTATAAACAAAGTATGAATATTTTTTGAATTTTTATGGCCTGATCTTGTAAAGTATGTATATAAGAATGGCTCTACGAAGCGAAAATTTTTTACGGCAATTATTTAAACATTTTTTTTTTATTTACAATTAAGACAAAAGTTCAAGAAAATTTTGTTAGTTAACAATTGTTTAACTTGTTGAAAAATTAACTTTAAGTAAAATTTCCAACGGGAATAAATTATTTATAGTGTTCAGAACACACCATAATTTTTCCAAGTTTAAAAAATAATATTCAATACCTTAAATAAATTAAATAATGTGCCGTACTCGCTTTTGACCTCCACGCGCGCAACCTAAAAATGTCGCGCGCAGACCTATTTTCAGCGTTAAATTAAAATTATAAATAATGGAGATAGAGTTCCAGGAGTTGAGTTTTTTATTGGAAATTTCATCCTCTTTTAGAATCTTTTTTTGAAATTTCTTAAATATTAATATTTTATTAAATATTGGCAAAAAACGAAATGCCATTTTTTTCATCTTTAATTGTTTATAACTTTTGCAATTTTTTATGTGCTAATACACGCTTTTGGTACATTTTTCTAGACGTCATTCCGGATCCAATGAGCTATCGCACATAATTTTAAGAGTAGTATCTCTATTTTGTACCATATTCAACTTGTTGACTAAACTAGGTCCTGCATGGTCGGAATGATAAAAATAAATTTGTCAAAAATTCCCACTTGTGCAAAAAAATTTATTTAAGGTCAAATGTGTCGAAAATCGTTTTTTTTGCGTTTTTCTGCTAAACTGCAAATTATTCATTATGAGATTATCTATAAAAAAATTCCCTTTTTTTCCTAAGAACCATTATTTTGGAGATATAGCGATATAAAAAGTTAAAAATGTTGAGTTCTTTATAAAGTGTACACGTTTATAAATGTTAACAAATGATGATTTGCTCGAATGGGTTAAAAAAAATCGGAGGTAAAATACCTCCCCATCAGGATCTGAGCGAGCACCTCATCGAAAGAAAAATTTAACGAAAAGTTTATATTGATTCAATTTAAAGCTAAAAATATTGCCTTTAAAATGAGAGGAAGTGAAATATGATAGCTTTAATTAGAAAGCAAGTGATGATCAAAAATCTCCGATAAAAAAATTTGCGAGTGATATTTTGGAATATTTTTTAACTACATTTGCAATATCACGGGTTCTTACAAACAGATTTTAATTTTTCAAAGCTTTTTTTTTCGTTTCTTCATAAGGATAAAAAAATAGTGTGGCAGTCAGTGGGACTGCCGGCAGAAGTTATACTTCTATGCACGCGCATGGATTCATAAATTTGTATGCGAATGATTTAGCAAACTCACTATATGATATTCGTGGTAAGCGACCCCAAAAACCTCGTAGTACCATGTGCACACTCTTTTTGTATCGAATTTGCATAAAATTCCTGGAGACGAGGTCCGTCTTAAGCACCAGGTGTTTCGAACACCATCGTCATTATTATAATCGTATTTAGCGAATCAAAAAACTACCGAGTACCAAGTGTGCAATGATACCTCAGGAGAAGAGGTAAATACCCTAGACACCAAGTGCCGCGGAGACTTTCGGAATCGTGATATTCGTGTTCAGCGACTCCAAAAACCCCGAGTTTATAAATTGAACCCATTTTCAGCAATACTTACCGAGTTGTAAGTTTTCTATCTATTGTCTGTTCGGAATGTACTTTTTGAATGCAGAAATGCATTTTCCATTTTTACATTATAAAATAAAGCGACAAATTTCCTGATACTTTAACAAATCCAATGCAAACAAACGCATTCCGATCCATCTTACGTTACAAAACTCGGAGGTTTTGGTGCTTTATTTCCTCAAAAGCATAGTGCGCAGGATATACTGCAACCATGTGACGGTATTTTAGACTACAATACAATACTCATTACTGAATATTATTATTAATATTATTAATATAAAAAAACTTAACTTAATATGTTAACTTACGTGACGGAATTATAAAATAATCTGTCAAATAATCATGTGGTCCGTCAATATGATATTCATACATTAGTTCAGACTGTTTTTTGTATATCTATCCCTTTTCAATGTACTGAATGTTGAAACGGTATTCAAAGGACTTATAGTCATGACTAATAACATGTGGTAAATATTTCATCTTTGTTTTTACCGACCAATATACCTTATAAGTGTGTCTGTCTCTCTCTTACTTACACCATTACATATGTAATGATTTTTCCCATTTAACTGTACAAAAATCTTTTCCACCGAGTGCATGAATAGAAGTATAACTTCAACAAACAGGTTTCAGGCTCGGATTTACTAAGAAAAAATACGATTTAATTGTAAAACCGTAATAATTTTGTTCGAGAACATTTAGACTATAAATATTTTGTTAAGATATGGACAACAAATATTAAACAATTTGTCGTGTACGCCCAAAATATATTCGCACCTTTTAAACAAACTTATCTAAAACACATAAATTTAAATTTTAATATTTATTCAGATAACCTTCTTGGATAATACTGCAAATCAAATAAAAATAAAACTTAACGTAATGCTTATTTAATTAATCAACTCATTGGATCAGCACTGTGAATCTTCTTTATTATTTTAAATAATTGCGTTATAGGTATCAATTTCAAAGGTCCACAAACAAATCCAAAAGTAATCAACGATTTCTCACGTTGTTGTCGGTTCTTAACAGCTTACCATTAGTTTATCAGTAACACGAAGACAAAACAATGTTTGAATGTTTTGCAGTAGGACTGGTTTTAAATTACAAAATCAATCTACAAATACATTCTGTTTGTCATTGTCTCACAGAGAAAAAAAGTGTATCTATCTAGTAGTGCATAAAATTATGCCTGGATTTGTACAATAATTATAATCTATTGAAATGAATCCTCCTTCTGGAACACCCTCTTTCAATAAATTTAACGGTCGTGGATTCAAGAATTTTTAAATTGATTGTCCTTAAAATAAATTAAAAAAATATAAATGTAAATCTTCTTCCGTAGTTCCACTCTTTCTCTATATCTTCCTCTTCCTAATACTTTCCAACTCCTCCTTGCTGCTGCCTTTCCATTTATCTAATACCTTTTTACTGCTCAGCTCTTTCTCTATACCTTTCTCTTCCTACAATTTTCCAACTCTCTACTTTTCTATATCTTTCAAGTTCTGGTTTGTATTACTGTTTGCTCCTGCTTTATGTTTATCTTCTAATATTTATTTTTCTTTCTATTTACTTTTAAAATAAGATTTATTTAATTTTATTTCATAACTTTTTTATTAATGACAACCCTCTTACAAATTCAATGACAATCTAATCAATAATCTCTTAACAACATAACTCATGAACTAAACAAAAAAAAATACAATATTAAAAAAATACTTAATCCAGACAACCGATTTAAAAATCATGACCACGTTCCAACACTTCATTAAAAGAACGTGCACCATTGAAGAAAAATCCATATCAATTTCCCCCAAATTTGATTTGACTTGGTGAATTACTTCACCTTGCCAAATCAAATTTCCTTTCAGTAGGAATTTTTTCTTCACCATCAGTTGTCAAGCTTTTAATTTAGAATATTTTAATTTTAATTAATACACTACCCTTAACATATAAATCCCCTATCATTACATCTACCTTTATATCTACTTTTACATTCTTCTTTATTCAATTTTTCATTTCTATTTTACTATTTTTTTATAAAATTCATTCCCCCTTCTTAACATTTATCAAAATATAATTTTTTTAAAGTTTTAGATTTGTTCCCCCGCTTTTGAAATTTCCCTATACATATAAATTTTATAGACCTCCCCTTTCCTAATATTTTCCTACATATAATTTTTATAAATTTTGTAACCTTAACCCTTTCCTGATATTTCCCTATATATAACTTCTTTCTAAATTTAAATACCTTCCCCCTTTTCTGATATTTCCCACGATACAAACTTTTAATAAATTTAAATTTCTTTCCCCTTTCCTGATATTTCCCTCGATACAAACTTTTTATGAATTTAAATTGCTTTCCCCTTTCTTGATAATTCGCTGTATATAACTTTTTTTATAACTTTAGATACCTTTCCCCGTTCCTGATATTTCCCTGTATATAACTTTTTCCTAATTTTAGATTGAACAAACTTCCTCCAGAAATAACTCAAAAACTTCTTCTCAAATTCTTCCATCCCAAATATTTCTTCTTCTTTACTAGCAAACCATATCAGTGCCTGCCCATCTAACATCTCACGCAGGTTTTCTCTTATTTCTTTATGGCCTCTACACCATTTTAATTTATTTTTCACCATTCGTATGAAAATTTTCGGATGAGTCTTATTAATATTCCCATTAAATTTATGTTCAATTTTAATTATTCCCATGTTATTTTGATTTTTATTTATATTCCTTTTTTCCAGTTCTTCTAATAACATTTCACGTTCTTTTTCTTGTACTACCTTTATTTCTTCAACTTTTTCTTCCATCTCACTTATCTTCTTTACTGTATCTTGTTTTATAATCTTTTCTAAGCCATTCAATTTTTTATTTGTATTAGTATTGATTTCTTTGATTTCATCTTTACATTCCTTGTTAATAATTGTTTTAATTTTTACTTCTTGTAATTCCTCTATTTCCGTTATTCTCGCAATTATTTCAGTTCTTATTTCTTTCTTTGTTTCTTCCAATTTTTGTTTATTTATTTCCATTTGCTTCTTCATCTCATTTTTGAATTCTTCTTTTATTTCTTTTTTCATAGCATCCATATTCAAATTTATTGCTTTAATATCTCTGTTATTTGCTTCAATATTTTTGTTTATTGCTTTATTTTCTTTTTTCATAGAATCCATATTCTTACTCATTGCTTCATTGTTTTTGTTGATATTTTTTAACATTTGCATCATTTGTTCCCATGATGAATCCCTTCTATCCCCTATCTAACTATCCTGATTACCCTGATTATCCTGAGTAACCTGATTACCCTGACTTCCCTGACTAACCTGATTACCCTGACTATCCTGAATACCCTGACTACCCTGACTCTCCTGATTATCAATATTATCCCCTTGCTCTAACATACTATCTGTAATTTCCTTTCCCCCTCTTAATTTCGTATAAATATACCTATAATTTATTTAATCTTTTACTCCCGAATCACACACTTTGTTTTTAATAAAGCAACCTTGACACCTAACAGTTAAGAAAAATCTCTTACCCTCAGTGCCGAAGCAGCCCCACGTTGGGCGCCAATTGAAATGGATCCTCCTTCTGGAACACCCTCTTTCAATAAATTTATCGGTCGTGGATTCAAGAATTTTTAAATTGATTGTCCTAAAAATAAATTAAAAAAATATAAATGTAAATCTTCTTCCGTAGTTCCACTCTTTCTCTATATCTTCCTCTTCCTAATACTTTCCAACTCCTCCTTGCTGCTGCCTTTCCATTTATCTAATACCTTTTTACTGCTCAGCTCTTTCTCTATACCTTTCTCTTCCTACAATTTTCCAACTCTCTGCTTTTCTATATCTTTCAAGTTCTGGTTTGTATTACTGTTTGCTCCTGCTTTATGTTTATCTTCTAATATTTATTTTTCTTTCTATTTACTTTTAAAATAAGATTTATTTAATTTTATTTCATAACTTTTTTATTAATGACAACCCTCTTACAAATTCAGTGACAATCTAATCAATAATCTCTTAACAACATAACTCATGAACTAAACAAAAACAAATACAATATTAAAAAAATACTTAATCCAGACAACCGATTTAAAAATCATGACCACGTTCCAACACTTCATTGAAAGAACGTGCACCATTGAAAAAAAATCCATATCACTATATAATTAAAGAAAGTCGTGTTGGTTACCTATACACCATTTATAACTCAAGAACAGCTTGATTTAGATCAAAATTAGTGGACAGGGAGCCTAGGACCAGGAGACTTTTGAACCAGTTCGATCGCGTTCCCGTGAAATCATTATAAAACGTGTGTTATAACAAAAATATTTTTAACAAGGAATAACAACACGTAAATGTAATTTTGTCTATGGTTAAAAATTTGACAATTCTAAAAATCACAGCTAAACTTAAATCAATAAAGTATTTCAAACCTCATTACTAACTACAAAAATATTGAATGGTCGAGTAAGCAATTTTATAAGACCCAAACTTTATAGGTAATTTAGAATA
Source organism: Altica lythri (assembly GCA_964028335.1). Classification (NCBI taxonomy): domain Eukaryota; kingdom Metazoa; phylum Arthropoda; class Insecta; order Coleoptera; family Chrysomelidae; genus Altica; species Altica lythri. The sequence continues at coordinate 69,167,182 of OZ034805.1, forward strand.
AAATCATTTAAATAATAAATTCATTTAAGTCCATTGACTGAAATGAAGATGAAGCCACTAATTATCCAATTGAGTTATTAATCTCCTTCGATGTGCCTGGCTTACCACCGCAGAATTTACGCCTTAAGGTTGACTCCGTAGTATGTAGTTATGATTCCAAACACAGACCAACCAAAACTGAGCAACGCTATGGGTTTGTTGGTAAGTATATTGATGAACAATGAAAAATTCGAAGGTGAGGAATTTATCATCTTGAGGCTCCCGTTAGTACCAACCCTTGTACCATTTGAGTTTAAAACACTTTCATTTCCGATTCGCCTTGCATAAACAAATCACAAGATCAATTCTTGACAGTTTGTGGTCTGAATCTAGTAAATCCATATTTTTTCCATAGTCAACTGTATGTGGCATGTTCACTTCGTAGTAATTATGATTTGAAATATAAACCAATCAAAAATGTGCAACGATACGCGTTTGGTGGTAAGTATAGTAATGAGAAATGGAAGTTTCGAAGGTAAGGAAGTTCTCATCCCAAAGATTCCGATAATCCCAACCCATATACCGTTTGAGTTTAAAAGACTTCAATTTCCGATTCTTCTTGCATAAACAAATCACAAGACCAATTCTTGACAGTTTGTGGTCAGAATCTGGAAAACCCATGTTTTCTCTATAGTCAATTGTATGTGGCATGTGCACTTCGTAGTAATTATGATTTGAAATATAAAGCAACCAAAAATGTGCAACGATACGCGTTTGGTGGTAAGTATAGTGATGAGCAATGGAAAATCCGAAGGTAAGGAAGTTCTTATCCCAAGGATTCCGATAATCCCAACGGATATACCGTTTGAGTTTCAAAACTTCAATTTCTGATTTTTCTTGCATTCACTATGACCAAAAGCATATCACAAGACCAATCCTTGAGAGTTTGTGGTCCGAATCTGGACAAATTATGTTGTTTATGGTCAATCATATAAGGTATGTTCACGGAAGACCATCTGCATTGTTTGTTCTTGGTCCTGATAATAAAACAAAAAATGTCGTGTATCACAAGGTGCTTAACTGAAGAGTGCAACCTATTAGAGTATCATTAAAATGCTTATATTTCTTATTTATAATTCCTAATAAAAAACTGAGCTTAATAATATCCAAAATTTGCTTATTTATTGCCTCTGACGTGGAACAAAGTTTGCCGGATCAGTTAGTAATTTTGATATAATTTCCATCGAGTTTTTTAAACAACAACTAAAAATATAACATTCGATTGATTTAAATCATTCTTTTTGTACCAAACAATATCATTCTGTCTTAAAACTGATGTTTAGGTCTATATTTACGTTTTTATCAAAATTCTCCACAGTTCCTGCAAATGTAGATATTTACCAATTTGATTCACTTGAACGGTAATTTACCGAAAAACTAAAACGTTGGTGCATCTATTATATTGGCTTCTTGTTTCACACATAGACGTAACACGCAGGTTTGTTAAATTCAAATTTATAGATTTATTTATTTACTAATCATACGGGTAACGTAACTCCATTTTACAAAATTACAAATTATAAAAATTATTGGCACAATAAAAATATAAATCTTATGGATCATCACACAAAAATAACTCCATAAATATCAAAAATGAAAAATTAACGAGTAGATTAACTATTAGTTAACAACATTTATATTTTAATTTTTAAAATAGAACAGTTAAAATATCGATATCATGACCAAAGTCATTAAGTCTCTAAGCTCTGATCATTCTGCGAGTTAAGACCATAATTAGTGAAAAAGTATATGGAATAAATTATTTTTGTTTTGGCAAGACAGGGCAGTTGGTCAAACTATTGATCAACTTAAAATGAAACACAATTTAAAAGCAGCAAATCTCTACATTCCCTTTGGACTTACCTTAGACACATGTTTAACCATTAAAAAAATTTTATTAAATAGAACCCTATGATCTTTGGCAGTATTCGAATAAGTTAAAGTTGAGCTATCCACTTTGTCACTGCCAATTGCGACAACATCTCTTTAGGATGAAATTAACAGAATCGCTGCTATGCAGAGGCTGCGAACAAAAAGAGGAAACAGTAGAATACATAATGTATGACTGCTCTGCTTTTTCTGAAATCAGAAGATCCGTGTTGGGCGAGTACTGGCTTACACCAGCCGATGTCAGGGAGATCCCCCTCGGGAGCCTTATCACCTATTTTAAATCACTAGGCCTGGTGACAGCTTGAGGTGAGGATATCCCTACACACGGGAGGATGCATAATGGGTCATATGTGGCCTCAGTGCTGGCTGAGCACTAGCTCGCCCCTCCCCAAATTTCCAGATCCAGATTGAGCTATCCATTTTGTATTGGTTATTGATCCTCTCGCGTTTTTTGTAAAAGCTTATATAAAAGCATTTAAATATGTTTAAAAAGAAATGGTTTGATTGGCTCCAACTCTACAATGTGTTAAGATCCCCCTGAAGTCCTCCAGAATCATCTCACTCCTTGATGGTTCCGAAAATGCTAAATTTTTGCACTAATAATCTTTTCTTAAAACAATAAATCTCAATATTTTTATTTTACGATTTATTGTTTAGTTAAATATAAAAAAATCTAAGGATTCAGTGAACATTGGACAACCTGGTTTTTGTCTGCTTCATATTTTAAAATTTATTTAATTCACCTACAAATATATGTTTTTTAAACCACAAATTTTTTTAAGTACATTTAAATCAGAATAATAACACAAGTATTTAATAGAGAAATATACCTATTAAATATTCTTTCAAAACTAATTTAAACATAAACCTGGTTTATGCTGCTATTATACAACTTCTAATTATAAAAATAATAAAAAAAAATATATTAAAAACCTGTTATATGACTTCTATTTAACAGAATACGCGCCCATGTGTTTTTAGAAGCTTATATATTTTTCGAGTTTTAGGCTATAATTTAAAATTCGGTTTCGGTAAAGAAGGAAATATACTTCTTTGATGGTCTACGGACTTTTATTTTCCGTGAAATTTTACTCTTTGGTTATGGTAATGAACACATGTTCCTGCTGAACGGGTCATTTTTATGGTCACCTAACTAATATCCGTTAAAATATCATTAAACTCTTAATTGAAAGTTGGAAACGTTTTTCGGTGATACTGGTTAATCATTCTATTTGGGTTTTAAAGTTTGCTATTTTTTTATAATAAACCAATACAAAAAATATATTCTTATAGGGTATACATGTCCACAACGAGTTCTTATGTGTGGGAAACAGGGTGTTCAATATATCAATCAACAGCGAAACCTAAACTGTAAAAATCCCAGACAATTCTTAGTCAGTCAATGACAGCTATAGGTAAGTTTAGTGGATAGGATAATGGTCTCGACCTTTATTACGTAATTTTTATCATTCGTCTCCATTTAGATGTACTCAACAGAGTTTTGGGTATCGATTGCTCTTACCAACGTTGAAGTGTGTAAGGTGGTCGAAATAAAGTATGATTGGTTTTCCTCTGGTGATAAGATAGACCACTACAATTATTTTCTTTTTTACGACGACCAATTTCTTTTACAATTTAGGACACAGAACCCATTTTGATCGAGGGTTGTACAACCAGACGAGATCACTCTCTGTTTAGGTACATTCTTTTGCTTGTACGTTGTAGAATTGTGTACAAACCCACTTATCACTTGCTCCATATTCCTTTATAAATGGGATACCTACAAAGTGTTCACCAGATATATCTCCTCCAGGTCAAATCGCATGAGGTGTATGAATTGTAGAGTCTTTTCTTTTTGGTGTGAGTGTGAGTGTAGGTATGTGGAGGTGTAACCCACGTGGTGCAATGTGGGGTTGGGATATTGACGCTGTGGCGTGTCTCCTCCGTCGTGGAGGCCTTCCATTTGGCAAGGGCGAAGGAAACCACAGAAACCTTCGCCAAGGGCCCATTTTTTTGTAGTATCCTGTGGGTCCTATGGGCACCATTACCAGTAGGAAAGGGAGGATTTATCTATTATGGTTTCCAGGTCTTTAGAAAGTTCCTTACTTGGAGAAGCCTGAGGTTGGGATGGGGAATTTTGTTTTTCGGTACTTTCGATCTTCTTCGGAGGCCTCCATTCCAGTGTGTATAGAGGGTCCTCTGGGCTGTGGTATTCGTTCCCTGAAGAGTACAAGCAACGTACCTCTGTTGAAGTGTCTGAAAGCGAGAAGGAAGAAGCGGTATGTTTGTGTTTTTGTAGACAAGGTGGCTGGATTTTTCCCTTTACGTATGATTGTTCTTTCTGTGGCATGGATAGAGTGGAGATGTCTTTGAGGGAGAGAAGAGTATGGCACGCCCTTATAATCGACGACCAGAGGTCTGATAAAGGTTTTGTATGTCTGGAGTTAATTAGTAAGCATTCATACCATAGTTATTAGAGTGTTGCTGGATAGAGGCAAAGGTTGCAGGATCGAATCCTGCTGGATGCAGCATTTTTTCAATTGCTTCTTACTGTCATTTAATATATTATTTTTCGTAATCGTTTTACAATTTTTTAAATATTAAAGAAACACCCTGTATATTTTAATTGATTAGCTCGATAATAAATTACCTTTTACAGAACTCATTAGAATATGTTATTTTAATATAACTCCTCCTTAATTTTACGTATGCGGTTCATATTATAACTCCTCCTTATTTTTTACGTATACTCATTATCATAAATGTTTACAGATTTGGTTATTAATAAACTACAAAGTATATTTTGTCAGGATATTCTTGTTGTGTTTATTTCATAATATATTCCTTACTAAGCCATTTTTTTCTTGGAACAGAATTGAAATCTTTTAAAAAATCTGCAATGAAAAGCGTTCTTGGGTTATCTCAGTGTCGTTACATCGTTTCTAAGAAATAAGCTAAGTAAGATTTTATCTAAGCGGAATTCTGTGCAATCTAAAACAAAAACTCGTGTACTAGATAAAGGTTTCGTTCAATGACTTATTTTTAAAAGTAGAATTTTGCAAAAACAAACAGGAACTCATATAAGCAAATATACTCAAATTAAATATTGGTTAATTCAACCCTACAAAAAATAAATATGAATCAGTGTTTTAAAATCTTAGATTAAATAAATGTAAATGCAGAATTTTGAGTTAGAGAGATACACATATAACGGTATTTAAACCTTTTTATTTAATTGGGAAATCTCCGCACGATTAATTCTTAATTATTTTAATTTATTTAACCACCTGCATCTCCAATAGACGATTTATAAAAACTAGTACTTAACAGTTACGATTCCTCTACATATTACATATAATTGAAAATTGTAGTACCTAATAACAAGTTTTTTCTTATCATGGATATCAAATCAGGCTTGTCTATCATTAAACTGAATACGAAACAAGGACAAATAGAAAAATAAAACTGTTAATGAAGTAAGTAGTGTAATGGCGTTCACGTCTATTTTAAAAGCAGATTTACTGCTAGTAGAACAGGTTTTACTATATAAAATACATAAAAAATAACAAAAAGTATTAAACCAAAGATTTTTACCACACTGTACAATTGCAAATTTGGCATTAGCCAATAGATTTAAATTTAAATATTTTTTAAATATTCTTTGAAATTTTCACATCCATTGTTGATACATGTTTAATATACTCAGTGACATTAGGAGTGTTACACCCAGAAGGAATAATTTTTTAATCTTAATTTTTTATCAAGAGAATGACAATATTTAAAGAATCCTATGATAAAAATATCAATGTTTTATCTTTAATAGTTTTTGTAAAAATAATTTTTTTATCTTAAATAAAAAAAAAAAAAACGATTTATGAAGACCGGTTGGTAAAGAAATTTTTAATTATTGTTCTTCAGTCTAATTGTAGTCAGTGTAACAAAATGCATCGAGTTCGTGGACATCAAAATGACCACCATGTTAGCGATTTTGACAAGGGTAGAATTGTTGCTATAAAAATATGGGTTTGTCGTATCGCCAAATTGCCCTTCGTGTTAATTGTACGGCAATGACGGTAATGCGTGTGTGTCGTGTGTGGACAAACGAAGGTAGAGGAACACGAAGGAGACCAACTGGCCAACCAAGGCGTACCACAGAGCGTCAAGATAGGCGCTTCAGACTACTTGCTCAATGATTTGGAGAGGAAGGTAGACCTGTTACTATGCGTACACTATACCGTCGCATTCGAGCCTTTGGACTGTTTTCATACCGCCCACGACTAGTACTACCTTTGACCCAGGACCATCGCCATCAACGTTTGAATTGGTGCAAAGAACGGCAGCAATGGGTGGAAGAATGGCATAATGTAGCATTCAGCGATGAATCGCGATTTTGTTTAGGCATGCACGATGGCCGTAGAAGGGTAAGACGCCGCCGTGAAGAGCGACGAGATACCGGGTTTGTTCTTGAAAGACATGTACACAGGACAGTTGGAGTAATGGTTAGGGGAACTATTGCCTATGGTAGCCGATCACCACTTGTGTTTATTCGAGGCAGTATGACAGCTTCACGTTATGTTGATGATGTCTTACAAACCACTATACTGCGTTTTCTAGACGGCCATCGACACGTCCTTTTTTCAGCAAGATAACGCGCGTCCCCATATTGCTCGTCGAACTATGGACTTTCTCCAAGAAGCTGGCGTTAATGTTTTGCCGTGGCCACCCTGTTCACCAGATTTAAATCCCATCGAATATGTGTGGGATGTAATGGGAAGAAGACTGTCCAATTTACACCATCCTCCAAAAACTCCGGCACAGTTAATCCATGAAGTTCAAGTTGCATGGAACGAGATACCACAAGCAGACATTGATCATCTCATTTTGTCAATGCCTAGACGTGTACATGATTGTATTCAGTTACGGGGTCGCCAAACACATTATTAATTTTTATACGTTATTAAAAATTCTTGAAAATGTTTTATTCTCGATGTAAATCTACCATGTTGCCAAAAAATTAAGATTAAGAAATTATTCTTTCTGGGTGTAACACTTCTAATGTCACTGAGTATATAAAAACCTTATTTAAATATAAATACCTTTGTACCTAAAGTAATTTCACATTATTAAATTATAAAAATGAAACAAACAATATTTAAGATGAAGGAGAAATTAAAAAAAATTAAAGCGGCCAAGTGCCAGTCGGACTCGCCCATGAAGGGCCTTTTTGTCGGACAGACAGAGACAGACAGACAGACAGACATGACGAATCTATAAGGGACCTTTCTGTCTAATAAATAAATTTTAAAAATCTCATGGGGGCGTCCATAAATTACGCGAGGTGTTCAGGGGGGGTCAAGCTCAATCTTTCTAAATCTCACTTGGGGGAGAAGGGGGATTTTAGCAAATCTTACGTAATTTTTTTTCAAGTAGAAAACGGTGTAAAATTACGTAAAAGTAAAATTAAATTAAAGTACAAAATGCTTCTAGAATGAAAATATGGCGAAATTTCACACAATAGTGTTTGTCGTATTTGTCCAAACCCCGCAGAGCAGCACCACTATGGACTGAATTAGAATAAATATTATTGATTTTTATTATCAAATACTAGTCATTGCTAGTTTTTAAAATAAAAGTAATGGAATACAGTATGTTCTTGTATATTTTTTATAATCCAGTTAAAATACCGATTTTAAAAAATCTCACGTGAGCTTTGGGGATGGGGGGAGAGACTTATCGAAAATCTTATGAAATCTCACCAGGGGGGGCAGGGGGTTCAAAAAATTCGAAAAAATGCCTCACGTAATTTGTGGACGCCCTCTAAGCGATGTGTAGTTTTGGTCACTAACCAAATAAAAAATAAAAGAGCAGACCTCAAAATGTAACTTTAAGTTTGAGGATTCAATTTTCGATTTGGTAAATAATTTCGCTCTCATTCACATCAAATATTTGTGCTTAAGGAAGAATTGAGTAAATATCCTTGATGATATACGAGGGTTGTTTCTTTAGTTTTGCTTATAGTAGCTTAGAATGCACAACCAATAAAACCTTCAGATAGAAATCTAACATCAATCTTTTGTTGACATAAATCCAGATTTTTACGTATTTGTGTATTTACGCACTGCGCATTCGGAACTGCACGTACGAGCGCGCACTATTCCAAGTTATCCATTGATTGATTTTTCAATAAAACTAAAATATTTTGGTTTACAATTTAATGATTATAAATTAAATTTATTGTTTTTATAGTTTTAACTTTAATGAATGCTCATAAGACAATCTTCTTAAATACTTTGGCAAATGGTATAATAAGAAGAAGAAATAGCGCTAGCTTGCCACCATGCTCTTGGAGAATAAGGTCCAAAATACAGTGTTATACCCAGATCTCCAGAAGTGTGAGCAGGTTGTCCATTGATCCAGAAAAACTCCCTAATGGGTTCTCCACTATTTAGCCATGTCCAGTCAGTACTCGTTGGAGAGGTTCGGAATGCTGATGTCCAGAACATATATGAACTGGACTGAACTAAAAATTATTATACTTATGTAAGATATGATGAATAATAACAATGTATATTCTTATTTTTTTTTTAATTTCTAAAATTTTAGAAAGTATATAAACTAGAATATATTAAATCATATCAAGAAGAAATTCAACAAATGTCGCATCCAGAGAAGGACACAAACTTACAACCTTTATTTTTACGCGGCAACGCTCTAACAACTAAGCAATGAATGCTTAGGACATATTTCGCATTTTGGTCATGTGACACTTACTCACTTTCTCTGTAATTACTTAGAGTTTAATCTTTCAATTGTCGATTTGACACACTCTCTCTCTCTCTCTCTCTCTCTCTCTCTCTCATTAACGTCATGCTATATGTGATAGGAGAGAAAGTGAATGTCACATGTGACATCAGTTAAATGTAATGATTAAAAAGCAAAATAATTCAAAGCTTAGTTGTCATAGTGTTGTCGCGTAGAGGTAGAAGTTGCGGGTTCAAATTCTGCAGGATGCAAATTTTTTTTTAATTTAGCCTTAATATTATTTAATCTATTCTTTTTTGTAAACTTTTTTAAAATACAAAAATTTCGCTTCTACTTACACATATTTATTAAGGTATTATATAGATCTTCATTTTCTTCTAAACTGTCTATGGAGAGAAGCTCTTTTCCAGTGCTTTTGCAATATCTATATGCTTCCAAAAAATTTTGCTAAAACAGTTACTATATAAATATATATCCAAGTTAAAGAATTACAAAACTTACAGTTTTTTCTGTGTATATGCTGTATAATTTGTTTCCAAGTTTTAATTCATGATGCACAGGTTCTATAAATAAGAAAATATATTTGAATTAAAATTTTTATATCTTTTCTTATTAAAAAGTAAAAATTTTAGCATTATAGCGTTTATACATCTACCGACCCAATACCGACATTTTGAAAAGTTGGCAGAAAGTATTTCAATATGTAGAGGATAAATATGAGCAATTTTCCGAAGCGGAATATTTAACAAATATTAAATTGCAAGGATAGCTCGCTACAAAAAAAAAATAATTTGCAAAACACGTGAGTACACCTTGTCCTGTTTTATTAGTTCATTCTGTTTTAGCACATGATAGATTTTGTAGTTTGGAACTAGAAGAACTGGTTGCTTTTTTAGTTTTGAATATAGCCCCTTAGAAGGCACCACCAATAAAACCTGCAGACTCAAATCTAACCTCAATCTTTTTGAGCAATAATTGTTTACAATTTTCAGAAAGGGTCATCCCAACAGGAATTCCTTTAAAACTAAAAAATTTTTAGCTATATTTAGGGACATCCATATCTTTCTCTTTTAAAATCTTTAAAAATATTAGAAAACAGAAATTGTTTTTATTTTTTAAGGTTAATTAGCGCTAAAACACATGAGTAGGACAGTAAGGCTGCGTTTCCACCAGAGATGTGCGATGGAAATGTGTCGTACGAGGATGTCTAGCTATGCTGTGAAAATGTGTGGGTGTTTTCACCAAAGCTGTGCGATGAAAATATGCCTACGAGGATGTGTAGCGGATCTGTGAAAATGCGCATCAATGTGTGGTGCGAGGATGCGTTGCGAAGCTATGAAGTGTGTCGACGGGGGTGCGGTGTAGTGGAAGCGGAGTAACGGGACGGGGGTGCTCTTTTTCCAATTATCCATATCTATTTTGCGCACTTCTACTTCCAACAAACTCCGTCTATTGACTGGCTGGTACAGAATGCGCAAACCTTCTCAACACACATTCTTCGCAACACATCCCTCGCACATATCCCTCGCACACATCCCTCGTACACATCCCTCGCTTGTTTTGTTTGTATGCGCAAAAATCCGCTAAGCCGTTTCCTCCAGAGCTGTGCCGACCGAGGTGAGGTAAATGAAGCGATTCTATTGGTTCTTTACAACCACATCTCTCGCTACGCATCCTCGCACATCTCTGGTGGCAAAGCAGCCTTAAAGTTCATCTTTTTTTAAAATATAAGGGCCGAGCTAAGTTGAGTTACTACAATGGCTGTATGACCACTAAACATTGTGTACAAAAAACCGCTCTAACTCGCTTTGCAGCAAAATCAGTTTCGTAAATAAATAAGTATATAAATAAATTAATAAAAAAGTACACACTAAAAGCAGTTACTTACCATGTTTTATATCATCTGAAAATACACCTTTGGTGCAAAAAACAGCTAAGACGAAAATAAGTATGGTATAAGTATACATTTTGATTTAGCGTTTGAGAAAACTATGGGAGCATGTTTTTAGTTAAATGCTTTTATATGCGTCCAATTAATTACATTTACATATTAGATAAGATATATTTCATATAGACGAAAAAAATTCTATCTAGAATAGCGATTATTATTTCAGGGGAAAAATATTGTTTTTTACTATTATTTAAAAATAAATACTTAAGCCTTTGTTTCATAAGTGTTATCTTTAAGTTTTGCAATAATAAAAGTGTTTTTCGAGAAATATGATTATTTTGAAGATTGTTTTAAGGAAATAGGTACTTTAATCTTTTATAATTTATAATTACAAGTTTTTTACCTTAGAAATAATTTACAATTTGGTTTACTAATAATTTCTTATTTAAATTAATAACTTATTTAATAAACTATTATTTGAGTTATCTCTCATGGGATTTTTAAAATTTTTGAAATTTATTTATTTTTTTTGAAAATTCAGAAATTATGTGAAGAATCTATCTATACAGGGTAGGGTGTCCCAGAATTAACTACGGAAACTTCGTATACGTATTCCTAGATGACAAATAAGTAGGGTCTTTCCTATAAAAAAAATTTTTTTAGAGACTCCTGTCAGAGTTATAACCGTTTAAAGAGGGGTGGTAAAATATGGTTTTAATTTAATATCTTCTGATTGGTCCAAGATAAAAAATTAAAAATTTGGGTGAACATCATTTTTATAAAGACGCATTTCTCCTGCCACTTTTCACCTGCCCTACCCCATTCTAAGGGTGCAAATCAAGGAACCCCTCTTAATATTTTTTTTGTAACTTTCTTCCAATTAATATTTGCAATAACAAAAAATTATTTTTAGTCGCGTCAACGCCCGCGAAAACCTCGGAATTTTGTGCCACAGGTCGGATCGGGATGCGGTTTTCTGCATTCTCTTCCAAAACGATCATGTAAAAATGTGCCTGAGAAGATTTTCCCCGGAGACCGAAAATTGGCCCGCTGCAGGCCAAAGTGCACGCGAAAAATGCATTATCTGGGAGGCCTTTTGGAAGATTTTCAAATTTGATAAATAAGGGTCAGAACTCGCCCGGATCGGGTATTCGGGGGTTTTCGAGGCCGCTGATCACGAATATAATGTTCAAATTGACCTTCGAACACCTGGTGCACCAGAACCTGACCCAAAACGTCATCTCCGGGAGTTTTCCTGACACAATCAAAGAAGGTCAACCAAAAATAATTTCTAGGGGTTTTTTGGCCCGCTGAATCCAAATCTGGCATCGGCGAGCACCCCACTGGCACCTGGTGCACAGAAACCCGGGCTAGAACGTCGTCTTCGAGAGTTTTCTTGACCAGACTGCCAAAACCCACCCGAAAATCATAAGAGGGCAGTTCTGTGGGGCGGTGGTCCCGAATTTCACGCCGAAACAACTCCCGGAACACCTGGTGCACCAGAACCTCACCCTAAACGTCATCTCCGGGAGTTTTCCTGACACAATCAAAGAAGGTCAACCAAAAATAATTTCTAGGGGTTTTTTGGCCCGCTGAATCCAAATCTGGCATCGGCGAGCACCTCACTGGCACCTGGTGCACAGAAACCCGGGCTAGAACGTCGTCTTCGAGAGTTTTCTTGACAAGACTGCCAAAACCCACCCGAAAATCATAAGAGGGCAGTTCTGTGGGGCGGTGGTCCCGAATTTCACGCCGAAACAACTCCCGGAACACCTGGTGCACCAGAACCTCACCCTAAACGTCATCTCCGGGAGTTTTCCTGACACAATCAAAGAAGGTCAACCAAAAATAATTTCTAGGGGTTTTTTGGCCCGCTGAATCCAAATCTGGCACCGGCGAGCACCCCATTGGCACCTGGTGCACAGAAACCCGGGCTAGAACGTCATCTCCGAGAGTTGTACAGACACGACCCCAACAAACTCACCAAAAACCGTCTCATAATTTGACACATTTATTAATGTGTAACTCTGGCGTAGGGCCCTCGAAAGAGTTGTTCCAGTGCTGCAGGAACAACGAGAAGAATTCCCCCCCCTCCCCCTAAGATCTCCAAAGCATGCCGAGCGGGCCTTTCACTTTCTAACGAAGCGTAGAGAGAAAGTTTGAGTTGGGTTGAATTTGATCTGAATTGAATAAACAGTTTTTAATCCGAAATTGTATATATATTGACTTCTTTATTTACTTTACATCAATTTCTCTACTCCTCGCATTGTGTAAGTAGAATCAATAATTCCACAAGATGTAAAGATAAAAATCCCAGCGTGGCAGGGGTCGAGAAGGTTGATTTGGACGTGAAATTCGGAACCACCGCCCCACACAACCGCCCTCTCATGATTTTCGGGTGGGTTTTGGCAGTCTTGTCAAGAAAACTCTCGAAGACGACGTTCTAGCCCGGGTTTCTGTGCACCAGGTGCCAGTGGGGTGCTCGCCGATGCCAGATTTGGATTCAGCGGGCCAAAAAACCCCCCGAAATTATTTTTGGTTGACCTTCTTTGATTGTGTCAGGAAAACTCCCGGAGATGACGTTTTGGGTCAGGTTCTGGTGCATTAGGTGTTCGAAGGTCAATTTGAACATTATATTCGTGATCAGCGGCCTCGAAAACCCCCGAGTACCCGATCCGGGCGAGTTCTGGCCCTTATTTATCAAATTTGAAAATCTTCCAAAAGGCCTCCCAGATAATGCATTTTTCGCGTGCACTTTGGCCTGCAGCGGGCCAATTTTCGGTCTCCGGGGAAAATCTTCTCAGGCACATTTTTACATAATCGTTTTGGAAGAGAATGCAGAAAACCGCATCCCGATCCGACCTGTGGCACAAAATTCCGAACTTTGTACCCATTTCCGCGAGCGTTGACGCGACTATTTAGGAAGTTTTGATTATTTAGAAACTTTTTTGTTCCTTGTCGTTTTTTGCGAAATCGTTTCGGTTTGGAGTAAAAAAATAAAAAGTAGGACCATGTCAATTGAGTATCGTGTATCGCGATCAAGTAGCGCACATTTGCAAAGTATGTTATAACTCTGACAGGAGTCTCTAAAAAAAATTTTTTTATAGGAAGGACCCTACTTATTTGTCATCAAGGAATACGTATACGAAGTTTCCGTAGTTAATTCTGGGACACCCTGTATATATAAAAGAGAGTTTCTATGTATATAGTCACTCATCACGATATCTCTGGATAAGGCCGATCGACTTGAAACTTGGTAGGAATATTCCTTAGGGAAGGTAGAGGTCAACTAAGAACGGATTTCAGGAAATTCAAACCACAAGGGGGTTGCGGGGGATATATATAAAATGCATATATTCAGTTATCACGATATCTCTGGAACTATAAGCCCGATCGACTTGAAACTTTGTAGGAATATTCCTTAGGGAAGGTAGAGGTCAGCTAAGAACGGATTTTAGGAAATTCCACCAACAAGGAGGGTTGCGGGGGATATATATAAAATGCATATAGTCAGTTATCACGATATCTCTGGAACTATAAGCCCGATCGACTTGAATTTTGGTAGGAATATTCCTTAGGGAAGGTAGAGGTCAGCTAAGCACGGATTTTAGGAAATTCCACCAACAAGGAGGGTTGCGGGGGATGTATATAAAATGTATATAGTCAGTCATCACGATATATCTCTGGAACTATAAGGCCAATCGACTTGAAACTTGGTAGGAATATTCCTTAGGGAAGGTAGAGGTCAGCTAAGAACGGATTTTACAAAATTCTACCCACAAGGGAGGTTGTGGTATCGTAAAAAAAAGAATAAAATCTATAAGTCATGCAGGTTTAAAACTTTGCAAAATAGTTATTTGTATAATTTTGAGGTCAATTGTGAACGAAATTTATAAAATTTCACCCACAAAGGGGGTTGCAAGCCGTGAAAAATAAATAAAAATTAAAATTTAAAATGCTGAAATAATATTAAAAATCTTTATATCTCAAGAATTTTCTTGCTTCTTAATAAATTTAAAAATTTTAATTACACACAAAAACATTTCTTTTTTTTTGATACTTTCATTAGTTTTCAAATTATCAATATCTTAATTTTTCGACTAATAAACGACACCAGTATCACCAAAAACCTAGCCCCATTATCCCACCGAAGAGCAGTGGCTGATCTTTCCTTGTTTTACCGATACATAAACGGATTTTGCTCAGAAGAACTCCGCTCTATGCCTCAACTTGCCAGACCAGCCAGAGCAACGCGACGTGCCAACTCCATGCACCCTTATACTGTTCAATGCCCGAAATCGAGAACGGATCGATTCGATCGTTCCTTCATCCCCAGGGTCTCCAGATTGTGGAACTCCTTACCTCCCCACGTCTTCCCCACTCGTCCTAACTTGCAGGCCTTTAAATCCCAAATTAATAAATTACCTCTTCTGCCCCAATAGATGTTCTCGGTACATTTGTATTTAGGTCTATACCTACAAGGACATCCTTAATAAAAAAAAATTCGAAAAGAGGTTGACCGTAAAGGCCATCCTTGCAACTTCCCGCTAATTTTAATCGCAAAGCTATTTTGACGTTTTTGAGTTTTTTTTTAATGTTCAAGACGGCATTCGACGCAGTTTTTTAAGACATAAAAATGTTATTTGAAGTGCAAAATCAATTAGTAAAAAAATCTCAAAAATTAAAAAAAAAAACAATTTTTTGAAATTTTTCGACAACGATATCTCACGAACGAATCAACCGATTTTAATTTGCAAAACGGCATTCGACGTGGTTTTTTAAGTTTAAAAGCTGATTAGATTTTGAAATTGATCGATGTAATAGCAAAAAAGATATGCCCAAAAAACATCATTTTTACCAATTGTTTTTTTCGGTTATTTTGAAATTTCTCGAAATCTACCGGCGCGAATCGGTTCAAACTTACAGGGTATCTAAGTTATATGAAACTCTTTGTAATGCTTTTTATTTCATTCCGATCGGTCAAGCCGTTCAAAAGTTATAAGAGGTTTACATACATCCACACACACACACACACATCCACACGTACATACAGACATACAGACACCCTCGTAAAAATAGTCAGGGGAGGTTCCTAAGACCTCAAAACGTTGAGATCCGATGAAAACTCGATTTTCGAAAAACGGGGTGAAACCAATAACTTCCCGATTTTAAAAAAAATTTTAATTTTTTTTAGCGGGAAGTTAAAAAATTCGAAAAGAGGTTGACCTTCAAGACCATCCTTGCAAATTCTTGCTAGTTTTAACCGCAAAGCTATAGTAACGTGACGTATTTTAACGTTTTTGACTTTTTTTAAAATGTTTAAAAAGCCGCCTTATTCGATTTTGATGTTCAAGATGGCATTCGACGCAGTTTTTTGAGACCTAAAAATGTTACCGAGAGTGCAAAATCGGTTAGTCAAAAAATCTCTAAGTTATTGAAAAAAAAAACTTTTTTTGAAATTTTTCGACAACGATATCTCACGAACGAATCAATCGATTTTAATTTGCAAAACGGCGTTCGACGTTGCTTTTTAAGCTTGAGAGCTGATTAGGTTATGAAATTGATCGATGCAATAGCTAAAAAGTTACGCCCAAAAAACATCATTTTTACCAATTGTTTTTTTCGGTTATTTTGAAATTTCTCCAAATCTACCGCCTCGAATCGGTTCAAACTTACAGGGAATCTAAGTTAGATGAAACTCTTTGGAATGCTTTTTATTTCATTCCGATCGGTCAAGCCGTTCAAAAGTTATAAGAGGTTTACATACATCCACACACACACACATCCACACGTACATACAGACATACAG
The DNA here is from genome assembly GCA_964028335.1 of Altica lythri. Classification (NCBI taxonomy): domain Eukaryota; kingdom Metazoa; phylum Arthropoda; class Insecta; order Coleoptera; family Chrysomelidae; genus Altica; species Altica lythri. The sequence continues at coordinate 69,183,573 of OZ034805.1, forward strand.
ACACCCTCGCAAAAATAGTCAGGGGAGGTTCCTAAGACTTTAAAACGTTGAGATCCGATGAAAACTCGATTTTCAAAAAACGGGGTGAAACCAATAACTTCCGAATTTTAAAAAAAATTGTAATTTTTTTTAGCGGGAAGTTAAAAAAAATACGATTTTTGAGAAATGATGAAATAGTAAAAATCTTCATATCTCACTATTTTATAAAAAAAATTAAAAATATAAAATTAATTTGTATTAAACAATTTAATAGTAATGCATATCTTTATAACTACGCGGACGTAGTCGCGGGCAACAGCTAGTAATATAATAAATTACATTTTTTGTGGTATAATTTCTAAAATTTTAAAAATTAGATATCTCAAATAATCGTTTACTTAACCGAATAAAAGAATGCAAAAAAAGTGAGTTTAATGTTTCAATTGTTGATTTGACAAAATCTCTCTCTCATTAACGTCCAAAAAGCGAAATAATTACCAAGCATTCATAGCTTATTTGTTAGAGCATTGCGACATTTTTTCAATTTCTCCTTAATGTCATTTAATATATAATCTTGCTTGCATACTTTCTATAATTTTAAAAAACTAATTTATTTACATAAGCATTACTTGGGTTTGCTCACGAGTATATTTATATTTTAAGTTTTTATAACTTTTTAATTATATATTTACATCAGTTTATAAAAAAATCTAGTAAGACAAAGAATTTATGGTTAAAATTCAAATCAATTTTTATTTTTTGAACTTCCGCTATAGGAAATGGAAACTGTTGGTTTAAGATATGTTTTGTATTCTTTAAAATTATAATTTTTTGATTTTATCTTAATAACTTAATAATTTTTATGTACAAAAAATTGAGATTCTTATAAACAAATTAGAAGATAGCTACAAGTAGGGAAAGTAGTTTAATGAATTGTAAATACATAAACACAGGAGTTTTATGACAGTATACTGTAGTTAAAAATTAAAAATTTTAATCCAATATCATTTAAGACTTTTCTGCATCATTTATTTGTATACTAGCTGTACACGCGACGTAGTTCGCGTGACGTGTTGATTGTTATATAAAAATTTCTCCCCCCAATTCGTTAAAGGGGTGAGGGGAGAAATTTTTATATACCAGATGTTAAGTTGAAAGAAACCAAATATATCTGTGAAAACCGCATTCGAATCGGATAAGTAGTTTTAATGTGATGCGCGCACAAACATACAGACAGAAAGACAAAAAATCTAACCACATTTTTGGATTCTATATCGATGTTGTAACACCCCCCGCTAATTATTTTTTAAATACTTTTAATGTACAGAATTTTCATTTCTACAAATTTATTATATGTATAAATTATTTTTCACGCCCTCGCATGGCCACTTGTGGGTGGAATTTTCTAAAATCCGTTTACAATTGACTTCAAAATTATAAAAATAACTATTTTGCAAAATTTAAAACCTGTAGGACTCATAGATTTTTATTTTTATTTAATTTTTTTTTCACGCTCCCGCAACCCCACCTGTGGGTGAAATTTTGTAAAATCCGTTCACAGTTGACCTCCACATTATAAAAATAAGTTGATTTCTCTGTAGCTTTATCCATTAAGGTTGCACACGCGACGGAATCTTAAAAAATGGAGTAATTTCTCCTGTTTTCCCAACATTTCCCTTCACTGCTCTGCTCCTATTAATTGTAGCGTGATGAAAAGTATACTATAACCAGCACAGGAGTATGAAAAATAATTGTACCACGTTAAAATCCGTCGAGTAGTTGTTGTTTCTATAGCGGTTATACAGACAGACAGACAGACAGACAGACAGACAGACAAAAATTTTACTGATTGCATTTTTGTAATCAGTATCAATCCCCAATTACCCCCTGATAGTTATTTTGGAAATATATTTCATGTACAGAATTGACCTCTCTACAGATTTATTATAAGTACCTATAGAAAAGATATCAGATCTTAATTCTTCAATTGTTTATTACACATTTTTTTTTAGTTTTGCATTTACAGGCAAAAAAGACTTAAACTTATTGATTTTGAAAATATATCCCACCAAGATCAATACACCTTGGTATCTGTTCAAAACAATTGGTAAAACAGTTATTCCGTTCTTTATTTGACAACTGCAAAATCACTATTTTAAAGGCATCGATAGCATCCTGTGGCTACTGGAAGCGCTACCCACGCATTGAATTCTAGAACTTTAGGAACGTGAAGAAGTGACTCAGGTGTGGACTATACGGTGGATGGTCTAACAATTCGATGTTTTGAATCTTCAAAAAATCAATTGTGTCTTGTTCAAAGTGGGCACTTGCATTATCCTAATGTAAGATCATACGCCGTTATGTGTTGCTTTGTTGGAGTTTTGCGATAACTTCTGGTAAAGAAATATTTATACACCATTTGGAAGTAACCTTCTTCGATTTTCTAAACTAATTATTGCTACATCTCCACAACACAAAAGTTGCAACCATTTTCTTTACATACTTCCTAGACGAAAATTTTGTTAGTTTGTACACATGTTAAGACAACCACTCAGCAAATTGGCTTTTATTCTGTAATTCGTAAGAGTAAATACAAGATTCATCTTCACTAACAGTACCGTTTTTTGAGCTTCCTTTGTTAAAAGTTTTTCGTCACCAATTGATGCGAACCGTTTTTTGCTCTTCTGTGAGCAAATCAGAGATTCAACGAGAAACCAACTTCGTAACACCCAGTTCCTCATGTATAATATTTTGGATCGAAGTCTTTGAGATTTTTAAAGATGCATCTATCTCCCAGTATGTTACACGGTGCTTATCCTTCATGTTTTGCTGTGTGACTGCTCTTTTGGGTAGTGGTAGTATTGGATTCGTCGATGAGACTATAGCAACCACGTTGAAATTTGCAATTTTATCGGGAAATAGTTGACTGGTGTGGTGCTTTGTTCTTAAACACAGAAACCATTCGAGCAAAAAATTTAAATCAGGATAATTCTCTTCGAAAATTGTAAAAATTTATTGCTTAAAAATGTTCTCGGCTAAGATACATTTTTCGACCGACGCTTATTTAAAAAAATTACTGCATCTACACGGCTTGTTGTATTACAATAAAACTCTGGATTTATGTCAAGAAAGATTAAGGTTAGATTTGTGTTTGAAGATCCTATTGGTTGCGGCTTCTAAGCAGCTAGCTGTATGCAAAGCTAAAAATACAACTCTTGTAGTTAATCTTTTTCTTTACGTTGGTATAAAAGTTATGGAAGAATGGGTTGAATATGTTTTTTAATCAAGATATTTTGTGTCGTAAAACAAAAATCGATCTTATCGATATTAATCATATTTAAACTTTTTTGTCACTTTTATTTAAAGTAACCAAAATAGGCTTTTTTCTGCATTTTAATTTACAGAACGTTGTGCTTAATTAACAAACATTAGTATTTTATTTATATAAGATATTGGATTTCATTTTCTCTATTAACTCAGGTTTTTTATTTTTATGTTCTATAATGCAACAACGCTATAGGAAATCAAGAAATATTTTGAGTGTCTTTTTCCCTTCATGGTTTCACAATTTAAAAACAGGTGTTTTCGTAGTGAATTATTAGTTTTGGATATTAAACATTTTTGCAATTATTCTAACACCATTCTCATTTCTTTGTAACGAACCAATAATGAAGTAAATTTTTCAATAATTTATGTAACTGTACCATTAGACGATTGCAGAATTGTTTAATTTTTCAATTACAATTAGTAGTTTTCCTCTCTCATTTTCTAGAACTGTCCCATATTGGCACAGTATATAAACAGATATAAGACTGACATTTTCTCATACAATACTTATGGAAATACCATAAAAGAAAAAAAGAGATTATTTTATTTGTTCTATATATATTTGGTCTATAAACAACATGTGTTTGATTTATTTCTCACAGATAACAGAATAATTGTTTATAACATTGCTAGATTGCCACCATGCTCTAGAGGAGTACAAACCAAAATTTAATGTGATCCCTCTTTGTTCTGTATAATTTGACGGTTCTCCAGTTAACCAATAATATTGAGAAATAGCTTTTCCATTACTTAACCAAATCCAGTCAGAGGTACTGCTTGTAGATCGCAATGCAGAGGTCCAAAATACATATGCAGATGTTTGAACTATTTACGGAAAAAAATATATATATAAAGTTTGCAATCTTTAGTTTGGTCGATTTGACTTACATAATTCTATCAATGTGTTAAAGAGATACTGATTTTCTTCAACAGATTCTATAGCTATTAAATCTTCATCACGATCCTTGCAAAAACTGTATGCACGCAATAAAGTTTTCTAAAAGAAAATTATATAAAGTTGTAAAAATCTGGTATAAAAGGAAATTGATTATAGACTTACAGGGATCTCGGTATATATCATATACGTTTTACTTCCTACTGTAAGAATATGATTTGGTGTTTCCTTTAATGAGGTTTTATTATCTAAAAATTAAAAATTATATTAAAGCATTACATTATTTTATATTTATTAAAATTAAATACTTACTATTTTCATGAGGTACAATAGTTGCACCCGTTAAAGAGTACAAGAACATGACAGCTAAGATAATAGTTTGAGTATTCATTTTAATTTACTTACTGTCTGTTAAATAATGTCCTTTAATTTTTGTAATGAACTTTTATACCTTTCAAATTATTTATTATCTAGATAAGATAATAGTTTTGTTCAAAATTGTTGATAGTAGTATTTTGCATTTTCCTCGGATTAAAACTCTACAAGTAGATTTTGTAAACCCGTTAGTAAACCCTTATCGGATTGGTACTTATAATTATTTACTCTTTACCAAACCAACGTAATAGTATATTACTTTATTTCAGCCTGTCCAGTAAATACACTTCCCTATAATCAATTTGGCGCCGGTAAGTAAAACATTACGGTATCAGGTACTGTAATGTGTTGCCTAGCAACGCTGCTCTGATTGCTTAAGGGAAGACAATTACTTTTAATTTTTGACATTTAAAAATACTATAATGACTATAAAATAAAAATAAAATAATTAATTACTTACTTTTACATCCATATTTTAAAGGAAGTCAATGTTATTCAATTTTATATTAACAATTAAACCTTAATAATAAAAAAATTATTTGACAGTGACAGATCGCTTTCAAGGTAATTTGACATAACTAATCAAGTTACGAACTATTTTTAGTCAAGTTACGAACTACTGTTAACATTTTTTTGAATTTATTAATTTATAAAAACAGGATGAAATAAAATATAATACGATACATGGTCGTTAGGTGTTATTACAGTCCTCGTTTTCATTTCCAAACTCGGCTCCTACGTCGCCTCGTCCGTAAACTAACTCGTACTGTAATAAGTCACCTACCGACCTTGTAACGTATAATACTATTACGAGTGGAGTAAATTGCATATTAGAACGAGTGTGTTTGGCCCATGAGCGAGCTTGCGAGCGAAGGGGCTATTGAAACGAGCTAAATATGCAATTTGTTCCTCGAGTGAAGTACTATGCTTTACCCACGACTTACCAAATGGTTTTGTATAAAACTAAAAACAACAAAAATAAAATGAAAATTTTGGCATAAGTTGTCTAACATATTCGATTTCGCAAACAGTTCTGTCTGAGAAATGTCAAACGTTAGTTTAATGTAATGAAAACTGTAGGTAACCAACATAATAATTCAGGTTTCTATTTACTTACTCCACTAGTTTAGTAAATGAAACTATAACACAACTCCTCAATAATTTGACACTTACTGACAGAGTTATAGTACGCAATTTACTTATGAGTCGTGGGTAATAGTATATTACTTTACGAGTGGAGTAAATTGCATATTACAGCGAGTGTGTTTGGCCCATGAGCGAGCTTGCGAGCGAATGGGCTAAAGAAACGAGGCAAATATGCAATTTGTTTCTTGAGTAAAGTACTATGCTTTACCCACGACTTACCAAATGGTTTTGTATAAAACTAAAAATAACAAACATAAAATTAAAATTTTGGCATAAGTTGTCAAAAATATTCGATTTCGCAGACAGTTCTATCTGAGAAATGTCAAATGTTAGTTTACTTTAATGTATACAGTAGGCAACCAACATAATAATACAGGTTTCTATCTACTTACTCCACTAGTGCAGTAAATAAAACTATAACACAACTCCTCAATAATTTGACACTTACTGACAGAGAAATAGGTTAAAAAATAGGCAATTTACTTATGAGTCGTGGGTAAATATATAGTTACAGTGCTCTTACAGAATTTTATTATCCTTAGAAAATAATTAGGAGTATCAATATCAATATAAATATTGTTAATCTGAACAAGCGAACAAATTTTCTTAAAGCTAATTTACTACTACTCAGGTCACTTTTAAAATGTTTGTAAACATATTTGACAGGCTAATAAGTGTTAATTTATTAAGCTCTCAACTGTCAATGTATTATTCTATCAAACTGTTATTCAGTCAAGCTGTAATGCTGTCGAACTTTCATTCCTTTAAATTAACAGTTAGACTGTTATTCAGTTAAGCTGTCATCTGTCAAGTTGTCATTCTGTCTAGCTGTCATTTTGTTGGGTTGCCATTCTGACGAGCTGTTATTATGTTGAGCTATTATTCTGTCTAGCTGTAATTCTGTCGAGATCTTTTTCTTTTAAGTTAACAGTTAAGCTGTTATTCAGTTAAGCTGTCATTCTGTTAAGCTGTCATTCCGTAATACCAGACGCACAAAATTGATTCAACAAACCTTAAAGTTAAAGCAGTACCATGGGACTTCAATCTGAGCGTGATGTACAGCCCTCCTAGGCATGAAATATCCTATGAAGTAAATAAAGATCTTTTTCAGACCCTAGGTAACAGATTTGTAATAGCGGGTGACTGGAATTCTAAATATACCCACTGGGGATCAAGGATTATCACCACAAAAGGTTGGAATCTAGTGCCTGCAATGATTGAAAAAACTATGACTTCTTTAGTAATGGAGTAGCTACATACTGGCCCAATGACCCAAGGAAATTTTCTGATTTTCTTGACTTCTTTTAAAATAATGGGATTTCTAGGAATAATTGTATTGTAGAATTAAATTCTGATCTCTTGTCTGACTACACTGCAGTTATTGTCAGCTTAAGCACTGCAGTTACAAATAAATCTACTCCTCCAAGACTAACCACAAGAAATACAAACTGAAGCGAGTTGCAGAGTCACATTCATGAAAATATAAATCTTAATCTGAGACAAAAATCTTCAGAAGAGTTGAAATATGCCGTCCTATACTTCATCAGATTAGTAAAACTAATAAAAAAAAGAATATATTACTATTCCACTATATATTGGAAAACTTATGACGGAAAAACGGAGATCCCGAAGAATTTGGCAACTTTCAAGGAATCCCATTGGGTTTTAAAAACAACACTTAGAGATGCACAAAATTACTGCTTTGAAAAATATATCTCTAATCTATCAGCAAATGATTATACGTTTTTTAAAAGCGACAAAAAAACTAAAAAAAAGCCTCAGATCCCTGTATCTCCTATTAGAAATACGAATGACAAATTGGCCCGGTAAGACAAAAAAAGCCGATACATTTACGTAAAATGTTTGAAGCTGAAAAAGGAAACAGACCAGGAAGTAGTAGAGGACTAAAGTAGGAAGTACGCTAAAAATATAATGATCCAAAAACCAGGTAAACTACCTCACAACACTAGTTCGTATCGACCTATTAGTCTGTTACACACAATAAACAAATTTTTGAACTTCTGCTATTGGAAAGGATTTATAAAAAACATTAATCTTTTAGTTTTTTAAACAAAAATTAATTCGGATTTCGAAAATACCATTCAACTACCCAACAAGTCCACAGAATTGTATATGAAATTTCAACAGTACAAGAGAAGAGGTACTGTTACACAGCATTTCTCGATATCTCCCAACCTTTCGAGAAGGTGTGGCACATAGGCTTGCTATGCTTCCCTATGGAATCTGGTGTTTCTCAAGATAGTGTCTTGGGACGATACCATAATTGCTTTGTTTGGTGATGACGCAGCAAGATGATGATCTAATAGGAGCCTCGAATTACCTTCTGAACTACCTTCTTTCTATAAATGGATGGTATTCTAAAAGGAGGACAAAAATCAACTAAACCACGTCTATTCAACTTACTTTTACCATGGGCTAACCCACTTGTCCACCAATATGAATGAACAATATCCTAATACCTGTAGCGACAGAAACAATGTACCTCGGCCTTCATATCGATCAATGACTTACTTGGAGAAAATTCATTCAGACCAAAAGAACTCAAATAGACTTAAAACTAAAACAGATGTATTGGCTTCTAGACCAAAAATCAAAATTATCGATGCAAAACAAAATATTGTTATATAAACCTATTTTGAAACCCATATGGTCCTATGGAATTTAGCTATAGGCATGCGCCAAACCAACACCTATAAACATCATCCGAAGATTTCAGTCGAAAGAACCATCATAGATGCTCAATGGTACGTGAGTAACCGAACGTTAAAATTTAAAACGCAATTTTCAATCATCAACCTTATTTCATCCTAGGATTTTTTTTCAACTTATGTAATATCAGTAAACTCGTCTGTAAGTGAGAGTTTTGAAAGTAATCATAAACGTTTTAAAGTGATCATAAAGTGATTATAAACGTTTAAAGTTTTGTTTTTTTACAGTTTCTTTTATGTAAATGATTGTTTCTTACACAAAATAACACTCTTGGTGTTCTTTTATTAGGGTTAAATTTTCGTCATCAGTTTGGATTATCGGTTGTATGTATCACTCGCCTTCGAGTTCTGATTCAAAGTTTTTAGAAGATCTTGAAAATATATGTGATGATATAGTTAGTAAAAATCATAATTTTGTGTTAATTGGGGATTTTAATTTAGATTATTTGAGGGATTCTTTTTATGTTAAAAAAATTAGGGATATGTTTGCAACATACGGCATTCAGCAGTTAATTAATAGACCAACTCGCATAATGAATTCTAGCCAAACTTTGGTTGATTATGTATTATCTAATAAAGATTGCATTGTAGCTACAGTTCATGACACTCCTAAAATTAGCGACCATTCTGTAATTTCGGTTAATTTACGTGTCAATTCGAATAGGTCTCATGAATTTGTTAAAAAATATAGAGATTTGAGGCCTGGAAATCTAATAGCAATTAAAAGTAATTTAATACTCTATAACTGGAATCTAAATTCGACGGATGTTGATCTAATTTATAAAGAATTGTTTATAAATTGTACACAAGTAATTAATAACATTGCACCTATTCGAACATGTAATTATAGTACTAATCTGCCTTGGTTTGACAAGGAAATCTACGATAAAATTAAAGTACGTGATCGTGCATACATAGCTTTTAAAAAATGTGCTGAAAATATTAGGGATGAAATGTGGAATAATTTTAAGAAATGTAGAAATGAAGTAGTAAATATTTTAAAAAAGAAAAAAGCTCAATTTTATTATAATCGTATTGACTGCTACAGGAGTAATGCTAAGGAAATGTGGAAAACGTTAAAAAAGCTTATTAACTTTAAATGCAATGAAATGCCTGATCAAGTACAGTTTTTTAATGGAACAAATATGGTTATGGTTAAGAATAGGGAGGAAATTTCAAATAGATTTAATTCTTATTTTATTGAAAGTATTATTAGCATTATTGATAGTATAGAAAGTGATACATATTGGTATAACAGGAAATATAATTTGTATCTACCATTTGAAAATTTTAATTTAGTATCTTTAAATGAATTACGTTGCTATGTTAATTTACTGGACAATAAATGTTCAACAGATGAAGTACTAAATGCTAGATTACTTAAAGAAGTTTTTGAAACAATTGGACATGTAATAATAAATCTAATAAATACTTCACTTTATACTGGGCGAATTCCATCTAGTTTGAAAACAAGCATTATTATTCCTGTTCAGAAAATTGCGAATTCAGTAACAGCAGAAAATTTTCGACCAATTAATACTTTACCGCCTATTGAGAAGTTACTTGAAATAATTGTTCATGATCAACTTATGAAGCATATTGATAACAATTTTATTCTAATGAATGTTCAATCAGGTTTCAGGAAACAGTTCTCATGTGAATCCGCTTTGCAGTTAACAGTTAGTAAATTTAAAAAACTAGTGGATCAAAATAAATATGTCGTTGCAGTTTTTTTAGACTTTAAAAGGGCTTTTGAAACAATAGATAGACGCATATTATTAATTAAATTGAAGCAATATGGTATATGTGGAACAGTTTTGGATTGGATAACCAATTATTTGAGTGATAGAATGCAGAAAGTTAAATTTAAGGGCATCTTACCCAACAAGAAACCTGTTGACGTGGGAGTTCCTCAGGGCAGTGTCCTAGGACCACTACTTTTTATACTATACCTTAATGACTTGAATCTTTTTGTTGATTGTGAATTTATTAATTTGTTTGCAGATGACACATTATTAGCATGTAGTGATTATGACTTGGATAAAGCTATAAGGAAAATGAATGTAACTCTTGATATGATGAATTCGTACTTAATGGAAAATAAACTTAAATTAAATGTGTCTAAAACAAAAGCACTTATTTTTACCACTAAATATAAATACAAAAATATCAATATTCAGCATATTAACCTGATGATCAATAATGAAAAAATCGATATAGTTTCAACTGTTAAGTACTTGGGCTTTCTACTGGATAATTTTTTTACTTTTGATGGGCATTTCCAGTATATTTATAATAAAATATGTAAGAAATTGTATTTTTTCTCCAGGGTAGCCAAACATTTGTCAATGGAGACAAGGATCACGGTTTACAATTCAATTATTCGCCCACATTTTGAATATTGCTCTTCATTACTATATTTATTTGGTCTAAATAAAATCGGTCAATTGCAAAAACTGCAAAATCGTGGTATGAGAATCATTTTAAAAACAAATCGTCGTACTCCTATAAATTTAATGCTACAATCCTTAAATTGGTTTTCTATTCAGCAAAGATTGTACTATTTTTCAATGATTTTCGTCTACAAAATTTTACATAACTTGGCTCCACTATATTTACAAGAATTTTTAAATTTTCCTAGTAATATTCATGAATATAATACACGAAATATAAATAATATATATGTAACTAGAATGAATTATTCGAGTTCAATGAATTCTTTGTTTTTTAAATGTTTTAGGGACTACAATGAATTACCGTATGTTGTTAAATCATGTAATACGTTAAATAGTTTTAAGCATCAATTAAAAAATTTCATCAGAAATTAGATGTTATGATTTGTATATTTTCTTTTATATTGGAATCGTGTATTTTTATTTTATGTAAGAATTACTTTGTTTATTTATATTTGTATTAGGATAAACCTATTTCTAAATAAAGATCTATCTATCTATCTTGTAGATGTTCTGAGGTAATAAAGATATTCCGAAATCTCAACTAGTAAAAAAAGAGTTTTAGTTTAAACTTTTTTTCAATGACCGCAATTCTCACTAAATTTGGTAACGGCTTTAACGATTTCGTTGAAATTTGAAATATAGGTTCTCACGGGGCAAAAAATCGATCGATTTTCCATTTCTTTTTTTAAAATCAGTTTCCCACACAAGATGTTTGTTAGATAATATAAAATAGTATCTGGGCGGAGCTCGGTTGCCCAGGTACATATATAAAGATACCAGTAAGTCTACAAAATGAACAATAAAACACAAAATCAATCCCACACAATTTAATGGAGTAAAATATCAGTTGGCGACTAGTTTCGGCTACCAAGAGCCATCTTCAGGCCTACAATTAAGTCAACACTATGAAGAGAAATTTATAAAAAGTTAAAAAGGTACATACCTAGTACAAATACAATTATTGGAACGAAGAAATTACAGGTCACATAAAGGTATTTTTATATACATCCATGTGTTGAGATCAAGTAAAATTTCGGTCTTCAGTGTAAAAATCGAAGTTTTAACAAATCAAATGTATGAAAAGTTAAAAAATAAAAGTTATGAAATACTAGCTGGCGGAACTTCAAAGATGTACTCCAGGAAGCTGGCGTGGTCAAAAATACAATTGAATGATGTCCATAGAACACAATTACACAAAAAATTTTTGGAGAACAGGAAAAACTATTGTTAGAGAAACGAAAAATCCAGATTTAATGACCAAAAAATTAATTGTTAACTTATAATTCTTGTTAAACATGGAGAATTAAGCGTCAAAAATGGAGTCAGACCGAGCTTTATAAAATCGTTGCGCATGACAATGACAAACTGAAGGAAAGAGAAATTACTTGACCTTGACAATGATATTAACAAATTGTAATTTAAACAGAAAAAGGAGTTAAAATTTAAAATACGTTACTAAAATATTACTCAAACTATATGAGTAATAAACTAAAATATATTTATAAATATCCATAAGTAAATGTGAATTCGAAAACTTGGCAATATGAACTGAACAACATATATCAATAAAAAGAAGAAGAAATGGATACATTGTTTGACAGCTGACTTAAGAAATGAATTGAATTGAAAAATAGCAAATAACAATATGAGTAACAATTTGAAAAATGATGAGGGTTTGAAATTATGTTAAAGGTAGAGGGCTGTATAAAAGAATTTATAGGTTCAGGCTGAGAAAAATAAAATTATCACTTTGTAATATTTGGTTATTTAAACATTTTACTTTATTGTTATTGATGGCTTTACGTATTTCTAGGATTTCAAGTAAATCAAGTTTAAAACTTTTAGGACAATGATGTAAAAGAGAACAACTATCAGTTGAATAGTCGTGTTTTTCTGATAAAATATGAGAGCCGAAAGCAGAGGAAACATTCGTGATGTCACTATTCTGATATTTTGTGATAGGACGAAAGTGTTCGCTTAATCGAGTGATTATTTTCCTTCCACTTTGGCCTATGTAAATGGCATTACAAGACGAACATGAAATACTATAGACCCCAGATCTATGTAAAGGAGGAATTTTGTCTTTAGAGTTAATAAAGAAGGAACCTAAGTTATGGTCTGTTTTAAAGGCTAGTTGGATATTATGTTTATTAAAAATGTTCAAAATTTTATGTGAGATTGTACCAAAGAAATGTAAAAAACCTATAAATTTTGGTTTATCTAATTGTGGTTGTAAAAAATTAAATTTTAATCTGAATTTTGTGAAAAATCTGAAATAAATTTTATTAATAATATCTAAGGGAAAATTGTTATTAATAGCTAGTTGTTTAATGATGTTAATTTCTTCATCAAAAGAGTCCGGAGTTAGAGGTAGGGAGAAGGCTCTATGGAAAAGATTATTAAAAGAAGCAAACTTATGAGAAGAGGGGTGGTTAGAGAAATAGTTAATGAGGCAGTCAGTGGTGGTAGGTTTCCTGTATATAGCAAAATCTAATTTATTAGCAGTGGTGTTCCTTTGTATGAGAAGATCTAGGAAAGGGAGTTTACCATATGATTCAAATTCAATAGTAAATTTAATTCTAGGGTGTAACGAATTGAGATATTGTAAAAGATTGAGAGCATCTTGACGTGTACCTTTAAAAAGAACTATACAGTCATCTACATATCTATAATAAAAAATAACAAATAATTTAAAAAGTGGATGTGAAGTAAACTTCTTTTCTAGAGAATTCATAAAAATTTCTGCTAGTAGAGGACTAAGAGGAGAACCCATCGCAAGGCCACTAGTTTGTCGGTAGAACTTATTATCAAATACCAGTAAGTCATTTCGTCAAAGAATATTTATTAGAATATCATAACAAACAAAACAACAATTACTATTTTACTATTTTTTTACATATTTCGTCTATAAACTCCATCTATTTTATTTATTTCTCACAGATCACATAGTAAGAGGCTATAACATTGCTTGATTGCCACCATGCTCTGGAAGAGTACGGTCCAAAATTTATTGTGATCCCCCTTTCTTCTACATTATTAGATGGTTGAGATAACCAATAGAATTGGGATATAGCTTTTCCATTAGTTAACCAAATCCAATCAGAGGAACTGCTTGTGGATCGCATTGCAGAGGTCCAAAATGTATAATAAGAAGTTTGAACTATAGGACGAAACAAAGAAAATACACGAAGTCAGAAATCATTATTATAAAAATATGATCTATTTGACTTACATAAATTCAACAATGTGTTAAACAGAGACAGGTTTTCTTCAAGAGACTCTATAGATACTAACTATTCATTTCGCTCCTTGCAAAAGCTGTAAGCTTGTAATAATGTTTTCTAAAAAGAAATTATTGAAACTTGAAATATCCAAAAGAAAATTGATTATAGACTTACACGGCTCTCAGTATATACCATATATGATTTACTTCCTACTCTAAGAATATGGTTCGGTGTTTCCTTAAATAATGTTTTATTATCTAAAAATTAAAAAATAGATCAAGGATTAAATATTTCTATTTCTATATTTAAATAATAAACTTACCATTCTCCTGAAGTACGATAGCTGCACTCGTTAAAGAGCACACCAAAGCTAAAATGATGCTGTAAGTATACATTTTGATTCACTTACTGTTTTACGAGTTATGTCTTAAAATTTTTTTTTGGTGAGCTTTTATACTTTTTCAATCATTCGTTACCTATACTCTATTTTATATTAAGCTAGTATAATTAATAATTTTTGTCAAATTTTAATAGTTGATAGGATAATTTTGTTTAATCTTGTTCCTAGAAGTAGATAATGTGAAATTTTTACATGTTGCCTCGTAATAGAATTTCGCAACGGAATTATATTTATCAAATTTTGGAATAGAAATCATACAAGCTAAAACCTTATTGGATTGATAGGCCTAATTATTTCCTTTTTTAATTCCCAAAACTAAGTAAATATATAGTTACAGTGCCCTTACTGACTGAGTTTCATTTCCGCTAGGAAATAATTAACATAACATTAACATAAACGTTGTACCTAACGTTTAAAAGAACGTTAATGTGGGGAAAATAATTAACAAATCGAATTTTTATTAAAATTAATTTTTAAAAACAATAAAGGGAAATCGTGGCTCATTTTGCAACGCTAAAAAAATGACAGAAAAATTTGCATTGCAACAAAAGAAGATAACAGTCGCAACGAAGAAACGAATTTTTACTTAGTCTAAAAAAAGTTAAATAGTTGAACTGAAGTTAAGGGAAAGATAGGATGTAATCAAAATTAAATAAATATAAAGCATCTGGAATACTTCAAAGCAATTATTCTTTGTCTGTTTTAAATTACGTAACAATGCATCTACAATTTGTAAAAATTTGCTTTTTTCAGCATTAGTTAAAAAATACTGAGGATACGAATAAAAATAAACTAAGTGACATGTTAAATGAAATACGAGGGTTCTCTTTTTAGTTTTTCAAATAGGCATAAAAACAAAAAAAATGGACCTAAAGTACATTACTGTTTTTACCAAGATCTTGGCATACGTTCAAACCCATTGGTAAAACATTTACTCTAGTCTTCAGTTGACATCTGCAAAATCGCTATTAAAAAGGCATCGAAGGCTTCTTCTGGCGTCTGGAATCGGAACATGAAGAAGTCGTTGGGACTTAGGTCAGGACAATACGGTGGATGTTCAAACAATTCGATGTTTGAAAGTTACAAAAACTCGATTGTCTTTCTGGCAATGTGAGCACATGCATTGTATGATGATTCGCCGTTGTGTATTGCTTTGTCAGAGTTTTGCGATAACTTCTGGTATACAAACGTTTATATACCAATCGGAAGTAACCGTACTTCAATCTTCTAAAGCAATTGTTGCCTATGACACACTTCGAGAACGGGTTTCTTTGTTGGTTATTTGTCAGAAAGTTGAATGACATCCACTTACCTATTCTGGTCAGAAAATTAATTCACTCTTACCTCTTCAACAGAATAATCCGTATTAAAATTGGAAATGCAATTTCAGAACCTCTTACAGCTCTTTTAGGAGTTCCACAAGGGTCAATCTTAGCCCCTTTATTCCTTATCTGCAAAATATCCAACAAAACGCCCACGACACGGCCCTATTGTAGACCTCCGCAACGTCGAGAAAAACTCCTAACCGAAAAACTCAAACACCAGTTCTTCAATTAGTGTACTAGCCCCACCAAAATACAAACCATCATCTTTACACATCCAAACCTTAACCGACGAGAAAATCTTACTTTGTGTCATATGAACCTCTCATTATGAAACAGCTTGCTCTTTAAGACGAGAAGACTTACTTAGGCATGCCAATCACTCGATCATTAAGTAGGACACCAATGTAGAACTTACCATTAATAAAATGAATAGACGGGCGTCTCTCCTAGGTGCTTTGTGTGCTAGACTCGGAAGATGCCACTACAAAACTCTACTTCATATCTACAAAACTTTTATTTGATCATTGTCGATTATAAGGCCGTACCATACTATGAACTTTCATAAAGACCCTTTTATTCGCTTTTTGCCATACAGAGAGCCACTAAAACAACGATAATACCCACTGAAATGAAGGACTCCAAAGAATCCCAAGAATTTAAAAGATCAAGATCCCCTTGCCTTTCTATGACTTCTCCATACAGGGACCTTCCTGCAGAACTTGACGACGAAACCCATATCTTCTACAGGTAGACACTGGACAACAGGATATACAAAAAATAACTCCTTGGCGAAGGTTTCTGTATTTACCTTCGTCGTTGCTAAATGGGAGGCCTTACACTGAACGAGACACGCCATAACGTCAATCTTCCAAACCCATATTGCACCACGTGGGCTACAATCCTACACACTTGCACCAAAAGATATTACTGTTTAGATACGTTCCAGGAACCAGGAAAAGCAAAAAAAAGGAACACCAAATGGCACCGACGATTGGTACCAACTCCACCATCCATTCTCTGGACAGGTCACTAAGTCCTATTGCATGGTCCTTATACCCAACACTTAAAACCTTCCAACATCACACTCCTGTGAACCATTATTCCTTACACAGATTGTAGGAGTAAATCCAAGATTCGTCCCCTGTAGCAGTATAAACGTTTTTTGAGCTTCCTTTTTTGAACCGTTTCAATGTTTTTCGACACCAATTGACAAGAACCGCTTTTGGCTCTTCTGTTAGCAAATAAGGAAACCAGTTTTTTAACACCCAGTTCTTTATGTAAGATGTTTTGGATCGAGGTCTTTGAAATGCCTAAAGATGCTTCTATCTCCCGGTATGTTATACATTCTTAATTAGCTGACGAAGCGCATCACTCTTTTGCTGTGTGACAATTAGGATAGGTAGACAATTCAATAAGTTTTTTTTTTTTATAAAGTACAATGGAAAACTTATGGTCACTAAAATGCAAATGATTTAAAACACAGGATAAGTATAGCTATCATAGGGCAAACATTCAAATACACAAAAATTATTGACTATCATTTTTTCTCACAAATTTAAAAAATATGTATATACATATGTTTATACATATGAACATATTCGTATTAAAAACCGTTGAACGCAAGTACAAAATTTACTAGCTTAACAATCATGCATGCGAATAAGAACGTCAGATTATCTGATAAATAATTATAAGAAATTGCAGTGTAAGTATAGTTTTACATGCTTAGAACCGGCGTACGTTATTTCTTATAGGCTTGTTTGGGTCTTGTTAAGACCATGTATAAATTAATAAAGGGAATGAATTATAATTGTAATCGGTTTTCATCCAGCCAGAGATTGGGATCGTCAACATTGAACAGGTTTTTTCTGTAATTTTAATGTCTTCTAAACGATGACTTGTCTAGAGTTCAAGGAAAACGTTAAGTACAGAGTGATCTAATAAATGTTAATTATATAAAAATTCGTACGCATTTATGTATTTTAATTTTTGATCATATTATTATAATATCCTTCGAGCTTATGCTAACTAGAGAGAAACAATGAACGCGAGCCGAGTAATCCAAGAAATAAAATAAAATTATGGGCTATCTCTCTTTCTCTCTCTCTCTTTCTCTCTCACTCTCTCTCTCTCCCTCTCTCCCTCTTTCTCTCTCTATTACCACTTACTCTTGTAAAGACAACCACAGGATGGGTATGCAAAAACTAGGGACAGGGATAGAAAATCATTTCATTTTATTTTTGTCGTTACTGGGTTTGCGTTAGGAGCAATGAAGGTTGCCTCTGATTAGTATACCTATGCTCGAAAATCAAACCCAAGCTATGTGTAAAGGTTTATGATGCCATTTAATGGAATACGGACGCCTTAAAAACTAATGAGAAAAATGGAGCAGAATTTTACTCATACATAATCATTTCATAGATGGTCTGGGAATGGGTTTCAGGATACATAGGAATAGAAGGCAACGAAACAGCAGATAAACTGGCAGAAAAGGTGCTGAAATCCCCTATTTAGGACCAAAACCATCATAAGAAGTACATTATTAAAAAAACTAAGGAAAGAAGGATATAGTGAAAAATCCAAGTACTGAAACGATCTCGAAGGACTAAGATAACCAAAGATGATCCTGGGAACTATTACCAGAAGAGATATCTTAGCTGTCTAAATCTCAGTAAAAACAACCTCTGTATTATAACGGCAATATTAACCGAGCACTGCTGATTAAAGGATACATAAAGAAACTAGGATTTTTAGATGAAGCAAAGTGCATATTTTGTGAAGAAGAGGACGAATCCTAAATACACTTACTCTTAAAATATTAATATGTGTGCATTTTATTTGTATGTGACCTATTTTTTCTTGTTTTATCGTTAAGTATGTATTTTCTGTACTGTTTTTAGCTTTTCTTCATTTTTTTGTCCCTTCTTTTTTCTCATTATTCATTTTTGTTTGTTTTTCCTTACTTTTATAGTCCTTTCCTATATAAGAGAAAGGTTGTAATATCAAAAAATTCGAAAAGAGGTTGACCTTAAAGGCCATCCTTGCAACTTCCCGCTAGTTTTAACCGCAAAGCTATAGTAACGTGACATATTTTGACGTTTTTGACTTTTTTTGAAATGTTTAAAAAGCCATAACTTTTTAACGCCTTATTCAGTTTTGATGTTCAAGATGGCATTCGACGCAGTTTTTTGAGACCTAAAAACGTTACCGGGAGTGCAAAATCGGTTAGTCAAAAAATCTCTTAAGTTATTGAAAAACAAACACTTTTTTTTGAAATTTTTCGACAACAATATCTCACGAACGAATCAACGGATTTTAATTTGCAAAACGGCATTCGACGTGGCTTTTTGAGCTTGAGAGCTGATTAGGTTATGAAATTGATCGATGCAATAGCCAAAAAGATATGCCCAAAAAACATCATTTTTACCAATTGTTTTTTTCGGTTATTTTGAAATTTCTCGAAATCTACCAACTTGAATCGGTTCAAACTTACAGGGAATCTAAGTTAGATGGAATTCTTTGGAATGCTTTTTATTTCATTCCGATCGGTCAAGCCGTTCAAAAGTTATAAGAGGTTTACATACATCCACACACACACACACACATCCACACGTACATACAGACATACAGACACCCTCGTAAAAATAGTCAGGGGAGGTTCCTAAGACCTCAAAACGTTGAGATCCGATGAAAACTCGATTTTCGAAAAACGGGGTGAAACCAATAACTTCCCGATTTTAAAAAAAAATTTAATTTTTTTTGGCGGGAAGTTAAAAAAAGAGTTCAATCAGAGATTTAGCCATTTTTAGATTAAAAAAATAGGATTTGGTTGACACACTCTTATGGATACGATTACAAGATTAATTCTGCAAATAATAATAAATAATGCCTAGAATAATGCATAGCGATAGCGTTTTTACTTAAATGTCTAATCTATTTTAAAATTAATTGCTGCTTAATCCAGTTTAAAAATTTAAATGTTTATTGTGCATTTCATAACTTTTGTACAAAGTACTAAAGTAATTCCCCAGTCATCTGAGCATGAAAATAAAGATGAAAAATTGAAAAATTGGAGGATGGAATAAAAGTTACTAAGCAGTTAAGAATTAATAGTATATTAAACAACAAGGACAGAAAGTTTGAAATTTCTTCAGTAGCATTCTCGAGGCGAAACCAAGAGCACGATGTTTCAGTGGTCTCAAACTTTCTGATTTTGTACTATATACTATTTTTCTTGCTACCTGGTCGAAAGTACAGAACAATTACTTGTGTGTATTAAAGATAATGATGCCTGCTCCGACACTTACTAGTCGGGGACAGGCATCAAATTAAATGCATCTATAAATACAATTTTATTAAAGTAATTGTGTTAATAGAAAGAGATACTTTTAAGAAACATGTCAACACTGGACAACATTATTAGGTGCGCTAGTGCCGCTTGACATTTTTCTTAAAAGTATCTCTTTCTATTGCGCGATAATAAGACAAAGATAGTAAGTTAAACATGGCACCTAGCATTCATCCGAACCTCGCATTAGTTCCACTTGCATTTACATCACAATGACGTCACTGACAGACAATTATTGGTCCTCGAGGTATAGTGAAGATATTGTCATGTACTTATCTTGTCATTATTATTTATCAAGGAAGTTATGTTTGCACCATCCAAATTTAAAATAAAATAAATATTTGACCATATTTAACAGAACAAGTAATTGAACTCAGGTTATTAAAAATGTAATATTTTTTTTCATTTCTGTTAACTGCAACCACGTTTGAGAATTCAGATATAATTGTACCTCATGTTTGTTTATTTCCAGTAACTATATTTACATTGGAAATAGACTCCATAGTAACGTTGTACATACGTTTTCATTCAGAATTTTGTATGAAGAAAAACAAACATTGTTTAAAAAACAAACAAATATAACCACAGCTGTTTCAAAATATTTTATTAAATTCAGCGTATAAATATTATGTATTTACTTTATTTCAATATATGGAACGTGGCATATTGTTATGGTACACACTCTTAAATATTACAAAGAGTCATTAAATTTTTTATTAATAAGCAATCTATACATATAATAAAACTGTAGGAATGTATATGTTTGTGCGCGCATCACATGAAAACTACTGATCCTATTCGAACGCGGTTTTCAAAGACATATTTGTCTTCTTTCAACTTAACATCTGGTGTATAAAACTTTCTCCCCCCCACCCCTTTAACGGAGTGAGGAAAGAAATTTTTATACAAAAATCAACATGCCACGCAAACGACGTCGCGGGTACATTGAAATAGAACCCAAAAATGTGGTTAGATGTTTTTGTCTGTCTGTATGTTTTTGCGCGCATCACATGAATACTACTGATCCGATTCGAATGTGGTTTTCACAGATGTATTTGTCTTCTTTCAACTTAACATCTGGTGTATAAAAATTTCTTTCCCATTTCTTAAATGGGGTCTGGTAAGAAATTTTTATACAACAATCACACGCCACGCGCGCGACGTTGCGAGTACAACTAGTATTTGATATATATGCAAGATTAAAAGTAGAATAAAAAAAAAAGTGAGACGTGTCAAGGGACACCCGGATGGAACGAAGTTCCTTTCGGTTAATTAGTGAAGGAATTGTAATTTGCAAACACAACAGAGAGTTTGTACATACATAAGCATTTATTATCGTCTGTATAAAATCTCTACTTACCTAACTCTATCAGCAATATCCGGAACTTTTGCAGAAACACTGTCAGGATACATTATTGTTTTTATTTTCTATTATTTTAATAATTATTATCTACAAAAAACCTGTATAAACTTAACAAAGTCGCGACACTACTACACTGTTCAAAGCAAAATAGAAAAAAAAATAGTAAATCCATTATTTTCAACAGTTCGTTTCTTTTAACAAAAGTGTCCATTTATACAATACCAGAGGATTAGAGGATATACATCTACCTAGAATTACTTTTTATTTCAATTAAATTTAAAACAGGAATTAACAATTTAATACAAAATTTTAAAATTAAAATATTTGACAGTAACTGACAGTTAAGGTAATTTGACGTAGGTACCTAACTAGTCAAGTTAAGAACTATTTTTGAAATGTTTATGAACAGGATGAAATAAAATATAATACTATTATACTTATTTTTTTCTACAGTATTTTCCTTTAATTTAAATTAGTGTCTTTTTAATTGTACTTTTTTTATTAGTATTTATTATATTAGGGTTTTCTATTTAAATAAAGATAGATATATCTATCTATGAGAGAGAGAGACAGACAACATGCGTATGTCGTGTCGTGTCGTGACAAATTTTGGTATGAATTTTTTTTGGCTAGCTCCTAGCGTCAGTCGTAACTGTTCGTAACGCCCGAAAGGGAACTTCGTTCCAAAAATACTTTCCTATATATAAAAGATATTTTATTAAGGCTTACTATTTGCCATTAATCAGAAACTACTGGACATACAAAGTTAAGAATAAAAACAAATAAAAGTGACCATGAGAAAATATTGGAAATTCACCACGAGGGGGCGCAATCGAAAGTCAAATATTCAAATATTCAGACAAATATATAATTTTGGTTACACTAGACCAAAAAATAAGAGCGAAGTTACATTAATCCCCATCAAGCTAAAAATTTGTATAATTCTTAAAAACATAACAAAAACAACATTTCAAATTCCCTATTGGTCCGGAAGGTGCAAAAAGTTTTCCTCGAAATTAACGGTAAAAAAGGGGTTTTTCGTGATTTTGTCTAGACGCTAAGTTTTATCGGAAAATTACCTCAGACAAAAACTGTAGATTATACAATTATCTATAAAAAAGGTATTATTATTTTATTTCCTTTGCTGGTTCTTGTTTATCATTTTTCTTCTTTTTCTTCTTCTACTTCTCCTACATCTTCGCCTTCTTTTTCTACTTCTTCTTATTCTTCTCATTCTTCTTCTCCTTCTTCTTCTCCTTCTTCTTCTCCTTCTTCTTCTCCTCCTTCTCCTTCTTCTTCTTCTTCTTCTCCTTTTTCTTCTTCTTTTTCTTCGCCTTATCCTTTTTTTCCTCTTCTTTTTCTACTCCTTCTTCTTGACTTCCTTCTTCATCATTCCGAGTGAAAGGAAATTGCGTTAATAGCGATGTATCGCATTTCTGTATATTAATATCAAACGAATCTTCTGCTAATGGCGATTTAACACTAGAACACGACTGGCCTTGACAATTTGTTTATACTATAGAACACAATAGTCCAACTTCTTTGCAATCACATTTAGCACTGCATCCTTCTTACATTTGCAAAAAATTAAATTCAGTAGTTTTTCGGGCGTAGGTGGGAGCAAATTCTGAATTGGTTCTAATATAATATGGACCAATTTCCAACCCCAATCTGTTGGGTCAAAAAAGGTGTTGATTAGCAGCAATTCAGGTTCGACGAAGAGGAAAGAATTCTATTCCGAGTGTTTAAAAAAAAACATGCTTAGGTATAAATAGTTTTTATGGAGCTCTATACATACAAAGAAGAATTTCGTTGTTGATGATAACTTCTTGTAGACTTAAATAAATTTTAAAAATCTTCTTAAAAATTTTGGTTTGACAACCGCAAACATTACATTAAAATGCTGACTCTAATTTGATGGGGGGTAAACACATAATTTTTCCCTATTGTGCCAAATATAGTATAACTTTAAAAAGAGTATAGAAACGTCCATTTAGAGACATTAAAGAAGAATAAGTATGGTATAATAGAAAAATTGTTCATATGCAGAAAATCAAAATTCCTATTAATCCAAGTTGAACAGTTTGATATATTTCAATTAAAAATTATTATAAAAAAACATGTAGGTTGGTACTTTACTTTTACTGTTGATATAACGAAGATACGATCCAATGTCGACGTCCAAATATTTTTCCCAAAACAGATTTATGGATCGGCCGGCGTTTCGCGAACATCAAACACGTGCTTTTTCAATTTGTTGAGACAACGGCGGGGTTATATAAATAATATACAAACAGGTATTGTATGAACATTAATTTTTGTGTCAACGAAGAACGAATAAAGTTTAGGGGAGAGTGAGACATACCAGTTGCTAACAGATGTTACATATTTTGTTATAGTTTACACACATAATTTCCGCTATTATACAAAAAATATAGAAAAATGTGTCACTGTAACAAAGATTTTTTAAATTTTAGATAGTATGCAAACGGATATATCGTAAATGACATTAAAAAGATATTGAAAAAATGTCGCATCCAGCGGGACTTGAATCAGCAACCTTTGCCTCTACGCTGCACTGCTCTAACAACTAAGCTGTGAATGATTAGTAATTATTTCGCATTTTGGTCATTAAATTGGACTCTTGCCACATGTGAAACATACTGTCTTCCTCCTTAAGCAAAGTGAGTTTGATGTATCAATTTTCGATCTGACAAAATCCCTCTCTTCATGCTATATGTGCTTAAGGAGAAAGTGAGTGTCAAATGTGACATAAATTTAATTTAACGACCAAAAAGCAAAATAATTAACAATCATTGACAGCTTATAGCGTTGCCACGAAGAGGCAAGTTTGC
Source organism: Altica lythri (assembly GCA_964028335.1). Classification (NCBI taxonomy): domain Eukaryota; kingdom Metazoa; phylum Arthropoda; class Insecta; order Coleoptera; family Chrysomelidae; genus Altica; species Altica lythri. The sequence continues at coordinate 69,207,995 of OZ034805.1, forward strand.
GGATTTGAATCCTGCTGAATGCGATATGTTTTTAAATTATTCTTATTTTCGTTTGTATACTTTTTAAAATTTCAAAACTTCCAGAAGAGATATCTCGATATAAACGTTTACTACAGATTTTCGTTGTTTCATCGGAAATGTGACAATAATTACATTTATGTGAATTGGAAAAAGTCACCCTAATGAAGCATAAAACGCTAAGTAAAACGTGTTTTCCTTTAATTTATGGACAAGGATCACGATTTCTTATAATCCTTGCAACTACTTTAAAACGGAAAACAAAGGTTTTTGAGCATATTATGTGCAGTCTGCCATTATCTTGCGTTTTTTAATTTAAATTTAATATTCTGCAACGTTAATAAACTCTTGTTAGCATATTAACGACGTGATAAATTAAAGAATCCACTGTATTGAAAATTAGAAAATAAAAGAAATGTTTTGACCACCAGCATTCATTAAATATTTAATTACCTTGTTTAAATACAAATGTGTGCATCAAGTAAAAAATATTTTAAGATGTCTCTACATATTCCATTTATTTCTATATATTCATAAGACAATAGAAGAAAATGATTATCTAGTAAAGACCACTTTTAATACGCAAGTAAAAAATCGTTAAAACATCATTTTAGAATTTTTAAACTGCATTTTTTACTGCTGTACACCATTGTACCGTCAAAACTCCTTTGTTTTATCTGAGCAATTTGTCTCACTCTTTAACGTCCCTACACCATAGCATATGTTCGTTACCCATGGCATGTATAAATGCAATGGTGATTCTCCGTGACGAATCTTTGAATGACTGTTGACGGAATAGTTTAAAAAATATATAATTACTATACTTAATACGGATAATGTACGTATAAGTGTCGAAACAGATAGCATAAGAGTCATTTTATCGTTTTGAGTGTATTTTTTTAACCTAATCTAGATATTGTTGCATTAATATTTCCTATCGTTGAAGTGTTTTTAGAACTTTTTTTTGCATAAACAAGGTCATTCCAACTATTGAAATAATTTTCCGAATAACAGGATTAACAACTCAATTACGTTGCTGTGGAAACCAAGGAGATTTTTACAATATTATGATAGTATACAAATACTGACCCGGCCACGCGTTGCTGTGGCTAAGGTTTTTTTTATAATTCACGTTCACAAAGTTTTTATTTCGACACTAAAAACAGTATCGAAATAGATTCATTGTAACACTGTTTTTGGTAACTTTTTGTTTTACACAATTGGTTGCACTGCACTGATTTTCAACGAAAGAGTTCAGGTAGTAAATCAAAACGTATGTTGTAGTAAATTATTAACTACATTATCAGCGTTATTGCTAAATTCGGAATATTTTATACAAATTTGACATTCTAATTTAAAATCATTAAAACTGACAAGTGTCAAAACTGTCAAGATTGCCAACATAAATAAATATTTCGAAAAACTCTCATTTTATTTTTTTTATACTTTTAAAAGTTCATTATAAAAAATAGTATGTAACACTCGAATTACAATGACGGTTTGTAGTACTCGTTCTTTGCGAAACTCACCGCTTCGCGGTTCGTTTCACAAACTGAACTCGTACTACGAAACCTCTGTCATTGTAACACTTGTATTACAATATACTATTGTTATATTACATTGTAGTAAACTATTTAATAGGAACAGTAGGAGAAAATCAGTCATGGGGACCACAATGCTTTTTTACATAGATGCCATTTGTAAAAAAATATGGTGACCTCCATGACAGATTTTTTACTACCGTAAACCCTTAATACAATGAAATTATTATTTAGGAATAAAGACGGAAACGTTAAAGCTGGTATAAAAATTTACTGGATTGGGATTTGAATGGGAAGGATTTTAAATGCGATTGATTCAAATTTTCGTACAATTGATATTAATCAAAAATCAATACAAAAGAATTTTATTATTTATAGCTGTACCCGGCGAACGTTGCTACGCCAACAACTAAGATAAATTTAAGAAAAATAAAAGATAAGAAGAGATAGAGAAGGAAAGAAAGTTTATAGTTTTGTTTTACTTATCGCACCAAAAATATATCTTTTGAACTTATATTTATACGAATTCGTATAGATATCTATTAATCAGTATTGAATTTGATACATGGAAGCGCCATCTGGTGGTAACTACTATTAACACGAATATCATATTCGTCTTACCCATTAAAAATAGATCATCATACTGATTTTCATGACAATCGGTTGAACGGGACAGAAGTTGCTACTCTGCAGCGCCACCTGGTGGCAAGTGGCATCAATGAGCATATCATACAAACCTTCTCCGTGGAAAAATACAAATGCATACCAATTTTCATGACAATCGGTTGAACAGGGCAGAAGCTGCTACTCTGCAGCGCCACCTGATGGCGAGTGGCATCAATGAGCATATCATATAAACCTTCTCCGTGGAAAAAAAATATATATACCAATTTTCATAATAATCGGTCCAGTAGTTTTTGAGTTCATAAAATATTTGTACCTTGTTATCTAGTTTTTTTAGGTAATTTAGTTTTATAATCTCCATGTTGTTAATTATTATAGAGTAAAACTTGTAAAAAAGGAAAATTCCGTAAGTAAATTAATAAATAAATAAAATTTATACATTCCATAAATTAAAACTAAGGGTGTGATTTCACAGGTTAATTTAACGTTTATTTAATTAAGTAACCACGTTTCCGAACAAACGATGCTCTTTCAATATAGTCTATGGCTGTGAATGAGTGAATGACATTGACATTTGTTACGCGCGTTTTTTAAAATATGCAAAATTAAATGTCTATTTTTCAATATTTCTGAGAGATTTTCTTAATATTTTCTTTCGTAAGAACCTTCTCCTAATAATAACAAATACAACACAAAAAGAATTAGTAAAATCGGTCCAGCTATTCACGCGTGATGCCATGACCAAGGAAAACGGGTTTCATTTATATATATATATAGAATGAATCGTACCCACGAAGTATAGATACCAGGAGTTTAAACGTAATGTTAAAATAATCACAATTTATAAAAAGGACTTTTTATAGTAGAAAGGTTTTTTTTTTGATTTATAGGTCATATTAATATTATTTCGCTAGTTTGACATGTAAGAACAAAAAAAAATAAAGAAAAAGCTTCTCTCTCGCGAGATCGATCCCATTACGATAACCTAACATTCCCAACAGAATTGTCACAACCAGCCGCTTATTCAAATAGGCCACGCCAAACTTATATAAAGCCTTTCAAAATGGTAATATGTATACTTATTTAATTTAATAACAATTCAGTATAAATTTCGAAATCTATGTATATGCCTAAACACACTTGAAACATGCATTGTCATCCAGTTCTTAGCTCTCCTGAAAATTTTAGAGCTCTAGGTAGTCGGGAAATAGGTTTAAATTCGATTACAAAATTCCACGGAATGACACAGAGACAAAAAACACGGCGAAAATATAAAAACTTTCTAACTAATCTAACTAAAAACTTTCTAACTTATAAAAACTTTCTAAAAATGGTCTCAATTTAGTGGACAGAACTATTGCCGGTAGAGTGCGCTCGTGTTCCTAAGATACTCATTTAAATCCTTACGCAGGAAGTTTTGTTGCTATTGACAGCTTTTATGGCAACTAATTTTAAGTAAATAAATTAATATTATATATTCAAGCTAGGTCTATCCAAAACAACAAAACATTGATGGGGTTCGTCGGATAATTAAAGATGACCACCGTGTAACGTACAGATAAATGCAGATTTAGGCATTTCAAAGATCTTAAACCAAAAAATCCTACAGAAAGCAATGGATGTTACAAATTTGGTTTCTCGTTGAATTCCTCATTGCTCACAGAAAAGCAAAAAGCGATTCGCGTCAATTGTACTGATGATTCTCCGTGACGAATATTTGAACGATTGTTGACGGAATAATTTAAAAATTATATAATTACTATACTTGAGTATAAGAGTTATTTTATCTTTTTAAAAGTAATTTTTAACCTAATCTAGATATTGTTGCATTAATATTTTCTATCGTTGAAGTGTTTTTAGAACTTATTGTGTAATTGTGTAGTAACAAGGTCATTCCAACTATTGAAATAATTTAAGGAAAATGGTTATTTACCAATTATATTATGAAAAAACCGAAAAATTGATTTAAAGTATAGATTCTGAGGGTTAATAAATAAATTTATAAAAAAAAAGCAGTAAAGATAAATTGATTATAAATAACAATAGAATGCAAGTTGACCAAAAAAGTTATATTTATCGAATTAAAAATCATGCTTGCAAATTATAAATTAAAGAATAATATTAAATAATAGCTGCCATAAACTCAACTGTTTTAATCTTTAGTAAAGAAAATTGTATATAATCCTTTTAACCTCATAAGGGAAAGGAGGAGGAGGAGAAGGAATTGAAGTTTGAAATTTGTTAAAAAGGGAGACAGTAGCTATTCAGTTTCAAAATTTTTGATCACCTTTCCGAAAACTCACTAAACTAGGACACAAAACTTATGAAATGGTTTATAAGTGAAATTATAATCCATATCGTATTATCCATAAGAACTACAAGAAGTGGACCCAAGCAACAAGCAATTAAAAGCGAGAGGGGTAAGATACGCAAGGAGCGTAACACAAAAATGTGACGCGTAACAAAAAATGTGACGGTAAAAAAGTTTAACTTCAAAATCATGTCCTTTAATGTTCTGGGCTTGTAGTGACCCATCCAATTAAATTAGTATTCATTATTTATTATATCTTTACCTAGTTATTTATTATTCTGTTGAATGCATTCGGAAATTTTCTTACTCATATACGTCCTTGTAAATGTTTAAGCAAAATATAATAAAATTTTCTATTCTAAAAGACAACACCTTAAAAACTTGTATTAATCGTTAATACATATTTAAAATCAAGTCGAGGAGAAAATAAATAAAAGATAATAAACGATAATATCTAGAATCAACTTGATTTGAATGAGACTATTAAACTGGAAATGAAATTAGGGTATTTCGCATTTGTCGCATTAATTAACAAATAATATTAGTGTCAGAAATTTGATTAGAGTAAAATTTGTTTTGCAATATAGATGCAAACTCGACAAGGTCAACTTAATAAATTTTTCATAGGTTTAATGTATCTTGTTCTCGTTATCTTTGTAGAGTGAATTTTAATACTGTGTTTATACTATTGTTGATATAAATATTCAAGATTACATTGCGCAGGTGCTTGTTTGCTTTAATTGGTGCACCTGATATACCTATTGCGCAATTATATAACATAAGTAGGTATTTATATAGCTCTGAAAGAGGATTTTGTTGATATGTAAAAATAAATTCATTTTAAAAAACTTTATATGTGGTGGAGAGGCAATTAGTTGAGCATATGAGCATATAAAATTACTTGAAATTTTGGATTAACACAAGCATAGGTACAAGAAGCTTTTCAGATGGCTAAGAGAAACGGTTTTGCTGATAAATTTAACATCAAAACACAGAGAAAAGATGTAAAAAACAATAGAGTTTAGATGACATAGGTGGGCTATTTTAAATTTGGCGGGCTTTAACACGAAACACAGTAACTCCATCTAGCCATATCGGCACTCTATCATGGACAAAATACCATAGATATGTCAGCTTGTCCAGAGCTTTTGTAATATATGAAATTTTTCGCGATTATACACGAACGACTAATAGATATAATTGGCGTACAAAGTCATCGAAGCAGTTCGAGATGGAAAAATGGGTTGGTTATTAGCCTCAAAAACATTTGGTGTTCCTTAAGCAACTCTTTGCAGACATGTTTTAGGCAATAATAAAATTGAATTCAAAGGTCTTGGAAGTTGGAAAGCTACCTTTCATCTGATGTAGAAAAGCAATTGGTTGAACATATAAAATTACATTTAAAAGAAGTAGCTTTACAAATGGCTAAGGGAAACAGTTTTGCTAACATCAGAACGCAAAGAAAATATGTAAAAGGATTAAAAACATGCTACTCAGAAGAGAAATCTTACCAATGTTTATGTATAAATATCTATTTTTTTAATTTGCATATTATACTTATTATAAATTTTTACGACACATCCCGTCTAAACAGTACAAAGTATCACAGCTTGTGACATCTGAACTGATCTGAATATAATCAACATTTTCAAAGATACATAGAACAACTTCAGTTTCAATTAATTATGCTAGAGTTGATTAACAAACCAGACTTCTTGCTACATCTACTCGTATACTTCCCTCACGTTGATTTATATTCCATGAGTAAACTTTAAACATACTCTAAACGATGGAGGTATTACTATAAAATTCCCGTATTTTGATTTTACCAAATGTTCGTAATAAGATATATAACAAACTTTAAAGAGTTCTTATATTTAACCTATACAAATTTTTAGTACCATAACGAGAATGGAATTTCAATTGAACCTAGAATGATTACACATAAAGTATTTCAGGTTGTTTTACATTCCGATTTTAGGAATATTTTCTTCTAATTCCAACTGGTTAATGTTAATTAATAGTTGACTTGTTACGTGGCTTGTTTGAATTTTTATAGCTCATAATTAGGGATGAGATATAAAATTATTATACACCAGAGGTTTGAGTTATTAGGTTTTCTGTGATGTACAGTATTATTGACTTAAATACTGCAATCAGTAATTCTGCAGATAATAAATTGCGTTTTAAAGCAAAACTTGTTGTGTTGTTTTGTAATGATATAATTTTAATAGTATATTAGTTTACGAGTGAAGTAAATTGCATATTAAAGCGAGTGTGTTTGGCCCATGAGCGAGCTTGCGAGCGAAGGGGCTAAAGAAACGAGCTAAATATGCAATTTGTTCCTCGAGTGAAGTACTATGCTTTACCCACGACTTACCAAATGGTTTTGTATAAAACTAAAAATAACAAATATAAAATTTAAATTTTGGCATAAGTTGTCAAAAATATTCGATTTTGCAGACAGTTCTGTCTGAGAAATGTCAAATGTTAGTTTAATTTAATGAAAACTGTAGGCAACCAACATAATAATACAGGTTTCTATTTACTTACTCCACTAGTTTAGTAAATGAAACTATAACACAACTCCTCAATAATTTGACACTTACTGACAGAGTTATAGTACGCAATTTACTTATGAGTCGTGGGTAATAGTATATTACTTTACGAGTAGAGTAAATTGCATATTAAAGCGAGTGTGTTTGGCCCATGAGCGAGCTTGCGAGCGAAGGGGCTAAAGAAACGAGCTAAATAAGCAATTTGTTCCTCGAGTGAAGTACTATGCTTCACCCACGACTTACCAAATGGTTTTGTATAAAACTAAAAATAACAAATATAAAATTTAAATTTTGGCATAAGTTGTCAAAAATATTCGATTTTGCAGACAGTTCTGTCTGAGAAATGTCAAATGTTAGTTTAATTTAATGAAAACTGTAGGCAACCAACATAATAATACAGGTTTCTATTTACTTACTCCACTAGTTTAGTAAATGAAACTATAACACAACTCCTCAATAATTTGACACTTACTGACAGAGTTATAGTACGCAATTTACTTATGAGTCGTGGGTAATAGTATATTACTTTACGAGTGGAGTAAATTGCATATTAAAGCGAGTGTGTTTGGCCCATGAGCGAGCTTGCGAGCGAAGGGGCTAAAGAAACGAGCTAAATAAGCAATTTGTTCCTCGAGTGAAGTACTATGCTTCACCCACGACTTACCAAATGGTTTTGTATAAAACTAAAAATAACAAATATAAAATTTAAATTTTGGCATAAGTTGTCAAAAATATTCGATTTTGCAGACAGTTCTGTCTGAGAAATGTCAAATGTTAGTTTAATTTAATGAAAACTGTAGACAACCAACATAATAATATAGGTTTCTATTTACTTACTCCACTTGTTTAGTAAATGAAACTATAACACAACTCCTTAATAATTTGACACTTACTGACAGAGTTATAGGTTAAAAAATACGTAATTTACTTATGAGTCGTGGGTAAAAGTAGTTTACAAAACATGACGTTTGGCGCAATAAGTTTGATACCAAGAAAGCATTAGTTAATTCTTATAATTAATTTACACATTTAAAGTTAGATATGTTTTAAGTAACGAACTACCTGATCGTTTTGTAATATGTATAATTTAACAACACTATTGTTTCCATGCCTATAACGGAAAGAATTACTTAGGTTAAGAGTTGTAGTTTAAAAATTTGCCGTAAGTGGTGACGCAGTAAAATTATAGACATTTTTTAGTTGTGATTAGCAATTCTCGTTCTCCTACGAGTTGGCACGTCAAACAATCTGGTCTCTTGTGTTAAACCTCTTCGAAATAGAACCAAGTCGATTTGGGCGAGACTGGTAATACTCTTAAATGGTAACCCACGACTTAGTTGAGCTAACTACGTAAATAACGCCTTTTAGGACGTTTTAACGTTAAAACCTCTAAATCTAAAATTAGGCATTAATTCTGCCACAATAGATTTGTTCCAACAGACCAAAGAACCATTCTAGACCGGTTCGGGAACTGCGCATGCAGTGGACGAATTCCCGTTATCTTTGAAGTACTGAGTTGTTTAGTAACAGTTCTAGAACGGTTTCGTGGTCTGTTGGAACAGACCTAATATAAATTGGTTGGTGTTTTTAATTTACAAAAAGTTCGTAGTTTTGAAGATAGAATTTAAGTATTTTTTTATTGAAAACAAGCTACAGTAACGCAGTACTTACTTTTTTGAACTACTAATCGTAAAGGTATTTTCCGTTCTATTTGTTTTTTTTATTAGTATAATTTTTACTTTTATTCTTCTATTTGTATTAAAAGCTGTTTTATTTGTGTAAATAACAAGACTACAAAATTAAGATTCTGTTTGCTGAAATTGTTTAACCAACATCTGAAGTGCTTCTGATTTTTTAGTATAAAAGTCATTACCATTCAGGAAACCAGCTGGATCGTATTGAAGAGACAAAATTTATAAGTGCTCTAAAACGTGCAATTAAATAGCATATTAAATTATACGGCAACAAATCTCTTTGGTGAAGAAATAAAAAAAATACCCATTATGCCGATATTACTCACTTTTACGACCACGTCTCGAGAGTAAGGATGGTGTCAAAGCTGAGAAATTTTGAATTGGAACAAAGGGAAGATGAACCAGTGACGGAGTAAGTCAGTTACAAACCAAATATAAAATAACTTATTTGAGTCTTTTTTCTTTCAAACCCATTGCAAATATTCAATATTATTAAATTTATTTCTAAAAACGATTTGTCTATTTTATTTAATTTATATCAATGAAATCTTTTAATAATGAAGAGTGGAAGGAATATTCTTTAAATATAAACGCCACCTCTTATGCACAATTAAAATAGTTATCGCATTTATTTTGAATGTAAACACCCATCATCTCTAGAATAGGATTAGAGCACCTTGTCTAGCCCTGACTTCTTAATGTGTTTAATAGCCTTGACAGTAGCCTCTACACGTAATTAAGAGCAGCCAGTTTCTCCTGTCCCAATACTAGATCTAGATACCGCGTCCTTGCAAGGTCTTCACATTGGTCTAGGACATGAAATGCGGTTTTCTCCTCTTCTTGGCAGTTACTCAGTGATTATTTCGACTACTTCTGTGCCTTCTCTAGCCTCCATTTCTTAATTGCTGCCTTTTTGAACGTGTCAGCAACCCTTCTAAATGGTTCCGGGCCAATCATTGGGATATAAGCTTTCGCTCGGCCAATTCATTAGCCTTCTTATTGCCCCGAAACTCTGAGGGTCCTGGTATCCATGCCAGTGTCAGAGAATTCCGACTTGTGGCATATCTCAGGGCCCTATCGCAATCCCACACTAGCTGTGAGTTTATTTGCCTTTAGAGCTGCTTGGCTGTCCGAATATATAACTACGTTTTTCTTTTTATGATCTCCGTTGCACAGTGGCTTTTCGTCCTAATTAGACTCCGACACTCTATCTTTGAGTCATCGATATTCCAGATTGACTCCTCTTGAATTGGGTGGCCATTGTTCCATGAATCCCTTTTTAGTAATTCTACTCGAAAATTTCTCGCAAAGTTATATCTCTGGACTATCCTGTTTTAAGGCATATTCATTATTTGATCCGTCTTAAGCTCAGCTTGCTCTTTTTGCTTTAATAACGTACTTGTAGCCATAGCATATCTTCAGGCCCGGATTTGGGGGAGGGCAGGCGGGGCTACTGCCCCAGGGCCTCCACAAGAGAAGGGCCACCACAATTTGAATTATCAATTCCAATGTGTCATAGAAATTCCAAAAACGTGTATTCTCAATCGAGAGGAAGTAGATTTTTCTGGTTTCAAAAATGACATTGGTCTTTGGCCTGACATTATAACAGAAAGAATGGTCAATTATTGGAAGAAAAAAGGTTCTACAATACTGCAAAATTGTGATGAAATCTATCTGCAAAATTCAGTTATCCAAGATCAGCCCCGAGATAATACAAACTTTGTTCGGAAATGTTCAAAGAGTATATTTAGCCGTCGCAATCAAAATCAAGAGACTAAGAGACTGTAAATCGATCCTGTCTGTTTTTTCCAACTACGAGGAAAATTTATTGCTATGCATGTAAATTAATGTCTACCCAAATAACAAAGCTCAGTGGAGAAGGCTTCAGTGACTGGAAGCATTCATCTGAACGCCTACGCGAGCATGAGATTTTGAAGACTCATTTGAAGTCAGTAATGAGTTTAGTGCAACGAGTAGAAGTTACAGGACGTATTGATCAAGAGCTAGCAATACAAGAGGCAAAACAAATTGAGTATTGGCGAAAAATTCTTAGAATTGTCGTCAGTACGATTAAATTTATTGCTGAACGTGGATTAGCCTTCCGAGGAGACGATGAACTTACAATAGTCGTTCGATATATTGAAGAATCGATGATACCAAAGGAACGATTTCTTGCTTTCTTACCAAATTGCGGTCATACTGGTGAAGCAATAGCAAAAGCTTTACTACAATTTTTGGATGACCATCAAATTAATATACTTAATTGCAGCGGTCAATCGTACGACAATGCTGCAAATATGAGTGGCAAATACAGAGGGATGCAAGCTCTTATTTGACAGAAAAATTATTTATCAGCATTTGTACCATGCTGTGGTCACTCACTGAATTTAGTTGGAAAGGCAGCTGCTAACTCTTGTACATTAGCAGTGCAATTCTTTGATTTCATTCCGAATTTATATACGTTTTTTAATAAATTCTTTGTTTAAATAATTTATTTGTTGCGAATAAATTTTTGAAAGACTTTTGTTAAGAAAAATTTTGTTTTCATTCGGAAAAAAATAGGGGCCTCCACATTATCGTTGCCCCAGGGCCTCTAGACCTCCAAATCCGGCCCTGCATATATTCTATCTATAAAGTTTAAAAAGTAATTAACCAATAGAGTTGTTTTAACAAGCGATTAAAAGAGATGGAGTACGACAACAGGCCTTGGATTTTTTTATCTTTGTATTAAATAACATTTTTTAAATAGTATTTGGAAATACAAAACTTAAATTTTACGCCGATTCAGTCCTTTTATTTATCTTTTATTTAAAAAAACTAAGTTGCAAGTAATGGTTAATCTTAGATCATGAGTACATAAAGCTTCTAAATAGTTTATATTAAATTTATAAAATGAAAAAAATGGAAACTGCTTTCGACGACCCTGGACCACCACCACCGTTAGTCAAAGATCTGTTTTTACGAGCGCAAGAATATAAAAATTCAGTTTCAATCCGAGGCAGTAAAAAGTGTGTTCACTGTTAAAATACGACAGCCATATTTAATACCTCATTGTAGTTATAAAAAAGGAAATGAAATAATTTGGATTCAAGAGTCCAACCTCGTAAACTTTGACTAGGGTTTTTTCAGAGCTAAGTACCCCCATAAATTGTATTGTTGGATGCTACAATGAAAACAGTATGTTCGTAGGTTCGTTTTGATATTGAGATTTAGTTAAAAGCCGAGAAGATGGGCTACACGAAAAGATTTACGGTACTTGAACATTATTACTGGCAGCAAGATCTTTTATAATTTATATGAATAGAATTTTATATAAAAACAGTGAATTTTAAAGAAATTTTCTTTATTACGTAACGATTTTTTCTTATGTATGTGTTATGGGAAATAAGATCTATAAGTTGTAACTTTTTAAATTGCATAAAATTGGTGTTAAAGTGAATAAGAAAGCTCTTCTTTGGATCGGGCAACCATTCTTAGCAGCAGTAGCATCAGGAATCACTATTCAGCATACTTGAATGAAATAACATGTGTTGACATTCTCACAGAATTCCCACGAGCTCTCAAACGACAAGATTTTCGTCTTAAAAGAGCATATGTGTGTAACGATGAACAGAGGATACAGTCTGGACACTGGTTCTTACTTGATTCGGTCGGAATTATTGAATATACACTGCTTTAAAAAAATAAACCAACTTTAATTGTTTATTATTAATACAGATTTATGTTTATTTATTAGAGGTGTGCTAAAAATTTTTCTATAAAAAACAAAGGCAAATTGATAACTATAATTAAAAATTAAGATTATTTTTGTAGCTAAGTTGGTAGGTCCTGATTTGGCATATTTTTTATAAATATGATAAAAATCATCAGTGACTACAAATAATCTAGTTCTGCCAGTTTTTGTATCAGGAATACCAAAAGCATATCATATTTATCTTCCATGTTGTATAGAGTTACTTAGTTAATTCTTTTCGACTACATACACCTTTGCACCCCAAAAATTAAAGCTACTTGAAATAATGAAAATTTAAATAAGTTTGTTTATTGATTGCTAGATAACACTAAAGTATTTAATTAATAATAATAACCTTTGTTCCCATTTATGTTAAGAGAAGCTCAGCGATTTGAGATTCGCAGACGAGATTATCCTTATAGCCGATAGTATAGATAATGCAAAAAAAATGATGGAAAAATTATATAACGCCTCTATGGTGATTAGACCCAAGATTAACAAAAGTAAGATTGACTAATCTGTTGCTAAATTGAAATATTTCTATGGCAGAAATAGATATAGAGCAGACCACGTCGTATAAATACTTTAGGACATGAAATCCGGTAGGTTGAGATAGTTAGACGTCGAAGAGGATTAACTTGGACAGCGTTTGGTAAACTAAATTGTGTCCTTAATCTGGATCTATCTATGTGCCTCAAAAGCAAAGTCTTTAACCAGTTTGTGTTGCCGTTCTCAGTTATGGAGCCGAAAAATTAACCCTCACATAAAAGAGAGTAAACAAGATTCGCGTGACTCATAGAGCCATGGAGTGGCGGCTATCTTTCTTAAATACTGAATCTCAAATGCAGAAATGCGTTGCAGAACAAAAGCAATAAACTCTATAAAAAGAATCATGAAACTGAAATGGAATTGGGCAGGACACGTTGCCAACCGATATATTGTCGAGTGGAAGCACACTGGAGTATAGGCCACTCACAACTCACCAACCAGATGGACTGATGATCAAAAGTGATTTAGCAAAAACTGCGCAAAGCAGAAATAGATGGAGGAAGCAGAGGGAGACCTATGTCCAGAAAAGGACACATATGGGTTGTCGATGATAATGTCACGCCTGGGGGGATAGAAGAATGTGCCATAGTGTTTTGGGATGAGAGGTAGCTTACTGAAGGCACGTACCACCCAGGTCGTGGTTATCTAACCCCTGGCTAGGTATCCCGCTGAAGGCAGAAAACTAATCAAGGAAAAGATTAGATAAACAACAGGAAACAAACAACCAATATATTAACGAATAAATAAGCAATAACAATGAAGAATAAACAATATGAATAAGGAATAACTAATTACAATAATCTAATCCGATCTTACCAAATAAACTACATGGTGGCATGTCACACTTACTCACGAAAATACGTCAAGAGTCACAACGGCCCAGACCCAAGGGTCTGTTTTAGGGACACCCCGAAGGGTGACCCTTACAGACAACCTCAGACTCCGAACTCCTCGTGTCCGACCTCAACAACTTGCTTTTATAGCCAATTCATAATCTACGTAAGAATAAAAATTAAACTATTTAAACACGTGTCGAGATCTAACGCAATGACTTAGACCTGGTAAAATGTAATACAAATAAATACAGTAATACAGTAATACAATAAACTAATAAATTAATATCTAGGGCAAAACTGCCCTCTTATCGTATGTGACAATAAATAACCTCTGTAGACAAGAACTAATTGTCCGGAGCTTCATGCAGGAATTGATTGATTTTCTCTGTACTCAGTGATAAAGCTTTTGTGCTTTTAAAACCTTTGTTTTTTCTTTAAAAAAGCAATCAATCTTGAATAATTGTAAATATTAATGTTATGCTTGATATACACCATACTTCTTAACATTGAGTACGTTGCCCAAAAACTTGATGGCTTTAAGGTTTCAGCAAGTTCACAAAAAATCATCCCTGACAGAATTTTAATATTTTTTTGTGCCACTAAATCAATTTTTTGGTCTGATTTTTCAGGAGTTATAGCTTATAAATAAAGTCATTAGCTTTTTCACAAATTTCAGCTAATAGTATAAACTCCGCATGGACATTGTTAGGGGTCTCTGTGATTGAGGCAGCATCATGGCCCACTTTTTTTTTGCAGTTGCCATAATCAATTTGCTTGTGACAAGAATAAGTTTCATTTACTAAAAAAACTCATGCGTAATTTTTGAATTTTTCTTTAATAGTGGTTGAAATATTGCGTTTTTTTTTGCAAATTTTGATATAGATAAAACCAAGCTACATATATCATTACGAAATTTTTTGTTAAGCAGTGTAAAAATCGTACCTACCCGCACTGTGTGTGTGCATTTTCAGCTGTTTGGGATATATGTGTGTATTGTGACTTTGAAAAACAATTACCCCTATATTAGGTATAACTGTTATGGCTTGACTAAAACTCTGAAATGTCACCAATTTCAACACTTCGTTTCATCTAGAAGAAAGAGAATGCTGGCCGGATCACTTGTGATCTTAATAGCTTTTCAACTTATCAAATAAGGCTTCAGTGCAGTACTGTCTATATTATTAATTACGGTTAAACAGACATTTATACGTATTCGATTACATTTTATTGCTGTACCTATAGTTACTAAGGAATTGGAAATCTTTTAAAATAAGACTATTAAAAGTATAATAAAAATAATACTAATATAAACATTCCTAAAACCCACAAAATATTAAAAAGTTTAAATAAATTATTTTTTCATTAAATTTATTCTTATACAGAATACGTAAATTTTCTGTTACAAAAAATCAAGGTTTACCTACTTTGCTACATTTAACAATTCGATAAATCCCACGCACTTGTTTCTCTAGTTCCTAGGGGGTCCATCGACCTTTAAGGCCTACAGGGCATTTGAAGGTACTTTTGATTTCGATGAATAGTGATCGAATGCGGTCGGAAAGGGCCAGAAAGATTTCGTAAAAGGGCCAGTCACACGCAACTATGCCCCGAAAAAGAATGTCTCTTTTGTTAATAGGCCATGAGAACGAAGAATTCACCACATTAAAAAGCAAAAGGCAGAGTCGTAGATATGTCGATAAAATACACAATTATATTTAAATTATTGTTTAAATATCATAGAGTAACTAATAATTCTTAATTGAATTAGTTTTTAATTACATTATATATTAATCACAAACTGTGGTACTAGGAATAATTATTTTTAAAGGTTTTTTTATTATCTGTGCAAATGCAGAAATTACTATTGGTTGTTTTTAGATTCTTTTCAACTTAAAAGCAAAATTCATTTGTAACTAGTTTACTTAAAAATAAGTCTCAAACAAAAAAAAGATTTGTAAAATGCAAGAATTTAGCATTTTAAAATAAGTATACGTAGTATACTTATCTCATATCCTTCTTTTAGCTTTTTTTTTTGTTTTAATCACTTCCAAGCCTACGATATATAAGTAATAGTCACTTTATGATCGTCTATCACTCTTAAAATTTTATATACTCCATTTTTATTCGATTTAAACAGAATTTGTTATCAGTAAATATATTCCTTTTTGTGATTTTAAAAGTTAGATTTATTAAAAACTTTTGGTTAAGTACTTGTTATTCTTAGTTAAATATCAACCTTTATATTTTAAAAGCACACAATTAAATGTTAGCGAAAAAACAGGAAAACCCAATAAGATCATATATTTTCTACACTGATATACCTAATGCAGTATATGTTATTTTTCGTTTAATAGGCTTGTATCCAAAAATGTAGTAAGTAATTGATTCTTTCCTTTATTAGATATTTAACCGAAATAACTGAAATTTTCTTCAAAAATCGATCAGTAACATTATTATTTTTTGATTTTTATAAACCTGTACGAATTTGCCGCGAAAACGCTCTAAACTATCATGGCGTTATGAATGACGTCACACAGTGCAAAACAAAACAAACCGTGAATGGCAATTGATATTTTTCATTGTTTTATTTAATTTAAAAATGGATTCCAAGTTTTACAAGTATTGTATAGTGTCTGAGTGTAATAGCACAAGTGTAATGACACCAAATATATTGTTTGTAAGACTTCCAAACAATGAACAGATACGGAGAAAGCGGTTGAAACTTGCACGAAGAGATGATGCCCATAGTTTGTCTTTAGGTTCAAGAATGTACTATTTTGAAGATCATTTTGATGTAAGTATTTAAAATAATGATGAATTTCCAGTACCTTGTTATTATATTGTAATGACGAAATACTTACATTATAGCTGTTTAGTTAATTGAATTATTTGAGGTTAGTTCCAGGTTAAAGAATGATGATCATTGCAGAGTGTCTTAAAGAATATGACGAAAGTTCTATACCAAGTTCATCTCACTAAGATACTTCAAGTATGTACCTAAGGTATAACAGTTTAGGGAACAAGTTATTATTTTTATCCTTTTTAATTTTCTTTGGTTTATTTTCAGATAACCAGTTGGCAGAAGAAAATTTGGAAAATATGATTATAAGTAAAACAGAAGATAAGTCAGTGCAAGCAAAAATCAAATAGATAATGCTGTCGCGCTTACACTTACAGGATAACTTTAACGCGTCTGGGCAGGTGATTGGCCCATGGGGTTGGTCTGGCTGCATACAAAAGGTATTAAAATACTCCCATGAACATCATATATAAAAATTAGGAGTTAGAAAATAAGAAAAATGCAATAATTTTTTATGCAACTTTAAAGCGTCTGGCGGGAGTAACCGCCCACATGAGGTGTCTGGCAATATTGGATTATGATTTCGTACAATATTTAGTAAAACATATCCAAAAACCAGCTGTTAGAATTTAAGGAAAGTAAGCTTTATTTTTATGTACCTTTCTTACCTGCTCCTGCAAAAGGGCCCGGTTATCAAGTTAGCGGGTATGCATAGGTGCTTAAGCATACATTACCCCACACATTTCTTATAATTTTGAGAGTTAGAAAATAAGGAAGGTCTGGCGGCTCCGGGATCTTGGACTAATAGATACCACAATAAACCCGATTTATTATTAGTGGACACAAGTATATTATAATTTTATAAAAAAATAATTCGACGCCTCTGGTTAGTTTTCCAAATGTAATAAGTCGCGCTAGGACAAGCACCCCACTGCGAATCTGAAAAATAAAAAAATCAGGGTATGTTTCAACAAAAAATAACATTTGATTAACGATTGTGTGTGAGATACTTAATTTACTATAAACTGACTTTGTGGCATTTTGCTGTCCTTTGTCAGTGCCCAAAAAAGGGCTATCACAATAGGTTTAGTTGTCGGCCCAACCATAAATAGATTATAATGACTGTTTCTTTGATTCCCTTTCTTTTAGGAGATGAACATACATTTTGTCAATTCTTTTGTATAATAGTGTGTTGTGGGATGATGATGAGAAATTGTTGTCATTTATTTTAGGGGATTGATAGAATTTGTTATTATTATTTTGATTCGAGAAGCTACTGTGATACGTTGATTGATTTCAATTTATCATTTTATATACGGCTAGCATGATAAATTAAGATAATTAATTTCTTTTTTTACACATAAAACTCAAAAAAAAAATACAGCTGCCCACACTGTGGGTAGATGTATCTGTATCTATAGACAAATTATTAATAAAGTAAGTACGTAATAGGTAAGACTTTTGATTGCGTGTAAGGAGATATGTCTGACGTGACAAAAAACCGATCTACTCTTCGATACCAACGCATGTGCAGTAAAGATTGTTTCTTAAATAATAGAACAATTTCCATGCAGCGGAACGTCTTTATAGTGAGAGGTAATCCGATTGAGGGAGCTGCTTCGGAAGTTTAAAAAAAGGTACTATTCAAGATGTCAAACAATATGGTGGACCACTAATTAGTGATGATAAAAAAATTGACAGAATTGCAAAAATGGTAGTGAATCCTACTTTTTCTACAGCCCAAGTTGCGTCTAACTTATCGTAATTCATTAACTAAGCACCAATTTATTCTTTCACATATTTTAGCTAAAAATTTTTTTATATAGTGAGATAAAACCAAAGGAAACAAAACTCATGTACTCTTTATTCTATTATTATAATTATTTTTACACCGCAAATAGTTTTTTTTTATTAAAACAACAAAGAATCTCCGTGTATACTGTTTTCGGAATTAAGCAGAGATGTATACAATTGCTAATAAATCTGACTCTCGATTTGGGCGTACCATTCTGTCGGAAATAAAAGGCAAGCTTAATGATTACGTAGCAACCAATATTAAGAAAGAGATATAAAAAAGAAACAAGTATAAACGCACAATATAACACTTACTGTTTATTTTTTGCAAACATTGCCACCCAGAATACTATATCCAATTGCTTTCTTCAAATGGAAAACCGCAAATTACTCAATTAAAATTGTAAGAGTTCATCAACGTAAATTTAAAATTCCGTCGCTGCTGAGGTAATTTTACAATTAAATGCAATTTTCCTAATAGAGTTCCATTGAGTAAATTCGGAGTAATATAAACTTCTGCAGTTCTAGCGAGTCCCAGGAAGCATACGTACACAAGGTATATTGCTTTTGTTCCTACTGTTTATGAGGTAAGTTTGTTTTAACTCAATGCAATGGCGCACACGACGGGAATTCAAATTTGTACTAAAAATTTAAGTTTACTTAATTCATCTTTTGTACAAGTTACGTTTCCAGCATCAAATCAAATCTTAGAAAATTAGTATTGAATGTGCAGTAATGTTTTTATAGACAAAGAAAATATTAAAATTTAATTATTGTAAGTTAAACCCACAATTTCTTTTTTTAAGGTCGAAGAAATAAAGTTAATATTAAAATTTATACAAATTGTTGAATTAGATTTTACGTTGAGTAACAACATGAAAAAATTCTTAACAGTTAGGGTAACATGGTGTAAGCCTATGTATCCACTAAACGTCATTGGCAAACTTTTTAAACTTCTGCTTCTAGATAGAATCAGGGGCTTTCTAGATAGCAACTCTATAATGCTCCCTTTCCAACATAAATTCAGGCCAAACAACTTTACCCAAAACCGAATTTAGAACTTCAAACTTTTAACTTCTCTGCCCTAAATCAGAGAAAAGTCGTCTCTGTCATACTAATGGATGTTCAAAAGGCTTTCGACAAGGTTGGCACGCTGGTATTATCAGAAAGTAAAATGACATCCAATTACCCTTTCTAGCCACAAAACTACTTTATTCCTACCTCTCCAATAGAATAATTCGTATTAAAGTTGGAAATGCAAGTTCAGAACCCTTTACCCACCTTTCAGGCGTTCTGCAAAGTTCAATCCTAGCCCCTATTTTTACACCTTCTCCGCTAGCAATATTCCTTATATGCAAAATATGCAACTATACACCGACGATACACCACCGCAACGTCTACTGAAACTCTTAACAGAAAACTCAAAGATAATTCTCCAACTTGTGCAGCAGATGGAGAGTAGCCCTCAACCCCACCGATAGTCTGGTGGACCAAGGTGATGCAAACTACCGCTGTAAAGAGACTACAAAAGATCCAGCGAGTAGCATGTCTTGGCATCACAGGAGCCATGAGAGGTACTCCAACTGCAACCCTGGAAGTAGTGCTAAACCTCCCACCTCTCGACATTATTGTGAAAGGGGAGGCAAGGATGGCAGCCTACAGAATGGGTTGCAGTGGCAACTGGAAGTATAACGCCGCCAGTGGGCATACAAGGATTGTGGACACTGTACAGATGGACACCTTGGAAATGCTACCAGACAGGATGGTGAAGATCACAGATCTAGAAAAGCCATACAATGTCAATATTATTGACAGGGCTGCCTGGGAGAAAGGTGAACCTGAATATATGAAAAGGGGGATCACTTGGTATACGGACGGCTCGAAGAAGCCAACAGGCACTGGAGCGGGAATATATGGAGTCAGACCCAATGCGCAGTTTTGCGTAAGCCTGGGTAAGCTGGCTACTGTTTTCCAGGCTGAAGTTGTTGCCCTATCAGAGTGTGCAAGAGTGTGTTTGGAGCGTGGTATGACAGACCACACCATATACATAAACTCGGATAGTAGAGCAGCGCTAATGGCACTTGACAGTTTTGACTTTACCTCTAAAGCAGTATGGGACTGTCATCAGGCCATGAAAACCCTGGGAGAGTACAACAAGGTTATCCTTAGTTGGGTTCCGGGGCACAAAGGTATCGCTGGCAATGAGGGAGCAGACAAGTGGGCAAACAAAGGAGCTGAAAGCCCGCTCATTGGCCCAGAGCCGACGTGTGGTATTGCTTACAACACAGCACGAAGAGCTGTTCGCCAGTGGATGGGCATAGAACATCGAAAGAGCTGGGAAAGAACAGAAGGTAAAATACAGTCAAAGAGAATGCTGCAGACACCTACTGGTGCTATAGCGGCAGATGCCCTTGGGCTGAGGAGGAAGACCCTGCGGAAAGTGGTTGGCTTCATCAGCGGCCACTGGGTATTTCGCGGACACCTACATAAGATGGGAATTCAAGTTGAAAACCTCCTATGTAGAAAATGTGGTGAGGAGGAGGAAACAGCCTTCCACGTGATATTCATGTGCCCAGCCCTGCAAGGTCTGCGTGTGAGATCCCTTGGCCTACCGACTGGAGATCAAAGGGAAGAACGGGCAACCATAGTCAAAAGAATCTCTTGGTTCATTAAGAACCTGGGATTTGACGAAGAATGAGGACCTGTGAATGAGGGTGCACAATAAGCTGTACTAGCTGCGATGCAATCCCATGGACTACCTCTAAGCCTGGCCCTCTTTAAAAAAAAAAAAAAAACCCCACCAAAACCCAAATTATCATCTTCAAACATACAAACCTCAGTCGACGAGAAAACCTCACTTTCAATAATATCAATTTCTCACTATGGGGAGATCAGCTCGATTTTAATGAGCAAGTGACCTACTTGGACGTGCGATTCACTCGGTGTAAGTATGTACTATTTTTGAGTATTCGCCTTGGTTTGTTTTTATTAATTTTTCTAAGATTTGTTTTTGTATGCATATTATTTAAACTTTTTTGGCTTTGGTGTTGTTTTCATTTCTATACGGTAAGCTAATAATTGCTTTTTAGCTTTTATACTTTCGGGTGCTTTTTTAGCGTAGATTTTAGAAGCGGAAATAGCTCTGACAATGGAGTTTGATGTATCTCTGAATTTGACGTCGATTTCTCTACAGATGCTGATGCACGTATAGGCGTAGGCATCTAAGGCATTGCAAATGCTGGTTTTGAGTGATGGGTTTAACCGAGTTGTGCTGAATCAATTTTAAAGATCTTGTCAGATTTACCTACAGCAGGTGCTGACGGATTATATGGCATACAGCCACCTCGGTAGCGAAGTATAGGAATAGGCTCAACAGGGCACAGAAAAGAGCGCTAATAAGGGTAGTGAGTGCTACAGAACAGTAAGTAGTGAAGTGCGAGATTGTTTGCCCGGAAAGACGGCAAATCACCACGAGCAAAGAAAGATGAGAGGTAGCGCACTGTGGAAGAATGGGAAGCCGATTGGAGGCAACCGCTGCCAGGAGGAAAAAGTAGGTGGAGCAAACATCTGATCGGGGACCTTAGGGAATGGGTTAAATGTAAACTCCGCACTGTGGATTTACTTAACCCAGTTCCTGTCAGGTCATAGCTCATTCGGAAGCTACACTAATAGGATCGGCAAAAGCGACGACAAGGCGTGCAGAGCATGTGGAGAGGAGAGAGATACGCCGAAGCACACTGTTGTGGATTGCAACTACTTCGAGGAAGTAAGAAGAAGAACAGAGGAAACGCTCACGACGGGCAAGATCATAAGAACAATAGTGAGAAACAAAAACAAATAGAAACTAGTGCATGGCATGATCAGGGATATCATGACAAGGAGAGAGAAGATAGAGAGGGAACAGCAGGCAAGAGAAAAAAGAGAGTGAAAAACCTGAGGAAAACGGTACACGAAAAACATGCCGATGAAAAAACGAGGTCGAAAGGAGGTTAGGGTTTAGTTGGTAGGGACCTCATGGCAGAGCCCAACACTATCTTATCTTAAACTACTTAATCTAAAAATCAGTTTGAATTTCGTCTGGTTCTTCCCTTTCACTAACTTTGCTTGATATAAAGTCAGCGTAATTAAAAACGTTGGGATGCCAGTGCATGTTACCGATATCTAATAGACGGTTATGTCTCTTGTTGGGTGATTTCCTAGTCACTTTTTAAATTCGCTGGAGGAAAAATTTTTCTAGGTGCCATGAAAATCTCCATCAAAAGGCTGCAGCTTATAGCTACTGTGTGGAGGTCATGTTATGCAATTAGATTATTCCAAAGGAATTCAACAGCCTTTAAGGTGCAGTCTCAAACATGGTTGTCCAAAATTAATAAGACTTAGCTTTGCATAGTTTCGAAAATGATTTGAGTAATAATAAAAAGATCTTCGTTTATAAAGCTGGAATAGAGTTTAAGTCCATGATTTAGGAAAAAGTTCATAATATAAAAAAATATATTGTTTTTATGCTTTGATAACACAGACGAAGGATGATAATATACTTAAATATGTATCTTTCTATCGATCTATTTATAACAAATGTCTAGAAACCGGAATTGAAATATGAGCCAATGAGAAAAGTCTTCTTTTTTTTTAAATGTACAACCAATCAACATTTTAGAGCGTTTTTAGATACCCAAGAAAATCTATATTTATTTCTTTTTAAACTAATAAATAATAATTTTGTTTCCAAAATTTGCTTGTTTTAATCAAATACTAAAAATCCGCCGCTAATTATGTGGTTTTTGGTAACTTTACTGCTGAAATTAACATTCACAACGGTTCAAAACTAGTCATATATTTAGTGTCTTAAATACGATACAAAACAATGATCAATTGCTGCAAATACTTCTTTGCCATTTATTGATTTTAATTTCCCCATGTTGTTGACAAAACTAGGGTGTACCAAATTCAACAGAAACAGAGAAACAAATCATTTTCAGACACAGAAACATATAAACAAAACATAAAATATATCAAACCGTTGCAGAGCTATCAGTAACAATTTAAACTTATCACATTTATATGCTGATGTGCACAAAAATTTACAGTTAAAGCTTTTGTTTTAGGAATCTAAAATAAATACATTTTATGTGAATGTATTTTAATAATTCAAACAGGTACATCCTATAAAATTAAGGGCAGTTTGATATTCAATTCAAATATAAAATATTAAATTCAGCGTATTAAATTTATAAATAAAATTTTTTGTGCATTTATGTTATTTGTACCACATCTAGCTAGCTTCCCCACTCGTATCTTTTGAACTAATAAATAGTAAAATTTATGGATTTTATTGTTAAATTCTTGTCGTACCCATTTAAATGTATCAGGTCAAATTTCCCTACATTTTTAATAATTTGTGTCTTCGTGTGTCAACTCTTTCGGGTGGGTACTGTAGAAACCTTAGATTTCAAGTATCCCAACAGAAAGAAGCTAATAGTGTGAGGTCCAGAGACCGAGCTGGCCATTCTACCAAACCTCGTCGTCCAATCCATCTAAGATATTCCTCAACTAAATAACGTCTTACTATACGATAATAGTGTGAAGAATTACTGTTTTGCAAACTTATTGAAGGAAGAACTACAGCCAACGAATTATTCAGGATCAAGCTAAGAAGAAATTCTCAGATATTGTTTGGACCACAAAACCATTTGAAAAATCTGAGTAGAAATTTCTGAGGATTTTTGCAAAAGAAGATATCAATTTGTCCAATTGAAACTGGATTTGATAGTTAGCCTAGTGTCCTATCGGTTGACGAAGAAGAAAAACTAATAGATGTATCATCCAGCACTTCACTGAAAATGGATTTTAGTAATAAAGTAGTAAATTTCTATCAATCTTTGTCGTTTAACTAAATTCAATTGTCTTCTATTCCCATTGAAACCAATGCATTATGAATTATGATAAAAATAAATTGATTTTAAAAATTTCTTGACCTTCTTCAGTAAATTATATTTTGAGCCGTTTAATCAAACTATACAACTAGTGGTAACCAGGATAAAGATTAATTGTTTTCTTTTTCAGCCTCAGGGAAGTCACGATTTGTCAAATGTTCTGTTACAATATCCTGACAATAGAACGTGAGAATTAATCTATTTAACGTTAATCGCAGTTGAAGAAGTATTTTTCGTCTTTTTCTTTCAAAAGAATGGTCGATTTTACATAATTGAGGCGAATAAAATAAAAGTTTATTTCAATTAAATTTATTTATACATATAGAAATTTGTAAATATTTATCATTTTATATATAACATAGATGAATATCATGCTAAAGTTTAGAAAATCTTTTTAATTTTAAACTTTAAGCATTGAATTATAGAAGTACAAATCTAAAATACAAAGTGTTGGAATAATACTGTAATACGAGGGCTGTCTTATTAGTTTTGCATAAAGCTGCATAGAAGACGCCACCAATAGAACCTTCAGCTAATTAAGGATGACTACCGTGTAACATACTGGGAGATAGAGGCATCTTTGGGCATTTTAAAGACCTCGACCTGGTCCAAAAGGTTGCAATAATATTAAGAGTTTTACTGTTTTACTTTTTTTTTAAATATACAATCCACAAAACACCTTTTGCATTCCAAAAAACTTATTTCATAAACTTTTTAGCTGATCGTTGTGACCTCACCTGTTTTGGAGCTAAAGAACTGCTTTCTTTGTGCAAAATATAAAGTACTAGCTTATCTGAGATGACTATGGTATCATAAATTTCACATTTAGTCAAACTTGAGCCTGTGTACAAACAATATCATAGACTGGCTCAATGATTTCCGGTGTTGTGTACTTTTTGGATGTCCCTAACGTGGTTCATCTTCGATTTTTGTACAATCACGTTTACTCTTAAACCCATCGATGCACAGTCAACAGTCTACAGAATCCTTTCACAATTTTTAAATAAATTTCTGTTGCTGATAAACCTTCCTTAACAAGAATTTTTATCAGTGCACAATATTGGGTTATTTCTATTGTAACAAAATATATAAAGTCAACTTCAAAGGGCTTGTAAACGAAGAATAAATTGACAAATCAAATTTGTATTCAAATGGAAGATGTAATATTAAAGTAGCATATAAATTTTGATTCCTCTACTGGTTAATAGGTGTCGCTTTCAACCCATTTTAACCAACCCTTATTTGGTACTCAGTGAACGAATTTTTGAAACAATTAATTGACAAGAATAGGTTCCGGATAGTTAAAATCTTACCTTTTTGTTCAGAACAAACAAAAATATTTCGAAATTGATAGCGTGACTGTAGCATTCCTCATTTAATTGTAAAATCTCAAAAAAACTACTATAAAATAGGTTCTAGTAGGAATAGTTTTATATTAAGATAATCTCAACTATATCATAAAATTCTGCACGATGTTTTGGGAAATTTATTTACCTAGGACGTTTATATAAATTTATTTCTTTATTATAATTCATTGGAATGTGATATCTGAAAACATGGGAATGTATCTAATATAATTCAACAAAAATACATAAGGAGCCGATATAACTTGACTTATCCAGGCAATTTATCAAAAACCCATCAATAAAACTAGTTAATGGATAATTTTATTGTTTCTAATATATTTGAAACAATATTTATAGCATGTCTACATAAAAATATTAGTTCGCTATAAAAAATTTACTGCCGCATAAAATATGAAATATAAGAGATGTTCTTTACAATCCTGAAACGACACCGATTAAAAGGTTTTATGATTTTTTGGAACTTGTTGAAATGTGTGAAAGTATATTTTTAATGTATACTTACGTGATTTTATAGCATACAAGCTATTATTTATTATCTTAAATAAAATATTCTGTATTAGTATACACCAAAATCATCAATATTCCAATTTTACAGTTCCTTTGGTACCTGGTTGAAGATATTTGACTTCTTCCACTATTTCAATAATAAGATTAGTTAGACATTTTCCTTGCAAATGTGTCTAATAATATAATCAAATTTGTATAATTTCAATATTATTGTGTTTCATGTTTTTGTGCGTTATTTTTTTTTGTCTATATTTGTGACCTTTATATGTGCGGAGATCCGCTACTAACAAAATTATTAAAAGGGGAATTATGGTTTTCCTTATGATGTATAATGCTGATCTGGGAGTGCATACAAAACCTCAATGAACTGGCTAGACAAAACAGTGTCTTCTTTTAGTGGATACCAGGGCATAAAGGTTTTGAAGGAAATGAAACCGCGGATCTTCTGGCCAAGAAGGGAGCGGATACACGATTTACTGGTCCAGAACCTTTATTGGGACTGCCTAGAGCCTGGGTAAGGACCAAAGTCAGGAACTGGGTCTGGGAAGAGTCGACCAAACACTGGAGTAACACTGTAGGGCTAAGGCACTCGAAGCTGATGCTCAAAGGCTACTCCAAAAAACTCACGTCTGACATACTGGATCTTGGCAGAAGTCTGATTAGAGTACTAGTGGGCCTGCTCACCGGGCATGGACCATTCAGACTACATCTTCGGAGGATGGGGATTCTGACACAGGAACCCACCTTGTGCCGACTGTGTGACATGGACGATAAGACGGCAACTCACATTCTATTCGAGTGTGAGGCCTTGGACTATAAACGGTTCCTTATCTTCGGTGACACGAATCCTGAATCCTATCACCACCTTGAGGAGCTGATCACGGGACTCAAATCTCTTATAAAGGGAACGTCCCTGTGGCAACAGTAACTCAAGGAATTTAAGACACCTGGATTCTAGCCTACCTGAGGATCAGCGGGATGCTGATTTTCAGCTGAACAAACTAGAGTCCTGCAAGCACGGGTGCACGTAAGGACTCTTGGTGCCGAACCTGGTCACAATATTCCCACAGGAAGCAGTGCTCAAACATGGGGCTCCATAGGTGAGACCATGCCAGGTTACTAAGATTAGATTAGTTTATGATGTATAGTACGACACCACATAGTATTACGGGGAAATCGCCAACAACTTTTATTTAATGGGAAAATCAGAGACAAGTTAACATGCATTAAGGAAACACTAATAGAAAATTTGGATGATGGAGTCTATGATCGAGATAACCTTAATAAATAAAAAGGGAGGTAGAGAAAAGATAGTATGAATAGAGCTACTATCAGTGGCATTAAGGAGAATGATCAAGTTATCCTAAAGAATACAAATTTGCTTACACCAAATTGTAATAAAGTAGAATATAAAGTTCTGGATAGAAATGGAAATGAGCTTATACTTTTCTAAAATGGAGGATATGCAAAAGTCTTCACAATATATAATATGAGTTACACATCTTTTTTTGTCAATTTATAAATGTTCTATATATAGTTTTCATTTTCGTTTGTTCTATCAGTTTTTGTTGATGTTATATTTAATGCAGATAAAAGAAAATGATCTAAAGTTAGGACATTCTCAAATCCTATATAACTCATAATTTTCATTTGTATACAGTAGCAATCTTATTCAAAATCTGGTATTAAAACTCAGCTCTTAACTCACCTGCACAATATAATAAACTTAAATCATAATCTTTATTGGTGAAATGACTTTCATAAATAGTAATGCAGTATTCAGTTCGTCGCAAATCACCATTAGAAAATTCATTACTCGGCAGACTGTTTTCCATTAATTTTCACTGCTAAACTAAACAAAACAGTCAGGAAGCTTAAACAACACCAGTTTTTAACTGCACAAATGTAAATAGTCGTAAAAAGTTTTTTAGTGGAAGGTAGAAATTAAAAGGAAATAAGAATGGAGAATAATATAATAGAATATAAGTGTGGTCTTAGGATAGAAAATGTTGTTATCTCTTGTAAAGTATTAAAAATTATTTGTTTAATAAATATTTTCTGCACCTTACAATACTTAAAAAATATAAGTATTTCATTTTATATTTTAGTAGATTTTGGTCAGTATTAGATACACGTTGTTTATATTTGAAAGTATTACTGGCATTGGCGCAATAATAGCTGGTACGACAATAATCTCATCGGCTGACAAGTAACTAAGGAGAGCTAGTACAAAAGGGAAAAATAAAAAAATGACACATTTTGAACATAAATACAATCCTAACCAAACTAACCAAATAATAACAAAATTACCTTCTTTGACATTGGTTTCGGTTAATCCAATCTAAAACCTTTTTTTAGATATAACTCAGAAAAGTTAAATGATCATGTAATACCACAGGCCACTGTTCCAGGGCACACAGAAATAGAAGGAAAGAAAACAGCAGACAAGCTGGCAAAAGAAGAAGCTAAAACCCCATACCTGGGACCAGAACCATCCTGTGGAATTAGCAGTACCTAGTACAATCTTAGAAAAACTAAGAAAAAACAAATGGTTAGCGAAAAATCCAAATACTGGAATGATCTAGAAGGAATAAGACAATCGAAAAAGCTCCTAGGAAACTATAACCAGAAGAGATCTCACAGCTGTCTTAACCTTAGTAAGAAGAACCTCCGAATTATAACAGGAATACTAACCGGGCACTGCCAATTAAGAGGACACATGAAGAAACTAGGATTGGTAGATGAAGCAAACTGCAAATTCTGTGAGGTCAAGGATGAAACCTTAATTCACATACTCTTAGAATGCATCGCATTAAGTAATTCTAGGGTCAAATACCTAGGGTCACACAAAACAGAAAAGGAAGAACTACCTAACTTAAAACCCAATAATATCCTAAACTGTCTAAGGAAGATAGAACTAGAAGAGCTGCTATAAGTCGCAGATGTATCTGTTACCCCTAACTGCTCATACATACATACATGCAATGCCACAGACAATAATAGCATACAAAATAAAATTGATAATAAGTCGTAAATAAAAAACAATTTTTAAGATAGTACAGGATTTTGTGGATTAAAAGATGATGTGAACTAAAACTAGCTATGTTGCTTTTCTAACTAACTGCGACCAGACTATCACCCATTCCTGTAAATTCTAACTAAAAGTAAAGCTAAGATTACGAGTTCTGGTTTCCATTCGAGGAAGTAATAAAGATAGTGATAGTAATTCATAAGAAAATATAAATAACCATTTGATACTGCATAGAAAGCAGAGGCGTTTGATATCACGGATTATGTAGATGACATATTGGCTTAAACATCATTATCTTTTTATGTAATTAAGGAAGTTGAAACTTAGTTTTTATACTTATTTGTTTTATTTAATATATTTATAGGTTAATAACAGGATAACTTGAAAGCGATTTATAACAAATGCTTGTCTATTAGAATTTTAAAAATATTTACAGGAAAATGTTAATCATAGATGAAGGTAGGTGTCAAAAACCAAGTTTGCTAACCTACTTAATATGCATTACTAATTGTTTTCATTATTTCCTCTTCCTACTCTAAATCCATAACTGTTTATTTGTTCTGTAGTTTAATTTATTGAATTCTTATATAAAAATCAATAACGATTTGTATTCTTATATGTAATTCTAAACAAAAACTTCTGACTAAGGAATAAATATATCTTAAATTAACTAATCTATGCTTACATAACTCCATAACGAGAGATAAATGCATCTTTGGGCAATTTAAAGACCTTGAAGAACAGGGTGTTAAAAAGTTGGTTTCCTCTTGGATCCCTCATTTGCTCACACAAGAGCAAAAAGTGGTTCGCGTCAATTGGTGTCCAAAAACATTGAAAAATTTTAACAAAGGGAGCTCACGAACGTTTTTAGTATTGTTAGTGGTGATAAATCTTAAATTTACTGCTATGAACCAGAAAATAAACGCCAATACGCTGTGTGGGTGTTTCACGATAAGAAAAAACCAACAAAAGTCATCCGTTCTCGAAGTTTGTCAAAGAAAATGGTCAAAACAATTGCCTTAGAAGATTGAAAAAGTTTACCTTCAAACTTTTGGTTACCAAAAGTTTTCGCGGAATTCTGACAGCAACACACAAAAGCGAATGACCGTACATCAGGAAAACGCAAGTGCTCACACTGCCCAAAAGATAATCGAGTTTTTGTAGCTTTAAAACCTCGAATTGTTAGACCATCCACCGTGTAGCACCGACCTTAGTCCCGAAAAATTCTTCAAGTTTCCAAAGATCCAGAATTCAATGAATGGGCATCTATTCCAGTCGCCAGAAGAAGCAATGGATGACTTTAAAACAGCGATTTTGCAGGTGTCTACTGAATACTGAAATAACTCTTTAACCAATTGGTGGGACATATTAGAAAAAAGCAATAAAGTACTTTAAGTCTATATATTTTTTGTCTTTAAGGCTGTACCTATGCTAAATTATAAGGAGAACCCTCGTAAAAATTATGTTACGAATAATATCCTGGACAAACAAGAAAACATCAATTTTTTTACTACCTACTCTTATAATATTTTTATAAATTATCAAACTGGTTACTTAAATTTATGCCTTGCAATATCTACAGAAATAAACACTATATTTAGCACAGAGAATCTAAAAGGCATTATTTTGTTATTGATCAATATACTTAATGTAAATGAGTATTATATGATAATGCAGATAACCGCAGTCAAGTTTGTGTTTCTTTGTATTGACCTCTATACCGCAAATTGTTCAATCGTCAGTAATTGGGAAAATTCAGCTTCAGGTATTTTGATACTTCTCATTATCTTGTAAAGATGTCGAATTGCTTTTAGACATATACAGGACCGGTACAGATATTTTATAGATATTTTTATTCATTTCTAGATATGAAGTTAGTGTCATAAAGTGAGTTATTGACTAGTAACTAAGCACACGCAAATAGGTTGTAATGAAGAAGAATGACCATTTTCAACATAGCCTTAAGTTAGTAAGTGACATTAAGTACTATAAGAAGCTCAGCATGAATTCCAACACTACCTTTCAAAAAAAAAAAACAATAAACAGAAGATCTATTTTTAATATTAAAACAGACAGTGAAGAACGGAAACTTCTGAAGACTTCTCTCCAATGACAGATCATCTTTGAAACAGTTGAGGATTCTCAGAACAAAGAAAACAAAGAGAAGCCTTAAAGAACTGTCCAACGCAAATATGCAATGCAAATATTTTTAAGAGATAATATGACAAATAGATTTTTTTATGTTTAATAAACAGGATGGTGTGGATTTTAAACTGTTGCAAAAATCCTCTAAAGATTTCAAATTTAGGAAGAAATTTGCTGAAACTTTTAAAAACTCTTTCCAACGATCTGGAAGACAAGAAGGAAGCAAAAAAACTATTCGAAAATCTATTTTTAACTTTAAAAAGAACAAAAACGATTGAGTACGTTTTTATTATGCTCAAATTGATAGATTGTCTGGAAAACTGTTGAGGATTTGTTTGCGACTCTCAGAAAAGAATAAAGAAACAGAAATCAGTTTAGAAATCATTCCGGGATCATTGTCAATTTCTTTTTTTTTTTTTATTGTCAAGCACAAGCACTGCAGGAAAAATCCTTTAAGGCGCTCTGAGAGCGGTGCGTGTGCGAAGAAAGCGATTCACGTTGTTCTTGAATCGTTGAAGGTTATATTCGGTGGGAAATACGGCCTCAGAAAGGCCGTTCCACAAAGAGGATGTCCTCCAGAAGAAAGAGTTCTTAAACAATGATGTTCGAGGAGTATTAAGTTGAACCACATAGGGATGGGCGGAAGTGGTTTGTCGTGTATTTCTGCTATGAATTGCTCTAGGTGGAATCAAGCGGGCAATGTCAGTAGAACACTTGCCATGGAAATATTTGTAAAAGAGGGTCAAATCACCAACCTGTCTTCGATGTTCTAAGCTGTCGAGGTTCTTGGTTAGCTCGTGGTCACCGATCAGGCGAATGGCTCTCCTTTGGATGGAATCCAACAACCGAAGGGTATGCTTCGGTGCAGAACTTCAGACATGAGAGCAGTATTCCAGTGATGGTCGAATCTGGGCTTTGTAGAGTGTCAAAAGTTGTTGTGGTGTATACAGCTTTTTGGTACGGAAAAGTACACCGAGTTTCTGAGAAGCTGTTCTGGCGATTATTACCACGTGATTATGCCAAGACATATCTCCTCCCAGATTGACACCCAGTAAGTTAATAGACGAAGCCAGTGGAATTGCGTGTCCTGCCATGACTATATCTGGTTCTGCAATGTTAACCTTCTTAGAGAAAACTGCTGCCTGGGTTTTTTTAGCGTTAAATTCGACTTGGTTACTGTCACCCCAAGACAAAATTTCTTCCAGGTCTTTATTAAGTCGTGATACTTCATGCTTCATGTGCGTCAGCAGCCGATGTTCGAGAATTCAAAGTAAACGATGAGATAAGTGTGCTGTCGTCAGCAAAGCTATAAATTGGATTTTCCGTCTTAGAAGGATAAGAAGTTTTGGTTAAACTGTCTTAAAACTTATACATGACTTTAAGGGACAAATAAATCTTTGCGCTACAACTCTCCTAAAAATGGTAAAATGGTTCTTTAAAGCCAAGGACCACTCTTCAACTCTTGAAAGGTCAATTAGTAAGAAAGAAGGTCTTAGCCCAATGTTCTCTAAAACTGGTCTAATTTTTTAAAGCATTTACTGCAACTCTACAATTGACTTTGTTCTATATTTATTCCATTATTTAATCGCAACTAAATATTTACACATAGAGACAGATTTGGGAAAATTTAATCAATTTATAATATTGTAAAATATGTTTTTCTTGAAATTTCATATAGACAGTAGACACTGTTTTAAAATAGATATCTTCTGTAGGTACTAAAGAAAAATGTATTAATAAAAAAGTTTTAGTTTTAGGACTTCAATGTGTAAAACCCAGATAATTTAAAATATGCTCAATTAATACTCATTTAAAATACATTTTAAACTTGCAGTAGCAATGATAAATCTTCTTTATGAGGTCACTATTATAAAACAAACTTAAACTAACTATAAATTCAATAAATTGTTAAAATATAATTAAAAACGCCCGTAGGAAATAAAGCGAGAATCATTAGGGTTAATAACTGAGCCCACATTCTAATAAAATCCATTCACTATTAACAAATAAATCTAAAGATTATTACTTTTGGGCCGGACTTAATTACCCTATCAGGAGATTTTAAGATATGAATCTTGCAGTTGTAGAGTAAGAGGTCATCTATGCGTTGGATAATATTTAACATTTGTTTTTGTTGTTTTCTTGAATTGTCCACAATGTATGTTCTATTAAATCTCTAGTTAGTTCTGAAAAATGATTAACAAGATATACATGTTGTATTCATTTTCTGCTATGCATAAATCCACCCTTTGTTTTACTTTCTTCAGTATGTACTATTTGTTATCTGCCTTTGCTTTTTATTTGGTTAGGAGCCCGGAACATTGGATTTTTAGTAAACGATTATTAAAGATATCTCTCATGGGTTTTTTGCCATTTTTTTTTTGAAATTTTAGAAAGTATACAAACAAGAATATATTAAATGACATTAAGGAGTACCTAAATAAACAGAAGACGTATCCAACAAGACTCGAACATGCAACCTTTGCCTCTACGCGGCATCGCTCTACCAACTAGGCTATGAATGTTTGGTAATGAATTCGCTTTTGGATCGATAACTTAACTCAAGTCACCTTAAGCATACAAAATATAAGACATGGTACAAAAATTGTGATGTTTGATGTTGCAATTGTCGATTTCACAAAATCTCTCTGTCATTAACGTCATTCATATATATTGACAAAATTTAATTTTTTTTATACGTTTTAATAAAAAAAATTAACTTACATATAACGATCGAATTACCAATGCCATACTTGCATCGATTTTTCAATATTGTAAAATTGCAATACTCATTAGAGTTGTAGAACATTTAAGCACCATGTGCAACATTCTCGTAATCGTCCTGTACATTGACACCGTAAACATAAATCCGATAAAGCCAAAAGGTGTATAATAAAGTTGTAAAAGCTGTTAAGTACTAGACCTAATTTAAGTGGCATTTAACGCATTTAAACCAGCATTCCTAATGGGAGATTATTAATGTTTCTACTTAGTTTGCATTGGTATCAATAACACTTCTATGCCGTTTTAATGTCCAATTTTCAGTGACATCGTAGGAAAACTTACGAAATAAGATGTTTGAATATCTCTGGTATTCGACAATTATAACGTTAGTTTAGTATTAGATAAACATGATGATTATTGGCAATCAGAAAGATTAATTTGTTTTAAATTTAGACCAAGTTTACCGAGCTAGACAAAAGTCCCCTCTCAGACTCGTATCTTTTAAAAGTGAAGTTTGTAGAGAGAAAATAAATGAATATAGGTTCCTCAACTAGTCATAACAGATGACGTAATAGTCATAGATGACGTTACAGAGCCATTATGACCGATAATTTTAAATGGAACGTTATGGCAAGTGATATCTTGTTTTACAGGTATTGATAACACCTATTCAAACATACTAATTTTGTTAGGGTTTAAGCTGATTTTGATAAATAAATAAATACTAAAATGTGATTTTTCTGGTTGTTTTTACTTTCCTTTATTTGTGCATAAAAATTGTAACACCCTGTGAAGTAAAGCAGTTACAGTATCAAGAATATAAAGCAAACCTTATCATTATAAATCGGTTTGTTTTTTGATTTACTGCTTTATCTTAGCTACTGAATGAGAAACATAATTTTACTGCATAACATGTTTTTATTGACTTTAATTTTCATTAAAAGCACTAGAGTAAGTAGCGGACTAAGAAAAAATAGAAATAAACAGTAATTGTAATCAGGTAACTAAAGCTGATACAAGTTTCCTGTGTTATTACTTAACGTTTTTTTTTTCACCTTTAATTTCAACGTTAAACACGAAATCTTGCTCGCAAAGATGAGTTATGTTTAAGGAAGGATGGAGTTAAAGAATTGGCGTACAATTTAATATATGTCATACAACCATTCCACAAGCCATGGAGAAATACAGAGACTTTGGTATCTCACTTACAGAACAGGACAATGAGGAAGGCGAATAACGATCCCGATTTATAAGCGATTTTTAAAACTTTCAGACCTAAGACTACATTTTGTAACAGCCTTCACCGTTTAAAGTCAATGCCAATGGATTTCAAGTTTGTGAAGAAAATATTCGTAATTTGAGACCTAAAATTGCTGCTCGAAGTCCTGCTTCGGAGAGCTAAGCTAAATTATGAAGCACCATGGAGGTTAGAGGCTAAATGATAGCAGGTATATTTTTTGATCTGAAGACGTGTTTCTTTGACTAGTCGCACAGAACTTTTAGTCATATATAATGGAAGTTTTATAGCTAAAAGGTACATATTGGTTCTATTTGCGCCATATATAGGGCAAGGATATTTTTCTTAATGCACGATAATGCTGGGCTTCACGTTGCTCTTGTTGTAACCAATAATCTTGCAGAAATCGAAATCAATACCATAGAATAGCCATCTCTAAGATTTAAATCCCATAGAGAAACTTTAGGATACTGTTGAAAGAAAACTATGAGAAGAACCTAATCAGTTGAATCAGGCTGAAGGCTGAAGAATATAGAGATTGGTAGGTAAATGGGGATAGTTTTATATGAGTATGGTAGGTAAGAGGACTTATGTCCTTTTCACGGAATGAATGGGAGTGTTTGGATGGTGTTAGTACCTGTCGTCGGTCCCGCTCTCACAAATTTTTCCATTTGCAGCAGGTTGGATTGCTCTTGTGTCTTCTCTCCATCCATGGCGCTTGAATGTACCTAAACAGTCTTCTTTCTTTGGTGTAAGTGTAGGTGTTGTGTTGCAGTGTAACCCACGTGGTGCAATGTGGGGTTGGGAGATTGACGCTGTGGCGAGTCTCTTTCGTCGTGGAGCCCTTCCATTTGGCAAGGCAAAGGAAACCACAGAAACCTTCGCCAAGGGCCCATTTTTTTTCTCCAGTCCTGTGGGGGCAACATCTACTTATAAGAAAGGAGGAATACATGAGTTGAATCAATGTTTTTATTTAATTTGTCACTTTTTTAATTTATTTCTTTAGTAATCTGTTCATATTTAATTTGCAAATAAAAATATGTTTTTATTACTACAAAACATAAATAAACGCTTTTAATTAATACCTAGAATTATTTATGTTAGCCAAAAAAAAAATATTTTCGAATACTTTCGTATCTACAAAGTTATTTATGTTCAGCTATTTAGAACGAAAAGAACGGACAACGGACGAGAGGCATGAATAACAAAACAAAGTGTTTACCATAATAACCAAGATTTAGTACCGTTACATTTGCCCAGTTTCTTGAATTTATATCAGAGGTGGATTTACAGAAACAATAGAAAATTTAGTGTTGATGCAGGTTTATTTTATTTATATATTAAAATTAATCGGGATAGTTTCCTATGGGATCTATAATTGAACAAATCAATTTAAACAATATTAAAAAACTCGCTGAACCGGCGAACTTCGTGTCGCCTAAAAATTAACCCTTTTTATTAATTTTTCAAGATGTCAAGAATTTCTCACAATTATTCACGTTTTTCAAGATTTCTTAATAATCTTTGACAGTTTTCACCATTTTCAACAACTTTTCACGATCGATTTTCAACGTTTTTCAAAATTTTCAAGATTTCAGTGGGGGTCGTTTCAAATCTGCCAAATATTAATTATTTTTTAATTCTGGACGTTTTCATCATATGCTAATTGAATATTCAAAAGTTCTACTCAATTAAAGTGACATTAAAAGGTGTAATCGATCTTACTATTTACCTTAAATTATATTATAAACCACCTCTTCTGCGACCAAACTTGCTTATCTTTATAAATAAATGTTTTTATTGACTTTTTCGTCACATCTATCCATTTTATTTGATTCAAAAAAGAAGCAATTTAAGTCTCTTGGAATGGAATTAAACACCAATTACATTCTTTTTTGTGTGTATTGAAATCCATTCTGATCAGTCTACTGTGAAAATAGCCATTTAAGCTTCCTTTGATTACCATCTTTTGAACAGTTACGAAAGACGATGTTATTTACAATTCACCAGGAAATTGTTTTCAAATATTTGTTGAACGTTTTTCGATATAACTTTTTTTCAGTTTGTAGACTGAAAGAAATGTTTACTTATTTTATTTACCAATAGTTTAAAATTTAATTTATGTAAATAATTATTTTAAAATGGATTATTAAATCTAACAAGAGTAATTATAGATTATGCAGAGTAATTAACTACATACTATACAACATTTCTTTTCGCGCTAGGTTTTCTATTAAGATGAGCATATGTAAATAGGTGGTTTATCTTTTTAGCATAGGGATAAAAATATATAGACTTTATATGAAACACCAAGATCGATAAACTTTTGCTTACTTTTAAATCAATTGGTAAAACAGTTATTCCAGTCTTCAGTTGACACCTGCAAAATCGCTGTTTTCAATGAACCAATGGCTTTTTCTGTAAAAAAATGTTGCTCGAAATTGTTCCCAGCTGAGATTTATTTTTCTACCAATTTGAATTCACTGTACTTTACGACTTGGTTAATCGCAATAATACTCTGGATTTATATTGAGGTTAAATTTGTGACTGAAGGTTCTTCAAAGCGGATAAATGTAGAAGTAAAAAGACATTCCTCATAACAGGTTTTTGTCAAAACAGAAGTTCGGTTTATCCAAATATAAACTTAACAGTACACCAAATTAACATCTTATAATAACTTCCTTTAAATTTTTTGCCACGTACACAATAGCTTTTGTCTTTGACAAAAATAAAACAGAAACTCTTTTTGTATCTCGCTTTCTTTGGTTACCAAAAACAAATTAACTCGTGAAGAATATAAGCGTTACCTTTCAAGGAAGACAAAGTTTATAGTCTACAATAAATAATATATTTCGTTACCCGATAGGTAATTTTACGAAAAATATGTAACTGCTAGGTAATTGTCGATACCTTATATGGTTAAAAAGGCATTTCGCTCAGTGTACGCTTGAGAGATGTTACAGTTAGAATTGATAATGTGGAAAGAGGTCGCATCAAAATAAATTGAAACTGTGCCTAATGTTAATGCTTGACTGAAAACTAATACGCCTGATCAGGATGTAGAATTTAGTCTTTTTAAAACAAAACATCATTTTCTCTGTTGATTAAACAGAGACGGTTTTAATTTATATTTTAATATTGTTAATTTGGAATTTACTTATACAAGTATTTTAAAACCGGGTCTACATCAAGGTCATCATTGTATCTATATCTACAATGTTGATCTTTGACTGTGTCTCTCATGAATTATTAACCAAAAAACTTAAAAATTACGGAGTAAGGGGTACCATGCTAAAACTAATTAAGTCGTATCTAACCAACAGAGAGCAACTTGTTCAGATAGATGATGTCAAATCCGCCACATTAAAAACACTCCATGGATTCCCGCAGGGTTCTGTGTTAGGGCCTTTTCTTTTCATTGTGTATGTAAACGATTTATTTCAGCATGTCTCTTCTAACAGATTCATTATCTCCTTTAGACAAGAAGATTACTCAAGCGAAATTTCTGGAGGTCGTATCCGGCTATAAGTTTACTTAGACCCTCACACCTCACATATCACTAGTAAGTTGTCCAGTACACAATTCCTGCTTAACATAAAGTCCTTTTACTATTCTCGGAGTTATAAGAATCACTTGCTTCTCACTCTATCATTCAATAATTTCGTACTGAACTTTGTTTTGTGGGAACTTCAGTAACGCTATTAAACTGTTTCGCCTCCAAGCACTGAGAATTCTGATAGGTGCAAGGATTTACAAAATATTTTAAAAATATATAACCAAAGAAACCTATTGAGCTTCTAGCACGACGTGCATCAATATGACTACCCTTGTATACTTTGTATTGCGAATGTAAATAAGGTATGTATCTATGAATCTTTCTATTTGATTACTCTCTAGCAACAATTATTCTTATTATCAGTTATTAACAAATGCAACGATGTAAAATATTGATTACATTTTTTTCAGAATTATGCAATCTTTACATTCTGTTGCTGGCAAAAACGTGAAATACTCAAAATTCTAACATCAGTTTCTTTGACATTTGTAACATTTTAACCGCAAAAACGTTTCGTTTATATCTTGTTTCCGGATGATGGAACTTCACCTGTCACGTTTAGCTCAACGTGCACTAACTGCTTTTCGAATAATTGAAAAAAATTAAAAACCGCAAGTCACAAGGGACATCAGACCTCCATTCAAAGACATGATTCGTTTCTGTTTTAATACTTTTAAAAGCCTCTGCAATCCTAACGTTTATTATTCTTTACTTCTGGAGGCAAGGGAACACGTAAGATTTAATTGCTTTAGTCTTGGGAATTGTTTCTTCTGGGAAAAGAAAATTTTAAATGAAGGTAAAAAATGTAAGCTGTATAGTTTTAAAGAAAAATGTCTAAAATCATTTTTTTCACAGAATTTTTTTTTCTTGTTACATCTATCAGAATGGAGGAATAGGTGATAGTTACATATGTTTTTGCAGTATCAGCTAATTTTTTATCTTGGTAATTCTAATTAATTTTTGATCTTTATTATCACCGAATCTAATATCTTTGCACTACTTTTTGTAGTCTCCAGTGTATTGTGAAAAGTCTTTTTGTTAGAATTATAAATGCAGCAACAGAAAAAAGTACGACGTAATACGAGGGTTGTCTTTTTAATTTGGCATAAAAGGCGCCACCAATAAATCTTTTGTTATTTCCTCATTTTTACATGCATAGTTTGTTTGGCTGTTAAGTTATCTTTTAAAACTCACTTAAATAACACGGTATTAATCTATGAAACCAAAACAATGTAACGCCTTGTATAATGCACATTAATTAGAATAAACATACAAGACAAAAAGTGGCAGAGTTTATTTGAAGGTTTCCTATTATATTTCAATTTTCTCTTCGTAATAAATCACACGTAGATACCAATTTTTCTGTACTGTTACTATATTAACAATCATATTATTCATACTTTCCAGTTAATTTAGTTTCATCCCAAAACCCATACATCTTAGAATATAAATCCAAAGAAATGAATAAATTGGCTCCCGTGAAGGATTTCCATGTGGTACAAACATGATCTGTACACACACCCACTTGTCTTATATATTAATGTGAACTGACAGTCGGGAGATGGGAAGAAACTTTGTCACTTCTTGCGCGGTTTACCGCACCGACAGCTTTCCTTGATGTCGGAGAAAATAAAGTTGAAAAAAAAAGATTGAGCGTAGTTAAGGCATACATAGACTTGTCAACGACGATGTATTTTAAAAATTACAGTTTCTGTTAAATAAATGACACTATAAAATAAGAAGCTGACGAGGTCCCTGTATAAAGAGAAAACATTTTTAGGTATATTGAAAGTAGAATAAATATTTAAGATTTTAAAATAGCTGAATGAAATGACGATCAACAACAATAAAATATTGAGTATTGAATCACGAGTGATTAAAAAAGTACAAAATACTACTTAAAACATAAACAATTTTATCTACTCTACCTCATATTATGTATTAATTTTTAGTTCGTGAAAACTGTCATTATAGACAGCAGTGCGTGAAGGATTGAAAGTGTGCGTGAAGTAACAATGTATTTTAAATGGGATTTACTTTTTCGCACTGTTTTTGACACACCTTCATATAATCAAATATCCTTAGCATTCGCGTTGTCATGGTGTTGCTATGAGAGCATTACATTTCAATCAAAGTTAAGGCGGAAACATACTATCAAAACGTGACACGACGCCACGCCACCCGACGCATGTTAGTACCTCTCAATTCCATATATTTAATACAGTTAGAAACACATAGACAACACGCTATGTGACCACACGCCGCAACATAAATATATGGACTAACATGCGTGGCGTCGTGTCACGTTTTAATAGTATGTTTCCGCCTTTATTCTGACAGTTTTGTAGTTTAAACTTTCAAATTTGAATTTGTAATTATTTTTTATTTGTTTATCGTAGATAAAATTTTGTATGAAACTGTGCGTGAAGTGCTTTTTGCGCACTTACGCGATATATAGCACTCGCTTCGCTCGTGCTCTAAACATCGCGTGCGTGCGCAAAAAGCATACTTCACGAACTGTTTCATAAATAACTATTTGATTTTATACATAGTACACGTGAGTAAACAATCGATTTTTGCTGTAATACAATAATTGAAATAAATCAATGCTCACGGCATGGAATCTTTTAATTATTTGTCTGTGAGAAAAAGTAATAAATTGTTTATGAAATTTGAGCTAGTAGGTACGTTCGAAGAGTGGGTTTGTCATCAATTCTGAAAATGGTGAGACCACACTCAACTCGGTTATCACATTACATGAAAAATAAAGTCGTGTGTAGCTTGTTTATAGATTATTTTTTGGTTAAACTGTGAAAGAGTTTGAGGAATTCGGTTTTTATTAATTTATTATCCTATCTAATCTTTGATCTAAAAGAGATATCTGAAATTTGTTATTTATTTTATAACGTATAGAATGCTTTTACATTTACTATAATAATAAACTTTTTTTTTAAATAGGAGTAATAAAATATGGATTCTGCATTGATAACTAGATAGTTATGTCTCCTCTAGAAAAACAAACAAACTAAACATTTCCT
Source organism: Altica lythri (assembly GCA_964028335.1). Classification (NCBI taxonomy): domain Eukaryota; kingdom Metazoa; phylum Arthropoda; class Insecta; order Coleoptera; family Chrysomelidae; genus Altica; species Altica lythri. Next base: position 69,249,991 of record OZ034805.1, read on the forward strand.
GAAATGATTTTTTGTAAACAGCAGACTTATTTGTTTTAAAATTTTACATTTTACGTTTCAAAAAAATAAACGTCTCTTATAGTTTAACTGATATTAATGTGAAAACATAACTACGCCCTTTAACCCCAACAAAGGAACCGACTTTCGAATTTAGGTTGTCAGATATATTTGCGAATATTCCTAAGTTTATATATTTTAAAAATTTTCACTCTACTTTACTATTCAATTGTTCGTCAATGACTCTTAGAAAGATAATATAAAAATATTCTTACAAAATATATACTTAAATTAATTAACTAGGTTCTTCATATTTAAACAGTTTTCACTTCTAATGATATCAATTTTGTATATATTACTTATACTTAAAGAAATTTTTAAATACCGGCAACATTGTGTATTTACTGTCCGGATTTTCAAGTCGGTTCGTAACGCATTGATCTTAACGCAAACAAATGCCGACGGTGCGCTGTTTATCAAACGAAACTTCAAAGAGGAAAATTGCAAAATGCGACAACAGTCAAATACCGCCAATAGTCTTCTTCCCCATTACAGTACACAGTAGCGTGATTGATTTTTATTGATTTTTTATATTAGATATATTATATATTACGGTGGCTTGATAGTACTTAATATGGTAAGAATTTCTCGTTTAAATATATAAGATAATAACTACGCCACCTTACGGTGGCGTTATATTATTTGATTTAGAAAGGTATTTTTTTTAGACTATTTTTTTCGCATTTTTTCTGTTTTTAATTTTCCACTTTCTCTTAGTTTTTCGTTTATTTATTTATTTATTTATTTATTTATTTATTTATTTATTTATTTATGAATCGAAATTCAACACTATCTATTGGGTTTTCTTACAATTCAGTAATTGTTATGGACAATGTGTCGTATCATTTCCGCATATTAAACAAAATACCTAATAACACAAAAAAAGAATGAAATTTTAAGACTTATGGCAATCAAAAATATCGATGTTCCTAAAAAGGTTCCAGTAAAGAAGGAATTAATAAGAATGATCAAAAGTCAGAATTTTAAAAATGAATACGTCATTGACACCATTTGCAGCAGACATGGTCATACCCTTTTGCGTTTACCTCCTTACGTATTTTTAATCCAATCGAAATGGTTTGGAGTACTGTAAAGAAACGTTTACGAAAATATAATCAGTCACCAACCTTAAGCGCAGTTGTTCTTGATAATATTCGAGAGGTAATTAGTGGCTTTAATAGCGATGTATGGAAAAATTGCGAAACACATGTTATAAAAATAGAAAAGGAATATCCTGTTTTACCTCCAATAGCACCATTAGTAATTCAACCTGGAAACGATTCATTCTACTTCAGAAGACTCTGACAATTCTTGTTAGTCATTCCAACCAATTTCCTTTACAGCTATCGTGATGTATCTTGAAAATTTGTTTTCAAAAACAAACTAATTTTATATTCTTACTAACATACCCAACCCTTTCCTTTCCAGGCAAGGAAGGCTCATCCCTCCTCGTGTTCCTTGCTGGACAGACAATCTTTTAAGATTGTCAGACAAAACCCTAGTAGAAATTTATCTTGGCGCGATATTGGCTAGATGTTGGAACCAATATTCGACAATATTGGAAATAGAAAAAAATGTTAACATTTTCCAATATACGTCCAATATTGGCCGAATATTGCACAATATTGCGCCAATATATAGCCAACTTTAGGCTACATTGGAAAGCAATATTGCCCCAATATTAGCCAATATTGATTTTCCAATGTAGCCTAAAATTGGCTCGCAATATTGGGCCAATATTGGCGCAATATTGGTAGCCACGATAGGTTACAATGGCGTGCCAATATTGGGGCTATATAGCACCAATATTGGTAGTCAATTTAGGGTTTTCACTGTCACACATTGGAAGCGAATATTGCGCCTATATTGGCAACCAATACAACCCAAAATTGGGCGGCGAATATTGCGCCAATATTGGGCCGATATTGGCAGACCAATAAAACCCAAAATTGGGCGGCGAATATTGTGTCAATATTGGTGAAACATATAGCCGCAATATTGGTATACAATTCAGAGCTAATATTGGCAAAATATATAACCCCAATATTGATAATGAATATTGGGGTAATATCTCCAAAATACATTTCCCCAATGTTTCTAGCTCATATTGAGCCAATGTTGTTCTCACCTGGAAGTTCAAAAATTATACAATATTAACAACCAATATAAGCTATATATTGTATATATATACCGACTGATACTTAATAATGGCCTAGTATTGGCTTGTAAAAAATTCAAAAGCTATTTGTTTGTTAATAATAGACCAATTTGATGCACGTACTTAAACTGTAGTGTCCTCACCATTATGTACCGAATATATAGGTATAGACAATGTAAAACAATTTGTTATATTAAATATTTAGCTTAAATTGGAAGTTAATATTTCCCTTTTGTGGTAATTGAGAAGGTGTGAAATATACAAATTACTTAGTTTTTAATGGGTTTATTAAAAACAAAAAAGTAGTTAAACAAACAAATAACAAACTTTGTAAGCTTAAAAAATGTTACAACAAAATATAACAACATACAAGAACACAATTACAAACAGGGTGTTGCATGTTCAAGAATCCCCTGAAAATGTGAGCTTTTAACACGTCTAAGTAATCTCCCAAGGCGCTAAAAGATTTCCCATTCAAAATACACGCAAACTTTGATGATTTTTTTAAGAGTAAGTATATTATTAAACGAGCAATCCGATATTTTATCGAAACGATATATTTCAGAAACAAATTTCCTAAACAAAAATCACCTATGTGACGGAATGCTGTGAAGGTAAAATATTGACTTATTATTAAGTGATCGTGAAGAGAAATATTTTAAAAAACATATTAATTTGCGTATAACGCTTTCAGAGAGTACTTAAAAGTTCATATGAAGAAGTCAAATTTTCAGGGGATTCTTTTTTGGACTTTTCCAACATGATTTTGAGTCGGGAGCGAAAATAAAAGAGTAACTTTCTAAAAGAAGCATCCCAATATATCTAATATATGAACTATATCAATGAATGGGCACACCCTGCATATAATTCACATAAAGGGAAATATAACTAACTAAATAACACTTTTTTAGAGTAATAAAAACATTGTAAATTATACAAAAATAAGAAAAACTCAGAAATTCGTGGCAATAAACATAATTGCACAATACGAATTCTGACAAGTGAAAATATGTTTAAAACATAGCTGGTATGATTGGAATACAAAAAAATGAATAATCCTTTTGCAAAAACCTACTACGCAAGTAACACATATCCTACAACGCGATAAAAATATTAATTTATACTTTACGTATTATATCCTGCTAATGCACATTACCACACTGCTCAAATCCCATATTGTATTACAATTACAAATATGTATCGTTACTTTCCATTAGAGTCGACGACAGCGGTGTATCACTACCTCTTGAAGATGCGGTGGAATTTCCTGAAGAAAAAGACGGAGTAGAAGTACCTAAAACAATAATTAGAAAACTTACTAGATAATTTGCATAAATTGTTAAATAGCATATTTTGGGAATATTTTAAGCTGATTGTCGACCCTGCTTTCTCCATTTGCGTGAAGTTTATAGGTACAAAACATTATCAAGTAATTTTAAACTCACCATGTTCTTTCGTTGATCTCTTTCTTCTGCCTCCATCACGATCACCAGATGTTGCCAGTACTGACGAAATTCTTTTTAGTATAACAATATCATCTACGTCGTTGTAACGTGTTTTAACAGCTGCCAATATAACCTTGTAGAGCTGTAATTTCGAAAAATTTTTCTTTCCTTTTCTACCGACACCGCTATATTCGAGGCTGAGTTCTTTAGACAACGTTTTACGCAATATATTCGAAATTAGGTTGTTCATGTCTTTTCCTCCAACAAGTGAGACACAAGCAAGCTAAAACACAACAAAGAAAGAATACATAATTATTGAAGTAACATCATAATCCAATTCAGTTGTATGTATAATCCACAAAATATACTCACCACTTTTTGGAAAAATTCATTATTTTGAAGCTTCAATTCAACATCCTGAAGCTTTTCTTCAGAATGCATGGGGAACATTGAAGCTATTTCAACATCTTCTTGTGAAATAGTACTTTTCGCTATAGCTATGTTCGAAGTTGACAATTGTTCACGCAGACCCCTTAGTTCATATTGAATGCCACCAAGTATTTTTCCCTGTCTTTCCATAACATTGGATACCTTCTCCACAAAATCTGAAAATAAAATCATTGTTAGCTATTTGTATACCTGTAATAACAGTAAAAGTTACTGTCCAAATTGAGCATTACCATTGAAACAATCAGCTGTTAAACATATATTGCCAGTAGCAAAGGACCCATCTGCATTTTTTGGTGATATGGTGTCGATAAGTGTTTCGTCCAATTCCATATCCTCTTCTTGCACATCAGTTACGTTAAAAATAGATGGACTGGCTATAAAAAGAAGTTAGAAATATCAATTTTTTATTATTTTTCATTTTGCCGAAAGGAAGAAAAAAGTTAATACGATACTTACATATTGATGAATGTGATTGTCTGCAAGTATCTGTAACGACAGTTAGTGCTTCTAATGGTGTCGGTGTTATCGAAGTTGTTGATTTACTCGACTCTGAGCAGGAGCTTGTATTATCTATATAATATGATACACAGTCCTTAGCCTCTCTAATGGAAGTGACTGTTTTTTTAAATATTGCTTGATATTCAGTAAAAGGAATGCTAGGTGGCAGTGCCCTGCATTTTTTTTTCAATTCAAAAAGTTTAGACTCCGTTTTTAATGTAGGCCAAACATATGAAGTTTTATTACTATTGACTGCCCAACAACTTGGTACAAAGTCCACACTGTTATCTTTGGTGAAAATAATTACATCCCAACTGTTTCTTTCATCACCCGAGTCATATGATGAATTAAGGTCCAATGATTTCTTTTTCTGAGAATGCCTTGAAAAACAAGAAACCATTAGTTAACGCAACTAAGACGTATAATTCAATCTGTATACTATCAACAAACAATGCATTATAATATTCACGAACCTGATTATGTAATAAACCCACAACAAATATGTCATCATCAACAGAAAAAAGTAGGCATTTGGTGAAAACGTCTTGTAAGGTAACAGTAAATTGAAAGGCACTCAAACCATCAACCTTAAATATGTATATCAAAGAAGATGGTATGGGATGTTCAAAGGCATTTACATTTTTCTGATAAACAGATCCAGACAATGAAACTGAATTATCATTATTACATATTATTTTCCCAATTTTCATGACTTTCATACATCTCAGTATTATGTAAGAATTGTTTACATCCACAGAAGACAAATAAAAATTCTGGAACTGGATCTGTGTTGTGACACCTTTAACTGTACTAATGATTTGAAATGCATTATTGCCATGTTGGGTACTGCAGTATGGTAAATAATCTTTTTTTTCATAAATTCTCTTGCAAGCTTGTTCGAATGGTTTATAGTACCCTCTTATGGATCTCTTCAATTTTCCTAGATAATTTTCAAAAGAAAAGCAGCTTACATCATCCAACCTCATATTGGTATTTATTAATTGTTCAATTAGATGCGATAGTGAATGTGTATTGTAAACAGGCTCATGTGATGGGTAGCGTTCATGCGACTGCCGTACAAATTTTTTCATCATTTCACTGGCTTTCTTAGCAAGTTGGTCATTATAAGGATTTGCGACTATTCTGCAAGAGCAAAATAAAAGCAAAAAATGTTGATACATTTCTCTGGGCAGCATTCCTTTAAAAATAGCAAAACCAATATAGAGTACAATGGTGCGAAATTCGCTGGCTTTAAATCTATCCAATTCCAATGTCGTTCTTGGACGACGATTGAATTCCTTTGGAAAATATTTTCCTACCTCAACCATTCGACGTGCCACAATGTTCCGATACACAGGTTTGATTCTAAAATTGGAGTCTGCTTTCAGCCAAAAGTTAAGCAAACGGCGTACAGTTCCCAGGCAAATTGCATGCATATAATCCAAAATGAAGCCATTGACCATATCAAAATCTTCTAGTTTAATTAACGGTGTTGTTTCTTTGTGATGTTGTGGGTGTAATTTATTGACAAACGTCAGGTGCGTCCGAACTTCTGTATTTTCCCCAGCTAAGACATTATATGTAATTATGCTTTTCCTGCCATCGTTACTTGTATTTCCTTTCACATTACATTTATCACAAGAGAAGAATCCATTGTGCGACTTAACACATTTTAAAAAGGCTCTGGCTGGGCTATCACAAATGAAATATTTCAACTTAAACTTGAAATTCGTTTCTTCATGGGTGAAACCAGTTGTCTGTAAAACATTAACTTCCTCGATAAATTCCTGAAAATATCTTTCCAAATCACCGGGCTTACTGTCACCGTAATATAAGGCTATCACAAAAGGTTCTGTGCGACCATTCTTAACAAATATTTGTCCCAGCAAAGGCCAAAACTGCCAAACACTACTGTTAAATATTGATAAACCATCTACATTGCAAACTAATTGAATAGTAGTTTCTTCTAAGATAGATGATAATCCTCGTTTAAACTCAATTTCCAAATTTTTTTTTATTCCAAAATAAATAAACTGTGCTGGTGTATTTTTTGCGGATACTACTTCTACGTATGGAAGTTTTTTAACGGTTTTTAAAGCAGTCTTACTGCAGCTTGGTAGATCTGGATGGCCATGCTTCTTCAACACCTGAAGAATACCTGTTAGCTGTTCATGATTAGCTTTTTTGTCATGAAACCAAGTAATCAAATCGCTAAGTAATGAAGGTTTTACGTTTTTATCTTCTACATTTTCCTCGATAATGGTGCAAAATGTACTTGTTACGCTTTCATCTAACTTTTGCTCAGAAACTTCGTTGCTAAAGGAATTTGTATCAGTATATAATATGTTGTCAGATAAATCATTGTTATTTTCTAGACTGTTATCAGAAACATGCATAGATTCATTAGAAATATCCATTGAATTGTTGTTACTGTAAGATTGCAAATATTCTGATCTAACATTATTGTTACCAACTGAGCTAACGGTATGCGCAGCTATATCTAAAACATGATATATTCGAATTTAATGTAAACAGCTGCAAATATTTTGGGGCAAATAAGAATTAGCTCTGTTACCATATCTGGTTATTGAGAAATATTATTATATACCAAAGTTGTAAGAAACGTAAATCCTCATATTTCATATTTACATGTGTACCCAACAACAGGACAAGCCAAATATATAATAAAACCTCTACATAATGTTGTTTTTTAAATATTTCTCTATAAAATGGTTTTACAGGGTTTAAGACTGGAATTTAAAAATAGTATCTTTGAACAACTTTTGTATAGATATGTATATTTTTTAGTTAGCAAGATAGGCCGGGAGCCATTCTTTTCTGCCCATTCTGTATAAATCAACTGATTTTATATTGGTAGTAACAAAACCAGAAAGTTAGTTTTTAACATGTTGAAATATATACTAACTTGGTTCATGTTGCAATGATAATGAATTATCGGTTCGGCTGAGGTGACCTCTTTTATTATTACATGTTTTATTCTGTAGTTGTTGTGAAAACCCACATTGTCTTTTGACAAACATTATCTTTGCAGATCTGCTTTTGCTTTGTGGGCTGTTACTCCTTTTACTACAATTATAAAAAATAATGTGTTGGTAGTATTTACCTTGCTGTTAAAAGTGTCCATACATAGGTAGGTATTTTTTGTATTTATCTCATACATAGCGCCTACCGAAGGATAATTCCTTGGCATACAACCCCACATTTGCAGCATTGCATATGGGGCACTGAACTCTCCATCCTGTACTCTAGTCCTTCGTAGCAAACCCTGCAGTACGTATGACCGCACACGAGACCTATGGATGCTTTTGCTAGCAAAAATATTTTGCACCTTGAACATTTCGGATGTTCAGCTAAAAAAATATAATTTCTCAATAATCACTTTATTTTACATATTAGGCTGAGACTTACTGTTTTCTTGGAAAGAGGGGCATATTTTGCAAGCATATTGTGGAGGATACTCGCAAAACTTGCCGGTAAACAGTCTAGGGCAAATATGATCTCCCCTAGTTGGTGTGGATGTTACAATAATGTACGCCATTCTATCCACTTCCTTGGCAACAGTCTCAGTGAATGGCCGGACATTGGCACGTACACTTTCGAGCTCTGCTGGTGTAAGTGTGAAGAACTTACAGTTGAACATGCCACACATTCTGTAGCATCTCATATATTCATGTTTATATTGGCAGTCAACTGACTCACATATACCCAATATGAACAAAAAACACGGGGTTGTCTTATTCCTAAAAAAACAGAAGTTTATTGCTAATTCCGTGTGTACACGGTTATAACTTAGTCCTCCTGGCCACTTTATTGTGGGAGTTACAAAATAACCAGTTTGTGTTTGCTTCATTTAAATATCAAGAAACAGTAAATTAAAAAGCCAGGATGTGGAAATGAATTTGTTTTGAGCAACAAAGAATTATTTTGGTATAACAACTTTGAGGGAATACCAAATAATACCATACATCTGTGTGAAAACGCACAAGCATGCTAAATCAATGAAATCAGAGCTCTTCAGAGAAAACATGAAAAACTAATTAAAATTAAATTTGTTTACAGAAAATATCACATTATATAATGATTTATTTTTTATTCGAATTTTTTACAGCTCAGCCCCTATAATAAAGTAGTTGAAGGTAGGACAAATGCTAACAGTACAATATTCACTTAATTTTGAGACAAAAAATGTGTGCTATAAAAAATATATAAGGTTTGTTAGGCAAATTGTTAGCAGTTTTTCGGAAATTTTATGTGAAATGTAAAATTTTTCTTGTTCTTGTGGATACTTAAAGCATAGCCAAATGCTGATTAACAAAAAAACAGTGGAGTCATTAAACTATGTGTTTCCATGACAAAATGAATTTCCTACCTTATGTTCAATTTCAAATAGTTTTCTTCTACATGAGGGACATGTTCTGCTGTTTTTCTTCCATTCATTTAAACATGCCGTGCAAAACACATGTCCACATGGACTGCTATAACACCAGTCTTTCGCCAGTTCCCCCAAACAAATATTACAAGTGAATGCATTTTCTTTATAGTCTCTAGGCATTCTATGTACAAATTTCATAGAGCAGGCTGCAAACTTCTTGCATCTTCTAGTTTTTGCGTACTCGTAGCAATGCCCACCCTGCAACTGCATAGTTCGAAAAATTTCTTTTTCCATGTTTGGAGGAACAACCAACCGATCTGTATAATACTTTTCTTCAAAGTAGTGGACATGCAGGTAGGTACAATAGTCTCCCAATGTACATTTTCCTGCTCGAAATGCTCGGCAGTAGCTATAGTAGTGCAATAGTGGACATTGCACATTAGGGCATCTGTTGTTCAAATAAGCGGGACATAATCTAAAATATATATTATATGATTGATCAACTTTATACAAAATCCCCTTTTGAATGAGAATAATAAAATCGAAATAACTTTCAATGGCATACTTTCCTAATTACTACTACTAGTTGAAGAAGCTAAGAATTAGTATGTAGGTGGAACTTCTTTCAGGTGTGCTTGCTTGTTTGTTGGTTGTATATTTATGAACAAAAGAGTAAGTTAGTTTTAATACTAGAGTTTTCTTTTTCGTGAATGCTTGTGTTCAAATGATAGCTTAAAGAGGGTGATGGATTTAATTACACACTTGAAAATAATTACTGAAGAGCTGATTTCATTGCCCGATTACACTACTAATGGTCTAACTAAACAGATGTTTAAGACTGATATTTTTCTTGGTAGATACCTACCTATGTATTAAACAAATTCAAATAATGCTACTAATCCTACCAAATGGTTTAGCACTCAGTACCTATGCTACAATACAGTAAAATAGTAATTTTCAACATAAACATTATAGGGTGATTAAAAAAAAGATAATTTTTTTATTCTTACACTGTTAGAAATGTCTGTAAATTTGCATAATAAACTTAAGGTAATTTTAAATACAGGTACTTCAATTATTTTTCCAAGTACTTATGTAGTTTAAATTTACTGTAGCCACTTTGTAAATCTGATTTATATTACAATCGTACAATAATTTTGCAAAACAGTTTTAAAATTCAAGTTCAAATTAAATTTTAGCCTCTAAGGACTTTAAAATTAATAGAATACACGTAATTTTAAAGTGTAGAATTATACTAATTTTCGAAAACATACTGCAAAGAGTGGGTTTTTTTAATTAAGTTTTTTAATGGTTGATGTTAATTTGTTTGATTGGAAGACCAGCTACAAGAAGCAAAAAAAATATATTTTTCTACAACTGTGCGTAAAGTATTACCTTTACGCACGGTTTAAGGTTCGTACAGTTTAACTTTTTTCACTAGTGAAAAAAAAATTTTTTTTTTCACTAGTGAAAGTTTTGTATAAGATTATGCAAATAATTTTACGACTCTTATTGGCTGAGATTGTAAGGTGTTTACCTTCTACGATGACTCGGGTTCAATTCCGGGTAAGGAAACTTTTTTTTTATTATTTAATTGTGTAAATTTGTGTAAATATATTTAATTATTAAATTATTGCAGTTTAATACATACAAAACTAGATATTATATTTAGTAATTTTTAATTTGATTTTTAATATGACAGAAATATCAGTTCATGAATAAGGGTAAGTATTTTTAACTTCCCGCTAAAAAAAATTAATTTTTTTTTTAAAATTGGGAAGTTATTGGTTTCACCCCGTTTTTCGAAAATCGAGTTTTCATCGGATCTCAACGTTTTGAGGTCTTAGGAACCTCCCCTGACTATTTTTACGAGGGTGTCTGTATGTACGTGTGAATGTGTGTGTGTGTGTGTGGATGTATGTAAACCTCTTATAACTTTTGAATGGCTTGACCGATCGGAATGAAATAAAAAGCATTCCAAAGAGTTCCATCTAACTTAGATTCCCTGTAAGTTTGAACCGATTCGAGCCGGTAGATTTCGAGAAATTTCAAAATAACCGAAAAAAACAATTGGTAAAAATGATGTTTTTTGGGCATATCTTTTTGGCTATTGCATCGATCAATTTCATAACCTAATCAGCTCTCAAGCTTAAAAAGCCACATCGAATGCCGTTTTGCAAATGAAAATGGGTTGATTCGTTCGTGAGATATCGTTGTCGAAAAATTTCAAAAAAAGTGTTTTTTTCAAGATTCAAGATTTTTTTTTCAGATTTTTTGACTAATCGATTTTGCACTCTAGTAACGTTTTTAGGTCTCAAAAAACTGCGTCGAATGCCATCTTGAACATTAAAATCGAATAACGCGCTTTTTAAATATTTCATAAAAAGTCAAAAAAGTCAAAAACGTCAAAATACGTCACGTTACTATAGCTTTACGGTTAAAACTAGCGGGAAGTTGCAAGGATGGCCTTTAAGGTCAACCTCTTTTCGAATTTTTATTTAAATGATGACTGATTGACATTTCAATTAATTTATAATTCAAGCATTTCGCGTTTCTACGTGCCGGTATTATAAGGTGAGATTAATTTAAAAAATAAATATTTTGTTATCTAAAATATGTTTTAAATATAATATTTTTTTCGCAGTAAGGCGTAAAAAAAAATCAGGCCTATGCTTGTATTTCTTGTAAAGAAATTCGGTTGTAGAAAAAATATTGTATGCAACTCGTGCGTAAATGTTCCTTTTTTGACTCATATGATTGTCGCATTCGCCCGCGGCTCATGCGACAACATTCACATTCGTCAAAAAAGGTCACTTTACGCACTAGTTGCATAAATAACTATTTTGTTCATTTATTTTTGTGTAATAGTAGCAGATATCTTAAGAGTTTCTACTTATATAGTTACTTTAACGATATATTAATAATTTTGTTTAAAGTTCTTCGAAATTTGTTAATTAAATTGGAATTTTTCGAAATATTAATCAAAAAATTGGTGTGTATTGAATTTTGACGATAAATATCTTTTTTGTTTTTCTCCTCAAATTCATATTATCAGTTTAAGAATTCAAAGATTAGATTTTATATTTGTATTGAATTGCATGATTGTTTTGCTAACAAAATATTTTATACCTGGCTTTAATTTAGATATTTTGTGAATACATAAATAGTCCAGGTAGACAGTAGTTTTATGGATTAGCATTTGTTTATCTTTTAACCGTAATAAAACAAACGGTTTGGTTTTCTCAAGAAAATTCATTTAATAAAGAAACAATAATTTCAGTGAAAAACTTTATAAAGTAAAATATATAGACTCAATTAATTATACTAAAAAGTAATAATAAACAGAAAAAATTCAATTGAATCGTAAGATAATCTTCTAGCTTTTTTAATAGCTGTTTTTTGTTACAAATATTTTTGCAGTTTAGTTCTTTTTTTAGGTCACATATCATGAAAATATTTTAAGCTTTTAATTCCTTTTTTTACATATCAATCATGGATATCAATCCATAAGGAAAGACAAAACTAGAAGAGATCAAAAAACGAACTGGCAATTTCTTTGATACTAAGGTGAAATTACTATCCGACAAACTGGCACAAAATTCCATCATGAGCCATCATAAAAATTCTATTATAAGTCTTTTGTTCTACAGATTGCATTAATTGTTAAATAAAAAACTTGTTACATTATAGGTATTAAATATTATGAAAATTAAGTGTATTAAATAATTATATTAAAAATTATAATAAATTAACGTGACTATTCTTTTAATCTACCAATTTTTAAAAATAAAAATTCCACCTTTACGCTATACGAAAATTAATAATTATATACTTACAGTTAACAAATCAAAAAAAAATATTGAATATTATAAAATTCTCAGTTTTATGTAAAGATATATAGAATAGTGTATGTAAAATTACAGCCCTTGTTGTAAAAGTTAATAATCAGTATTGTAATTTATAATGTAAATACAGAGGCAACTTTGTAAGAGGAAAAAAACGATCATAATTTTTTTAATCACTCTATATCAACAATAATTAATAAATATACTATCGTTTTCAGCAAACGTATTACCTACTAATTAAATCCAAAAATAGAAAATGGGCATTCAGCAGTTGTTTGGAAATATATTTCTAGTAAATTTACGTAAATAACATACACACAATATGGCGACCTAACAGTTTAAAATTATATCTACTCACCTTTTACTGGTGTCCATATTCACTAACACACGAACTAATTATATTGTCTAATTATTAATTAAAACTGTAACCAAAAACGCTAAAATAGTTATAACCAAATACGCACTAAAATATTACTCCAATTCTAATTGAAACGAAATAATTTACCGTTCACACCGGTCAGCAACAAGTTAAGTATAAAAGTGGAAAGTGGTTATTTGACCGACACAAACCGAGAAACGCCCGACCGGCCCAAACGCAGACACCTCTCACACTGTTGCCATGCCAGAGCGAAATAAAACGGTAACATTAATTGCATGATCCTCCTTTTATCACAAATGTAATAAAAATTTGGGTGAGAGTTATTTGGACGTAAATTTACGAATAAGCTATGAGACATTCAGATTAGGTTTTATTAATCATCGTATCATTCAAAATATTACTATTTTGGATTTTATCTTAGACGAAGTTGTGCCTACAATTGTACGATCTCTGGCAGCACTGCGAGTTCAAAATACTTTTGTTAAGGTTTTGAAACAGTGTTGCCACCTTCGATGAAAATTGAATAAATATCCATTTCATATGTAACTTCACCATCTTTTGTCAACATTTTCTATATACCTACTTATGAATGAAGTTTGAACTAAGACATGCTTTTTGCAAACTGATTTCTTTCAAATTGTATGTACCTAGGTAGGTTGTAATTTAATAACATATCATTGTTGAGAAATTATAGCTATAGACCTTCTGCGTCTATCGGTATATACGGGTCATAAGTAGGTAGGTATCAATCGTCAATACAGAAACTGAAAGTGTCTTCAATACCTAACTACCTACGTCTAATTTCATAGAACATAGCGATTGGGGCAATGAAATAACCATTAAAAATAAAAATACAAATTTAATTTCAATGACAACGCCCACGAAGTACCTAGGTATAATGTGGCAATGCTGTAAATTCATAAAATATTGTCTTAATATAATGTAAAATCACCTATGACCGGAAATATAAGATCATTATAATCTCCAATTGATATTACCTTTACGCACGGTTTAAGGTTAATAAAGTTTTACTTTTTTTCACTATTAAAAAAAAAAGTTTTTTTTTTCACTAGTTAAAACAAGTAAAAAAAGCACTGTCTTTAATAAGATTAGCCGAGGGTATAAAGTGCATACCTTCCACCTAGATGGCTCGGGTTCAATTCCGGGTAGGGAAACTTTTTTTTATTATTTATTTGTGTAAATATATTTAATTGTTAAATTATTGTGTGTATAGCAGTAAAAACATTACAAAATATTCAAAAAATGTCCTGTCGGCATATTTCTCTGAAAAATTAAAAGATTTAAAACCAAATATACTACCTGGTCTGTGTACTTCATGTTAAAATCTACTCTAACAATTAAAAATAATATTGATATTTCAAAATACCATAAAATAGTTGCTTATTTAAAAAATAAAAACAATAATTTCTTTTGTTTTTATTTTGTATTATTTTTAAATTAAATAAAATGTTCGATTGAAAATAACTTTTAACACGAGTTAAACAAAATGGCGTTTCATAACGAGTTCCGTACAAGATTTTTTCGCACTAGTGCGTAAAAAAAATCAGACCTATGCTTGTATTTCTTGTAAAAAAATTCGGTTGTAGAAAAAATATTGTATGCAACTCGTGCGTTTTTGACTCATGTGATTGTCGCATTCACCTGCGGCTCATGCGACAACATTCACATTCGTCAATAAAGGTCACTTTACGCACTAGTTGCATAAATAACTGTTATTTTAATTGACGGAATTCCAATATAAATTAAACTTTTAAATTTATTTATTGTTATCCCAAGGAAATAGGTGCTCGTTCCAACATTTGATTGTACCTACAATTTTTTCACTTATAATATTGTCTATTGAATTTGGATCATAGTCGTTATTAAAAGTATATATCTTTAATAATATTTAATTTTTTGTAATAATTATTGGTAAATTTTGCTTTTAACGGAAACGGCACCGCATGCTTTATAATACCTGAATCATAAATAACCTTTAAATTGTAATAAAATGTGTTTGCAAGTAGTCCTTTATCTCAATTGGAGGTATAATATTGGGTCGCAATGTAGGCGCAATATAGAAAGTTCGTTGGTTTATCAATATTTTGTTTCACCAATATTTAGCCAATATCTTGCCAATATTGATTCCAATATAAAATTTCCATTTTAAACCAATATTGGCTACAATACAGTTTTAGACATAACCACCAATATTGTTGAAAATAGTCTTTATAGTAATATTGGTCAAACGTTGGCTTGCCAATGTATACATAATATTGTTACAATATTGGGTCGCAATGTAGGCGCAATATAGGAAGTTCGTTGGTTCATCAATATTTTGTTCAACCAATATTTAACCAATATTCCGCCAATATTGGTTCACAATAACGGCCAATATAAAACGTCCATTTTAAACCAATATTGGATACAATACGGTTTTATACATAACCGCCAACATCGTTGAAAATGTTCTCTAGTTATATTGGCCAAACGTTGGCTTGCCAATCTGTACATAATATTGTGTCACAATATTGGGTTTATATTGATCGCAATATAGGCCCAATATTGGCAGTTCATTGGTTTATCAATATTTCGCTTAACCAATATTTAGCCAATATTCCACCAATATTGGTTGCCAATGCCAAGGCAATATTACAAAAAAAGCTGGAGCCTATATATATCCAATATTGGTTATATATTGGCAATATTGATCAATATTGCACCAATGTCTGGCCAACATTCGCAACCGAATCTTGGCGGTATATTCATTATCAATATTGGCCCAATATTGGCTGAATATTGATATTGTGCACCAATATAGCGCCAAGATTTTAATATTGGCGCGAGGTTGCGCCGATATATATCCAACATTCGGTTCTACTAGGGAATGAGTATTATTTGTAGACAATTGTTTTAAAATCTTATGAGTTATGTACTATTTGAATAATGAGTCAAATGTTCTTATTAATAACTAAAATTAACAAGTTTTAATTTAAAAGAATTAATTTGTTATTTGACAATTTTCAAATTGATACAAAATTTACAAATATACAAAAACCGTTTTTCTTTTGAAATTTAAAACAAAAATTAATAAAAATTTATAAACCCTTTTTATTTAATTCCACGCCAATGGTCGGAAATGTCATCAAAGGCACTTAAAAACCGCCAAAGAGCACAAAATTTCACATTTAGATTGGATAAACTATAATAGTCCATTGAAATGTTACATTTTTTAGGCCTAACCTTGCGTTTTTTAGAGGACGCAATTTTATTTTTTAGAAGTGTAGGGGGTGTCAGTGTAAAGCTAAAACCAAGTTTGTTGGGTCGCCACCCTTGTCCAACGGCCGCCATCTTGAAAATAGGGGTTGAAATGGTTTTTACGTGTATCTCTTAAACTATTTATCTGATAAAAAAAAATTATAAACATTTTTTGTTGCAATGTAGATTCTCTACAACTTTTGTTTAGTAACTTTTTCTTGTAGAACTATCAATAAAAAAGTTATAAGCGAAAATGTTCAGAAATTCGAGAAAAAAAATTATTTTTTCGATATAACTTTTTTGTTTATCATTTTACAGAAAAATGGTATTGGACCATTTTTGTAGATCGTGTTTTAAGGAACAACTTTTTTTAGCAACATTTTTTTATTAAGTCAATAGCTAAGGTTTTACAGCTCTCCGAACTGAGTACTATTTTTCAGTACTCTTAAATATACATATATTATACGTGTGTACTAATAATGGCTCATCAGGTCTTTTTTATTTTATTATTATAATTTTTTTAATTATTAATTTTGCAATATTATTAATAATTAATTATTGACTCTTTTCCACACCACCCACGAGCTAGAATCTAGAGGCTCGTTTTTTTTACGTGGTATCCCCAATGGGCATAATCTAATTTACAATTACTCCGTCCTAAGTCTTTTTGATGGACCAAGTTGCGACTCAGCATCTGATTGGCTTTCTAAATCAAATATCAGTGGGAGAACTGGAGAAGGAAGGGGTGTTAATGTCGGTGGTTCATCATCAAAATCATTTTCATCTATTAATTCTGAGAGCTCCATTACGTTGCTACATGTCTCTCCAGAACAATGGAAGCACACTGCAGAACATTTCAGCCCTGCTTTTCAACATCCACACATCGCTCCACAGTTTCCTTTGCATTTGTAAAAGATCTATTTTAGAAGCTCAGGGGGTGCTGGAGGTTTGGAGCTTTGCACTGGCATCAATAATTTTCCATTTTTTTTCCAGCAAGTGGAACGGCTTTGTTTCTCAACAAGATTGTTAACCCTGCTTTGCTCGCTGTAATTGGTGAACGTTTTTTTATCTCTGTATACGGTGGTAAACAAGATGATAATTCTCTTGATAGCCTAAGATACAAACAATTAGCCAACGCAGTGACAAAAAGTACATTTAATTTATCTTCACTTCCTCCAACACAAGACACAGCTCGCTTTCATACTTTCCGAGTCTACCATCAAGTCCAGTCGTGGCTTGGTAATTATAATGATCCTGAAGACTAGGGCTGAAAAAAAATGGAAAATTATTGATAATTACATTCGCAGAAAATAACGCATTTTTTGTGATTTAAACATATGTACTTTTCAATCTTTTATTGTTTAAACATATGAGAGTGCCTTAGTGGTACCGTTTTTCTGGAGTTACATTGATTTCTGTCTTAGGTATTTGTCCACCCGTTTCATATTTAACCTATGCAAGATCAACTATCTGAAAAATTTTTTAAGCTTATTTTTTGCCCATGGATTTTTCATTATATTGCCTAAATGCCTAATTTATTAAGTAGTCTTTTATTTACTGGCTCGGCGACCTCTAAGGGACAGGATACACGAAAGTTGAGGAAAACCCGCATGGAATTTTTTTTAGTAAATATAAAGCATAAGGAAATTAATTCTACCCTAATTTTCTACAAGATAAACTAGCTGTTTTTTTTAAAGAAATTCGTGAACAACTGAGATAACAATTATGTTTTATGCATGATGGTGCGTTAGCCCATTTTAGCATTAATGTATGTTTTAACTTAAATAGGTAAGGGCAATATAGTACATTGTCGTGCTCTGTCTCTAGATTTTTGCATTTGGGGTTTTTTTAGGTCATTAGTTTTTTCCGCTTTCGTCAAAAATGTTCAAGACCCGAGGAATCGAATAATATCAGCTGGGAGACAATATGAAATACACCAGGAATATGTAATCCAATTAAAAATTAAATTAGGCAGGTTGGGCGCCAATTTGTAACAGTTTAAATTCCCAATATAGGGATTAAATCCCCTAGCTGGCTCAATGGAGTCGTGGCTCCTTTTTAGTGTTTTACCAGTCTTCCCCAAACATAAAATATAAAGGGAGCAGAGTACAAATTAAGCAAATAACACACAAAGACCCTTTTAAATGATTTATTTTAAAAAATATCAGTAAAAATAAAAAATAAAATATGCTATTAATATTTTGGTTTTGATGCGTAGTTAATTTAATCTTTATATTTTGTGTCGTTGCTTCTTAGGATGAGATTCCCTTGGGGCCAATTTCTTCCTGGGATGAACTGTCGCTGTTGGTAAGGAATGGAATTATCTTCGGATATGTCTAATTAGACTAAAACTGGACGTCTCGATCTCGCCTCCAAAAAAAACATAAGCTCCTACGTGGCTCTCCTCACAAATGTGGATTAACCTTGTATTGTAGAGGAGGTAGGTACCACGAAGAAATTAGATAGGAAAAATGAATTGAAGGATCTTTCGTAGCGAACAAGAAAGTTCGGTTATCAGTCAAAACCACTATCGAAACAAGTTATAATTAGGGCGATAACTTCTCACCGAATATAGTCTGGTGGATTCTAATACTAAAACTATCCAATAGATCGTTATAAATATTTGCGCAAGTACGACAATTAATGAGTAAAAATGAAATAAATCCTGTTTTACTTCTAAGAGAAAAAGTCGGTTTTCAACTTTTGTTGTAGCCTTGCGCCGGTATCATTTTTTAATTAAGATTAACAAAATATTTTTAATTATATAAAAAAGCGCAATAACAATCTTTTACAATTAATTAATCGATTTCCGTTCTATAATCGAATCGTCAGTTTTTGAGAAATAATTTAACAATCCGTATCTTGAAAACTGAAGCATTACCGGACATACCATACTGTAACTATTTTTTTATATTCTTATCCTTAAGGTTTTTGCACTTATTTATTTAAGCAGGGTTTTCCTAGCAGCGCATATTTTACGCGGCGTAGAACGCAATACGCTGGACGCAACGCAACATTAAATACGTTGCGTAAAAGTGTTTTCCTAGGATTGTCAGTCGTGTCCCGACCGTCGCGATGAGTATATCAAATAATAAGAAGAAATTAGCTTTGGCTTTGTTATTATTACAAGATGAAATTTTACAAGAAGAGATTAACCTTATAACTGAGATTCATAATAGCACTAGAAATTCTACTAGTCAATTATTTCAAAACAGAAACAGCGAAGGAGCATTTAAATTACTTATCCATAGTCCTCAGTAGCACTAAAACGCATTGGTACCTTTTGTGAACTCATTTTTTGCAACACAAATTATTTTTACAACACAAATTATGGGTACTTCCTTCGCTAACACGTAGCGTAATACTGAATAGACTGCTCTCCGACCAGTCGTCCCGTTGCGTCGAACGTATTACGCTGGCGCAAGAAGTTTTTGCGCGTGTAGGAAAACGCCTCCATTTGATTTTCATTAGACATGTCCTTAACGTTTTACGTCGACCGAATTACGTTCTACGCCGCGTAAAATATGCGCTGCTAGGAAAACCCTGCTTAACAGCTTGTATATCTAATGTTCGTGATATCTAATACTCGTGATACACTAATTACTATTCGTGATTTTAATAATATTCAAATAAACTCTTTCAAGGGCAAGATTCTTTACTTTCCTCATGATACCCTTTCATATATTGCGTTATTTACCGCCTACTGTGCTGCGTTCGTTAGAAAATAATAACGATCTAGTCTCCTAATGAGCAACCTGTAGAAATACAAAAAAAAATGATCACTAAATTTAATGAAAATTTATGTATAATGTTGTTCGCTGATTATATCGATTTTCTCTTTTTAAGCGAATAATATCATTTTACCCATTTGATCTTTGGAGACAAAACCAGTTTGTGGCATTTATGGTTTCCAATATACATTTTATATAAATTATAAATTTAAATAAACGTACATTTGATTACAAGAGAAACTTCGTAGTAATAATAATAATACTGTCTTTTGTATCGTCCTGTATATTTTAGTAAATCGTTTTTAAATTATCTTAAAACATATCCTGTTAACCTTAACTCAATCATATGGTTATTACAAATTAACTTGACATTTTATGGAAGGTGTTGAACGTAAAATGTTAGAATTAATCGTTTTTCAAGTCGTCTGCAATGTTTATACAGTGCATTATATTTACATTTATATGATAATGCGTCTCTTCCATCGCGAAGTACTCTAGTGTTAAGTGGACAAACCGCCATTCGACTGACTTCAAAACAAGGAATTTTGTTGTCAGATAATTAAGCTATAAAGACTACTTTTTTAACTCAGAAACCGAGTATAACAAGAAAATAAAAATGTTTGGTTGCTGATGAAACACATCGTTTAAAAAAAGTATCATTAACATATATTATGTAATTGTAAAGATTTTTGTGGGTTGAATATTTTTGTCAGTGATGACCTTTAACAATTGTTTGAACCTTAAGAAAGTGATTATTAGAGATAGAGATAAAGATAGAGATTTTTAAAATTTTTAGAAAGGATCTCTTTGAATTATTTTCGATCTGGCGAACAGCACCAATACAAAAATCGGAGGCATCAACTGTTAAATTCTCTGGTAATTCGATGGATAAATCGCTGCCAGAAACTCAAAAAGACCAAATGGAGTACCCATAGCTGTTGTTTCTACATCTTCCGTTGCAACACTAATCTGAATGTAGGCATTGTCAAGATCAATCTTGGAAAATATTATTTTGTTTGCACCACTGAAAGTCTAATCTTTAATATTCGGAATTGAAAACCTGTCTGGCAGAGTAATAGCATTTAACAGCAGGATTTCCTCTTAGGCACGTATAATATATTCTTGTTTCTAAAAATGTTAAAAATCCCATGAGAGATATCTCAAGTAATCGTTTACTAAAAATCACTGATTCCGGTCTCATTACCAAATAAAAATCAGATAAGGCACAAAAAAAGTAAATGAGAGTTTCATGCTTAAGGCCGTTACACACTACCTGATTTGGTAGTGACCGAGAGGATACCTGACCAGATCAGACAATGCGTACACACAGTACGACCACCACACGATTTAGTCAGTCTAGTTCGTGTCCACTTGTGGTGTTCAACGAAAAAAAAACGTGTGTTTACCCGTGCATTAAATATATTTAATCAATCTATTATGGCTCCGTTATTCAACCAACAGAAATTGGGAATTGGCCTTACAGCATTATCATTGACATTGACGGAAGAAAAGAAGAAACAAAGGATGTGGGCAAAAAACCAACTTAAATCCGCCCGACAGTGCCACACACTATATGATTTGGTCGGTAGGTCGGGCGATCAGATGGTTTGGCCACCTGACAAGACTGCCGTAAAAATGCATAATCAAGCAACTCGACTTACTTGATTCTTGCTTTTTATTCATTTTTGGGCTTCTCTTTTGACAACCTATGTCTCCTACAATCCTGGTAATTAAGTGTTGTTCCAATACGAAGTTATTTACAACTCAATTCTAGCATCTCTACTTCTTTTCAAAATATATTTTAGTAAATCTTCTTACCTGCTAAGTTTTGTATTATCCTATTCTTGCTTATACTTTTCCTTTGTATTAATAAATCTACTCGAGTTACTTGCGGAAATTTTACACAAATGCAATTTAAGAAGCACGTGAGTCGATTTACTTTATGCTAGGAACTTTAAAATACGAACGAAGAATCAAGTAACTTTACTTAGCCTCCTTAAAACGATAGCAAAGATATCTAACTAGACTTCTTTTAAAATATTACCGAAAACGAGGGTGGGGTAAACCGCCTTACGTTGCTTTTTGCAAGTTTGAACAAATTATTTAGTATTTATTATGTTGTTAGTAAATAAAAGTGCACAGAAAAAAATGTCGTCTAGTCGAGGAAAAAAACTGCTTGAAATGTTAGCAAAAAAACCACACAAAAGTAGTGGGTAAGTACTTGTTACGTTCTTTAATGTTTTTTTAAAGAAGTTAATGTGCATTTTGTACTAATCTTGTTCGTAAATAGCGACAAATAAAATTGGCAAAAAATCATAAACCGTTTGCTAAGTCACCGCGCTTTTTAACCGGTAGCGTAGTAAACAGGGAACACGTGCCCTAAGTATGAAGGCACACAAAAGTGTAAACAGATAAAGATTGAAGTCTGTGTAGATATATTCTAATCTAAATTACAAAATAGGGTGACTTTTCATCTTTTTGTAGGTTTAATTGCCCTTAATCTAAGCTCCTGTTCTTTGGCGTTAGTGTTCTTTTGTTTTAAATAAAAATACATTTTTTTAATGCCTAATCCTTCAAATTATAAAGGACACTTAGAGGGACCTGTTGGGGAAATTACTACATAATTTTGACGTACCTACTATTGATTTTTTAGGAAGAAGTTCAAAAAAATATTTCATCCAAATAACGTTGTCAAAAATTTTCACCTGCGAAGGCAATTTCCTTACTTCTGTTGTAACAGTTCTTATAAAAGAGCCACTTAACAAATTTTATGTTAAATTTTCTCATTTTAAAGAAAACATTTCCCTTGTCTACTGGAAAAATTACTTTCAAATGCTCCTGCCATAAAGTTGGGGTCTGGTTATGCTACTGGTAACAAATCCCAGTCTGAAATTAAAAGCATGATAATGGTATGTAAAAGTATGTTTATGAATACTCTTGGTCTTAGATCAGACTCCATAATCACCGATTATTTAAAGAGAACAGCAAATGATTTACCGGTAGACCTAAAAGACAAAAGAGGCCAAAAAAGAGCTGAGACAGTGAGAACAATTGCTGACAAAAATTATGCAGATATAAAAAGTCACATTGATTCCTACCATACGCAAGTGTCACATTATAATTTAGAGCATTCCCCAAATAGGAGGTATTTACCGTGTGATATAACAATTCGTGACATGTACAAAGACTTCTTATCAAAGTTTTATAAAATAAGCTATGAAACCTATAGAAAAATATTCGATAAAGAAAATATAGGCTTTGCATCACCTACACAAGATGAATGTGGAATGTGCTCCACCTACAAAAATCATGTTCACGTTCACGAAAATGATATCCCAAGCACGTCATCTATTCCAACTGACTTTGAAAAATGTGAATTAGAAGGTGGACCAATAGAATTAAACAAAGCAATATGTGACATTTGCAAGAAATACGACATTCATAAAACTCGATACACTGTAGCAAGAAAACAATACAATGAAGACTAGAACAAGAAGTGGCCAATAGATTTTGAAATTTACTCTGTTGACATGCAAAAAATATTAATATTACCAAAAATGACCATAAAAAATTCGTTTTTCGTCAGCAGATTGGTTGCGTTTCATGAAACATTTGCTAACTTGCAAGCAGCAAAAGAAAATAAATGTGTACTTTGGCATGAAGCCATTAGGGGAAGAAATAGGCCCGACGTTGTCTCGGCATTTTACAATGTACTAAAAAGACTAAACAACGATGTGAAGCACGTAATTTTTTGGACTGACAACTGCACAGCACAAAATAAAAACTGGACCCTTTTTTCAGCTTGTGTCATATTTGTCAACGAAGTGTGGGGACCAGAAAGTATCACTTTTAAGTACTTTGAGCCTGGACACAGCTTTATGAAAGCTGATGCGGTCCATGGCCTTATAGGTAAGAAATGGAAACATACTCCAGAAGTTTTAGATTACGAAGATCTAGTTCATTTAATTGAATCATCAAATAAGTTAAACAAAGTCATAAATTTACGCGCAGAAGATTTCTTAGAATTTGAAAATGGTTGTCAAACTAGAAAAAAAGGATCAGACTTGCCAAAACTTAACGATGTAAAGTGTGTTCAATTTTTAAAAGGCTCTAAAAAATTATTTTTTAAACCTGAACCAGAGCAAGAATCTTTTTCTGAAGTATCTTTTTTGAAACCGAAAGCAGGTCACAACCGATAGGGGTATAAACCAAAAAAAGAAAGATACTATTATTAAGGAGCTTACACAGTACATGCCACCAAGAAAACAAATTTTTTGGAAAAATCTGCCAAGTAGAGAAGATGTTGATGACTTAGGAATTATTCCTGCTGCTCAAACCTAAAAACTGCTGCGAAGCGTTAAATACTGGAATTTTTATCAATAAAATTACTATTATTGTTTGTTATGACAAAGTGTTTGTTTTTAAAATGTTAAAAATAATAGAATTACTCTTTAGTTTTAAAAAAAAATATATGTTGCCCCATTACTTGTTATGAGATTTTTTTGTTTTCCAAAATTAAAATACATAATTAAAGTACTGTCTATTTTTGTAAGTAATATAAGTTGTTATATTATTATTGGTTCCCATGTTTGTTTAAATCTTATTTGACTTACTAAAAATAAAAAATAGTTTTACTTTATTTTAATAAACCAATTTAGAAATTCTTTTGCATTTTTAATCTATTTATGTGAGTTTTTTATTGCTTATACTCTTTTAGTTTAAATTGTAAATCCTGTTACTTGATTTTTTCATTGTTTTTGGACGCATAGTTCATTAAAATATCTAGCATGTCGAGTTACTTCCTTTTAAGATTGTATATCAGGGAGATTCTTAAATCCAGTAACTCAAAAACTATCAAAAAAATAGATATTAATAAGATTATTTTATATTTATTTATACCATTAAAAAGGTCATAAAAAAACATTTAATTTAAAAAAAAACAACACTTTTTGGTCAAACATCTACAGAAGTTAAACGAAAAACCATTTTAACATAAACAAGTTGCTTTAACCAAAACCTTTAAATTTGGAGTTACTTGATTCTTGCTTTGTAGGGCAGAAGACCCGACAGGATTGTCAGGTGGCTCATCAGACGACACGTCTACACACGACCTGATATGACGTCTGAACCGGCAAAATTATCCTGTCAGCCCAACCAAATCAGGTAGTGTGTAACGGCCTTTAGATTGTCGATTTGACAAAATCTCTCTCTCATTAACGTCATTCTCTTAAGAAGAGCTTATTTGTTAGAGCGTTGTCGCGTAGATGCAAAGAATTCGAGTCCTGCTGAATGCGATATTTCTTTAATTTGTCCTTAATGTTGTTAATATATTCTTGTTTATTTACTTTTTAAAAATTTCAAAAAATGTTTAATTCCCTTCAACATTATTAAACAGCATAAAAAATATTTATAGGTCACAATATTTGTTAATTTTTCTTACAAAACTTAAAGAACAGTGCCAGCTGTAGTTTAGATTATTGCTTTTTTTATTTTCATTTAAATTGATTTTTAATTTTTCTAAATACTTACCATAGACACTCACGATGTAACTATGTATTAGGTAATAAAAGTATTCATTAAATTCCTATATAAACAATAAATAAAACAAATTTTGTCTTTTACAATTAAGTTTAAAGCTTTTAATGAGAGTCAGGCACCTTTTAATTAAAGTTTAACCGATTAAGCAAACCTTTTAAAGCTTTTTCATAAAAACCAATTTGTAGTAAGGGTCCTAAAAAACTGTCATTACATGTTATTTAAGAGCTCCCTGTCGAAATTACTAGACTAAATAATGTTCTTTGACCAACAGAGCTTGTCTAACAATTGGAAAAGTACATTTGCATCAAAGCAAAAAAATAGGGTACAGAGTAAATACAAACGAGAGAGCTCACTTGAGGACAGCAAATAGAATAGTTCCGCTCCCTTTTGTAGTATCATTACCCAAAGGAAGTAATTTCGTACATATGTGAATAATTTTGGGGTGACCACGTGTCCAGCTGTACTATGACACCTGACTTGTATTCTTTTTAAATATGAAGGGTCTATTAATAGGTTTTTCTGGTTGGTAGTTCCCACAAAATATAGGTACAGCGCATAATATAAAAATTTGTATTAAAATATACAGGGGAATACATTTTTTTGTGTAGTTTCCTTATTATAATTTTAAGTGTTTTCACTAGTAATACTACTATAGGTCAAATTATTTCCGGAAATTTTTTCGAGCTCATGAATATTTTGAAAATTTCCCGAGTCGAAGACGAGGAAAATTTTCTAAAAATATTCATGAGCGAGAAAAAATTTCAGGATATTAATTTGACTTCGCGTGGTATTCGGTAAGAAAATTCCACACCGAATATAATGGCCATGTAGTGGCTTCTCAGCCTGCCCTTTAAGATATTGTTTTCTACTCATTGTAGTTACACGGTAATGCAGTTTTATAATAAAATCTATTACATTCTTTGATTTTTAACTTCCCGCTAAAAAAATTATTTTTTTTTTAAAATCGGGAAGTTATTCGTTTTACCCCGTTTTTCTAAAATCGAGTTTTCATCGGATCTCAACGTTTTGAGGTATTTGGAACCTCCCCTGACTATTTTTACGAGGGTGTCTGTATGTCTGTGTGTGTGTGTGTGTGTGTGTGTGTGTGTGTGTGTGTGTGTGTGTGTGTGTGTGTGTGTGTGTGTGTGTGTGTGTGTGTGTGTGTGTGTGTGTGTGTGTGTGTGTGTGTGTGTGTGTGTGTGTGTGTGTGTGTGTGTGTGTGTGTGTGTGTGTGCGCGTGTGTGTGTGCGTGTGTGTGTGCGTGTGTGTGTGTGTGTGTGTGTGTGTGTGTGTGTGTGTGTGTGTGTGTGTGTGTGTGTGTGTGTGTGTGTGTGTGTGTGTGTGTGTGTGTGTGTGTGTGTGTGTGTGTGTGTGTGTGTGTGTGTGTGTGTGTGTGTGTGTGTGTGTGTGCGTGCGTGCGTGCGTGTGTGTGTGTGTGTGTGTGTGTGTGTGTGTGTGTGTGTGTGTGTGTGTGTGTGTGTGTGTGTGTGTGTGTGTGTGTGTGTGTGTGTGTGTGTGTGTGTGTGTGTGTGTGTGTGTGTGTGTGTGTGTGTGTGTGTGTGTGTGTGTGTGTGTGTGTGTGTGTGTGTGTGTGTGTGTGTGTGTGTGTGTGTGTGTGTGTGTGTGTGTGTGTGTGTGTGTTTGAAACGATTCGAAGCGGTAGATTTCGAGAAATTTTTAAATAATCGAAAAAAACAATTGGTAAAAATGATGTTTTTTGGGCATATCTTTTTGGCCACTACATCGATCAATTTCATAACCTAATCAGCTCTTAAGCTTAAAAAATTACGTCGAATGTCGTTTGATTCGTTTGTGAGATATCGTTGTCGAAAAATTCCAAAAAAAGTGTTTGTTTTTCAATAACTTAGAGATTTTTTGACTAATCGATTTTGTACTCCTGGTAACGTTTTTAGGTCTCAAAAAACTGCGTCGAATGCCATCTTGAACATTAAAATCGAATAACGCGTTAAAAAGTTATGGCTTTTTAAACATTTCAAAAAAAGTCAAAAACGTCAAAATACGTCACGTTACTATAGCTTTGCGGTTAAAACTAGCGGGAAGTTGCAAGGATGGCCTTTAAGGTCAACCTCTTTTCGAATTTTTTTATTTACTTTGGGCTAGAAAATGAAAAAAATATTAGTTTTACAGATACATACCTACAGGAACAGATTACATAATAATATTCAGTTTGTCTTCACACCAATGGACCCTTAGCCTATAAACTGTTGATTACTACTGATTGTAGTAGCTCAAAAGTGCCATTTAGGGAACAAAAATATAATACTCTTTTATTTTATAGTTACTTGAGCTCACTACAAGTGGTAGAAAATTATAATTTTAGAGGTTTATCGGGAAGCTGCATGAACAGATTCATAGCGCGTCATAGCTTTGTCAGCAATTATTTAGGCCTTTAAATTAGTAATTTCTACTCATTGTAGTTGCATGGGAATACCATTTCAAGATAGAAAATAGTATATTCTTCAATTTTACATAAGTTTTGAGTAAATACAAGTGATAAAAAATTGTTTTTTAATCCTGCAATAGATGTCAATAAACATGTAATCTTGTTTGTAACAAAGTAAAAAGCACAGGTAAAAAGTTTTTGAACTTGTTGTGTTTGCAACATATGTTAATTAAAACACTAATAACACTAGTAACACGTATATTCAGTATCAAACAAGTTATTATACAACTATAAATATAATTATAATATGTATTAACATCACGTCATACCAATACCAGTTGACAGTCTGTCGTCTTCTAGTCACTGGTCTAACTTCAGGTAGGACAAACGTGCAACTGTTGAACATAACAGAACTTTTGAAAATATTAAAAATTAGTCGGACCAAAAAATAGTGTGTGTTACACTTCCGGAAAATATTTTGCAAGTGCTCGTATTGTTTCGCCTCGGTGCTACGCACCTCGGCTACACAACTTTACTCGCTCTTGCAAAATGTCATTTTCCGTCCTTGTGTTACAAATAACTATTTTTTGCGTTTTTCTTAACATGCGTCTGTCAAAAATGGTCTGTTATTGTAAACGTCAAAAAATTTCCAGTATAATTCACTATTGGGTACTCCACGAAAAAAAAAATCCGCTAAAATACCTTCGATGCCATGGTGATCTGTCAAAATAACGTTTTTCGATTGGTTCAAAATTATAGGTGTGGAATTTTCAAACAACAAATTCATTCTTATTTAACCATAAAAAAGAAACTTCTGTACACCTAATCTTCATATTCTTAGTTTTTATAATCTGTATATATTACAAACAACCTTTGAAATTTAAACGGCAAGACGGATTTTCATCGGAAAACTTTGTGACCTTATGCGATCATGTATTATTGGAAAACTGTATTCGTGCATTAAAAAATTGCAGTTTCAATTTGTTCCTCAGGTGTTTCTGGGGTCGCTTAAAACGAACATGTCATTGAAAGTGATCTTCAGAGTTCAGGAGCTGTTTACATCTCCTGGACTTTTTGGTTACTTTTGGGCTCACTGAAAATAATTATGACATTGGAAGTGATATTATTGTTTGTCACGGGTCAAATTCGCTCTAGTTATAACTAATTGCTTACCTTATGAATTCTCCGTTATTAAGGATTAAATCAGTATTAGGAACAGGTTGATTTTAGTTCAGTTGTAGTTAATCACCAACTAATCCTTATATTCTGGCCACAAATTATTACTAATATTGTTTTGAAAGTCTATTTATTAAATTCAGAACAAATTGTGGGGTTAGGTGATTGTTTTGAACTACTGTCATTTTGGCTTACAACGAGGCGAATTCTTCTTTTCTTTTTTTTTGTCGTAAAACTTAGAATGTTGTCGTCTGCAGTTCGTTATTTTAGCATCCGACATATAAAGATTGGATACGAACGAGAAATTGAGTAAAACTGGGATTTTTGGTGTTACCTTGTTAAGTAATAAGATCTGTTGTTAATAAACGATTACTGTTTGTTCGTAAGTTGGTAGCTGTTGATCCTAGGTTTATTGTCCTTACAGTGGTAGAGGCCATTTTCGAGTCTGGCAGATTTTATCGAAAGTAAGTGATTTCTCTGTCTTTCCGTTATCTGCTTTTGATTAAGAAGGTTGTCGAATACAAGCCAGAAGATTTTTGGTTTAAGTTTTAAATCACGGTGAATCCGTAACAATTAATTTTGGATTTTTGAAACTAAACCTTATTTTCCATTTTGAATCGTTGTGGAGTTTGTTCCTGTTGTTATTTTTGGACAGATTCTTTGGAAAAAACCGCGTGGTCGGATTTTTTTTTGAAATCTTCTGTGGTAATTAACACGCCTTTTATTCATGTGGTTTGTTCAATCCTTATGGTTTTCTCTTTTCTTGTTTTATTTCCGACGAAACGTAGATAGATCACAATACAGACAGTGAATTATTTGGTAAATTCAGTACCAGGCAACGAATGGCGGTTAGAGTGGCAGAATTAATTCCCTAATAGTGCAATTAGCAACGAGAATATTGTTCCACCCGTTTACCAGCCAGGGGCGTCACGAATATTAAGAAATAAAACAACCCTATCTTAATAGGTGAGTTACTGTATTATTTTTTTTTTTCTTTATATATAAGATTAATAACGCCATATAGACGCAATTTTAGTTTTAATATCTTGATTTTACATGTGTATTTATTTGTGTATCGTATGTAGGTTTATTTATGTGAAACTAGACTCCTTTTGCTTATTCTTTTACTATTATAAATTAATTTTATGTTAAATTTTGATTTAATTTATTGTTATAATTTTGTTGTGACTAGCAAGTCAAATTTAAGTTTGTTGAGTACATTAAAATCATTAGTTTTGATCATTAATTGTAAATTCAGAGAAGTCAACTTCTAAATGTTGTATTATTCATTTAAATTCATTTTTATTCTTTCATTGTAGTACAAATTTAAGTTAATGTGTTCAATTGTATTAAAGTTATTAAATCAAATTAATTCAAGGAGTCATTAAAATCTGTTTAAGCTATTGTTAATACCGAATTACGATTTTAGGGTCCTAGATACAGGTGTAAGTTCTAGTTACGGGCTCAAGTTCTAGTTACGGGCTCAAGTTCTAGTTACGGGTTTAAGTCCTAGTTATAGGCTGAAATCCTAGATACAGCGCTAGATACAGGCTTTAATTTTGGGTGCAGACCTGATACTTAGTTCGAGCTTAAGTTATTGTGGTTGATGCAAGCCTATTGGTTTTGGTACAGGCTTGGTTTTTGGAACCAAACTAAGTATTAGAGACGCCGAGGATTAACAGATAAGCCTAATTAGATTAAGTCGTAACTATAGTTAGTTAAGATCTATTTTCCTTGTTTCTTTTTGTATTGAGTGTGATCACACATATATTGATAAATTTAACCTTTAATATTATTCACATATTCTTATTTTATATAAATATCAATAGCGTTGTCAAGCACGAGGCTTGACAGTTGTGTAAATTCTTAAATTTTATTAAAGAAGGGTCCAGTTGATATTTTGTTTTATTTAGCTCACTTTATCGTTTTTTTTTTTTATTTTTTTTATTGTGCAGTTCAATTATGTTAATATTTTGAATTTATTTAACTATCTCCAGTGGGTGAAGTAGTGCCTGGAACATCAGGGGTTTCCGATTTTAACCGTACAAATCGGTGGCGCACTCACTTTATTTTGGCACTTACCCTCTACGGCTCAGCTGGGCACAATTTGCCAGTAGAGAAACCGCTACCGAACTCAACTGGAGTTGAATTTCAATTAATTAATTTATTAATTTTTCAAAATTTGATTTTGTTTTAATTTCATTAAAATACGTGGCATGTTTCTAATTAAAAACAATATCTGAAAAAGTCATTTTGATCCTATTGTGTTTCTGTTTTAATATCGATACTACTAGTGTGTATATATTCTATAAGCTATGTATTATTTTTAACATAAATAAAAATAAAACATATCTACAATAATGACCTTTTTCCCGGGCATGCATTGATAACGGTATTGGGTTTACTATAACTTTTTTTATTGCTTCATAAAAAGACTAAAAGCTTTATTATGTATTCGACATTAGCAGCATGTTCACAGAATTACCACGTTATCTAGTGTAGCCAAGCCAATGCTTTATTTTCTATGATTATTAGTACAAACATACAAAAATATTAAAAATAAAAATAAAAGTTATAGACCATAAAGATTTTTATAAAAGTGGTTTTATATTTAGTTACATTACAATGTGAAATATTTGTGATAAATTTTAAAATATACATCATTTCAGGTTTACAAATGTCTAAAAGACTGTTTCTTTATTTATTA
Source organism: Altica lythri (assembly GCA_964028335.1). NCBI lineage: Eukaryota > Metazoa > Arthropoda > Insecta > Coleoptera > Chrysomelidae > Altica > Altica lythri. The sequence continues at coordinate 69,282,030 of OZ034805.1, forward strand.
ACGTTGGTATTGCTATTTGTTATGTTGATGTTTAAATGTTACTAACTTACTGCAAGTCACAAACTGGCAATCTTTACAACAAATAGCATCAATACAATTATTAATTAAGGGAAAACAGGCGGATAAAAGAAAGAAATATAAAGCAGATACATTTAATAACTTCATTAAAAAAAACTTGCAGCAACAGATTTAAACGTACAATTCTAAATACGAATATTTTACTTTAGATAAACTTGTGACTGGCGCGAAACAATACTGGGATTTTAAGGGTGAACGTACTAAGGCTTATAAAATCAATGAGATATAAATTTAAAAAAGTGAACGATCGACAAATTTTAAATGTGCAACGACATGTCAAAATTAGCAAACACGCTTTCCTTCGGTTTATGTAACTAAAAAAGCACAATGAAATAATCAGATTCGTGTACTTGGACTAAACGTGGATATACAAAAATAGTAGGTACTCCAAGGCGTCGATGAGTACAGAAATCTGTTTTAAAAAGTAACCCATTTCATCAACCTAACATGCCTATTTTTAAACTTGGAATGATGTATACTATAAAGAATATAATTTAAATTAGGTGGCAACCAAGGTATTAAAATAAAAAAATTTCGACCTGTCACTTGTGTCTCCTACCATAACCATATTTGTATTAATAATGCTTTGGACATTTCCTTTTTTGCCAGAAAACAACCGTGAACATTTAGGTGCACGATAATAAGTTTATACAGTCTAAACAAACAAAAACAAAAAATCTAATGCTCACATTTTATTCAAATTTCAACAACCCACCGCATCGATAATTATTCACATTTTCTGTTATCTTCATCTAAATTATTAGTTGCATATTCAGTAGCTCTTGGTGTTCACAATCGACGAACGCTCTGTTATTAGTTGCAAAGGTCGAAAGAAAAAATTCAATATACACGAGGCGTGGTTTTTATTACTATATCGCTCTTAATGAACTATTTCTTACAACTACGCGAAATGTTGTAAGAATTAATTGGTACAAACAATGCTAAATAAATAAAGAGACAATAAATAGTTATTGGTAACGGGAAAATATAATCGGGTAGGCTTAATAATTAGATGTAGGCCAGTCACTGGATGTAATTTTCATAACTTTTTATTTTGTAGTTTGTAACATTTGTAACGTTGGTTTTCTAGCATTCCATCCAGACTATAAATATTTTTATTTTATCTAGTCTTATCGCGTTGATACGAGAGGGGATTGCTACTTGGGAAGGAGTGTATGGGTTTCGTCGAAAGTTGTTGATTTTAATTCGTTCATTTTATCGTTGAATTTGAATAAATTCAGAGTTTTCTTGACTATCTTCGCCCTTCTGTTCTGGTGAGTAACATTTTGCCTTGGTTTTAATTTAATTAATTAGTAATAGTCAAAAATGCGGTGAATATAATATCTTATGTATTTTTACTAACATTTAAATTTTCAAATACAATTGCTGTTGATTCAAGGTCAGTTTTTGTGGTATTTTAATATTTATACATGAAAGGTAATTAATTTTTTCTCGAAATTTGGGGAAGTCTTGTAGCGATTGTGTTTGAAAATTATTACTTGAAAGTCGAAGTTTTGATTCCAATTTTATTAATAGGGTTATTGCCAACTAAAAGAAGGGCCCTATTAAGGATTAACAAATTGCTATCTGAAAGAATTTCGCAGTTCGACGTCATTCTGTGAAGCCGACGCCATTTTGCTGTTCCGTTCCACGTCGATAGAAAATCTGACTAGAAGTCCTTGAGGAGTATTCCCTTCCAACAGCTCCTCCGTTCGACGACGTGTGAGATTCCGACAAGTAGTTCCTAGAGTGGGTATTCCATTCCGTTGCTGTTCCGATCCCCCGTCGTTAGAAAAATCCGACAAGAAGTTCCTAGAGGGGTATTCCATTCCATTACTGTTCCGATTCCACGTCGTAGGAAAATTGACAAGAAGTTCCTACAGGGGAATTCGATTTCGTTGCTGTTCCGATTCCTCGTCGTTAGGAAATTTGACAAGAAGTTCCTACAGGGGAATTCTATTCCGTTTTGCTGTTCCGTTTCCACGTCGTGTGAAAATCCGTCTAGAAGTCCCTAGGAAGGTACCCCATCCTTCCTACTGCTCCGCTCCACTGGATCAAAACTCCGTCAGAAGCCATCGGAACCAAACCAAGATAAGAGAAATAAATTAATTAAATATTTTTAATTAAATTACTAATCTCTTTTAAAGTAATAAACCATTTTAAACTGATCTTTCGAATTTTATTTGTGTGTCTGTACTTGGCGTCCTTTAATTAATGTTTGGAGAGAATCTAGTAGAACACAGAAGGAAGCCACGACCCACGGGAGCTAGCCTAGGGTACTTTTAAGGTTACAAAGTGGCGCCCAACGTCAATGTAACCTTTAAAGGGTTAATTAAGCTACAAGTTTTACGAAGTAAAGTACCTACCAACATCCAACAAGCTATTACTCTGTTTGCTTTGGGCCTACAGACTTCGTAAACACACCGTTTTTTTTTAATTAGATAGGAATAATTTTATTGATAAAATACATAGTTTTTGAGTTATTTTCGAAAAACTGTTTAAAAATATATGTTTTTTAACTAAAAAATGAACACTATCACTCGCGAATATCTCGAAATGTATCAGAAAAAACTTTATAAAACAAAAAGAACTGGTAAAATTATCTATTTTCTGACCTATTATCTGTAATAAAACATTATTTGGCTTGAAACAGGAGTGGCATCCACCCCTATTAAAAAGCAACCCCCAGTATAGGGTCAACTTTGAAGTAGAGGGTACATAGAACGTTCAAACAGATTTTCATGTAAAAATTATGAGGAAAAACGCTCAGTGACGGGCCTATTGTTAACTGTTAATTAAATATGTTAAAATTTATAAGGTTTTTTTTCATTAATAATTAGTAATACTAATTTAATAGTATAATAAACATAATCCGTTACCTACACATACTTTTATTTATTTTTTTAAATAATTAATTTATTATTTTTATTAAAATGATAAAGCTTAAAAGATAATTCTTTAATGGTTCATTACAAGGAACGAAAGTCTTTTCGGCGAATTACATGACTTGGTAAGGCAATTTATTCACTGAAAATGCGTAACCAATCTGGTTATTTTTTTAAAAATTTGATAAAATTGTATCTACTTAAAAAATTAATTATTGTATTGAATTAAGTTTAACTAAATCATATGTATGTATAAATTAAAGTCCAGAAGACAAAAATATCTATTCAGAAAACTAGACAACTCAGGTAAATTCTTTAAAAAACGTCCTTTATGATTCTATACAAAAAAATAATTATATACTCGTGGTGTCAAATTTTTATTATAATGTAATTTCCAGCTGACCATGAAATGGAATGCTGGAACAGGTTCGGGCACCTGTTGTGTATGTCCCTTTTTTTGTGCGGCAACCGAAAAAATATTTAGTTACGGGTGACAATTTGGAGACAGAATTTAATGCGTTTTTTTAATTTAATTCTTTTAAATTATACTTTTCACATTCATATCACAGGTATTCACAAAATAGACGTATCAAATGCAACGCCACCATTATAAAACAAGATTAAATGGATAGTTTTATTTATCTGGGAATAGGTATATAGAATTGTAATATTCAAAATTTGTGATCACAAAGTTATCTAAAGTAGTACGAGGTCTGTAGCAAACTAAACAGGACAAAGGAAAAACTAAAATTTTTTTCGGCACATGGAATTTATTGTATTTACAATTATCTTCTTCATTGTTAATTCAGCAGATTGTACGGTCCACAAATTTTTCGATTTAGGATATCAGCTCATTGACCGGGATATTCTTTTAAACACACACTTCTCATGCACAAATTTTTAGCCAAAATGCTATGAGATGACTATTTGAGTATACTTAATTTTATTTCCATCAATCTCGATGAAGATTTCGGCTCATTTTTAATAAACAGACGCACTTTTTCGACAGTTTCTGGCGTAATCACAAATTTCGACTGACCAACATGTTCGTCGTCTTCCAGGGACTCACGACCCTCTTTGAACCGTGTAAACCACTCGTGGACTTAAACAATTATCACCAATAAACTTGTTTCAACAATCGGTCTGTAGCAAACTAAAGAGGACAAAGCAAAAACTAAAATTTTTTTCGGCACATGGAATTTATTGTATTTAAAGAATCTTCTTCAGTGTTAATTCAGCAGATTGTACGGTCCACAAATTTTTCGATTTAGGATATCAGCTCATTGACCGGGATATTCTTCTAAACACACACTTCTCATGCACAAATTTTTAGCCAAAATGCTATGAGATGAGTATTTGAGTATACTTAATTTTATTTCTATCAATCTCGATGAAGATTTCGGCTCATTTTTAATAAACAGACGCACTTTTTCGACAGTTTCTGGCGTAATCACAAATTTCGACTGACCAACATGTTCGTCGTCTTCCAGGGACTCACGACCCTCTAGAACTGTGTAAACCACTCGTGGACTTCGCTACGTAATAAACAATTATCACCAATAATTTTGTTTCAACAATCGGTCTGTAGCAAACTAAACAGGACAAAGGAAAAACTAAAATTTTTTTCGGCACCAGGAATTTATTGTATTTAAAATAATCTTCTTCAGTGTTAATTCAGCAGATTGTACGGTCCACAAATTTTTCGATTTAGGATATCAGCTAATTGACCGGGATATTCTTCTAAACACACACTTCTCATGCACAAATTTTTAGCCAAAATGCCATGAGATGAGTATTTGAGGATACTTAATTTTATTTCCATCAATCTCGATGAAGATTTCGGCTCATTTTTAATAAACAGACGCATTTTTTCGACAGTTTCTGGCGTAATCACAAATTTCGACTGACCAACATGCTCGTCGTCTTCCAGGGACTCACGACCCTCTTTGAACTGTGTAAACCACGCGTGGACTTCGCTACGTGATAAACAATTATCACCAATAAACTTGTTTCAACAATCGGTGCTTTTTGGTTAATGTTTACAACAGAATTTAATATTGGCTCTTTGTTTGATGCTTATTTTTTGACCGATGTTAAAAAGGTACTGTCATTTTGAGCGTGATAACTCGGCCTTAAGTGAAATTTTGACAGCAAATGAGGCACATTTTTTAATTTAGAAAAATCTTAAAAACCAAAACCAGTTTCTGACATTCTCTTAAATTCCATTAGATGCTTTCTGTAGACTCTATTTGATAGTAATTTTTTAGTTACCTAAACCTATTAATTATTATCCTATTTTTTTCCTTACGAAAGGCGAATAATTCTGGTAGCGCCTCTGAGTTTGATCACGTCTCCACTACTTTAACATATTTTACTGGAATTTTATTTAGGGTTTGTTGCTATACCTTGCGGCTAAACCAAGCAATTCTACGTCTAGTGGTATCTCGTGGAAACTGCAAATGCAAATTATTATATTTTAATTATCCTAATTATTTCCGCATTTAACTTAATTACAATTAAAAGTTTTTGAGTTCCTTTACTGCCATTTTCCGCTTCAACTAACAAAAATATTTGTATTTCATTTTATCGTGTAAGTAATGAAAAGTAAACATTAATGAAATTCATAAACAAAAAATAGATTTAATGATTTTTTGTTCGTAAATATTATAACAATGTTAACAATATTACCTAAGAATTGTAACACTAGGGTCATAATTTATTTATCCCAATAACAATAACACAGAACTATAACAAGCAAACTTAATCCAGCATTGGTCACTTTGGTTAGGTTCTGTCAACTTGAAAATCACCAGAAAGCTCAGATAAAACTAAAAGGTAGCATTGATAGAGAGTAGGATCACTTTTTCTAAAATTGCTTCCATGCCACCAAAGCTTTTGGTCCGCATTTTGTCGTTCACTAGCAGCGTTGCCAACCTGAAATTTCTTAAATCGGTAGATTAATACAAAAAATTAGTAACGAATAGATTTAAAAAATGAGGGCAAATTTAAAAAAAAATGTTTATTTAATAAAATAAGAGAGTAAGTTTAAATCAAGTTAAAGAAAAGGTAAATAATTAGTAAAGAATTATAACGGTGTATCAGTACATTTCTTCCTAAATCGAAAGATCTGCCTAAAAATCGCTGGAGCTGGAGTTCTCACAAAACTCGTTGGCAAACCGAAGTGAAATGTGGTACAAAGAACTTCAAACAGTGATCCTTGTCTATACACGGTGTAAATGCTTACAAATTTTATCTTACTGCTGATATTAATATTTGACTAATCTTTTATATTTATTGTTCCTTAAATAGATTTATTCGACTACCGCTATCTTTTTTAGATGAAATTGTACAAATATCTTAAAAGATTGTTTCGATTAATTTTTTTTATTATATAAATGTTTTTCGTCTCACTCATCAAACCATCTAATTCCTTAGTTATGACTTCCCATCTTATTCGCTACCTAATCAGGTCGAGTTAGTTGCAATTTCAATTTCCGGTTAACTTTAGCTAAACTAGGGCAACGACTAATGCACAATCTATATGGAAAGTACAAACTTATTTAAAATTCTTGCAAAAACTATTTTCTGCTTCGTACTGAATTAAAGCCGCTTGAAGCAGAACTAATTGAAAATACTGTTTTTGTGAACAAATGTTAAAGAATATGTAATGTTAGGAATTTCTGTAAGGTATTGTTATATGAAACACTTTTTGTGTATTATATTTAATTTTTGAACATGTGTATTCCATTTATTTTTGGTTATATTCTCGTATTTAAAATGACATAATATTACCAATTCTTTAGAACCTAGTTAGTTGGTACAAATAAAGAAACACAATGTATAGTACATTCACAATTATAGTAAAAATATGTATGTAAAATTACTATGTTAGCAATGTGAGGCTTCGTTACTGTCAATGTTTTTATCGAAAATAGTTTGAAAAATATTTTCGTTGGCGGTCTTCAGATTGTAATACTCGAATGAAATCACCTCCTTGTCGATTTGGGTCCGATTCATCAACTGGTGAAATTGTCCTATTATCCTTTGGAGTCCAGGGATGCCACATTATTTCATACAATAAAGGTAAATTTGACTTACGTGGATACACATCCTAAAGTTAGAAAACACTTTTATAACAATTAAAACTGTTTTTTTTTTTCTACAAACTAAACACTTAAATGACTTTACAACAAATTCGATCAAAGGCAGATCTTTGACTCTTAGTTTATCCACCGTACAACACTCGACAAATTATTATTAGGATTATTTTGTTTTTACAAAAAAAATGGTCCCTTGGCGAAGGTTTCTGTGGTTCCCTTCGTCCTTGCCAAATGATAGGGTTCCACGACGGAGCTGACACGCCACAGCGTCAATCTCCCAACCCCACATTGCACCACGTGGGTTACTCCTCCACGCACTCACACCAAAAGGTAAAGACTATTTAGGTACGTTCAAGCTCCATGAATGGCAAAAAGAAGAAGCTATCCAACCTGCTACAAATGAAGAAGTTTTTGAGAGCGAGGACAACGACCCAAACATTCCTATGCACTCCCTAAAAAGGATATAAGTCCTACAAAAGGGTACTCAAATCCAACATTCCTATAAACTTTCTTTCATCTACACATCAACCTCTTGTCTGTCTTATCTTGTCTTGTCTGTCTGTTTGCAGGTATTTGAAAAGAGTTTTGGGTACAATGAGACATTTGTGAATATACTTTACGATTTTTGTCTACCAAACTATCATAATAATGGTAATAGAAACCTGAAAATATTCTGCTGATATTCTAAAATATTCCTCCTACTTTATCAACTTATCTTGAAAATTAAAATTATGACCGGCAGATATGACGATAAACCCGATGCTCTATAATATTAATAATTGATTCATGGCTTCATTACATGTCGTTCGAAGATGACTACCGGCAAACGATTTGCCACGCCACTGGTCCAGCTTTACTAATAACAGTATATCGTCGCAGAAAATTATTTACCGTCTCATTGGATAATCCGGAAAAATGCGAAAATAAGTAAAAATAGAATATACATGTAAAGTAGTTCCTGAATACTGCACGTATCGTATCATGTTCTTATAATATGATTCACAGGAGTAATCTTGGTATAGTCAGATTTGTTATTAATTCATATACAAAATTAAAGCACCACCTCTATTTATGCTTTAAATATAAAAATAAAGATCCTGATTAAGGTTGCTAATAGGGATGGGTCTTCTTTGAGAATCTAGACAAATAGTCGTTTTTGTTAATATTATAAGTGTCATAATTTTAACTTGTGTTGCAAGTTGAGCATATGGTCGTACAAAAATTGGTGATTAGCGCAAAAGATATCATTTGCTAGAAGGTGTGGTGTTGTTAGTAGTGGTTGTTTCAAGACGTTTAAATGAAGCTGTGTTGAACAGTAGAAGACCGGCAAAAAAAAAACCATGGGGAACACAAAGTTGCAAGACTACGTTTCGCTTTTTTTGTTCTTCTAGTTCTATGACTATCATTGGATATCATATTGGCTACCATCATGGCTATTATAGTCTTGTTAACAGCTACTCGAAACAGTAAAGTTTTCCAAACCACTGCCTCAGGTATTTTAGCCACGAAGTTCTTCTTCTACCAGGTCTACGTTTACTCAAAATTCTGTCTTGAATAATTAGATGTAAAATACTGTACTTTTCGCGAACTCTCATAATGTGGCCAAAGTACCAAATAATATTGTCTTATCAAAATAAAATATACTGATAGCGTATAACTCTGAATTGTTATATTTCGTTACAAAGTTGTGCGAAATCTTGATCCTTAGTACGTGTACGCTCTAATGCATCATAATTATCTGTTATACATACTATTATTTAAACTTGTCCCATAGAAAATTATCTGTTAATTCTGCAAAGAAAATTGTAATGTATAATATGATTCCACTAGCGTTATGCATATGTGGTTGAAATAATTAATAGGAAGCTCAGATGCAAACTTTAATGATTAAAGCTTGATATGCATGCTATGGGAATTATGTTAAGCAAACAGTGGTGTAGACGAAGAACTACTTTCTTAATTATACACTAAAACCTCACCAGGAAAAAGTAAATTCACTATAGAATGCACTCGTGCATGTGCCATGTATAATAAAACAATAATAAAAAACCAAAATGACAGCAATACGTAGGTTGTCTTTTTAGTTTTAAATATATCCGTAAAGGTATAACAATTCGATGTTTAAAAGATCTTTAAAGCTTGTATTTTCCTGATATAGTATGATTCTCCGTTGTGTGGTTCTTTGTCGGAGTTTTGCGATAACTTTTTGTAAACAAAGGTTTTTGTATCAATCAACCATTCTTCGATTTACTAAAGTAATTGTTGCCACATAACCACAATTTGATACAAAAGTTACAACCATTTTCTTTGACACACTTCAAAATCAGATCACTTTTATTGGTTTTGCCTCATCAACACATTGAGTACCTAAATCCAAGACCTTTCCAATGTTTTTTGACCCCAATTGACGCTAACCAATTTCTGTTCCTGTGTGAGCAAATGAGGGATCCAACGGAAAAGCAAATTCGTAACGCTAAGTTCTTCATGTAGGATATTTTGGATCATAGTCTGTGAAATGCCCAAAGATACCTCCATTTCCCGGTGGGTTACACAGCAGACAATATTAATTAGCTGATGAAACGCATCAATGTTTTGCTGTGTGACTGCTGTTTTGGGTGGACTTAGCCCAGATTCTTTGCTAAGACTTCTTTAAAATTTTCAGTACCAGCAGGAAATAATTAATTGGTATAGAGCTTCATTCCCAAACACAAACACCATTTCAGCGAGATATTGCTGTTAGGATAATCCTCTCGAAAAATTGTAAAAAATTGATGCTCGAAAATGTTTTCGGCTAGGATCCTAATTTTAAAAATTCACTATACGCCTCTCAGGCACCTCTAGTGGCGCCACCAAGCGGACTGCCGCGACATGCGGTTGGGTCAATCGGCTGTCATAAGTGTCATATGCTATGTAATTCCAGCGGAGTGTGTACTTTTTTAAATTTAAAATTTCAATCGATTGTCGTGAAATATCCGCGAAAAAAGTTAGTGGTCACACTTGTTGTGTTGTTGGGTGCAATTTCCGGGGTTATACTATCCCAGGAATAAGTTATTATAGATTTCCCTCGAAATCGTGGGAAGTAGCTCGTCGCAAGGATTGGATTGTCGCAGTCCGTCGAGTCGAGTATGTATCAATAATGTTTATCAAATAAAATGTTATGTAGTGACAAAGTTTTTTTATTTCTTGATCGTGATGTTCATTTTTACAATCGAGATTTAGCGGTTTTTCAACTAAAGTTTTTAAATAACGCTTATTACAGAAGAGTGATTTTGCATGATAAACAATAGGCAATACACAGCACCTGACTCAAGCTAACGCGGCCTTGCGCCACGAGGTAGCGCTGGCGTCGCAAAGTCGAGATGCCTGAGAAGCGTATACTCATGACTTGTTGTATCGAAATAAAACTCTTGATTAATGTCAACAATAGATTGAGGTTATATTTTTGTCTGAAGGTTCTATTGGTGGCGCCTTCTAACCGGCTATATGCAAAACAACCCTTGTATAGTATTTAAGGATTATATTCCTGTATTGCTCAAAATTTTAGACAAAATAAGTTTTTTTAGCCATTAGGGTCTACATTCAATCACATCACTAATATCGTTAGATTCTACTAAATAATATTACTGGAAAATAAACTTTAGGAAACGATTTTGTAATTATTGGATTTCCAATAGACCGAATTTCATCTGGCTCCAATCTTATTGGCGTTTAATCATCTCCAATTTTAATTCAGATAATCGAGTGAACCTATATTTTGAAACCAAGTTACCTCCAATTGTTTCCCACACATCTCGTAAATGTCAATAAAGTTATTTGCAGTTGCAAAGTAATTAGCCTAGAGTCTGTATAACAGCCTTCGAGCTGTCAGTTCTAATCAACTTCGGAAGTAAATTGCATTTTCTCATTAGAAAAGTTCAATGACGGCAACTCCAGAAACGGGGTTAATTCGCCAATTCGAGGAGACCCTTTGAAACACTTTCATTTCCGGAAGATGCAAATTACTGACTTGAATTTTAGAATACTTATTTTAAGCTTAGATTTAAAAAAGTCGTTTTTGTTCTGCTTGATAATCATAATGAATCCTCATCAATTACAAGATAAATTCGAATGCAAAAAGAACCACACAAAGATCGGTTTACTATTTTTTAAGCTCAGTTTTTTTCGATACTACAGTATATTTCAAGCAGCTAAGTAACTGTTTATTATAAAGGTCAGAAGAGTTTAAAATTATAAAAGAAATAAATTAAATAATTAAATAATATAGTAATTACCTTTTATTTTTTAGCTAAAATTAAAAATTTTATTATGAAAAAAAAGCTGTACTCTAGAAAACTTTTAATTAATTAATCCTTTTTTATTACATATAAAATAGCCCAACGTCTGAACGCAGAGCATCTTTATAAAGAAGTTATGCTTAAAATTGACTTCATTTTCGTTCTTAAGAATCTCTCCAGTAAAAAAGTAGGGCGATGAATACACTGAAATGGGCGCTTTATCCTCGACTAATAAGCACATTTTTTCTATCAAAGTAATTTCAGTTATTAATACAACAAATACGAGGTTTGTCTTTTTAGTTTGGCATACAGCCATGAAGACAAAAAGTACTTTATTGCTTTTCAAAATATGTCCCACCAAAATCGATACACTTTTGCATACGTTCAAAGCAATTCGTAAAACATTTACTGCAGTCTTTAGTTGACAGCTGCAAAATCTCTGTTTTAAAGGCATTGATGGCTTCTTCTGGCGACTAGCATCGCTGCCGAAGGATTAAATTCTTGATCTTTGGTAATGTGAAGAAGTCGTTGGGACTTAAGTCGGTACTATACGTTGAATGGTCTAACAATTCGATGTTTTGAAGCTCCAAAACTTGATTGTCTTTTGGGCAGTGTGAGCACTTGCATTGTAGTGATGTAGGATGATTAGCCGTTGTTTGTTGGTTTGCGAAGGTTCGCGATACCTTCTGGTAAACAAAAGTTTATGTACCAATCGTAAGTAATTGTTTTTTGATCTTCTAAAGCAATTGTTGCTACATCACCAGATTTTTCTTCTTCTTGAAACACCCACAGAGCGGATTGGCGTTTATTTTTCGGTTTGTAGGAGTAAATCCCATATTCATCGCCATTAACAATACCATAAACGTTTTTTAAGCTTCCTTTGTTAAACTGTTCCATTGTTTGTCGACAGCAATTGACGCGGACCGCTTTTTGCTCTTCTGTGAGCAAATGAGGAATCCAACGGGAAACGATTTTCGTTACACCCAGTTCTGCATTTAGGATCTTTTGTATTGAGGTCTTTAAAATGCTCAAAGAGGCCTCTATCTCTAGATATGTTACACCACATCAATGGTTTGCTGTATGACTGCTGTTTTGGGTGAACCTAGCCTGGATTTGTCGCTGTGACTGGAGCTACCACGTTGAAATTCGCAATTCCAGCTTGAATAAGTTGACTGGTGTGGTGCTTCATTCTCAAAAACAGAAACATCATTGTTGGTGGGCTAATTCTCTTCGAAAATTTTAAAAAGTTATTGCTCGAAAATGTTCTCGGCTAAGATCTATTTATTGACTGACTTGCTAATTTTAAAATTCACTGTACCTATATGACTTGTTGTATCGCAATGCATTTATATCAACAAAAGATTAAGGATTGGTTTGTGTCTGAAGGTTTTATTTGTGGCGCCTGTTAACCGGCTTTATGCAAAACTAAAAAGACAACCTTCGTTTTAAAGGAGCTTTTGTGGAACAAACTGAGTGATATATAAGTACACTGTTTTAAAATACTGTATAGTTAATCTTTCAGTTTAACAAACTTCTTTTTTACATTGGTTTTATTAATGGCAACGTTTTTCTTTGCAGGACGTGGATAACTATGTTAGTTTCCTGTTTCCAATAATATTCTTAATCGTGTACTTCAAGTAAATACATAATCGAAAGTAATTAAAAAAAAAAGAAACTAGCATATGTACCTATACCTATAAGTTTACAAAGTTTTGTTCATAATGTATTATTTTAACCAAAGTCTGTTTAATTCCACAAGCAATTATTAAACCACTTCACAATCAAAAAGCAGCTGACTTATTAATTAAGAATTGTTGAACGATAAAATTCAACGATATCAGATCGTATTCTGATATAAAACAAAGAAACTGGTGTTGTTATTTGTTGGTGTATTTACTTTTGACTGAACAGCTATATCGTTATCTCCACCCTGTACAGTTGTATACACATATCCTCTGTCGATATGTAAATGTAAATTTGATAAGTATATAGCAAGAATTCATAAATAATATTTTGAATGCCGGTCCGTCAACAGTAATAAATACTCCGGCTACAACTCGCTACAAGTGTTTGTTCGGCCAGATTACAACCAGTTCAACTGGTAAATATTTGACCAACGGGATATCAGGTAGATGCCGAAGAATGTCAAGTGTAAATAGGAAATTTAGGAAGAACATAAATAATATTTCATATTTTTTTTTGTAGTAAAAAACACACTCTTCACACACTTTCATTGATTGTTTACCTAGCAAAAAGTAAAAGCAAATTTTGATTTGTTGTTATTTGCTTTATAACACTTATCGTTTATTTTTTATAATAAAATGGTTTACAATTACAATATTTATTTACAGGCTGTGTTTCATTTAGCTTTAATTCAAATTATGTCAGCAATACCAAAAATTAATTGATAGTATTAAAAAAAAATTGATGGAAATAAGCGTCTGAAGCTATGGATCTATTTTGTATATAAAAATGAATTATAGATATTTTCATTCTTTGGCTTTTTATAACAAAATTAAATAATACTATTTAACGACTTTCTGGTCTATAGAGATTTTTCCAATAACAAAACCTACTCCAACTTTTCAATTTTCAATCTTTAAAGATTTTTGTTTTGTTTTTAATGACAATTTTTGATTTTTAATACTTGTCCAAATATTGTTTTCATACCATGAATGGAACACAATAGTCTTTAGTGACGATTTTCGATTTTGTGTTGCGATGCATGATGGACGGGCAAGGGTAAGAAAGCGGCATGATTTTTGTTAATCAGTTTATCATAGTATTGAAGTTATGGTATGTGGTGCAATCTCTTATTGGTCTAGATTACCTCTTGTCTTCATCAGAAGTAACGTGACTGCACAAAGTTACGTACAAGAAATTGTGGAGCTTCATCTTATGCCATATGTCAGGACACTTCAAAACCTAACTTCTCAGTAAGATAACGCGTGACCTCATATACCAAGAGTAACATTTGACCACTTGACATGAAATTGATGTGTTGCCCTGGCCCTCAAGATTTCCTAATGTATGATTAATAAAACATGTATGGGACATTCTCGTTAGAATACTATTTTAACAACCACCTCCTCTAACTTTGGCAGAACTTCGTTAAAAGGTAAGGGTACCCTGGAATAAGGGGATATTAATCATTTCATTAGACCTATACCTAGACGCATTAATGTTTTTCGACACCAATTGAGTTCCAGATCATCATGTAGGATGTTTTAGATCGAGGTATTTTAAATGTCCAAAGATGCCTCTATGTTCCGGTATGTTACAAGGTGATCATCCTTAAGTAACTGACGAATCGCATCGATGTTTTTCTGTGTGACTGCTGTTTTTGGTGAACATAGCCTGGATTTGTCTCTGAGACTGGTGCGACCAAGTTGAAATTCGCAATACAAGTGGGAATTTCTTTATAAACTCTTAGCGGCTATATCCAAAATTAAAAAGACAACCCTCGTAAGAAAAATTAATAAAGAACAAGGATATATTTATACATTCCAATAAATTATGTTATGTGATAATATTATTGTTTTCTATTATTTACTGTTATCTTATAGTATATCTTAACAACGGTTTTGCAGATGATGGCAACTTACACTGTAGCAAAGCGCACAACCGTCCCATATCTCTAGATATTCTGGAAGAGGACAAAAGATCCACAACGGCTTCTCTCAATCAGGATTTGAGAATTGTTGACGAGTGGGGAAGAAAGAATTCTGTTAATTTCAACGCTTTCAAGAAAAAGACATGTTGCCTATCCACCAAGAGGCAAACATACGACTCATCCATCACAATGAACGATCAGACACTAGAGGTAAGCGACTCCATTACGCTGGTTGGTATAACGATCTCCCAGGATTTACTATGGAACAAACATATTGCATCCATAGCAACTGCAGCAGGAAAGAAATTGGGCTTTCTGTTTGGAGTACGGAAGTATTTCTCTCCATCCAACCTAGCTACTTTTTACAAAGCACAAATACGACCTAATCTTGAATACTGCACGCATGTATGGGGTTCGGCAGTTCCGTCAAGGCTCAGAGTTCTTGATGCAATACAGAGAAGAGAAGTTCGACTAATAAACGATACCAGTATCACCAAAAACCTAGTCCCATTGTCCCAGCGAAGAGCATGAGTGTCTGATCTCTCCTTGTTTTACCAATACATAAACGGATTTGCCTCAGATTTTCCTTTGCTCTATAGTGCCTTCACTTGCCAGACCAACCAGAGCAACGCGACGTGCCAACTCCATGCACCCTTATACTGTTCAGTGCCAGACTTCGAGAACGGATCGATTTGATCGTTTCTTCATCTCAAGGGTTTCCAGATTGTGGAACTCCTTACCTTCGCACGTCTTCCCCACTCGTCCTAACTTGCAGGCCTTTAAATCCCAAATTAATAAATTGTCTCTTCTGCCTCAATAGATGTTCTCGTTACATTTGTATTTAGGTCTGTACCTACCTACGAGGACATCCTTAATAAAAGAAATCTAATTTTACTCAGCTTTTTCGTTCTACAGGTATTATGTTTAAAGTATCTATGTATAAATCTTAAACAACAAACAATTTTAAGAACCCATACATTAAATCATTATTCTATAGGTGCCTTTATTCTAACGCTTATTTCTAGGAAGGAAATACCCAATTACAACCTGTCAATTTTTCCTACAAATTGCTAAAAATATGTATTTTTTACATAAAAACCTATAAATAATACTTTTTATTTGTCACTTGGTACAAGCTCATCACCATTAAACACGCACAATTTATAGCTGTCCATAAATAAATCCATGTACAGCGAAATTACGACGAACTTCTTTCACTTTTCGCATAACTTCGCTAATAATTTACAGTCTGATTATAAGGATCGCGTTGACACCAACAATTTATAATAATCAAGTTCATTAACAAGTTTCTATAATCAAATATCATCGTACAAGTTTGTTCTGGGCAAATAGACTTCCAAACAAATAGTAATTAGCCTAATTAAATTAATGAGAAAAAATGTTGTTTGAAAGTAGTACAACTACGTAGAAGACAAAAAATTATTTATTGTTATTAACAAGCTTTTAGCAATCAATAATTTGATTTGTCATTTCTTAACAATAGACAAAAAATACCAAATACAATATTTTTTTTACTAGACATAGTATATTCCACGCGTTAGAACATCCAACTTTTTGGCTATGTGTTGTATACTATTTTTCTTGATCCCCATCCGAACATAGTCCGCCAGAGCGCGCTGTAATTCAAGTAAGCCATAAAAGTTGGACTTTCTGGAGCGAAGAGCTGGTACTGGTGTTTTGAAATAGTATATTACGACCCTAGACCAGAAAGTTGGATTTTCTGGCGCGTTAGACCATCCAACTTTTTGGCCATGGGTAGTATACTATTTTTCTTGATCCCCATCCAAACATAGTCCGCCAAAGCGCGCTGTAATTCAAGCAAGCCATAAAAGTTGGACTTTCTGGAGCGAAGAGCTGCTACTGGTGTTTTGAAATAGTATATTACGACCCTAGACCAAAAAGTTGGATTTTCTGGCGCGTTAGACCATCCAACTTTTTGGCCATGGGTAGTATACTATTTTTCTTGATCCCCATCCGAACATAGTCCACCAAAGCGCGCTGTAATTCAAGCAAGCCATAAAAGTTGGACTTTCTGGAGCGAAGAGCTGCTACTGGTGTTTTGAAATAGTATATTACGACCCTAGACCAAAAAGTTGGATTTTCTGGCGCGTTAGACCATCCAACTTTTTGGCCATGGGTAGTATACTATTTTTCTTGATCCCCATCCGAACATAGTCCACCAAAGCGCGCTGTAATTCAAGCAAGCCATAAAAGTTGGACTTTCTGGAGCGAAGAGCTGCTACTGGTGTTTTGAAATTAGTATATTACGACCCTAGACCAAAAAGTTGGATTTTCTGGCGCGTTAGACCATCCAACTTTTTGGCCATGGGTAGTATACTATTTTTCTTGATCCCCATCCGAACATAGTCCGCCAAAGCGCGCTGTAATTCAAGCAAGCCATAAAAGTTGGACTTTCTGGAGCGAAGAGCTGCTACTGGTGTTTTGAAATAGTATATTACGACCCTAGACCAAAAAGTTGGATTTTCTGGCGCGTTAGACCATCGAACTTTTTGGCCATGGGTAGTATACTATTTTTCTTGATTCCCATCCGAACATAGTCCGCCAAAGCGCGCTGTAATTCAAGCAAGCCATAAAAGTTGGACTTTCTGGAGCGAAGAGCTGCTACTGGTGTTTTGAAATAGTATATTACGACCCTAGACCAAAAAGTTGGATTTTCTGGCGCGTTAGACCATCCAACTTTTTGGCCATGGGTAGTATACTATTTTTCTTGATCCCCATCCGAACATAGTCCGCCAAAGCGCGCTGTAATTCAAGCAAGCCATAAAAGTTGGACTTTCTGGAGCGAAGAGCTGCTACTGGTGTTTTGAAATTAGTATATTACGACCCTAGACCAAAAAGTTGGATTTTCTGGCGCGTTAGACCATCCAACTTTTTGGCCATGGGTAGTATACTATTTTTCTTGATCCCCATCCGAACATAGTCCGCCAAAGCGCGCTGTAATTCAAGCAAGCCATAAAAGTTAGACTTTCTGGAGCGAAGAGCTGCTACTGGTGTTTTGAAATAGTATATTACGACCCTAGACCAAAAAGTTGGATTTTCTGGCGCGTTAGACCATCCAACTTTTTGGCCATGGGTAGTATACTATTTTTCTTGATCCCCATCCGAACATAGTCCGCCAGAGCGCGCTGTAATTCAAGCAAGCCATAAAAGTTGGACTTTCTGGAGCGAAGAGCTGCTACTGGTGTTTTAAAATAGTATATTACAACCCTAGACCAGAAAGTTGGATTTTCTGGCGCGTTAGACCATCCAACTTTTTAACAATGGGTAGTATACTATTTTTCTTGATCCCCATCCGAACATAGTCCGCCAGAGCGCGCTGTAATTCAAGCAAGCCATAAAAGTTTGACATTCTGGAGCGAAGAGCTGCCAGAAAGTCTGCATTTTCGGGTAGGGGATCAAGAAAAAAATATTTCTTTCAAGTTTTACGATTTTTTCTGTTTTTTTATTTATTTGGAGTCACGTAATGTTTATTCTCATAGTTTTTTGTCACTACCTTCGTGATCGACATACATTAAAGTTTCAATATTTTTTTAATAATTTAAATACATTTCAATCTATCAGATTGTTAATAAATAGACATCATCACTTAAGATTAGTCATGTGTATTTTTTTTTCGGGACATATTTGCTAATGATTGATTGTCATTTTTTCAAATCCGAATTAGACAGTCCCAACCTATTGTCTATTATTTACGTAAATTCGGCTAACAAAGACCTATTGTACATGGCTGGGACTGGCTACTCAACCAAACATTCGACGCACAATTTGCACAGATTAAATTCTCATGCAGTACTGGATGAAAATGGTAAAACGAGGTAAATAGAATAGATTTGTTGTGTCCACAGAAATTAAAATTCAGATCATATGGGTTACAAACTCAGTGGCATAGTTTGTAGAATGATTTTTTCTCTACGGAAGGGTTGTTTGTGGATCATCAAGAAAAATATATTTAAAATATTAATTATTTTTCATAACGTACAGGAACGTTAAATAGTTAGATATTCTTATTTTATGCAACAGCTTTTCTGTAAATGAATCTGCTGTTTTCTTAAACTTAAAGTTTTCCATAGGTTTAAAATAACTTTTTCTTGTTAGAGGGTAAGATATCAAGCGATGTGAATAGAGCTTTTTTTTTTAAGAAAGGGAAATGCTTGTTGCGCACACTCCCAGGGGCACGTGCTCCTGTGGGTAGTGTTGGGCTCGGCCGTGAGGCCCCTACCAACTAAACCCTTCCTCCTTTCGCCCCCCTCATGCCGTGGCATCTATCCTTTCAGAAGTTTCTTCACCGGCATGTTTTTTCCGCGTCACGCACCTTTCCCCTCAGGTTTTCACTCTTCCGTCTTTCCCTTGCCTGCTGCTCTCTTTCTATTTCTTCTTTCCTCCTCATGATTTTTCTAATCATGTCGTGCACTTGTTCCCATTTATTTTTGCTTCTTACCATTGTTCTTACAATGTTTTCTGCCGTGAGCCTTTCCTCAAAAGTTTCCTCAATTTCTCTTTTTACTTACTCGAAGTAGCTGCACTCCAGAACTGTGTGCTCCAGCGTGTCTCTCTTCTCTCCACATGCTATGCACGCCGTGTCGTCGTTCTTGCCGCTCCTATAGGTGTAGCTCCCGAATGAGCCGTGACCTGACAGGAACTGGGTCAAGTAATAATCCGCTCATTAAAAATCGCGAAACCAAAAAAATTGTTAATAACTACATTAACTCGCTGATATCTTATGGCACAAAAGCTAATCTGATTACTACGAGGACAAACCTCTCGAAGATTCAGAGACTAGCCTGTGTATGTACTACTGGAGCAATGAGAACATGCCCCAATGCTGCAATGGAAGTAATCGTAAATCTCCCGCCACTGCATATTCAAGTAGAAAATGCTAGAAAGAAAACAATATATAGAATGACCAAAGACCAAAGAAGGAATAATGAAGGAAAGACCCTGACTACTTCAATTTGATCAAACTTGGAAAATGCCCCAAGAAATTTAACTTTGTGAGAAAATTTACCACAAAAATGAGAAGTAAATCTGAATGGGACAAGAACACCATATTGGGGCTAAGCCAGAACGCCAGAAAATGGTATACGGACGGTTCCAAAACAAATAAAGGAACAGAATCAGGGAATTTTGGACCTAGAACCAAATACGCAGAAAGCCTGGGTGTGGACCCAAGCATCTTTCAAGCGGAAATTCGTGCCATTGAAAAATGTATAGAATTTTACATTGAAAGGAACTATCGTAGACAGAAGATTGTGATCATGTCAGATAGTCAAGCAGCCATCAAAGCTCTGAACTCAGATACAATCAGTTCAAAGATGGTCTGGGAATGCCTAGTCAAATTAAACGAACTAGGACAGAATAACACTCTTACCCTCCTATGGATTTTAGGACACATAGAAATAGAAGAAAACGAAACAGATAAGCTGGCAAAAGAAGAAGCTAAAACCCCATATCTCGGACCAGAACCATCCTGTGTAATCAGCAGTAGTACAATTTTAGAAAAACTAAGGAAAAAACTGGATGGTGAAAAATCCAAGTACTGAAATGATCTAGACGGACTAGGACAATTAAAAAAGCTCCTGGAAAACTATAACCAGAAGAGATCTCACAGTTGTCTTAACCTTACTAAAAAGAATTATAACAGGAATACTAACCGGGCATTGCCAATTAAGAGGACACATGAAGAAACTGCGATCGGCAGATGAAGCAAACTGCAGATTCTGTGAGGTAGAGGATGAAACTTCAATGCGCATACTCTCAGAATGCATCACATTAAGTAATTCTAGCGTCAAATACCTAAGGTCATACGAAATAGAAAAGGAAAATCTACCTAACTTAAAACCCAATAATATCCTAAACTGTCTAAGGAAGATAGGACTAGAAGATCTGCTTTAAGTCTAAGAAATCATCAGAATTATAGCAAGAAAAGGGGACACAATAAATCTTATAGGTCGCAGGTGTATCTGTTACCCCTAACTTGCTCATATAAACATATAATATTGATAACCATCCTCTCCAATGTATTAACGACATCAAGGATTTAGGCATATAGATATGTACTTTGATTCCCAACTTAATTTTGCCATTCACATCAATAAGACTAAAGCTAAACAAATATTGGGTTTAATTTTTCGTACCTGTAAGTACTTTAGAACCAATAGAATCATATCTGAGCCACTTCATGAGATACATGGCATTCAGGATTGATACAACGACAACCGTTTGCTTTTTAACAGATTTCAGTTCCTATCTACTGAAAACAGCAGAATTATGCATTTCTGTATAATCATTTACAAACTTATTCATAACGTTATAGAGTGTTTAGAATTACTAAGTACACAGATTACCATTTTATATTCCACGTATTAATAGTAGAACAGAGAATGGCTTCTATTTATCCAGTGTTGGAATTAATGTTGGAATAACATCTCCATTCTAAACTTCCTGTAGTAACTTTAATCTTTTTTGTACCAAAGTGGACGTTCATAATGTAACCCTGCAGCAATTTAAAAAAACTATAAAATCTATTCTATTTAGAAATTAATGTATATACGTAGCTAGCAACTGATACTCAAAATAATGTATTTTTATATTTATATATTTTATAAAACACTGCTGTTTTCTGTTTTTCTGTAACGTGTCTTGTAAATGGAAATTCATATTCACTAAAGGCATTTTTTAAAGATTGCTTTGATTAAGTCATTTAATGGTTGTATTACATTTACAAATATCGAAATTCCAAATTCACGTACCATTGTTTGCTAGTCACCAACAAACCAAATCATTTAGAATTTTTCGATGCTCGTAATTATTCATGATCCCGTATGACTTACATGAGCCCATTAGGATCAACAATGGCTTTATTATCGAATAACAGTTCGTCATTGACGAATGACAGCAGTCACTGGTCAGAGTCGATCAATTAGCGATATTCAGAAAATTTAAGACTGGGATATATTGAGAGAAGTTTTGAGGGCACTGAAAGGGAACCAAAATGACGTATCAAAACTGATTGATTTTTATGATAATTTTTATAAAAGATGAGGATTTAAAATTTTCGTCAGTAGATTAAGCTGGTATTGAAGGTTTTAGATAGTTATCGTTAACACTTTTGTGAAGATAATTTTTGTTGTCAGCTTAGATAACTGTCAAAAAAATTAGGCAATTTTATGTTTACAACGATTTAAATAAATTAAAAAATTACTTTTACACCATTTATCAAACACAAGTCACTATATTGTCAATAAATTTTGATTTTACCATGAAAATTCTAATTTCATTGGGTTTTAATCATATAGATTAATTATTATTAGGAATAATAATGAACATAAAATTTTTTCTTAATATTTATTAGGTATTTTTGTGTTTGTAATGATGGCCAGAAAGACATAATACCTTGCGGGATACCTAAAAAGGCCACCTACACGATTACTTTTGATGTCTGCCGAATAACCTCGAGAAAACATATTTCATTGTTACAGTGCACCAGAGACATGGAGATGAGCCACAAAAAAATAAAAACAGATTAACAAAAAAATTTTGAGATAACATAAACATGTGCTTCTGGGAGTATTAAAAAATCTTTGACAAGTTTTTAACTAGTTTTTTAACTGATGAAAACAGAAATTATGAATACATATGTATTTTATTTCTGCTCATTATTTATTTTTTGTTGTTTACCGATGTCAACTTTGCTTTTCACTATAATATTTAACTCTGGTTACTATACATATTCAAAAAATTTCCAAAAGAGTTCACCTCCACAGCAAAAACATCAAAACTAGCACCCTCCGGAGTTTAGTCGTTACAAAATACTAACATTTCTACAACAAAACACCTTCAAACTTTAACAATAGGTATTTACGTGGACCTTCGGCCCTAAAAGACCACCTGAGTTCTTTATTTCGATTTTAAATGTCGACAAGTTAAAATGAAAATTTGATACGGTGACAATTTTGGAATTCGTTTTTAGAAGAAATATACCGACAAAACGATCGTTCTCAATATTTGAAAAACTAGATACACTCTTTCTAAGAAAGCAAAAAGTAATTTTAAGACAACAAGGTCACAAAATATTTATAAAATTAGTCCATTAAGCATGGAAAACTGGGATATATCTATGTGTAATCTATAATACAGGAAAGACATTTATGAAGATTACATTCATGACATATAGTCGAGGCAATAAGGCACTAAAATCTTTGAAAATTTAAAAGGTGGGACGGATTTTAAGGAAACTTTGTAGCCTCATTGGATCAGGTAATATTGGAGAACTGCATTTGCGCATAAGAAATATGCATTTCAAAGAGCATTTCAAAATTTTTTCGGATTAGGTGGAAAATATCACTTTCCAGGCGATTTTGAAGTATCTAATCAATAGTTTCTGGACGGAGGACCAAAAATTAAGTTTTGTTTTCAGACACGTAAATATTTCATCCTTGTAATCCACTCTTTCTTTATAAATTTCTGTGTATCGAATACTATTAGGTACCACATTTTCTGTTTATTAATTCAATACAAATCAAGTACCAAAGTCTGCCAAATAATCTACAATCTCTTATTTTTTAAAGTTCATTGTTTGATTTGTGCTTCTTTCAAATATACTTTTATGATTTCGTTCAGAGATTTAATTTTTTATAAGGCTTCCTTTTGCGAGCTCTATTAAATAGACTATTTGTTGATTCCTACTTTTAATTTTTCTATTGTTTGTCTTAAAGAAAATATCCAAATCTTAAAAAAACAAATTTACTTCACTTTGTAATATTACAAGTGCTATTCAATTAAATTTATGGAAATCAAACAATGGTTATAAGACTATTTATCCTATTACTACAAATTGCCTTTTTACCAGGGTTGTCGTTTTAGTTTTGCTTACAAGGTGCCACCACTTTTAGTCACAAATCTAATTTATATTTTTGTTGACATAAATCCAGTGTTTTATTGCGATACAGCAAGTTGTGTTGGTACATTTTCGAGCAATATTTTTTTACAATTTTCGGAGAGGATTATCCCAACAACAATGTCTCGCTGAGAAGGTTTCTATGATTGGGAGTGATGCACCACACGAGTCAATTATTTTCTGCTGGTATTGCGAAATTCAACGTGGTCGCTCCAGTCTCAAGGACGAATCCGAGCTAGGTCCACCCAAAACAGCAGTCATATAGCAAAACATTGATGCGGTTCATAGGGTAATTAAGGATGAACGCCGTGTTTAATTGGTGTCGAAAAACATTGTAACAGTTTAACAAAGGATGCTCAAAAAACTTTTTGTTAGGCGATGAATCCTGAGTTTACTTCTACCAACCGGAAAATAAACACCAATTCGCTGTGTGGGTGTTTCAAGATGAGAAAAAACCAACGAAAGTTACCTAAAGAAAATGGTCGCAACTTTTGTGTCAAAATCTGATCAACAATTGCTTTAGAAGATCGAAGAACGTTAACTATCCATTGGTACATAAATATCTGTTTAGCAGAAATTTTCGCGAATAAATTTCGACAAAGCAATACATAACGGCGAATTATGCGAAACCAGGACACTGCTTACACTACCACAAAGACAATCAAGCTTTTGGAGCTTTAAAATATAGAATTTTTAGAGTATCCACCGTATAGTCCCGACCTAAATTTCAATGACTTCTTTACGTTCCCAAAATTCAAGAATGCAATAATGTGCAACGATTCTAGTCACAAAAATAAGCTATCGATGCGTTTGAAACAGCGATTTTCAAAACAAAGTCAACTACTAAAAAGTTGAGATTCTTGGTCTGTTCTCCAAATACTTTTTTCTATAAGATTCTCTCTTACATAAATCCTGCGTCTATTTTTATCTTTGTTGATTAAAATAAAACAAAGACAATCTCTTCCTTATAAATATTGAGTGTTATTTATGCTCCATCAAACTTTTATGTTTTGTTTATTAAATTTGCGTGTTTCATAACTCCTGAGTTTCTTATAGCTCAAACCATCCAAGCCTTCTAAATCGTGTGCAAACGGACATGTTTTTACTTCTAACAGTATACCAATTAAAAAAATATCAGAACAAAGAATACTTACTACAATGCATTTCATTATACTAGTGTTATAATTTGATGTATTAATTTTTTTTGATTTCTTAAGAAGCCTTGTTGAGATTACTATTTGTTTTGATACACAGAAGTTAGATAATGTGATTCAACTTTTTAGATCAAGTAAAGAATTTTTTAAATGTGTATCATTATCCATATTGTATCTACCTGAATCACTGCACGCAATACGTTTCATCATATTATGATTACTACTAAACAGAAACCAAGAGACGAAAAAATTAAATATGGCCTAATGTCAATAATATCCCTAACGGTCGTCAACACGTAGTTAATGATATATTAAACACATGTGTAATGTGAAACTTAGATAGGTAATAAAAAATCTTAACCGGTTGTTCATGTAGTTTTTTTAATAACTATAATAAATCATTTCAACACATTTTGAAGGCGATATCGATTAATTCAATTATACTATTAAAGTATCTACATGCCCTATTTATTTATAAAAGAGGTGAGAATAATTGCTGTTCTGGTAACCAAGGAGAAAGGGTTCAATTGGTTAAAAAGCAACGAAAATACGTTCTAGTGGTCTCTTTTACTTATCCTTATTGAGTCATCAGGGAGTCTGTGTAGAGAGATATATATTAAAAATAAAATTAATAAAACAACGATATTGTGTCTTACATGTGGTCAAGGTTGTGACGTAAATGCAGAAATTATAAGGAACTTCACAATGTTCAGTTAGAGCTAAAAAAGCATTTATGGGATCTTGATCAGAAATCAGATGAGAAAGAGGCCAAATATCAGTTGTCCAATGATTTGACATAAACCCGTGTTAAGAGGTTAAAGATATAGATACAAAATAAACTCAAGTTATAAAGTCAATTTTATCGATTGATTGCTTTTATCACTTTTAAAACAGATGACCGACTTCATAATCCAGTTAAGCATTGTACACAACTTGAACCATATTTAGGAACAAGTGTTTGTTTATGTGTCGTTTACGCTCTAAGATATGGACTCCTTCATAGGGCTCTTACATGGGTACACAAGGCTCTTCTGTGAACATATAATCTAGCATTGCTTTTGTGAGAAATAAGACTGTCTTTAAGATTTCTACCTACACAGATTCCTGAAGATGACTCAATATGGAGACGAAAGCTTGGATGAGTAAAAGAGTCCACTGGAACGTATTATCATTGGTGTCTACCCAATTAAACCCTTACTTATTTATCTATTAGAAGACCCGGCGAGCTTCGTACTGTCTAACACTGATGTCTCTTTCTGATTGACCTTTTTTCAAATTTTTAGATTTTATCATGTTTTTTTTTGTAAAGGTTTCTTTAGTTTTATCATTTTTATTATATTTTCTTGTTAGTTTGGAAGTTTTTACTTTTTTCCCTTATATTGTGAAATTTTCTGATTAGATAGACTGAATCTTAACTGCGTTACTTTACGGTGGCGTCATAGTACCTAGATAGTTTTGCTGGATTAAATACATAAAATATCAACTGCGCCACCTGCCGCTGGCGGCATATTACTTAGTTTAGAAAAATTTGCTACACCTTACGGTGGCTTCATGTTTTTTAATTTAGTATTAATTGCTTGTTTTATATTTTTCAGATACTTTCTGCGCTCTTTACAGTGGCGTCATTAAACTTTCCTAAGTACTAATTTGTTCGTTTAAATTTATAAGATATTAACTAAGCAGCCTTACGGTGGTGTCGCAGTAGTTTTCTATTTTTCCACTTTTTTTTCGACTATTTTCCACTTTACCTTAGTTTCTTGATTTGCGTTTATTAAGAAATCGAAATACTACGCTATCTACCGGATATCTGTAACCTTAATATTCAAAAAAATTAACTCACATCCCAAGAGCACAAAAAATATGGATACATTATCCTTTATCATCATAATACTAAAGTTAGTTTTCGTTTTTCATATTATTAGCCAACACCTATGCAAATAGGAAGTGCTACAGTAACGCCACTGTTTATGTATGTACATTCAAGATTCAAAATAAAATGTTGTACCTATAGGTTATAGAAATGGAAACTGTAAGATTTGATACGGTGACAAAGAACTGACCGTTTATTTTTGCTCATATTTTGGCTTCTTTTTCAATGTCTAGTAGGGCACAAGGACTGGGGCAATTTTAGCCTTGGCCTTCGTTAAAACATTATTCAAGCCGGCAATCGGATTATCCGTGACGAGAAGGATAAGTTAGAGTTGATTTGAAGGTTATTCATAAGTTAATTGGAATGTGGGCGGAGTACGGTGACATATATTTTTTAAAAAGCAATTTGACTCTGTTTTAATGGAATTTCTAAGAAAAATAATTATAGTTAGCCAATGAGTTTGTACGAAGTAATGAATATGCAAAATAAAGAATAGTATAGGTACACCTAACACATCAAAGTTTATTTGACAAAATAATAGAATAAAAAAAGGAAGTATAGTGCTAACCAATCAAACACAAATTTTGAAATTTTAGAAAGTATACAATCAAGAATATGTTGAATTGAAAAAAATCGCTTCCAACAGGACTCAAACCCGCAACCTTTACCTCTACAGGACAACGCTCTAAGATCTAAGCTATGAATGCTTAGTAATTATTTCGCTTTTTGGTCGTTAAATGCAACTCATGTCACTCTCACTAAATATCATTTTATATATTATTGTTGCTATTTGAAAGTAATTCAAGATATAATTAACAAAAAATTCTTTACTCAGACTAAAATGCAAGGCATCACTTAGGTTACATTTAATAAAGATAAAACAAAAAATTAAATTAAAATGAAAATTTCCGATGAAAAGTGGAAAAGTGTAGAACTTATTTTAAGTTTTCTAGTTTCTTTATTAAGAGACATAAAGGCTGGGGTTAGTTTCTACTAAGAGATTTTGTTATTACTGGTTTTTAAGGAAATATATTAAATTTCACTCTGATGAAAGCAAAAATAAAAAATAATTAATCATGTTCTTATTAAAATATTTAACACGTGATCCAGAAAAAGAGAAATATCTTTATATATTTATAAAATAGCGTGCTGATTGTTTTTCGTCTAAGTTGAAAAGCGCATATTCGACTTACAATCGTATTTGTAGAAGAGTTGGTGTTCCAGATATTTTCTTTGTCAAAAATGACGTCATCTTGATAGATTTTTAATGATTTTCTAGAGTCTTTATTCTATTTGGTCTACTGGGTATTCGTAGACGACACAGAGTCTTCGCAGACCATGTTGGACATTGCATGGTTACACATCTTATTTTAGGATTATAACTGAGAAGGTAAATGAAATTATTTTCATCAAGGTGGATCTCTTTGTAGCTAAGACACATATAAGTGGCATGTGATAGTCCGTATAAGGGTTTAGATGACTGGTTAAGGTTAAGTAAATGAGAAGAAGTATGTGATAAATACCTCAGGTTTAAAATCTCCGCACTTATGAAACACACCTAAAGCTAGATTTATATTCTGATCAACTATGCTTACAAGAGTTGTCTTTTTAGTTCTACATATAGCCACTTATAAAGCGCCACCAGTAGAACCTTCAGACGCAAATCTAACCTTTAAAATCTCCGCACTTATGAAACTCACGTAAAGCTGGATTAATACTCTGATCAACTATGCTTACAAGGGTTATCTTTTTAGTTTTGTATATAGCCACTTATAAGGCGCCACCAGTAGAACCTTCAGACGCAAATCTAACCTTAATAATTTGTTTGCGATACAACAAGTCGTGTAGGTACAGTGAATTTTTGAAATTAGCAAGTCGGTCGAAAAATGGATCTTAGCCAAGAACATTTACGAGCAATAATATTTTACAACTTTCGGATAAATTATCCCAACAGAAATGTCTCGTTAAAATGGTTTCTGTGATTGAGAATAAAGGACCACACCAGTCAACTATTTTTCACTCGTTTTGCGAATTTCAACGTGGTCGCTCTAGTCTTAGCGACGCATCCATACTAAGTCCACTCAAAACAGCAGCCATATAGCAAAAATATGGATGCGGTCCGTCAGCTAATTAGGGATGACCACTATATGTATCAAACCGTTGAAAAGAGGCATCTTTGGGCATTTCAAAAACATCGATCTAAAAGATGCTACATGAAGAACTGGGTGTTACGAAATTGTTTTCCCGTTGGATTATTCTCATTTGCTCCCAAGAGAGCAAAAAGCCGTTTGTTTGCGTCATTGAAGTTTAAAAATGTTCATAGTATTGTTAGTGGGGATGAAGCTTCTTTTTACTTCTACGATCCAAAAAATAAACGCTACTTTGCTGTGTGGTATGAGAAAAGACCAACAAAGGTGATCCGTTCTTGAAGTGTGTCAAAGAAAAAATTAAGTCATCTAGCAACAATTGCTTTAGAAGATTAAAAAACGGGTATATTTGATTGGTATATATACGTTTGTTTACCAGAAGTTATCGCGAATTTCGAAACTTCGATAAAGCAACACAGAATGATCCTACATCACGACATTGCAATTGTTCACACTGTCCACAAGACAATCAAGTTTTTGGAGCTTTAAAATCGAATTGCCCCGACCTAAGTCCCAACGACTTCTTCACGTTCTTAAAGATTAGGAATTTAATTCATATGCAGTGATTACAGTCGCATGTAGAAGCCATCGATATTGCAAGTGTCCACTGAATACTGGATTGAACGTTTGCAAAAGTGTATAGATCTCGGTAGGATATATTTTGAATGGAAATATATGGCGATATATGTATTTTATGGCTATATGCAAAAACTAAAAAGACAACCGTCGTATAGATAATGTTCTTCCAGTGAAAGATATCAAAATTTGCAACTCATAAACTGTAAAATATTAATAAATTGAATTTTGTACTTGTTGCATTTGTTACAAAAGTAGCCAAACAATATCAGCAAATATTGGCTGCGATTTATCATTCGTGAAAAGAATAATACATTTATTCACATACATAGAGCCCGTCTAAGAAAGCAAACGTGTGTCTCTAATACCTCTCAAAAATAAAATCAAAACGAAAACCGTATAAAATACCTATCCCGTCCAAGATTCCTAAAAATGAAGCGACATAAAAGGTTTAATTCGTTATAGGCAGATGTAAGTAGAGAATATCCTAAGGAATTCACGAGCCAAAACTAATCAAAATTTCGCGGAGAGGCTCTAAATCGTTCTAACGAACAGATGTGACACAGTTTCATGGCTATCTTGATTTGCAACGCTAAAATTTTCAATGGTAACGGCCAGGTAAAGTGTGTTACTGGGATTTAGAGTTGGAACTCACAAGATGCCATTCACTGTTTCTTTTTTGTTCGATGTTCTTTCATGCCGTGTAGAATTTGTTATTACAGATTATCATTATAATAAGGAATAAGATAGACGCGGCTGTCGTTATAAATGATCGACAAAAAACAAGATATTAAACGTGAGTGTGAATGTTTCGGTAAGATTTTAATACGGCAATCTTATTACTAAGTTTAATAGAGCGGAGGTACAGTTTCTACTTCTTTTTACATTTACCTACTTACACGTAAAAATAATATTTATGGATAATATTAAAGAGCTTAGATTTTGTATATTTAATTGTATTATTTTATTTTTTGTAATGAAACAAATAATGTAAAATTGATATTATTTCACATCATCAACCGCATCTCCTGATAGCAACTGCAAAGAAATGGCCTTACTGCTATACTTTTTTAAATTTATAATAAATATTCTTGTTACAAATTTGCATATTTTAAAAATATCCGCCAGACTTACTGGAGTTACCGGTAATAATATTTATTTGCCAGTCAAAATCAAAAATTGCACAAAGGGTATACCAAGAACAGGTGGTCCACAGGTGTATCGCTAATATATACTTAGGTGGCATTAATCTTAAAACTACTTATATTAAGCCACAAGGAAAACTTTTGATATTTATTTTAGGAACGCAGTCACGATGTTGGGGGT
Organism: Altica lythri; assembly: GCA_964028335.1. Lineage (NCBI taxonomy): Eukaryota > Metazoa > Arthropoda > Insecta > Coleoptera > Chrysomelidae > Altica > Altica lythri. Next base: position 69,312,991 of record OZ034805.1, read on the forward strand.
AATTTTAAAATAATAATTAATAGCTTAAACCCATAACAGAAAATTAAATAGGAATTAATAGGAATTACTCTATGTTAGTTTATTCAATGATGTCCATTTAAAGTTGCCCTCTGTTAAAATCGTATTTCAAGTTCCTTTAGATAAACAATAAGATTTGTTTTGTATAACGTATAAGCAAATTCAGTTTTTAAAAGTAAAAATCGTAAATCTTGGTTAGAAATATAAGGTAGAGTGGGGTAAGATCGTAAACGGGGCAAGATCGTAAACGCATTAAATCTAATATGCACTAGATTATACATCCTACGAAGTATAAACTTATATTTAATTGTTGCGCAGTCATAGAAGTAGATGTCGCTAATTAATAAGTAAGTTGAGAGTTTTTATGACATTTGTAAGTTTTTATACATGTTGCACTACACCTGAAAGTTAGAGTTGGCGAAGGAAATACCATGATATTACAACAAGTTTTGTGTCAAGAGCGATTATTTTTGGTAAGTATTAAGAAAATGTCTTACAATTTACGTTAAATGAAAAAAATCTTTCAATTTTTTGAAATGTTTTAAGAAAATCACTACTCCGGTTTTGCCCCTTAAATGTTATAGCACGGGGTAAGTTCGGAGTATGTGACGGGGTAAGGCCGTTATTTGCCTTATGCAGAAATTTCAAGAAATATTTTACTTTTTTTTGGTTTCTTTGCCAAATTATATATTTATAACTATTTTTAGATCCAAAATGGTTCGAAATTATGTCAGAAAAACCATTCGAAGACCTATTTTCTTGAGTTTTCAACTTACCCAAGCAGCCCTTTTTGTAAAAGTCCATAACTTTAAAAATAAACAATCGATTTTAATTTGGTAAAAAACATTTTATAAATGGAAAACTAAATATTCCAATTCTGCGTCATAACGTATAAACATAGATTTTAATAAGTCTTAAACAGCTGGTTACGGACTTGCCCCGTACATGGGGCAAGTCCGGAGTAGCTAACACATTTTTTTGATTTTTTATAAAAGTTATAATTTCCCATATTAATTTGTGTTTCTAACAGTGCAAACTATATAGTCTAGTCGAGAAGTTGATTTCCTGCGAAAAATAATTACCAGTCTCTTAAAAATATGAGTGATAGCTCAAACGATCCAGAATGGCATTTAGAGAAAGACCATTTTTCGATTTTTTTCTGGAGATAAAAATTACAATTGTTATTAACAAAAAACTGAAAAAATAAATAGTCCTTTCGGTTTTTGTTAATATCTTAAAAAGTATAAGTGATAGCTAAAATATTAAAAACGTTTCTGAAAGAGCAGAAAATTTCAGCTGGGATATTCTGGATTCTCGGAATTGTAGCACCAATGTTTATAATTTTAATTTAACGTTGAAAATCGGCTTCCGCGCGGCAATTTTGGCATGCGCGCGTGGCCTCTGTAATGACCGCAACTTTTCAATAATTTTTTTATGCCACTAAATAATATTATAAAAATTAGAAAAAATTCAGATGTCATCTAAATACTTTAAATAAAATGGTCACGCGATAAAAATTGTTGTATCATCATTTTTTAAACAGTTATTTAATTGTTAATTAACAATTTTTTACGAATTTCTGTTATTATAAAAGGCGGTATAAAAGTTTTATTAATTATTCTAAAAAATTTTCCTTTCTTGGAGCCTTTATTATCAATGTTTTTAACAATATGACATCATAAAAGTTTTAAAAATTTCTTTAATTCATTAATTATTAATTTGTTAATTGAAAAAAACAATAAAAAATGAAAATAATGTTGTTTAAATATATAGTTTTTTTAATTTAAAGCTATTGCTGGTTTTATGTTCATGCTGGACATTATATAAATTACCTTTATAATTTTTTCATGCCATTTGTTTATAAATTTTTTATAAACAAATGGATTAATTAAATATTTTCGAAAAATTTTTTTTCACCTTATTATTAGCGTAAAAAAATAATGATTTTTAAACAAAAAAATTTTCTTAATAACAATATTTAATTGTTTATAATCGTTTTTTTAGATATTTAAATGTTTAAATTAATTATTAAGAAATCTTTTTTTTTAATCATTATTTATACTTCTAAATATACCTAATTGCTAAAAAAAATTTTTTTTTGTTAACAATTTAGTTATTTATTTATATACCAATTTGTTATAAACAAAATGCAAAAAAAAAATACAAAGTTCCGTAAAAAATTATTTTTTTTTTTTGGCATTTTGTTGTAGATAGCTGTTTTTGTTATTTTTTTATGTTCTAAAAAAATTATTGCAAATAAAAAAAAATTGTTTATAACAAATTGGTATATAAATAAATAACTAAATCGTTTACAAAAAAAATTTTTTTTTAGCAATTAGGTATATTTAGAAGTATAAAGAATGATTAAAAAAAAATTTTCTTAATAATTAATTTAAACATTAAATTTCTAAAAAAAAACGATTATAAACAATTAAATATTGTTATTAAGAAATTTTTTTTATTTAAAAATCCTTATTTTTTTACGCTAATAATATGGTGAAAAAAAATTTTTCGAAAATATTTAATTAATCCATTTGTTTATACAAAATTTATAAACAAATGGCATGAAAAAATTATAAAGGTAATTTATATAATGTCTAGCATGAACATAAAACCAGCAATAGCTTTAAATTAAAAAAACTATATATTTAAACAACATTATTTTCATTTTTAATTGTTTTTTTCAATTAACAAATTAATAATTAATGAATTAAAGAAATTTTTAAAACTTTTATGATGTCATCTTGTTAAAAACATTGATAATAAGGGCTCCAAGAAAGGAAAAATTTTTAGAACAATTAATAAAACTTTTATACCGCCTTTTATAATAACAGAAATCCGTAAAAAATTGTTAATTAACAATTAAATAACTGTTTAAAAAATGATGATACAACAATTTTTATCGCGTGACCATTTTATCTGAAGTGTTTAGATGACATCTGAATTTTTTCTAATTTTTATAATATTATTTAGTGGCATAAAAAAATTATTGAAAAGTTGCGGTCATTACAGAGGCAACGCGCGCATGCCAAAATTGCCGCGCGGAAGCCGATTTTCAACGTTAAATTAAAATTATAAATATTGGTGCTACAATTCCGAGAATCCAGAACGCTGAAATTTTCTGCTCTTTCAGAAACGTTTTTAATATTTTAGCTATCACTTATACTTATTAAGATATTAACAAAAACCGAAAGGACTATTTATTTTTTCAGTTTTTTGTTAATAACAATTGTAATTTTTATCTCCAGAAAAAAATCGAAAAATGGTCTTTCTCTAAATGCCATTCTGGATCGTTTGAGCTATCACTCATATTTTTAAGAGACTGGTAATTATTTTTCGCAGGAAATCAACTTCTCGACTAGACTAATAGAGTGTTAGTTGTACTTTTTGATGATTCCAACGTAATATTAAATATTTAAAGTGTTAATTGAAAAAATAAATGGCAAAGTCGAATTTAACAAAAATGGGAACGGACTTACCCCACTCCACCTTACCTATAAGTATACGTTTAATTTAAACCTATATTAAACAAAGAATATTGTGAAAAAACTATATTTTTTGAAGCAAAGTAAATTCATACAAATCTTATTTTTGGTATAAGTTGTGAATGTCCTCAATCTCTTATGGTACATATTTTATATATTTTCTGTAAAAGGGTTGTGTTCTATTTTCGTATTCGTTTATAGCGAGATATAAAATAACCGATGAAATCCTATATATGAATTTGTATTAGTAAAATCCTTTACTGTCGACTCGAAAAGTGATCGAATATCCAGAAAATAAATAGCAGGTGCCAACTCACATTTTGCCGAATAGTGACCCAATCCGACTTTCGTACCAACTATCGGAAAGAAAATCAACGAGAAGTGGAAAATGTTTGCAATGTCGTTTAGGTGCTGATCGATGAGAAACGTGTTTTATTATTTTTTTATGCATCTTTTTTGCTTCGTATGAAAGATTGCTTGAAACAAATATTGTGTCGCAGTTCCAGTACATGTGAATGTAACTAAATTTGTAAAAATATTAGATATTTTTATGAAAGATCTAAACTAAAAATAGTACTTAATTGGGAAGGTATCACAGTCATATATTTTAAGTAGGTTATCTGCAACATGCTTTTTATTTTGTAGTTCATTTATCATAATTTTAGCAGTCAAAAATAGGTCTTATCTTCCACGTGTTGCAATTTGATTGTACATAATTTGTAACTGCTTGTTATGTAACCTTTTTTTATGTGTTAATTGCTTAATAAAAGTTCATATTTAGACTAACGATTTCGGGTCAGAAAAAATCGAAAGTTAAACAAAAATCAGTAGATTTGGCATTTCAAAAGGAAATTATTACATACCTTACAGGGGTAATGACAATGCGAGAAAATGACTCTGATTGGTCAATCATAGTACAGTATGCCCCAAAACAAAGGACACTGAAATCAGGAAGCCTGTAAAATCTAATCGCGTCATATTAAACAAGTGACAATAGTTGTAATGGTATTTTTAAACATTGTTTATTCTAACAAACTGTCAAAAAGATTCGAAATGGTGCTTACAACGCAAGAAAAAATATTTATTATTAAGTATTATTTCCGCTCATACGGGAATGGACGATCAAATGGACCTACTTTGTTAATGGTTGCCAATCAATTTCGGGAAGAGTTTCAGAAGCCTGCACCGACTAATAAGGACTTGTTAAGAGTCGTTGCAAAATTTCGACGAACAGGAAGCGTTCTAACTCAACGCAAAAGCTGTACTGGTCGTCCAGTTACCGTGACAACAAATGCGAATCAAGAAAGGCTATTTCAACAGGTGTTAGAATTTAGAATCACCAAAAAGAAGTCTCCGCAGAACATCTCTAAAAATGAATGTTTAAGAAGATTGGTGGTTTTCTCTATAAAATACAGATTGGGCAACAATTGACAAGACAAGACAAGAAATCAAGAGTTGTTTATTGTGCTTCAGTCTTGGCAATGGTTTATGAACAACCCCTATTTTTTTCTAATGTGTGGTTTACAGACGAATGTCACATACATCTGAATGGATTTATCAATCGACAGACAAATCGTTTTCTTGGTTTTGAACGACCAGATATCATCGTAGAGAAACCTCTTCATAGTGACCGTGTAACGATTTGGTGCGCAGTGTCAGGTAATGGATTACTGGGCCCTTACTTCGTGGAAGACAAGCGTAGAAGACCCGTTACACTAAATCAAGTGCGATATAGAGAACAACTTTTGACACCATTTTTTATTGATCTCAGACAATTCTGTCGTGTCAGAAACATACAGTTGAATACCCACGACAGCATCCTTAATTTTTCATGTTTAATAAAGCTTTGGTTTTTCAGTGTCGTTTGTTTTGGCGCATACTGTATTATACCTGAAAAGCTCGTGATATGTATGTATGTATAAGCAAGTTGTGGTTAACAGATACACCTGCGACCTATAAGATCTATTGTGTCCCCCTTTCTGATGATTTTCTTAGATTTATAGCAGCTCTTCTTTAGAAAGTTTAGGATATCGTTGTGTTTCAAGTTAGGTAGATCTTCCTTTTCTATTTCGTATGACCCTAGCTATTTGACCCTAGAATTACTTAATGCGATGCATTATGAGAGTATGTGTATTAAGGTTTTATCCTCTACCTCACAGAATCTGCAGTTTGCTTGATCAACCAATCCTAGTTTCTTCATGTGTCCTTTTAATCCGCAGTGCCCGGTTAGTATTCCTGTTATAATTCGGAGGTTCTCCTTACTAAGGTTAAGACAGCTGTAAAATATCTTCTGGTTATAGTTTCCCAGGAGCGTCTTCGACTGTCTTAGTCCTTCTAAATCATCTTGGATTTTTCGCTATCCATTTTTTTCCTTAGATTGTACTACGGCTGATTCCACAGGATGGTTCTGGTTCCAGGTATTGGGTTTCAGCACCTTCTTTTGTCAGATTGCCTGCTCTTTCGTTTCCTTCTATTCCTATGTGTCCTGAAACCCATAGGAACAGTGTTATTTTGTCCTAGTTCGTTTAATTTGCATAGGCATTCCCAGACCATTTTTGAACTGATTGTATCTAAAGTCAGAGCTTTGATGGCTGTTTGACTATCTGACATGATCACAATCTTTTATCTACGATAGTTCCTTTCAATGTTAAATTTTATATATCTTTCGATGGCACGAATTTCTGCTTGAAAGATACTTGGGTACGCACCCAGGCTTTCTGAGTATTTGGTTCTAGGTCCAAAAACCCCTGCTCCTGTGTACTATTTGTCTAAATTTTGGCCATATTGTAGTATGCAACAAAAAAGTAAGACTTTAGTTTTCTATTATACATATTTAAACATGTGCCCGTAACCCGAATTTGTCAGTTTGCGCATCAAACATCCTTGATCAAGCGTGGAAAATACACGTGGGATTTAAATTTTTGAAAGATTATATAAATAAATAGATATATCTTTTCGCTCTTCCAAAATGTTCACCAGCAACGACATTTGTTCGTAATTATTAAAACATTCAAAACCTAAGCTTTGGTTTCAACGGTAAGTAATTCACTGATTTTCCGCAACCAATTTTCCAGTGTAGAACCATACTGCGTACAGTCTATAATTTTAAGCGACGAAGCTATGAGTACAAATTACATAGTAGAGTGCGACACACTCGTACTTCCAGTCGGACACACAGACTGGGTTGGTTCGAATGGCTATAACGCTTCATGAATATATGATGCTTGACTTCTGAAGAAGTTGTTTACCGTCGTAAAGAACGCTTAATTAAAGAAAATTGTGGAGCACTTTTGATTATCTGATACGTCCAATCTTGATTTACATCTTGTGAACCTTTATATGTTTGTTGTCAACAATTTAATCGCAGAAAACCATATTTTTTGCTTCTGTGAATAAGATTTTTCAGAAATTATAATTTAACAATTTTAAATTTATTGTGTTTATTGCGGAACTGTATGTACATCGTTCTCAGCAATTCTATTAATTTATGCATAACTCATTTCTACGGTGGTTGTCAAAGTTTTTAACATTTTTATATGTTTATATACTTTTATGAAAACAATAAATACAAGTATAATACCTTTTTACTGTTATGTGTAAGGTGTCTTTGAAATTATTCTATGTTATGTATTATGTACAAATTTTGCTCATTTATTTTGGCTGGTGCTCATGTTACTCCTTATTTCTAAAGAATTCTTCTAATTTCATAATTCTAGATCTTCTTTAGTCTTCCTCTTCTTTTGGCTCAATGTGCTTTTGCTGGCCGTACTTGTTTTACTGGCATTTTATCTGCCATTCTATTTTTGTGGCGATACCATCTTAGTTGTTGTATTTATTCGTATCAGTTATTTTTTCTACTCTTTTACCACATCATTTCTTATTTTATCTCGTCTGGTTTTCCCTTTTATCTTTATTTATAAAGCTTTATTCTATCCCTTGTGATCCAGCTTTCGCTTCCATATGTTAATATTGGTCTGTACACTGTTTTATACACTGTTATTCTTGTTTGTTTGCTTACTTCTTTTTTCCCGATAAAAGTATTGCTAATACTGTGGTACATTCTTGTAGCATTCATAATTCTTTGGTTTATTTTTTGCTATATGCTAACTGTTCTTTTTATTGTTACTTTTAGATACTTAAAACAGTCTACTTGTGCTATCGTTTTCTGTTTATTTGCATATCCACCCTTTTATATTCACTGGCCCTAGTTTGTTGTGATCGACATGTGCTTGTGTTTACTGACTGCCTTAATGACGCCATCTATTGTTATTATATATAAAGTGGGGCTCATAACTCCACTTTGTCTTAATCTGTGCTTATATTGAAAATCTCTGACTATAGGTTATCTTTTAGTACATAATTCCTCATGTTTTTCTACATACTTCTAATTCCATCTCTGGTCTACATGCCTCCTTGAAAAACTGTCTCGAATTTTTTTTTGTGAGAGTTAAAAGCTTTTTCTAGATCCAGGAAAGCCATGTATATCTCTGATTATGGAATACAGGCTTTTTTTGCTTAGTCGTGAACACATTGTCTGTTATACTCTCCTATATAAATTCTTAAACCTTTTTTTTATAAGTATGTTTTCAGTACGATGCTCAGTAACGATAATGCCTACTTTCCAGTCTTCAGGTATTATCCAAAATTTATTCAAGAGTTTTCCCAAGTTGCCTAAGATTTTTAACATTTCTGCTGTTATCCTATCATGTCCAGCAGCTTTTCCTTTTTTTTTAGGTTCTTCCACTTCTTCCAAGTTTATGTTGTCCCCACCTTCATTTCTCGTATTGTCTAGTTTATTGGTGTAAGTTCTTGTTCCTTACTAGCCAGTAGTTCTTCGAAGTGCTATTTCCATCTCTCCATAACCACCAAAAAGCGAAATAATTAGTTATCATTCTTAGCTTAATTGTTAGAGCGTTGCCTTGTACAAAAGCAAAATTTGCAGGTTTGAGTCCTGCAGGATATTTTTCTTCTTGATTTTTGTACTTTCTAAAATTACAAAAAACAGTTAATTAACTATACAGTTATTATCTGAAGAGGTTTCTAAAACATATTTTTCAAATCTAACATGCACGTTTTTATATTAGTATAATAATCTGTCGTGATAATGTTGTTCAATATGTGCATATTCTAGTCTTTTAAAGTAACATTTTGCAAGAATATTAAAAAAAAATTGTAACATATTCCGCATCATAAAATTTGTATTACACCACGCTTAGAAATTTTATAATATAACATGGAAACTTTTAGTATTTTTTAAACTGAAAAACCGTAGCTAACTCGGTCTTTCTTTACTTTCATCCATAATATATAAACGAGAATTTTAAAATTACCCTTAACTCCATTTAATTCAGTAAACTGCTAACATTTTTGTATTATTTTTATACACTAGATTCTCTACGAAAGCAATGAAAACTTTTGTGTTATTTTCATGAACTTAAGACCCGTTTTCAACTTCTTTAACAATATTATTGAAATATTATTCAGGATGCTGGCCACGGGCAATTGAGACCGTTTTTATTTTTCTTTCTCTTTGCTAGTTGCGCTAGTTTTGGCTGAAAGTGTGAGCATCACAGAGACGGCCTATAACAAATTTTTAATTTAATTAAGAAAATACTATAACACAAATAAAATTATTAATTTGCAAAAAATGAACCAAAGTTAATTTACTTTTTATTTATTTTTTATTATGTGCTTTACAAATATTATGCCAACAATTTCCTCTTTGTATTCCAACGTAAACCAATATTTGTTGCAATCCATTAGGGTGTATTTTGTTAATAGTATACCAATTAAGTTATTAATAAATAATGAAAATGTTTAAACAATTGAATTGTATAATATAAATAATTTTATGAAAGTAAAAGTAAATAATTTATGTTAATTTATTATTATTTCATAGTAATTAAAGCATACAACGTATTTTCCGAAATTTTCCGATTTTCCAGGGCAATTAAAATTTGTCAGATGTTATATTTTCCAAATTAAATTGAAAGCTTAAATTTTAAATTTTAATGGTATTTCTTATATTGCATTTGTCTTAGATTATTATTACAGGGTGCGCCAGAGAAACTTACTTAGGTTTTTGAAAAAATTCCTGTGAGACGAGTGAATGTGACTGAGTGATGGGAGGGAGCGCGTCTGGAGGGGGAAGGTCCAAAGTTTGTTCCCCTGTATAGTCAGTTGCCATCATATTGTGGTCTAGAGAGCAGCACTTGTTCGCCGTCGAGACCTTTAATGGAGGCTCGATTGTAAGCACCCAACGTGCCTTCTGCGCTCCCTTTGGTATTCCTCCACACAGACTGGTTCCTGTTGGTCTCACCCCCCTTGATATATTTGTTAAGGAGGTCGCATTGATGACCATGGTACGCTTTCGCACGGTTGGTATCGAACCCACTGTAGGGACTGGCATCTATAGGGATAGTCTGTGGAGGGAATCGATAAAAGTGATACCACTCTTACAGGCAGTCACGGATGCCGTCGCACCAAGATTTGTCGTTGACAAACCCTACAAAATATTAACAAACAAGACAGCAGACCCCAACGTAGTGAACGCTCTGAGCGTATATACGGATGGATCAAAAACAAAGCAAGGTGTGGGATGTGGAATTTACTCTAGATCCTTAAGCCTAAAAACAAAATGGGCTATGGATAGCTTGTCAAGTGTGGTTCAGTCAGAACTCACAGGCATAACCATAGCTGCAAAAGAATTAATCAATAGGAACATCACAGGCAGGAATATAAATATATATACAGACTGCCGACAAGCACTACTGACCTTGAATAGACCACGTTTCACTTCAAGTTTAGTACTAGAATGTCACCAATCTCTAATTGAGGCCAGCCAGAATAACGTGGTCACTCTCAGCTGGATCAAAGGACATGGGAACTCTAAAGGCAACCGCATTGCGAACAATTTAGCAAAGAGGGCTGCAGGCTACAGATATGTTAGCCCTCGCCCGTCTACCAAGCTAACATTGTCCGCAGTCGTGGACTTTATTAAACAGCACTCTCACCAAAAATTTATACAGTGCTGGGATGAAACTACGAACTGTAGACTGGCCAGAGAGTTATTACCTTATCCTGGCGAGGAAACAGCAAAAAAATTTAAGGCATTGACCAGACAAAATCTCCGAACAGCTGTGGGAATCCTGACAGGTCACTGCCAATTGCGACAACATCTCTTTAGGATGAAACTAACAGAATCGCCGCTATGCAGAGGCTGCGAACAAGAAGAGGAAACAGTAGAACACATTATGTATGACTGCTCTGCTTTTTCTGAAATCAGAAGATCCGTGTTGGGCGAGTATTGGCTTACACCAGCCGATGTCAGGGAGATCCCCCTCGGGAGCCTCATCACCTATTTTAAATCAATAGGCCTGGTGACATCCTGAGGTGAGGATATCCCTACACACGGGAGGATGCACAATGGGTCATATGTGGCCTCAGTGCTGGCTGAGCACTAGCTCGCCCCTCCCAAATTTCCAGATCCAGATGAGACTGGTTCCTGGACAAAATTGGAATCTGTCGTGGGTTACCTCATTTCGGGAGTGTGGAAGTGTCGTTACGACCAGAAATGAACGTCAACGGACCACCAGAACTCCGGAAAATGTTAAACGTGTAAGAAAATCAGACCATAGCTCACCTTAAGGACAACATTCGCGACGCCATTACCAATGTACCGATCGATATGCTGCAAAGAGTGGAAAGGAACTTTAAAAGTCGTCTTATTCAGTGTATAGACAATGAGGGTTGCCATTTGTATGATACCATTTTCAAAACTGCTCCAGAAAAAAATTTGGGATGTTGTATTTTTGAAAATAAAATGAATTGTAACAATAACTGAAGTACTTTTGTTTTTAATGACTTTTTAAAAAAGTAAGTTTCTCTGGCGCACCCTGTATAATAGTACAAAAACGCTGTTAAGGGATTAAGAGATGAATACGACTAATCTTGAGGATATCAGAATATTTATTGAAACCTTTTTAAAATTTTGTCGCTTTTGATTCTATTTTTGTAAATTTAAGTTAAAATATTTAATACACAAATTGAATAGAAAGTTTAAAAACAACTACAATTAAACTTAAGCCGCTTCTGAATTTGGGCTTGAAATGCAAGCTGGAGAAAGGCTGTTGGCAACGAAATTAGAAGTTTTATAGTTTTGTAGCGGTTGGTTGATTTACACGGATGAGTTACTAATTCAAGAAGATGAAGATGTTACAATAATGTTGTAGTTTACTTGTTACTGTTTTCGTTTTGCTTAATAACAGATGGTTGGTTTTATTATGAATTGGGCCATGATATAAGAAATTACTTTACATAAAACTAAATTATTTATATTCATAAGTACCTAAAACTATAAATAAAACAAAGCTAAAATAGAGAAGCATTTCTGTATCTATATTTAAATCCATACAATTTTTGGTATACTAAAAAGATTTTAATTAGATCTGCTTTTAATTATTTTAAGACAACCTGATACGGACTCGACTTTAATATAAAGCTTAAGATCATCGGCAAACATTAGAAATTTCGAATATTTAAAGGAGTAAAAGATATCAATGACAAACAGATTAAATAACATGGGGCCAGAGTGACTTCCTTAAGAAACCTCCGATTTTACTCAAATTTCACTGAAAATATACTTATTAATTTTTACCCACTAAGTACGGTTGAATAGACAACTATTGATCCATAATAATAAATTACTATCAAATTCAATCTTCTTTAGTTTACTTATCAAAATTTTGAGACTGACACGAGCAAATGCTCTTAAAGGCATTTAAAATATCATCAATAAATTGGTAACCATGGATTTTCCTTGTTACTTTCTTTTTCCATTGTAATTGATATGATTGGTCAGTAGGTCAGAAGGATTGGTCACCTCTTCCAAAGGATCTTAGAGAATTGGTTTCAAACGTAATTGATACACATGAATGTTGAGCACCCCAATATTATACTAGTGTGATATTAATGGGTCACTAATTGGTCATGATTGGTCAGTTGCTCAAAAGGATTGGTCACCTGTTTCAAAGGATCTTAGAGAGGGGGTTTCAAACGTAATTGATACATATGAATGTTGAGCAACTCAATATTATAATTCAAAGCTCCACTAGTGTGATATTAATTGGTCACTAATTGGTCATGATTGGTCAGTTGCTCAGAAGGATTGGTCACCTCTTCAAAAGGATCTTAGAGAGGAGGTTTTAAATATAATTGATACGTATGAAAGTTGAGCACCCCAATATTATAATTTAGAGTTCCACTAGTGCAATATAAATTGGTCACTAATTGGTCATGATTGGTCAGTTGCTCAGAAGGATTGGTCACCTGTTTCAACGGATCTAAGAGAGGGGGTTTCAAAAATAATTGATACATATGAATGTTTAGCACCCCAATATTAAAATTCAGAGCTTCTCTGGTGCGTGCTATATTAATTGGTTACTAATTGGTTAGGATTGGTCAGAAATTCAAATAATTATTTCTTTGTTATTATCGCATATTGATTCGTATAAAATCATGTAACCCCCCTCCTTGGACTATAAATATACCCCAAATGAACACCGATCTAAGAAAATTCGATAAAAATCATACCCATCCTTCCATCATAAAATCTACCCTAGCATCTATAATAAACAACAACTACCCTCACTACCAGAAGTTTTTCACAGATGCATCTAAGAGCGATATAGGGGTAGGTGCTGCTCTAGTTACTCCCTCAGCTACCTATAAGTTCAAACTTCCTGGAAGTTCCAGTGTTTTCTCTGCAGAATTGTATGCCTAATACAAAGCCATTCATTATGTTAACTCATCTAATTCTCCCTATTCTCTTATACTTACCGATTCCTTAAGTTCTATCGAAACAATCAAACAAGTATATCCTCAAAATCCCATCTCAGTTTGAACTACTACAGGCTCAGCAACATTCTAGGACTATCAGCATCATTTGGATACCATCACACATATAGGCATTGATGGGAATGAACTAGCTGATCATTGTGCGCGTATCGCTGTAACGAGTGCTCAATCTGAGCTAGTTGTCGGGAGTGTACCAGGTGATCTCAAATGTTACTTTAAAAGTAAAATTGTGTCTAAGTGGGGTGAACTATGGGAAAGTTCTCAGTCCAAATTACGGGCTATAAAACGTAACATGATGCCTTGGAAACCTGTTACTAACATTAGGAAAGTACAGACCTGTCCTTACTCGTCTACGGTTGGGTCATACCAGCCTCACTCATTCCCATTTTTTGTGTAACAGTGATCGCCCTCTATGTGAAGTCTGTGGTGTTATACAAACTGTGACTCACTTTTTGATTGAATGTCCTCTATATAACAGCCATCGTATTAAATATAAAATTTCAAATGACATTACCACAGTGTTAGGAATAAATTGTAGTTGGAGAAACATTGTTGCATACCTCAAAGCCATAGACTTATTGCATAAAATTTAGTTACATTAATTTTTATATAATTATTTATAGTTATGATTTAGTTTTTATATTTGCACCGTCGCTAATCACCCTTTGGTGGATGCGACTTATTTCTGAAAAAAAAAAAATCATTTAAGCTATCGTCGTCCTAGCTTTATTCCCTCATCATATTCCATTTATAGAAAGATACGAATTATATCATATTGATTCACCTAATTATAGCTGTTTCTACATTAAACCATTTTACTGTTTCCATCCTGTCTAACCTAGAATTTACTTTCGGATTATTGACTCTTCCTGTTCTTTGTTTCGAGCGTGGAATTGAATTTGTCATCGGTTTGTCGTTAGTTTGTTTTTTCAGATAGCTGAAAAAATTTGAATAAGCAAAGATAATATTTGAGTAAGATTTAGCTAATGCGGTTAATGAATTCACGATTCCGGTGTTAAAAAGCATGTGTGAAAATGTGATAAACTTGATTTGATCCCATTTTAAAACAATGCTCTTTCTTTTGTAGATTTTAATTTTTTGCTATAAAGTTAATAAAGCAGTTTATACAAAAATATTTTGGTTTTAAAAATGCTTTTAACATAAAATGTATCTTTAACATTGTCTATATTTGATTTTGCCAAACTCGATATTGTTTTCCAAAATTAGCGACTTCATGTCATCTTTTTAATCTGAAATATGTAAACTATTAAATCTACATTAACTTTTTTGTAGATGAATATACACTTTTTTTACATAAAATAAATAAAAGCTGTTTAAATAATTTTTGTTAACTGGATAACAATCCTTGACTCTAAGTCTTATAAATAAGCAATTAGCAGTTAATATTTAATGAATTCTTTTTGAATAAAATTAATCATTTCTGTCTCAATTTAGGTATTATTTTGGACTGAGTTTTAGGTTTCAGTTGATTAATTTATCTTTGCCGTTTTCACTTCAACAATCCTTCGTTTTCTAATCTACATAGCTCTGGCGTGGCAGCGTTTTTCGCTCTGCATTTCCGGCATCCGACCATCTTTTGTTTCAGACGTTTCGTCCAATAAATCAACCATCAAATCGATAAACATAATTAAGGCGAAGGTCAGAGTTGAACAAAACGAAAGTGAATATATCTTGAAGGATCCAGCGGCGTTACATATAAATATATATAAAATACTGGCGGACCTCGTATCGCCTAACACTGACGTCTTTTTTCCTTTTTATTAATTAAATTTATTAGATATCAACTGCGCCATCTTACAGTGGCGTCATAGTCCTTAATTTAATAAGAACTTCTTGTTTCAACATATGTGAGCTATTAATTTTAAGTACTTAAGTAAGAATTAAGTAAAAATATACTTGATATTAACTGCGCCACCTCACGGTGGTGTTATATTACTTAATTTAGAAAGGTATTTTCTTGCATTTTGGTTTTCCACATTTTTTTTTGCTCTTTTCAATTTTATTTTAGTTTTTCATTTATATAATTAGTTTTAAATTTAAATGCAACACCATCTACTCGATTTTTCCACAACCTAGATATGGAATAATTAAATCAAAATACAGTGCCTTTTAGCAGATGTCTAATATACCTAGATGTCAAAGGTTTATAGAGTGAAATTAATTAACTTAAACTGCTGGCTATTAGCAATTCGTGGAACTAAACAATAAATGTCATTTGGGAAGTATTGTCACTTTTCCGTCGAAAAACACAAATAAGGAAAAAATACTATTAGTCCGGGTTCCCACGTGGTAAAAAAGGCATAAAGAATAACCGGCTGAAACTTTCAGAATCGCTTAATTGCACTTAGACCTACAAACTTCCATAGCAACAATATCGATGGATGGGGCGTTTTTTCTTCAGCAGCGGTCAAACATGTCGAAAGATATAACCCTCCCCGGAGTGATGGATAACCGATTTATTTTTTGTGAATCAACAGTTTTTTATTATTACTACATAATAAAACACGTGACCTACAAAAAGAGGAGGGCGTTTGGCGGGGCCTACGCGCTTAACATGTAATAGTTACGACTGCCAACGACTTAACAAATAACCAGTTAACGCCCTCTTCTTTTGTAGGTCACATAAAATAATAAAAAACTGTTGATTCACAAAAAATAACTCGGTAATCCATCACTCTGGGGAGAGTTATAACTTTCGACATGTTTGACCACTGCTGAAGAAAAAACGCCCCATCCATCGATATTGTTGCTATGGAAGTTTGTAGGTCTAAGTGCAATAAAGCGATTCTGAAAGTTTCAGCCGGTTATTCTTTATGCCTTTTTTACCACGTGGGAACCCGGACTATATTGCGTAAACCAAAAAGTAAATCTAAACGATTTTTGAATCCATTTTAACATATGCATAAAATTTCATAAAATTTGGTTCAGCTGTTTAGGAAGAATTCAGTGACATACACACATACAGAACAAAAGACATAATACTTTGAGACAGAAGTGATATAATTTCAACATAGTAGAGATACCGAAACTAAACAACTCAGACACTGGTTTTCTATATAAACGTTATCACATTATTCTGCTCTTATTTGCTATTCCTGAATCCATTATTCTAAAGTAACTAAGCCTATTTTGATACGCCAGTGTATTGCTTATGTATTGTTAAGTTACCATAAACAAATTCGGGTCACAGAAAATAAATTACCCTCGAAGCGCGATTCATTAATTTTCATAATACGGGATTCTCGAGGATTTTTAGAGTTTATTATTACAAAATGGAACTAAACAAGGAAATTTTCTGTCTTCCAGAAATACAAATTTGTTTGAGATTGATTACAAGTTTAATGGATTTTATTTTAAAAACAAAGGTTGCAGACACACGTTTTTTGTTTTATGATAGTATAAAGATAATTTTAAGAATAATTATGATAATATTGTAAAGCACTTGATTAATTTTTGTTTCTGGAATTCTCTATAGTTATGCTAGTATTATACATAACCTACAAGTATTGGCAAAAATGTGTTTTTTTTCAGAGATATTTAGAATCAGTAGGTGGCGCCGTAGTAGTTGTTTGAAGCGCATCATGAAGCGCTACACGTCCATTTTGTTAAAACGTTCTGCTTTAATAATAATGAGTCAATTGTTGCAACTATTCTGAACCTACGACAAAATTTTGGTCGAAATAATGTGCCCAGTGTCAACACTATTCGTCAGTTGGTGCGTAAATTTGATCAAAGAGGTAAAGTTAAAGACCTGCCTAGGTTGGGTCGTATTCAGAGTGTTCCTATTGCGGAAAATATAGAGAGAGTTCCTGAAAGTGTTGTGGAGCGCCCTAAGACGTCTACCAGACATCGATCTTAAGAACTGGGTATTCATCGCTCGTCATTACGTACTATTATCTTTGCGGCCATACAAAATTCAGTTAACCTAAGAAGTACAGCCTGGTGATCATGGAAGTCGCCGACAATACGGTCTTGCAATATTGCAGCTTAATACCAAAAATAACTATTTTTACCGATCAATGATAATGAGCAATAAAGCCCACTTCGATATGGCCAGATTTGTTAATTAGCAGAAAACCTAGCTATGCTTTACATAAATTTTTTCCTAAGTGATTTGCTAATTTAAAACAGTTGACAATGTTTATCTCTTTCTTTTTTGGATTAAAGCGTTTCATTGCTCTAACTCAATAAAAAATTATTTAATTAAGTAGCTAAGTATAAGTACGCCATTTAAAAACACTCACATCATATTTTGACGTAATTAAATGATATCAGTTATATTAAAAACAAAAAAACCCACGCTTTACTTGCTTAATGTTGGTCTGGCAAAATTTTGGTTAAGTATGAACGTGCCAGACCAATTTTATTCTAAAGAGGAATGAAAAATGAAAATTTTGACGTTTAATTTTTTCTTATACTTTGTATCGAAAATTTGTTGTTGAAATAAATTTGTTAAGGGTGGTCTGCTAAACAGTTGCGTCAAGAACAAAAACACCAGACTTGAATTTCTATATTTATCTGGTATCAAAACGCCATCGTAAACTAAAAAATTATACTTACTTAAGTTATGTAGATTAATTTTACAAAAAAAAATAGAAATTAAAGAAAAAAAAACGACGGGTTGCACTCCGGGAGTGCCAGCAGAAGTGAAAACTTGATTATTAACCTTGTGCATGTTTGATATTTTGGAATGGTTAGGGAATAATTTTGCACGAATTGCTTTATCAGTATAAAATTACTATCATTTATGTGGTAGAATACAATATTCATTTATTGCACTATCGTAAACAGTAAACATATTACAAATATTACATCTATAATATGTAAGTACATACATATGTATCTATATTAATAATTTCGTTAAGCAGTACGATAGACTAGATCGAAACCTAAGCTTAGGCTGGGGTGGGGCACATGTGGACACTTTTTTTTTAATTTTCATATTTTCGAACCGGTTCAAAATGTTGGAATAATAATTAAACTTATGTATGAAGACATATGTTAGCTTCCAATCTTTTCACAAAAGATAGTGATTTACAGTCAAGATCCAAAGAAAAATTACTTTTAGTAAAAGCCTGTATTTTTCTAATTGTGCCCCACGATGGGGCAGATTTAGACCAAGGTGGGGTAGATTTAGACAATAATGGGGCGCATCTGGACATTATTGTGAATGTGTAAATAAATTATTAAAAAATATATTAATGCAAAAATAATAGGTATTTATTGAATGTTGTAATTAAAAAATGAAACGTTAAAAGTAAAATAAGAAGATTGTCTGGAAGTTCCTCTGTTTTCTTTTGGATGAGGCAATTTGGCCACAATATCCTGTCTCAGCACTAAGCTCCTGTATTGGATAATAAAAACCACAGTTTGTTTTATTCTGAAAAATTTTATTGTTAGCTCTTCTTCATTGACGTCTTGTATAAGGCCAACATAGTGAATCACCTTTTTTTTGTCGGAAATTGTACTAGTACAAAATCGCCTGCCCTAATCTCTTCATCATCCAATAGTTCATTAATATCGTTATAGTCGCTGTCCAGATCTAAATCAGAGTAAGAATTTATTTCTTGAACACTTATTTCAGACTCTGAAGATGTGTCAGGTAATTTTTTCTTTGGCTTTATAGCAGTCTTTTTTTTTACTTTTTGGGGCGTTTTTAACATCATTAGAAATCCTACGTTTTACTTTATCTAGTCTTTCTTCATTCTTTGATCTTTTTGCCTGTCTTGCTCTTTCTTCCTCCTTAATTATATTGTTTTCAGGTGTATCAGTATAAATGCAAGACCTTCTCTTCTTTCTGCCTTTTCTTTTACTTTCCTTTTTCTTCAAAACCGGAAAACGCCGAATGGATTCCAGTTTAACAATATTTGATTTGGCTAATTTGCATTTGCTATTAAAGATATCTGTTAGTAAATCTTCCAATAAACTAGAGATGAAGTTTAGAGTGCTGGATTGCTGCAATATCAAGTTTTCACCCAGACAAACTTGTTTGCTGCTACAAGGTTCCATCAAGTCTGGAACACTTTTAACTTGAGAACTTATAGATGTAAAGTTGTCTAGTACTGGAGCTGGAGATGGTTTATCTTCGTATCTAAGAACTTCAGCAAAATCAGTATCTGCAAATACAAGACTGTTCACTGGCCACAGTCCAGTTTTTTGAAAGGCCTTAATGATATTCATTGGTGTAAAAGAAAGTAGATAGGGTTGTGCACTTAAATTTGCAATATCGTAAATTGTAATTGCTTTACCAGGATTCGTCACAATAAAATCGTTAAAAGACGTCCGTAATCTTGATTTTAGTGGTCCATACAGACAAATGTCTAAGGGCTGCATTTTATGCGAACAATGCGGAGGAAAACTTAGCATTACAATTCCGTTCTCTCTGCAATAATTGATTGCATCAATTGAAATATGTGTCTCGTGATTATCCAGAAGCAACAGAATTTTATTATCTGGACTGCAGTTCATATGTTTCTTTATATGTTCAAGGAGCTTAACAAATACTTCTGATGTCATCCATCCAGATGGTGTCGCATAGCCAATTGCACCACTTACACTGCCACTTAGATATCGATCATTCATTCTTTTTCGTGGAAATATATACAAAGGTGGAATCGTTGCACCAGTTGCTGTGATACATCCACAGAAAGTTACAAGTGAACCTCTCTCTGCCGAAACACATTGGCCCACCTGTTTTAAACCTCTTTTTGTTATAATTTTTGGAGCTTGCAATACTGTGGAAATACCACTTTGATCCGTGTTCACAATCCGATCTGGGGTAAAATTGTGTTTCTTTATCACTTCAATATAATTTCTAAAAAATATTTCCACGTTTGATTTATTAAAGTTCGAAGAACGGGCTATACATATATTCTCTGGCTTCCGGTATGACAATTTAGGATGCCGTTTCATAAAAGATCTCGTCCATTCTATTCCAGCTAACTGAGTGTCTTCCCAAGTAACTGGATAATTTTTCTTTAAATTTTTGGCAAATTGAAAAGCCAATGATCTTGTGTGCTTGTAAGTCAAACCAAAATTCATTGACGATGCCTTATGCAGATAATTTTCCAATTCTGTTTCTTCTGATTGTGAAAAAACTTGTCTAGATGCATATTTTGAATGAGACTTTAAATTATAAATTTCTTTAATATTGTCACTCTCATTTCCTGAATCTGAGTCATTTTCACTTCTCATCCTTTTAACGTGAAAAATGAAGTGTCGACTTATTTATATTAAACATTTCCGCTGCATCCCGTATTTTTCTTTTATTTTTTATAACTTCGGTTATAGCATTCCGCAAGTCTTCTGTAGAAATGTTTGCTCTTTCTGTTTTTCGCTTATATTTCCTCACCATGCTGTAAACAATCATAAAAATATTAAAATATGCCAAAAGTCACTTATTTTTAACAACAACCAATAATATTTTATATGTACATATTTGAATATAATAAATAGGAACACTTTTTATTGGTGGGGCACATTTGGACTTGTCCAAATCTACCTCATCTCATTTGTCCAAATGTACCCCACTTGCTTATGACAACTACCACGTAAAATATAAAATTTAAATAGTAGTTAGAGAATGTGATTTTAAGGTTAGGTGAAGCATTATAGATCAATATTTCCATGAAATACATAATATTCCCGAAAAAAACTACATAATTAGAAATAAATCCTTATGAGGCAAATTTTCATATACTTACTTTATTACTACACAACTGAAGCAAGTCAATTTTCACTGTTAATATTAAAAACTAACCGACTAAACCACTAACGCTTAAACTAGGCACATCAAGGTAAACTGTCATCGCAGTAGCTAAGTTCATATTGCAAAAGGAGCGGTCAATTTAAATTGTCCAAATCTGCCCCATGTCTAAATGTGCCCCACCCCACCCTAATAATAATAGTATATTATGTTACTAGGAGTAGAAGGCCAACATTATTGTTGAGCACAGATTCTTGCACTGCCGAGGCGCTAGCCGAGGCTGTGCAAACTGGGCGAAACATATAATGGGCCTTCTGCTCCGAGTAACATATACTATTTTTTCTTCAAGCGTAATAATAATATGCATTTTATAAAAAATATAGAAGGCTTTGTTTATATCTCAACTATTTAATTAATACAAACGAAAAATTACATAAAGTGTTACCTATTTATTAACAGTAATATTAAATGTGCAGTTTTGTATACTGCAGTTGTTTAAATTTAAGCCACTGCCACCGCTTTCAGCTTCGACATTTACAATTTTGTCATTGGTATACATCATATTATTAGTAAGTTGATTGTCGATTATTATGTCAGCGATTCCAGAACTATTACTTAGTTGTTCTTGCCAATTAAGTATTTTTTGTGCAGTTTGTGTTTTACTGGAAATGGAATCCTCTAAGTACCCTTCAGCAACACTGGTGGATTTCCATCCACCATGCCGCTCTAAAGCGGTAATATCACCTCCGTTGTCAACTAAAATAGTTGCGGAAGTCCTCCGAAGGCAATGTCCTGTATATTCATGAGGATTTGTTAATTTCAAAAACGTAGCAACGTCTTTTGGTACGTTTGATATTTTGTGGATACCCATTACCACACGGTGACATTTACCATTCTGGTATTTAATAAAAAATCGCTGCAGGCCAATATCATCCGGACGAAGAGCCGTATACTGTCTTACCAAATTCAAATAAAAATCGCCAATTATAGTAAACGACCGTTGTTTTTTGTTTTTTGTGTTTATGATTTTAACCAAAATTAAATTTCCCAAATCTTGGATTTCGCTAGACTTTAAATTAACAAGTTCATCGCATCTAAGGGCTCCTGTGACTCCAAATATTAATATAACCTAAAACAAACGTTGAAATAAATAAAAAAAAAAGCTGGTAGCACCGGGATTAGAACCGCTGACCTTTGCGACCGAAGACAAAAGCTCTGCCACTGAGCTACCGTCATTAAATGTTATAAGTAGGAAATGAGGTAATATTTGCTGTCAAGTTAAATATTGATCTGCTAGTAGATATCACTGTCAACGGTTTAATAAACGTAATAATGATTAAAAAGAAATAAGAAAGTACCTACCTTTGTTGCTAAATAAACATTATTTGGTGCATCCTTGAGAAATTTATCAAATTGATCTTGTGTTAATACTTTTGATTTTTTCGGTGTATAATTTTCCCCTTGGCGCTTTATAAATGCAATTAATTTGCTATATTTTTCTATTTTAACATTATGTTTAATGTTTAATTGACTTTTAATCATTGAATACTGTGCCCATAGAGTAGAACTTTTAAACTTTCTGGACAAATTCGTGAAGTATGCAAGCATAACGTTTTCCGTGTATTGCTGTACATTATATTCATTGCACCATTTTAGAAATTTTTCGTATGCAAAATCATACAGTTTACGCGACTTCGTTGGAATTAGAGTTTCAATACTGGAATTAGCTATTTCAACTAATTCCGGAGGCGTACATTGCAATTCTTGAGACATTTTTCACAAAATTTTCAAAACAGACAAACGTCAAATTAAATAAGTTTAAAAATGACAGTTCCTACCTACTTGATTACAACGCCCCATTATTTTATTAATACAATAATGAAAATTCATTTTTGTACTAGTAAAATAATGGGATATTTCTACGGTCTGTGTTGCAAAAAGTAATATAGTTATTATTATACGCTTGAAGAAAAAATTATATTAATTAAAAATTAAAACTTATTAAATTTTCATCTAGTGTATTTATAAAATACTCACTCATTTTCTTTCGCTATTTCTTCGTCACTTTTATCTATAATTTGTTTAATATCCATATTTTAAATAGTTAAACAACACTAAAAACAGACGTTTGCATTTTGAATTTTTAGCTGTCACCTGTCACTATTTATAGGTGCGCGTGGCATAGGGATATTCACACATCGATATTCGCTGGGTGCAAAGGATAGGGTGGGAGAACCACGAATCGATCGCAGCGCTTACCGTGGCTAAAAAAGGAACTTACGGCGGACGATTAATCACTTTTTACTAAGGATTTTATATGGATTTCACTTATCCATGCGTCGATTTAAAAAGTAAATAAACCTGCGTCACGAAACCTGCTGTATAGTCAACTGCAACAACAATGGCAAAAATAGTGATCAGAAATTCTATAAATTTACACAAGCAAGTTGGAAACGAGAACAACGTGTGAAGTAGTGGATAATTGCTATCAAGAGAAAAAAGCTAATAAGCTAACTTAAAAAGCAACATTTTAAATATTTGCTATATTTAGTAGATACCTATGTTGTAGGAAGCATCACGTTTTATTTTTACGTCTTGCACATGTTAAGCAAAAACGAATTCTTTACCTTTGTTGGTTATTTGGGGTTGGAAAGTTATGTCGTGAGTGATTGCTGGAAAAACAGTTTTAATTATTAATTTGGCCATGTTTAACTGAAAATACACAAAACGTCTGCATTATTAACGGCATTATAATCATATTATTATCGTCTACAATGCGATAATCGTTTACATTTATTTATTTTTTTAATTACTTCACGTGAAGTCCGCCGTGATAAAGCCCATCTATACTACCTACCTAAAATTTAATGATTTTGACATTTTAGACGGGAAATAAAAAAGATAAATATTATTATCGACGCTATAGATTTACATGATCAATACATTTGGGTAGAAAACTAATAAATTACGATGTTTTATTAGAAATAATTATTTGTTTACTTACTTTTTGTAATGACAGTTAGCCATTTAATATTTCAAAGAACGCAAGGTGCCGCTGTCATCGCGCAACCAGCGGATATCGAATTTATTCGATGTTTTCCATACGATATGTCGGATTAATTCGATGTTTTGAGTTTTGACAAATATTTATTGTATCCGATATATCGATATTTTTATTCATAGTAACATCTAATATTCGCTTTTTTGTCAAATCTATTTAAAACCTATATAATTTTTTCACAACTTGATAATTTCATAATTTTATTTATAAATAAGTTTATTAAGACTAAGGCACTATAAACATAGGTATTATCGAAAGCCATGTTTTGACCAATGTCAACTACAAAACCAGAGATAATAATAGAACAGATGTGTTGATGCATAATATAAAGTTGGCAACAAGTTCCGACATCAGTGCACCATGTTTAACTATTCACTATACTTCTACACACTTTTTATGCTTAAAGTACCTTAAAAAATTATATTAAAATAACACTACTAGTACTTACTAAGGCACTATACGGTTATAACTACTTTTCCGCTTTTCGCGCTACCAGCTGGTTTAGTTCCTATTTTCACCACTACAAAATATGATTGCACGTCTCTTTAATTTGTTTATTTGTCATCTTACGTTTTTTCGATCAGGGTCACGTGTCCTGACGCGAATTTAAGATTTTTTACCCATTACAGAAAAAATGCTCAACGCGGCTAAAGAAGTTTTCACTTCAAAAACTAAACGCGTCATAGACTACCAGACCGATGGTCTATTATTTATCTAATATCCATATTATTTTTGTGCTTATGTACTTATTCTGGTTCACCACCTTATTACGCGGTCGCCGCTTGGACTATTCATAATCACGTTAAGAGTCAAAAGTCTTTGAAATTCGTGTATTCAAGTGTTATGTGTTGCAAAATTGTAACCACGAGTAACGATATTAGTTTGATATTGATTGGACCAACTGCATTATTACAAAATAATTAAATAAATCAGGTCACAAAGTTCGACTTTGCATATTAACTTCGACGAATTAAAGTCGGAATATTCTTACACCATTAATGTTATTGATATTGATTTATTTGCGTGTAATTGAATCGCTCTTGAATAATATCATTATATGTTCAGTTTGAAATAGAATCGATTTTATTACTATCTCTAATTTGTTTTTGAAGTCTCAATGGAATTAAATGTAGGATATATTGTGGAAGTGATTGATTGGAGTTTTGTGTGTTTTCGTGCGCTTTTATAGTCAGCGCTAAAGAATTGTTATATTCAAATCCTATTATTAAGTGTTCGGTCGACATAATAGTTGTAAATCTATTATTTATTAACTATAAATTAAGAGGTAATACGTGTATAGCAATGTATAAAGAAAATTTGGTTATTTATATTTACCCCAAGTTTATACAAAATTGAATTTTTTAAGTTTTTAACTTTATTAATTGTTAAATAAAAAAATGTTTTTAGATATTCTAAACTAGCACTAGGAACAGACGCAACAACTTTCCCAGCTGTCGCAACGAATCACGTGCCAACAAGAGGAGCTTTCAGTCAGAAAAGGAGCTAGCTCCAACAAGAAGAGCTGTCATAACGGATGTCTATCCTACCAGAAGAGTTATCCAGATCCTTCTTCCAGCATTCTTGGGAACGAGCAAAATCAGCAAGTGGACAACTTGAATCAGCAAGTGGCCAACTTGCGAGACGAGCAAAATCAGCAAGTGGCCAACTTACGAGACGAAATCAACCAACGAATGCAGTCCGAAATAAGGAAGCTTTAACGAGAATGGGAAACTCGAAACCAAACCATCCACCACAGAAACGGAGATGCATTAAAGGTCCTTTCCTTATTCGGTTATCCCGTTATAATATGAATTGGCTATAAAAAAGCTTTGTTACTCTTGACATATTTTTCGGGAGTAAGTGTGACATGCCACCATTTAGTGCAATTGGTAAAATTAGTTTATGTTGGTGTTTTTAATCAACATTTGTTTTTAGTTGTTTGTATATTTGTTGTTTCTTTTCTATTGTTTACTTCATCTTCTGCCATCAGCAGGATACCGACCAGGTGATTAAATAACCTCGACCTGGGTGGGAAGTACCTACTCCTTGTAAAGCTACTTCTCATCCCAAAACATTAGGGCACAGTCTCTATTCCTCCATGCTTGACATTTTTTACAGATTTACTTAAAGCAGGTTTTTGCTTTTGTTACATGTGTATAATCGCACATAAGAAGGTTTTTTGATATACAGAAATATATCTACAAAATTATCGACAATAAGTCATTCTTTTCAACTTCCTTAAGTTAATTTAAAATACATTATTTTATTAAACTCCATGTCACTAGTGTTTTTAATTAAAAAGTTATACAATACATTTTATATTCAAATTTGTGAGTAAAACTCAAGCTTTAAACTTTTTACAACTTTATTGTTCTCTAAATAATTCATGTATTTTGTTTTTAATGTTATTTGTCTATGTTACTAATAACTACTATTAAAGTTTTAATAAAACAAAACAGACACAAAGATTTAACAATTTGTTTTTGTATAATTTTCTCATTTTAACTGAAAATGAAATTTTTAAAGTATTCTTCTACATCTTTAAGTGTCGTCTTCATCGTGGAGGTTAGCAACAATTTCGGCAAATTGTGTGCGTTTCTGCGATGCAATGTCTTCGGCCAGGTCAGACATCTATTATCCCTTCGATGATGAGTTTTGGGAGCTCGTATTTTTGATGTCTTTAACATGCGGTCTTGCTGTTAACAACTCTCTGTCTTTTCCCATTCTTTGTAGAACTTCTTTGTTTGTAACGTGATCTACCCAAGATATCCAAAGCATACGTAAATCTATCCACATTTTAAAAGCCTCAAGGCGATTCAAGGTACCTACTTTTATCGTCCAACCGTCAAAGTCATACAACAAAATTGGATACATATTGACAAAAGTGATCAGGGTTACCAATTCCTTACCCTCCAACCACATGACACAGTCGTATGCCAGGTTCCATATCTTAGAACCCATTACGGGCCCCTGTGGGACTCTAGGAGTAACGTCGACTATCACTCCTTTCTTGATGATAATAGATAATACGCTACAATGTTTCTAAGATAACCTGAGCAATTCTTTGCTGCCAAAGCTTTCATTATGACACCCCACTAAACCGTGTTGAAGGAGTTTCGAACGTCCAGAAGGAGCAGCGCGGACCAGATGAAGTACCTCCAGCTCCACGTCTACTGTCTCATAATCGCTTAGTTTATCCTTGCTTGCAACATTTCCTCTTTAACTTTACTTAACCATAAAAGAAGGCAAATGGGCCTTTGAAAGTACTACAGACATTTAAGCAAATCTGAATGGGACGAAAACACCATATTGGGGCTAAGCCAAAACGCCATAAAATGGTACACGGACGGCTCCAAGACAGATAAAGAAACAGGAGCAGGGGTGTTTGGACCTAGAACCAAACACTCAGAAAGCTTGGGTACGTACCCAAGCATCTTTCAAGCGGAAATTCGTGCCATCGAAAGATGTATAGAATTTAACATTGAAAGAAACTATCGTAGACAGAAGATTGTAATTATGTCAGATAGTCAAGCAGCCATCAAAGCTCTGAACTCAGATACAATCAGTTCAAAGATGGTCTGGGAATGCCTAGGCAAATTAAATGAACTAGGACAGAATAACACTGTTACCCTCCCATGGGTTCCAGGACACGTAGGAATAGAAGGAAATGAAACAGCAGACAAGCTGGCAAAAAAGGAGCTGAAACCCCATACCTGGGACCAGAACCATCCTGTGGAATCAGCAGTACTACAATCTTAGAAAAACTAAGGAAAAAATGGATAGAGAAAAATCCAAGTACTGGAATGATCTAGAAGGACTAAGACAATCGAAGACGCTCCTGGGAAACTATAACCAGAAGAGATCTCACAGCTGTCTTAACCTGAGTAAGAAAAACCTCCAAATTATAACAGGAATACTAACCGGTCACTGTCGATTACGAGGACACATGAACAAACTAGGATTAGTAGATGAAGCAAACTGCAGATTCTGTGAGGTAGAGGATGAAACCTCAATACACATACTTTCAGAATGCATGGCATTAAGTACTTCTAGGGTCAAATACCTAGGGTCATACGAAATAGAAGGGGAAGAACTACCTAATTTAAAACCCAATGATATCCTATACTTTCTAAGGAATATCGGACTAGAAGAGCTGCTATAAGTCTGAGAAATATAGCGGGAAAAGGAGGACACAATAGATCTTATAGGTCGCAGGTGTATCTGTTACCCCTAAAACCATACAGACAATACACACAATCCTTGCTTGCAACATTTCCTCTTTAACTTTACTTAAGCATAAAAGGAGGCAAATGGGACTCTGAAAGTACTACAGACATTTAATTCACTGTGGATTTACTGGAAGGTAAAGTAGGTTCATTGGCATTGCAGTTGAGGTAAATGTTCCAAATTAAAACGTATACAACGTATACGTGTATGTATACTATAACAACTTTGCGCAATGCAAGGAACTGTAGTATGCTTGAGCGTTTTTCTTTTACAATGAAAGTGAAGTGTTTTCCATCTAACTTTTTTTCTGTCGCACTTTCTACAGTAACTTTCCCAATCTAAATATTCCTTGAACAGCAACGTTTTAAAAGCTAATATATTCAGAAAATATTGTTTTTTGCCAAATCTTTAATATTTTATTTAGGATTTATATCTATTTTTATTCAATTTTAAAAGTAACCATTCATATTCTGCTACTTCCATGTGGGTCATTTAACCGATTGTATTAGTGCAAATGTTTGCTAAATATACGTTACACAGTATCGAATTATTTATGACTGTTTAATTTTATCGCTTATAAAATTTAATCGCTTGATTATTACATCTAAGCTATTTTTCGTTGAGTCCACTCAAGCATTGTATGTACAAATTACAGAACAAGACAAACCTGACCTTATTCAATGAAGTATTTCTATGTTAAACGTACCCTTGGGTGTGTAAGAAAACCTTAGAAATCGTAGAAATTGAACGTGTTGGATAAAATTACGAGCTCACTTGGTTCTGTTCTAATAGAGAGATAAATATTCCCTACGGTCAAGTGTAAGAACATAGAAGGAAAATATTTATTTTTCAATGCAATACTTAATAATACAATACAATGTTAATATTCTATTAAATAACTTTAATTTAATACTGATGCAAATTAGAGTGAGTTGATTTAATGTTGAGTATAAATCTCAATACAAATATGTTACGCTCAGTGTTACTACAAAATAAAAATAATTGTTCCAAATCAATATAACCGCTTGTAAAGCCTAATCATCGAAAACTGTCACGATCAACTGTTAACCCAGGCACCGGCACAGACTGGAATCGTCGAACCTTCATCATATTCCACTGACCAAAATTCCAAAACAACCACTCGAAAACATCTGTTCAAACACGAACAACCTAACTAATAACATTTATGTGAACTATTCTCTGTACTAGTCTGAGAGCCAACGAGCAAAAAGTTTACAGACAGATATACAGAAATCTGCTTTCTCTAGATCCTTGCCTTCTTATCATTTAACTTCTTATAAAAAAATTATTTATAATAATTTTTTCAAAATAATAATGTTTTTTTTGTGAAATTTGTGTTACACTTCGAATTATTTTTTTTATTAAGGATATCCTCGTAGGTATAGACCTAAATACAAATGTACCAAGAACATCTAATGGGGCAGAAGAGACAATTTATTAGTTTGGGATTTAAAGGTCTGCAAGTTAGGACGAGTGGGAAAAACGTGGGAAGAATATTAAATTTTTAATTTTTATTTAATAAACCCTGATACACAAGGTACAATAAATTAAATTTTCTTAGGTAAGGAGTACTACAATTTGGAGACCCTGGGAATGAACGAACGATCAAATCGATCCGTTCTGGATGTCTGGCACTGAACAGTATAAAGGTGCATGGAGTTGGCACTTCGCTTTGCACTATAGAACGGAGTTCTTCTAAACAAAATCCGTTTATGTATCGGTAAAACAAAGAGAGATCAAAAACTGCTCTTCGTTGGGACAATGGGGCTAGGTTTTTGGTGATACTGGTGTCGTTTATAAGTCTAACTGCTCTTTTCTGAATTGCATCAGGAACTCTGAGCCTTCACGGCGCAGCCGAACCCAAACATGCGAGCAGTATTCAAGATTAGATCGTATTTGTGCTTTGTAAAGAGTAGCTAAGTTGGATGGAGAGAAATACTTCCGTGCTCTAAACAGAAAGCCTAATTTCTTTTCTGTTGCAGTTGCTATGGATGCAATATGTTTTGGAAGATTGTTATACCAACCAGCGTAATGGAGTCGCTTGCCTTTTGTGTCTGATCATTTATTGTGATGGATGAGTCGTATGTTTGCCTCTTGTTGGATAGGCAACATGCCTTTGTCTTGGAAGCAATGAAATTAACTCCCCCACTCGTTAACAGTTCTCAAATCTTGATTGAGAGAAGCCGTTGTCCTCTTCCAGAATTTCTAGAGATATGAGACGGTTGTGCGCTTTGCTACAGTGTAGGTTGCCATCATCTGCAAAACCTTGTATCGGATTATTAGTGGCTTCAAGCTTTAAGCAGATCATTAATGTGTAATAGGAATAAAGTAGGAGCTAGAGTCGATCCTTATACATACTTTGAACGACGACGGGCAATAAATTATTAATTTTTCTATTTTATTAAATGGTATATTGATCTCGAATATAATTATGTAACAGATACGATGGTTTTAATTTTATTTAATTTGCTTTGAGTCCTTGTTTAAAAGAAATACTCTTATTGAACTATTTTTTATAAAACTAGTGATTTGTTTAAAACCTTTATAATATATTATTTTTAATTACAATCAATAAAGAAAATAATACAAACCATTTTTAAAGGCAACTATAATTTTGATTCTCAATGTTTGGAAATCGTTTTGTTTACTCTCGGACTATTCGTGCCATACGTTTGTACTTCCTCAACATTGAAACTAGTCGACCATGCTAATACAAACACTCCAAGTTGGCCCCGAGACCACTAATGATCCCTTACGAGATAGTGTGGAGACCGCATCATATCGTTATTTGTCGAATTTGGGGTTGCACACGCTCCGTCCTCCACTCCAAAAGGAGTAATTGGAGGAATTGTAGCATCGGGTTTCTTGGAGTGACCAACTTGGTTATGAGACTTGTTAGTTCTAGCAGTTTGTTCTTGTGATAGATAATGTAAATCTCAATGAAATTGTTACAATCTGTGCGAGTGGAGTTTAAGTTAAAAAAAAAAACAGACAAAAA
Source organism: Altica lythri (assembly GCA_964028335.1). NCBI lineage: Eukaryota > Metazoa > Arthropoda > Insecta > Coleoptera > Chrysomelidae > Altica > Altica lythri. The sequence goes on from OZ034805.1 coordinate 69,344,382, forward strand.
TTATCTATTATCTACTGGTAGTCTATCACTTTTTGTAATGAACACTTTAAAGTCATTAAGTTTAAAAAACAAGGAAATTTAAAAATATCAATTAAATTCGTGAATTATATCTTCACCTTGGTTACGTGGCTATTTTTGGAGTTTTCTTCTCTATTCTCTTCCTAAACATTAAGTCTTTATCTGTTTTTTTAATCAACAATTCTATCCTACACTTTTTCTTTAAATTATGACTACCTAGTTTTGGTTTCAATAAAAATAATAGTTTCGTACTAAAATTTCTCATAAAGCACGTTTTCTAATCCATGAATTCCTTTAAATAAAAAATAAAAATATCTGCAGTTCTAATACGAGGGTTGTCTTTTTCGTTCTGCATAAAGTCATAAAGACAAAATAATATAGACTTAAAGTACTTTATTGCTTTTTTAAATATATTTCACCAAGAACGATACACTTGTGCATACGTCAAACCAATTGGTGAAACAGTTATTCCAGTCTTCAGTTTATACCAGCAAAATCGCAGCTTTAAAGGCATTAATGGCTCCTTCTGGCGACTGGAATCGCTGCTCACGCATTAAATTCTTAATCTTTGGGAACGTGAAGAAGTCGTTGGGACTTATGTGGGGACTATACGGTGGATACCTATTAATTTAAAAAGAAGGGTTTTTGATACAAGTATTCTTCCTGTCATGACCTATGGAATAGAAACCATGGCACTTACTAACAATTCTCTTATTAGACTTAGAACAACTCAAAGAGCTATAGAAAGAATTATGTCAAAGAGACCATATGAGAAATAAGGATTTAAGAAGAAAAATTCAAGTGGAGATGGACCGGACACGTGGCACGAGAAAATGAAGAAAAGTGGATAAAGCGAATAATACAATGGAGGCCAAGAGAACATAAACAAGGTGCAGGAAGACAAACGAAGTTGGAAAAGACAAGCGGAGGCCTATGTCCAGGAGTGGACTAGAAGGGGCTGCTAAAGCAGAAGATACGGTGGATGGTCTAGCAATTCGATGTTTTAGACACTCGATTGTTTTTGGACAGTGTGAGCACTTGCATTGTTCTGATCTAGGATGATTCGCTGGTGCTTCATTTCAGCTAGACATTGTGGTTGGGATAATCCTCTTCAAAAATTGTAAAAAAATATTGCTCGAAAATATTCTCAGCTAAGATCCATTTTTCGACTGACTTGCTAATTTCTAAAGTTTACTGTACCTACAAGACTTGTTGTATCGTAACGAAACTGTGGATTTATGTCAACAAAAGATTAAGGATAGATTTGTGTCTAAAGGATCTATTGGTGGCGCCTTCTAAGCGGCTTTATGCAAAACTAAAAAGACAACCCTGGTATTAAGTTACATTTTTCTCATTAATGAATCTTTTTTAAAACAAATTTGAAATTAAATGGTTATATAATTTTTTAAATTGGATCAGTCCGTGGGATATATTTACTTAATTTCAATGATGACTCCGATATTAAGGTTACAATTTAACTATATAAGTACACTCAAATTATTATCTCAAATGACGGTGATCAGAAAGACAAATAGATATTCGTAGGATGCTTACGAATTTCCTAAATCAATTTAATTATCTACCTGTAAATAAGGTCTTTACATTACCGGTAAACTCATTATCGCGAAATTACCTGAAGATTTACTCCGTGCTTAGAAAGCCCGCTTTAATAATTGTCGCTGTAAATTTAGAAGGCGTTTTTGTTCCAAGTTAATACCAACTGATGTGAATATTCAGGTGAATTAGGGTGATGAAAATGTATATACTTAGGTCTAAGAGCATATAGAAATCCTATTTAAATTAGATCATCTCTAATTTTGATTATTTTAATCTATTATCCTTACAGTATCTTATTTAATATTTTATTTTTACAGTTGATTTCAAAACAAATTTTGATTCCTTTTACGAAATTGATGTTTTTTTTTATTTTAAAATTAGTGCTCTACAAGAAATTTATTGATCTCGTCCCGTTTAGTCTCGAAATCGAGACGAGACAGAGTTTTTCGAGGCGAAACGCAACCTATTCTCCACGATCTCGTAAAGGTCTCGTTCTCAATACAAAAGAGTGCCAATTTGATTTAAAGCTGTTTTTAATGTATATTGTTTACAATGGTATTGATATAAATCGACTTATATTATATTATTAAACTTACCTTTCGTTAGGAGATACTGTAATGATCCGAGGATCATCTTCTGCTTGTTTCATTATATTTTTTATGCACGACCGGGCGGTAAAGTACAGATTATTACATACATTTAGCGGGCGTAAAGTGCCACTTTACCGCCCGTGGACTACTTTACCGCCCGCCGGGCGATAAAGTGTAAATGGCGGGCGGTAAAGTAATTTTTTTGTCTTAAATATTGAAATACTTGCAATCATCTAAACTGACAATGAGTCTAAATAAAAATGGCCACCACCTATTTTGACTTTGTTGTAAGGGTAACGACAACATAGGTATATAGATTATTGTTTTAAAATATTATCTCTAGCCTCTGTGCATATTACTTTCAATCAAATTATTTATTTTAAATAACGAATGAATACAAATTATTAGGTAAATGGTTATACAGGGTAAGTTGTTAATAATATCGAGGTTCGAGGTATAAATTTCATGCAAGTTGAAATGGCATTTATATTAAATTGATCACAAAAAAAAATATCCTTTATAAGTTTTATTATTAAAACAATCGTTGACATTGACAGTTGACATTTGACAGCTGACAGATAATATTTTACATGTGACAGTAGAGATTTGACATTTCAAATTTGGCATTTGACAGTTGGAACTTGACCATTGACGTTTGATATTTGACCATTGACAGTTGACATTTGATAGTTGCCATTTGACAGTTGACATTTGACAGTTGACATTTGACAGTTGACATTTGACAGTTGACATTTGACATTTGACATTTGACATTTTACAGTTGACATTGACATTTGACAGTTGACATTTGACAGTTGATATTTCACAGTTGACATTTGACAATTGACAGTTGGCATTTGACAGTTGATATTTGACAGTAGATTTTTGTCAATTGACAGTTGACTTTTTTCAATTGACAGTGCATTTTTTTTATAATTGATTATTAAATCGGTCGTGCATAAAAGTTTGTATGTATTGCGGGCGTAAACAGCGTTTATGGACCTTACGTGTTAATAGCCCTCGCCTGCGGCTCGGGCTCTTATTTACACGTTGCGGTCCATAAACGCCTGTTTTACGCCCTTGATACATAAATAACTATTATGCACGACCGGGCGGTAAAGTACAGATTATTACATACATTTAGCGGGCGTAAAGTGCCACTTTAGCGCCCGTGGACTACTTTACCGCCCGCCGGGCGATAAAGTGTAAATGGCGGGCGGTAAAGTAATTTTTTTGTCTTAAATATTGAAATACTTGCAATCATCTAAACTGACAATGAGTCTAAATAAAAATGGCCACCACCTATTTTGACTTTGTTGTTAGGGTAACGACAACATAGGTATATAGATTATTGTTTTAAAATATTATCTCCAGCCTCTGTGCATATTACTTTCAATCAAATTATTTATCTTAAATAACGAATGAATACAAATTATTAGGTGAATGGTTATACAGGGTAAGTTGTTAATAATATCGAGGTTCGAGGTATAAAATTCATGCAAGTTGAAATGGCATTTATATTAAATTGTTCACAAAAAATAAAAATAAAAAATATCCTTTATAAGCTTTATTACTAAAACATTCGTTGACATTGACAGTTGACATTTGACAGCTGGTACAGATAATATTTTACATGTGACAGTAGAGATTTGACATTTTAAATTTGGCATTTGACAGTTGGAACTTGACAGTTGACGTTTGATATTTGACAGTTGACAGTTAGCAGTTGACATTTGATAGTTGCCATTTGACAGTTGACATTTGACATTTGACAGTTGACATTTGACATTTGATAGTTGACATTTGACAGTTGACATTTGACAGTTGACATTTGACAGTTGACATTTGACAGTTGTCATTTGACAGTTGGCATTTGACAGTTGGCATTTGACAGTTGATATTTGACATTAGACTTTTGTCAATTGACAGTTGACTTTTTTCAATTGACAGTGCAATTTTTTTTATAAAAGATTATTAAATCGGTCGTGCATAAAAGTTTGTATGTATTTCGGGCGTAAACAGCGTTTATGGACCTTACGTGTTAATAGCCCTCGCCTGCGGCTCGGGCTCTTATTTACACGTTGCGGTCCATAAACGCCTGTTTTACGCCCTTGATACATAAATAACTATTATAATCACTGTCAAAACAGTTTCGGTGACAGTTTAAAGTTATATTCTCACTGTCAACATTATGTCTATCGCATACTGAACACTAAGTAGAGTTAAGGAGAAGCATTTGTCCGAAATACGGCTAGCGCTGTGGGTTAAAGTGAGAGAGGAGTAGCCTGCATACAAGACATAGTGGCACTATAACGCGTTACGTTACAAAGAAGTTTACTCTCCCATAAGAAGTTATCACTTCAAAAAGGGTTGTTATTTTTTTACTTTGCAACAGACCTAGTATATATGTTTGGATTTTATCAAATACAAAAAAAATTAAAACGAATTTTCCTATTCCTTTAAAGACCTGAAATTCCTATTGTGGATCTTCCTTAAACCTTTCTTTTTTTTCCTGGATAGGATTGTTCCTACTACACAATTTATAAAGGGCTATATTGTCAGAAGACTCTTTAATCAGGAACTATTTTGTTAGAGGATTATTTTAAGGAATCACTCTTATAATCGTATGCAATCTCTTGGACATTGCTAACTATTTTACGGAACATAAAACCAGTGATTGAAGTTATTTCAGGCCAGTTTATATGCTTCATGAAAATGATAAAATTTCAAGACTTGTTAATAGCAGTTCGTGAAAGACACAAGTTTATAGCACTATTCTCATTACAATGCCATGTTGGTAGATATTCCAAAGCAACATGTGCCTGTGCCTAGCTTTCCTCGTTAATGAAAGACGAGAAATAGGTCGTGAAACGCGACTAACGCCTGGTTTTAATATTGATTATAGACTTGGCAATGTGTAAACACGCAAGTATAAAGCTTACTTCCTACTACTGTTGTATTAGAGCGGTTATTATACAAAAAATTACTAGAAACACAAACAAACTTTTAACTAAATTTTAACTCTGATTATACCTATCTATTACAGTATTTGTAGGTAATTGTGAAAAAGAGTTATTTACTAGTTTTTCGATAAAACCTGTTTAAATGCATGTACATACCTACTAAACTTTAAAAGGATCATTTCAAATGGTTAAAAAATGTTCTATTTAAGCAGGAATAAAATGACTTATTATTAAATTTTGCTTCAATGTAATTTAAATTATATTACAAAAAACAAACAGGTGACCCAGATTACTTAAAACTTGCGATTGTATGTTTGTTTTTTCTAAAATTGAATAAACAGTTCGTATCTAAGTAAAAAAGAAGTAGTGTATAATTTCGTTGTTGTTTGTTGAAGTATGAAATTAAAAAAATATTCACTGAACATCATCAAGCGCAATAAGCTCAGTTATAAAAACAATATTACTGTTATACTCTAGTCAACACCTTCAAAAACGTGAAAAATTAAAATAAAGGTCCTAAAAATATGAGCGATAGCTCATTGGATTCGGAATCACCTGTAGAAAAATGTTTTTGAAGGAAAAGTGTGCAGGCAAAAAATTGCAATTGTTATTAACAAAATAAGATGAAAAAAAACAGATGTTTATGTTTTTGTTAATAACTCGAAAAATATTAATATTTAAGCAATTTTTAAAAAACCTCGTTAAAGAGGAGGAAATTTCCGAAAAAAAAAGTCCGTCCTCCCGGAACTCTATCTCCATTATTTATAATTTTAATTTGACGTTGAAAATGGGGCTTTGAGCGGCTTTTACGGCATGCGCGCGCTACCGCTAAACGGTGTTTATCAGATAAAATATTTTTTTTGACATAAAATGTTATTTTAAAAATTTGAAAAAATTCCAGTATTTTCCTAATACTTGAAAGAATCTAAATCAGTTGGAAAAAACATTTTATCACTGTTTTTCAAAAAGTTATTCAATTGTTAACTAACAAATTTTTTCCTAATCTCTGTTGACATAAACAATGGGATAAAAGGTATAAATAATTGGCCTAAAAATTTGAAACTTCGTGGAGCCCTTTTCATATGTATACTTTACAAGATCCTGCGATAAATCTTTATACAAGTTTATTAATTTGTTAATAATACTTTCTAATATCATACGTCACGTTAACTGTGGCGCCAAATAACTTGTCAATTAAAAAAATTATATATCTTTTAAACTATTGGAGATATGATAAAGGATATTCAGGAGTTTTTTATAGATAATAAGTTTCTCTTTCAAATAATTCTAAGACCAAATTCGTATTTATTGTTTATTAGATACTACATGCATTTATTTGGAAAAATTCTATATTTTTCTTTACTTTTTCGCAATATTTTGCAATAGTTATGAAAAATCATAATTAACAAATTAATAAACTTTTATAAACATTTATCACAGAATCTTGTAAAGTATACATATGAAAAGGGCTCCACAAAGTTTCAAATTTTTAGGCCAATTATTTATACCTTTTATCCCATTGTTTATGTCAACAGATATTAGGAAAAAATTTGTTAGTTAACAATTGAATAACTTTTTGAAAAACAGTGATAAAATGTTTTTTCCAACTGATTTAGATTCTTTCAAGTGTTAGGAAAATACTGAAATTTTTTCAAATTTTTAAAATAACATTTTATGTCATAAAAAAAATATTTTATCTGATAAACACCGTTTAGCGGTAGCGCGCGTATGCCGTAAAAGCCGCTCAAAGCCCCATTTTCAACGTCAAATTAAAGTTATAAATAATGGAGATAGAGTTCCGGGAGGACGGACTTTTTTTTCGGAAATTTCCTCCTCTTTAACGAGCTTTTTTCAAAATTGCTTAAATATTAATATTTTTCGAGTTATTAACAAAAACATAAACATCTATTTTTTTTCATCTTATTTTGTTAATAACAATTGTAATTTTTTGCCTGCACACTTTTCCTTCAAAAACATTTTTCTACAGGTGATTCCGAATCCAATGAGCTATCGCTCATATTTTTAGGACCTTTATTTTAATTTTTCACGTTTTTGAAGATGTTGACTAGAGTATTAGTTAAAGATCATTTACTTTTAAACCTAGTGTTTAATTCTGAAATTTTAAAAATTGAGAAAATCTCATGAGAGATATCTCAAATAATTGTTTACTAAAAATCCATGGTTCTTCTCTCATAACCAAATAAAACTATAATACAGGGCCAAACAAAAAATGACTCATAGTTTGAAGTTTCAATTGTCAATTTAACACATTCTCTCTCTCTCATTACCATCATGCTATATATGCTTAAGGAACAAGTGAGTAAGCGTTACATGTTACATGAATTGAATTTAACGACCAAAAAGCGAAATAATTACTAAGCATTCATAGCTTCGAGTCCTGCTGGATGGGACATTTTTTCGATTTCTCCTTAATGTCTTCCCCTTCTCTTTTTCCCTCTTTAATTTATGCGAGTCACCTGTTTGATCTTCATTCACCTGCCTCTTTGTCTAGCTCATCGCTCCATCTTTTTCGGGAGCGACCTACGCATCTATACCCCATTGGAGATTTGTCTTGAGCAATATTCACAATTGTTTCATCTTCTATCCTACTAATATGCTTATTTCACTCTTTTTTCTTCTCTTTAGCACCCAGTCATTAATACTTTTGACTTTACATGTATTTCTTATGCTTTCGCTTGTTTCTATGTCTAAAAGTGCCTTTCCAGCTATTCTGTTTTTTCCATTAATCGTTTGTTTTTTGATATTTCTGGTCTGGTTTCTACGGTGTATGTCATAATCGGCCTTATTTCTGTTTTATATATTGTGGATTTGGTTTTAAATTCTATATATCTATTTTGCCATATTGTATTGCTCAAATATCTGCCTATTTTTACAGCCTTGGTTGCTTGTTCTCTTATCTCTACTTCAACATCACCATAACTTGATAATTCTATGCCCAAATATTTAAATTTTACTTATATCTTGTTGAATAATTGGTTCATCCACTTTAAGTTTACATCTTATAGGTCTTTTGGAGGTAAATATAACCAAGTTAAGAGTTTTAGATGTGCGGTTGGATTGGTGTAGATGTCGTTGTAAATCTTTTTTTTTCAGCTACTAACGATACCTACATCGTCTGCATAACATAAGATATTAACTTCTTTTTCTCCCCTCTTATATCCTTTTATTGGGCGCGCGTTTCTTATTATCTCGTTCATAATGATATTGAAGAGAGCCGGGATGGTTGAGTCTCCTTGACGAATGTCAATTCCAGCTGGTATCGTATTGGTAAGTTCCCCGTTTATTTTAGCTTGGATTTGATTTTTTTTATATATGTTTTATATGGTCTTGATCAAGTTATGTGAAATTTGTCTATCATATAACAGATGTAGAACATCTTTCAGGCGTACGCGATCGAATGCTTTTGTCAGGTCAATAAAAATGGACTTATTATATTCTATTGATTTTTTTGATTTGTCTTAGGACGAAGACGGCGTCCGTGCAGGATCTGCCTGACTTGAAACATTGTTGTTCGTCCTCTAGGGTGATAAGGCTGTTAATCTTGTTTATTATGATTTTTGTTGTGAGCTTTAACGTGGTCCTTTATGCCTCTATAGTTCGAGGGTAACTTCTTATCATCCTTTTTGAACATAAGGATTGTGGTTCTGGTTCGCCATTTATCTGGAATTCTGTGCTGATCGAGGATCATCTAGATTAATTCTATTAATTGTTGTACAAGAGCTTCTTCACCGTATTTTAGTAGTTCATTTGGAATTTCAGCTTTACCGAGGTTTCTCCTGTTCTTTAGTGTCTGGAGGGGCAATTTTACGTCATCTCGTTCAACTTTTATGTTTTTATTTGTTGTTATTTTTGGTGTGTTCAAAATTATTTTTTCTGCGTCTTCGCCTTGAGGTAAGTAAGTAATCCAGTTCTCCTTGGAGATTTGGTTTGTGTCAGTTAATTCATTCACCTCTTTTCTTTGAGATCTGATTAGTCTCCATATTTGTTTTTAAATCGTTTCGAAAAAATTCCCCAATATTAGTTTTTAAATTGTCTTTCATGATCGTTAGGTGGATTAACTAGCTCAATTGTTATGTAGCTGGACCTACGCCCAGATAAATAAGGAAGGTTGTTGAGCCAGGTTAGTACCCTACAAAACGAAAAAAGAAAAAAACACCAGAGACCAGCTTTTTCTTGATGTGATTTTATATATTCTTGTTTTTACACTTAAAGTGAAATTTCAAAAAAAAATATCAGAAATTTTAAAAAATCCATGAGAGATATCTCAAACAATCGTTCACTCGAATATGTTTCTATTTGGTATTAAATTTTAATAATTTTTAAATTAAGTTAAAATAAATTACAATTTGAAAAAATTGCTTTAAAATTTAGCATTCTTCAAATGGGTATATAAACCCAGATAGACATATTAAAAACAATTTTGAAAATTTCTGTAACAGCATACGGCGCACTGTGAACAGCAACTCAGTTAAATTGGGTAATACGAGAAGATAATGTAGTAATGCAGGCGTAATTATTGCGCCCCCGGTGCACTGTTGTATGCATTTTTAATAAAAAATGAACCAATTTATGCTGAATATATTGCTGCCTTACTGCAGTGAAACTCTGTTAACATTTTTTTAATCCATAAATGCATCACTTCTTTTTTTCTTGTTAGGGAGCGTGCGATGTATTTACCCAGTTCCACATTTAAGAATTTGTTCAGGTATTTGCAAATCTAGTTGGTTATAACATAGTTATATATTTGATCTTAGTAAACCGTTTCATTAACAAGTTAAAAATGTCAATGTTGTTGTTTGTTTATTCTGAAATTCTGGAGTAAACATAGGGTAATACTTTGTGAAAATATACTTTTAACTACTATTACTACTTGGCTCTACAACCCGGGGTGGGTCTTGGCCGACTTTAATATTTGCCTCCATTGTCGTCTATCTTCTATTAGGGTTAGTTCATATTTAATCCCCATACTTCTTAGGTCTGCTTGTATGTTATCTTACCACCTCATTCTAGGGCGTCCTAAGGGTCTTCGTCCAACTGGTACTTTTTCCCAGTCTCTCTTTAACATTCGTTCTTCCGATTGTCTCTGTACATGACCCGCCCATTGCCATCTCGGCACTTTTATCTTCTTAACGATGTCTCGATCTCCATATAGTTCCGATATTTCTTGGTTGGTTCTTCTCCGGTATTATTCTGTTTGTGGGATTCGAATATTTTGCGTAGCACTTTTATCTCAAAGATTCTTAGTCTCCTTTTGTTTTCTTTTGTAAGCGTCCAGGTTTTACTAGCATACATGATGGAAGGGCGTATGACTATCTTATAAATTGTAATTTTTGTTCTTCTTGAAATATTTTGGATGCCATTGTAGTCTTTAGTGCATACGTGCACTTATTTCCATTTTGAATTCGGGTTTTTATTTCTTCTGATGCTAAAATAGCTATTTCTATCAAAGTCATACCCATTACCACTCGTTAATAACATTCTGTAAAACACAAGTAGGTAACATCTGAATCACAAGACAGTTGAAACCAGAAACAGACTTAATATCAACTATATTGGAAAGATCTAACACCGAAACTGACCAAGATCCTAAAATCAGCAATTATTGTTAATGTAGCTAATAAAACGGTACTAAACTGAATTAAATATACAGCAAAGTCAAAAATAAAACAGACATAGAATACAAAATGGCCTGCAAGAATTGTAATAAATGCTACATAAGAGAATCCTCCAGGCCTTTAGGTATAACAGAGTAATATTACACATGACTTTATCTAGAAAGATGTGCGCTAACCCACCATGTCTTCAACAACAACCATAAGATGGAATATGAGTCATTGATAATTTTGGATGTAAAAAACAACACCACTAAAAGATTGTTGCTTGAAATGACTAAAATGGCACAAGAACCTAAATGCGTTAATAAAAAAGCAGAAATCATACACCAAAGTGAAATCCACTCAGTCTATAACTTTCAGTTTCCTTGAAGATGGCAATAAGTAATATGATTTCCGAATGCTTGGATCATCATTAAAGAGTTTTCTTTAAACCTTTTGCTGCTGATCTCCAACATAGTATTACATTGGTTTATATATGTATATAAACGTATTTTATATTATGCTTCTAAATGCTCTTTGCTAAATTTGTGAAAATAAAGCGCTTTATAGTTCAGCAAATAAACCCTTGCTGTAACTACACTCTATAATTTTTATGTTGATTATAAATTAAAGTAATAAAAATAAAAATTCAGGACACGACTAGATACAACCTAATTTTTTACACAAAACACAACAAAAGCATTTTCTGTGAACGAAACACCAAAATGTCAAGTGTTCCATACACGACAAAACAAATGACCATCTGGCGAGTTATACCATTCACTCCGCACCAAAAATGTATCAAAAAGGGGGCGAAATGTCTATTCGAAGATTCGTGAATCAAATCAAATCAGTTTATTCAAAATTTATGATATGTATAATACAATTACTTAGCGCACTTGTCAATTGGACATACCGCAAAAATTAATATCGCGGAAGAACGAGGGCAGTTGGTAACAATAGAGATCGTTAAGAGTGTAAGTAGGGTGACAAACCGTGGACTATATATTTGAGTTATGATAAATGATATTTTCTTTGTAGCACTGTGTAAACTAAAGCAGGATTCACAAGTGATATGGTCAAATAAATGCAAATACTTAACACTGATAAGTCCAGTTTTAAATAGAGATTTCTAAAAGATGTTAAAGGGAAGGACAACAGCATATTAGACTAACTTGAACACATTTATTCAACGTAACCGTTTGATAATTCCAAATTAAACGAACTTTCAGAATATTGACGTATATACAAGTAGACAGTTTTGTTTTTTATAAAGATAATTAAGTATTTTATTTCAGTTGAAAATATACATTTATACAGCACGCAACCTAAAAACGATAACTAGTTACAAATATAGTAATAAAATATAAAACGTATTTAATAATTTTCATATTTTACCTATTTCCGTGATATGCCAAGTCATGTAAATTATTAACGATAATCATTTCAGATTACAAGCAATTATTACAATTAAAACTAAACCGTAAACTTAACATAGTTTGCAAACCTTAAATTAAAATTCTTCGTTGTTCTAGATTCTCTTAGATGAAACGTATTCAGTTATGGAAACTGTTTAAAGTTGAATTGTTAGGATAAAATATCGTAATGCAAGTTATTAGGATTTAGGTACTTAGGCACATTTGACCGTTATTTATCATACCCCAACCAATAAATGGGCTGACTGGGCTATAGCGCATCTTTTTGAGGGTGCAAAATTCTGTAAGGTTAATATTTTTCACTGTCGAGGACAAAGCTACGTTAATATTTCTAATATGTCCGAAACTTATAATATATTGTAACCCAGAATTATAAAATAAAGTCGTAAAGCAGATTATGTTCCATGTGCAGCACATTCTTTAAACCTTGTAGGTTCTCCTGGTGGAAAATGCTGTATTCAGGCAATTAACTTTTTTATTTTTATAGAAGAGTTGTACAGTTTTTTCTCCTCATCCACTTACAGATGGGATATTTTAAAACAACACTTGGTTCCCGTGAATAGACAAAAAACAGATTCCTGTCTCGTCTCGTTCTGATACCAAATGGTCGGCTAGAGCACATGTTCTGAAAGCTCTAGTTAAAGGATATAAGATCCACTCTCACAAAAACTTTATACAGTGCTTGGATGAAACTACGAACTGTAGACTGGCCAGAGAGTTATTATCTTATCCTGGCGAGGAAACAGCAAAAAAATTTAAGGCATTGACCAGACAAAATCTCCGAATAGCTGTGTAAATCTTAACAGGTCACTGCCAATTACGACAACATCTCTTTAGAATGAAATTAGCAGAATCGCTGCTATGCAGAGGCTGCGAACAAGAAGAGGGAACATATAATGTATGACAATGCTGCTTTTTTTGCAATTAGAAGATCCGGGTTGAGCGGGTACTGGCTTACACCAGCCGATGTCAGGAAGATCTCCCTCAGGAGTCTCATCAACTATTTTAAATCTCTAGGTCTGATGACAGCCTGAGCTGAGGATATCCCTACACATGGGAAGATGCACTATGGGCCATATGTGGCTTTGTGCTGGCAGAGCACTAGCACTAGGAGGATTCATAAGAGTAGTGAAGATTTTCCAGCGAAGTTCGTAGCAGCCACTAAATATTTACAAACTGAGGAATAGTTTTTACAAGAAATAAGAGATGAATTTAATGAATATAAGAAATTTGCTGCTATTACATTTGTAAAGTCTCCCACTTAAGCACGCATAAGAAAACGCAAGTTATTTCACGATGAAATTTGTGGCACCGAAACAATATTTAATGGTTGAACAGCTTTAAAGCTGGTGGGTATATTTAAAAATAATTGACTCATTAATTCTGAACCTTTCATGAAGGAAAGTTGCTAACGGAGTTTGCAGACCGTTTTGAGATTTTAATCCTTTTGCTATTATCTGTTCTAGAAACAGATGATACTTCGTCAAAGGATTCAATTACGAAGGCGGCAACAAAACTTGCTTGATATTATCAAGATGATAAAACAGATGAATTTGTCAACGAAACTTCTCATTATAAACAGTATAGTGAATAGGAAGATAATACCACTAGTTTAAAACAACATTAAAAGTAACTTGACCAACAATTTCCCTAATTTAGAAGTGGATTTGCGAATATTCCTTACAGTACCAGTAACTAACTTTGGCCAAAAATCTAAACCACATTCTCGTCTTGAGGTAAACGGCCAAATCATCGAAACCCCTGAAGATAAAGCCTTAATCTTCAAAAATCATTTACAGCAAGTTTACTCACCCTCTCAAAACTCAAATTTCGACCAACAATTCTTTCTAGAGACGAAGCATATCACCCGTTGCCTCCTTCACCAACAAACTGTCCCTTCGTTCTTGCCAAATGTAAGGGCTCCACGACGGAGGAGACACGCCACAGCGTCAATCTTCCAAACCCACATTGCACCACGTTGGTCACACTACCATACAACACCTACACTCACACCAAAGAAAGAAGACTGTTTAGGTACGTTTAAGCACCATGGGTATAGAGAAGACTCAAGAGCAATCCATCCTGCTGCAGAGGGAAATGCAAATGGGAAAATTTGTGAGAACGGGGCCGACGACAGATACTAACACCATCCAAACGCTCCTATCCATTCCCTGAAAAGGACATAAGTCCTACAGCAAGGTCCTCTTACCTACCAAATACCTATAAAATTATCATCTTTTACCTACCAAACTCTATACTCTTCCACTTTACAGCAAAAAGGGAGTATTGACAAGATTGAAAAATTTAAAGAAGTCAAGCGTTCTCTAAAATAAATTAAATAGATTTTAATGTGCAGCGAAAGTGATATTTTAAAAAACACAAACTTCTTTATTGATATAGACAATTTTGCCAAAGCAAAATCTGGAAAAAAAACATTGTAAAGTTCCATGTTTAATAGAACCATTGCCTTATGTTTATGTAGGTATTTTAATACTCAATTAATAAATATTCTAAAAAAACAGTTTTTAGTTCTACCAGTGACGTATATTATTATAATCTGTGGCTCCTGGTGTCTTTTTTTTTAAATAGAAAAATAAGCACAATTTACAAAAAGAACTTTTTATAATAGAAAGTTTTTTACTGATTTATAGGTCATATTTTGTGTCATCTCAACAATGCACAGCATCCCTGATTTTGCAAAAATATTAAGTCATACAACGCTGTGATTGATCATAGAGAAGATTGTTTCCTTGTTAACAAAATCAAGGGTAGTTGTATCTAAAAACTTTCTAAAACAGTTTATTTTATTACCAGTTAAAATAATAATTACTGTTTTCACATGTAAGAACAAAAAAAAAAGAAAAAAAAACTTCTCTGTCGCGTAATCGATCCCATTATGATAACATAACAGAACTGTCACAAGTGGACTAATCCGCAGCCTAACCAACTACGCTACGAACGATTTATTTAATAACTTTCAAAATAATATTATCTATACACAACTTAGATCATGTTTAATAACAATTCGGTATAAATTTCGAAATCTATGTATATGCCTAAACACACTTGAAACATGCATTGTCATCCAGTTCTTAGCTATCTTGAAAATTTCAGAGCTATAGGTAGTCGGGAAATAGGTTTAAATTCGATTACAAATTCCACGGAATGACACAGAGACACAGAACACGGCGAAAATATAAAAAACTTTCTAATAAGAAATTTATATTACTGCTAGAGACATATAGGGGATCCAAAAACCGATATCGGGGCCTGTTATTTATGTGTTGAATAATAAAACTAGTAGTTTAAACTCTACAAATATAATTCAAGGCGGATTGAATATGAGCTCGGAAACCCGAGTATCGTTTTTAATTTTCTAAACAAAATTTGCATCGACATATTTCAAACATCTGCATAAACGTCAGACCCCACACAAAATCGAATTTCTTCCAATTGAATCAAAAGCACGCATACAAGTAACAGAATATTTTGACAATTGTTTCTCGGCTTAAGTCGTTGCTATAAATCATTTCGGTTGACGTATTTTATTTTGTTTTAATAACCCTCCCCTTGAACGAATTGAGAGAGAGTGGAATGTATGTGCCAACATAAACAGAAATAATTATACGTTCAAAATTTAAATCGAAAAACAGGCGTGTTTGACTTTTCACACATGTAGGAAGAAAAATCAAGGGCGGTACTCAACAGAAATACGCCGTTACATCTGAATAAACTTTTTATATGCAGTAACTTTTTTTAATCTAGTAAAAAAAGTATAAAACTCATACGTATATTCATTTGTTTATTGGAGTCTATTGTTCGTTATAAATATGAAAAAAAACTTTTTTGAAAACATATTTCGTATGGTTAAGTTAAAACCAAATTGTTCATTTAAAATATTGTATGAACCAAAAAAGTGTAATGTGGAGACCAAACTTTTTATGTCCTATTATCATCCACTTTTATTTAAATTTTTCAACTAATATCAATAAAAATCTTTTCTTCGCTCGAGGAGACTTCTTGTTACTTTTATATGGCTGTAACACATTGTGATTTTACACTCCTAATACCCCCTAATAATAAAAAAAAAACAATCTTTTGATTACTATTTCGTCTGGGAGCCATAAATATTACTGTAAATGGGAATGATTTGAATGAATTTTGATATCCATCGTTAATTTCTTCAAGCACAGACGAACGCGAGTTTTCATCAATAAAGATGTTTTATGTTAGTACTATTGAATACGTATTTTAATCGTTTTGGATCAATACTTAGGGGTTAACAGCAGTTGTAAATACAAATAGTTTTGTTTATTGTGTTGTAAAGAATTGTTATATGTAATTTTATATCCAAAATTTAAGCACTAAACAAGACATTTACACCAACAATTTGTTAAATCCTTTATTGTTTTAGTTCTTTAAAAAGAAAAGAATAAAACATTCATAAAAGCTCTACGGATGCTTGCTATAAATCGATATTGTGCAGCATTATGAAGAAAGTATATTTAATAGCGATAACTGTAAGAAACTTTATACAAATACTAGTTATACTCGCAACGTCGTTCGCGTGGCGTGTGATTGTTGTATAAAAATTTCTTAATTTAAAAATGCTGATATGCTCGGCAGGACTTTCTTAAAGGTATTCTTCCTTGGATCCTACCAATACCAAACGCCCAATAATACCTCTTCTATAGCCTGGACTTAAAATCTTCTTTATTTTAAAAAAAAAATGTAGTGATTTTAAGCTTATGCTTCCCAAAGTAACTTTAAAAATGCTGAAATCCTCGGCAGGACTTTCTTAAAGGTATTCTTCCTTGGATCCTACCAATACCAAACGCCCAATAATACCTCTTCTATAGCCTGGACTTAAAATCTTCTTTATTTACAAAAAAATGTAGTGATGTTAAGCTTATGCTTCCCAAAGTAACTTTAAAAATGCTGAAATCTTTGGCGGGACTGTCTTAAAGGTATTCTTGATTGGATCCTACCAATACCAAACGCCCAATAATACCTCTTCTATAGCCTGGACTTAAAATCTTCTTTATTTTTAAAAAAATCTAGTGATGTTAAGCTTATGCTTCCCAAAGTAACTTTAAAAATGCTGAAATCCTTGGCGGGACTGTCTTAAAGGTATTCTTCCTTGAATCCTACCAATACCAAACGCCCAATAATACCTCTCCTATAGCCTGGACTTAAAACCTTCTTTATTTAAAAAAAAATGTATTGATGTTAAGCTTATGCTTCCCAAAGTAACTTTAAAAATGCTGAAATCCTTGGCAGGACTTTCTTAAAGGTATTCTTCCTTGGATCCTACCAATACCAAACGCCCAATAATACTTCTTCTATAGCCTGGACTTAAAATCTTCTTTATTTAAAAAAAAATGTAGTGATGTTAAGCTTATGCTTCCCAAAGTAACTTTAAAAATGCTGAAATCCTCGGCAGGACTTTCTTAAAGGTATTCTTCCTTGGATCCTACCAATACCAAACGCCCAATAATACCTCTTCTATAGCCTGGACTTAAAATCTTCTTTATTTAAAAAAAAAATGTAGTGATGTTAAGCTTATGCTTCCCAAAGTAACTTTAAAAATGCTGAAATCCTCGGCAGGACTTTCTTAAAGGTATTCTTCCTTGGATCCTACCAATACCAAACGCCTAATAATACCTCTTCTATAGCCTGGACTTAAAATCTTCTTTATTTAAAAAAAAATGTAGTGATGTTAAGCTTATGCTTCCCAAAGTAACTTTAAAAATGCTGAAATCCTCGGCAGGACTTTCTTAACGAAATTCTTCCTTGAATCCTACCAATACCAAACGCCCAATAATACCTCTCCTATAGCCTGGAGTTAAAACCTACTTTATTTAAAAAAAAATGTATTGATGTTAAGCTTATGCTTCCCAAAGTAACTTTAAAAATGCTGAAATCCTTGGCGGGACTGTCTTAAAGGTATTCTTTCTTGAATCCTACCAATACCAAACGCCCAATAATACCTCTCCTATAGCCTGGACTTAAAACCTTCTTTATTAAAAAAAAAAAATGTATTGATATTAAGCTTATGCTTCCCAAAGTAACTTTAAAAATGCTGAAATCCTCGGCACGACTTTCTTAAAGATATTCTTCCTTGGATCCTACCAATACCAAACGCCCAATAATACCTCTTCTATAGCCTGGACTTAAAATCTTCTTTATTTTTAAAAAAATGTAGTGATGTTAAGCTTATGCTTCCCAAAGTAATTTTAAAAATGCTGAAATCCTCGACAGGACTTTCTTAAAGGTATTCTTCCTTGGATCCTACCAATACCAAACGCCCAATAATACCTCTTCTATAGCCTGGACTTAAAATCTTCTTTATTTAAAAAAAAAATGTAGTGAAAGGTATTCTTTCTTGGATCCTACCAATACCAAACGCCCAATAATACCTCTTCTATAGCCTGGACTTAAAATCTTCTTTATTTTTAAAAAAATGTAGTGATGTTAAGCTTATGCGTCCCAAAGTAACTTTAAAAATGCTGAAATCCTTGGTGGGACTGTCTTAAAGGTATTCTTCATTGGATCCTACCAGTACCAAACGCCCAATAATACCTCTTCTATAGCCTGGACTTAAAATCTTCTTTATTTTTAAAAAAATGTAGTGATGTTAAGCTTATGCTTCCCAAAGTAACTTAAAAAATACTGAAATCCTCGGCAGGACTTTCTTAAAGGTATTCTTCCTTGGATCCTACCAATACCAAACGCCCAATAATACCTCTTCTATAGCCTGGACTTAAAATCTTCTTTATTTAAAAAAAAAATGTAGTGATGTTAAGCTTATCCTCTATCAGTGATTATGTAATTATCTTTTGATGCACGTGTTCTTTCGCTTGTGTGAGAATCTCTTTAAACCTATTTTTAAAAAAGTCAATAAATTAGACCCGAATAACTACCAACGCATTAGCCTTACTCCTATAATTAGCAAAGTTCTCGACTCAATAATTGCAGAGACAGTTTCTGAGTTTCAACAGAAAGAACTAATTTTACCAAAACAGCAGTTTGGATTTGTTAAAGGACGCTTTACTATTCCTACGGATATTATCTATCTTGATGTTGCAAAAGCATTCCGAAAAGCAAAAGTTCCGAAACGCAGACTGTAACATAAATAAGAACATTTCGGTATCCGCGATAGCTTATTAAAATAGATTGACGGTTAGTGGATAGGCTGTTAAAATACAATTCTAAGTAGTGTACCTCAAGGATCTGTTTTAGGTCCGCTATTGTTTAAAGTTTATTCCAGTAATCTTCTATTTCATATCAGTTGAAAGAAAGCTTTCTATGCAGATGACACAAAGATTTTTTTTTTATCCATCTGTAAATTTCCATTTACTACAGGGTGATCTGGACTCTTTATTGGAGTGGTGTACTAACTGAATGCTACCACTGAATGTCGATAAATGTGTAGTTTTACAATAGGTTCAAATAACCCTTGTCTTTCATCTATACTTATAATAAATCTGTAGAGAGGTCAATTCTGTACATGAATAGTATATTCTGTAACAAGGTTAGAATGAAAATTCGATACGAGTGGAGAATTCCGAACGCGAGCGTAGCGAGCGAGAGGAACCACGAGTAATCGAAATTTCATTCTAACCGTGTAACAGACTGTATTTTCTCCACGACCATGTAATAATTCTGTTTATTTAAATTGAAATGTGTAGCAAAACAATTAGAACGTCGCACTGACAAACTGAGTGACAGTTTTAAAATTCGCAGGGCAATCTATGTTTTTTGTTGAGCAATTACAGAATGTTATTCCGTCACTAGTTATAGAATGGAAATACATGCAAAACACATAAGAAGCAAGTGTTTCAGAATGAATATTCTATCTCAAGAGTGAGAATGAACACTTTCTATTATTAAAAATGAAGTCGGAATTATTACATTCATTAATGGTCGTGGAGAAATATATTTCCAAAATAACTATCAGGGGGTGATAAGGGATCGATACTGATGATACCAAATATGAAATCAGTAAAATTTTGTCTGTCTGTCTGTCTGTCTGTATAACCGTTATAGAAACAAAAACTACTCGACGGATTTTAACGAAACTTGGTACAATTATTTTTCATACTCCTGAGCTGGTTATAGGATACTTTACATCACGCTACAATCAATAGGAGCAGAGCAGTGAAGGGAAATGGTGGGAAAACCACTTTTACGGTGTGGGGGAGAAATTTTTATACAACAACCTATACGTCACGCGAACGACGTCGCGGGTACATCGATATAGAACCCAAAAATGTCGTTAGATTTTTTGTTGTACGTCTGTCTGTCTGTCTATCTTTATGTTTGTGCGCGCATAACATGAAAATTACTGATCAGATTTGAATGCGGTTTTCACATATATATATTTGTCTTCTTTTAACTTAATATCTGGTGTATAAAAATTTCTCCCCCAACTCTTTTACGGTGTGGGGAGAAGAAATCTTAATACAACAATCTATACATCACGCGAACGACGTCACGGGTACATCGAAATAGAACTCAAAAATGTGGTTAGATTTTTTTTGTACGTCTGTCTGTCTATCTATATGTTTATGCGCGTATCACATGAAAATTACTGATCCGATTCGAATGCGGTTTTTGCAGATGTATTAGTCTTCTTTCAGCATAACATTTTAACGGGTGAGTGAAGAAATTTTTGAACAAAAATCAACACGCCACGCGAACGACGTCGCAGGTACACCTAGTATTTCATAAATGGACAGAGACTAAAATATTTTAACACAGTGGAATTAAAAACTGTTTAAGTTTAGGACTAAGAACACAGATGTACACTTTTTAAATAGGATTTTTTACTGTTAACTGTTCTTTTAATTTTTTTGTATATTTGTTGACTGGTTTCATTTTAAAGTAAAATCCATAAATTATGGAATCTTCTGCCAGAGTTATTGCGAACCAGAACAATATTCTTAACTAGACTGTACATCCTGAAGAATAGATGTTGCTGTAAATTGTGTAAATAGTCAGACAGATTGAATTAAGCTTATATAGAAACTGTAACTAACCAGCCACTATTAGAATAAAGGAAATGCAATGTTAGAGTCGAAAACAGTTCATCATGTAGATAAGCAACAACGTTATAAGGGTTGGTTTGGTTATCAACTTTACAAGCTACCATTAGCACGCATATTTTAATTATATAGTACAGGTGATAACAAAGAAATAGAAATTAGAAATTACCTAACCAACAGATAAATACAGAAAGATTACGTGACTGGTCAGACTAATTTTGAAAGTTTGGATAACGTTTCTATATCCTTTTATAGCTTTTAATTATATATTTCTGTTAATTACTTTTCTAAATATTTCTTAAACAAAAACTTTTTCTTAAATAATTAATTTCTTCCATACCTACTATGCAATGATTTAATTTTTGTTCTGTTTTATTCTTCTATTTATAGGATAGCTTATAAATTGTATTCTGAAAGCACGTTTCTACGTCTACGTTAAGATGACAGGAAAATCTGAGGTTTGCTGAAGTTCTTCCGGAATTACAACACAAACTTCAATGGGACTCTCCTGAATTTCAAACTTACATATCTCCAAAACTGTTAGGAGTTTTAGGTTGGAAATGGCAGGTTACATGCGACTTTCTGACAAGGAATCAATAGTGATTTGCATTTTTAATACAGGATAGCCCAATTTAAATATTCTAAAGCAAGTGTTCTGTACTTGTTAAATAAAAAACATCATTGAACAAATTAAAAGAAAAAATATGAATATTAATGTGATATTTTTACATTTAAAAACACAAGTTGATTAGTGTTAATAAGTTAAAACAAAAGGAGTAAATAATAACATTAATTAGTAGGTAGTAGTAGGTTAAAACCCTCTCAACCACGAAGTATATAAATTATGAATATTTCTTATAAGAAAAAACATCATAAACTAGAAAGCACTTGCGTATATAGAAAATCTTAAAATGAGATTAAAGCGTATAAAAATTGGTCATTTAGTACGACAAGGAAACCAGTAAAAAAAACGTAATTAGTCAGCTACAAGACAGGGCACAAATCAAGTAACTTTTTAAGATCAAATGTAACATAAGATGAATCTAAGAAAAGCCAAAAAGCTAACTAATTAAAGGCATTTGTGTCTTAGTGTTTAGAGCGTTACCAGGCAGAGGTTGAGGTTGCAGTTTCGAGTCCTGCCGAATGCAACATATTTTCAATTTCTCCATTATATCATTAAATATACTTATATAAAATTTCAACAATTTACTTAATATATATTAAATTGTATGCTAAACTCGTAATGTTGCTTTTGGTATTCTTCTAATTCTAAGTTCTACTTACTGTTGATTTTTACATTTTTATTCAGAAAACATATTTTCAAGAATCAAATACAGCCGTTGGAAAAATCTAACCAGTTTTCTAAACTTTACAGAAGTAAACATTAAAATTGATTCACTCACGTTTTCTTTGAATCACCCCAGAGATGTTACTGTATCTCTTGCCATCGTTTGCTGGAGTTTTCTTTCGTTTTTTAACGAGCCAGTCACGTCGATCTGGTCCTCTTTTCTGTCTCCTCCTACGGCTCTTAAATGTTGGACACATGCAAAGGAAAACGTGAAGTGAATTCCGTCAACTATTTTACATCTTGTTCGAAAGGACAATAGAGGGATGTTGGAAAATTGCACTTCGAATAAATCTTTTTACACAGAAAAATTGAGTATTTCGTATAAAGTGCATCTTTTTATTTTTTATATAATATTGATTACTTTACACATTTTATAATTAGATTATTAATTATTACCTTTGATTTTTCAGATAGTAGAAAATGTTATTATTTTATTTAAATAAAAATTTATGCATTTTTAGTCGTACCCCACAAAAAAGTAATATAAATACTGTAACGGGATAACCGTAAAGGAAAGGACCTTAATTTAAAAGATTGTTTTTCGGTTAGTCTAGAAACTTCTAAACACACAGACTAGATTAAATAATGTTTCTAGAAGATTCTAGAAAGTTCTAAACACACTGACTAGATTAAATAATGTTGTATATAAGGGGATGTATGGGCAGTTAACGTCAGTTTAAGTTCAAATATTAACAAGAGTTCATTGTGTTGTCAAGTAGTTTAGACGTTATCCAGCAGAGTTCTGTGTATCCTAACAATTTTGTAAATAAAATTGTGTTAAAGTCCCCATAAGTGTTTCAAATTGGTGTCAGGTGTGGGGTGAAGATACAAGAATGCCTGGAAAAAAGATAAATGAACTATTGGTGGCTGAGCTCAGAAGAGAGCTCGAAGAATTAGAGTTAGAAACTACTGGGAGCAAATCCGTATTGTTGAGAAGGCTCCATGAATACTACCTAGATAATAATATGGACCCTGACGTTGTGGAGTTTGATGACCCGGTTCAAAAAGCAATTTCCCGACTACAAGAAGAACAAACTCAACAACTTTCCTGGCTGCAAGAGGAGCTATCAGGACGAATGACGAGCCAGCATGAGGAGCTATCCAGTCAGATGAGAAGCCGGCGCGAAGATATGTCTCAGCTGGCGCAACGAATGACGAGCCAACAAGAAGAGCAAACTCAACAACTTTCCCGGCAGCAAGAGGAGCTATCCAGTCAGATAAAGAGCCAGCAAGAGGAGCTATCACAACGGATGTCTACCATATCAGATGAGTTATCCAGTTCGTTCTCCCAGCAAATATTTCATCCCATAAGTGTTTCAATACGTTAATTAAAAAACTAATTAAAAATATCTTCCATTTAGTCCCCATCGGACTTAATTAGTGTGTTATTTATAAAAATATAAATAAATTTTAAGTGTAGATACTAAGTTAATATAAACACAGTCAATGTAAAAAGTTGAAATTTTCCCAGTAAGATTATCCGAACTAAACCAAAATCAACACTGTCCTTCTTCATGACATGGGGATTCTATATACAAAATTTCATGAGCCTGTGATTTTTCATTTAAGATATGTAGCGCACACAAACTAAGAAAAACATGAATTTTATACACTAGGTTCGGAAAACCGTTAAGATTTTACCGTTAGGGTTATCCAATCTGAACCAAAATCAGTAGGATTATTTCTTATAACATGAGGATTCTATAAACTAGATCATGTGACTTTACGTGAAAATCTGTAGTAAATTAAACTTACCAATACATATTAAAGTTGAACTTGATCATATTAATAATATATAAAGCATTAAAAGATCAGCACACCCTTCAGTAAAAGTGTAATTTCACAAAATTGTGTCATACATAAGGTCCAAGCTGAATGATACCAATATAAGAGTGTTCCATGATCCAACATCTGCACAACGGAAGACTAATAATAGGTATATTAAGACGAAATTTTAAGAAAGTTAAACAAACTGCTACATAAAAGAAAAACTATTGTCCGTTGATAATAAGGTGTTAAGAGCTGAAGACGTAACAAATCGAGAATACTCCATGTGAAACAGAAAGTGCCCCTCAAATTACTTTCAAAAAAATCCAAAACTTTCTCTATTAATACGTGCAAACAATAATGGTAGACAAAAAAAGGTTGTAAATCTTTACAAAGATCGTGCTATGTCGGATGTCAAAAAATTCATTGATCTAGTCCAGGTTTGTGCATTTTTGTATAATACTCTTGAAGCTGCATTCAAAGACTTTGTAAAGAAGGGTGAAACTTGGAAAGGAGTGGGCTATGCTTAAAGGTTTAAAAAGCTCGAAAACTAACTTTGATCAAAATGGAATTGGCCCAATTTTTTGAGAAAGCAGAGCTTAAGGAACTGTTTTAGACACCAGGCCCTTCCAAGTCATGTAACCAATTAGTAGAATGGTCAAACGAAAGTCATACGTCACCTTCACCAGTAAAAGATATGTACGGACAATCTTTATTTCGTGATGACAACGAAGAACATACTTAATATTTTTTTCATCCTATTTTATAGAATGTTCCTTGTGATTTGTTAATGTTTTTCTAGGGCCATTTTGTTTGTCTTATGTTATTTGATGTTTTTCCTAAGTTTCCAGATTTAAGTTAATTGAGATACTGTTAAAAAGTTAACATAATAATTTTAACTTAAACATTTCAACTATTTGAGCTACACAATAAAAATAGTTAAATTTTGTTTATAAAATATCATTTATGAGAAATTGCAAGATTGCTAAACTTGGTGTAAATTTAAGTAATTTCAATATTTATTTCACTGCAATTTATCGTTCTCCAAATTCCAAACTAACTATGTAACGAAGAATTACTCGAGTTTCTGGAAACAAACATAATTTGAATAATATAGCTGGTGATCTAGAAATAGACCTTTTAAAAGATAAAGTTGACATTTTCATTTGGACCTGTATACGTTTTTGAAGCTATGTTTCTTAAAGGATGTTCTTTTCGAAGGAGTGAAAGTAGAAAGAGCGACAGAAAAAAACGAAACATAAAATATACTCCCGCTGTAATAGCACATCGCACGCATAGAAGAGATTATCGTATTTGATGAAAAATTACCATAATAATTTTATCGCTTTTTAAGTATGTCAATTATATTATATTTGATATTAAAATAGTCTTGAGTGACGTACGTAAATACAATATATAAAATATTCCGCATATACATTATTTAGAATACTCAAAGCAACACTGCAACAAGTTTCTGGCATTATACCAACACCTCATTCTGGAATATTATTCTCAAACCAAAATGATATAGCGAGCTAGCTTTTTAAAAATATTCTCGAGCTTCTCACGCTACTTCCCAGTCAACAAACGAAAACTCCTTTATTTTCTTTTTAATTCTTTATTTGCCCGCTATAAATCCACCGATTATGATAAAAATATTGCGATAAGATTAATACTGATTTATTAACGGGTACGACCCCGTGAATTTCCCATTTCAATAAACGACTATTTTATGTAAATTTAATCACTTAACGGGTTTTCTTCGACCTAGACTAGGATAAATTTCAAGTTGTTTTCGGTTTTAGGAATTCCGTGATACGTGAAGTGATAGATATGCTTGGTGTAATACCCCAATAACCTTGATTCGCTTTTAGGGAAGCCCTTTATTTGTTTCCTACCTCAACGGCTGCTAATCGATCAAAAATAGATATATAATTTACTACACATAGTTTCAAAAGTTACACTTTACCCAAAATTTTCGCTATTATTAACTATTTGCAGAAACTATTGTTATAAATCATTTATAAAATAATTATCATAACGTTTGCCACGTATTTTAATGAATTTAAAATAAAATCAAATTTAGAAAAATAAAGAAATTTAACTACAGGAAAAACAACTCCAGTTGAGTTCGGTAGTGGTCTCTCTACTGGCAAATTAGTGCCCAGCTCAGCCGTAGAGGTAAGTAAACAAATATTAGTGAGTAGCGCCACCGATTTAGACGGTCAAAATCGGAAACCCCTGTTGTTCCAGGTACTACTTTACCCACTGGAGATAATTAAATAAATTCAAAATTTTACCCAGAACTATTTGAATTGTACAATAAAAAAAAAAAATAACGATAAAGTGAACTAAATAAAACAAATTATCAACTAGACCCTTCCTTAAAAAAAGTTAAATTTAAGAATTTACACAACTGTCAAGCCTCGTGCCTAACAGCGCTATCAATATTTATATATAAAACAAGAATTAATAAATGAATAATTTTAAAGTTAAATTTATCAATATATGTGTGATCACACGCAATACAAAAAAATATAAGGAAAATAAATCTTAAGTAGTTACTATAACCGCGACTTAAATCTAGTTAGCTTATCTGTTAACTAATAAGTTCCTGCAGTCCTTTGCTTGTCTAATACTTGGGTCGGTACCAAAATCAAGCCTTCTCCAAAACCAATAGGCTTACACCAAACACAAAAACGTATGCTCGAACCAAGTATCAGGCCTGCTCACAAAAGAAGCCTGTACCTAAGGCTTATGCCTGTATCTAGGACTAATGCGTGTATCTAGGACTAATGCCTGTATCTAGGACCCTATCAAGATAGGGTTATTCTACTTCGTTAAACTCGATACATCAGCTGGTAGTTGGGTAAAAACAATTTCCTCGTTGCTAACTGCAATGTTGAGCAAATTCCGACCACGATTGCTGTCTAAGTGGTTTTAAAAATACCAGTCTCCCCTACTGTCAACAGAAAATTTTACTAAATATCCGGACACAAAGCCGTATTTTCCACCGAATTTACCAAAATCCAGAAAAAAAACTCCTCCTCAATATTCGATGGAAACAAATTAAGCTTAATTACGCAAATCCAACCTGAGTTGACCCCGATGTACAGGGATGCAAATTAAACTCTCAAAAATTTTCTCGTTAACACGCGTTCACTTCGAAAGCTTTAGGTGAAGAGAAAGAATCTCTCCAAATATCATCCTTCACTCGATTTTACAACTTCAAAAGAAATAGATGGCCTCTACTACGATAGGCACAATAACCATAGCTTATTCAGCCAACAACTTACGAACAAACAGGGGTCATTCGATACGTTTAATCTTATTATTTAAATAGCTAACAACAAATATCCCAACATTACTTAATTTCCCTATTTATTTTCGATTCTAATAATAAAGTTATAAATATGACCAAACGCTGGCTGCGAAACCACAATATCCAAGTTATCGACGAGAGGGTAGATCAGATGTACTACTGTCAATGATTTCAAACAACAACACAAGAATAATAAACTTATTTACAAAACCAATTTTAGCAACAACTAAATATAATTTTATGGCCGAAAATAATAAACAACAGTTGGCGTTTTACTATTAACGAACCAAATCAGCCGGTTCTCGACCCAGTAAACCTTTAATAATAGGAATTTTCAAGGTAAGAATATAGCTGTTACTAAGGTAAATTTTAACCCGTGACACGTTGACAAATATTTTTTCTTTTAAAAGATATTCTATTTTTTTAATAAATAAAAAATTAACAACTGAATACTGCTAACAAGTCGATCAATCATTTCCTGCTGCAGATTCTACCATTCTTCTCTACAGGCAATTGTAAGTTCATGATGGGTTTTAGGAGGATTCCTCTGGAGAGCATATTCTCTGCATTTTCAATGGGGTTCATGTCGGGAAACATCGCAGGCCACTCCAAACAGCGAATAACTTCTGTCTCAAGATAGTCATTAACCGCTTGAGTCCTATGTGGGCGTGCATTATCATCCATAAATACAAAATTTTCACACACAGCTCGCTATAATCTCACATGAGGTTCCCAAATCCGTGTGATGTACCTTTGTCCTGTTAGAGTCCCGGCAATGACCACCAATTGCGTGCGTCCACCTGCCATAATACCTGCCCAAAACGTAACACTGCCACCAGCAAAAAGAAGTATTGGACGAGAATGTGCTAGTTGTGCAGCACTTGGTGGCTCTTGCCAAACACGAATTCCTGTTTAAACAGAATCTGGTCTCATCTAAAAAAAAATGTTGAGGAAGCAGTATGTGTTCTTGAGCCCAGTGGATACGGTGCAAAACATGTCTAGGTTGTAGCTGAGAAACTGTCATTGGTCGACGACTCCATAAACCAGACTCTAAAATTATTCTTCTTATTGTAGCCAACGATACTCTGACTCCTGTAGCATGCTTGAAGTCGTTTTGGAGGGCTGGTACAGACATAAAACAATTTCTCCGAATGTAAATTCTAATATTTCTATTTTGGTGCTTATTGGCAACTCTAGGTCCACCAGAGCGAGCTCTATTCTGTATTGATTTGGTCTCAAGAAAACTATTCCATATCTGTGAGCAAACACCCACTTTTTCCGCCACGAACTACTGTGAATGGACGTCTTCAACATGATTTCATATACTTTTTATAACTATTTTAAATATTAAAAAGTGTTTTGTTTATTATTATCATTACAAAAAAATGTAATTCAGACATTAGTGTTCGATATAAATTTGTTTGAAACAATATTTACTGTTTAAATCAAAGCAAAATTTCTTGCATACAAGATAAATACACAAATCTCACTTCTTTTTATCTTATTGATTTCATTGACTTGAAATGTTTGTGCTGACAAGCGGTGTAGCGAGTTGAATAAGTGATGCGCATAATTTTGACTAATTGGTACGACAGTGACTTGCGTTTCCTTTGCGATGTTTATTTTGCGTGCTGGCTACATCGCGGGTTGTGGTCGACGAGGCTCAAAAGTGACTTGTTCCATGTTACAAACGTTGTTACAATAATTATAAACCAATATTTGTTCAAAAGGAAGATATTATGTGACCTACATTTGAATGTTGTTTCTGTGTCTTGTAGAACACCCTTACACACAGAGTCGATATTTTATACCTACATTAATTTATTACACTGAAAAGAATTATATACTATGTTTGCTGATAATAAATTGGTAATTTTTATCACAATATTTTTTGTTACCACTAGACCCAAATAAGTATCGATTTTGATGAAATGTAGTTTAATTCCATTCTTCAAGTTTTTAAGAAAATACGGTAAACAGTTTTATTTTGAAATTATTTTGTATTAGTCGTTGGTACAGAATTATGCCCAGATGACATTTGAAAACATTTTAAGCATCCATTGTTATCCATCGTATTAGAAATGGAGCGTCACAACGTTAGATTGCCGCCGAAATTCGGTTAAACCAATCTGTGATTTCAAGAATAGGTTTCTGGAAACTGGTGATGTAGTAAGAAGGCCATATGGCCCACGAGCACGCATTACAACACCTCGTCAGGACCGTATGTTAGTAAGAAATGCAATTTAAAATCCAATTTTCACAGTTCGACATCATGCAAATCTACTGCAACAGCATATAAATAGACCTATTTTAACCCAAAAAATAAGAAATCGCTTAAGAGAAATGGGATTAAGATCTAGACGGTCAGCAAGGGTACCAGAATTAACAAGACGACGTAGAATGCATTTTGCCACGAACATGAAAACTGGACTGAACAGGAATGGCAACGAGTTTTATTCTCAGATGAGTCTCAGTTTCTTTTGGTGTGGACCTGATGGACGTGCTGACTTTACAGAAGACTAGGTGAAAGATTACAAGACAATATGGTACAAGAAACTCGCCATTTTGAAGAAGGATTTAATGGTGTAGGAAGAACTGAGCTTGTTGTAATTAAGGGTGGTGCTTTGACAGCAAATTGATATATTTAAGAACCCAATGTCTTGCCCTATGGAGAAGATTTTATTTTCCAACAGGATAATGCCTGTCCTCATGTCGCCAGACAAGTTCGATATTTTTTTCAAGAAAATCAAATACCTAACAGTTAATAGTCCAATAGTCCAGCTTTAAATCCCATAGAACATCTGTGTGTTGAGTTGGGAAGACAAATGAGACAAAGATAAATGGCAAATAACCTACAACAACTTACAGATGCTTTGCTTCAAGAATGGGAACATATACCTCAACAAACAATTCGTTTGGTCACGTATTAGCAATCCTGTGTAATTTCCTCCTTGATGGCCATCCGTCTAATACCGTGTACAGAGAAGCATTACTATAAAGTAGATTTTTTTAGCTACCCAAAACAACTGTGTTTGTGACCCAAAATAAGCCAAAAGTTAAATTCAAAAAATAAGTCACTATTCCAAATGGACGTAGTCGCGGACACAGCTAGTTAATAAATGAATAGAAAAATTTTCTTTTTCTTCTCTTTACTACATCTGATAAGTGAGTACCGATATAAGGATTTATTCTTTTCTTATATTCATCCTCACCTTTACATATTTAATGATCTTTGGAAGAATGCTATTCTACACACTATAGCTAAGTGGATGAATAAATTTCTCTTCTTTCAGTATTACAGATTGACTGATATAAGAGTATCCCTCATTAATATCCAACCAATTTTCATGGCTCTTATGTAACCTATTCTGTACTATTCGTTTAATTTTCGTTTCTCCAGCTGGCCAGCTTTTTACTGTTTCGTCTTAGTTTTAAATCTTAACTATTTGTTAATTTTTTCTTTTTTGGACTTTAATATAACCCCGTTTTTGTTTGAGCCTCATATTATGCAACGTCAGTGATGTACAGGAAGACTCATTAATTAAGATTCTGGTATTATCCATATTTTCGAACAGTGCTGTATTTATACGTACAATTATTGAGGTTTGTATGATATAATTTCCATAATATTTTGTTTCTACCTTTATCCTCTTTTGTAATTTATAGGCCTGATGATGGGAATCATTTCCCGAAACTAGTTGCCAATATTTTGTAACGTACAAAGTCAATTTGTAACGTTAGATTACCCTTGCTAGCTCCAGGGATCGTGGCTTCTTTCTGGTTTTTTCTCTAACTCCCCCCAAACAAATATATAAGGGCGCCAAAATACAGACAAGCAAATAAAAGAAGATAAATCAGTTAAAATCGTTTATTCAGATTAAATGAATTTAGAAAATTATCTAAAAGTTAGTTATTTTAAGTGATTAAATATCTTTCTTATCTTTTTTGGATTCTTCCTCTATACTGGTTGTGGACTGCGGAGAATTGGTACGGCATCGAAGTCGATGGCAAGATGTTTTCAAATGGTACACTTCAGGAATTAGTACAGGACCTGAAATCGAAGTCAAGATGTTTTTCTTTTCTAACACCGGTAGATGACAGCAAAAGAAATAGTTGTCAGAATGACCAAAGCTTCTTTTGTAAAAA
Organism: Altica lythri; assembly: GCA_964028335.1. Lineage (NCBI taxonomy): Eukaryota > Metazoa > Arthropoda > Insecta > Coleoptera > Chrysomelidae > Altica > Altica lythri. The sequence continues at coordinate 69,376,191 of OZ034805.1, forward strand.
ATTGCTTCCTGGCTTTTAATCCTATCGTAGGACCCTTCAATATTTGGAAATCGGCCACGAAGGTATTAGGGAGAAGGTATTAGATAGGTCTGCAGACTTTGAAGCACAAATTGTAAAGGAATTAAAATAGCGACACTATTTCCGAGTGAACAAAAGTTCCCCTCTTATACTGAAATCAAGTCTGCGACGACTCTATAGACGCGGAATGGTAAAAATCAAATCGTCGTAGGCCAGGCCAAAAATAACGTAGCAAAATAGACGAGATATTAAAGAAATTAAATATTATTAGGCCAGGCCAAACAAATAGCGATGTAATCGTTACAATTTATATAATTTCCTTTTGAACAACAAAAACTTTATATATGTGGATTGATTTTGAGTTTTCGTTTATGTCATAAACCACCACATTTGAGGATGGATAATCTTTTCAAATAGAAAAATATTTAAAAAATGTGTTGCTTTCAATAGAGTAAAGCTTGCAAACGTTTTATTTCGAGTTTAATTATTATTTTTAAAATGCAATCTAAATCCAAAACATTCGGAATTTTGTAATCGCCTTAAAAACAAAGGAACTCGTTTAGAAAGACATAACAATAAAATTTTTACCGACCACAGTAAAAACTCGAATATTAGAAAAAACAATTAACATAAAGCCGCTAAGAGCATTTAACCATATAGTGAATGGTAGAATGAGTATAAACTCATAAATATTTCAAAACCTTCTTTAAACCGACTTATTTTGTAGGTTATTTATCGAGTTGAGGATCTGTTTATTCTTTTAATTTTGAATTTTTTTCTGTTTGTCTGCATGAGGGTGGATGAAATTTAAGGCAATGATTTTTATAAATTATCACATTGACTTTTAATTATTTAGAAATTAGATAATAATAATGTTTATTGCCCAGCTTGTATAGTATACATAATAAAATACATTAAACAACAATGAAAGTAATATACCAATAGGAAATAACATAAGAATCTGTACGTAAGCAATTCGGCTATTCTTAGTGAGTTTTTTGTTTCAGTTGTTAATTTTATATTATGGATATGTTAACCAACTTTATTTCAACAGGCCAGAGATTGAATATACGACGCCCAAGAAATATATGAGTCCTTTTTCCTATTGTATATATACTTTTCTATATCTTATTTGATGTATACAAAATTTGTTGTTGAGTTCGTTTTTGTCAGAATTGTTGTATAGTAATGGTACAGAAAACTTGCCTAATCTTCAACAGGTTACCTTGAGTGAAGAGCAATTCAGAAGAATATACATATGGTGTGTTTAGTACTTTTCTAAAGATCCATACTAGCGCTATTTTAACTCTTCTTAAAAATACAATTGGTAGACTTACCCAAGCTATCACCATAGGAAAAATTATCTTCTTATAGGTTGGTAAATTGTTCAAAAAGTTTGTGAATGGAATGAAATGAGTTTTTTGTGCATTAATAGTTAGGAGTCTACTCTTGAAGGAATCTATAGTATTTGTAAAGTTTCTTTGAATCATCTGCTTTAGTTAATTCCACGATTTTCCTTTATAGAACACTACTGTATTATGCACAAGCTCAATAGTCCTCCTCCCGAACTTAACTGAAATAAATCATTTATATATATTGTTAATAATAGGTACACCATATTTGATGATTGAGAATTTGCTCATTACTTTTTTTTATTTTGACACACTGATGCCAACCTTTTAAGTAGCTTTCCATTAATTTCCAACAATTTCCATAAAGTATTATGATTTGAATTGTACATAAAAGTTCATTAAGGTTTACAGTGTCAAAGGCTTTGACCAGATCAACAAATATTTCAATTTCTGGCCTTATTTTATCCATAGCATTATCTATATATATAAAAAAGGATCTGTTTTTATGTAAGAAATTTATGGACTCGAAAACTACTGGACCGATTATTATGAAAATTGGTATATATATGTATTTTTCCACGGAGAAGGTTTATATGATATGCTCATTGATGCCATTCGCCACTAGGTGGCGCTGCAAAGTAGCAACTTCTGTCCCGTTCAACCGATTGTCATGAAAATTGGTATGTATATGTATTTTTTCACGGAGAAAACGAATATGCTATGCACATTGATGCCACTCGCCACCAGGTGGCGCTGCAAAGTAGCAACTTCTGTCCCGTTCAACCGATTGTCATAAAAATTGGTATGTATATGTATTTTTTGACGGAGAAAACGAATATGCTATGCACTTTGATGCCACTTGCCACCAGGTGGCGCTGCAGAGTAGCAACTTCTGCCCCGTTTAACCGATTGTCATGAAAATTGGTATGTATATGTATTTTTCGACGGAAAAGGTTTGTATGATATGCTCATTGATGCCATTCGCCACCAGGTGGCGCTTCAGAGTAGCAACTTCTGCCCTGTTCAACCGATTGTCATGAAAGTCAGTATGATGCTGTATTTTTAATGGTTAATATAAATATGATATTCGTATTAATGGCAGTTTCCACCAAATGGCGCTTCCATTAAACGAGCAACCACAACTTATTTGATTACTTTATATCACGCCACCGTAAGGTGGCGCAATTGATATCACATATATTTAAACGAGCAATCCTTATCTATATATATAAAAATGGATGTTTGTATAATATATGAAATCGATAGACTCAGAAACTATTTGACCGATCGTTATGAAAATTGCTATGTACATGTATTTTTCCACGCAGAAGGTTTATATGCTATTCCCATTGATGTAACTCGCTGCCAGGCGGCGCTGTAAACTATCGACTTCGGCCCCGTTCAACCGATTGTCATGAAAATCAGTATGATGATGTATTTTTAATGGGTAAGATGAGTATGATATTCGTATTATTGAAAGTTACTATCAGATGGCGCTTTCATTATACGAGCAACCACTAATACTTATTTGATTACTTTATATCACGCCACCGTAAGGTGGCGCAGTTAATATCACATATATTTAAACGAGCAATCCTTACTTAAGTATTGAGACGCCACCGGAAGGTGGCGCAGTTAATATCACTTATATTTAAACGAGAAATTCTTACTAAATTAAGTATTGTCTAATATATTTTATCGATAAGCTACAAAATATAACGGAAAAAAAATAGTAAAAACCTGATAACTAACGAGAAAATATGATGAAAACGATAAAGCAAAATAAATTAAAAAAACGAAAAATTGAAGAATGACATAAATAATTTGCGGTACGAAGTCCGCCGGGTCAGCTAGTATATATATATACTTGGTGTTTATTGTTCAATTGCATCCTATGTCGATTTACCCGCCCTGAAACCGAATTTTTTATTGGATAATATTTCATATTGATCCAAGTAGCTGTCAATTCTAAATACTTAAATATAAATCCAAATACAATAAGAATATACATAAAAGTATCTATGCACAAAAAAATATAAAAAAAAACTAGTGTGGCAGTCAGTGGGACTGCCGACAGAAGTTATACTTCTATATGATATTCGTGGTAAGCGACTCCAAAAACCCCCTAGTACCGTGTGCACACTCTTTTTGTATCGAATTTGCATAAAATTCCTGGAGACGAGGTCCGTCTTAAGCACCAGGTGTTTCGAACACCATCGCTATTATTATAATCGTATTTAGCGGCTCAAAAAAAACAGCGAGTACCAAGTGTGCACTGATTTCGTACAGAATTTACATAAAACCCCAGGAGAAGAGGTAAATACCCTAGACACCAAGTGCCGCGGAGACTTTTGGAATCGTGATGTTAGTGTTTCGCGACTCCAAAAACCCCAAGTATATAAATTAAACCCATTTTCAGCAATACTTACCGAGTTGTAAGTTTTCTCTTTATTGTCTGTTCGGAATGTACTTTTCGAATGCAGAAATGCAATTTCCAAGTTTACATTATAAAATATAGCGACAAATTTCCTGATACTTTAACGAATCCAATGCAAAAAAAAACGCATTCCGATCCATCTTACGTTACAAAATTCGGAGGTTTTGGTGCTTTATTTCCTCGACTATTCGTAAAAACTCTGTTTATGTATCCAACAACCTTAAAAGCATGGAGCAAAATATACTGCACCCATGTGGCGGTATTTTAGACTACAATACAATACTCATTACTGAATATTATTATTAATATAAAATGCTAAACTTTATATGTATACTTACGTGACAGAATTATAAAATAATCTGTCAAATAATCATGTGGTCTGTCACTATGATATTCATACATTAGTTCAGACTGTTTTTTGTATATCTATCTCTTTTCAATGTACTGAATGTTTAAACGGTATTCAAAGGACTTATAGTTATGACTAATATATTTTATCTTTGTTTTTACTGACCAATATACCTTATAATTGTTTCTGTCTCTCTCTTACTCACACCATTACATATGTAATGATTTTTCCCATTTAACTTTACACAATCTTTTTCTACATGGTGTACGAATAGAAGTATAACTTCAAAAATCTTAAATAAGTACACGAAAGAAAGTTTTTTTTATGAGTTAATTCAAATAAAAAACTAGGTATCATAATATTGCTGTTATAATATGAGAAATAAAGTATTTTATTAACTTTTATACTATTTTATGGACAACTGTAGCATGAGATATTCTTGTAGCTTTAAAATTGAGAGATAAGATAAATTCGATTTATAATCCAATTATATTTTACTGTATTACCAGACAGGTAAATTGGCACTAACATATAAAAAATTATTTCTTTAGTATTTTGTACAATTTTATATGTATATCATTTTATTGAACTAAGTGGTTAATGAAAATCTACAGGGTATTTCATTAAGGCTGGTTAGCGGCCATATCTCAGAAAGTTGGGAAAAAAAATATTATCTCATAAGCGATCATTGGAAAATCTTGGAAATTATTTTTGAGTTCCAGAATTCACCACGAGAGAGCGTAATCGAAAATCAAATATTTAATTGGTGTTATGACAAATTGTGGCCTCTAGGAGAATTGTTGAAAATTTTAAGGTATAAATAAAATAAATCGGTTTAAAATAAATACTTTCCTCTACAAAACAAGCTTTTGTTCTCTAAAATGAGATAAGTCGTTTAGTAGTTACAACGATTTAAAGGATTATGCTTTCAATAGCTTCCTCCACTGTTATTAACGTTGGTACGAAAATGAGCCTTAGATCAAAAAAAGTGTGAGGTGTCAAGGGACACCCGGATGGAACGAAGTTCCTTTCGATTAATTAGTAAAGGAATTAGTAATTTGTAAACACAATAGAGTGTTTATACATACATAAGCATTTATTATTGTAGGTATAAAATCTCTACTTACCTAACTCTATCAGCAATATCCGGAACTTGTGCAGAAACACTGTCAGGATACATTATTGTTATTATTTTCTATTATTTTAATATTTATTATCTACAAAAAAACTGTATAAACTTAACAAAGTCGGGACACTACACTGTTCAAAGCAAAATAGAAGATAGTAAATCCATTATTTTCAGCAGTTCGTCTCTTTTAACAAAAGTGTCCATTTATATAATACCAGAGGTTTAGTTGATATACATCTACCTAGAACTACTTTTTATTTCAATTTAATTTCAAGCAGGAATTAATAATTTAATACAAAATTTTAAAATTAAAATATTTGACAGTAACTGACAGTTAAGGTAATTTGACGTAGGTACCTAACTAGTCAAGTTATTTGTAAAATGTTTATGAATTAATTAATTTATAAAAACATGATGAAAAAAGTGAGAGGTGTCAAGGGACACCCGGATGGAACGAAGTTCCTTCCGATTAATTAGTGAAGGAATTGTAATTTGTAACCACAACAAAGTGTTTATACATACGTAAGCATTAATTATTGTCTGTATTTAATCTCTTCTTACCTAAATCCATCAGCAATGTCCGGAACTTTTGCAGAACAGAAACACTGTCAGGATTCATGATTGTTATTATTTTGTATTATTTTATTATTTATTATCTCCAAAAAACCTGTATAAACTTAACAAAGTCACGACACTACACTATCAAAGCAAAATAGAAAAAAGTAAATCGATTATCACTTGAATATTTTCAACAGTTCGATTCTTTTAAAGTGTCCATTTATACAATACCGGAGGTTTAGATGACATACATATACCTAGAATTACTTTTTATTTCAATTTAATTTAAAACAGGAATTAACAATTTAATACAAAATTTTAAAATTAAAATATTGGACAGTAACTGACAGTTAAGGTAATTTGACGTAGGTACCTAACTAGTCAAGTTAAGAACTATTTTTGAAATGTTTATGAATTTATTGATTTATAAAAACATGATGAAATAAAATATAATACTATTATAGGTACTTATTTTTTTCTACAGTATTTTCTTTTAATTTAAATTAGTGTCTTTTTAATTGTACTTTTATTAGTATTCATTTATGTACATTAGGGTTTCCTATTTAAATAAAGATAGGTATATCTATCTATGAGAGAGAGAGAGAGAGAGACAACATGCGTGTGTCGTGTCGTGTCGTGACAAATTTTGGTATGAATTTTTTTTGGCTAGCTCCTAGCCTCAGTCGTAACTGGTCGTAACGCCCGAAAGGGAACTTCGTTCCAATAAAATATAATATTATTATACTTAGGTAATTATTTTTTTTCTACAGTATTTTCTTTTTAATGTACATTTTCTTTTAATTTAAATTAGTGTCTTTTTAATTGTAATATATCTATCTATGAGAGAGAGAGAGTCTTTTATTTTTTGGTCTGTGAGAGAGAGAAACATACGTGTGTCGTGTCATGTCGTAACATATTTTGGTCTGAATTTTTTTCGGCTAGTCTCTAGCCTCAGTCGTAAATGGTCGTAACGTCCGAAAAGGAACTTCGTTCCAAAAATAATTTCCAAGACTTTGTTATGGTCGCTTTTATAATATTTTTTTCTCAACTTTATATATCGAGTAATTTCTGAGATATGGCCTAAAGCCAGGCCTAATGAAATACTTTGTATACTTTTAAATAAAATTTTTAGGAAAATATCAATATCTGCACATAGTGCACATCATTTAATATTATGTTATTTAAAATAAATTGTGTTAGTATTTATTTAATTATACAAATATTTGTTTAATAATACCTTTTTCTGAGTGTACAAAAACAATGTTAAACAATTCCATTGATCGATATTTTCAAACCGATCATATATCAAATACGTGCTTTATTTATTCTACCATTTCGATTAGGTTTTTTCTTGTCTGAGACACTGAAAATTAATTGTCTTCGCAGCAAATCAAGGATGAAATGTAATCAGCTTTCATCTGAATTGCTTCTATTCAAAGCTGTAGGGTTTAGCAAGCTGTTTGATTTGTTTTCCCTCCTTAATACACTTCACTGGCATTAGTAAATCTCTTAAATAAAAATGGAATTCTTTAGAGGTACAGAAAAATACAAAAAAAAAAAAAAAATTGGAATCTTCTACAAGAATTTGGATGCCGATAATATAAATTGATGAAATTTTTTTTTTCATTTTATTGGTTTATATAATAAACTAGGTGTACCCGCGACGTCGTTCGCGTGATGTATACATTTTTGTATAAAAATTTCTCCCCCCCACACCGTAAAAGAGGTGGGGGAGAAATTTTTATACACCAGATTTTAAGTTAAAAGAAGACAAATACGTTTGTGAAAACCGCATTCAAATCGGATCAGTAGTTTTCATGTGATGCGCGCACAAACATATAGATAGATGGACTAAACCACATTTTTGGGTTCTATACCGATGTACCCGCGATATAGATTGTCGTATAAAAATTTCTCCCCCCACTCCGTAAAAGTGGTTTTCCCAACATTTCCCTTCACTGTTTTGCTCCTTATTGATTGTAGCGTGATGTAAAGTATCCTATAACCAGCTCAGAAGTATGAAAAATAATTGTACCAAGTTTCGTTAAAATCCGTCGAGTAGTTTTTGTTTCTATAAAGGTTATACAGACAGACAGACAGACAAAACTTTTACTGATTGACCTCTCTATAGATTTATTATAAGTACCTATAGATTATCAAAAAATAAATCAAGTTAGTATCTCAAAGTAATGATATTTAATATATATATATTATCCAAAAAAATCATCATATTTTGGTGCCTAAAATCTGCAATTCAGGGATTATACATTATTATTGAATTATCCTGTGTAAATATTTTTGGTGCAGTGTTAGATGGACTAATCAACACTTTGATAACCTGAGGATATCCATCCCTTTATTAACTCATTGACTGCAAAAGATTGGATGTCTAGTACCTAATAGTAATTTTTTTTTCAACGAAGATAACGATTAATGTTAGCTTAATCAGTTTATCAGACTGTATTAATAGCAGTAATTAGTTTATTACAATATTATCCAATATATGGTTTAATGTTGCGGTTGGTGGCACATAATTACACATAGGTGGTCTTTATTAGGGAGTTTAATAGCTTACAGGTATAAATTGAATAATGTAAACACCTATATGTTGGATATTTTTTTATTTTATAGATATTTTACCACAAATTCGCTAAAACATGGTGACCGCAATAAATTGATTAAAAGTAATCAATTATAACGAACTGCTGTTATTTTATACATTCATTTTCTATTTAGTAGTTACATGCTATAATAATCCCAGTTTTACTTAAAAATTGCCTGAGGATCGAAATTGTTTTATCCTCAATACCTTCAGGTTTGGAACTGTGTTATACAAGTCAAAGAAATTTCATATGGATGAAAAGTTAAACTGGACTTTGTTCGAGTGGCGTGAAATTATTCAGGCTCAGAACAAATGCATGAAGTTTCAACAATATACAACGTGATTACCGCATAATAATGTATGAAACTTTTAGTAAAAAATATGATGCAATACCTATACACTGCAATACAGGATTTGTTCGTTCAATAATTTACCACTAACAAAGATAAAAACTATTTAAAAAGAATTGAAACACCTTCAAAAAAATGCACCTTAAAAGCCAGTAATAAAATCTTTATTTCTTAAAAAAATAGAAGCAACTAGGCATCTGATTTCGATTACCTTGAAGCTGGCTTCAATGGCAAATTACTTTCTATTGTAATGTTAGCTGTTAAATCCAGATTTTGAATGTTTGTAACTTAAATCCAAACCATTGGAGCCGATTTCAAAAAAATCCAAATGAGATGCAAGGTGCATTATTCTTCTTTTTTTTTTGAAGGTGGTTAATATTTTTTTTTAAGTTTTGATTGCATATAAAGGAGAAGCATGGTTCTGCTGGCCAAGTTTTTTTTTTAATTTCCATAATTTAATATTCTTTAACCCTTTCTTTTTTTTTCCGGTTAAAGTTGAATAATTGGCTGAGCTTTATTCAGCAATATATCCATTCACAAGCGTTACTTCATTTAAAGGCACCAATAAGGTATTCTGATTTGCCTCCATAATATAGTACAAGCTTCTTTAGCATAAAAAGAATTACAAAATGGCAGTACATAAATCCGATAAGTACACAAAGAAACAGTTGATCAAGACAAGCTGCCGCCAGTGACAAATCAACCCAACGACTACTCTTAAAAATGCAAATCAAGTTGAAATTTACATGAACGCATCCACTATCTGGCTCCCGACATTCTTACTTGCAAATTATTAAAAAAAGTTTTATTAGTGTAAGTAAAAACTGACATTAACACAAATTACGCAATACTGTGTGCCAGTTTCTTTTTAACATAAAATAGAGCAGTAAAAAATACTCATACAAATGTTTTAATTATAAATAATAACTAACTGTTAATTAATTATACAATATAATAAACAAAAAAAGGATATTGTAAATTCCTTATATTAAAATTATATATTTGATTCCGCCGTAGGCTGATTTCAATAAAACATGAAATACTATAAAAAAAATAAGTTTCGTCGAATTATGATAAATAAATTATATATTAGTCTAGAAGTAAGAATTTAGGCTAATGAAATTATATTTGTCCTATTCATTATGCTATTATTATATCATAGTAATTGCTACATATACACATAATTGAGAATCGAACAGTGTGCCTATAGAGGTTAACGTTAAAACCACGGAAAATTATAGACAGTGGCGGAACTTCGATTTAATTTTTCCAGACAATCTTTCAAAGACAAATCTCAACAAACACTAAAGCTAATCAAAGAATGTCTTCGATCGGCAAAAGACAGAAGAGATCCACTGTCGGCTTCAGGAATTTACCGCATTCCGTGAACATGTGGAAGCGTGTACATAGGAACTACCAAACGCTCGATCAACACCAGGATTAAAGAGCACAAGGCCAACTGTCGTCTGGGGCAGACGGACAAATCCGCCGTAGCGGAACATACCCTCACTATGGACCATCGGATTAAGTTTGAGGGGACCCAAGTCCTCGCTACTACATCAGCATACCATTCTAGACTCTATAGAGAAGCCATAGAGATAGAGAAGCACCCGAACAACTTTAATAAAAAAGAGGAAGCAGTCAAGATTAACAAAACATGGGTCCCCATAATTAAGGGTTCGAAAACTCTACCCTTAACGAACAACACCGACCAGAATCGATTGGAATCGAAAGCAACTGAGGCCCCGCCCACTTCCTTCCCGACGTATAAATACGGGCTCCGTCCACGCAAAGCTCAGTAGTTCGCAGACTGTCAACCAGGAAGCAACTTTTTAAGATGCCAACCACTCGTGTTGGCGAATCGTCAAGTCAGCATGTCAATCGACGCCCGCCTAACAGCCCAAAAACCATTGATATTGGTTAAACAAACTTAAAAATGCTTATTGGAGCTCATTAGCCAAATGTAAAAAAATGGAACCCTTGTAGATTCTGTTTGTCTGCCTGTCTAGTCCTGCATTCTTAATGAGACTTAATAGCCTTGATGGTGGCCTTTACAGTGAAATAAAGCTGGTTCTTTATCTCCAAAGTAGGTAGAAGTTAAAACAATTTGCAAAAAACATTATGGTACTAATTGTTTGGAATGCAAAAGGGGTTTTGTTAATTTAGTCATCTTAAAAAAAGTGAAATAGTTAACCATGAATGTTTTTGCAACCTTTTGGATCAGTTTGATAAAAAAATCGTAAAAAAAGACCATGTCCGTAGAAGAAAACAATCATTTTTTATTAAGCCAATGCAAGTGTTCACATACTTTGTTAACGATGGCTAAATTGAACGAATTAAAGTACCAATTGCTTGAACACCCACCGAGGTCACTATCAGATTTGGCACTCTTTGACTATTACTTCTTCAGAAACTTGAAACAATTCTTTCCATGGATATTTTCATTCTTTTCTGAGACACATATCATTTCGTTAACTAGCAAAACTGTAACAAAGATTATTGATCCACCACTGACTTTATAAAAAGCATTAAAAAATTTAATCATACCATTTGACTAGTGCGTAGAATAGCTTAAAAATTTAAAATATTCATAACCACCTTCGGAGCGGTTGCTCCCTCATTATCAAAATTGAAAGGATTTCTACCGCAAAAAAGCCGAATGATAGTAATTTCAGACAATGTTGGTCCAACCGGGTTTTAAGTATCACTTTTACTGGATCATTTCCTGGGTCAGGTTTACAATAAAGATGTTATTAGGCGAAGTAATTTGAAAATGCTTTGAAAATTTAAGTCGGTAGGTTGGGAAGCACAAATTCTTTAGTTTTTTGTTTAGTTGAATATTGAATATATAAAGTAGATCCTTATTAAGCATAATAATTTACAAAGTTATTATTTTATGCACCTAAAACAATCATATCTCTGCGTCAGAATAATAAGAAAAACTACAAAAAGTTCTGTATAAATCAAGCGCCTTTTTTGTTGTGTTACTTTTCAGTAATCTACCTGCATATTTAAAAAAAATTGTTTAAGGTGCCAGGAAATCCGAAATCCGTTAATGTGCTTTTAAGTACAAGTTATGCGTTCGTGTCAAAACTAAGGCAGTTTTTATTTTTATCTATTTTATCTTTACCTGTTTTCTTCGACGAGTACGATTCGACGATGAGATCCTTTGATGTTATTTTGCAAAGTAATTGTAATTTTGTTAAGTGGTTTTGCTACCGAAGAAAGTCGCTACTAGAACCGTTTGAAATTTTTACAGATAAAAATAAGTTGTGATGTTTCTTGAGAATTAATTACTTACTTTGTGAACAAATCAAGAAATGGGTCACCTAGATTCTTTGAAGTAACAAAAAAAGAAAAAGTAACTAGAGATTTACTTGGTAAATGGAAGTATATTATTATCCACTCAAAGAGAAAAGAAATTTTATATTTTTTAAAATAAGAGACTATGTTCCAATTTTGCAAATGTATTTATTTATTTTTAACTTTTTTAATATTTTAATAGACTAATTGGATAGATATAGCTTAATCATAAAAATTAAAATAGTTTTGATCATCATAACGACAATTGAGATCTCAATAAATATGAGAAAAAAGAGGTTGATTCCATAAAGCAAATCATTATGATACTTTTCGTGCCTTCAAAATTTCTTAACTTAATTCGTTTCAACAAAATTCAGTTAAGACCATTTTGGCTTAGCTATCTATAGTCTCAATTTCTGTCTTCAAAAATCTTGTGGCATTTTTAAAAAACTTACTTATATTCTTTTAAATTTTTTTTTTAAATATAATGGCTTTGTTGCTCAAAATTTTCCATAACTTTTTCTAAAAACGCAATACCTAGATGACCTACGTGCGAAGAGATATACAACTATATGATGTGCTTTTCGGATGCACCTCCATGATTGACCAATCAAAGACATTTTCTTGCATTGCCATTACCCTTGTGAGTTACATGTTAATTTCCCTCTTAAATACCCATTTTGATTTTTACTCCTTCCGATTTGGTCTACGCAGAAATCGGTAGTCTTTTTTTTTGTTTTACTGGCTTTTTTAACTTACGTGGTAGTTTGTGTTTCGAGTGTTATATTAAGAAAATTTCCCCAATATGGTTATTGCTATTACCTCCTTCCGATACAAGTTAATTTTAACTTGTAGTTAATCGAATTATCGTTCAATGTTAACCTTTTATCTATTAGAGCTGGGGTGGTGATACCTTTTCCTCAAATTATCTAATAAGGACTTTGGACGTCAGCGGTCAGTTTTTAACTAGATATATTACTACCAACAAGAAAACACAACTGCTTTTGTTATACAAGTACGAATGAGAAAGAAGTGTCTATTTATTTTTTTGGAAATTTTGAATTTTGTTTTAATTTATACAAAGGACTACAGTGTTTTTACCAGTGTGCTTGATGGAAAATTGTATTAATTATTAATAAATTGCTGTTCTCTATAATTTAAAACACTTTATATCTTCTTATAAATCCTGCATATGAAATCCTAGATATCTTAATATATTTAATTAAACAATTTGGTATATCATTTGAAACCTACAAATGTAAACAGAGTTTAATTTATGTTTTTAATACCAGCCAAGTTGAATTCATCACAGCGGTGTCAGAGTACATACATATATCTTCTAAAATTAACGAGCTTAACATTAACCAAATGTTTTATATAAAATCGTATCAGTTCCACTCCACATGGCACTTGAAATTAAATCTTCATTAATGAACTAAAATTATACGTTTGGTATTGCTCTATAATCTCACTGACACCCAACAGATGAAGAAATACAAAATAGGATTGGTGTAATAAATACGATTTTGGATTATATACAAATTAAAGGGAATTAGGTTAAATAGAATTGTAGGGTAACTTTCTTAATCTATTTTTTATATCTAATACTAAATTATTACTATTTAATTTAGTATTTAATTATTGTAAGCTACATAGTGTTTACCTACTTTGTAATTTTTCTTATTGGTAATTTCTGTTTAATATTAAGGTAATATACTATATATCAAGAGTGTGAGACAGAGAGAGAAGCAAAAATTTCCGCCAGAATAATATGGTTAAATAACCCTTTAGAAAAAACAGTTAAAAGTATAAAATAGCGAGAAATAAAGCCAACGTAATAATTTAAAAAAATAAGAAAAACGAATAAATAAACAAAAATTTAGAAGATATTGAGAAAGATAGACAAAACTACAAAATAAGACAATTCTACAAGAAAGTTAAAGTGTCTAAGAGCAAGCCGCGCATAAAAACAAGAGGGCTAAAAAATCTAAATGGAGAAACCGAGTTTGAGCAGGAACAAATTAATAAAATATGGGAGAAACATTACGAAAAGAAATTTTTTAACAATGAAGAAGAAATTAAAGAAAAGAAAGAAAGACCCAAAATCCATAATATAGAACAAACCGAAGAACCTACAGAAGAGGAAATACAAAAAGAAATAAAAAACTCCGCAATGGCAAGGCAGCGGGGGAAGACGACCTAGTGGCAGAACTATTAAAAAATGGAGGAGCACAATTATGTAAAGAAATATCTTACTAATAAACGAAATATGAGGAATGGAACAGGGGAATTATAGTGACAATTCATAAAATGGAGATTGGGAAGAATGTAAAAACTACAGAACAATATCGCTGTTAAACATTGCATATAATAGGTATACTAGCCAGTACAATAAACTCCAGACTGAAGACACAAGCAGAAGGAATCATGGGAAACTAACAACATGGCTTTAGGCCAGGCAGATCGACAATTAACGCCATACATAGAACAAATAGCACAAAAAGGAAGGGAATACAATAGACAATTACACGTAGTTTTCATATACTGCCAAAGCGCATTCGATACAGTAAGAATAGTGAAAGAGCTAAAGACACTTGGGATCCCAACAAAAAAAAGGAAGATGATAGCACTGACTTTTAAGAATACCACCGCTAAAGTCAGATTCCATGGAACAATTTTCAAAGAAATAAGATTAAATAAAGATGCTATGTCACCGACACTCTTTTACTTAATTTTAGAAGCAATAATAAGGAGGGCAAAGCTGGACAATAAAAAAATTATCACAAATCATCTCCAACTAATAGCTTACGCAGATGACCTGGCCCTCATTGCATCATAATAAATGCAATTGAAAAACTAGACAAAGAGGCCAAACAAATGGGTATAGAGATAAATAAAAATAAAGCAAAATAGATGAAGATAGGTAAGGAAGAGATAACTCCACAGGAAAAGTTGATCACACAAAACTATAGGCTTGAAGCGGTACACACCTTTAAATATTTAGGAGTCACAATAGAAAAGACCGAGAAGGAGAGAGTGGAAAAAAGAATCTTAAAAGGCAATCAGGAAGACAGTCTACTGAAATTCGAAAGAACAATAATGAGAACAATACTAGGCCCCGACACAACAAGTGAAGAAGAAAGGCGACTTAAAACAAACGTATATAGGTATACAAAAAACAAAATGTGGAAAACATAGATATACTAAATCACGCCGTTTAGAATGGATTGGACATATACTCAGAAGGCCACACAAAGAAATGCTTCGTAGAATAAATATTTTAGAATTCTAATACAAATTAATGTACGAATTTCAATATGAAAGTAAATTTTTCAGAGAACCATCGTTTTTCCTAAACGCTATCTGACTGACAGGCACAATATCAGATTTCCGTCGGAAAATCCATATTCTGCATAAAAAATAAGTTACGGTCTCCCTGATTTTATTACATCATAAATATCGTCGGCATTTCCATGACGCTGGCGCATCGAAATCCTTCGTTCCATATTAAAAATCCCATACATGGGCGTAACCGGATAGATACCTACAGCAAACATGCATTCTTTAATTTTTTCTAAGCATAAATATATTTGCATAGGAGATACGTTCTTTTCTATAAATAAACCGACATTTTTATTTAAAAGACAAGAAAGAGATTGGATTGGTTAGAAAATACAGAAAGCCGGAAAAAATGTTATTTAATTATAATTTTAAGAAACCAAACAAGGCATGGATACAGGGCTTAGAACCTTTAGTAAACGATTATTTTGAAATATCTCTTAGAGGATTGTTGACATTGTTAGAAAGTATACAAACAAGAATATATTAAATGGCATAACGAAAAAATTTAAAAAAATGTCACATCCAGCAGGACTCGATCCTGCAATTTTTACCTCTACGTGGCAACGCTATAACGTCTAAGGTATGAATACTTAAAAATAATTTAGCTTTATTGGTCGTTAAATTTAACTTATGTCACATGAAAGTTTTACACACTATCTATTTGATTTTACAAATTTTATTAAGAACACATATGGTATTTTCAAATTTTCTAATACGACTTTAAATAAATAAAAGTAAATCTATAAATTTTCGTATTTTCAGATTTGACTTCAAAACTTTTATGGAAAGTTATTTAAAATTGATAATATGATTCAAAAATTCCTCAGGCGAATTTAAAATAATACGTTTTTATGTCGTTATTTGTTGTGTGCGCCACTGAATTCCCGAAAATATGAAAATGATCCTTACTTTCGTTTTTGATCATGGTAGCTATCTTGTGTTTCAAATTAAAATTCTGCGCATCACGTAAACCCGAGTTTCTTGTTTTGATCTTTTTTGCTACGAAAGTTAAGTGAATAAAAAACTGGCTTAGAAATTCTAGAAGCTTTTTCAAATCTTCCAAGTATTTTTAAATTTGTTTCAAATGGAATATACATTATATATACGTTCAAACTAATTACATTATATACTTAAAGAATTTTATACTCAGCTTGTTACAAAATAAATCAAACTGGACATCAACAAAAAAACAAACTCAAAGATATAAAAAAAAACTTTAAAAAGGTTCATATTAAAGTCATTTTTTGATTACGTGCAGAGGCAAATAGGTAGCAGACAAATATAAGGAGTATTTAAAGGATGGTGCAAGATTGAAATTCAATTAAAGAATTTATTAATTGGATTATGTCCAAATTTAAGCAAGCTTGGTCATATTTTCAGCTTTTAGACTTATATCCTCGTAAATCAGACGAAATACAAGGTTATTCCTTGTTTAGTTTTCGTGTGGATACAATTATCAATTATTCATCCATAATTACAGTGCCACGTATTTTTTTTAATGAAAATATAACAAGATCAAATTTTGAAAAATTTATAAAAAGGTTAATCAAATTTACCCAATTGAAATTCAACTCCAGCTGAGTTCGGTAGTGGTCTCTCTTGTGGCAAATTAGTGCCCAGCTCAGCCGTAGAGGGTAAGTAAAAAAATAATAGTGAGTCGCGCCACCGATTTAAACGGTTAAAATCGGAAACCCCTGTTGTTCCAGGCACTACCTTTCCCACTGGAGATAAGTAAATAAATTTAGAATATTAAAGAGTACTAATTGAATTGCACAATAAAAAAAAAATAACGATAAAGTGAGCTAAATAAAACAAAATATGAACTAGACCCTTCTTTAATAAAAATTAAGAATTTACACAACTGTCAAGCCTCGTGCTTGACAACGCTATCGATATTTATATAAAAAAATATGTGAGTAATATTAAAAAGAATATTATCTAATATGTGTGATCACCCGCAATACAAAAACAAGAAAAATAGATTTTCAACTAAAAACTAAAGTCACGACTTAAGTCTAATATAGCTTATCTGTTAACAAAATACGCTATTCTTGGCTTCTCCAATACTTAGGCCGGTACCAAAAATCAAGCCTGTTCCCAGAACCAAATAGGCTTGCACCAATCACAATTAACTTAAGCTCGTACTAAGTATCAGGTCAGCAATCGAAATTCAACCAAAAACTAGGACTTAAACCCTTAACTAGGATTTATACCTGTATCTAGGATTTCAGCCTATAACTAGGACTTAAGCCCGTAACTAGAACTCTAAAATCGTAATTTGGAATTAATAATAGCTCAAACAAATTTTAATGACTCCTCAATTAATTGACTTACTGACTTTAATACAATTTGAACACATTAACTTAAATTTGTACTACAATGAAAGAATAAAAATGAATTTAAATGAATAATACAACATTTAGAAGCTGACTTCTCTGAATTTACAATTAATGATCAAAACTAATGATTTAAATGTACTCAACAAACTTAAATTTGACTTGCTAGTCACGACAAAATTATAACAATAAATTAAATTAAAATTTAACATAAAATTAATTATAATAGTAAAAGAATAAGCAAAAAGGAGTCTAGTTTCACATAAATAAACCTACATACAATACACAAAGAAATATAGATGTAAAATCAAGATATTAAAACTAAAATTGCGACTATATGGCGTTATTAATCTTATATAAAAGAAAATATAATATAGTAACTCGCCTATTAAGATAGGGTTGTTTTATTTATTTAAACTCGTGACACCCCTGGCTGGTAAACGGGTGGAACAGTATTCTCGTTGCTAATTGCACCAATCGGAATTCTACCACAATTTACCGTCTGAACGGTTTTAAATTACCAAAATTTCCCTACTGTCTGCTCTATGGGCTACCTACACTCATTGGGAACGAAAGAACCATAAGAATCGAACAACCACATGAATAAATAACGTGTTACTCACCACAGAAGATTTCCTAAATATCCCTTCACGAGGAATTTTTCCAACGAATCCACCAAAATAACGGAAAATCTCACTCCAATACTATTCGTTATGAAAAACTGAGGTTAAATTTCGTAAATCCAAAATTAATTGTCTCTGATGAACAGAGATTACAACTTAAACCCAGAAAATCTTCTCACTGCCACGTTTTCAAGACAAAGGCTGGTAAAAGAAAGAGCCGATTCTTCCATATCACGCTCACGGAATTTGACACACGTCGAAATAAGAGGTGGCCTCTACTACTATAGGGACAATAACCATAGGATCTTCAGCTACCAATTTACAAACAAACAGTGGTCGTTAGATACGACTAGTCTTATAATTTATCAAGATATCAATAAAAATCTCAACATTACCTAATTCCTCGTTCATTTTCAATTTTATTAAGCAAGATAGAAATATGACAGAACAATGACTGTAGAACACTATACGTCGAGTTATCGACAAAAGAAGAGAAATAGTACCTCGGCCGGGTGAAAATAAAAATATAACCCCAAGGATTCATAAACGGAATTTTAATAAATATACTTCTAAAAATAATTCCAGCGATATCAGGAATAATTTATGGCCAGAATAATAAATAATAGCTGGCGATTATCTATACCGAACCAGATCAACCGGTTCCCGACCCAAGTAAATCTTTAATAATGGGAAATTTCAAGGTAGGAAGACGCTTATGTTTACAAATTAAATATTTATCACTTGCGAGAATTTAACCCGTGACAACAGCGTAGGAAATCTTAAGTGTTTGAGCAATAAATTTAAATATTTCGTGTATAGCTTTAAGTAATTGTTATATAGTCTTAAAACAAAAGGCTACTTCTGTAAACGCGCTTTATATTTATAGTTGTGCATCTTGCGTCGAGACAATTCGATGACGTTCGATATCTTTCGCGAAACATAATCGTCCGCCACACCAAGCACATATGATTATACCAGCTGGATATATTTTTATATTCAATTTTCTTATTGGTTTCAAATAATTTTTACAGTGCTACCATTTTTTAATTGCTCAAATAAAAAAAATATACCTTTTTACCCCAAATATCATAAACTGGATAATTGCTATAATTTTGTAATATTCTTGCCTATGCTTATTTAGTACTCATCTTTATTTTAAACAGTTTGGATTATTAAGTAGGTAAATCATTTTTTTATTAACAGTCTTCGAAGGTAAACTAAAGTGTTTAGTCTATTTCTGTTATCCATTGCTTACTAATACTTACCAGTTTTCTAGTTTTCCTTTTTATATAATATCAACAAAAAAAAAATAAGATCCCAAATACAAAGAAAAATCACACTTAACTATAAAATTAATTTTTGTTACCAGGGTTCAACACCAGGCATCACTTTCGTAATCTGTCTAGAAATTTACATAGTTAACGCTGAATCTGCGTCCCCGTCAAAGAAAATGTCAGATTCAAATTTTCTTCCTAAACGAATACAATGATACAAAGGAAATTTGGGTCAAATGGCACATCCAAAACTTTAAATTGCATAATCCAAACTTCAAAATAAGTTACGGAAGATAAGGGAGGCTTTAGCTAAAAGAATTCTATATCATTCATTTCGCTTATACCACCAAATTAATTTAACAAATTTTCAGATAAAACTTCTCGCCCCAAAACAAATGTTTTACATCAATTTATTTCAAGTTTTTCGCTAGAGTTGAACTGCTCGAGGTTTTCACGTCGATTACAGTATTTCATAACAATGCAAATTTTTTATACTCAACTTTTTAATGGATTTGTTTGCCTATTTTTTCATTTTAAAGAAAAGTAAATGGTATAGAATAAATTACACAATTATTACCACATCTCAGCCTTTACTTTTTACTTCAGTAGTGCAACAGGTGTGGTATTTTTACATTTTAAGAAAAAAAAAAAAAATATATATATATATATATATATATATATATATATATATATATAAAAAAGGGGTGCCAAGTATGCGTACCTATAACAAACAAAAGGGGAAAAATTAATGGGCATGTACGCAAAAAGGATGATAGGGTCACGAATAGGGAATGGTAACCGCAGACATGCATGTTTCTGGCTCGTTAGCCGTCATCAGTGCGGCATAACCAAGTAAGGTATTGCACTTGGCCAGCAAGAGTGTTGAGTACTTGGGAGCAAAGGATGGTAGGGAAACATGTATTAAAAAGCGAAAAACACAAACAACGAAACTCACACAAGAGTCCTATCGCCATTTGTGGCTTCGGCCAGCTGTGCCCACATTTCGGGGCTACGAACAGCGTCGCCGCGTTGGCGAAACGGACTCATTGTGTTTGAGCCGTTCCAAGCCCAGGATGTAAAACAAAAAAGGGGTGCCAAGTATGCGTACCTATAACGAGCCAGAAACATGCATGTCTGCGGTTACCATTCCCTATTCGTGACCCTATCATCCTTTTTGCGTACATGCCCATTAATTTTTCCCCTTTTGTTTGTTATAGGTACGCATACTTGGCACCCCTTTTTTGTTTTACATCCTGGGCTTGGAACGGCTCAAACACAATGAGTCCGTTTCGCCAACGCGGCGACGCTGTTCGTAGCCCCGAAATGTGGGCACAGCTGGCCGAAGCCACAAATGGCGATAGGACTCTTGTGTGAGTTTCGTTGTTTGTGTTTTTCGCTTTTTAATACATGTTTCCCTACCATCCTTTGCTCCCAAGTACTCAACACTCTTGCTGGCCAAGTGCAATACCTTACTTGGTTATGCCGCACTGATGACGGCTAACGAGCCAGAAACATGCATGTCTGCGGTTACCATTCCCTATTCGTGACCCTATCATCCTTTTTGCGTACATGCCCATTAATTTTTCCCCTTTTGTTATATATATATATATATATATATATATATATATATATATATATATATATATATATATATAAAGGGTGCCAAGTATGCGTACTTATGATAAACAAAAGGGGTAAATTAACGGGCATGTACGCAAAAAGGATCATAGGGTCACGAGTAGGAATGGTAACCGCAGACATGCATGTTTCTGGCTCGTTAGCCGTCATCAGTGCGGCATAACCAAGTGGGTTATTGCACTGATGACGGCTAATGAGCCAGAAACATGCATGTCTGCGGTTACCATTCCTACTCGTGGCCTTATTGATCCTTTTTGCGTACATGCCCAATAATTTTCCCCTTTTGTTTATATTAATACGCATTTTCTTGGCACTTTGTTTATATAAATATATATATATATATATATATATATATATATATATATAAAGATGAAAAAATAATACAATCGTTTCTTACACAGTACTGGCTTGCCTCTTCAGTCACTAATGAAGAGACATCACCGGTTCCTATAGACTGGCTAATATTTGTTGTTGAAAGTGTGCGAAAGTAAAACACAATCGCAAGTAGCGCCATCTCTACTCCAAAAATGGTACTCTTGTGGTCCATTTGCCTTAGGCAAGGTAAGTAAATAAAACGAACGGAGCGTTTTCAACAACAAATATCAGCCAGTCTTTACCGGAGGATGTCTCTTCATTAGTGACTGAAGAGACAAGCCTGTACTGTACTGATGAGCTCTAATAGAGCAAAACACAGTGTCTACAATTTCTTGTTTTAAGTTGTTAAAGATACAATTTTGAAACATACTAATTAATTATTTATTTTAATTAAAATTTCAATACTTCTTTGTTATAAATAACATAATTCTATTCTAAGTCTACAACTGTATGTAACATCTAACCTTTCCAAAATTTCAAACATTTTTAAAATATTCAATAGTGTTTTGTTTTAAAAGCTTTGTTTACTCTTAATCTTCTGGTTTTTTACTTTTGAGCAAAGTACGAAATTCAGTCTTAATCAGTGATTAATTTAAAAAAGGCTTCGTATCTTTTAATCAAAATTAAGCATCTTAACTGTCATCTTTCCTCCGGAAGGCCATTTTATTTCTACAAAAACATCACATACAAACAAGTAAATATTGTAAAAGGTTTTATAGTTTTCCCTTTGAAACTTAATTAAACGTAGAAAAAACTGTTTACTTAATATTTTATTAACTCGCTCTTAAAGCTCCTGGTGAATAATGTAGTATTTGTCTTACCCGGTTTGCTTTATTTAATCAGGAAAATGAGAAACACTTCATATAGTATTAGATTGAACAGGATCTCTTGATTACTTTACTTAGACGTTTTAATCTTTTTTTAATAAAATTTGTATGGTAGTCTATAAAGTGTTTTTAGCGTTTGTAAATAAATTAGTTTATTATGCTTTGTGTAGTTATTTATTCATTTGAGACATATCTTTTAGAGCATTTTTAAAATTTAAAAATTTGACAAACAAATAAGGATTAAGAATAAATTTTTAAAATGTTACATACGACTGAATAGTCTAATCGACAAGTTGAAAATGGTACAAAATAGAGATACTACTCTTAAAATTATGTGCGATAGCTCATTGGATCCGGAATGACGTCCAGAAAAATGTGCCAAAAGCGAGTATTAGCACATAAAAAATTGCAAAAGTTATAAACAATTAAAGATGAAAAAAAAATGGCATTTCGTTTTTTGCCAATATTTAATAAAATATTAATATTTAAGAAATTTCAAAAAAAGATTCTGAAAGAGGAGGAAATTTCCAATAAATAACTCCAAACTCCCGGAACTCTATCTCCATTATTTATAATTTTAATTTAACGCTGTGCGACATTTTTAGGTTGCGCGCGTGGAGGTCAAAAGCGAGTACGGCACATTAATTAATTTATTTAAGGTATTGAATATTATATTTTAAATTTGAAAAAATTACGGTGTTTTCTGAACACTATAAATAATTTATTCATGTTGGAAATTTTACTTAAAGTTAATTTTTTAACAAGTTAAACAATTGTTAACTAACAAAATTTTCTTGAACTTTCGTCTTAATTGTAAATGAAAAACAATGTTTAAATAATTGCCGTAAAAATTTTTCGCTTTGTAGAGCCATTCTTATATACATACTTTACAAGATCACTCTATAAAAGTTAAAAAAATATTCCAACTTTGTCTATAATAATTTTTGCAATTAACCAAAAACTGAAAAATCCAAGCAATGTTGTTTAACTACAAAAATTATTATAAACAAAGTATGAATATTTTTTTAATTTTTATGGCGTAATCTTGTAAAGTATGTATATAAGAATGGCTCTACGAAGCGAAAACTTTTTACGGCATTATTTAAACATTGTTTTTTATTTACAATTAAGACAAAAGTTCAAGAAAATTTTGTTAGTTAACAATTGTTTAACTTGTTGAAAAATTAACTTTAAGTAAAATTTCCAACGGGAATAAATTATTTATAGTGTTCAGAACACACCACAATTTTTTCAAATTCAAAAAATAATATTCAGTACCTTAAATAAATTAATTAATGTGCCGTACTCGCTTTTGACCTCCACGCGCGCAACCTATAAATGTCGCGCGCAGACCTATTTTCAGCGTTAAATTAAAATTATAAATAATAGAGATAGAGTTCCAGGAGTTGGGAGTTTTTTATTGGAAATTTCCTCCTCTTTCAGATTCTTTTTTTGAAATTTCTTAAATATAAATATTTTATTAAATATTGGCAAAAAACGAAATGCCACTTTTTTTTCATCTTTAATTGTTTATAACTTTTGCGATTTTTTATGTGCTAATACACGCTTTTGGCACATTTTTCTAGACGTCATTCCGGATCCAATGAGCTATCGCACATAATTTTAAGAGTAGTATCTCTATTTTGTACCATTTTCAACTTGTCGACTAGACTATGAAATAGAAGCTGTCCTTACCAAAAGCGCCTTATTATGCTACTATTTAATTCTTTTTTCGTAAAACAAGAGCACTAAATGAGCCCTAAATAATTTTCATGTACTGTTGATGCTCCGGTTGACCTCCTACGTATTCTATCCTAAAGATATTACTTTGTTAAGCTAGCAGTTAACTAGTAAAAAATAAAATAATAATTTATTTAAAAAAAATTAAAATATTTTTCGCATAAATCAAGAGTACTAAATAGTTATTAATTCGAGTCATACTGATGTAGGATTCTAGATATATAGACTGCTAGCTTGATATATTGCTAGCAGTTTTTGCAATTTCTGCAAGTCTTATGGAGCACAAAATTTGCGATACTGGTATAAAATTAGCACCAAATTAGCACTAAATATTAAGCAAACTAATTATCGATTTTGCTAATTTTGCACTGCTAGCTTAATAGACGTCTTTTAAGTGTTCGCGCAGTGAATGCGAATGTAAATAATTCCAATTTTCATTCTTCACTTTCGCGCTTTGTTCAAAATCAGTGCCTTTAGTTAGTTAACAAGAATAATTAAGTAAATTGCGCAGTAAACTAATTTTTGCGCAGATTACATGTAAAAATCACAGCAAAACGCTTAAATTCTCTTATAAATTCTGTTTTTCTTATTGTCTTTTACTTATGGACTATTAAACAAAGGAAAATCCCTATTTAATTTTGACATTGCTAAAGTATGATGGTAAATGTGCATATTACAAAAAAATAGGAAATTTATGAATATTAAATGTTAAAACTTGATACTGAATTTATATTGCTTTAAATTGGTGGTCGTAAATCTACAAAAAAAATCTTTATATTATTGTAAAGAAAAACTATTTTAATTCAAATTATACAGTATTCCAACAATAATTGCTTATAATAAGATTCTTATTTTCTTTTGTAGTCGAATGTTAAATTTAACCTATAACTAGTATAAGAAAAGAAAATAAAATACGCCGCATGAAAGCATCGATTTTTACGAAGGTTGCATGAAAAACGCTTTTCCTGACTTTACTGAAATTAACAACTTTGATTTCAGATCTCAGATAAATGTGCAGTGTTGACTTTCATGTGATTTATTATTTTAAATAGGTTGATATTCATGGTTAAGCCATCGTTAACTTTTAAATAACTGAGGGTTTGTTAAACTTTATAAACATTGGATTTTTCTGGATAATTACTTTTAAAGTGGTGGAACAATATTTTGCAGAGAAAATAATTACAGAGATGGTATAAAAATACTGGAGAATCATTGAAATGATAAAGAGATTATATTAAATACAAAAAAAACAAATTCTTAAAAAAATACACATTCTTTCATTTTTGTTTTTAAAACTTTGGTTTCGAATTTAACGACCAAAAAGTAAAGCATTCATAGCTTATTAGCTAGAGCGTTGCTGCGTAAAAGTAAAGGTTGCAGGTTCGAGTTGTACCACATGTTTTCAATTTCTTCTGAATTATTATTTAGTATATTCTTGTTTATATACTTTGTAAAATTTCCTGTTTGTAAATATATTTTGTTATTTAAATAAATCTAGTATCTTTATTTTCAAACCTATTTCGCTTTAACTCCAGTTTCACCTAAAATGGAATAAAAGCGAAACTTCCCCTTTTTTTATTACAGGAATTTTTTTAGGCACGATTAGTCAGGACTAGTGACCCATATCTATGAAACCATCACATATTTCTTCCATCTTATGTTCTCTAATGTTCGTGTGAGAGCTATATTCCACTCTAAGAGCCGAAAAAAATCTTTAATATTGCCCTCACTAACCCAAAAACGTGCACTTCTGGGTTATCTTACGATTATGGAAGCGGTAGCGTTTGAGTATGTTAGCAGCTTTGCATTTCAATAATGCCTAATGACTATGGTGTATTTAACGAATATCGTCTTTAAAATACAATTATTTAGGTAAAAAAAGATAATTAATATTAAAATAGGATGGCAAATTTGAAAGTCTCTAGAACTTAACATATATCTAAACTGTATTTTTTTGCATTTTTTCTTATTCATTCGTTCTGTTTTATGTTAAAGGTTATCAATACCCTCTATACAAAAATTAACTCATATACATTTAAATATTATTAAAGATATTCCAAACATAAAAATGGCCACTAGAGATGTTAAGACTGTTTCCTTTCCATTTTCAAAAACTAAACAAACTTTAACTTTATTGGAAAACTCAAACCATTATAAACTTGTCAAAAATGCTTTTTTATAATTCACGTTCACAAAGTTTCTATTTCGACACTAAAAACAGTATCGAAATAGATTCATTGTAACACTGTTTTTGGTAACTTTTTGTTTTACACAATTGGTTGCACTGCACTGATTTTCAACGAAAGAGTTCAGGTAGTAAATCAAAAAGTATGTTGTAGTAAATTATTAACTACATTATCAGCGTTATTGCTAAATTCCGAATATTTTATACAAATTTGACAAACATTCTAATTTAAAATCATTAAAACTGACAAGTGTCAAAACTGTCAAGATTGCCAACATAAATAAATATTTCGAAAAACTCTCATTTTATTTTTTTTTATACTTTTAAAAGTTCATTATAAAAAATAGTATGTAACACTCGAATTACAAGGACGGTTTGTAGTACTCGTTCTTTGCAAAACTCACCGCTTCGCGGTTCGTTTCACAAACTGAACTCGTACTACGAAACCTCTGTCATTGTAACACTTGTATTACAATATACTATTTTTGGTAGGTATAATAATTTAAATGTTTTTGCTGGTTTTCCGTTTTGTATAATCTAAACGTAAATGTAAGAGTATATATACTTTCGTGAAAAGTAATGGTGGGTTTATACGCATGGCAAGTCTCAGCAAGCAGCCATAAGCTTTCAGAAACGCTTACGAATGTACTGATGTGTTAGGTTTCGTTTGAATTTCAATCTTACGCAAGCCACGCCAAAAGCCCCCTTTACACGCTTGTCTTTGTGGAAGCTTGCTGAGACTTGCTAAGCATGTAAACCTACCATAATACTTTAAAAAAGTAATTAGGTATATCATTGAAGTAAAGTGGCAAAAATATGATTGTGTGAAAAGTGGAATCTCCAAGTAGTTACTAACTTAATATGATTAAAAATATACCTATTATGGTTTAAGAGAACCAGCCTATTTATAATAACACACTTAAAAATTAAATAAACAAATAAATGTAGCTTTAAACTTTTATTTATTAGTTTAATTAGGTACATTTATCTTTAAACATTTATTTTATAGGTTCCATTTTTTTCTTTGAAGTACAATACTAACGCGTCTCGCCTCTTATGCAATTTGTAGGTACTCACTCTACAAATATATTTCAAGAAATAAATGATCTAATCTACATTGGTCTCATCTCAATTGAAGTAGTAATAAAACTCCCCTTCTATTGTCTGAAATTTTGTGATGGTCTCATTTAACGGTTTAATTAAAACTATTATTCTTATGCATATATGCATAGAAGGTAATGTTACTATAATTCTTGATTTGCCTACGAAATTTAAAAATATCTACATTTAATTTAAATCTAGGTAAAGAAGTGTGTTACCAATAAATGACTGATTAATTTTGACACATTATTTCATGAAAACTAATTAAAACAGGAATCAAATAAATCAACAAACTTTTCAGATAAACAAAAACAGTAAATCAATTCTAGAAAGCACTTGAAACAGTTACTCATCTCTCCTATTTGATACAATCCCCTTTTAATACATCTCGCACCCCCTTCTAACTAAAACAAACACTTTTGTCAGTATGTGCGGACCTTGAAAACAACTTTCACTAATTTTGTGTCCTTTTTCCCTAATCCCTGAAATTTCCCACGAATTTTGGCAAATGTTCAAAGGGTTAGTCTATTGTGCACCTTTCATCTTAACATAGACGTGCTGGAAGGGAGTTTAATGAAAAAAAAAAACTTGTCAGCCGTGGAAACAAAATAATTATCTTCATTTTTTCGGGTTTTCTATGATTTTGTAACAATTTTTATTTTTTTACTTTTATATTTCTTAAATTTTATAATTTTAAAGTTTATTTTATTTTAATTTGCCAAGGTTTTTCCCACAATTAAGTCTAATAATTATTATTAATATTATTACTATTATTACATTATGTATAGGCTGCAGAGCCGTTCAAACAAACAAATGGAAATACAAAATATAAGCTACAACTTATTCTCTAAAAAACAAATTTTAAATACATTGATAGAGGAAGCGTCGACCAATGAATCAGGAACCGCGTTCCAATCTCTGAAGATTGTATTTGTAAGAAAATGTTGTCGACACAGGTTTTTAAAGTGCACTAGCTTATATCTATGACCACGATTCCGCACATCATCACTAAACACAAATAAACTAAAGTCAAGCGAATAATGACCATGTACAATTTTGTATGTCTCGATCAGACCCAGAGGAAGTTCCCTTTCTTGGAGGCTGAGTAATTCCAAGATTTGAAGACGTTCTTTATAGTAAAGGTTACGAATTGCTGGAGAAAGTCTGGAGATTCGCCTTTAAACTTGCTTAAGAGCAAGAGTGTTTTTTGGTAAGTAAAGGTCCCAAATTGGTGCAGTATAGTCCAAGATGGGACGGATGTAGGCTTTTTAAATAGTAGCTAACAATTGTGAAGGCAGATTTTGAAAAGATTGTCTAACCATCTTCATTACTTTCAAATTGGTGCAGCATAGTCCAAGATGGGACGGATGTAGGTTTTGTACATAGTAGCTAACAATTGAGGAGACAAATTTTTGACTGTTTAACCATCTACATTACTGGATTAACCTTTTTGGCGGTTATCGTAATATGAGGAGCCTAATTTAGATCAATCGAAATCAAAACACTAAGATCTTTCTGTTCGGAAGAACTGGCACTATTTTCAACGTTGAAGTATTAGCTTATATTGTGTCGTCGATGCATAATGTCGCATTTTGCTACATTGAGTTCTAGAAGCCAAGTAGCACAGCATTGTTTAATTCTACTCAAATCGTTAATCAGTTTTTTATAATGTTAAGGTGGATTAGAAAAGAACTTGATGTAATCTGCAAATAGTGATACCGTGTACACAAACACTGACACTATATCGCTAATATATAAGTTAAAGTTTAGGGGACCGATAACAGAACCCTGCGGTTCACCACTAGTTACCAGAAATTCATACAATGTTTTTTGATATATTTTTTTAGTTTATTACGGTCATTAGAAGGTCTTTTATGTAGCATTGCTTAAAAATAATTAAACATAAATAAATGGACGGCCATGCGAGTATCTATGATATGTAAGCAGTTTTTCTCTTCCGGAAAGAGATGATTATATCTAATGTAACGCTTTTTTCTGTCGTTTGCCCACGAAAACGTCACATAAAAAGCATAGTTTTAAACCATGCTATGGTTTAAAATAACACATTTTTGGTTATTAAAAAGATTCTAGATTTCATAACACTTTAGTTTAGCTTCTTAAAAAATGTATTTATAGCAATAATTTCTTGTTACAGCACTGGCAACAAACCTTTCCCTACCCCAATTATTAACTATGTCCCTTTTCACCCAGAATATGCATTGAAAACATTTGAACCATTTCGAAATGTCCTTATGTTGTGACGGCATTGTCTGGCCTGAAGGTTATCTCTAGAGATTATCGCTATTCGAAACACTGATTAGTATGCTATGGTTTAAAATAACACATTTTTGGTTATTAAAAAGATTCTAGATTTCATAACACTTTAGTTTAGCTTCTTAAAAAATGTATTTATAGCAATAATTTCTTGTTACAGCACTGGCAACAAACCTTTCCCTACCCCAATTATTAACTATGTCCCTTTTCACCCAGAATATGCATTGAAAACATTTGAACCATTTCGAAATGTCCTTATGTTGTGACGGCATTGTCTGGCCTGAAGGTTATCTCTAGAGATTATCGCTATTCGAAACACTGATTAGTATTGGTAGAAATAAAGGGTTGGATTATAAAAAGACAAAGTTGCCGAAACAATGGGTTTAAGTGAAGATTACAAAACCAGTTCTAAAATAGAATGGGGATTACATACCCAAATTTTAATGGTGATTTGTTTTGTTTAATAAAAAAAAATGATTGTTATGGTATAGAAAAATAATTGAATTCATTGTTTTTTGACATTCTATCGCAAAGTAAACAGGTGCTCAAATACGACTATTTACTTATTTATAACAAAAAAAAAATGAAATTCATTACTATGGAATAAAGAAATATGGTAATTAATACTGAAATACTTTGTAATTTCTAAGGGAAAAGGTTTAATTGATAAATTATTAAAATCTGTTTGATCATTAAGTAAATTACTAGAATGTTTGTTATGGTATAAATAATTTTTTCAAGGTTTTATAGATATGTTAAGCCTGCATGGAATTTTAGTTAATATTAATCCAAATAATGATATTCTGGTTAAAGATAATATTTCTCAAACATTTATTCAAGAATCTCCTTAACTTTCCAGATTACATTCCAAGTGTGTTCATAAAGTCTTGATTTTGACCCAATACCAACAAGACCACATCAAGCACAAATTCCGTTAATGGGTCTTGGTATGTCCGGCATTCGTAATTTCATATTAATGGGCAGATCGCATCCTTTGACAATTTAGGGTCAGATCGGGTTAAGCCAATTACTGTGCAAATACCAAAAGGGTGAATTTTACGTTTTGCGGTTCATAAATTCGTCCGAAAACTTGTTTGAAGTAGGTTCTTATTGTAAACTTATTTAAAAAAGGTTTTTGTGTAACAAATCAAATTAACGATTAACTATAGATTTGTAAAAAGTATCGAGAGATCAAGTGTGTTTTATATGGGATAGAAAAAGAAGTAATACAGCCAGGATCC
Organism: Altica lythri; assembly: GCA_964028335.1. Classification (NCBI taxonomy): domain Eukaryota; kingdom Metazoa; phylum Arthropoda; class Insecta; order Coleoptera; family Chrysomelidae; genus Altica; species Altica lythri. The sequence goes on from OZ034805.1 coordinate 69,407,245, forward strand.
ACGTCAGACAAATAATGAAGAAAAATATGGCATTTGACAATTAATAAAGCTGCACTGTTAAAGAGTGTACGCGCTTATTTATCTCGTTTTTCCATTAGGATTTTCTGGGGACCGAGTTAAAGTAGACCATGACTCTAAATAAAAGTGACAAATATCCGTAAAAAACACACAAATTATGTCAATCGGAAATATTTCAAAGAATCTGTAATTATTAATTAATCCAAGCGAAAAAGTGGAAGGAGGCATGAAGAGTAAAGACTAGTAGTCCAGGCAATGAAGCACTGAACATTCAAAATATAAACTACAAAAAGGATTTGTATTCGATTTGTGAGAGCACCAAAAAGCTATGCGATCTTGTAAAGTTGGAAAACTGCATTTTTGTATACAAAAAATGCATCCTTGAAAGTTGTCTTAAACAAAACTCATTTATTGGACGAAATGTGTTCCATTTATTTATTTGGCGTTTTTTGGTCCAGCTTAAAAGTAATGTAATATTGAATGTCATTTTCGGAGTACCTGGTGCCTAGGATCTCCTGGAGATTTCATTTTCTGCAAGCCCAAAAACTCCCGACTATTCAGTTTTCACTAATTGTTTAACGATATTACCCTAAACTCCAAGAGACGAGGTATGCAGAAGGTATTCTAGTAACAGATACTCCAGAGATCACTTTCAATGTCATATTCATTTTCAGCAAACCGAAAAATTTCTCTGATCGGACCTGTTGCCCAGACGGAGGTGTGAGGTGTTCTCAGAATTCTTGGAATTATCTGTTAGAACTGGGCTTTGGGCGGAGAGAAGGAACAGTTGTTATGGTAATAGTTGGCGATAAGTAATAATTGTGATTGTATTAGTTGGCGATAGATAGCGATTAAGTAGTGGTAATTTTAATAGTAGGCGATAATCTTTTAAAACCGTCTTGTTGTTTAAATTTTGGAGGTTAGGCCGATTTTGTTGCTTTATTGCCTCGACTATAGGATGAAATCTAGAATCGCAGATACGGAAATAAAAGTTAACGTTGTTTAAGTGTATTAATTTTTTAAGAAACTCTACATAAATTAATATATTAAGTTTTTATACCCTTCATAATGTCTCCATTAAACAGATTTTATTACACTGATTTCAACCAGAAAAATATCCTGGAACAGAATTTATTACAAGTTGCTTTGCCTTTCTGTCTTATTTTCTATTGGATAAATTCGTTTCCATTTTAATTTTATTGCTTTTAAAAGATATTATCAGTTCTTCTAGTTTATAGTATCCACGTGTTTTTAATAGTAAAGTAGGCGTAAAAATTAAATGTAATCATTAAATAAAAACGTCCAAAATTACATATTTATAACATTAAGGTACATTACCAATTCTAACATACTGATAGTTTCCATTAGTGTTTGCTAATGGAATCGTTTAACGAAGACATATTAATTCTTATTAATGCCACGTAAATATACTCTAATTTAAATAAGATGGAACACTTACATCGAATTAAAAGCGATTGGCTATAAAAAAAATGTTCGGTTCAAAAACAAGCACAACTTATGATAATTTCCATGTTGTTTTGGTAGAAACAGACTCGGCTTTTTTAAGAACTGATCTGTTAAAACGTCCCGGCTATCATAACAATTATGTCAGAGAGGAGATTTGAAGCAGACCACGCATTGAATATTTATAGACCCATGTGCACTATAAGTTAATAAATTCCTTGTAAAGAAGTCGTTCAACAAAATGTAAATGCATTTGCGCGTTATTATACAAACAAATCCTTATCATTTATTACTCGGCAATACAAAAACACAATTTTGTGATGCAAATTTTTACTTCTTATACAACGTAAGCATCGGGAAAGAAACAGAACACCTTTTATAGGGTTATTTCTTAAACCAAACATTTTTGTTTCATTTTAACAATTTTTTTCTCTTGGTAGATGTTTATTAACTTTATCTGGATCTGGAAATTTGGGGAGGGGCGAGCTAGTGCTCAGCCAGCACTGAGGCCACATATGACCCATGTGCATCCTCCCATGTGTAGGGATATCCTCACCTCAGGCTTTCACCAGGCCTAGTGATTTAAAATAGGTGATCAGGCTCCCGAGGGGGATCTTCCTGACATCGGCTTGTGTAAGCCAGTACTCGCCCAATACGGATCTTCTAATTTCAGAAAAAGCAGAGCATTATATGTTCTGCTGTTTCCTCTTCTTGTTCGCAGCCTCTGCATAGGGGCGATTCTGCTAATTTCATCCTAAAGAGATGTTGTCGTAATTGGCAGTGACCTGTTTAGATTCCCACAGCTGTTCGGAGAATTTGTCTGGACAATGCCTTAAATTTTTTTGCTCTTTTCTCGCCAGGATGAGGTAATAACTCTCTGGCCAGTCTACAGTTCGTAGTTTTATCCCAGCACTGTATAAAGTTTTGGTGAGAGTGCTGTTTGATAAGGTCCACGACAGCGAACACTGTTAGCTTGGTAGATGGGCGAGGGCTAACATATTTGTTGCCCGCAGCCCTCCTTACTAAATTGTTCGCAATGCAGTTGCCTTTAGAGTTACCATGTCCTTTGATCCAACTTAAAGTGACCACGTTATTCTGGCTGGCCTCAGTTAGAGATTGGTGACATTCTAGTACTAAACTTGATGTGATACGTGGTCTATTCAGGATCAGTTGTGCTTGTCGACAGTCTGTGTAAATATTTACATTCCTGCCTGTGATGTTTCTATTAATTCGGCTTGATTCCAGTTTGGCTCCCGAAACATAATGAATTGATAACAACCTAACGAAACCTTTGACCTCAGCTAATTGATTGATTAAAATAAACTGCTTTTATCTAAAAAAATACCACTCTATATTGCTCTCGATTTAAAAATGTTTTATTGGTAGCAATATTGAATCCCTCTATACATAAAACCAAGAATAACGAAAACGATTCATTTTCATAATAAATGTATCGGATTTATGAATAAATTAAAGTCGCTGTACTAAATGCCTGCGAACTTGTTTCAAGAGGCCGCACATGCAGCCAACGGGAATGGAGAAAACAAAAAAAAAGAACGAGAAATGGAGAACAGAAAAAATCGCAATGCAGACGCCACAAAACCAATCATGTCGATGAAGATTGGCTTGTGATCATGCAAAATTTGTTGTGATGCCTACGCGAAACGATATTTATTTATGACGTATTTGGTTATTTATGTATCTAGATGTAAATAAATTAGATGTAAGTAGGACAATTTTAGGAAAATATGTATTAAATATTTTAAAAGGTGTATAGAATGTTTCAAGAAAAAGGTAAAGTATAATATGGTCAAATAAAAATTTAATAAACTACGAATTCAACATTATTTTACTATCTATTACTAGGCAAAGTTTGTACCGACTAACACTAAAATATATATTTTTTTCGTTTTATATTGTAATTTTACAAATAAATATCTTGCGCCATCTTACGGTGGTGTCGTAGTACTTAATTAAGTAGGTATTGCTGGTTTAAATATTTGAGATTTCAACTGAGCCACCTTTTTATGACCTGTAAATATATAAGATGTAAATTGTGCCACCTGACGGTGGCGTCATAGTAAGTATTTTATTAAGAAAGAATTGCTCGTTTAAATATATGAGGTTTCAACTGCGCCAACTTATTGTGGCATCCCGAAGTTCTAAACCCTTCCGAAGATCTATAAACCTACTTTATCTGTTCGTCCCATAGTCTCCACTTGTAATGCTCCAACTAAACAACTAGCTTCCTTCCTAAATGGCATTTTATCCAAAGCATGAGATTTTAGCAATAACTACTATGTTAGGGATTATTTCGACATTTTTAACAGTTTAAACAGATGCAGTTATCAGTAGGTTATGTCCTTGCGAGTCTGGATGTAGTATCTCGTTTTTCCAATGTTTACCTCGATACCTGGTTGCATTCTCCTATGGGAGCTTAAATAAGTCCTATTTTGGCAGCAACTGTCATGGATGATTTGTTGCATAATGTCATCCTCTCTACCTTTTCCTTTATTTTTTATAAAAAAATATGTTTCTGACATATTTAATTCTTATGATAATTACCTCCAGTTCAGAAAGGGAGAAAGAGGATCAAGGTGGTACCATTGCGTTCCTTGATACCAAATGGATAAGAAATCAAGACCATTTGATTCCAATTAATTGGTATAGTAAAAATACTAGCTCTGTCCGTTACATCAATTACCACTCTTACCATAAACTCTTAATAAATACCAACGTAGTGAACAAATAAAATGTCGTGCTCTTCATCTGTCCGACCATTTATTCTAGTAAGAAAACCTCAGAATTTTTTACAACCTTTTTCTTGAAAATTCTTACCCTCCCCTAATAATAAAAAAGATTTTGTTCGATACACCATCCATAGACAACCCTCTACCCATTTTACATCAATATAAAACCTTGTTATAGCCCCGGAATACTTTTATTCTATTTGATTTGGTAAAATAGTTTTGCAGAGTTTTAATTTCGATTGCCAAATTTTGATTTAAAGCAAAGTATACCCAATGTATAGCTAAATGAGTCACTTGTACATCAATTTTTTTGTTTAATATCTTTTTTGAAAAAGTACAGTGATATATATTAATGAAAAACAAAGATGTAACAAATTTGCATCATATGTTATAAAACACGACATAACTCCAACTGAAAGCACTATATTTTTCGTTAAAAATTCATACTCGCAGTATACGTATCGTCTGCATTCGTGCAACATGTTACCGAAAAGTCTGAAAAATAATTTAGCAGAAATAATAGCGCTTTCCAAATTGCTCTATCAGCGCATCGATATGGAATTTTTGCACAAGGTGACGTTAAATTTATGAGTCTAAGATAACATCAAGTTTTGCTGCTGAAGCATAAAGAATCTACGATGCAAGCGGGTGTATATATATCATTTTAAAATTATCTTACAAGATTTTATTAAATAAATTAAAAAAAGCAGTGGGTTTGCCAGTGTGTGGGCTAAATAGAAATCCATATTTCTTATATTACAGTGAAATCTTATTTTATACAAAAATATTAGTAAGATAAGTATTGCTCGGATTTTTAACCGTTTAAAGCGAAAATCCATATTACCAGTCTCCTAACCAAATAAAAATATAAGAGAGGGCACAAAAAAACTGACTTAGAGTTTAATGGTTGAATTGTCGATTTAAGACAATTTCTATCAAGCTATATGTGCTTAAGAAGAACGTAAGTAAGTGTCACTGGTGACATGAGTTTTATTTAACGACCAAAATGCGAAATAATTACAATCCCCTATGGGGACAATTTTCTATCTCGTGCGTGTGTTTTTGAGTAGTACAAGCGCTTCAGTAAGGGCTAAAAGAGCACTGAAGATGACTAACGCCCTGGTAGCCCTCTGTCACTGTTCAAACTCCGAAAACAGTGACCAAAATCAACCAAATTGTGTGTGCAAATCGTCGAATGACCATCCGCATGATTGCGAGGCTATAAACGCCGATAAAGGAACGGTTAGAATAAATGTCCACGAGGATTTACACATGCCAAAAGTCTGTGCAACGTTTGTGCCAAAAAACCTGACTTTTGACCAAAAGCTCGTGCGTCAACAGGTCTGCTCAGATTTCCTTGAAAGGTTAAAAGAATGTTTCGGACTGATGAAAAACATTAGTTCTGGCGACAAAACGTGGATTTATCAAAACAATGTTGAAAAAAGCGACAATCGATGCATTGGAAAACGCCTGAATCGCCCAGAAGCAAAAAAACTAGGATTTTCATATCAAAATTCAAGCAAAGTTAAGCTTTTTTTACATTAACGGTATTGTGATGACTGAATAGGTTCCAGAGGGTAAGACTATGAACCCGCCTTACTTTTGTCAGTTTTCGCAATACTGCGAGAAAGAGCTCGTAAGAAAAAGTTCGAGTTATAGAAGAACAGATTTTGCCCCAGGACAACGCACCTGTCCATAATTCGCTATCTGTGAAGCAGTATTTGGCCAATAAACGCAGTCCAGTGCTCGAACCTTCGCCGTACTTGCCAGATTTGGCACCATGTGACTTTTTTTTGTTTACAAAGATAAAATCTGCTTTAAAAGGGATTCGAATTAAGTCAATGAAAACGGTGAATCAAAAAACGCTATAGCTCCTAAAAGCTCTCACAAAGAAAGACTTCCAGCACTAATTTGATCAATGAAATGGTGTGTGGCGGGGGAGGAGAGTTTATTTAAAAGGGAAACATTCGAATGTAAAATAATTTTTATAATAAAACCCTTTTTCGTTACCAGTCTCGTTATTTAATAGCCAAACCTCGTACACAGGATAATAAGCCGTTTGCAATAGGTCTGGTTACGCTGTCCAAATTGCTGATCCAAATTTTTTGTTTTCGAATACAAATTTTATTGGTTACATATGCCTAAAATTTTTGTTTTAAGCTTACAAATTTAATAGATTGATCATATTATTTCAACTACTTTAATACTTGATGTCTTCTTTTTATTTTCTTAATTGTAGTTCATTTAGGTTATACCTACTACTTTTAAAAAATAGGTAGTAACTGAGCTATATTTCAAGAAAAACTACATATCTACAATGATGTGTTTTAAAATAAAGATTTATTTATGCAGATAAGCACATACTACTTTTGTTATAAACAACAAAGGTAATGTAGAAAATAACGAAGACATTAAAAGTGAAAATATAAATAATGCATACCAGTACGTGATGGTTGTAGATCCTTTACGATTTTATTAAATTTCTGTTTTTTCTTACAATAAAAAATAATTGAATAAAATTTATTAACATGTTTTGCTATGTCTAGCAGAAGAAATACTTGTATAAAATTGTCAAGGAGCAACAGGGGTCCCAATCGTCCCCTTTATTTACCTAGATGAACTCACCATTGTTTTTTATTTTGCTCAGTAGATTAATTTGTTTTTTTGCAATTAATTTATTTATAACAATTTACTTGACAGTTAGACGAACTTTTTCCTTAAGTTTTCGTATGCTAGGGGTCAAAATATATCGAAAAAAAAATAATTGCTCCATGACTAAAACTAAAGGTTACTATTTTATAAATATGTTTTATTACTTCTTACACGTTTGAAATCACTCAAACCTTCGCTAGCTCTATCTTCTGATCTCTTAAAGTAACACAACTATTGTAACTTAATGAAATGCAATTATTTATAATGTCAAGCCCAATACAGTAGATGTCTACATTAATAATCACATTTTTATATAACAACAATAAATATTTACCAAAGATAAAAACGATTAATTAAACAAAAAAAAATTAGATTTGGCTTAATCGACATCATCTATTTGTTAAAATTGTGATTGTATAGATCGTTTTGCCTCACTGCTTTTAAGATTAGATTTGTTGTAGTAAAGAAAAGAAGAATAAAATTATTATATTAACTATTTTTTGTCGTTACAATTTTTTGTACAACATTAAAAATAAAACCAAAAAGCTAAGAGCAATTTCAGTAGATTACGTATTTTAAATTCTTTTTAGGAACAATTCATTAACTACAACCTAAAAGGAACTCTGTTATACAAATAAAAGAAAACGAAAATCTTTATATCAATTTATCTTGAATGTTTCCTTAAAAACTCCATCGATGGATACAAAGCAAAAATACGAAGGTGAAAGCAGAAAAGAAAGTGACATATGTGAGCAATATGACAAAGGACTGGAATTAAGGGATGCTGCTTTTCTCTTTATAAAGGGCCTAGTTTGCCACTGGCTAAATTACGCAACTTTCCTTTTGTGTAATGTCACATCGAGAAAAAACAGTTCAGGAGCTTGAATCAATCAGGATAAATAAGTATTCTTTATTTTTTTTAAAAATAGGTAATTTTAAACCATCAGCTTAAGATTGAATTTCTTTGAGGTGTAAATAGACGTCATAGCCACAAACATATGAGAAATAAATTTAAAGTTAGAAGTAGATAAAACATAATAGAATAAAGTAAATGCAAAAAAATCAGGCAAATCAGATAATCAGATAATGCAAAAAAGTACTCATAAATGCGAAAACAAATATTTAACAAAATTATAAGAAGAAAAATTTAGAATTCTAATCTATACATATGATAAAATTGGAATGTCTGTAATATTAAGGGCTAGAACACCTTGTCTGTCTAATGAGACTTAATTGCGTCCACAGTTTGGCTCCTCGCGTAACTTGGAGCAGGTGATTTCTTCTCTTCTAATGCTAGAAATGAAATGCGGTTTCTTCTTCCTCTTGGCATTTTTGACAGATATCTTCATCTGCCAAGTTCTGAGTCGGCAATATTCTGTCAAAAGCTCGACATTCCTGCTGACATAGTTTTACCTTTGTGATATCCGCTCTGCAGCCGATTTCACCAAGTGTCTTTTTATGAATGCTTGTCGCTTGCCCGGTAGTTTTTCCTACCCAACCTGGGCCTTCTCCAGTCTCCATTTCTAAATGGTTGCCTCTCTGAATATGTCAGCAACCATCAATTATTGGGGTATTGGTTCCTGCTTGGGCCAATTCAAAGGCCTTTTTATTGTCCCCAAACCCTAAGTCTCCTGGTAACCATACCAGTGTCAGAGCATTCTGACTTCCAGCTTGTGTCAGGGATTTGACCTTATTGGTGCCAAGTCTATCGCCCTTATAACAGCTTGAGTTGCCGAATATATAACTATGGTTTTACCTGTTATACCCTAACCTATGATCTCCGTTGGACGGTGCTGAATTACCATTGCTTTAGCCTAAAACATTGTAACATACTCATCTAGACTTAACTGGACTTGTATCCTGTATCATCTTCTATATATACCCGACCATGTGCCTTTCTAATTCTTTGCGATCGGTATACCAGATTAATTCCCTTTAAATGTTTCTTTTATTCACATACCCGTTCGTATGGGGGTTGAGATAGATAATAGATATTTTTTGGGTTGGCTGTTAGCCTGTATTACTGCGACCTTTGCAGATCTATTGTGAACACCCATTATCCGTCGAATAGGATTATAGCACCTTGTACAGCTCTGCCCTCTTAATGAGACTTAATAGCCTTGACAGTGGCCACTCCGCATAACTTGGAGCAGCCGGTTTCTCCTCTATCAGTACTAGATACCGCGTCCTTGCAAGGCCTTCACATTGGCACAGGACATGAAATGCGGTTTCCTCTTCCTCTTAGCAGTATCGACAAATGTCTTCATCTGCTAAGTTCAGCTGACTCATGTGTTTTCTGAACCTACAATGTTCTGTCAAGAGACTGACAATCATTCTGACATCATTTCGCCTTTGTTATAGCACCTCTGCAGTAAACTTTGCCGACTGTCCCTTTATGAAGACTTTGGCTTGTCGCTTGCCCGGTGATTTTTCCCACCACTCCTGGGCCTCCTCTAGCCTCCATTTCTCAATGGCTGCCTTTCTGAATGTATAAGCAACTCCGTCAAATGGTTCCGGGCCAATCATTGGAGTAAAAGCTCCCGCACGGGCTAGTCCATCAGCCTTCTCATTGCCCCGAAACCCTGAGTGTCCTGGTATCCATGCCAGTGTCAGAGAATTTTGACTTGCGGCATGTGTCAGGGCCCCAACGCAGTCCTACACCAGCTGTGAGCTTATTTGTGCTGAGGCTATCGCCTTTAGAGCTGCTTGGCTGTCCGAGTATATGACTACGGTTTTACCCGTTATAGCCTGACTTACGATCTCCGTTGCACAGTGTTGTATGGCCATTACTTCAGCCTGAAACACTGTGGCATACGCACCTAGACTTAGTTGGACTTTTGTCCTATGTCCTCTACTATATATACCTGACCCTGTGCCTTTCTGAGTCTTTGAGCCATCGGTATACCAGATTGACTTCCCTTGGATTGGGGGGGTCATTCTTCCATGAGTCCCTTTTCAGTATTTCTACTCAAAAGTATATAACTATGGTTTTACCTGTTTTACCCTAACCTATGATCTCCGTTGGACAGTGCTGTATGACCATTGCTTTAGCCTAAAACATTGTAACATACTCATCTGAACTTAACTGGACGTGTATCCTGTATTATCTACTATATATATACCCAACCATGTGCCTTTCTGAGTCTATGCGATCGGTATACCAGATTGATTCCCTTTAAATGTTTCTTTTATTCACATACCCGTTCTTATGGGGTTGCGTAATTAACCTTTAGAAATAACAAAAAAAAACAATCTATACCAATTTTCTGATCTGTACAAAGCTAATAAGCAAAATCATAAAACCAAATCCTAAAAATTTCTATTTTCATTTGGCTCCCTGTCTATTAGAGCTTTGCAGGAATGTCACATAGGAACATAATGGAAAGTCGCAAGCAAAGAAATTTTATTATATATTGCCCTATAAGTGAAATCAAATATTGAAGGAAAGAAGGTCAACAGCGGTGATATTCTGTTCCAGGCTTTTCTTCGTCTTTTTTCTTTTTTGATGTAATCCAGATCAGTAAGGTATGTTTGAATGATGTTATTTTCACCTTAGGGTGAGAATCATTTTTCTGATATCTCTTTCAGTAAATTGGATTTTGTGCGGATTATATAAGATGCATTGTTTTCTGATGTTATTAAGTTTTTTTGTGGTTTTATTTGAAGATATAGCAGAGATATGAGACAAATTTTACTTGATGTTTAAACGTAATGAGATCTATTCAATATAACAAAAAATCAACTATTTACTAAACTAAACAAGTTTGCTGATTAAAATTGAATAATAAATAAATTTTTGATGCACATTTTTCACACCTTAAAAACGTATCTACCCACGTGTAAAATGATTTATCGATTTATATACGTGTCTGGTACATTATGTATTCTTCATGGTCCAACAGCAAAAGTTGATGGTATCGGTACATGGGTTGCTTCTCGTTTCTCACCGGCTTATCTCTATGTCCACTGTAGACAGCAACCGTTTCATTTTTGCTCAACTTAACCACCCGTACTACTACCATGAAATGTTTTATGGACATTGCTAAAACTAAAGTTGTTACCTCTATTTTTACATAAATTATTTAAGTTGTAGTAAACGAATGTTTTTCAATAAACATGATTCATAAATTTGATCAGAATTCTTGTTTATGAAATTCTTTATTCTTTACGCATAAGATTAAACTTTAGGATTACATAAAATAGGCAAGTTTTTAAATATATGGAATTCAACGAAGAAGAGAAACCTTATAATTGAACTAAAACTTACCTTTCTAATAGATTTTATATGGCCTATTTTGTGTATGTAATTACGAAATAGTTATTTAACCAATTAATAAGGGCAGGTAATAATTGAGATATCTTAACGCATAAGCGGAGCGAACGTGTTAATGTTCGAGATTGTTAATTGCCATTTAAGTTACGAGTTCGTCACAAAACTTTTCCGTCGCCGGTTTTAGAAATATTCAATTTTAAATATTGGTATATGCATGTTGTGTTCTATAATGAAATGTTTGATTAACCCTCAACTGGTATTATTTGGCCAATTCTGAATCGAAGCGTTTTTAGGCGCATGCAGTAAGGTAAGTAAAAGCAATATATTTTTGAGATAAAAGGTCTGTTCCAAAAAACCAAAAAAACGTTCTAGAACCGTTTCGAAACAACTCAGTGCATAAAAAGTATTAAGATTTATTCTACTGCGCAGTTCCCGGACGGTTACAGAATGATTCTTTGGTAGGTTGGAACAAACCTTGTACAAAGCTAGAATCTGACGTACTTAAGAGTATAGTGGTAAAATGTCCTTTTGTTGTTTGATTTCTTCACACTACACACAGTTTAGATGAAATCTGACCCAACGATATCTGTTGTGTGGCTCATTTGGAAGAGTGACTCGTGTTCAAAATGAAACGTCCACTAACTGAAGCCAAGTTGAAAGAAATTATAAACAATTTATTTAACTTTAGTGATAGCTACAAAACGAGTTTTAAGAGATTATTAAGAGTAATACAGATTCTGAACGGGAGTATACTTTTATGCAAAAAAATATAAGTGGTCCAAGAAGCCATGTGCAAGTTCTAGAACAAAAGCTAAAAGGACCTTCTACTAACAACATACTGACTACACCATATGGAACATGGTCTTTCTTGGTGATTGATAATATATTTGATACAATTTTGGAGCACACTAATCTTAATAAGTTGAATTATAAGCTTTGTTGGGCTTGTTGTATCTATCTGGGATTTTCAAATCAGCCCACGAATATAAAAACGGCACGGAACGATACTTTTGAAAAGATTCTTTTTTCTACTTACGGTAACACGTTTCGATGATGCTGATACAAAAGAAGATAGAAAAGTTGGTGCTGATAAGTCAGCTCCAATATCAGATATTTTCTAAAGCTTTATAGAAAACTGCAAAAGTACTGATAATAGCTATAGGTACGTGACTATTGATAAAATGTTGGTGGGGTTTAGAGGCAACTTTGGCTTCCGACTATATGTAATTCAAAAACGCACTATCTCTTAAACGCTTTTGTCTACACCGGTAGAAATGACTGTTTTGGGGCTGATTTTACCTATAGCTGGAGGCAATAGAAACGACACAGACGACAACTGGTTCACATCGATAGAGCTCCTAGAAGAACTGAAAAAACATAAATTGACGTATGTTGGCACCATTACAAGAAACAAGTGGGTAATTTCTCTAGAATTCTTGGCTAAACGACAGCGTTAAGTGAATTCGTCATTATTCCGATTTACACGAGATAATACCTACCTTAGTATTTTATGCTTCTCTAAAAAAACAGAAGCGTGTTACTGGTTTCGACTTTAAACCACGACAAATCAACAAAAAATGACGAAAAAATGGAGTCAACTCTCTTGATTAAAAATGTGCAGTGTTTTTATGTAGTCGAAGAACAAAGCGATGGCCGTTTGCAATTTTTAATGCATTACTAAATATATAAATTGTAATTAAATTAGGCTGGGTTAAAATTAACCCTACAATACCAATTGTGTAGCCTAGAAATCACCATACAAGCTGAGGGTTATCAGAAAATTATTTAATAATAGGAGTCATTAATCAACGATTTTAAGTGTGTTGAAATTCATCATAAATGGACGGTTGACGGAAAATGTATTTAAAACGTGTTTAAAAGCCTAAGAAAAATGCAATTAATTTTTATATAATTGCAAATACAGTTATATAATTATCAACATTTTCAATAGTAAATGTCCCTGTTGTATATAATTTAAAACGACTGTAAAACTAAACATGATTTGTTTGATAAATCCCTAATGAATTCAATCAACACCAGATTGCTAACAATGCGCGTTAATTTCAGTTTTTACTGTCACAGAAACAAGAACGTTACATTTTTTTTGACATCGGATTTAAATTTACAAACATATCTCTCTTGGATTGCAAAGCAGCGTTGATTCATTTTCTATTGAAATGTTTTCGAAAAGAGTAGGTACTGTAAAATTGCAAAAACAACGTTTTTGGACGTACAAGTTAGCATATTTTGCATAGTGTCACGTTTGGACATGTTTACTTGTGCGTTAGAGCTATCGAGTCGATTGTTTCAATGATTGACGGTTTATGTTTTTGTGTTTTCTGTGTGAATATGGAAATTACCCGTTAGCTTGTATTGACGTTTTGTAAATAATGTTAATAGGTTGTTTGGATTTTCAATTTTTACTTCTGAAACTTTTAAATGTAAATAAAATCATCCGGAATGGTAAGCAACCACACACATAAACATGGTAAACTTTATAAAAAGATTTAAATGAATATATATTTACAAGTTCACCAAGAATCAATTATAAAAATATCGATAGTAAGTATATAGAAGCGTAAGACTTAAGAATACCATAGAGAGATAATCAGAGGAACATTTTACTCTAGAACTGCCAGCTAAAACACAAAAATGTACTTTATAATGTATGTATTTAACACAATTAGAGTACAGCGTGCAAAACGTCATGAAGATAACGTTGAAGACTCCTAGAATATAAAGATTACAAGATATAAAATTGATGAAGATAAAGCAATGACCAAAGAAGTACAGGTTTAAAAATATTTAAATAAAAGGAGTCACATTGATCCTGATTTAATCTTGATGAATAACAATGCTACTCCATATACAGCCAGAGTGACAAGAAATTTCTTGTGATAGCAGAATATTCTAGTTTTTCCTGGCTAGCTCAATCGCCCGATCTCAATCTTATTAAGCATGTGTGGGATTTGCTTCAGCGAAGACTTTTTCAAGATCAGAATCAATTTTAAAATCGTTATTAGCTCTTTCAAGCTCTTCAACACTGGGGATTCCCCAAGAAGATCTGGTTAACTTCATCCTGGAAAGACGTTGTAGAGCCATAGAGCGTTCAGAAATGTCACTTTTTTTAAATTGTTATTATTTTTTGTTTATGTTTGTTCATTTACCTCTTTCCACGTATCAGGCTAAATATTTAAATATTTCTAGATTTAAATTTAACAAAGAAAATATCGGAAGAACTTTTATCCGGAAATTAGTGACCTAAAATTTATTATTTTATTGTAATTATGGAAATGTTGAATTTAAAACTGTAATTAATAAGCACTGAATGACTATAGCGAAGTATATGTGTTTACTTTCTTATTTACGTGTTATGAATAATAGCATCAACTTTATAACAAAATTCATTGGAAATACATAGCTTTATTCAAAAAACAATCACTTGTCTATTAGTATTCTTAAAACATGAGGCATAAAAATTGAAGGATGAATATATCTGTATATCTACAAAGGAAACTGATTAATTTGTTTATTTGTGGTATATCAAGTGTAGCCTGTGTAAGAGGATCTTTTCAAGATATAATTTTAAGTTAGTTAGAGGTTTTTTAAAGATAATTAAATGGCTATTGGTAAGTTTTTATATAAGACTTGCTAACCCAGCGTACCGCATGATCCTAAGAAATTTTTGCATTTTTAACGATTTTGTTTTTTTTATTGTTTACAATATTTTAATTTTATTTTATCGTTTGCATCATATTTTCTTGTTAGTTATCAGGTTTTAACTTTTTTTCGTCAATTTTGAAATATATCGGTTAAATATATTAGATATCAACTGCGCCACCTTACAGAGGCGTCATAGTACTTAATTTAATTAGAATTTTTTTGTTTAAATATATGAGATACTACCTGCGCCACCTTACGGTGGCGTCACAATACCTAACCTCCTAGATGAAGCACCTCATATATTTCACAGAGGATGGCACCGTACACCTTAGGCCCTCAATATATAAAGTATCTTCTTTTTTTCTATTTTCTATTTTATTTTAGTTTCACACATATACTGGGAGTCTACCCAACCTAGATCAATTAAACTGTTATCTATTAGAAATTCGTAGAGGTACAGGAGAATTTGACACTTTATCGTCGAAATACAAAAATAACTATAAAAAAACATTTTATAGTGGACCAAATAGTATATCTGAACCATTCTCGAATCCATTTGAACAAATACAAAAAAATTCCTGAAATTTGCTCCAGCTGCCTACACATAAATAATAAATATATATGATATCTATTTGGATCATAACCAAATGTTTGCTATTATATTAACTGCCCAGCAAAAATAGCGGTAAAAATAATTTAATTAAATTTACAATAAACTTAAAGAAGAGTTTAAAGGGAATTAAATTAACCACAGAGCAACATTGACATAAATTAGATAATTATGTTATTACAACCCTGCCTATTTATTCAAAATCTTTCCATAATTTCTACATTTGGCAAATTTGATTAACTTTAATATAATAAAATGAAACGAAGTTTCCTTTTCCCTAAATCTGTTTCGAGTTTTACCCTCGTTTATAAACTTTCTACCCCTTTACTTGGAACCTTAATCCTTAGGTTTACTAAGATCCAGTCAAGTTTCAGCATATTGTCATTCATTAATCGGGTGGTATGAGATGTTTGTAACTAGGATTAGAACGAATCATCCTAAATCTTTGGTTGGAATTAGGTGTTGACAAGACATGCGGTTCTTGAAATTGTATGAGATTAGTTTTAAGTATATTATAAAGTAACAACAAAAGTTTGGAGGAACTTGAAGACAACTTTAATGTATAATTCTTAATATTAAAGTTTCAAATATAAATATTATTACTTTTATCTTGTTTAAATTTACTATATTACTGGTACAGCAGACAATATAAATGACCTTCAAATGCGCTTGGACATAATAGGAATACACAGCTTATGGGAATCAACATCAACACAAAAAAGACAAACGTTCTAATAATCACCCGTAAGCCAGATGAGTTCCAGAATGCAAAACTGTCGTCCAATAGTGAGGACATAGAACGAGTAGATAGTGATGAGCGAGACTTGGTCTTGGTCTTGGTCTTGCATTTGCTCATCACTACGAGTAGAAAAATTTAACTATCTGGGAACTTGGCTATGCAAAAACTGGTCTTCAGACTTAGAAATCAAGTGCCAAATAGAAAAAGCAATAAACGCATTTATGAAATTCAAAATCGTCTTTACGAACTCGGAATTTGACGTCAACCTCAGAATAAGATTCACAAAATGTTAAGTATGGCCCGTGCTATTGTATGTCATGGAAGGCTGGACACTGAAGGTTAATACCATGAATAGACTGGAAGCATTTAAGATGTGAATCTACAGAAGAATACTGGAAGTTTCTTGGACAGCAAAGAAAACCAACGAGGAAATTTTCAGGAGGATAGGAAGAAAACGTAAATATCTGCTTACAATAAAACGCAGAAAAACAGCGTATCTGTGACATGTGATACTCAACGAAAGGTACCATTAGCTCCAACTGTTAACTAAAAAAAGATAGAGAGAAAAGGGGGACTGGACAGAAAGAGGATGTCATGGCTCCGAAGTATCATACATTGGACAGGGATAAGGACGACTGGAGAATTAATCCACAGCATTAGAGACAGAGTTAAATGGTCAGAAATTATCGCAAACATCTATTAATGGATAGCAGCAGAAGAAGAAGGTGCAGCTGCCGGACCGAGTCATCGCCAGTGGAAGAAATCGTATGTCCATATGCTCGTAGGGAGGTAATTTTAATACAATACATGCGATAGATCAAATCTTTGGAGATATTCGTTTGCATGTATCATTTGTAAGGACCGTGAGAATTCACATAATACTGAAAACTTTGATATAAAAATGAGAAAAATCATGTTATTGAGCAAAAGGCCACAAAAAATCAGAAATATATATGTAAAAAAAGATAAAGATCATAAAAAATCAAAATGATCAAAGAAAGCTCTGTAGAAGATTAGCTTTTATCAATCAGTCCCACATTTGCAAAGTTTTTAAAGCCCGTTGTTGTTTATTAAACCTAATTTAAATCATTTTTATTGAATTATTCGATAATTTACGTCACTCAGTATATTTTGTAAATAAATTTATAAATAAATTTATATTGTTTTAGAGACTTAAAAAACTGACGACTACAAATCATGATTGTACTCTCTGCAATACTATCAACATTGCTTTTACCTGCTTATTTGTTAACTTTAACTTTTTTCTTTATTACGAAAACTCTCGTACAAACAATACTAAAAGTTAAACATGGAAGAAAACTTCAGTTATTAGATAGTGCAGATACGTATTGGACGATTGGAGAAACACATCATAACGTCAGTTATTTGCTTAATTTATTTAAAGAAAAACCTGGTATTGATATTGTTGAAGCTATTAAAACTGTTATCATAGAGAAGATATTAAAGCATAGAAAACTTAAAAAAATGTTATGCTCAGTGCATAGTCTTCTTGGTAAGTATTTATCCCGTATGTACTTTTCATTTAGCCTCTTTAGCGTTCGACATCTTTCGCGAAACATCATCGTTCGCAGCGCCAAACCCATATGACTATACTAGCTGGATATATAGTGTTGCCTAGTCTAATTTTTATTCTCGCACTACAACACATGACGCAGAATTGTTGGAAATCAAATGAGGACGCGTTCAGTTAATAGTTTGAGAACCGCTGATTTATACGTGATGTGTGTTTATTTCAGGTTATTCTTTTCTTTTGGAAGAAAACATTGAAGCTGATGATTTTATAACCATAATAGATATTGATAAAACTTCCTATTTATCAATAAGAGATATAATATATGATTTTGGAACAAAGCCTTTACCAGTAAACGGTAAGCTTTTATGGGAAATAATTATAGTAAAAGCACCAGTTGCATGGAAATTAAATGAAAATTTAAAAGCAGATCAAATTCCTATAATTGTTAGAATAAATCATTGCATAAGTGATGGATTATCTTTAATGAACGCAATTGCTAATTCTTTTGGTGACCAAGTGGTAGACTTGTCTTCGTATTTAAAGAATATACCCAAAACAAACACCAGTCGAGCTAGAACTTATTTAAATAATTTTTTAATATTTTTTATTATTCCTGGTTGGTACGTAATGGAAACAATTCAGAAAAAAATAAATCGAAGACTATGGAAAGGTCCGAAAGTTAGTCATAAACAAAACATTGCCTATAAATGTGAAGATAAAGGTGATAATTTAATAGAAAATATTAAAAAGTTGAAACGAAAAATCCAAGATATTAGTTTTACAGAAATTATAATGGCAGCTATATCTTCTAGTCTTTATCGCCATTTTTTAAAAGTAAGTACTTATATTTGTCAATAAAAAAAAAAGGATGTAGCAGTCAGTGGGACTGCCGACAGAAGTTATACTTCTATGCACGCGCCTGGATTCATAAATTCTTATGCGAATGATTTAGCAAAATCATTATATGATATTCATGTTCAGCGACCTCAAAAACCTCCTAGTACCGAGTACACACTGATTTTGTATCAAATTTGCATAACATTTCCTGGAGACGAGGTCCGTCTTAAGTAGCAGGTGTTTTGTCCTTCAACTAATAAGTTTTCGATCATTTTTAAAGGATTTACCTACATACCATGTTTTGCCAAAATCATAGCTCCACCACGTTTATTCTGTACACGACAAAAATAAGAGCTCGGGTCATAACCAAAGACACTTAGATACTGAACCTCTTCTGTTAAAAGAAAGTGCTCGACCAAACAAATAACACTGTATTTTATATTATCACGCATGGTCGCCATCATTTTCAGTTTCAGCACATAATGGACAGATGATTAAATTTTGACCAACCACTTTTGCGCCTCTTAGACGAACTAGGCAAGCAGGATGATACTGTTTTTCACATTTGGTACATTTTAATTCGCCTTTTAGAGATCGTTTACAACTCGCGCATGTATTTTTCACATTTATATCATCATCACACGGCGCCATCAAATATATATTAATGGCATCACTGTTAACTAATAAAACTTAATAACTACAAACACAGGCCAGCAGAAATATATTTTTTTTAAATTAACTGTATTCAATTAAATAAATACTTAGAAAAATAAGACCAGTTGATGTGTGTCCTTACTTCAAACACGAAAACTAAACAGTAAAACGATCAATGTACAAAAAAAGTGTTTACAAAACCCCATAGTGCAAAATATAATGCAAATTACTGAATACATATTATGATTAATATTATTAATATAAAATACTAAACTTTATATGTTTACTTACGCGACAGAATTATAAAGTAATCTGTCAAACACAATGTAATACGTCACTATGATATTCCAAAACATTAGCTCAGATTGTTTTTTGTATATCTATCTCTTTTCAATGTACTTATACTTTATATGTGTTTCTGTCTCTCTCTTACTTACACCATTACATATGTAATGGTTTTTGCCATTTGACCCCACACAAATCCAGTGCATAAATAGAAGTATAACTTCAAAATAATTTTCACATGAAAATAGGAGAAAGTAGGGTAATTGGAAACACCTATCTTAACACCCTTAAAAATCATACAACAAATTCGCAAACGCAATAAATTTTTATTAAAATAATAGCTGTGAAAATCTAACAAAACAAAAATAGTAACAAAATTTAGTTCCAAAATTAACATTGTAAGGAATATAAAAAACAATTTCCAATTACCCGAACCCCTAAGGGGTAATTGAAATATGTTAATGAAGGTAATCATCAATGTTGTATATACGAACAAATGGAAATTTAGGTTGTAGTTGAAGGGATTCCAGTTTGTCAAAAAACAATTTAACTTCGGGGTCATTAGAATCTGTTATCCTATTGAGAAAAGTAGCTTCGGGGGCTCTTAAGTCTTAAGCTAACGGAAGGATGTCTGTATATAATAGAATAGTACCAATCTTTGACTGCTGACTTATATTCTGTGTTAAAATTATGATTCAGATTATTAGTTACAGAAGCAATTCTTTATAGCTGTTTTGGTGTAATTTCATAAAAAAGTTTTGCAGGAATCAAGAATCGGGTAAATATAGAATATCAATCTTTTCTTGGAGTCTTAAACACTTTCTTGTGTTCCTTGTTTGAATAAAATTGTTTTTGGAACTAAGTATTTTGCGGCAGCTTTGCCCAATGAGAGCTTTTTACTGCTGACATCTTCTCTTGCAGATGCAGGTCGAAGAACTTCAATGTCGTATCCCGGTTTGGGATGGGGTAATTGAAAACGTTTCTATTTTCCCTCCTGCTACCTTTCCTAATTACCCCAAGATGACCGTTCCTCGAAATGGTATTGTAGTTCTCTAGCGTACTGAGGGGTGCTTTATACTTCTGTTGAACCTTTGTTACATGGTGTAGGGAAGACTAGAATTCAGATATCTCGCTGTTCCCATTTACCCGCCGTTCTTAATTACCTCACTCACCCCTATCTTTTACATATTTTTCTTATTTATTTAATATTAATTTAAATATTTTTTTAAGCACAGTAAGGAAATTCCTGAATCTGTTTTACTATTTGTTGTTGCTACAAGAGATTTACAACCAATGACTATAAATGGTATTCCAATATTAACAAATCAATTCGGAATGATCAATGTTGAACTTCCTATTAAAAAAGCAACGAAATCAATGTTGGAGACACTAAAGGAATTAAAAAAATTTACAAGACCTTTATTGAGTTCACCATCATTTTCAGTAAGTAACTGATTGGGTTTGCATATTGACATTGTTTAGTATTTTTAGTTTTGTTTTTAACTAATTCTAATTTATATTCTTATAACATCATACTTTTTTATGGTACCACTTGGCACATGTATATAATTTTAATTTACCTTTTATTACCATACATTATTTTTAAACAACAGTTATATACAGGTAAATAACAATAATTTTAAGTAATGAAAAGTTTTATTATAATTATTATTTTTTAAATGTTATTAGTACCTACCTAATAGGTGAGGCAAAGAAGCATTAAACTTACCATTTTTATGCAGTAAAGTCATGCAACTTGTATTCGATTGGAAAGAGTATTAGGAAATGGTGTGAACTAAATTGATCTCCGGAAGATAAAAATTGCATTTTCTGTATAACAAAAATGCACTTCTAAGAGATGAAAACTGAAAAATTTGGAATATCGACGAAAATGGGTTCAAAATTTGTGCAATTACATTCATTTCAATATTTGCATGCCAAGTTGCAAACCAAGTCATACATTATGCATCCCCATGGGGTATTGCAACTTTTTGACAACTTTTTCACCACATACAGAGGACCAGAAAGCTGCGTGATCTTCACTGGTACATAAGAAATGTTTTTCAGTTCTGATCTTTGCTAAACAGGATTTAAAACTTCTTTTCCATAATGACCAATTCTGAACTTACAAATGAACTTGGAATTCTGAACTTACAAAATTATTTTTTCTTAATAAAAGGTAGCAGAAACAGTATCACATGCTGTGGACGCGTGCAAGAATAAAGTATTTTCCAAAACTAATGTAATATGGTCACCGTCATAAAATTTGCACTCAGCGACTCCAAAAACCACTGAATAATAATTATCGACTGATTTTAAATAAATATATTTAAACCCTCTTGGCAGTGAGTTCCACTCAGGGCACCAGGTAAATCGGAGACCATAGCCGCCAGGAAACTCGCCCTCAGCGACCCCCAAAACTCCCTAGTAATATTTAAAATGAATATATTTTTAATCTCTATGCGACCAGTTCCACCCTGAGCTCCAGTGCCTCGGAGTCCACCACCGCCATGAAATTCGTGTTCAGCGACCCTCAAAACTAGGGAGTATAAAAAATAAACTCATTTCCCGAGTTCCAATTTTTTCATTTTTCATCTCTTCGAGATGCACTTTGAAAATGCATTTTTCTTATGCACAAAGCAAAATTTTTATCTCTCGGAGATCAATTTATTTCACAAGATTTCCTGACACTCTTTCGAATCTCATGCAAAAATTTGGATGAGATTCATCTTGCTGTACAAAAATGCTTTTTAGTGCTTCGTTCTTTTGCCTATAATAAAACTTGCTTACAGTTATAAATCTCTGTCCATTCCATTATATATATACCAAATTTTTTCTCATTTCAACATATCTGTTTAATTAATTTTATAATTAAACAATTACATTATAATGGCAATTATATGTCTTATGCATTATATAAAACATTAATTAAATTAAAATTACTATTAATTAAACTAAAGTTTTTAGTAATATTTCATTTTAGGTCAACTCGTTTTGTTTTTTCAATTTGCTTAATTTGTTTCCACATCCAATAACACAATGGCTTTTTCCAATGGCTGAAACAGTAGGAATGAGCAATTTACCAGGCTTTCCTAAAATTGAAATGTGTAATGGTCATCAAGTTGAAGACGTCTACTTTTTTGTTCCTCAAAGGGATCAAAACGGTAAAATATCTCCTTTTGTCTGTATCTATCGCACTACGTATAAAAGTTCTTCACAAAGTTCATAAAATCAATTTTATAAAAAAAGCTACTAGGATTAAGTTTTTGCTTTATTCTTTGACGTGTTCCTAAGGGGACATTTTTGTCGTTTCTAGACGTTGTATAGTTCTTATTGTCATGTTTGCTTATTATTATTATTGTTACTATATAATTCAAAATATAATATGTATCAATGACATTGTAGTTCTGTATCATTGTAAAGATTTTTATAATAATATGAGGGTAGTCTTATTAGTTCTACACCAAGATCGATAATCTTTTGCATACGTTTCAACCAATTGGCCACTGAACTTGCTGTCCATGCATTGAATTCTTGATCTTTGGAAACGTGAAGAAGTCGTTGGGACCTAGGTAGAGACTATGCGGTAAATGATCTAACAATTCAATTTTTTAAAGCTCCATTAACTCGATTCTCTTTTTGGCAGTGTCAACACATTGTCCTGCTGTAGGATGATTGGCCTGAGTTTTGCGATAACTTCTGGTAAACAAACGTTTATATACCAATTCGTTATTCTAAAGCAATTGTTGTCACATGACCAGATTTTGACACAAAAGTTGGGACTATTTTCTTTGACACACTTTGAGAACGGACCACTTTTTGGTTCTTCATCATCGTGAAAGATTTCTCGCCATTAACAATAGTGTAAACGGTTTTGAAGTTCTTTGTTAAACCGTTTTAATGTTTTTCGACGCCAGTTCATGTGAACCATTTTTTGTTCTTCTTTGAGCAAATGAGTGATCAACGAAAAACCAACTTCGTAACACTTACTTCTTTATGTAGGATCTTCTGAATCGAGGTCTTTAAAATGCACAAAGATGCCTGTATCACCTGGTATATTACACGGCGGCCATCCATAATTAGCTGACAAACAAGAATATTTTGCTTTGTGACTCCTGTTTTGGATGGACCTAGCCCATGGGCTATGATCCATTTTTTAACCGACTTGTCAATATCAAAAATTCTCAGTACCTACACGACTTTTTGTATCGCAATGGTACTCTGGATTTAGTTCAACAAAAGATTGAGGTTAGATTTGTGTCTGATGGTTCTATTGGTGGCTTCTTATAAGCGGCTATTTGCACAACTAATAAGACAACCCTCGTATCTGACAAATATCATTATGGCGAATGTTATAGCCAGAAGTATAATCTCATACTATTGTAAAAAAATAATTTGTTTATTTTAGGAATTGGTTTCTCTGTTTTGACCTATGATGATAGGTTGCATATTGGCCTAACCGCTGATGAAGCTTCTATTTCTTCTAAAAATGAATGTGATGAGATTGTAAACAATATTTTTAAAAGCATAGAATTATTAAAAGCAGAAGTTGAAAATGAAGAGCTAAGTATAACCATTTGTAAGTAAAACAGATATGTACCTGTTTAGGTTTGTTTAGTTAGTAAGATATTTATTATTTTTTTAATAAAGTTGCTATGAACTGAATTTATTTATTTATTATGAGTATAGATATACATTTATATGTTTGTTGGTAACTTCAAAGATTGAACATCAAGGATACTAAAACCGGTGATCCGTTCTCAAATTGTATAAAAGAAAGTGTTCGCAACTTTTATGTCAAAATCTGGTCAATGTCAACAAATTCTTTAGAAGATCAAAAAATGGTTATTTCCGGTTGGTATATAAACGTTTGTTTACCAGACATACATAAATAATCGCGAAAATTCGACAAAGCAACACACCATGGTGGAAAATGCAACTGCTGATACTGCACAAAAGAAAATTGAGTTTTTGGAGCTTCTAACATCGAATTATTAGACCATCCACCGTATAGTCCCGACGAAAGTGCACCGATCTTGGTGGGAGATATTTTGAAAAGTAATAAAGTACTTTAAGTCTATATATTTTTTGTTTTTATGGCTCTATGCAAAACCCAAGGCAACTATCGTACTTATTTCTTATAGAAAGCAACTAATCTGTATAAATATATGTAAATGCTCTCGTAAGGTAACATTCGGTAAATATCGCTTTTATGGTGGTAAACTCTTAACGGTCAGTCTTTGGAGACCTCATTAAAGAATACCAAGCTGAATAATTTGGTGTTGTTGTGTTCCAGGAATAATGAGGTATAAAAAAAGTAAGGGGCTCAGTTTTCTTATTATTAGAAATAATATGTTTAAAGTAATAGAACAATTAATAATCTGTAAACTATTTTTTTTAGTTAAATATTTGCTAAAGTATACCATTTTTAAAAATTAATTTACATTCTTAGTTTACAGAATTTTGGTTTGTAAACAAGAGTTGTTTATTTGATATTAAGTTACGTAATCTTGATTATTGTAAATTTATAACAAGATCATGTTTTGTCTGGATTGATATTACATTAGACCACAATAAAATAAACATTTAAACAGAACGTGAATATTATAATGGCAAAACTACTCTGGAAGATATCTCACGTTTCATATTGCGAATATTAAACAATTTGCTGATTTTAATCTGATAGAAGATTACTATGACAACGGTAAAAATTGTAAACGATGGTAATAATAGTAAACGGTTATGTCGGTTATGCATAATGCCCATGGGCAGGGATATTGTTTCCTTCCTTTAGTGATTTACATTCTGGTATGGTAGTTTAGTCGTGTGACAGAATAAGCCTCTATTGTTTATACTATCCTTATCTTAGGTCAAAAATTTAGAATGGAAATTCGTTCCATTTACATAAAGGTACATAGTTTTCAACAGTGTTTAATCCATTTTCTGGTGGCAAATATAAGTAGAATGGTATTCATTTTTTGTTGATTGTATTTAAGATGTTTTAAATATGGACAAAGT
This sequence comes from Altica lythri, assembly GCA_964028335.1. Classification (NCBI taxonomy): domain Eukaryota; kingdom Metazoa; phylum Arthropoda; class Insecta; order Coleoptera; family Chrysomelidae; genus Altica; species Altica lythri. The sequence continues at coordinate 69,432,742 of OZ034805.1, forward strand.
AAGTTAGTTAGTTAGCTGGACAGACATATTTTGTGTAGAAACAACAGTCGACTCACAAAGAGAAGCAGAATCGTAAATGAGGAGGTACTTATCAAAACGCAGTTTTTAATTCCGATGGTTTTTGTTCCAAATCATGGAAATTTGTACTCGTTACATTTACAAAATTCCAAGCATTATGGCATAACTTAAATGATAGTCGGGAAGGCCTGGCAAATGATCTGTTAACTCTTCAAGTATTTTTTGACTTTTTGACCCATTTTGACGTCTTTAAAAAATAAGAAAGTGCATTTTGAACCAGACAAACTGGGAAACTGCGTTTTGACCCGAATTCCCTTCAAAAACTGCGTTTTGGCCAAAATAAAAAAAAATAAATATTCTTGATTTTTTATTTCCAAACTTTTGATAAACAAACGATATAAGAAAAGTAAAATTAGTATAGAAACAAAAAACAGGGTGCTTGTCATAATTTTTGAACTCAAATCCTCAATCCATCATCCTCTTCCGTGCAAATACAGGACTCAACCTCCTCTTCTTCAGCATCATTTCCTGGTTCAGGCAGTGATGCGTTGTTGATAAGTTCTTTGTACCAGGTGAGTTCCTCATTTTCTCTCCAATTAATTTTATTTCCGTCCTCATCTACTCTGCCATAGCACTTGTCCAGTAGGCTGTCCACATCCTTTAGTTTCTTTGGTTTCACACTCCTACCTAATTTCAGCTTCTGTAACCTGATGTTGTTCAATACTTTGCCACTTTTTAGGCAGGCCCTAGGGGTATTCATATCATTTCTGTAAAACTCTTCAACTCGCAAAGTTATTGCCGAAGTTTTGGAATTACGTGATTTTTCAATGTAAATTCTCTTTGCATCTCGGATGTGATCAATTTTTTTAAATGAACTGTTTAGCTTTTTCAAGTCATACAACTCCCAGTCAGCGCCTATCACTCTAAGTGTGCCTACTTCAGAAAATACCTGCCAGTAATCTTCCTTCTTCAAGATCTCTTCTCTCTTCTTTGTTATTTTCTCTATCCTGCCAAAGACCCTATCAGCTGGCAAGAAAGAATGTCCTCTGACAGGAAATGTTAGAACAACAGTTTTAAGATTATGTGGTGCATGATTATGGAGCCAAAATGTCAACATGTTTATAATGTTCGAATTTTTGTTCTGACCTGAACAACCATCACAAAATAACCTCAGGATTTCGCAATTTAGCGGTAGATCGACTTGTATCAAGAAATTGTACAACGCAGACCCGATTTCATTAGAGCCTCTGTTAGCGTCAGTTTCCATCCAAGTATAAAAGACCGGATTTTCTGTTTTCATGTCAGTTATGCAAAAATTATATAGCGATAACTGAGTGGCATAAAAAGCTTCTTGGATAGGTACTTTTGGGAGTACCTGGACTTGCTGCAAGTCAAAACAATATGAAGCACTGTTCTCTGGAGTACTGTTCATCATATTATGAAATTGCTTGGCAGACAGCTTATGAATCCTAAGTTTCAGTATAACGCTGGTCTTTTCCTTCTCACTCTTGGACAATTTCAGTTGGTTTTTCAGCTGATAACAAAAACTGCAAACATCTGTCGCTGGGGAACCAAATCCAATATTGAATTTGGTATTGAAGATATTATAGAAAAAGGTTCTGGTTACTTGCAGGGCTTCAGTTACCGACGAGTTATACATTTTTCTCAATTTTGCAATGCTTAGAGTTGATGGTAAGTAGATTCTTTTCGATTTTTGTCGATTATAGTGGGATTCAGTCCCTCTTAACTTGCCAATGAAATTCATAACGGTTTCGCGTTTTCTCTGGTAATGTTTGGATTTACGATCTCCTTCCCTGGTTTCGGCTATTCCAGTTCCGCTCTGCATTTTTCTTGAAATCGTTAATAGTCGCCTCTGGGAAACGTTTACTGCTCGGACGAAAAACTTCTGACAAACTCCATGTTTTTGATTATTTTCATCGTAAAATGAATATGTAGGTCGCACTTCCTGTACTTTTTTACAGCGCGGCTTATTTTTTGGTGCACGAACTGTCAAAAGATGTGAAATCTTATTATCCTGGACAACTCGATTGGGCACCGCGTAAAGTTTTTCTCGAGCAAGTTTAATAGCTCCTCGGGATATGACACTACATTGAAATCTCTTGCTTGCATGCTTACATGGCATATCAAAGTCCTCCAGGTTTGGAAAATGATTTGAATGCCTAAAAAAGACACGATTTTCGTAAACAAATACATATAACCTCACTTTTTCATCAACTTACCTTATCTCCTTCATTTTTTGCTTTTTATTTCCTCTTTTCACCTTTTTGCGGGTACCACTAGACCCGTCTTTGACCAAAATGTTCTTATCTTCCATTATCACGCAAAAAACAAGCACTTCGACACGAAAAAAAACGAGGGAAGGTCAGATGAATCAAAATGAATCAAAAGTTGCGTTTTGACGTGGACGACTTGATGCTTAAACTGCGTTTTGGACTGGACTCCCAACTTCAAATAGGATTTACTATGGCAAAGACTGCGTTTAGCAGGGAACACAATAGTTGATTCGAACAAGCTGATTTTCGGGCATCCAACGCCATCTATCATTAAAAAAAAACAAGTTTTGTTAAAAACTGCGTTTTGATAAGTACCTCCTCAAATGTGGCAACTGTATTACAGACATATTTTTTTGAGATTTGAACCAAAACGAAAGATATACACATACGTCCAAAATTCTAGCCACACCAGGCTTTTTAAAAACGTAATACAATTAAAGTTTAAAATTGTAGTAGATTGAATTTATCGCATTATTGTTAACATTTTGTATCGTTAAATATTCTTTTTTTACTGCTTAAATTAAACTAAAAATTATGCAAAAACATTGAATTTTTTTTTTTCATAAAAAATGTAATCATACAACATAACAAAACTTTAATAATCAGTATGGCTGGCCCTTGCTCAATGAGTTGACCAACACGTCTTGGCATACCGTGAATTAGGTTGGAAATATAAGCTTGATCCATGTTGTCCCATTCCTCTTGGGTTACAGAAGGGCCTTCTCTTTCTCTTATTGCCGTAGCAATATGATCCCAGACATGTTTAATTGGTCTCATGCCTGGCGATTAGGCAGGCCAGTCCAATTGTTTGATATTTTCTTCTCGAAGCATGTTTTGACATCCTTGTGTACGATGTAATGTGGCATTGTTATTTTAAAAAATAAAATTGTTACCAAATTCGTTGTGCAGTGGTTGAATGATAGATTGATCATGTTTTCGGCGTATATGGCACATATCACGGTCTTCTTGATTAGAATAAAGCATATGATATCGCCCCAAAACATGACTGTTCCCCCTTGATATGGAGCAACATCTATGGCAAAAATAAGTCGTTTTAGTCTGCCTGGACCCCTCCATTCCCATTCCCTGCTGGTGTCACTTATCGAGCCAAATCTTGTCTCATCGGAGGAAAGGACATTTCGCCAGTATGGTTAAAGCCATTTTTTACGCTCCTAACCACATTACAATCGTGCAGTAAGATGTCGATGTGAAAGCGAAGGCACACTTAAAGGTTTTCTGGCTCTTAAATTGTTAGAATATAATAACCTGCGAATTTTGCTTTTTAAAATTCTTATCCAGTACGTTCGTAAAAAATGACTTCGAAAAGCTGGTACTGTGATTCTTTTATTCCTACGAACATAACCACTCACATAATGGTTTTCTCTATGTGTTGTTACTCCAGAACGACCAGTTTCTCGCCTTTGATCAACGCTACTACTTTCTTAAATCAAACTTATTATGCTTCTGACTGAGGTAATGAAGATGTTAAGACGGTTCGAAATTTGGTGGTTTGACACTCCGTCTTGGAATAAAGACAGTTTTGTTTCTCTGTTAAACAAAGGAATTGGATTATCCGGCATTCTGTACAAAAATTGTTCTATAAAATCAGCTAAGTCGTTCGGTGGTTACAACGATTTCAAGAATTACGCTTTCGATAGCTTTCCCCACTATTATTAACGTCGGCGTCGGCACACTTATGATCCTTTGATTAATTTCATGCAGAATTTTCTCAGCTTTCTAATGATGTTACCAAAACTATACCTTAACGTGGAAATTTTTATATTTGACATTCGATTGCACACTCTAGTGGAAAAATGTGAAACTTAAAAATAGTTTACAAGATTTTCTCATGTCATATTTTTTTTAACTTTCTATGTTCAGTAATTTCTTAGATATGGCCGTTAGCCAGCCTTAATGAAATACCCCGTATATGATGTCAAAATTTATATGTATCTACTGGAATCCGAAAGTTAGTGTTTTCCTTCATGACCCTAGACTCCCTAGAGAAACTAGGTTTTTATAGTTTTTGAATAAAGGCTTTATTTACTTGCAATAGTTTATTTAAAAAAATAACATTTCGATTAAATTCTGGAATCTCTCTTTCTTTTACACAATAGATAATTTTCTTTCGTTAAAAATCCCATATAACCAAGAAAACATTTCCCAGACAACAAGCTTGTTTGATGAGAGCCTGATCCAATGACAAAGGGGGTTAGTTAGTCGAAGATATTAAAGTCTTGGAGTTTCTGGCAAGTACAATACGTGTATTCTTTATATAGGGTGGCAAATAGGCCGAGGAATGTGCCAAACGAAAATTTGGAAATTTGATTTAATAAACGGAAATAACTATGGCTTATTATGTTATAGCTCACCTTTAACTATTAAGATTGACAGTAACAATAGCGAGCGATATTAAATTAGTATTTCTATACTAAGATCAAGATGAAGTCAATTAGGATCTAAACCAAAAGAAATCAGATAAGTATTTGAAGTATGCCTTGACAATGGTTCCCATCATTTATAATAGATGTCAATAGTAATAAAGTCGGTATTGTCATGCATGATTAATGGGAGTTATAAGAAATTTAAAGAGTATCCTTAACATGACCAGTATTTATATAGTTAAATATAAAACAATTGTAAGTTTTATAGCACAAAATATCAAATCTTTTTTAAAGATAAAAAATTTGTTTAAAAATAATTTGCTTCTGACTACGCTTTATTTAAAGAAATAATTGTAATAAAAATAATAATAGGAATAGTGAATTGAAAGCCTTTTGGCGGTATGTAGAACTGTTATGGATCTATACCAATATTCATGTATCTGTTATATGACATCTGTTAAAAGTAAACAGGACAAAGAAAAATTTTTTTCCGGTAAATGGAATTTATTTATTTAAAATAGTCCCATAATGTCTCTCGAATATTGAATTCAGAGCATTTTTGGTCATCTTTGAGCTTATGTAGAACAAACCTGGACACACCTGTCTCGTGCCTAAATTCTCGGTCAAAAGGCAATAGATGGAAACTTCCGAATTCCATTTTCATGTATCTTAATAAAGTTTTTTTCTGATTTTTAATAAACAAACGCACTTTTTCGACAGTTTCAGCGTAATCACAAATTTTAGTTGGTCAATATGTTCGTCGTCTTCCAAAGACCCCCAACCCTCTTTAAACCATGTAAACCACTCGGCTACTCGGTGAAAATGCGCTAGATCGAATCTTTGGAGATATTTTATTTTATTTGCATGTATTTTAATAAAGATTTTGGCTCATGTTCGGTAAATAGACACACTATTTCGACGTTTCTGGCGTAATAACAAAATTTGGCTGGCCAGCATAATCGTTGTCTTCCAGCGACTCACGACCCACTTTGAACCGTGTAAACCACTCGTAGACTCGGCTACGAGATAAACAATCATCACCATAAACTTGCTCTAACAATTAATGCGTTTCGGTAAATGTTTTACCAAGTTTAAAACAGAAATGAATATTGGCTCTTTGTTCGATGCTCATTTATCAACCGACTTTAAAAAGGTACTGTCACTTTGAGTCCCATAACGTGAAGTGCTTCTAGTGAGATGAAATTTTGACAGAAACCCAATAAAAGATGTGTAGAAGAACAGACAAAGAAATTAATTTGTAAAAGTGAAGCTGCTATACCAAGGCTCTATGGTTTGCCAAAGATACACAAAGCAAACATTCCGCTGCGTCCCATTGTACGCGCCATTGGTTCACCGACATATGATTTAGCTAAACACCTGTCATCACTCCTGCAACCATACAACGGACTTACTGATTCGTATGTTAAAGATTCCACCCATTTTATTTCAAAAATTAAAGACTTAATTCTTGAAGAGAATAATATATTAGTAAGTTTTGATGTAGTATCTCTCTTTACAAAAGTGCCCATAAGTGATGCAATGGAACATATATATGATAAATTCCCAGAGGACATCTCTAATTTGTTTAAACATTGCCTCACCACCACTTATTTTTCATGGGACAACAAGATTTACGAACAGATCGAAGGAGTAGCAATGGGAAGCCCTCTCAGCCCGGTAATAGCAAATTTATTTATGAAATAGTTCGAACAACTGGCTTTGGACAGTGCCCCATATAAGCCAAAGGTTTGGTATAGATATCTAGATGACACATTTGTAATATGGAGCCATGGGCCGAATAAATTGCAAGAATTTCTGACACACATTAACAACATCTATGAAAATATACAGTTTACGATGGAAATCGAAGACAACAACAAGCTAGCGTTCCTTGATGTGTTATTATCACGAAAAGGAACACATACGGATCGTTATTTACATAGGGATTCCAACCACCACCCATGTCAGAAATATGGAGTCATCAAAACCTTAGTAGAAAGGGCAAGAAGGATTTGCGAACCCGAGGCACTAAACGCAGAGCTAACTCATATTCATGATGCTTTAAGGGCCAATGGTTATTCAGAACGGGAAATCAAAAGATCGATTGGACCAACAAATCGTAGACCCAAAGAAAATGAGCAAATCCAACCAGTGGCAAAAGCATTTCTGCCTTTTATTCCGGGAGTGACAGACAGAATTCGTCGATTGCTAAGAAAGAAAAATGTGAAAACTATTTTCAAGCCAACGAGAAAAATCAAAGAATGTCTTCGATCGGCAAAAGACAAAAGAGATCCACTGTCGGCTCCGGGAATTTACCGCATTCCGTGCACATGTGGAAGCGTGTACATAGGAACTACCAAACGCTCGATCAACACCAGGATTAAAGAGCACAAGGCCAACTGTCGTCTGGGGCAGACGGACAAATCAGCCCTAGCGGAACATACCCTCACTATGGACCATCGGATTAAGTTTGAAGAGACCCAAGTCCTCGCTACTACATCAGCATACCATTCCAGACTCTATAGAGAAGCCATAGAGATAGAGAAGCACCCGAACAACTTTAATAAAAAAGAGGAAGCAGTCAAGATCAACAAAACTTGGGTCCCCATAATTAAGGGTGCTAAAACTCTACCCTTAACGAACAACACCGACCAGAACCGATTGGAATCGAAAGCAACTGAGGACCCGCCCACTTCCTTCCCGACGTATAAATACGGGCTCCGTTCACGCAGAGCTCAGTAGTTCGCAGACTGTCAACCAGAAAGCAACTTCTGAAGATGCCAACCGCTCGTGTTGGCGAAACGTCAAGTCAAAATGACAATCGACGCTGGCCTAACAGCCCAAAAACCATTGATACAAAAGATGTATCTATTGAACGCTGGCCTCAATAACAGATTGCGCTACTAGTTTCGGATATTTCTTAAAAGGCCTGTTTACTTTGCGATAGACTTCGTATACTTATTGTTTTTTTTTTAACGAAGCTTTTAATATCAGGTCTCTATGTCTTAAAGCGAAATTTCCTCTGTGGAAGAAATTTATTGTCGCTATATGCTTTTCTTACTCGCTACACTCATTTTACTTTTTTTTTAATTAAGGGGCTATGTTAAGGAAACTAATTCATACTATCTGTTTTTAATTCACCTGTCTATTACCTTTTAAAAAATATACAAAAAATGTGAGTTCTAGTGTGGTTTATAGTATTTCCGTCAAAAGATCGTCAGCAGATTTATCAAATTTCAAGAAACCTTAATAAGTAGAAGATAAAAACTTTATCTTGTTATTAAAGTGAAATTTCATATTTAAAATTTGATTAGACGTTACGAGAAACGAAAATATAAAGCGTACATAAAAAAATTACTTAACAAGGAAACAAAAAAAAATAGATTAATTAATTCACCTGAAAAACTGTATATATTAAAGCAACTATAACAAACTATTTTAAATTAACCTGACTGATGCACTTGTCCCACATACCACATCAACCATTAAATTAACACAGTAGAGCCCATAATAATCAATAAACTTAATCAACACCCAACCTAAAACAATAAAGAAGTAACCTACATACTCATAACGACAAAATCTGCAATGTTGTATATCTAACGGTAAATTTTTACACAACTTTCTGATAAGGATTATCCGATAATGTTTATCTTTAACTTCTGGTCAACGAGCTTTAATTGTTGATCAGTAGGGAATTGTTGGTTAGAAAATAGTTAATAATAGTTTAAAAAAATACTATAACCTGAGATTATTTCTGTAAACTTAATATACTTTTGTTTTTTATCGAGCTCTGAATTTATTAAATGTAATTGTAAAAAAATTAAATTATACACTTATGAATCAATAAACTTACAGCGTAATTGAAATAGTATTATCAGTAATTACATTTACATTCTAAATTGTTAAATGGATAAAATTAAAAAAAAACTTTGTTTCTTCTATTACATTACGAGACAATTGGTAATCTGCATCGCCATAATCATTTGTCTTTTAGAGAACGTGACATATATCTCTTCTTATTATGGTTCTTCAGAGTTGGCTTAAAATATTTTGATGCTTGAATAATAGAAAATTATCGTAAAATAACTTAGAAGCTTCTTGTATTAGACCTTCACTACCTCTATCCACGCCACCTTGTCTACAACAACATAAATATACTGCCTCTCCCTTCCGTTTTTAGACACTCGAAAAACGTTACGTAGCTCAATCTCAGCAGGAAACGAGCCCAGAGGACCCTCCATACCCACTAAAATGGAGGACTCCGAAGAAGATCCAGAGTACCAAAAAACAAGATTCCTCTTCCCAACCTCAGACTCCTCCAAACAGTAGACAGAAACCTTCCTAAGGACCTGGAAACCCTCCTGGATAAATCCCCCCTTTGTTTTAAGGGCCCTAGCGAATGTTTCTGTGTTTCCCTTCGTCCTTGCCAAATGGAAGGGTTTCACGACGGAGAAGACACGCCACAGAGTTAATCTTCCATCCTCAAATTGCACCACGTGGGTTACACCTCCACACAAGACTATTTAGGCACGTTTAAGCTCAATGAATGGTAAGAAGATGCATAATAACAGATGAACCCAGCTACAAATGAAGAAGTTTGTGAGAGCGGGGCCGATGACCGATACTAACACCATCCAAACACTCCTATTCACTCCCTGAAAAGGACATAATTCCTACAACAGATTATTTGTCAAATCGACTCTGAGTCACCTTTTTTTGTATCTTCTCTTGTACTTTTTGTTTTTGTTTTGGTTAAGAGACCAAAACCATGGATTTTTAGTTTTTGCGAGTAGGTACCTAATTGCCACATGTAATATGACTTTTACAGGACGACCAAAAGGCTGACTTATTACTAAGGGATCTATGTCCTAGTTGTTAGAATGTTACCGCGTAAAGATAAAGGTTGCAGGTTTGAGTACTGTTTCTTGTTTGTGTACCTTAAAATTTCAAAATTTTTATGAAATATATTAAAAAGGTACAAATCTGAAATGTTATATAAAATTATCCCTTTATCGGGATACTAAAAATCTAATTTAAAATTAGGGATTTATTATATGAAAAAAATAATTTTATCCTACGACATAAACCTGTGTGAAAAAAATCTTTCTATTTTAAGCATTATTTCGTGTTACTTTTATTACATAGATAACGACGTTATAATCTTTTAGTAGTTAATAGAAAGAATAAAAGCCGGTACTGGATATCTTTCTGTTCTTCTTTTTGAGTATTTCAACATTCATCATTGGCTCGAAGAGATAAGAGTATAATAATTTGAAATTGTTGCGCACGGAGGTAATTCGATGTCTTGGACTTGGCGCTTACCGCTATATTATTACCTCTCTTATATTGACTGTCTGTACACATTTCAATTTTTTAGTTATTATATCGTACATTAAGAATATCAAGAATTACATTTGGTTAAATGTGGGAGCCTTATCAGATATGTATACATGTACTTTCTTATAAATTAAGCGGAAAATTATCCCATTTTATGTATATACAAAAATAATTTATTCACATTTATCAAATGGTGACCTGCAAGAGCTCCATTAAGCTGGCAGTAAACAGTCAGCAAAAAGACTAATCTTTTCATGTGAATTTGTAGCTGAATAGTTGCTAATTAGTTGCTTAATGACCGATTTTGTAGCTCTATCGATCCCCCAGTAACATCGCGAAACCAGGGTTAAATAAAACGATTAATCGGTAGGAATTTGTAGCTAATTTGTAGCTGAAAAACAGCGACAGAAAGATATGAAAAAGATTAAAATCAGCAAAACCTAGTTACCAGCCATCTCAATACATAATTCTTAGAGAATTCCAATTATTACAAATTGAGTCGCTGACTACTAATAACTTTAGAAATACCCAGGGAGACACCAACGAAACAGAAATAAAAATCGGCTGAACATAATGACTGACCACTAGACACCAGAGTCCCTGCTGTCTTGTCATCCGGTTTTTGTTGACTTTAATGGGTCGTGAATTTTGTTGTTGGCTGCTACTAGCTTCAGAGATGCCCAGAGAGTCAGCAACACTTTGTTTCTGGCTTTTTGGGTATCGCTGAAGGTTTTAGCAGCCAGTAACAAAATTCGCAACCATTTAAATTGAACAAAAACCGCGTGTCAAGACAACATATTAGGTAACTAAGTCCAGCCGATTTTTTGTTTCTATTTTGTTGCTGGCTCTTCGGGCAAATTTGAAGCTAGCAACAGTCAGCAACACAATTCACAACCATTAAAAGTCAACAAACACCGCGTGTAAAGACAACAGGTACTCTACTGTCCCATTTTGTTGTTTGCTGCTACTACCTTCAGAGAAGTCCAGAGAGTCAGCAACATTTTGTTTCTGGCTTTTTAGGCATCGCTAAAGCTTTTAGCAGCCAGTAACAAAATTCACAAACAGTTAAACTTAACAAAAACCACGTGTCAAGACAACAGGGACTATGATGTCCAGTATTAGGTCACTAAGTCGAGCCGATTTTTGTTTCTATTTTGTTGCGGGTGCTTCGGGCAAATCTGATGCTAGCAGCAGTCAGCAACACAATTCACAACCATTTAAAGTTAACAAAAACCGCGTGTCAAGACAACAGGTACTCTACTGTCCCATTTTCGTTTCAGCCGATTTTTTATTTTTATTTTGTTGCTGATTTTCTAAGCATCTCTGAAGCTAGTAGCAACCAACAATAAAATTCACAACCCATTAAAGTCAACTGGATAACAAGACAGCAGGGACTTTGGTATCCAGTGGTATGTCATTATGTTCAGCCGATATTTGTTTCTGTTTCGTTTTTGGCCCTGGCATCTCTAAAGCTATAAGTAGACAACAACTAAATTTATAATGATTGAAGGTAAATCAGATTGTTTTATTGAGGTTGCTGGGATAGTGATCATTAGTGACCGGTAGCTAGGTTTTGCCGATTTTAACTTTTTTTATATGTTTCTGTCGCTTTTTTTCAGCTACAAATTAGCTACAAATTTCGACCAATAAGTCGTTTTTTTTTAAATGTTACTACTAGCTTATTGTGAAGATAGCAAGTAACTTAATTTTTGGAAAATCGGTTAGAGCTACAAAATCGGTTTCTTAGTATCTAATTAGCTGCAAATACACATGAAAAGTCATTTTTGCAGGCTATTTACTGCCAGCTTTGAGCAGGTAATGTTGAAAATGTGACCACGACGGAAAATTAAAATAAAAGTATACTATGTTTTATGTCTTGCACGTCAAAGTGGTGCAGCGCATGGTCAATAATCCGAATAAATTAATTTATTCCATTTTTTTGCCTTGTTTTGTTTATATAAAAATATAGTCTTGATAACAAAGGTCTTTTACTAAGCATCATTCATCCTTCTCAGTAAATAAAAACAAAACAAGAATTTAAACCTGTCAACACAAGTAATCTCATAGCGTCCTGAATCCTGCAACATTTGCGGACTATCGCATCAATGTGAAACGATCCAACTCCTTTAGTATATCCGGAGTTTAATGTTTGAATTTCGTTTTGTAGTGCAAAAAAAGCAAAATGGTTTAAATAAAGAGTTTAGCTCGGGATAAAAAATGTTAGTAAAAAAATTTATAACATTTTTATTTAACTGAACTGATATACTTATCTACGTTTTGAAGTATTTTTTTTGTTATTATTTTTGTTTTAATTAACATAATGAACTTACAGTTATAAACAAACAAAATCGATATTACCGTTTGATTTCATTTTCTGTTTATAATTAAATACAGTTCCTAAGTTACACCATTTTAAATTTAACTTTGACGACTCCCTGGCAATTATTTCGTCAAAAGATCAAGAAAGTTGTAATGAAAAAACTCTTCCTCCCCAAAATCTTGATCAAAACACTCTCTAATAAATATTCTAATACGGTTAAAATTTTCCCTTGCCTTTGAGAATACTCTATTAACCGTGATGATCTAAATTAAGTTAAATATTCGCTTCCGTTTAAACACGTAAAATTTCTAAGAAAATTAATAGAACTTGTAAGATCTTTCTCAGTGATAATTTTGCTCATTAGTTGCTTTTACTTAACAAGGTATGTAATGTTTGATTTTTTTGTCATTTTAATACGAGGTATGTCGCAAAGTAAACAGAAATATCCAATACTGTTATTGGACCTAGTGTTCGATAGGTACATCTTACATTGATGTTCTATCAAAATTTCATGACAATCGAACTACTTCACGCCAGGTTATCGTGCTCACAGTGACAGTATCTTTTTAACATTTGTAGAAATATGAGCATCGAAACGCATAGATTGTTGAAACAACTTTATGGTGATGATTCTTTATCTCGTAGCAGAGCTCACGAGTGGTTTACATGGTTCAAAGAGTGACTCGTACTTGTTGGCTAGCCGAAAATTGACATTACTCCAGGAACTGTCGAAAAAATGCATCTGTTTATAAAGAATGAGCCAAAATCTTTATTGCAATATAAGCAAATGAAATTTAATACCTCCAAATATTCAATGTACCGCAATAGGTATTGCAGCGATATGGAGACCTCCCACCACTACCACCTTCCCTAGTCAGCATTCCCATCAGAGACAAATCAGTTTAAAATCAATTAAAACGGTTCAAAACTAGTTAAAGCAGCTTAAAAATCAGTTCAATAGCTGTTAAAATCAGTTAAGGTCGTAGAAAACCAGTTCATACGCAGCTAAAGCAGTTCAAAACCAGTTTAAAAGCTGTTAAAAAAAGTTCACTGAAACGCATTAACTGCTACTGAACTGGTTATTGCACTGCTTTAAACTGCTTTTAACAGATTTTGAACTGATTTTAACCACTTTAACTGTTTTTGAAATAAAATTGAACTGCTTTTAAAAGTTTTTGAACTGGTTTTGAACCGCTTTAACTCTTTTGAACTGGTTTATCTCGGATAAGAAAGCCTACTAGTAGTTGTGGAGAGTCTTCATATGGCCGCAATACCTACTTATCGCATTTTCACCGGAAATTTGGGAACGATAAATATGTGTTCGCACGAACTCGCGAATGACCAAAAACTGCTTCGAATTCAAAATTTGAGAGACATCACCAAAGAGGCCAAGGAAGTTAAAAACTTTCTGTACAACATTATGACTGGTGACGAAACGTGGTATTTTCAATATGATCCCGAAACCAAGCGTCAAAGTTCCGCATGGAAACACCGAAGCGTGCTAAATCCAAAAAAAGTCATTTGGAAAAGTGAAAAGTAAAAACAATTTTGATTTAAAGGGAATTATTAACAAAGAAATACGATTCCTGCTGTGTTTTATCTTGGTGTTATGAGGCGGTTGCTCTAGAAAATTCGTCGTAATCAACCAAAATATCGCGATGAAGGAAGCTGGCGCTTGTTGCACATCGATCGACAGATTTTAACCATCAACCACTTTCCATATTCTCCAAATATGGTACTGTTTGACTTTTTCTGTTCAGTAGACTACCATTGCCATGAAGGGACAGCGGTATGCCGACCTAGAGGCCATCCAAAAGGCGTCGAAGACCATCTCGTTCAATGAGCTGAAATCCTCATTCAAAAACTTGAAGTCCGTGGAAATTGCTGTAAAAGGACTATTTTGTAAAAAATAAATTCCATTTACCAAAAAAAATTGTTCATGTTTTTCTTTGTCGTGTTTACTTTGCGACAAACCTCGTAGATGTTATTAAAAGCTTCTGTTTCTATTGATACTACACTCTTCAAATGTATTTATACAGATTTTTTTATAAAATTGTATACTTTTTGTTTTTTATTAGGAAACATTCTTTTAAATAAAATGAAATAAACTACGTAATAGTAACTGAAATCTCTATCTTCTTAACGCCAGATACGATCCAATATATCCCTGCCCAAATTTGACTGGGACAACTAAATTCTTCCGGAACCAATTTGGACTCGTTTAAAATTTAAATGATAAATCGATTGCTGATAGAGATTGTATTCAAATAAGAAGATGCAAAATATCTAGCATTGCAGAGGGAAATTTCAGCTTTTACATACCAAATCGACTGATTCATTCGATTGAATAAATTTAAATGGCAAAACGGTGGTGGACGACACCGTGTCAGAATTCAATTTATGAAAGGGATGAGAAACACTACCCTGATGAATTAAACGATATATTGTATAAATTAACATTATCGCAATTATGTATTATAATTAACTATTTAGTTAATACGTGGGATGAATGAATTTTAAATTCAAAAGGAATTTAATTGATAAACATAATTTTTCCACTTGACACACTTCAATAGTCATGTAAAACTACAATCAATGCTGGTTTATATTAAATTTATACTGGTTAGTTTCACATATTTAACATTAAAATAGATGAATACATTTTTATTTACTAAATAGTAATAAAAATGGGTTAAGGAGAATAATATAATAGGTAAGTATTTGTTCCAAGTTCGTGCGCACTGACTAATCTTAAAAGGTACCTAAGCCGACACTTTAAAGCTCAGAGCGTTAATAGGATCTATATTATACCAGCGGGTTTCTACAGTTATAGCAGAAGCCAGAGCAGAGCAGAAGAAACCAACAGGTATACAAAAGCAGAGAGGTCACAATTGGAAAGTTTAAGAGAGCAGAAAGGCAATATATAGAAAGACAGGCAGCAGAAAGAAGAAGTTGGAAAGAAGTGACAATAAATTTAGAAATTGTTGAATCCACGATCAATAATTGTATTAAAGGAGGGAGGACCCGCAGGAAGAAACCTTATCAATATATATAAATGAACGTGTGAAGATATACAACTTATTTTGAGTTGCATGAGGGACCTACTTCTTAGAGTTCGGTCTAATTATTTCAAACAACTCATTAATTTATGCAAGATTTTCATAAGTAATTGAATTTTAAAGTTTTAATTATTATTTAGTTAAGACCAGAAACTATTGATTCCATCGGTTTATTTTTTTTTAGTTAAACTTATGATTATTATTCTGCTTTAATATTAAACAACAATTTAAAAAATTATATACAGAGATGAGGTTTCAATACAATTATAGAAATTCATCGTTTATAACTGTACCTACCAAAATACAATAGCGGGTCGAAGTTCGAGTGAACAATTTAAATTGAAAACTTGTAATTAGCTGATAGATTTTGGTCCTCGGAAGACGCACGCAGTCACGCACCATAACTAATCGAAATCTTTCTAATACCACTTTATTTAACCTATGATAAGGTATGCCCAAATACGGTTTAGATTTGATCGAATTGCTGGAATACTATTTCTCCAAAAGCCGAATAATGTTCTAAAAAAATAAAGATAAGTTTGCTTTCTGACACTAATAAGATATTAATCATATTACTTTTAAAATTTTTAGAAACGTAATAAAAAGACATAATTAACTGGTTTTTAAAATATGTTTTTAATTAATCTTTAGCTATTCATAATAACTCTACATGCTCATTTTTTAAACTTTGACAGATATTATGCTTTTAAGTTAGGTAATTTATTTTTTACTTTTTAGTTGTCGCTGGCTAGGTTTCTCAGTCTTTTCATTTAAAAAAAAATATTTTAACGCTTTAGACTTAAACGAACATTTCTTTCCAATTTTTTTAACTTTTTAACTTCCCGTTAAAAAAAATATTTTTTTTAAATCGGTAAGTTATTGTTTTTACCGTTTTTCGAAAATCGAGTTTTCATCAAATCTCAACGTTTTATATATATATATATGTGTGTGTGTGTGTGTGTGTGTGTGTGTGTGCGTGTGTGTGTGTGTGTGTGTGTGTGTGTGTGTGTGTGTGTGTGTGTGTGTGTGTGTGTGTGTTGTGTTTGTGTGTTTGTGTGTTTGTGTGTGTGTGTGTGTGTGTGTGTGTGTGTGTGTGTGTGTGTGTGTGTGTGTGTGTGTGTGTGTGTGTGTGTGTGTGTGTGTGTGTGTGTGTGTGTGTGTGTGTGTGTGTGTGTGTGTGTGTGTGTGTGTGTGTGTGTGTGTGTGTGTGTGTGTGTGTGTGTGTGTGTGTGTGTGTGTGTGTGTGTGTGTGTGTGTGTGTGTGTGTGTGTGTGTGTGTGTGTGTGTGTGTGTGTGTGTGTGTGTGTGTGTGTGTGTGTGTGTGTGTGTGTGTGTGTGTGTGTGTGTGTGTGTGTGTGTGTGTGTGTGTGTGTGTGTGTGTGTGTGTGTGTGTGTGTGTGTGTGTGTGTGTGTGTGTGTGTGTGTGTGTGTGTGTGTGTGTGTGTGTGTGTGTGTGTGTGTGTGTGTGTGTGTGTGTGTGTGTGTGTGTGTGTGTGTGTGTGTGTGTGTGTGTGTGTGTGTGTGTGTGTGTGTGTGTGTGTGTGTGTGTGTGTGTGTGTGTGTGTGTGTGTGTGTGTGTGTGTGTGTGTGTGTGTGTGTGTGTGTGTGTGTGTGTGTGTGTGTGTGTGTGTGTGTGTGTGTGTGTGTGTGTGTGTGTGTGTGTGTGTGTGTGTGTGTGTGTGTGTGTGTGTGTGTGTGTGTGTGTGTGTGTGTGTGTGTGTGTGTGTGTGTGTGTGTGTGTGTGTGTGTGTGTGTAAACCCCTTACAACTTTTGAACGGCTTGACCGATCGGAATGAACTAAAAAGCGTTCCAAAGAGTTTCATCTAACTTAGATCCCTTGTAAGTTTGAACCAAATCGGACTGGTACATTTCGAGAAATTAAAAAAAAAAATTTTTGTACAAATGATGTTTGTAAAAAGAGGGTCTGAATGCGGCAGCGACCATATGCTTCTAATATCAATACTAGAATTCCCATAGAGAAATATAAAAGAAAAGACTGATACCCCAAAAAGAAATGATCCACAACATAAGAAAGAAAAGAAATTCAAGATACATTATTTGTTACACGACGAAACTATAAAGGACCTCTATAAAAAACGCATAGATCAAAAGTTAATAAAATTTAATTACAACACGCTTAAAGAAGGATACGAACATATCAAACAAAGCATAAAAGAAGCGGCAGCGGAAGCTTTAGGATTTGAGGAATCGCAGGAAAGAAATAAGGGAAGAAGTATCAGCGAGAAAACAGAAAAACTAATAAAACAGAAAAAAGAACAATATCATAAATGGCTGAACATAAAGACAGATGAGGATTTAAGAACCTATAAAGAAATAAACAGAGAAGTAAAGAGAAGAACAATCAAGGAAAAAAACTTAAAATGGGAAAGAGCTTGTCAACAGATTGAACGATACACTGGAGGGACAAGGAGTACAGAATCCTGGAAAATAATAAAATCGTTAAAAGCCAATACAAAACAGGACAACCAGGAAATTATGAACAACGAGGAAATTAAAATAACGTATGAAGAAGTGAAGAAAGCTCTAATATCATTGAAAAATAACAAATCGGCAGGACCAGGAGGGATAGTCCCGGAATTATTTAAATATGGCTCAGAAAGGCTTATAAGGATAATGAAACATATGTTCCATAGAGGAATCAACGGAGAAGATATTTCAAAGAAATGGAGTGAAGCGTACATATCTTCAATCCATAAAAAGGGTGATAAAAGGAAATGCACCAATTATAGAGGAATAAGCGTTATCTTTACCATCGGAAGGATCTACGGAAAGATAATAAAAAATAGATTGAAGAACGATATAACAGATAAAATAGGGAAAGATCAAGTCGGCTTTACCGCGGGAAAATCATGCTTAGACCACATATACGATAAGACAACTTATGGAAAAAAAGACGTCAAAGAATCGAGACATCCATTTAGCATTCGTAGATATTAAGAAACCGTATGACTCGCGGTGCCAAGAAAAAAACTCTGGGAAGCCATGAAAGAACTAAATATAAATAAAAAGCTAATAGAAGCCATACAAACGTTATACAGGAATAATATAGTGGCCGTTAAAGAGGGAAATAACCTGACAAAATTCAAAACTACAAAAGGCCTCCTACAAGGATGTTCTACGTCGCCTACACTCTTTAAGATCTACTTAGAGAAAACATTGGAGCAGTGGAAACGGAAATGTCAAGGTATGGGAGTTCCGGTAAGAGAAGACTATTTATTTACATTAAGTTTTGCGAACGATCAAGTCATAATTGCCCAAGATGAGGAAGACCTAAGTTTTATGATAAGGAAATTAAAAGAAGAATATGAAATAGCAGGGTTAGAGATAAACTTTGAAAAAACAGAATACGAGAAGAAAATATAGAATACCAAACAATGAGATAAGAAGAAGAATGAACATCGAGAAAGACGCTGTAACAGTTATCGAAGAAAAACAATTACGGTGGTACGGACACGCAAGAAGAGCCAGTAATGAGAGTTGGATTCACAAAATAACAAAAATGGAGCCCATTGGGAAAAAGAAAAAGAGGCCGCCCAGGAAGATCTTGGCGAGATGACATGGACGAAGCCATGGAAAAGAGAGGATTGAAGGAAAACGATTGGAACAACAAAGAAGAATGGAAACTATGGTTGAAGGAAGAGAAACAGTGACAATTGTAAAACCCCTTAATATATATATATATATATATATATATATATATATATATATATATATATATATATATATAATAAACAAAGTGCCAAGAAAATGCGTATTAATATAAACAAAAGGGAAAAATTATTGGGCATGTACGCAAAAAGGATCAATAAGGCCACGAGTAGGAATGGTAACCGCAGACATGCATGTTTCTGGCTCATTAGCCGTCATCAGTGCGGCATAACCAAGTAGGGTATTGCACTTGGCTAGCAAAAGTGTTGGGTACTTGGGAGCAAAGGATGTTGGGGAAACATGTGTAAAGAAACATAAAAACATAAAAACAACGAAAGCTCACACAAGAGTCCTATCGCCATTTTGTGCTTTCGGCCAGCTGTGCCAATGGGTTTTCGGCTAGCAACCACCGTCGCAACGTTGGCGAAACGGACTCATTGTGTTTGAGTCGTTCTAAGCCCAGGATATGAAATAAACAAAGTGCCAAGAAAATGCGTATTAATATAAACAAAAGGGAAAAATTATTGGGCATGTACGCAAAAAGGATCAATAAGGCCACGAGTAGGAATGGTAACCGCAGACATGCATGTTTCTGGCTCATTAGCCGTCATCAGTGCGGCATAACCAAGTAGGGTATTGCACTTGGCTAGCAAAAGTGTTGGGTACTTGGGAGCAAAGGATGTTGGGGAAACATGTGTAAAGAAACATAAAAACACAAAAACAACGAAAGCTCACACAGGAGTCCTATCGCCATTTTGTGCTTTCGGCCAGCTGTGCCAATGGGTTTATATGGATTATACACTGCTCGCCAAAAAAATCGAGACAAGCAATTTTTAACACCATATTTAACTTGTAAGTAGTAACATTTGAAATAAAAAAAATTTTTAGCTGTGGATTTCAGTATGCTAAAGCCCATTTCGTCTAGATGACATGGCGCAAAATGATTTTTAAAAAAGAATCAAATGTTCATGGTATACAGGGTGGTCAATGAACAGATGCAAAATTACAAAAAGTTTAGAGGTGTGTGATTCCGGTAATAATTTTTTTTTCGCATTTAATTATGGGTCATTAGCAAAGTAATATCGATATCTCCAGACGTTCTAAAAAAAAATCACAAAGTTATAAAAAAGCAGTGGCGAACCATTATTTTTCCATCTTTACTAACTAGGTTGCCCTCTGGGACGCCACTGCAATAATTATGGTAAATCGCATTACATCAAATGATACCTGTTATCATGAGAAACAAACCTGCCAAGTTTAAGGAAAATCGGCAGGAGGATTTTTAAACTTTGAATAAAAAACTATTTTTTTCCAAAACGAAGCTTCAAAACATACATGTTAACATAGACTTTTTTTATTTTTTCATGTTCTATCGTCTGTTAAATTTTCCCGATTAAAATCTGAAACACCCTGTATAATAAAACAGTTAGTTTTGTTTGATTACCCTGTACGAAACAAAATCATTAGGTAGTAATTAACTTAAAATTTCCAGATCGCATTAAAAAATCTACCAAAGACACATTTTAGGACAATGTACCTGCCTATTCTGCATCTGTTCATTGACCACCCTGTATATCATGAACATTTGATTATTTTTCAAAAATCATTTTGCGCCATGTCATCTAGACGAAATGGGCTTTAGCATACCGAAATCCACAGCTAAAAATATTTTTTATTTCAAAAGTTACTACAAGTTAAATATGGTGCTTAAAATTGCTTGTCCCGATTTTTTTGGCAAACAGAGTATTCATTATGTATGCAATTAGCCATAATTTTTGTTTAAATAGGAAATAAGAAACTAATTTCCGTATATTCACATTTTTATTATTCAATAAATGCTAAATTAAAATAAGTTCTTGTTATAAGATATAGTATATTAGGTACATAACAAGTGCGGAAAGTGACACTTGTCACACGAGTAGAAAAAGTCCCTTTCCGCACATCTTTACCAAATATTGTGTTATGAGATTGTTTTATTTGTGACAAGTTCTATTATTTAATTTATATTATAAATATTTAAAGAAATTTATGAAATAATGACCCCCCAATTCAATGCTTCTCTCAAATATCGACCATAAAATCTAAAATCTCTAATCTTATTTAATAATGGTTTCAGTCTCATCAAGGCACTATTTATATTAGAAAAAAATGTTTGTTTAACAATAAACAAGAAAAAAAATTTCATTCTGCAACGTAACGCTTTTATTTTGAGAATCCAACTACACCTAGCGGTGATAATTAAAAGTGCGAGTGGTAACGACAATTACCGACAAATTTCACCAAACTGCGTTACCTCATTAAAGGTAATTTGGAATAAATTTCCAAATAATTTTTGCACTAGAATAGTATTATTTATAATATAAATGCCAAAGACGTATTATTTATAAATAATTCTCTTGTCTTAATTATTGGATAGTTTCTCATATTTACTGTTAATTTCCACCTATCTGACATTATTCTACCGTTACAGGACCTCCTTCTTGATTTTTAAAACATTTTTCCCATTGATTTTACTTTTCAATGTTCGATAACACATGCAATCTCACCGTATTGTCAGCTAAATGACTTATCTTTTCATGACCTTTAAACCGTATTAAAGAACCGCGTGCTTTAATTGGACTCAGTAATTTAAACAACTTTCAATTAACGGCCATCCCGCAGGTAAGTTTCAATTGAAAAAATCTACTGACTCATTAATTAATTACCTTAATTAATTATTGACTTTTGATAGGCATTTATTGAAAAAAAATATTCGCGGAGTCATGCCGTTGAATCGTGATTCTCAAGTACCTAAGAGCTTAAAGCTCAGTGATTAATTATTTATTGAAGTATGACGGTAGATATATTCATTGTGGAGATGCAATGGTGTAAGAATCTGATTAAGTCAGTAAGAGCGATAATTTGGAGTAATAGTTCAATAGTTTCTACCACTTCATTGTTAAAATAGAAGCTTGTTTATTTGTGAAATACATACAATAGAACTTAAAGTCATTATAAATGTAGTATTTTTAAACTTTACCAATATTTACCGTTTTAGTATGCTTCCTTTCATTCATGCCTTTATTTTTATCAAGATTCTACGTTTTACGATAAGACTGTACCAACTTTTCAATTTGTTTTAATCAACACTGTAGCCCATTTAAAACTTTTAATAACATGTATTTGAGCTGTTATGTGTTAGAAAAAATGAAACTAACTTAAATATTTAAGTGCCACTTAATTGGATTGTTAAAGTTTAAGCTAACTAAGCTTGTTTCCATGTATATTTTAAAAAGTTTTTAAAAGAAGTTTTAATTAATTTCCAATATCACCTAATAAAAAACGATATGCGTTTGAATAAATAAAAGATACTTGGTCATTAGGAACGATCTTTAAAATTATCGGCCACTAATTTAAGTATAGAAGGTAACACTAATTGATTTCTAATCTTATTCTTGATTAGTTTTTTATTGATTCCCTTTCTTTGGAAACTAGTTGTCATTAAATCAATCCCAGGTAAATCGAAGTTTCTCACAGTACTAAATTTCTAATTTTAAAAGAGAATTTTTACTCAGTGACTTAACTTACAAAAATTTAAATTACAAAACACCAAAGCCAGTAATTCATATTTCTTTCTGTGTCGTATATCAAGTGACATCGTCGGTACCACAAACTAAGAACTCATATGTGAGAATCAGAATAATAACATAGACGGCGTTATGAATTTAGTAAATTTAGGTAGGTATCTACTTTAGAGGACAAAAAAAAAAAGAGTGTGCGTGTAACCTTTACGCGCGATTGAAGTAAAACTTGTTGACGTACGTATCGGAAAATAAATATTTAATTACAATTCAATCATATTTATTGCCTATATACCTTACAAAAAATGAGATGTTATATTTATATTAGAAATAGGAATTTGAAAATTATCATTATTTTTTATATATGAAATAATAGGTTTATGAAAACTAAAATGTGAAACATAGATTTTACTCTCTAAATAACATTAATGTATTTGAAACCGTTTGAAAATTTTGAAAATTTAAGCTCCTCCCATAGCTGAAATCACACCGTTACTTCCATCAGAATCTTCCGTTAGAATCTAACGTTAGAGTTACCCCTAGTCGCGCCTAAAGAAGTTTTGCTTTAATAATAGGTAAACACTATTAAAAATATACACATATTAGGTTTAGAATGTGTGATTTTGTAGCTGTATCTACCTTATTGTAATACAACACAACACAAGAGCCTTCGATAGTTAGATAACCATTTCATTTTGTAGCATTTTATAGCATATTCCATAAAATTTAAAATCCTGAGTTGAGTTTGTTTTCTTCAGTCCTACGAAGGATCTGTTATTGCTGGTAAAAGATCAGCCATCCTGACTAGTGATTTTATGGCCTTTATGGCTACCTAACCAAACCTAAAATAAGTATAAGCAAGTGTTAAAACATGTCGAATATTATTATTTTATGAACAAAAACGTGCAACATGCTTCTTTACTATCGTAATATGTATGTATGTATATAAACTTACTTAATCAAATCATAATAAATGTCGCTGTCTCGTCTTTTTTCATTTTTTTTCAAATCTTTCTGGCGTTTATAATATGCCTTTTGACGTTCACAATTTCTTTTTCTTTTTAGCTCTTAGCTCTTTAAACCTTTAAAACGAAAATAGCTAGGTATAAATAATAGGTATAAATAATTAGGAATAAATAGTGTAATTACACACCAAAAATAAAATGTATGCATACAGAGTAGGTACTCACTGTTTTCATTCAATATTTTTTCATCACTTTCTTCATTAATAAATCCACTTTGTTTATTCATATTTAATACAAACACTTTATACACAAATTTAAATTATTTACGCAATGTATTTTGGTTGACAAGATAACAGGCTGTCAATTCATACAATTACAGATTTAATTTCATTTAATATAGTAGGCAGAATCGCATGAGCGCAACCAGGATTATTTTCAGGGAGGTGCATCTGCATCTACACACTATTATGATCTAATATATATAGAATGTAGAATGATTTGGACAACAACCGCGACGCCTTTAGTTTTTATTCAAACAATAATTTAATAAAAAAATATATAATATTTTCTGGTAAATTCAGGTATTTTCTTTCATAGCAGGGGGGTGCAAGCGCACCCTCTTGCACCCTGCTGCCGGCGCCCATGCAAAATCGTGTCAGTATTAGGTTTTGTTTCCGGTTTCTGTTATTAGAATGACGTCACGTCCGTTAGAATAACTTTTTTACTCCTAGTGTCGCTAAAGAAGTTTTACTTCAAAAATATTCTTTTTCTTCAAGCGTATAATAATAACTATATTACTTTTTGCAACACAGACCGTAGAAATATCCCATTATTTTACTAGTACAAAAATGAATTTTCATTATTGTACTAATAAAATAATGGGGCGTTGTAATCAAGTAGGTAGGAACTGTCATTTTTAAACTTATTTAATTTGACGTTTGTCTGTTTTGAAAATTTTGTGAAAAATGTCTCAAGAATTGCAATGTACGCCTCCGGAATTAGTTGAAATAGCTAATTCCAGTATTGAAACTCTAATTCCAACGAAGTCGCGTAAACTGTATGATTTTGCATACGAAAAATTTCTAAAATGGTGCAATGAATATAATGTACAGCAATACACGGAAAACGTTATGCTTGCATACTTCACGAATTTGTCCAGAAAGTTTAAAAGTTCTACTCTATGGGCACAGTATTCAATGATTAAAAGTCAATTAAACATTAAACATAATGTTAAAATAGAAAAATATAGCAAATTAATTGCATTTATAAAGCGCCAAGGGGAAAATTATACACCGAAAAAATCAAAAGTATTAACACAAGATCAATTTGATAAATTTCTCAAGGATGCACCAAATAATGTTTATTTAGCAACAAAGGTAGGTACTTTCTTATTTCTTTTTAATCATTATTACGTTTATTAAACCGTTGACAGTGATATCTACTAGCAGATCAATATTTAACTTGACAGCAAATATTACCTCATTTCCTACTTATAACATTTAATGACGGTAGCTCAGTGGCAGAGCTTTTGTCTTCGGTCGCAAAGGTCAGCGGTTCTAATCCCGGTGCTACCAGCTTTTTTTTTTATTTATTTCAACGTTTGTTTTAGGTTATATTAATATTTGGAGTCACAGGAGCCCTTAGATGCGATGAACTTGTTAATTTAAAGTCTAGCGAAATCCAAGATTTGGGAAATTTAATTTTGGTTAAAATCATAAACACAAAAAACAAAAAACAACGGTCGTTTACTATAATTGGCGATTTTTATTTGAATTTGGTAAGACAGTATACGGCTCTTCGTCCGGATGATATTGGCCTGCAGCGATTTTTTATTAAATACCAGAATGGTAAATGTCACCGTGTGGTAATGGGTATCCACAAAATATCAAACGTACCAAAAGACGTTGCTACGTTTTTGAAATTAACAAATCCTCATGAATATACAGGACATTGCCTTCGGAGGACTTCCGCAACTATTTTTGTTGACAACGGAGGTGATATTACCGCTTTAAAGCGGCATGGTGGATGGAAATCCACCAGTGTTGCTGAAGGGTACTTAGAGGATTCCATTTCCAGTAAAACACAAACTGCACAAAAAATACTTAATTGGCAAGAACAACCAAGTAATAGTTCTGGAATCGCTGACATAATAATCGACAATCAACTTACTAATAATATGATGTATACCAATGACAAAATTGTAAATGTCGAAGCTGAAAGCGGTGGCAGTGGCTTAAATTTAAACAACTGCAGTATACAAAACTGCACATTTAATATTACTGTTAATAAATAGGTAACACTTTATGTAATTTTTCGTTTGTATTAATTAAATAGTTGAGATATAAACAAAGCCTTCTATATTTTTTATAAAATGCATATTATTATTACGCTTGAAGAAAAAATAGTATATGTTACTCGGAGCAGAAGGCCCATTATATGTTTCGCCCAGTTTGCACAGCCTCGGCTAGCGCCTCGGCAGTGCAAGAATCTGGGCTCAACAATAATGTTGGCCTTCTACTCCTAGTAACATAATATACTATTCTTGTATTATTTATATCCGAATAATAATTCTAAAGTAATAATGAGCTTTATTAAAATTATTTTTTAAAAAAGCCTAAAAATTCTTTGTTTTTCTCCATACGCTTATCCTTCAAGAATCTGGATACAAAACAAACCGAGATTTATCGGCAATAAGAACATTTTGTCATTGATTTTTATCCCATATAACATGTTCTTGTGCCTAACGTAGCCGGACTGGAGCGATTTCCTCGATTTAAAGATTTGGATCTCTAAGGTGTTCGGCTAACTAAATTATCTTCTCTCAACCATCTGTAGATGAGCTTCATGGTGATGCTTAATTAACTGTGCGATTTCTTTGCGCTTCAAACATATCGGTCCATATGAGGTGTTGTGATCCTTGATCGTTCCAAATGCCTTTCCCGAATGCTTTCCGTTTTACAATAACGAGTCCAGAGACGTGAAATAACGTTCCGGGTGGTTTCTATAACGTTTCCCACATCAATTTGTCGCATTCTCGCCTTAATCATCCCCACAGCCTTCAACATTTAGTCTTCAGCCAAATGACGTCGACATCTTTGCGGATCAATTTTATTTGTGTATTTATATTGATATATATGTCTAGAATTGTGTTACACTGTCCAACATAGCTTAATGTGTAAAATAAATATTTAAAATATTTAATAACCGTAGATTTTGAGCAAGTATGTATTGTGTACAAATCTGGTAGGGATCACAGACATTTTCAGAAGAATGAGTTGATCCATTTATGGTTTGGGTTTGCGACTCGGTCGATAAAAGGATTAAATTGTCACCAGTGAATTTTGTTCTGGAAAAACGGTACCAATAAATGGATTTAAGAATACAAACACTTAAATTTGTTCCCTTTTTATTCTTAACGATTTTAACAACCCTCTTGCGCCGACTATGCAAAGAAATATCTTCAGGTGACGCACTATATGCCCTCGGTTAACCGATATTGGTAGCTATTATATTCTTTGGTTACCTATGCTCAAGGGTTCTTTTCTTGAAGGAAGGACATCGATTTTATATGAGATAAAAGATTATGACAATAGGTAGGGACAAAAAGTATAGGCATTAATGGCAACCCAAACAGTGTGTGTATTTAAACCACAATAGTTTGTTTGAGTCTCAATGACTCGGAAAAAATATATCAGTTTTACGCATCTTATGTTGAGATCGTAATGTTATTTTTCCAAGATAAAAATGCGGTATGGTCGGATTCTGTGAATCAATAAGTGGAGCGAGATTAAGATTAGATCTGAAATAAGATTTTCAATATATTTATTCAGGGACCTATTGTAATGTATATACATTACAAAATTTATAAGTGAATTTAAAAAAAGAATAATATTAAAACGGAGGTAATATTGCTAGTACTGTATACATACAAACACACACTCAACTAGAAAAATAAAAGCTAACAAATCTCAAGTAAACTATGAGTTTTATTAACAGACAAAGCGTTCAATGAAAGTCAAGAATTCATTTCAGTGGACCTTTGAGCACACATCTAACTGAGCAAATATATGTTTTCTTCACAGTTTGTTTACTTCTAAATGAGTTCCTGTATTGTATTGAATCTTTTGTTTGTCAACAAACACAGAAATGTTAGCTTTGTTTTAAGGTCTTATCATTGAATGGAGGAGTATCGTTAAAATTAACTTTTTCTTGTGTTTGAAGTTTTGTTCTTTAATACAAAGCTAAAGTAATCGAGTTATAACCCATGATTATATATAAATCGTCAAATTATCTTTTTGGTTGCATAGTACAAAAATGCTATGATATTATTACATAAGTAGTACATATTTAACTTTAATGGAAACCTGGACTAAAACTGGTAGAGATGAAAGGCTTGATATTAACTGTAGAATACGATTATAGGTTTCATCGATAAGTAAAGGTAATTCTGATAGTTACACAAATGGCTATTACATTAAAAATGTGTAATTAATTAAAATTTTTAATTACATCAATACAAAAAAATAATTAGTAGTGGTAGATCTGACCGACAGAACCTATGCTTCCACTCAGCGTGTAAAAGTAAGTTTTTTTAGTTCATTTCTATTGTTCGGTTTTCATGATATTGAGGGTCATCCATAAATTACGTTACATGATTTGTTAAATTGTCCCTTCTTTCTGGTCACAGTTGTTCACATTGGTGAAATTCCCTCTTACACCTATAAAGTAGTTTCAAAATTATTATTTTTATAAACAAAATTATTTGCTCCTATGGATAGCCAAGAACGATTTGAGTAATAATTTTTTACATTTTTGAAGAGGATTATACCAACAGAAACGTCTCGCTAAAATGGTTTCTGTGTTTGGGAGTCATGCAACGAACCAGTCAACTATTTCCTGCTGGTATTGCGAATTTCAACGTAGTCGCTTCAGTCTCAGAGACAAATCCAAAGGTCCACCCAAAGCAACAATCAAACACCAAAACATTGATGTGGATCATCAGCGAATTAAAGATGACCACCGTGTAACTTACCGGGAGATAGAGCCTCTTTGAGCATTTCAAAGACCTCGAACCAGAAGATCGTACATAAAGAACTTGTGTTACGAAATTGGTTTACTTATTTGCTCAAAGAAGAGCAAAAAGCGGTTTCTATTATTTGGTGTCGAAAAAAATTGGAATGGTTCATCAAAGGGAGCATAATCATCCTTAATAGTGGCGATGAATCTTGAATTTACTCCTACAAACCGGAAACTAAACACTATTTCCAAACAAAATGAGGACAAGACATGTAAGAAGACAGAATGACAAATAGGAAGAAAACCTATTGGAAAACCACGATTTAGATGGAAAAATAACATAATCGAAGATTTAAGAGCAGTGCATGATTCAAAGGAGGGGAGGCGTACTCTTTAGTCAGTCAAGATACATCAAGTGTTGTAGAGCTATGGTGTAAAGTACAGGAAATAGGTTTTAGAATGCTTTGTCCAGTAAAAAAAGAGATAACGCTTCAATAAAAAATAGGAACGAACGCAGAATTAACAGAAATAGAGCTCCAGATATTCTCCAACACATAAAAGCAATGAGAATGAGATGTGCAGGACACGTAAGAAGACAGGATGGAGGTAGACTCATCAAATTAGTGTGGAAGGAAACACAGACAGGTAGGAAACCTATGGGTAGGCTACCACTAAAATGAAAAGGTAACATAAACGAAGACTTAAGAGCAATGGAGATAACAAATCAACTAGATGAAATGCAAGATCGAAAGGAGTGATTGCGTATTATTTGGTCAGCCAGGATCCACCAAGGGTTGTAGAGCTACGGAGTAGAGTAAAGTAAATAGTTTTTAAAATTGGTTTGTAGACAAGGATTATCTTTCTTATTGAATGTGACGATTTGTGACCAGTTAGCAACTTTGTTTAAAAAATTTTGGGGTTCTATGAGAATATATGTCAGTTTAACCTTTAATAAAGATTTATTTCAAGCTGGTTGACAGTTTCTTTTGCCTGTAGCAAACAAATTCGTATAAGTGCGCATATAGCTGTATCTATGTGTATTTAATAATAAGCTGGCCAAGCGCAAAACTGTAGTCTCAGTTAATTTTTTAGTAGGTGGCAAGGTAATTATAATCAAAACATTAACTAATGGATCAAGATAGTCCGTTTCTATAGCGACTATTTCACATTTTATACTTATCGTATATCTTTCTGCATCCCAGAATTGACTTTCTTGTTATACAAACACCGTTTATTTTGGTTCCAAAAAAAACTTTCAAGGTGGCATATTCTTGTTAAATTATGATTAATTTTCACAAATCTTATTTTTTTATTCTTCCAAATAGGACAAATTATCTCAAACCTCCCATATCCCGTTACCGCCTACTTTGCTTTTCATTCTTTTTTTCGTCAGTGCTCCTATTATCCACCTCGAGTTTCTATTCACTGCAAAAGTCTGAATTTATAGTTACCGAAAATAGCTGGAATGACATTTATGAGCTAGGAAGAATGGTAGTGTTTGAAAATACCCATTCGGTTATATTTTAGAAGAGAAAGGAATGAAGGTAACCGATGTGTTGGTGACTATTATGTTATAGTACAAAAATGTGGTTGAAAATTTGTCGTTTTGATTAATTTTACTGAGACAGTTTAACTGATGAACAGATATCTGATATTTGACGAGATTTAAAAAATGAAACAAAAAACTTGAGTTGATGATATATTAATAGTCACATATTTTAGTGGCTAATATAAATTCTAAATAGATTACTTGCAGGAATAATTTATTCCAAACAGTAAATTTTATTGTAATATGTTTTAAATTACCATATAAATATCATGATAATAAAAAATAGTTTTACCGACGTCAACAGCTATTAACAAATACATAAAATATCTAAAGTTTCATTTCATACTTTTATGATTTGGCTCATAACAGTTCTGGTCAATTAAAATTTTTAATTTATTGAAATTCTTTGAAACCAGTATATCCGATTGCATCCTTCGATTTAACTTACAGTTTTCATCTTCGAATTTATGGCAATTTTAACGCTCTTTATTGTAGGTACAGTAAATCGGAATTTATAAAAATGATAAGTTTTGACTTCTGATGATAATTTCTCAGTTAAGGACCTCCCGTACACTTTTATACAGTACAGATATAAAAAAAAACATTGAAAAGTTGTTTTTTAAATAATAAATCAACTGAAAATAACTGTAAATACGAAATAAATATCATGAAGAGATAGACAAGAAAAGGAATTTATATTTTGGATTACACCTTTCAAATTCATTCACTGTTTACTTATCGTTGATTTTTTTAATATTATCTATTACAGCAGTGCTCAAACTTATCTACTTAACGCATCCCCATTTAATTTTAAACAATTTTGCGACCCACGTTGTACTGCAAGAATTAAATAGTCAACCCAGGGAATTAAAATTAGCCTTGGCAACACTGTATATCTCGCTAATATCTTTAAATGTGCTTGGCGCAGCAGACGATGATTTTCGAGAAAGATGTCGAACTTCATCGAATTGTCTCGACGCAAGATGCGCAGCTAGAAATAGAGAAGCCTTTTGCCTTAAGACTGTTTTTCCAGTCCAATTGGTATTATTTAAACAATATATTTTTGAAATTAGTGCTCTAACTAATGTTTTTTACGGTGTAAATATAAATAAATTTCTTATTGGAGCCAAACGAAAACTAATCGAGGGAGAATTTTGTACTTGGACTGATTTAGGAGGATATATCCGAAAATATGACCAATCTTACCTAAATTTGGTCTTTACAAGCATTGAAATAAGTGGAGAAAAAAAACCGAATGCGCTTTTTGTATAAAAGTATTAGCTTCTAATAGCTTGAGACCCAATAAATTGAAGAGGCACCTAGAAAAATTACAAGAATGATATATCAGTAAACCGTTTGAATTTTTCTACTAGAAACTCAGATCATTCATAAACACAAGACAAATTTTCAGAAAAAGCTCGCAGTGACAGAGAAAACTTTGTTAGCTTGATATAAAGTGGCTTACAAAGTAGCTAAATGTAAAAAAAAACAAACACTATGGCAAAACAACTTATTCTACCTGCTACCAAAGATATTGTATAAACATTATTTGGTGAAAGCTATCCTAAGCAACTTGACAATATTCCTTTGTCAGATCTGTCAAAAAATTTTGAATATATCTGGTGACATTCAGAAGCAACTTGAATCTCAGCTAATTGAAAAATTATTTGCTATTCAACTTCATAAAGCAACTGACTCCAATAATGAATCCCACTTAGTTTATTACATCTGATTCTGTAAGCGCGTCTTCCAATACTGTGACCTGGTTTTTGGCAAAATAGTCCTTAACAGATAGCGCGTTTGGGCGTTTTTTGGGATTTTTTTTTCAAAATCTGTATAAAACGTCTATATATTAGTATAAGTTGACTGTCTGACCTTGTGGTTCCATTCCATTTGGACTAAACTCCGAGTATCAAAAAAACAATCAACATTGTCTTGAATTTTAACTTACTCGTTCTCACTTTTTGGCTCTTGGAAAGTTTGAAGACTTCCAGTGTCATAATTGCTTCTTGGTTGTAGGGTTTTATTGAAATATCTAAGTATCGTCGCAAGTTATGACCCTTAACAAGAAGTTTAAGCTCTTTTCAATGCATTCTAGGGTGTCAGAACAAACGTCTTTACGAAACATCTTCTGTTCTTCCGTTCTTCAGCGAGAGCTTTGATACTTAATCGACGATCTTTTCTAACCATTTTGATAACTTTTTGAACCATTAAGTCGCTTTTTGAAGTCACAGGGCGCTCGTTATTTCCAAAACATTTGCACAACTTAAAAACTCGGATACAAGATAGGAAATCATATCCGGAAACTATCTGTGAAGTTTCATAGCTGTTCGAAGTGTATCTTTCAAATTTTAACAAAAAAAGTAAATTCACTCTTTGTTCAATTTTTAATATTTTTTTTGGGTCGAGCGATTTTTGCACTGTTTTTATTTGACAAATACAACGTGGCTGTCTGTTGTAGCTTCCTTGAATTTTAACCAGAGGTCAAGACACAGATTTGGAAGAAAATTCTTCTCCTTTTATCCCTCTCGATATGCAGAGGTTCTTTAAAAAAAATCAGTCTCGAAACTTAATTGCCCGACGTATATTTTTTCTTATCAAACGTAAATTATTTTAATTTAAACATCAAAAGCAAATACTTTGTAAACAAGCATATCTAAATCCAAACAAAAATATTTCCAAAGTAACATGTCCTATTTCCTATTTTAGCCGTTTTCTATCCTTCGGATATAGGCCTCTTTCAAATTTGTCCATTAGCTTCGATTTTGGGCAACTTGATACCAATTTAAGCCTGCAACCTTCTTTAGCTCGTCGTACCATCTTTGCTGGGGTCTTCCAACGTTTCTCCTTTCTTCCCAAGGTCTCCATCTGGTGATACACCCGCTCCAGTTCCCTGTATGTCTGGCCACGTGTCCTACGCATTGTCATTTTAAAGAACCAATTCTTTTTATTATATCGGATTCTTTAGTTTTTTCTCTTATTCATGTATACCTATGTTTTGTGGTCTCTCAGGGAGATTCCTAAGATTCGTCTTTCACCCCTCTCTGATGGATTTTCAATTTATTTTTGATCTTTCTGGTTATTACTCAGGTCTCGCAACCATACGTGACTACAGGAACTATACACTCGTTATAGACTTTTGATTTTACAGTCATTGGGATATTCAGGCTGAGGATGTACTTTAATTTGCCGTAAGCCGCCCATCCCAGTCGAATTCTCCTATCAATCTCTATTTTTTGAGTCTGTGTTTCCAGTGTTATAGCTTGACCAAGGTATATGTATGTTTTTGTCTTTTTTGTTGTGCCGTCATATTGTTTCGTCTGCATCCGGTGTATTTGTAATAAACTGTGTCTTTGCGTGGTTCATGTGTAATCCTACCTTCGCATCCTTATCTTGTAGTTCTTCCAATATATCTATCAATTCCTGTTTGCCTTTTGCAAATAGCACGATATCGTTAGCAAATCTTAGATTGTGCAAGAGCTCGCCATGTATGTTCAAACCTTTGTTTTCCCATTGTAGCTTTTTAAAAATATCCTCGCGTAGGTACTAGAGTGAATACGTTTGGAGATATTACGTCTCCTGGCCCATCTTTTGGCGTTTTTTTTTTTTGTAGATGCTTCATGAAGTCTTATCGAAGTTCTGTAGATGTTTTCAATAGGGTTTATATAACGTTGATCCACTCTAGCATTTCTTAAGGATTTTATAACTGCCCAGATTTCCACTGTGTTGAAGGCTTTTCGCAAATCGACAAAAGCCATCCATAGGCTTATGTTATATTCTGTAGCTTTCTCGATCATCTGCCGTATGTAAAACTCAGCTTGTTCCTTTGGTTGGTAAACTTCAAGTTTTTGCTCTAATCAAGTAACATGTATTGTAACTTATTGTAAGTTTTCCTCATGTCCCATCTTTGTAAAACAGGATGTTTTGCTGTTGCTTTGTAAAAATCTAAATATCGAAATAAGCTGTAACTGGAAAAAGACCTCAGAGTCGCGACATCCAGTGTAAAACCCAACTTACAGAGATTGTCTACCACATAGCAAGCGCATATCAGCTATTAGTCCTTCCTTTTTAAAAATAGTTAAAACTTGTTAGGTTTAGAATAAGTTTGTAGTTCAATATTTAATAAAAAAATTGTAAATTGGTATTAATAATTTTGTTTTTCAATTTACTGCGCCCAATTTACCAACACGCCCCACACTTTAAGAACCGCTGAAATATTTCATAATCTATTTCTATTTTGGATACCAATTTATAGATTTTAAATCATTTATGTGTCGTGATCAAAGCATAATGCCACAATTCAGATTCTAATCGAAGTCGTGATGAATTACGTATTAAACGGTATATCACAAACAAAGCACACACCCTGTACATATATTTTTATTACTGGACCTACTAATTAGTCCTAAAGATTTCCGCCGCGCTATTAAAGTCTCATGTGGATACATGGTGAAGTTATGAGAATGGTTTTGTCTTGGGTGTAGAATATAGAGAACAGTATAATATTTTATTCCCTGATGAGGTGAGTACTATTTATTAGACAAGTTTTTATTTTATAATCATTTGTTTGGGAAAATTTTGACAGTTTTATTGATTTTTATATTATTACTCTGTTAAAAATTAAAATTCTTTAGAAATGTTTCCCACAAAACTTTGTTTAAAATATGAATACATAACTTGAATATTTTGCTTTGGGTTAATACATTATATGTTTTATGTTGAAATAAGAGCCAATATTTTAGATGATAAAGTGGTATAGTAATAAATATATTTTAAAAAGCTAAAACAGTCGTTTTTAAAGCACATCAAACTAAAAATTATTTTTAATTTTTTAGTTCGATGTACTTTAAAAGTATACTTTTTTGCTTTTTAAATATAGTCGTTACGTTTTTCAGGAGTCTCCAAAAAAATCGTTAAAAATTACCAAGATTCCTATGAACCTATGATTTTGTAGATATTACCAAAACGTTGTTTTTTAGAAATTTTAAATTTTATTTTCATATCTGCTTAAATTCACTTACAGGAACAATGATTAAATACTAGTGAAAAACTTTACTTAAAGAAATATACGAGGTCTGTCGCAAAGTAAACAGGAATTTTAAGAAATATCCGATACTATTAGCGTTATTGGGGCTAACGTTAGATAGGTACATCTTTCATTGATGTTCAGTCAAAATTTTATGATAATCGAACTACTTCAGACCGAGTTATCGCGCTAAAGGTGACACCACCTTTTTAAAATCGGTGGAAAAATGATCATCAAACAAAGAGCCAATACTAAGTTTTAAACCAGGTAAAACGTTTACCGAACAGCAACATATTGGCCAGACTAAATTTGCCAGAAAGTGTCGAAAAAGTGTGTCAAATGGAATAAAATAAAATATAGATTCGATCTACCATATTTTTGCTGGGAATTTGGTCATGAAAAAGATGCATTCACGGTTTGTTCCGCGCAAACTCATGAATGACCAAAAAATGCTTAGAATCTAATATTTAAGAAACAGGCTAAGAAAGATAAAATGTTTCTATATAACATTGTGACTGGTGATAAAACGTGGTGTTTTTAGTACGATCCCGAAACCAAGCGTCAAGATTCTGCATGGAAGCACCAAAGCGTGCCAAATCCAAAAAAATCCGTTTGGAAAAGTTAAAATTGAATCCAATATTGATTTGTTTCTACGATTGGAAGGCAATTATTCACAAAGAATTCGTTCCAGCGAGCTAAACGGTTAATGCTGGTATTATGTTATGAGGCATCACATCGATCGACATTTGTGTCCGATTTTTTGACAAAAAATGGCATTTATATGTATATATATATATATATACTTATATAAACAGGCCTGAAAGACACAAGGCTTTCTTTGTCATTTCTTTCCATTTCTTTTTATTTGGGCACATGCGTTTCCAGTTTTGTACACCAAGTTCTCAAATTCGCTTCTACTTCGCTCTTCCATCTTTCCTTTGGTCTCCCTCTTCTCTTTTTTTATCCTATGCTTCTGCAAATGATCATTTTTGGAATGCTACTTTCTGCCATCCTTTCGACGTGTCCTTACCACTTCCATCTTGGTGCTTTAGCCTATCCTGTAATACTTGGATCTGTGTATATATCCGCAAGCTCTTTGTACATTACCGCAAGTTTTGTACACCTAAGGTTCTCAAATCCGCTTCTACTTCGCTCTTCCGTCTTTCCTTTGGTCTCCCTGTTCTCTTTTTATCCTAAGCTTCTGCAAATGATCATTTTTGGAATCCTATTTCCTGCCATTCTTTTGAGGTGTCCTCACCACTTTAAACTTTGTGCTCTGGCATATCCTGTAATACTTGGTTCTTTGTACATATCCTCAACCTCTTGGTTTGTTCTTCTTTCTTTCTTTCTTTCTTAATACCTTTCTTTCCTATATTTCTGGGGAACTTATATCTGCTTTCCTTAAGCAGGCCGCACATTATCCCGGAACAGAACGGATCGGAATGGAATGGAAGAGAGCGGAACGGAATGGAATTTATGAACCTCCGCACATTAGCGCGGAATATAGAAACGGGTAAAATTCGATGAGTGTTTGCGTTTTGAATTTATTGTGTGCTGTTCTGTTGCAATGGACTCTTCAGACGAAGAATTTTTGGCGTTGTGTGTAATTTTGGATGAAGAGGACTTTAAAAGAGAAAACATTAAAAACCGTAAATGGGTCCACGAAATAAACTTGAAAACACAAAAATATGGGGAATTTCATCATCTATTCCCAGATCTTTTGCAGAATATTTCACTTCACCTGAAGGAATTGTTCCTTGGCAAGATAAAAAAATTCAGAGAGGACGAAGACAATTTCAATAATAGTAGTAAAATGTAATGGATTTATTATAATAATTAATAAGGTTAAGTACAATGCATTATTACTTACAGGTATTTTCATTATGATAGAAATTTCTTCCCACGCATTTTCCTTCATTTGTTGGTTGTGATAATTTTTATCACTCATCAAATAAAGATGTGGATAATCACGAATAATATTAATTAATAGCTCTTCATTCATGTTAAATTAAGATTATTCAACAAACAATAAAAAGCTGCGTTATAATATTTTGTACTTTTAAGTTGCAAGTTGATTGTATATTTCACAGGTTAAAACCTTTAGCTACATGCTTTTGTGTGCGTCGCGCGCCTTTCACTCAATGGTGGGAGACGCGAAACCTCGGAAAAATTCGCTCAGCAGGCAATCCAAGCGATTCCGTTCCGTTCGGTTTCATTCCGCGCTGTTTCGATCCGCGGTAGTATGCAGACTCTAACTAGTTTATATGCTTTTCAAAATTTCCGTTCCTTTCCATTCCATTCCGATCCATTCCGTTCCGCGATAATGTGCGGCCTGCTTTTTAATATCCACGTTTCACAAGCAAACGTAACTGTTGGACTTATTACCGTTTTCTACAATCTAATTTTTAGCTTATTAGTTATTAAATTACTTTTTAGGAGATGGTTTAGACCATATAAACATCTATTTCGTTTTCCAAGTCTTGCTGTATTTTTACTATCAAATATTTTCCATATTCTCCGGATATGGCACCGTGCAACTTTTTTCTGTTCAGTAGACTCCATTTGCCCATAAAGGGATAGCGGTATGCCAACTTAGAGATTATCCAAAAGGCATCGACCATTTTAATGATAGCTGAGATCATAGACATATTAATATGTATTAATATGTCTATGTCTATGGCTGAGATCCGTATTCGAAAATCTTGTGGACCTGACGATGACTATTTTGAATAAAATAAATTCCATTTTCTATGCAAAAGATCTCGTAAATAATTTGCCTCTCTATATATCATTAAACACAATTTATAATAAGTACGATTTTTTTAATACAAGCTGCTTTATTTTTTCGAGATGATAAATTCTAACCGTTTCATTTATTTGTACATATATACCTATTTATTGAACAGCGTTTGTTTGAAACAAACACATAAAATTAAATTAAATATTTATTTTTGATTCATTTGATTTTACAACAGCAATAATCTGGTATTTTTTCTAAGACAAAAAAACAAACTGATCATGTTTGTTTCTTTTTTGTAATTGCTAGTAGATCGCAAGGCCTGGAGCCTGAATATTTACTGAAATGATTGCTGAATTTGTTCGAAGAAGCGTTTGCGTACAAATTGTTCTGTATATACAAAATCTATTTAATCTGTAACTGCAAAAATATACAGTATCGAATTATCCGAAGCATGTTCTCAACACAAATCTCATCTTAATGTTGTCTACGAATTTGATTTAAAATCAAACGGGGTTAAGGTGGTTTATACAATTCACTGAAATAACGTTTACTTTTAACTTCTGTAAATGGCTTTTACTGGTTTTCGTAGTATTGAAAACAAGAAGAGGGTAGATACGTTCAAAATAAAAGTTTCATGAATCATAGAGAATCATATAATTTTTTTGATAACCATTGTGACTTTTGGAATAGGCTAAACCATATAAAAGTTCAGGATTGTAATCATCCTTAATCCAATATTTCTCCTTAGACGTGTTAAATTATCCTTTTTTAAACCTTTGTCCGACCACCTCCAAATTTAGGTTGTTAGAGCGCAGTTAATTATTGGTTACAAACAGGAAAGAAATGGCTAAGAGAATGAGAATAAGACAAGATAAAATAATATAAAAACAGGTACAAAATGATATGAAAATGAACATAACAAAAACTAATAGAGACAAAAAGTGGAAAAAATACAAAAACACAAAATGAAGAAGAATATATATTTAATTTTAATGCTCTTAATGAATTCCTGTTCTAACAGAAGATTATCTATATAAAATGTCACAAACAGTAGACTGACCAATAACTCTGCACCCCTATTAAATTCGCTATTCTATAGACAAAATTACAAATGTTTTTTTTTTCAAAACATAAATGACAAGATCACTATCAAACCCACCCGGCATCTGCTTACTAGTTTTTCAATAAATAAACAAAATTATCGCAATATTTGATCGCACACCTTTTTAGAAAATTCGGTAAACGACACGCCTCGACAGTATATCACTTGTGACATGCATCTGCTCAGTTCTTAGACTTTGGTAACCCCTGAGCGAAATGTCATAATATTCCTTTCTACCCCCTACGTAGTATTATTATGGCTATCCATAGTAGTAAAATGAATAGATGAAGAAAACATGATTTTCATGTACCTATAAGAATATGTTGTGGGCTTTAGACATTATATCTCGCTGGTAGGTAAATTATGGTCTTTTTTCATAATTGAGTTATACATAAAACGATATGGTATGGTCATTGGCGTACACTAGACATTTAGCATATTTATTTATTGTAAAAACAAATAAGTTAAAAATCTAGTAATTGTTTTTAAACAGTATTACCGCTAATGTATCAAGCAAATTTTCTTACTCATAAGATCCAAGGTACAAATATCATTAAACTACTCCCTCTTTGGATGCATTCCTTCGGAATGCTCTCTGTTGAATTTCGATTACGGTCGAAATAAATTATTGGGTTTCCTCTGGTAGTCTCGAAATTATAGTCTTATCCGATAAATCTTGTTGTTTTTTGCTAGTCTCAGTGGTAATGCATCAAAAACAGTCGTTCCAAAAAGTTGCCTTGGTTCCTGTTTTAAAATTCTAACGCCAGTTACCATTACCAAATCTTTGGGCGTGCTGAATTGATGCTTGGACTGAGACTAGAAAAAATCCCTCGGAATAGAAAATAGTCCTCCTAGTTCTAATACACAAGTCTGCGAAACCAACAGATTAAGGAAGAAGGTTAGAGAAAGAGATTGAGGAACTAGGAGGACTATCAGACAACCAATATGGCTTCAGGAAATGACGAAGAATACTCCACTCAATGCACAGGACATTTAGTCCGAAGAAGACTAGAGAAAGAGATTGAGGATCTAGGAGGACTATCAGACAACCAATTTGGCTTCAGGAAATGACGAAGGATACTCCACTCAATGCACAGGACATTTAGTCCGAAGAAGACTAGAGAAAGAGATTGAGGAACTAGGAGGACTATCAGAATACCAATATGGCTTCAGGAAAGGACGAAGCATATTCCACTCAATGCACAGGACATTCAGTCCGAAGAAGACTAGTGAAAGAGATTGAGGAACTAGGAAGGACTATCAGACAACCAATATGGTATCAGGAAAGGACGAAGCATACTCCACTCAATGCACAGGACATTCATTCCGAAGAAGACTACTGAAAGAGATTGAGGAACTAGGAAGGACTATCAGACAACCAATATGGTTTCAGGAAAGGACGAAGAATACTCCACTCAATGCATAGGACATTTAGTCCGAAGAAGACTAGAGAAAGAGATTAAGGAACTAGGAGGACTATCAGGACAACCAATGTGGCTTCAGGAAAGGACGAAGCATATTCCACTCAATGCACAGGACATTCAGTCCGAAGAAGACTAGTAAAAGGGATTGAGGAACTAGGAAGGACTATCAGACAACCAATATGGTATCAGGAAAGGACAAAGCATACTCCACTCAATGCACAGGACATTCAGTCCGAAGAAGACTAGTGAAAGAGATTAAGGAACTAGGAAGGACTATCAGACAACCAATATGGTTTCAGGAAAGGACGAACATATTCCACTGAATGGACATTCAGTCCGAAGAAGACTAGTAAAAGGGATTGAGGAACTAGGAAGGACTATCAGACAACCAATATGGCTTCAGGAAGGGACGAAGCATATTTCACTCAATGCACAGGACATTCAGTCCGAAGAAGACTAGTAAAAGGGATTGAGGAACTAGGAAGGACTATCAGACAACCAATATGGTATCAGGAAAGGACAAAGCATACTTCACTCAATGCACAGGACATTCAGTCCGAAGAAGACTAGTGAAAGAGATTAAGGAACTAGGAAGGACTATCAGACAACCAATATGGTTTCAGGAAAGGACGAACATATTCCACTCAATGGACATTCAGTCCGAAGAAGACTAGTAAAAGGGATTGAGGAACTAGGAAGGACTATCAGACAACCAATATGGCTTCAGGAAAGGACGAAGCATATTCCACTCAATGCACAGGACAGTCTTTCGAAGAAGACTAGAGAAAAAGAGTTTTTTGCATCTTAATTTCTTTCAAACAAACACAGAAGTTTAAAGTGCTAATCATTTCAGACAGCTTTCGGGCGCCGAAGGATAGGCGAATCAATGTCTGCTTTAAACTTCTGAATTGGTGGTGTCTTTCACTTAGATTTATAAAGTTGCTTTTGAGCGTCTACAGATTTTTTAGCAGAAAGATTTTGCAGTACATTAGATTTTGCAGTACATTTAACGCTTCTCCATGCAGCGTTAAAGTACGAACTACTGCCTTGAAATGAATTTGTTGATACCAACCACTGCATTGAACTTCTTTTAGTAGTTAGTTCAGGGCAAAGGTGAATGATGTTATTCTTTCTTTAACATCTCTTACAAACTCAGATTTTGTACGGTCTTAATCTCTGGAGACATTACGGCAAAATCAATCAAGCAACAAAATTTAAGACAGGAGGAACTCTAGTGTCCCGTTTCTGCTAACTAGGTTCAGCCGATTTTAAGCTTTTTCAAATCTCTTCTTCGCTGTTTTTCAGCTACAAATTAGCTACATATTCCAAACGATTAGTCGTTTTTTTAACCTTCTTTTGCGATTTTACTGCTAGCTTATTGTACTGCTGCAGTAACTCGATATTTGGAGAAAAATTGCAGCTACAAAAACGTTCATTCAGCAATTATTAAGCTACAAATTTACATAAAATATCATTTTTTTTTTATAGCTGTTCATTGCCAGCATAATAGAGCTTTTTTGGGAAGTTATCATTGTTTTTAATTTGAACTTTAACCAGAATTAAAAGATCCTATTTGTATGTTCTTCACGAAAAATTAAATTTCTATCTTTAACAATATGTTAACAATTCTGTTTACCTTCATAATCGTCTATAGTCGTTACAATTCCCAGAGGTACAAGGTATTTATAAAATATTTTTCTAAGTATAGGTAGACACCATCAGCTATTTGAAAATTTTAAAAAGAACCTAAAGATCCATTTAGCGAACCAGCATTATACAATTTTATAAATACAACCCCGATATTAACAAAATTATTATTAATAGTTCTTTTACCTAAAATTTGATTCAACGATGAAGAAAAAAGGAGATCAATACCAAACGCTGTGTAGGATTACATAGCAATTTAAAATTAAGTATAAGTTTAAAAAGACCCGATAGTTTGTAACCATTATAACTACTTAAAATTACTGAAATGATACGTTTAGGTCAGTCTAGCCTATTTTTTTAGCGAATGATATTATATTTAAATGATATTCAAATTTGTAGTTATATGGATTCTTTTAGAAGAAGGTATATAATTTTGATATGGAAAATAACTATAAGTTGTAATTTTTTAAGAGAATTTTATACAATTATATTTTTGAAAATGCATATAAAGTCAAATAAAAGATAAATATTAAATATTTACCACCCATATCTGTAATGTATACTAATATCAAACAAATTCAGGGCTTTTAAGAACATTTAGTCACCCCTTGCTTCTAACTATAGTTATTATGAGAATCGTTTTTAGACGATTAAGATCTTTTTCAAGGGTCGTATCATATTTCATAATCAAAAATCGATCAAGACGTAATTTTTTGGAGGGAAGCTCCTAAGGGAGAAGAACTTAATGCCCTTACGTTAAAGAAACAGGACAAATCGTGAAATATATATAATATTATTAGGGATGAAATTATCTTTACTAATTGAGTTGTGTTTTGTCCGCTAAGCTTTATTATTTTGGAATTATACGAGGGTATTTTCTTGGAAACAGTCCAATTAAGTGAAAATTCGGTTAAAAGTTTTAATAATCTTTAATCTGGATTTTTATTATCTTCTAATTTCAATAAATTAGATTACGGACCATTTAAAAAAGCGCGATTAAATCATTTAGATTTTGACATTTAAAATATATCCCCTAAATTCAACAAATTAGATTATACAAGGTTTGTCACAACATAAACAGGACAACAAAACTAACGGCATTTTTTTGGTGGCAAAGGCAAAGTCTACAACATCTTAGATAAAATTAACATTGATAATTTACCATATATTGACGATATAGTTCACATGAGTTGTCTATTAGTAAAGTTAAAAAAACTTGTTATTGTTATTATAATAATTATTATTATTTCCTGGGCGCCGACCCCCCATGCTATGGCAATTTTTCGTTCGGAAGTTTCTTCACCGGCATGTTTTCGCGTACCGTTCCTCACATGTTTTTTTTTCTCACTTTCCTTTCACTATTTTTCACTTTTCCTTCCTTTCACTTTCACTGTCCTCTTTCTTCTGTCTGCTGTTGCCTTTCTATTTCTACTTTTTTTGCCATAATTTTTCTTATCATATCGTGTATTATACTCCATTTTTTTTTATTTTTCGTCATTATTCTTATCTGTTGTCCGACGTAAGCCTTTC
The DNA here is from genome assembly GCA_964028335.1 of Altica lythri. Classification (NCBI taxonomy): domain Eukaryota; kingdom Metazoa; phylum Arthropoda; class Insecta; order Coleoptera; family Chrysomelidae; genus Altica; species Altica lythri. The sequence continues at coordinate 69,476,386 of OZ034805.1, forward strand.
CTCGAGGGTTTCCTCCGTTCTTCGCCTTACTTCGTCGAAGTAGCTACATTCCAGGACTGTGTGCTCCAGCGTGTCCCTCTCCTCTCCACATGCTCTGCACGCCGTATTTTCGCTTTTGCCGATTCTGTAGGTGTAGGTCCCAAAAGAGCCGTGACCTGACAGGAACTGGGTCAAGTAGTAATCCGCGGTGCGGTGTTTACATTCGACCCATTCCCCAAGGTTCCCGATCAGATGTTTGCTCCATCTAATTTTCCCTACTGGCAGTGGTTGCCCCCATTCGGCTTGCCATTCTTCCACAGTATGGGCCCCCTCTTGTTTTCTAGCTCGCGGCGTGTTGCCGTCTTCCCGGGCAAATAGTCTCGCCCTTTCTCTCGCCAGCGCGTCTGCTGGTGGGGTCCCCGCTATTACTTGAACGACTTCGGTACTTAACGTTCTTTATCCACTTATCACCCTTAGTAGCGCTTTCCTTGGGCCTTTTTCAGCCTATGTCTATACTTCGCTACCGATGTGGCTGTATGCCATATCGGGGCTCCATACAGTAGAATAGACTGAACAACTCCATATAGCACCATCCTCTTCTTATATTTAGGCCCCCTGATGTTTGGCATTAGTCTCTCCAGGGTGTACATCCTTTCCTCCGCCTTCTTTGCGCAGTATTCGACGTGTCTACCAAACCTTAGTTTGTCATCGATTACTATCCCGAGGTATCTCTTCTCTCTCTCTCTGATGCTCTATGTCCTTTCCTCTCACCCTGAACTGGATGTTCCTTCGGTTTTTTGGCCCTTTTAGTATGACCGCTTCTGTCTTTTGGGCCGCTATTTCTAATTTATGGTCATCCATCCATTGCGCCGTCTACTCTATTGCATCGTTTGCTCTTTCCATCAGTTGTTCCTCATCCATCCCTTCAACTAGTAGGATGAGGTCGTCTGCGAAGGCGATCGCTGTTATGCCTCTTCCCCATTCTTCTTGCAGCAACAAGCTATCATACATTATATTCCACAGTGGGAGCCTAATACCGATCCCAAACTTACATATTATATATTTTCCATAACCCTCGTATCAGAATATAACAGCCCACTTCTTATAGACCGACATTGTGTCCCATCAGGGTATTTCCAGCTTTATTAATAGGATTAAAGTAATTCTAAAAGGCCAACGGCTAACTAGATATTGCCTAGCTTTTTCCTCGTAGCAGGAAAATATGTGTAAAGGAACAAAAACAGGCCCGCATATTGGGTTAGAATAAGTTTGTCAATTGCTCAATTAACTAAATAAATGTCTTAATTCACAAAATGTGGTTTTGATTTAAAACGATTTGAAAATAACAAGTTAAATTGGTACAAGTTGTTAATTGTTTTTATTGGTGTTAAGATAACTTCCCACTTGTAATTAAGAGATAAACACTGTAGAAAGTTAATTTTATTATAGCAATACTTAGTAGTGTCTATATCATGTACAAAGTTTGAGATATTTCGGTTTACTCAAGCAATAAAATTTTTTGGTTTTCTGTAAATTAAAAAATCAGGATCCATTTCTTTAGTTTGGTTTGTGCAACGTAATTTTTAAACAGTCAATCCAATTTGAGTGTTTGGAAATTGAGCTCTTACAAGAAGTCCGTATGCGTATTAACGTGTCCATAACTTAAACTATGTGAATTTATCAATATTAAACAAACGAAATTTTCAAAACGAGACAGATTGCAACGGTCAATAAAACTTAATAACAAATTAAAAGGTTAATTGATGTATCAATTAATTAATTTTACTCAATTCTATAGAATTATTGTTTCAATAAAAAAAGTACCCAATGCAAGATTTAAGATTAATACAGGGGCAAAAATATGTCACCAGAGGATTCTGCAAGGGGCAAAAGGCGAAGACAAGGTAGCAGGGGACCGTCTCTACGATTCTTCAAGAGGTAAAGGACGAAGACCGTTTCTAAGATTTCTCAAGTGGTAAAGGACAAAGGTATACAATCTGTTACCAAAATTCTTCCAGCTTCCTGGAGCCAAAAAATGCACTTGGATCTTGGGAATAAAGTATGGCTCGAAGGACCATGAACAAATCAGGGAAAACGACTTCTTCCTCTTTGTTTGGGGATGTTAAGTACAGGCTTGGGTTTAATTTTTGAAAAAAATATAATCTTGAGAGTCCCACATTACTGATTTTAATGGTATTGACGCTTATTACTGATAGTAACGAAGATACAATAAAATTCAGTATATTTTAAATATTGAGTATTTGTTTTGAGAATTTTATATCAATTGACTTTTTTATCAAAATCAACTATGTATTGCTTTTTAAGTAAGATTAGTATACATCTCAGTTGGAATCAACTACATGATTCCAACAATAAGTATTACTTGATTGCAATTATCTTACCTAATCCTGTATATCTATACAATTTTAATTAAAATTTAAACATTGATTATAATTTTCGTATAGCATTACTATTCATTTCAATACGTTTAACTTTTTTTATTATAATATGTTTTTCTACATATAAACAATCACACTTACAGTTGGTTTAAAAAGCCAATCTATCGACTTTTCCATTACCATATAAATGCATTCTGTCAATTAACAACAAAACTACACTCATTGAAAATAGTGAAAGATGACTAAACACCGCTTCATTAGTTTTATTAACAGCACCGTCTCATTACAAAATCGATTAAAGAGTTTATTTTTAATTGTTGTTTAGTTTACTCATTAAAAGTAACTTGCACCACCATCATAAATGTAAACAAAAAAATTAATTGAAATAATTTATGTCCTTGTTAATGGCCGTATTGTTAATTCGTAAATATTAATTTGGGTATCAAAGTTAGGTTGGTAATAAAAATGATTGTGCAGTCGTTCTAGTAACTAACTAACCAAAAAATTATTATTTATTTTAATTGTTGATCATCTACTGTTCGTTAAGTGTGTAATAATATTAATTCTTTGATACGTTATTTCTTTTATGTTTTGTAAACTATTTATTATTCTATAACCCATTATTTTATTTACTGTTAATGGAACGTGTTTAGAGAAATATGATATGCCTCAGGTTGTCACAACGGTTGGTAATTGACTGACACGCTGCCTGGAGACAGTGACGTTACATTTATTAAACGTTGTTTAAATTATTACTTAGTATTTTGATTTAAGGGTGTCCTCGTAGGTATGTACCTAAATACAAATATATCAAGAACATCTATTGGGCAGAAGAGACAATTTATTAATTTGGGATTTATAGAACTGCAAGTTAGGACGAGTGGGGAAGACGTGGGAAGGTAAGGAGTTTCACAATCTGGTGACCCTGGGGAGGAAGGAACGATCGAATGAATCCATTCTCGATGTCTGGCATTGAACAGTATAAGGTTGTATGGAGGTGGCACGTCGCGTTGCACTGGCTTTTTTGGCAACTGGAGGCATTATTTGTTCTGAAGTTGTTACAAAACTCGAAGGCCTATCGACCATCCAAGAACAACCAGGTTGTGGAGAATATTGCCTAGGTGGGGTTTGTATATTCCAATCCCGTTGGGATATTTGCAATGGTGGTGTCTTGTTACCTATCAAAATTGTTTGGAGTTGTTGTCTTGGTTGCATTCTGGGTTTTCCTGACTCACTCTTTGCAAAATGGCTTCGGTAACTAAAGGCACCTTAGAAGGCTTAGGATTGTCTAAAGTATCCGCGGGTGCCCAGGTTCGCATCCTGCAGCAGGTAACTTAATGTTGTTTAATATTGATAACGCAACAGTTAGACGCTTTTATACAACTAGCTACCATAGCTAATATTGCGAAATAAAAACTAAGAAAATCTTTACAAAACTAAGGACCATGATCATATATTTAAACAAGAAGTAGTATGAGGCCACCGTAAGGTGGCGCCGTAAATATCGCATGCATTTAAATAAACAATTTTTTACTGAATAGGGAACCGGACAACTTTTCAAATAGTGTTTAAAAATAATCATTATTCATATATATATAGCCATAAAAAATAATATTTTAATTAAATAAATCCTCTGGAGTATTTGAAAACGTCAAAAACATAATTTATTTCAAATTGCCGCGAAAACAGCACTTCATGTCAATTCAGATCGCGTGACGTCATATGGAGGTAAACAAACTACGAGCCATATTACAAGTGATCAGTGCTTGTATAAATTAAAATTTTTGTGTTTTTTAATCATCATGGACCGAAAAAGATATCGTTGGTGTGTTGTACCTCGATATGGAAATACAGCAGTAACTACTCCAAATAATTTTTTTATTGATGTACCTCGAAAACCAGACATGCGAAAGAAATGGTTAGACCTAGCAAGACGAAAGTGCGATGAAATGTCTGTTACTTCACCAATTTACTTTTGTGAAGATCACTTTGATGTAACTACCGTACCTAGAGTGTTATTGCACATCCCATAATACAAATAATCATATTTAGTGTTTATGTAATGTAGGTGTTATAGGTTATGTTTTACTTATTTCTTCAATCATTTCTATGGTTAAGATAAACAAAAAGAGATTGAAATACTTACACAAATGTTTTAATATTTTTAAATTCGGCAGAATAAAAGTCGGAATTAGTGGCAAAGAAACTGCTGATCATGAAAATATCAACTTTTGGGAGATTTCTATTTTCGGCTTTTGTATAACCTTGTTCCATAATAAAAACTTAACAGAAGGCATCAAGCACTTTACGACAACTTCTATTATGACTATAGTCCTTCAATTCGTAACTAATTACAATTAAATATTTTTAGAAAAATGCAAATCAATTGTAGAAAAACGCGAAACAACATACAAAGCAGTGTTGTTTACTTATGGCTACCTACATATGACGTTACGCACTCTGATTGGCGTTTGGGTTCTTACACGTCACAGATAATTTACGCAACTTTATTTATTGATTTAAAAATATAAATCATTGTTATTTCTTGAAAATCTTTATTGAGTGATATTGTTGTATAACAAACCTTATTTTAAATCACATCTTAGATTTTTTTTCGATTACTGTCCGGTACCCTATTAGGTACCTATTATGACGCACTTGCAAGATGGTACATTTGATATCTTATATATTTAATCTACAAATTACAAAATACAACAAAAAAAGAATAAAAACCTGTGAACTAACGAAAAAAACATGATGAAAACTACAAAACAAAAAAATACAATCAATATAAAAGAGGTAAAATCGTTAAAGTTAAAGAAAAAAACGGAATATAATAAATAAAAAAAATAGTGTTTCCTAGGTCAGCTAGTCTTAAATATAACGCATTTAAAATTACATAAAAATTTTATTGTTCTATTCCATCAATATCAATACAAAGCAATTTAGAATAGCTTTTTATTTTATTTGAATCATTAGAACTTGGGAAAACAATAGATTTCCATTTTCCATACAGGGTGTGTAAATATAGAGATCTGTGTTTAAATACATGATCTGGAAAAACAACACCGAACAATGAAATACCTTTCTGCTTTTTCTCTATTTTCAATAGAATAGTTAATATTAAAATATTATTAAAAAATGGTATAAGGTCAAATTCTTTTTTTGTTTCTACTCAAATACTACCCACACGTTTAAAGTTTATTTTTTCTATTACTTTAGTGGCTATTAATTTCTATCAAACAGTTACTTTTTACTTGAAAGATGGACAGATCTGTATTTTAATGTTATATATTGGAAAAATCTATAAATACAGAAAAAATTGCATTCAAGCGTCCAAAAATCTTATCTCATCGTTTTGATAGAATATTGTGACGCAACTTCCTTTTCTTCGTTGATTTTCTCCGGCACTGGTTCGAATTTGCACGACATTAGCGGAAATAGATCGTACCAAACCAAGGATGTTATTATTGGAAGAGAGTGAGTACCTAACGGTAAGAGCAGGTAGTGGTATTGCATTTGATGGGTCTGTGATGATGACTAGTTTAAGAAAACGCTTTTATGATGGTTAAGATATAGGTAAAAAATAAATGCGTTTTAATGTAAAGAGGCGCCGCTCTGTGATTCAACATTTCGATTTTAATTTTTTTTGTGCCTTAATGGAGAAGTTAATGAATTTGCGGAAATTAGTGCTTTTGAAGTCGATATAATATCGATGATAGCTAGAGTAATTCAAACCATTGATTGATCATTTGAGTACTGATTTCCGTTATTTTGTACTTGTTTTGTATTTGTCTAGTTTATTGTATTTCAAGCCTTGACCTTTAGTTTTAGGTGCATTATCCTAAAAAGTACATATTTACAAATCCTATTTTTGTAAAATGGTTCAGTTTGGGTATGTTATGTTTTTGTTTACAATTATTTTTAAATGATTTTTAAGAAATTATATTTGTCAAAGGTAATAATAGTTTAATACTATTATAACGTTTTACATAGTCTTTGAAAATCAAAGAACATAGACCGTTTACTAATAACTAACAACTACTTCCCTGGCTATATGCCCCGACGGACATTGAATTATTATAGTTCAAAGTTAAACGGGGTTAGTATATCTGCAAGATTGAACTAACCATTTTAGTTTGCAATTCGAAAGGATATCACTTGTAGACCGGTTTCGGCGTATTGTGCCTCATCAGTACAAGGAAGATATCCGTCCAGAAGCTCTGAGAGCATCTAAACTGGAGATATGTCTGAAATCACACAAATACATTATCTTCAGTGAAGAAAATGTTAAAAGTGCGATAATAGCTTCTGGACGGATATCTTATGAGGCGCAATACGCCAAAACCGGTCTATAAGTGATATCCTTTCGAATTGCAAACTAAAATGGTTAGTTTTGTCTTGCAGATATACTAACCCCGTTTAACTTTGAACTGTAATTCAATGTCCGTCGGGGCATATAGCCAGGGAAGTAGTTGTTGGTTCTTAGTAAACGGTCTATGTTCTTTGATTTTCAAAAACTCTGTAAAACGTTAAAATAGTATGAAACTATTATTACCTTTGACATCTATTTGATAAACGCTTTACTAAAAATGACAATTGATTAGCAGGAAACTGTAAATCAAGTAGATAATTATTTATTTTTTAATTCCAGTACTACTTAATTCTGTGTCAGATTTGTTGCTACTTGTTGATTATATTTTAAGATTACATTATAAAAATGTAATAAATTATAAAAATGTCTATCTTGATATTTTACCGAGTACCTACTACATATATGATAGAATTATTTCCAGATCTTGTCTAAAGTACTTTAAGACATAAAAAAGTAATATGTTTGGAGGCCATGATGTTGACATTGCTGATTATCCATACCAAGTTTCACTTAGTCTATCTAACGAAGTTTATTGCTCAGGGTTTTTGATTTCTGAAAATTGGATCGTTACTGGTGGACGATGTTTATGGATTATACAATATGGATTCCCTACTGTACGGGTTGGAAGTAATTCCTCTGCAATTGGAGGAGAGGTTATTCCTGTTGAACACTATATTATTCATCCAGACTTTAACTATTTCACACACTTGATTCTGATATAGGTCTAATAAAATTATCTAAAAACGTTTCTATAGCTAATGCAAGTCCCGCTAGACTCCCTGCCACTGAAGACAGTATTGAAGAAGGAGCTATACTTACAATTACTGGATGGGGCCATACTGGAAATGTTCATGTACCTGAGCACTTACAGGGAACCACTGTTCCAGTAATCAATCAAGAGAACTGTGCCAAATCTTATGCAGAACATTCTGATGACAAAGTTACTGATAACATGTTCTGTGCAGGTGGTGATATTGATGGAATCTGTAGTGGAGATTTTGGTGGCCCCGCTTCTATTAATGGAGTAGTAGTGGGAATCCCTTCATGGCGTATAAACTGTGGTGATCCTATATATCCTGACGTCTTTACCAAAGTAGCTAATTTCAGAAATTGGATCAAAGAACAAACTGAAATTTAATAACATTTTATTAATAAAAAAACTTTTAAATAAAAAATGCTTTTATTTTTTTGTCGAAGTTGCCTTCGGCACACGTCCTTTTAATATACCTACGTTTTGTTTGACTTTGAAAAGTATATGTTCCCAGTGATGGTTGTTTCTTTGTACATCTAGAATTTTATCCAGGTCCGAATAGAACATTTTTTTAAAATACAAACTGAGAATTTGTAAAGATATTAAGAACTTAAATTAAAAAAGCTCTCAATTCCCTGTAGAGTTATCTACAAGGTTAGCTTTGTACATCTACAAGGTCTACTGTTTCAATTAATATTGGGTAAACTGTACCTTAATGTACTATTCAATTGTAAGTTACTTTTAATAGCATTCTCAAACCAATAAGTTGTTTAACATTTCGAAATTTACATCCCCTTACTAATATTTAACAGCCATCAAGAAATGTGAAGGTAATTTTCGTTTTATCATGTTTACATCTATTTGTAGGAGAGGTTTTATGGAGGGATGGGGATTTTAATTTTCGGAACCCTTGATCTTTGTTAGAGTCCTTCATTCCAGTGGGTATGGAGGGTCCTCTGGGTTGCGATGTTCGTTCCCTGTAGAGTCCCATGGCATCTCCTAGGTCTCCGGCTAACTAAATTACCTTCTTTTAAACTTTTGTAGAAGGAATGTCTGGAAACATTCACATTATGAGCTCTACGTCACTGTGAGATTTCTTCGCTCTTCAAACTGAACGTATCGATCCATATGAGATGTTGCATCCCTGATCGTCTCAAATACCTTTCTTAAACGCTTCATGCTTCACTATACTGAAATACTTCACAATTAAATAAATAACAAATTTAAGGTTATAATTACTTTATTTTTTATGTTCCTAATTGCTTGGTTTGTTATTTGCCCGTTATACCAACATTTTTTACGCTTTTTTTAAACCACATTATAAAAATGTCTATCTTGATATTTTAACGAGTAGGTACCTTATATGATAATATTGTTTTCAGATTTTGTCTAAAGTACTTTAAGATATAAAAAAGTATAAATTTCCACTCTTGATATAGATATCCTATTAATAATTGAAATATAAAATTTAAAGTAAGACGATGTTTAAAATTCTAGTGTATCTTGCAATGGTTGAAATAACCGTTGGTAAGTCTTTACAACATACAAACTCTAACTTAAATGACTTTTTTGTAGCAAATCATTTACATTCAAGAAATGACATACTGACTCAGAAAAAGGGACTTAATATTATTGGAGGCCATGATGTTGACATTGCCGATTATCCATACCAAGTTTCACTTAGTCGCTTTGACGAATTTTATTGCTCAGAGTTTTTGGTTTCTGAAAATTGGGTCGTTACTGCTGCGCACTGTTTATGGAGTCAACAAAAAGGAAACCTTTCTGTACGGGTTGGAAGTAATTCCTCTGAAATTGGAGGAGAGGTTATTTCTATTAGCGACTTTATTATTCATCCAGACTTTGATTATTTCAAAACTGATTTGGATATAGGTCTAATAAAATTATCTAAAAACGTTTCTATAGCTAATGCAAGTCCTGCTCGTCTCCCTGCTGCTGGAGACAGTATTGAAGAAGGAGCTTTAGTTACAATTACTGGATGAGGCCATACTGAAAATGTTCGTGTACCTAAACAATTACAGGGAACCACTGTTTCAGTAATCAATCAAGAAAAGTGTGCTAAAACTTATTTAATTACTGATAACATAGTCACTGAGAACATGTTCTGTGCAGGTGGTGATAATCAAGGAATCTGTAATGGAGATTCTGGTGGCCCCGCTACTATTGATGGAGTAGTAGTGGGTATCGTTTCATGGGGTATACACTGTGGTGTTCTTGAATATCCTGGCGTCTTTACCAAAGTAGCTAATTTCAGAAATTGGATCAAAGAACAAACTGGAATTTAATAACATTTTATAAATAAAATAACTTTTAGATAAAAATTGCTTTTATTTTTTTGTTGAAGTTGCCTTCTTGTAGCCAGTCTTACCACCTCTTTTTATTTTTTTATGGTAAGGCATTTTCGGGAATATCTATACTTAATTAATTTTTCGAATAAGACGAGTTTAGAAGTAACAGACGATAGAAAAATGGTTTGACGAAGACTGTTTCTAGTTATTTTATGTGTTATATCTTTTATAAATTATACTTTTCCGTCGACCGTTCATTTATGATGAATTTTAACACACTCAAAATCGTTGATTAATAACCCCTATTCATGAATGATTTTCTATTAATCAACGATTTCAACTAAAACATTTGGCGATTGCCGAGTAGCAGAGCCATACAATAGACAAGGACAAGACAAGGACAACTAAAACATTTAAAATTGCGTAGCCTGTCGGTCATTGTTAGTACTAACTGTCATTATAGGCAAGACAACATGCATATATATATAGTTGATTCAAATAGAGAAGTGTCATCAAGTAGTCTCTGGAAAATTCAAATTTGTAGTGGCAGCACCCACGTTTAGTGAAATTTGAATCGCAATATTAGCCAGCTTGTGATCAGATTGCTACATATGCTCAATATAACTATAAACATTTTGACACATCGCAATGACATATAATTCCCTAACTAAAGTTCTGTTTCCCTTGAATCTAGTAATAAAGTTAAAGATGATGTCACACGTACCTAGCCCACTTGATGACACTTCTATCTGAATCGACTATACCTTTTTATATTCACACTAAAAAATTTAAAATCAAGTAGCTCCTCTTGATACTAACTGTCAATGTTAGTAATGTAATAACTGTCATTGTATATCATTATTTACTTTATTTTGTATTTGAAAAATCAAAAAAATGATATTTCTGAAAAGTACGGTCGACGGAAAAGTTTTGTAACGAACTCGTGAATTAAAATGGCGATTAACAATCTCGAACATTAACGCGCTCGCTATGCTCGCGCGTTAGAATATCTCGATTGTTAATCGCCCTTATTAATACACTTGTTGCTTAAATAACTATTTATTACTTTTTTAAAACTACTGATATATAAATTAGATAATTTAATTGTACTGCTATATCTACTGGTTCTCCTGCATCTTGAAATTGGCACACGTCCTTTTAATATACCTACATTTTGTTTGACTTTGAATAGTATATGTTCCTAGTGATGGTTGTTTCTTTATACATCTAGAATTTCATCTAGGTCCGAATAGAATATTTTTTTAAAACACAAACTGAGAATTTGTAAAGATATTAAGAACTTAAATTAAAAAACCTCTCAATTGCCTGTAGAATTATCTACAAGGTTTGCTTTGTACATTTACAATGTCTACTGTTTCAATTAATATTAAGTAAACTGTACCTTAATGTACTATTCAATTGTAAGTTACTTTTAATAGCATTCTCAAACCGTTAAATTGTCTAACATTTCGAAATTTATATCCCCTTACTAATATTTAACAGCCATCAAAAAATGTGATCTTAAGGTAATTTTCGTTTTATCATGTTTACATCTATTTGTACGAGAGATTTTATGGAGGGATAGGGATCTTAATTTTCGAAACTCTTGATCTTCGTTGGAGTCCTTCATTCCAGTGGGTATGAAGGGTCCTCTGGGTTGCGATGTTCGTTCCCTGTAGTGTCCGATGGCATCTCCTAGGTCTTCGACTATTTAAATGTCCTTCTTTCAACCTTTTGTAGAAGGTATGTCTGGAGACAGTTACTTTATGAGCTCCACGTCACTGTGCGATTTCTTCGCTCTTCAAACTGAACGTATCGATCCATATGAGATGTTGCATCCCTGTTCGTCCCAAATACTTTTCTTAAACGCTTCATGCTTCACTATACTGAAATACTTCACAATTAAATAAATAAAAAATTTAAGATTATATTTACTTTATCTTTCATGGTCCTAATTGCACGGTTTTGCCAGTTATACCGACAGTTTTTACGCTTTTGTCTCAAACCTTAATATACAAATGTCTATCTTGATATTTTACCAAGTACCTTATATGATAATATTATTTCCAGATCTTATCTAAAGTACTTTAAGAAATAAAAAAGTATAAATTTCAATTCTTGGTATAGTTATCAAAAATTGAAATATAGAATTTAAAGTAAAACGATGTTTAAAATTCTAGTGTTTCTTGCAATAGTTGAAATAACCGTTGGTAAATCTTTACAAGATATAACAAACTCCAACTCAAATGACTTTTTTGTAGCATATCATTTAGATTCAAGAAATAAAATACCAACTCAGAAAAAGGGACTAAATATTATTGGAGGCCATGATGTTGACATTGCCGATTATCCATACCAAGTTTCACTTAGTCTCTTTGACGAATTTTATTGCTCAGGGTTTTTGGTTTCTGAAAATTGGGTCGTTACTGCTGGGCATTGTTTAGAGTTTGTACAAGAAAGAAACCTTTCTGTACGGATTGGAAGTAATTCTTCTGAAATTGGTGGAGAATTTATTTCTATTAGCGACTATATTATTCATCCAGACTTTCAGTATACTAAACCTGATTTTGATATAGGTCTTATAAAATTATCTAATAACGTTTCTATAGCTAATGCAAGTCCTGCTCGTCTCCCTGTTGCTGGAGACAGTATTGAAGAAGGAGCTTTAGTTACAATTACTGGATGGGGCAATACTGGAAATGTTAATGTAGCTAAGCAATTACAGGGAAGCACTGTGTCAGTAATCAATCAAAAAAAGTGTGCCAAAGCTTATGAAGGAGATCCATTTACAATAGTTACTGATAACATGTTCTGTGCAGGTGGTGATAATCAAGGAGTCTGTAATGGAGATTCTGGTGGCCCCGCTGCTATTGATGGAGTAGTAGTGGGTATCGTTTCATGGGGTAAAGACTGTGGTGTTCTTGAATATCCTGGCGTCTTTACTAAAGTAGCTAATTTTAGAAATTGGATCAAGGAAGAAACTGGAATTTAATAACATTTTATAAATCAAATAATATAAATTTAAGATTAAAATTGCTTTTATTTTTCTTTTTTTGTCGAAGTTGATGTCTTGTAGCCAACTATCTAAAACTACTGATACGTACATTAGCTAATTTAATTGTACTGCTGTTTCAATCTATATCTACTGGCTTTCCGTCATCTTGAAATTGGCACACGTCCTTTTAATATACCTACCTACATTTTGTTTGACTTCGAATAGTAGGTATGTTCCCAGTGATGGTTGCTTCTTTATACATCTAGAATTTCATCCAGGTCCAAATAAAACATTTTTTTTAAACCACAAACTGAGAATTTATGAAGATATTAAGAGATTAAATTAAAAAAGCTCTCAATTCCCTGTAGAATTATCTACAAGGTTAGCTTTGTACATCTACAATGTCTACTGTTTCAATTAATATTAGGTAAACTGTACCTTAATGTACTATTCAATTGTAAGTTACTTTTAATAGCATTTTCAAACCGTTAGATTGTCTAACATTTCGACATTTATACCCCTTTACTAATATTTAACGGCCATCAAGAAATGTGATCTTAAGGTAATTTTCGTTTTATCGTGGTGGGTGGCCTGTAACTGATATCAAATCGGTACAATGTAATAAAAGAGAAATTAGTTAATTTTCTGATTATCCTATACACGAAGTAACTTTAATAACCATGATTTATTGGTTACATTTATATGATTTAAATTTGCGTTGGATTGCTAAATCGACTTTTTAATTATGTGTGAAATAACGTTTTTTTGGTATGGCTTTTCGGTATGGTAGCTATGTTTTGAAAATCGTTAAAAGTGAGTAAATAGAATTTTATATTCTTTGTTTTACCAACGTTAAAGAGTAAATATTATTTATTATATATAAAAATTACTGCAATTTACAATGGGTTTGGTACTTTTTAGATTGTTAATAAGGAATTTTTAAAAAAATTTAAAATACTTTTCAAAAATGGCCCTTGGTAAGCCAGGCGCATCAGTAGATTTATATTAATTGAATATATTATAAGTATACGTTTTAGAAAAAAATGTTTTAGATAAAAGTTGTAGGTCTCTTTAAGACAAACAAAAAAGTCTCTAACATTTTTTTGTACAGGGTGAAGTAAAAAAGTTACGAATTTTTTTCCATTTTGATTTGATGTCACGCCCAAACGGCCTTACCGATTTGGCCCATTAACGAACTCGACCGAGATTTCGGGACGATTGATTACTGTACCAAATTTCATTTCGATCCGTTAAGAAATGCGACCGCTATCGTGTCCACAGATTTCGTTATATCGGAACTATACATACATACATATCTATAGATATATATATAAACAAAGTGCCAAGAAAATGCGTATTAATATAAACAAAAAGGGGAAAATTATTGGGCATGTACGCAAAAAGGATCATAGGATTACGAGTAAGAATGGTAACCGCAGACATGCATGTTTCTGGCTCATTAGCCGTCATCAGTGCGGCATAACCAAGTAGGGCATTGCACTTGGCTAGCAAAAGTGTTGGGTACTTGGGAGCAAAGGATGTTGGGGAAACATGTGTAAAGAAACATAAAAACACAAAAACAACGAAAGCTCACACAGGAGTCCTATCGCCATTTTGTGCTTTCGGCCAGCTGTGCCAATGGGTTTTCGGCTAGCAACTAGCGTCGCAACGTTGGCAAAACGGACTCATTGTGTTTGAGTCGTTCTAAGCCCAGGATATTAAATAAACAAAGTGCCAAGAAAATGCGTATTAATATAAACAAAAAGGGGAAAATTATTGGGCATGTACGCAAAAAGGATCATAGGATTACGAGTAAGAATGGTAACCGCAGACAATCATGTTTCTGGCTCATTAGCCGTCATCAGTGCGGCATAACCAAGTAGGGCATTGCGACGCTAGTTGCTAGCCGAAAACCCATTGGCACAGCTGGCCGAAAGCACAAAATGGCGATAGGACTCCTGTGTGAGCTTTCGTTGTTTTTGTGTTTTTATGTTTCTTTACACATGTTTCCCCAACATCCTTTGCTCCCAAGTACCCAACACTTTTGCTAGCCAAGTGCAATGCCCTACTTGGTTATGCCGCACTGATGACGGCTAATGAGCCAGAAACATGCATGTCTGCGGTTACCATTCTTACTCGTAATCCTATGATCCTTTTTGCGTACATGCCCAATAATTTTCCCCTTTTTGTTTATATTAATACGCATTTTCTTGGCACTTTGTTTATTTAATATCCTGGGCTTAGAACGACTCAAACACAATGAGTCCGTTTCGCCAACGTTGCGACGCTAGTTGCTAGCCAAAAACCCATTGGCACAGCTGGCCGAAAGCACAAAATGGCGATAGGACTCCTGTGTGAGCTTTCGTTGTTTTTGTGTTTTTATGTTTCTTTACACATGTTTCCCCAACATCCTTTGCTCCCAAGTACCCAACACTTTTGCTAGCCAAGTGCAATGCCCTACTTGGTTATGCCGCACTGATGACGGCTAATGAGCCAGAAACATGCATGTCTGCGGTTACCATTCTTACTCGTAATCCTATGATCCTTTTTGCGTACATGCCCAATAATTTTCCCCTTTTTGATATATATATATATATATATATATATATATATATATATAAACTTTTGAACGGAAGGTGTTTTTGAGGTCAGGGGGGCCCAAAACGAAAAACTGTAGTGAAATTTTCCCGAAGTCTTGACCTGCGAACCAGCTGAATAGTAGATATAAATCTACTAAAATTTAACACATCTTCTAAATTTTTTGTAGATTAATGAAAATTCTTTTGCTATACCATTATCATCACAAATAGTATAAACATTTTCATTTTTTTACACAAATTTAACATAATCTTAAGAACTCACAACTCTTTTAAATCAGTGATTTGTACGGTTCACAAGTTTTTCGAATGAGGTTTTCAATTCATTGGCTGGAATGTTCTTCAAAATGGTTGTTAACGTCTTTTGGATAGCCTCTACATTGGTATGCTGCTGTTCCTTCATGGGCAAATTTAGTATACCCCAAACATGGTGCCATATTTGAAGCAATTTCACGCTTTGTCAAATATGGATCTTATATAAACAATATCATAGACTTGCTCAATGATATCTGGTGTTGTTGCACTTTTTGGACGTCCACTACATGGTTCATCTTTAACGCTTGTATACTCACGTTTAAACGCTAAAACCCGTCGATGCAAAGTTGGAAATAAAGAATCAGATTCCTTTAACACTTTTATTATTTTGGAATGACTTATGTAGCTAAAAAATCTTTTAAAACAAAGAAAATTATTACTGCACGATACTCGTTTTTTTTTTTCATTGAAACAAAATACACTAACACGTCAAATGTAAACAAAGAATCAAGCAACAGATCAAAATAGAATTTTTTGTGTATTTAAATGAAAGATAAAATATTAAAATAGCGTATACATTTTGATTCCTCTATCGGTTAATAGGTGTCGCTCTCAAAACTTTTCCACAATTCTTATCATATGGGGAAATCCCAGTTACTTACATCAGTCTCTAACAAAATATTCACAAAACAGATTTTTACATGTAGTTCACAACTTTTCACACAAGCTACTAAGATTTCGAACATTTTTTTTTTGTAGGACGAAATACACGTACTCAAAAAAATTAAACAATGAATATTAGAAATAATAATGTTATAGTGCTGCTGATGGAATGGAAGTAGATGCTAAATTAAAATATATAACGCTACATTCATTGTAGTTATAAGTATTTTTCTCAGGTATAAAACGAACTTATACGCAATAGAGTTCTATCAACCATCTCAATTTACAATTAGCCTTTGCAAGTCATGGTAATGCCCGTTTTTGTCAGTCAATCACACATTATTGTTACTTGAGTAAACTCATATCTATCATCTTGAATATATGGTACTTACTGAAGTATTAAGTATCTTAGTGACTTGGCATTCCAGTCCTTTATGCTTATTTTTTTATATGTGCTATAAAGTAAATGAAGTGCAGTGGCGAATGTATTTAAATAGTAAAATATGCCCATTTCAATAATACACATTCCAGACTTCTTGACATATGAAATATATGAAATATATGAAATGCAAACAGTTTCAAGAAATTATAGTCATAATTTTATATTGTTCTAAGTTTTACTATTCTGTCATAAAATATTAAAAGATTTTATATCCAACTTAACTCGCTTCAATATTCTATAATTATTTTTTAGTATCCAACAAACGTGAAAATTTTATCCACACTTTTAGACAATTGAATAACATAAATAATATGTAAATAACCAAGATCGTTAAATTAAGTATTTATATTCATTGATAAGTTTATATAAATTAATTGAAAGCGACAAGAAAAAGTATTTATACTTGCCGAAGTTTTGATATAATTTTGACAATCCCTAGTTACTTCTCTCATTCGAAGCTGACGCTCAAAGGCTACTCCAAAAAACTGACGTCTGACATACTGAATCTTGGCAGGAGTCAGATAAGAGTACTGGTGGGCCTGCTCACTGAGCATGGACTATTCAGACTATACCGTCGAAGGTTAAGGATTCTGACACAGAAACCCACATCCTGCCGACTGTGCGCCATGGAAGATGAGACCGCAACCCAAATTCTATTCGAGTGTGAGGCCTTGGACCATAAACGGTTCCTCATTTTCGGTGACATAAACCCTAAATCCTATCACTACCTTGAGGAGCTAGTCACAGGACGCAGATCTCTTATAAAGGGGACTGCCCTGTGGCAAGAGTAACTCAAGGATAGTTATCCAAATAAGAGGTTGGGACACCTGCATTTATGCCTACCTGAAGATCAGCGGTGGTGATGATTTTCAGCTGCATGCAAGGACTCTTGGTGCCGAACGTGGTCACAATATTCCTAGGAAGCAGTGTTTAAAACATGGAGCTCCACAGGAGAGACCATGCCAGGTTTATTCAGATTAGATTAAATAAGATTACTTCTCCCATAAAAAAATAAAGGAACAAATAAGAAAAGATTTTATACAAGTAGTGGACAGAAAAGTAAATATTTTTAAAACATTGACGTTTCAGTATCTATGCATGTATTTTGATATAATATATCTAACTTTTCTAATCATATTTCGTTTATTTCTTTAAGTAGTAATTTCAATAAATTGTTAAATTTTATAACTCATTTTTCATTTTATTTTTACCCTTTACACCACTGGGTGTGTGGTAGGTATCTACCTACAGCTGATACCTGGTTAATCTAACATAATAATCTGGACCAAGAATGGATGTAAAAAAAATAATTAATAAAGAAATTTTAAATTCCGAGAGAACCACAGCGTGATTTAGATTTTTTAACCCCACCACCTGCAGCAGATGCGTAACCTAGTATACGATAAGGTAATTGAAAGATTCATGGGAAAAAAATAAAGTGTTCTGGATAGTTTTACGCACTTGAAGTCATAAGCTTTACATTTAGGTTTAGAAAGGGGGTATATTAAAAATTTTGACGTTACAATGTATTTTCTAGAGAGGTTAATGCGAAAGTTAACAAAAGGAATAATAATTTATAAAAGAAGTTTGTTATAAATTATAAATTTTTTATATATAGTTTAATAAAACACTTTTGCAGGAAAACTGCACGTAGCAAACACTACGAAAAATAAAGGTGAATTATAAGTTTCTTATAAAATTTCTGTTCTTAGCTATTCATCCAAGCCCGATTTCCATTTTTTTTTTTGGATACCCCCTTGTATGCGTACGTTTACGTTTAGATGCGGCAATGGTACATTACGTAACGAGTGCGGAGAGCAGGTGATCCTATCACGAGTGATGGGATTACCTGCGCACCGCACGAGTTGCGTATTCTATTTTTCATCACTCCGTGAGGAAAGCTCTTGAATTTGTCTAAAGTAAAAGTAAAGAAGATTTTTATTACAAAATTATGTATAGTTATGAATCTTTGTTAAATACCTTAAATGTAATATTTGAACAGTTGCTTAATTCTATAGACATACTTTTTTTATTCAACTTAAGTATATTAGATAATAATTGAGAATCAACCAAATCTTTATTTAGTAATGAAACGTTTGATTGATTATACCGTGGTGCATTTATTACCGCGTTATCAAATGCAAAACTATTAAAACATTAATCCTCAATTTCTCTTATAATTCACTTTCTATCTTATTTATTTTTGATTGAGAAACACTTATCAACTCTGTTTCGGTTATTCATTGCTTTCCGCACGGTCCTTGTAGCGTAATAATACCCTTGGCTAGCTCCAGGGTTCGTGGCTTCCTTCTGGCTTTCTTTTTTAACTCTCCCCAAACAAATAAATAAGGGCGCCAAATACAGACATACAAATAAAAAAGAGAACAGTGTTAAATTGTTTATTCAAAGAAACTTTAAGATATTAGTAAAAAAATAGTGATTAGCTAATTTCTTATCTTTTCTGTTGTTATCTTCGGAATCGATGTGGTGGACGGAATACTGAGACCTCCGGTAGTTGATAAGCACCGGTTAATGGTGCCGATGGTAAGATGTTTTCTCCCAATTGAAAATTCTTGGAGGAGTGACTCTAGTAGTGAACAACAATCTGACTTTGGTGTCTACTGTCCAGATGGAAAATTTCGGCTCAAAAAGCCCTCACTATGGACCCTTCACAAATTGGCAATGGCCCTATGAATTAAAATAATAACAGTCAAAATTCCGTCCCACTAGACCTTAATTTCGATTACAATCATCCAAGGTTTCTCCAAAGTTCGAGAGAGAAAAAAGTTAATCACTTGATATGTTTATATATTTTTAACTCAATAAAAAACTGATTCTTAACAAATGATTGTAATCGAAAGGTTTAAATGTTAGTAAAAATATCCAATAAAACTACTAAAAATAAATTCACCAAATTTTTGATTAATACTTAAAATTATAACAAATTAAAATTACTCACCGAAGGGAGAAGGTAGTGAGAAGAAACTGATTGCTTTAAAAGCACAAAATGAAAAGGATTAAAATAGCAACACTTCTCATGTACGAACTAAATATTCCCCTTCTCAACACAGATAAAGTCTTCGCGCCGACTCCAATAACCCGAAAATTATAAAAATTAATAGTCCAGAGGCCAGGCCACAAATAACGTTGTAAACGTTACATCCTGCATGGTCGAAAGCAGCGCTTTCCGCACGAAGTGATGAAAAGTTTTATATTTCGTAACGTTGAAGGCAGCATTGCTTTCCGCACGGTCCTGCATGGTCGAAAGCAGTGCTTTCCGCACGGAGTGATGAAAAATGCTTTTATTGTATTTTTAATATTTTTGACGCTATGCTTCTTATTGGATTTTCTGAAACCTAAAAAGATCACAAAAATAGAAAAAATCTTAAAATATTGGATTCTACGCTACAGTAAGTACTTTATATATCTGAAAATTTTTTAATAATTTTAGTAATAAATACGATCATTATACATCGAATAAAGATATAACAAATAAAAAATTTCGGATAAAATTTTTATTGTTTTTATGTGTCCAAGATTTAAAACTTAAAATATTCTTAAAAAAAAAGTAACACTTCCTGCCTTCCGGCAACACCACTGTACTAAATTTAAATGACGGGTTAATTAAAGATCAAAGAGGGCATATGCCACAATTGCCGGTAGGAAAAACGCTAGTCTTTGTTTTTTTTAAATAAAGGGTCTGATTGAAGCGCTTAATTTATTAGGCGCCTTTTATCACCTGGGTCTATAAAAAATTAGGGTTAATAGATATATACGGGGTATTGTTTTTTTAGTAGTCTAAAAAAGAATCTTAGTGTTTTTTTGTTGGTTCTAATAGATAGGTAAAATAGATTTTTAGAGTGATTATTCAGGTATTTGATGATTATCATATAGTGGTTAAAATATAAATTTAATTTTTTTATTTATAGAATTGGCTTCTTCTATAAAAAAATCTAACCCTCTTTATATCTAAAACGTCTCAGAATATCTACATTTTTATCTCTTTTTTTTATTAATTTGTTTTTTTTTATACTTATGGTCCATACAATAATAATAATAATAAGATGTAAGCTCTACGAGGCTAGTAGGCCCATGGCTTGATGTTTTATTCTTTTGCATTACTTTTTTCATTTGCTTTTTTTCCCAGTTTGTAAGTAAGTTTTCTCATATCTTCTTTAACTTCGTTGCTCCATCTTGACCTCGGTCTTCCTCTTCGCCTTTTTCCTGCCAATGCACTAGACATCATCTCTTTATATGGAACCATTGTCTGCATATAGACCAACCATCTAAGTCTTTGCGCCCTTATTAACGCTAATATAATGGGTTCTTGATAGAGCTTAATAAGCTAATTATTTGATATTCTCATAAATAAAGTTTTTCCCACCAAAAATTTTGCGCAGTATTTTTCGTTCCCAAACTATTAAGAACTCTTGGTGTTTTATTGTTGAGGCCCATGTTTTAGAAGCATACGTCACTATCGACGATATTAGGTTTTCGGTTTTGCTCTACGAGATAAATTTTTGCTTCTTAACAACCCATAGTTAGGTTCTCTTGTGAAGACAGTTCCCAAGTACTCAAATCTTCCAACTTCTTTAAATTTATATTGTGTTCCATTTGCTTTTGTGATTGTTATGTATTGTCCCCGATCGAATTGCTTATTTATCCATTCCATATCATTCGTTTTTGCTTTATTTATGTATAATCTTTTGGTCGCTGCCTTCTCTTCGACCTTCCTGACTGTGTCCATCAGTTCTACTTTGCTTCTAGCCAAGATTACCGCCCGCATTGACGTTTTTGTGGTAGATCAGAATTTTTTTATTAATGTTTGCTTCCTGTATAACCCTTTCCAATATTATGCCAAACAGTAAAAATGATAATGGCTTACCCTGCTGCACTCCTTCTTTAACATCAAAGCTTTCTGTTACCTTAACTTTATTCACTGTCCTTTGTAGAGCCAATTTGAAAATGTAATAAGCTTTGGAGAAACATTTATATCTTTCAATGCTATGAAAAGATCCCTTGTTTTGACTCGATTAAAAGCCTTTTTAAAATCAATGAAACGAACCACCGTGTCTTTATTGTATTCATAACTTTTAGCCTGTATTTCTCATAGTGTGAAGACCTGATCTACAATACTTTTCTAAAGCCCATACTGATATTCTTCCATGCTTTTTTTAACCTTCGCTGTTAATTTATTTCTAATTTAATACATATACTTTAATATATATTATAGGTTACTTAAAACATCGGCAATACATCTTAAAACCAAAACAAAAGGCAATAAAACCAACCGTTTTGTATACTGAAGTTAGGTAAAAAATGTATGAACAGAGTTAACAAATTAACATTATCTTTTCACACATTTCGCAATAAAACTGTGTATCCATTCTTTTGATTTTCGCATCCTTAAGATGATTAATGACTTCTTAATTGCTTTCTTTCATAATTTTTTTTCTTCAGGTTGTAAAAAATATAATGTTTGTACTACTAGGGGAAACCAGTGTGACCAGAAAATTTATTATAGTGTATTTTTTTTAAGCACTTATTATGTACGTATGTTTTATACAATGCTTATCCTGCTTATTTTTTTTATAAAGCGCCAATTTTTTTTACATATCAATATTATCCGTCTTAGCAACGTTTCTCGAAGACAGGAAATCAGGACCCACTCTTCCCTATATGTTCACTAAAATAAACAAAAAGAATATGATCCATGCCAGTGAGTATCAAGCACAACTTGTGTTTTCATTGCTATCAAGTAAGATGATCTTGTACATGTAGCTGTAATAAAATACAGCCATTTATCGACTGGATGTCAAATACCAATCAAATATGTATATGTAAGTATGTGAAAATACATTTATAGATCTTTGATAGCGCTTTTTCACTATCATACACTTACAGGGAGATTGTAGCTATATCTCAAAAATATTATTTCGAATCTTTCACTGTCACCAAGTTTACATAATCCTTTTCATTTAGTTTCTTGATTTTACGATTTTCAAATAATTCTATCTTTTTCTATCTTACCTATATATCATTTTTGAACCTAAATAGTACATAATTTTTTAATTTAAAATGTATCCAGTTCATAACGCCCAATTGCAATCACGTCCATATTCTATTGCTAATTTATTACGCAAGAAAAATATTGTTCTCACTCTTACCGCGAAATAATGGTCAACAGTCAAGCAAGCATAGTCATAGCTATATTTCAGTAACCAAAAGGACTACGAGGTTCGTAAAAAAGGTCTCTTTTATTGCTCTCGAATGATATATCGACAAACCTCAAAAACTACCCAATCATCCCCTGCCCTAGAGCAAATCTTAACCACAAAAGAAAGCAAAAAATGATTTAGAACCAAAAAAACAAGCAACCAGATTTAATTGCGATTTTATTGCTAAGGATCTATCAAAAAAATTGCTACAGCCCCTAGCGTAAAACAAAAGTTATACTAGCTGATCTGTCAATAATGGCTCTCCATTTTCGTCATTATTCTGGGGTTACGATTCACTTTAGAAGATGCTAGGATAGCTTGAAATTTGGCAGGTGAGATTGATAATCCTGTCCATTTGTTCCATTTGAATCAGTTTGTCTATACCCAGGTTTATATTGATGATCTTGTTCATTTGTTTCGTAGGTACCTGACTGTACATAGCCAGGTTTAAATTAAAAAACATGTCTATATTGGCCTTGAGAATTGTGCATATCCAAGATCGAATTTATGCTAGGATTTTGTTCGTGTGATTGAATTTTTTCCCTTAGTTTATGTAATTTACATTTCGCAAATCCCTATCCATCTTTAACTGTTTCAATTACAACTTTGGAATCATCTATTATTGTCTGGATAGCACCTTCAGCCTTCTTTTTTATTGTCTTTAATACCCCAGGTTTTTCTTTAAAGGTTGCCCATTTAAAGTATGTTTCTTTAGCATCGATTTAAAGAGCAATAAATTTATCAATAAAATATGCAAACTTCACGAACCTTGTAGTTCTTTTGGTTACAGAATTACAGCTAGTCGATGGGAGAGTTTGTGGTAGTTTTTAACAATGATTCGTCCCTTTTTTTTTTGTTTTTTTGGCCTTGGAAAATAATCCCATTTAGCCACGATTATTTTTATATCAATAAATTATTTTTTAATGTGTTTTAATTTATATTCTAATCAGCAGCATTCTCTCTCTCTCATACATGGCCCTACAATGCAACAAAGAAGAAGAAACAGGTAGGATTGAAAGAATCTTGCAATATGAATTGTTGCTCCTGTTACAAAAGCGCAACCATTCTATTTCCCAATTTTGTTTTAAGACTTCCTTTCTTTCTGCAACAGTATCTCTCCATGGTAACCAATTAAATTCTGCACCAGATGAGATGGCTTCTTTAGCCAATTGGTCAACTTTTTCATTTCCAGGAATGTTGGAATGTCCTTTAACCCACATAAAGTAGATCGAGATCTTTTTTCTTTCAATTGTAATAGCTCCTCAAGAATTTTGACAATAAGGCTATTTGTATGGATATGTTTTGTGGTATTTCTTAGAGAGAGTAGTGCAGATTGAGAGTCTGACATAATGACAAACTCATTAAATTTTAAAGTGTTCTTGTTAATAAAAACTAAAGCCTGATGGATGGCTAGTAATTCTGCAGTGAAAATTGAACAATTGGAGTGTAATTTAAACTTAAGAGATTGATCATTGTTTTTAATGTACACCGCACATCCAACTCCACTTGGAGATTTCGATCCGTCTGTAAAGATTTTACAGAGGTTATTGAACTGTTCTAAATACTTCTGTACCACAGCTGAGCACCTTGACGGTACTTCAAACTTGGGGATAAAAACATTAAATTTGGAAAACAATATCTTAAAATCAGAATTAAAAAAACATCGATCACTTATAATGTTAGAAATATGTGAGACGTTGGGAAAACCAATGGCTAGGGTAGGAGAATTCTTGTTTTGCCACCATTTATCAGTTAAATTGGAAGTAGACAGATATGAAATTTTTTGAAGAAGAGAGTCAATTTTATTTGCTTTGCATTTAAGAACAAATTTTTCAGACAGAAAAACGCGTCTAAGATGTATAGGAGGGTCACTACATTCGTCCCTTATATTTATAATATTAAAAAAATACAATTATTTTCGTTTGTTCTATATACATTGTTGCTACATATATTTTCTATAAAAAAAACCTCAACAATAGATACATTTCCAAATTCGTTGCAGCTTTTAAAATCTGCGTTACACATGACACGAGCTAATGATTTAAAAATGAATAGGCATCTTTGCTTTTGTAAAATATCTTTTATATCCCTTTTCGATCTATTTTGTGATTTATAAAAAAGAAGAATTTTAGATTATATAATAGTTTTTTTTGAAAATCTTAACCGGTTCTAATCGACTGATGTTTTATTATAAAATTACAATAGTATTAATTGAAGTTTGACAAGATATTGTCTGCACAAATGATTCTCATAAAAAAACGATTTCGAAATAAAATTTAATTTTATTGTGTAAAATTTTGCACTACTACAGTTTTGTTGTGTATCAAACCATGTGTTACTTTCTGATAATTGTTGCAAAAAATGTCTTTTAATTTTGCATGCTGGAATGTAGAGAAAGGTGATCATTAATAGTCAGAACTAATCTCGGTATTTACTAAATTCCAAAGTTTGAGTTAAAGTTAAAACCAATTCTGTAAGCAGATAAATGAACATATTAACGCAAAACTGTTTTGTAATTTTTGAAGACAAACTGCCTAATTTTGTTACTAAGCCCGAGATGGAGAGAATGGGATTCTGGAAACGAATTAGTTGTCTAAACCGCACTCCTCCTCTTTCCACCCTCCTCTCACTTCCGAGGGGCCGGACCCTCAGCAATTTTGTAACTCTGAAGGTGTTTTGAGTAGAAATTGTGGTCCTCATCTGCTTCTGCCAAAAAGTTCTTTCGCACTCTATTATTGGCTATTGTTGCGTGCTTTTCTTTTTGTGCTTTTTTCTATATTGTGCTGTCCTCCGTAGCGTTCTCTTTGTAGGTAACTGTTTTATGACATTGTTGTCTTTTGTTTCTTCCGGAGCTACAACTTTGACCTCTTGTGTTACTAGGTTCCGTAGTCTGGATCAAACACATAAACTAACAATTTTTCGTTTGTATAGAGAATTCAAACATGGAAGAATTAATCCAAGTGACATTCCTAGGACAGATGCACTAAAATGACGGTCATATAAGAAAACTTTGATGCTTTGCGTAAGCTCATCTATGAAGATGGACATGATAACAATTTTTAAAATAAAGAAATGTGCTTTTCTATGAAAATCTGATATGTTAGCCAAAAAATGCAAAACGTCTAAGCTTTAAATAACTAATTCCAAACGACAAATTATGCATGAATGTATAAGCGTAATTAGGGGGTAGATACACCTGTAACCTGTAAGTTTCATTGTTTCCCTCTTTTCTGCAATAATTTTAATGTTTCCTCCGATTTTTGGTAGCTCTTCTAGTCCTATTTTTCCTAGGAAATTTAGGATATCCTTGGGCTTCAAGTTAGCTAGATCTTTTCTTCTATTTCATATGACCCTACGTATCTGACTCTATAATTACGAATTCCAATGTATGTGTATTAAGGTTTCATCCTCTACCTCACAGAATCTGCACATTGCTTCATCTACCAATCCCAGTTTCTTCATGTGTCCTCTTAATCAATAGTGCCCGGTGGATAATTCCATTATAATACGAAGGTTCTTTTTACTAAGCTTTAGACAGCTGAAAGATCTCTTCTGGTTATATTTTCCCAAAAGCGACTGTGGTTGTCTTAGTCCTTCTAGATAGGTCCAGTACTTGGAGTTTTATCTATCCAATTTTTTTCTTAGTTTTTCTACTTGGTGTTGTGATTTGTTTCCTATTTTATTTTTTAGTCTCCTCTCATCTATACTAATATTATAAAGAGTTTGTTTGTTTGTTTGTTTGTTTGAAATGAATAGGCTCCGAAACTACTGGACCGATTTTAAAAATTCTTTCACCGTTGGCAAGCTACACTATTCCCGAGTGACATAGGCTATGTTTCGTTTTTTAAAAAAAATAGGGATCCTTACTAAAATGCCGTTAATGTAACCAAAAATGACCTTAAAATCCTTACATCGCGTGCGCTGAGAATACTTCTATATACTATATACTTAATATTATAAAGAGGAAAGGTTTGATTTTTGTTTGTTTGTTTGTTTGAAATGAATAGGCTTCGAAAATACTGGACCGAGTTCAAAAATTCTTTCACCGTTGGCAAGCTACACTATTCCCGAGTGACATAGGCCATGTTTCGTTTTAAAAAAAAATAGGGATCCTTACTAAAAGGCCATTAATGTAACCAAAAATGACCTTAAAATCGTTACATCGCGAGCGCTAAGAATACTATTGATTATAGAATAAAATAATGTCACATACGATAATAGAGTAGTTTAATTGTTTTAGATTTTATTGTATTATTTTGTATTATTTTTAATTGTATTATCCAGGCCAAATTCAGTACGTTAGATTTCAAGGCGACCTTATATAGTTTAATTCTTATTCTCACGTAGCGTAAGAATTGGCTATAAAAGAGCGTCGTTGAGGTCGTACTCGGGAGAGTTCGGAGTCTAAGGTTGTCTGTAAGGGTCACCCACTGGGGTGTCCCTAAAACAGACCCTTGGGTCTGGGCCGTTGTGACTCTTGACATATTTTCGTGAGTAAGTGTGACATGCTACCATGTAGTTTATTTGGTAAGATTAGTTAAGATTTGTATTTTGTTATTCGTTAGTTATATTTAATTATTCATTGTTATTGTTTCTTTGTTAATATATTTGTTGTTTGTTTCCTGTTGTTTATCTAATCTTTTCCTTGGTTAGTTTTCTGCCTTCAGCAGGATACCTAACCAGGGGTTAGATAACCACGACCTGGGTGGGAAGTGCCTTCAGTTAGCTACCCCTCATAACAAAACATTAAGGCAGACTAGGCTAGACTGAAAATAGTTAAAAAAACATTTTTTTTTTTGAATTAATGAATCAGTGTATAAAGTCTAAAAAAAAATTAAAATATACGGTAACTTTGAATATCTATCTATATATTATGTTAGTCAAATCTGCCATATTTCATTAAACATCTTCACACTCAAGCAAAGATCATTATGACGATATGAATATGGAAGTCATTAACTTCAGATAAAACAAAACGTTTTGTTTTATCTCTGCTATAATAAAGCAGTTGATTTAGTAGTACAAATTGCACACATGATCATTTATCAAAGATTTAATGACATGCAGTGTCAGCTGTTCTCATTCTGGTATCTGTTGGAGTACGCTAATTACTTTTACTCTCTGACAATTTTTATTTGGTTTTTCTTTTTTAAATTGAAAATATGCAACTTCTTATTTGCTTCTCTACTGATTTATGGTGGATGGAAATTGCTTGTATAGTAACTAAAAGACAAATAGATGGGTAACCAATATGTGTAATTTGCATGATGCATGTATGCGAATGCAATTATTAGTTCTGTGAAAACATATATTCAAGTAACAAGAAGCTTATGTCAATAAATAAGATAAAATTTTATATGCAATTTATAACTTTGGATATTTTTAAGTTATATTTTAAAAGTAAATAGAATAAAAATATTTAAACATTCAACAATCAATGAGTTTCGGTAAATGTTTTACCAAGTTTACCAAGTTTACAGAAAAAAAGAAGACTTCGAAAACATTGGTAAAATACGTATGCTCCGTCTAACAAACGAGCTTTAAACGGAGCTACAAGAGATCTCAAAAAAGAATTTTAAAAACCAAGAAATCAGTGAATATCTGAAAAACCTCGTTTCTTGAAGCCTACTAATATTCGTTATGGAAAGCTACAAGAAAACTTAAGCAACCACACACACAACCAACTCCACTTATTTGAAAACCAGATAGATAATGGGCCAAAACCAATAAAGAAAAAGCTACCATCTTTGCATACCACTTAAAAGAAGTCTTTGCTCCACGATTCAACCTTCCTCACCACTTATGAAGATCACATCAATGATTTCCTGGAATCCCTCTTCCAAATGCATCGTCCAGTTTAAAAGTTTCGAATATGCGAAGTAAAGTACATAATATATCATGATTTAAATCCCAAAAAATCACCAGGATATGATATGGTCACCGGAAAAATATTGAAAGAACTGTCAGAGAAAGAATTTAAACTAAAACTACAATATTCAATGCCGTCCTACGATTAGGAAACCGAGATAATAATGGTTCCTAAACCAGGAAAACCCACTGAAGCTGTAACATTACCTATATCGTGCAATCAGCCTCCTTTCCATACGCTCCATAGTTTTTGAAAAGCTACTACTCAAGAGATTGATGCTAATAATAATTACCAGCAAACTTATTCCTGACTATCAGTTTGGCTTCCGACACAAATATTCCACAATCGAGAAGGTACACAGAGGAGTCCAACGAATCACTAGCGAGTTCGATTCAAAGCAGTAATGTTCAGCCATGTTTTTAGATATATAACAGGCCTTTGACAAGATCTGACATACTGGCCTGCTTTATAACATTAAGTCAAACCTACCCTATGATTATTATTGTACAAAAAAAAAGTGGAGCAACGGTATACAATTATGGGGTACAGCAAGTAACTAAAATATTGATATTTTTAAAGGTTCCAATCCAAGGTACTCAGCTCCATCTCCATATGGTATGTTCCAAACGAAGTAATATGTAAAAACCTTAATGTGAAAACATTGAAAGAAGAAACCATGAAACAGACTTATGGAGAGCGGACAGGACAAGCGGAGACTTAACCGTTACTAAACCTAAGATAAAGATTCTACCATTATAGTTGTGTAGTGTAGTGAAATAGATTATAAAATAAAAGGAGTCAAAGAAAAAAAACATATCGAACAATTTATCGGCAGTTTTTGAAACAAAAAATTTGATAAGTACCTATAATACCCTTACAAATTAAATTTTTATAGTAATTATTTATAGTATAACAAATCAAAATGAGGTATTCCTTATTATTAAAGGGGAGTAGTTATAGTTGATCAGAAAATTATCCCTTTGTGTATAAAACAACACCTACTAGATGTAAACATGCGATATATACAGGGCAAGTGTGAACAAGGACAATCAAATAAATTACCACTTCTAGAGAATAAATTATTAAACGGGTTGCGACCACTTTTACCGGTCATAAATATCTCCCGGATAGCTATCCATTACTCGATGAATTATTTCATTACTATTTTGACGTGACGGTTTATATTTCATGTGGGAATGGTGAAATTTTTCATTTTTTTATGAAATATGCGTACTGTTTGAGTTATTATTTACTTTTATTTAATTTTTTTAACTGAGAGTATGAAATATTATTTTTAGCTTTTTCTGTAATATAAATTAAATCTGGTAAAGAGTTTTAGATAAGAACACTTGATGTCCCATTAAGTATAATCTATAGCAAAAATATTTCAAGTTTTTCCATCAAGAGGTTGAGGCTTAGGACTTAAGAGACTTAAGAGACTGATTTAATTAAGTAGGTACTTACTCCCAATGATCAGATGTCAAAAGGATTGACTTTCTAATTAAATTGAAGTTAATATACTTATTATGAATAAAAAATAGAAAATAGAAAATATTTATAAACTTTGTATTTAATTTTCCCAACTTTATTTAGTATTATTTTAGCACTTTCTCGATATGGATATGGATATGGAAAAGTTTCAATTTTGTTAAAAAATATTTTTTCATATCACATGCATTGAAACAGCTTGTTTTGATCCCTGTTTTGTCAGTCGAAACAAGACAATTTCAGACCAATGCAACTGTCAGTCAGAAACTGACAGCTTTTTCTGCCCCTAGGCGAGAAAGAACGTTATTCCTGCGCGGCACATTCGTTTATTTATTATTTATGTCTTTATTTCAAGTCTATCAGAATCGCATTGGTAACAAACAAAAGCGAATAAAATCATAATGGTCTGATAGCTGTCGTCAAATCGTTGCCAAGATATTACTACGCTATTTGTCTGAAATAGTCTTACTTCAACTGGCTACAGAGATCAAAACTCGCTGTTTCAATGCACGTGATATGAAAAATATAGTGTGTGGCACGGGATGAAACAAAGACGATTTGTGACCAGGCGAAGACAGCCCTCGCTTCGCTGGTTCAGTCAACTCTCGCCCTAGTCAGAAATCGTCTTGTTTCACCCCTTGCCAGACAATATACTATTTTTATAAATACCGTACCTTAAAAAGTACAGGTGTAGGGTAAATCGCTCTTTTTATGTTCACTCCGTTGGTCAAAACATACCATAAAAATTATGACTTCAAAAAATTAAATATCCCAAACTTTTGTGTTTGATATAGACACAAAAACGTTGGTTTCTAACAATTATTTATTTACAACTGTATTCAATCTTTATGAATTTAGGACTGATTACAACCAAGGGGAGAATATGTCTGAACTTTCCTAATAAAAAGTTTTGTGCTTCCCATTTATCAATTTTTCTGCTGATATTCGACTAACACAGTTTCCAACTTCCGCATACATAGGTATATAAACATGAAAAAGTTATTTAATCCTTTTTCATCCCTTTGAGGATTCGAAGCTGTACGTGGAACGTGGGCATCGGCAGGATAATTATATATAGCGGTAGATCCATTAGTTATGTGGATACAGGAAATTAATATTTTAATTTTACAATGGTTCTTTAGATATAAATGCAAAGTTAAAAAAATTTTAAAAACAAGTTTTACGGTGTTGTAATGGGCCATAACAAAAAAAGCCATAAAATAAATATTAAAGGTTTTTGTACAAATAAAGATATTTCCAAAAATGTGAGACAACACAAATTACACAAAAAAAAAACAATAACAACATTGGTATTTTTAAAAGCACATCCATACATAACCAATTGGTAAAACAGTTAAATCTGACTCAAGTTGACACCTTGAAAAACGCTGTTTTATTGAAGGATTCTTGGTCTTTGCGAATGTAAACAATTCGTTGGGGCTAAAACTGAGCTTGTTCTGCTGTATCGGTTTTTTATTATTAGAGCACTACAACCTGTAGTTGTTCCATATGCGCATAACATTGGTCATGGTTTTATCTTGATGCATGAGAATGCTACCCCATATGCAGCCAGACTGACAAGGAATTTTTTGTAAGGGCCAAATATTCCAGTTTTTTACTTGCCAGCACAATCGCCTGATCTGAATCCTATTGAGCATACGTAGGATATGCTTCAGTGAAGAGTTTTTTAAGACCAGAATCAATTTTAAAATCGCAATTAACTGTGCAGGATAGCGATTCCTGGACAAATTTATCCTTAGTATGGAATGACGCTGTAAAACCATTATAAATAGACGAGAAGACCACATTTCTCATTAAAATATTTTTTTCTTTGTTCGATTTTAATTTTTTTGATAAAAAATTGGATTAATAAATTTTCGTTTTTTCCATATTCTTTCAATCGGGTATGAAAGAAGATATACTTTTCTATCTCTTGCAGAAACCGATCAGGTATTTCAAAAAACTGTTAAACGGTAAATCAATAAATAAAAGTCTTTCCTTCAAGTCAACATAAATACATTGTTTATTTAGAAGAAAAACGTTGTTTCAAATTTATCGCTTTATTCCGCTATTAAACTTGTTATTGCAAATTCTACGGCTCTGCTTATACCTTAACACCTCGACACTTAATTACACATTTTAACGACCTGTTGTCATAGACATTTTAAGTTCTTGACTTTTAACAAAACGAGCTGTTGATGCAAGTTGTTACGTGTGCACTACTGACTAGAGAAAAACGTTTGTAGACAAGAGTTATTATAGTAATGTATGCAATTGCACGAATTTTCATATAAAAAAATTTAAAAAGAGGTTGACCTTAAAGGTCATCCTTGCAACTGCACGCTTATTTTAACCACATAGTAAACTGTTATTTTTTTATTTTGACGTTTTTGAGCTTTTTTGAAATTCTTTTTAACGCGTTATGTAAATTTTATGTACAGAGCGGCATTCGAGGTGGTTTTTTAAGCTTAAGAGCTGATAAGGTTATGAAACTGATCGATGTGATAGCCAAAAAGAGATGCTCAAAAAACATCATTTTTATAATTTTTTTTTTTCGATTTTTTTTAAATTTTTTGAAATCTACTGGTCCGAATCGGTTCAAACTTACAGTGAATCGAAGTTAGATGGAACTTTGGAACGCTTGTTAGTTCATTCCGATCGGTCAAACTGTTCAAAACTTATAAGAGGTTTTCATACATCCACCCACACATAAACATCCACACATACATACAGACATACAGGCACCCTCGTAAAAATAGTCAGGGGAGGTTCCAAAGACCTCAAAATGTTGAGATCCAATAAAAACTCGATTTTCAAAAAACGGGGTAAAACCAATAACATTTTTCAAGCAACAGCCTAATTGGTCATTATTATTTAAATTTCCTTAACTTCCTTGTGTATCCTGATAAAATACAGTGAAAATGTAACCTTATTTAATTTTAATATTGAGATCAACAATGGTAAAAATAAGAAATGAGAAACAAATTTCATATCTATTAAAAGATATTTTCATTTCATTATATTTATACTCCATCAGGGAGAAATATAATATTAACGGAGTTTAAATTTACCAGACCTAATTAGATTGTTAAAACTGGAAAATAAGATATATTTAATACGGATCAAACTGGAAATTTATTAGTCAATGAGAAACCCGTCTAGAAAATTATGCTCTTCCAAATATTTAATTAATAGAATTATCTACAAGAAATAACTGAACCGAAATAAGGATCGAAAAAAGTTTCTGTATACGAAAGTTGTCTTTTTAGTTTTGCATGTAGCCGCTTAGAAGGCGCCACCAATAGATCCTTCGGACACATATCTAACCTCAATCTTCAATTAACATAAATTAAGAGTTTCATTGCGATAGAACAAGTGGTGTCGGTACAATGAATTTTTTTAATTAGCAAGTTGGTCGAAAAATGGATCTTAGCCAAGAACTTTTCGAGCAATATTTTTTACAATTTTTGGAAAGGATTGTCCCAGCAGCTAAAAGGTTTTTTGTGTTTGGGAATAAATAACCATACCAGTCGACTATTTCCCGTTGGTACTGCAAATTTCAACGTACTTGCTCCAGTCTCAGAGACGAATCCAGGCAAGGTCCACCGCAAAACATTGATGCGGTTTGTAAGCTAATTAAGGATGCCCGCTGTATAACATATCGAAAGATAAAGGCATCTGTAGGCATTTGAAATATCTCGATCTAAAAGATCCTACATGAAGAACTGGGTGTTACGCAGTTGGTTTTCCGTTGGATCCCCCATTTGCTCACAGAAGGGCAAAAAGCAGTTCGCACCAATTGGTATCGAAAAACATTGGAACAGTTCAACAAATGAAGCTTAAGTATTGTTAAAAGCGATAAATCTTAGATTTATGCTTACGAACCGAAAAATAAACGCCAATTCACTGTAGGTGTTTTCCGATAATGTAAAGCTAACAATTTGATTTGTTGTCGAAGTATATCTAAGAAAATGGTGGCAATTTTTGTGTCAAAATCTGGTCATGTGGCAACAACTGCCTTAGAACATGGGAGAACGATTACCTTTGAATGGTATATAAACGTTTGTTATGGGGAAAACTCACAAAGCAACACACAACGGCAAATTATCCTGCATCAAGATAATGCAATTGCTC
Source organism: Altica lythri (assembly GCA_964028335.1). Taxonomy (NCBI): domain Eukaryota; kingdom Metazoa; phylum Arthropoda; class Insecta; order Coleoptera; family Chrysomelidae; genus Altica; species Altica lythri. Next base: position 69,510,857 of record OZ034805.1, read on the forward strand.
ACACTGTCCAACTTCAAGGCATCGAATTTTTAGACCATCCACCATATAGTCCCTACCTAAGTGCCAAAGAGTTCTTCAAATATCCAAAGATCAAAAATTCTGTGCGTTTGCAGTGATTCCATTCGCCAGAAGAAGCCATCGATGCCTTTGAAAAATCGATTTTGCAGGTGTCAGTTGAAAGCTGGAATGACTGTTTTACCAATTGGTTTGAACATATGCAAAAATGTATCGATCTTTGTGAAATATAATTTGAAAAACAATAACATTACTTTATATAACTATACTTTAAGTTTTCATTACCAAAAATATGCCATCTAATATATAAAACCAAAAATTATAAAGCAGAATTTATGGTTTGCTAAACAACAAAGGCCTTTAAACTTAAGCGACGGTAATTTAATTATTATTATTAACTTATTTTATATGCTTTTAGAAGCTATATTTTAAATGCAAAAATAATATTACAATCCAATGCTAACGAAACAATCTAAATCCATCATCTCCCAAAGGGACTATAACTGCAAAAGAACATCCAATTTAAATAATTTAATGAGATTTCCAAATACCCAAAAGGGTTTTGATGTATCTTTTGTTATCTTTCTATCCTTTGTATGTGCATATATAGGAACACAAAAACATGAGGTAAGTAAATATAATAGATCACTCCATTCATAAAACTTTAGGTTAGAAATGTAGGATCTTTTTAAATACAGGGATGTATTTGTTTTTCTAGATTATAAAGATTATAAAGATTAATAGGAAGATAATTTATTATTTAAAAGTTATTTATAACAATTATAAATTTCTAAGTTATCCTTGGCTTCGGCAACAGCAAGCATATGTATAGTAATAAAAAATAATACAGGCGTGACATCCTGTCAACGTGATCTAGACAAAAAATAGTTATTTGTGACAAAAGGACGGAAAATGACATTTTGCAAGAGCGAGTAAAGTTGTGTAGCCGAGGTGCGTAGCACCGAGGCGAAACAATACGAGCACTTGCAAAACATTTTCCGGACGTGTAACACACACTATTTTTTGGTCTGACTAATTTTTAAATTTTCAAAAGTTCTGTTATGTTCAAGACTTGACTGCTTGTGCTACCTGAACTAAGGCCACTGACTAGAAGAGAGCCGACAGATATAAGCGCCACATTGGATGTTTATATTATAGTTGTGTTGTTGTGTATTGTGTAATAACTTGTTTAATACTTAATATACGTGTTCAGATTCAGCAGTTATTAGTGTTTTAATTAACATATGTTGCAAACACAACAAGTTCAAAAACTTTTTACTTAGAGACATACAAGATTAGATGTTTATATAAAGATGTTCATAGATTGACATAAATGTCAAATTTTAAAATACAAGTTGTAAGAGTAATTAAATGTAAATTAGAATCCTGCTTATCTTTAGAAAAAGTTATAGGTAAGTTTAGTATATTATACGCAGTTTTTTAATAAATTTAATTAAAATTTGTAATATTCATTATGTATTTTCGATGACTTAAAATTTAAACTCATAGCGCCATCTAAAAGCTACTTTGCCGGCCTAGGCCGGAAAATGCCATTTTCCGGACGATTTTGAAGTAATTAATAGTATTGTTTCTAGACGGAGGACCAAAACAAGGATTTATGCGTGGGTCAACTCTAAGCAAAGAATGCTGTGACATAGATATAAGATATAAATATCAATCAGCCCATACAGAGGCAAAACCAAACAGCAGACACTCTATTAGAGCTCATCAGTACGGTACAGTACAGGTTATGTCTCCTCAGTCATTTATAAAGGGACAATTCCAGTATAGAACGACTGATACTTGTTGGTTTCACATCTTCAGTCTACTCGCAAGTAAAACCAACAAAAATCAGTCAGTCAAACCAAGGATGTCTCTTCATAAATAGCTGGAGCTGGTCACCCCACTAGACTAAAGAATCACAATTTAGTTTTCCGAATATATTGCAGTGTTTTGGACTATAATTTTTAAAAAGCATTCTTTAGCGTGCTCGGATTGGGATACTTTTTTGGTCTTTATCTCGCTTTCCAAAATAGACCAACTAGATAAGTCGATCGGATTTGTATCTGGGGAATTAAGTAGCTGTTAGTTCAATGAAATAAAGTAAGGACGCGAGTTTTTAAGCCATTTTGATTAGCATTGACTTTTTATATCAGAATTATTGTATAAGTGGAGTTTTTTTATAGAAATCACTTCTCCACTACCATGTAAAACTTAACAACTTAATTTTTCCTGAAGAACTTATATTTTCTCTGGTATAAAATTTTGAAAGTTCATCTTTCTATGTTCGTCGAATGTTATTTCTAATATTAATAATTCTATACCAATTACCTCAGGTGGCATTTTTACTTAAGTTCTGTTCTAACAGACCAAAAAACAGTTCTAGAACCGTTACGAAACAACTCAGTACATCAAAAGTATAGAGATTTCGTCTGCTGCGCAGTTCACGGACCGTTCTTGAATGGTTCTTTAGTCTGTTGGAACAAACCTTTACCTAACCACTTTTGATGTTTTATTTGTACATTTTTGGCATTGGTGTCTCTGTCATTAAAACGATTATGTTGGTACATACAAAATTTTTATTTAATCTGAAGTGCTTGAGGTTGCGAAGAATAGCTAGTTGTGCGTTTTTAGTCAAATTTAACACAATAATTCTGGTACGTTTTAATTCTATATCGAACAATTATTACTCTGATGCTCTGGTGCTACATACACCTATCATGAATTCGATTCTTCTTTTCTCATACATTCACCGAAAGACTTTTCACGTGCATGAGCATGCAGGATAAAACACAGTAAATGTTGGTAGAAGTTCTATTTGTGCATTCACAACGCGCACTGGCTACAGATAAGACAAAAAGTAGTATAAATCCTTCCAGTGGATAGCTCCGGGACGGAAGATCGAGTATTGTTCCTTGTAATGTATATAATGTGCTATTTCCTTGTACCATCAAAATTTTAGTATCTTTATTTTTTCCCATGTAAACTTAACAGATATAGACCGGATTTTTAATGTAGATTCAATAAAAACTTTGAATAACAAAAATTTCAACAGGAGGTACGGTTTAATTCCGTCCCTGAAAAAATCAAGATAGCGTAAACGAAGGGTCGAAAAAATGGTGCAATGATTGCTTAGTGTTAGCTATTGTATTGAATTGCATGGGGTTCGATTTTTAACTCTTAAAAAATTCTCTATGGTTGTCTGCTGATGGAGAATTTGATCTTCAAAGATAACAAACGTTTTCTATAATCTCTTCAAAAATTTAATCCGGTTGTGATGCTACATTGGATTTCAATTGCGAGTTAGAAATGATAATATACAAGAAAATAAAAATATAAAACGCTTTTGTTGAAAAAAGTATTAGAAAACTTGAAATATTAAGTTACTTGTTACGAGATATTGAAAATAAAAATACTGTAGGTTGATAAAGAGCTACAAAAAAGTTCATACTGTCATAAAAGTTTATATAAAGACTAGTTATAAATGTTTCTAAGTCACTAAAAATTACTTTTCTATTTTATAAACTTACTGTCAACGACTAGATTAACATAAAAAATTTATTTTTCGAAGCGAGAATTTTAAACATCTGGAGTTAATGATCAACACATCTTTTCATTTTCCATATGAGCAATTTATTTTATTAGTGTTAGTGTTAACAATGATAATAATTGGTTGTTTATTTTTTAAAATAAAAAAAAATGCGTTATATATTTCACTTTTTCTTTTTTATAATATTTAAGCTTTGTAAATATTTTTATTATCTTTGTAATAATCAGTTAACTTTAATTTCAGATTTTTATATTTTTATATTCATGTTTCATTTTATATCTATAAGTATCATATTTTTGACCAATGGACTGATGAAACTCAAGACGCTCGAAACAACAAAGAAACCGTGGTATGTGACTTTCGAGACCTAAAAGGGGCCTTTGACAATCTTCCACATAAGGCTGTCAAAAGATTACCTAATGATGGAGGAGTAGGTAGAACGTCCTACACTTGGTTGTCGCTATTACACTCTACAAGAATTGCAAAAATGAAGATACGCCGACACACTTTCTCCATCAATACGACCAGGGAGGAGTTGCATCCCCACCCTTGTAAAGTCTTACTGTGGACAGCTTACTCTGGCAATTGAACGAACTAGGTATACCTTGCCAAGAGTATTCCGATAACGTGGTTATCCTCCAAAGAGGGAAGTATGAAAATGTCCTTCGTAGCATAGTACAGAGAGGACTAAACAAAGCAAAACAAGAGTGTTAATCGGTAGAACTTAATATTAACTCCGTCAAGACCAGACCAGATCCAAATACTTAGAAAGCCTGGATGCATTCCCAAGCGTTTTTTAATTGGAAATCCGTGCCATTGAGAAATGTATAGAGTTTAATATAGAAAGAAACTGTCGTAGAAAAAAAATTGAGTCAGATAGTCAAGCAGCCATCAAAGCTCTGAACTCACACGCAATCAGTTCAAAGATGGTCCAGGAATACCTAGGCAATCTAAATAAACTAGGGCAAAATAATAGCATTGTTACCTTCTTATTGGTTCCAGGGCACATATGTAAGGAAACGGAGCAGCAGATAAGCTGCCAAAAAAGGAGCTGAAACCCCATGCTTGGGATCAAAATCATTTTGTTGAATCAGCCGTAGAAAAGTCTTTAAAAACTAAGGAAAGAATTGAAAAGAGAAAAATCTAATAATGTAAATAAAAAATCTGATTAAACTCCAGGTCTGCTGTTCGTCAAATTTAAATTTTTTCTCTTCCCTCTTAGTTGTTTTCTTTTAAGGGCCACATGTTGGGCTCAAAAATTTCTAATATTGGTTGTCTTAGGTAGTATTTGCTGGGTCTGCTTGGGTCTGGATTCTGCCCCGATGGCTTCTTGTGTGATTTCTGTTTTCTTTATTGAGTCTGGTTCTCTATCTATCCATCTATCAAAATTTTTGTACAAATGCGATTTATACAAAAAAATTAAACATAACCTAGTCACTATCGTCATAGTCGTCTCATACATTTTTTTATAGTTAGATCTTTTATTTACGTAGGTACTAGACGATAGTGTTATATTTAATTGGATGATTAGTTCATTTTATTAATATTTAATTTCAAAAAGAAAATCTATACATTAAGTGGATGTTGTTTGTTATTATAAAAATCAGGGACCCCAATATTTGTATTCAGTTTTTCTTCTTAAAAATTTTATCGTTTTCCAAAAAGAAAAAAAGTTTCAGTCGTGAGACTAACCGAGAGAATCAATGCTTCTACTCTTCATGTAAAAATGAAATTATTTCTTTTTTCTAGGTTTTTCACAACCGTATCATAAAATACTAATTTATCACGATTTTTCCAATTTTTCATTACTTTTAACAATCTGTAACGATATTTCCATTCTCCTTTAGTCAGTGCTTACCATTCATAACTGTGTGCGTTGTTTTGTAACTCTTTACTATAATTAATCACATAAAAGAAGTTATTAAAAATTTAATATTGTTATTTAAACAAGTCGATGTATTAAACTTAATATTCTGTAATTAATCATGCGTTATTTTTTGTTTCATTCAAAATATCCTCTTATTTATCCGTTATCCCGTTTAAAGTCTAGACAATATCACATAACAAATCAATCTAAACAGATTTTTAAAAATCAATTTTTCACTTTAATTTCTATATCATCTACCTTTTCCCAGCCTTATTGTTCTCATTCATTTTACATACAGGTGGCTCTGATCAATATTCCGCATGTACTGATAAAAATTGAATTTTTTATCTACCTGAAGCTACTCTTTTCATGTTCGTTTAATCATTTTTTAATAGAACGTCAATATATCAGGTCACTTTGCTATAATTTAGTTATTTTCATGTTTAAACTCTATCAGTTTGTATAGATAGTTGGCTGCTGGTTTAATATCGAATATTGTATTACTTTTTCTAAGTAAAGTTAAGACAACAGATTTTCGCTTCGGGAAATTTGACTTTAATTATTAAAATAAAATAGTCGAGGTAATAAAGCACTAAAATCAGCCTTAACTTCGAAATTTAAATGACAAGACGGATTCTTTTTGCATTCGATTCATGAGAGTGTCAGGAAATTTTGTGACCTTATGCGATCATGTAATATACGAAAACTGCATTTGTGTATACAAAAAAATGCCTTCTTAAAGTGAATCTCAAACAGAATTTGTTATTTATTGGCTATAATGAGTACAATTGTGTTTCTTTGGGAATTTTGGGATCTTTGAAAACGAATATGACATTATACTGATCTCCGGAGTACCTTATGTTTAACTCGTCTTCTGAAGTTTTTGATAAATTCATTAAATAATTTTTTACAACCAAATATTTGGGGGTTTTTGGGCTTGCTGAAAACGAATAAGACTTCGTATGTGATACCCGGAGTACCTGATGCCTACCTCATCTCCTGGAGTTCTCGGTAAATTCATTTATGTTTAATCCAGTAGAGATGCCACCACTTTTTAAATTGTTCATAAAAATATAACTTATATTAATATATATATAACACAAGGTACATTGTGATTAAAAAAAATTGGCATCTCTCCCATATTGCTTTCGTGAGATACCCATGTGGCAGTCTAGATGCCAACATCGATAAATCTCTACTCTTTTAGAATTACCATTTTATCCAGAGGGTTCACAAGTATTCCTAAATCCAGTGGATCCCCAAGACTCTCTACGAAATTTTCGTATTCATCTTGGACAAATGACAATTTGGCTTGATAAACTCGGCCTTCTATTTTTGCTTTTCCCAACATTTCTTTTTAAACTGGTCTTAAACTTAAACGAACTGCTGTACTTTTGGATTAGAAATTGGTACTTTCTTTACGGTTTCTTTTAGCCTTACTGTTGTTTGTTTCTGCTTTTTTCTTTCTGCTTATTTCCAGTTTCTTAACTCTTTCTAAATTTTCAAAATATGCGAGAAGTTGGGCCACGTTACCTTCTCTAGTTTTAACATTACTGATAGCTTCAGGAATCGGCGCTACTATGTTAGGCAACTTTCTTCAAGTTTCATTATCTTGAGTATTGTTTTTAACAGTGTCATCAGCAAAACAAGGATTTGGCTCATTAGCGGCTGCTTCCTGTATATTTTCCAAAAGATTAACTTGATCTCCAGTTTCTAATTAAGTAAATGCATAATTTGGTATTTGGTTTGAATCATAAGGATAGAGTCCTATAGATCGGAAAGCAGATACCGCTTTAAAAATTTGCCAAAATAAAGTCTAGTAAGTTTTCTTTCTTTACTAGCTTTATCAAAAGTATATAAGGATTGGTAATAAGCCGTTTTTAGGGATTTGAAGACGACCCTCTCCAAAGGATGAAAAAAATGTGTGGCGTGGAGTGGTAAACAAAGTAGAATAATATCAATCTTCTTTGCAAATGTCAATACATCTATTGAGTTGGTATGTGAAGTATACCTGTTCAAAATCAGAAGGCATTTTCCTGAAGATTCAACTGATTCGGGGGGTATATCTACTTTTTATTTAGATTTCTTTATTAATACATTTAAAAATGCATTTTCTTGTGACATTGTATTAAGTTGTCTCCTTCGTCATTCCTAGCCTCCTGCTGCTTAATAGTCCCTCTGTTTTTCTTATTTCTCAACAATGACTTTAACCAGTCAAATCCCGCTTTATCTTCTTCTTTGTAAAATTTGTGTTTTATTTTTAATTTTCAGTTACTCTATACGCCATTTCCCTAACATTGTCCATTGTAGGTAAAAAACCAAACCTCTGAAGCTTTTTAATATGAGCTACCATCTTCTTCTCCACTTCCTCGCCAAGTGTGCTATTAGGACCCATTCTGCCTTAAATTACATCATTTTTCTTAATTCTTTTTTTTTTCTAAAGTCTTAAAAAGAATGCTCCATCTTCTCTCGCCTAATTTCGTACTGTAACTGCCAACTTCAAGTTAGCCTTTGTCCAATTTCCACCAGTGGCAGATTTGCATTTCTGAAAAAAATATGCAAAATAAATATTGGCATCCCTACAGAATACGTTTGCGCATCTCTACCTTTTATAAGGTAGAGATGCCATATTTTACAAGAAGAGTGTCTTTTAGTTATCGCTAGTAAAACTTGGTTAAATATAACCTCAAATCGATTTGCACGTAAGAACAATAAAATTTCTTATGCGAACCCAAAAACCTCCGAGTAACAAAATTAAACTCATTTTCGTCAAAAAATAAGAAGTTCTGTTTAAGATGCACTATCTATAGGAATGTATTTTCTTATGCAATACAATTCAATATTACATGATCGCATAAGGTCACGAAGTTTCCTGACGCTCTCACGAATGGAATGCAAAAACAATCATTATATTCCGTCTTCCGTTTAAATTTCGGACGTTCAGTGCTTCATTGCTCCAACTATCCACGGTTATATTTATTTTTGTTTATTATTAAAACCGTATTCATTCTCTTTTTATCATATTGTATTTACGTAAATGTTTTTTTTACCTAAAACAATGTGCATTGTCCTTTCTATATGCATATAAAAACTTAAAGACCTTTTTGATGAAGACTAAAAGCACCAACATTACGTTAACAAACAAAAAACAACAATAAAATTTCCCTCGCCCACATCAAAGTGTAAATCTTCTAGACCTGTTTGTTCTGAACGTTATATATAAAGGGCTCGGTCCTTTTAAAAGTACCCGCTATACGAATAGTTTAAAATTTTGCTTTCAAAAGCTTGGAACATTTTGTGGTTATAAATTTCTATTTTTAAACCATATTAATTGCTAAAAAAATAATTTAAAATGGAGCAGTTGAGTATTAATACTCCTATAAATAGTTCTTGAATTGGGATTCGTATAAGATAAATTAATTTATTTTCAATAACTTTTTTGCTATTCAAAATACGTGTAAAGGAAAAGAGTTTAAGTATAAAAAAACATTTTTTGTACAACTGTCATTAAAAGTGACACTTTTAATGATAGCAAACAATGTTAAAAACGATTGTTTACATAGCAGCGTGTTAAAAATACTTTTAACACTAGTGTTAAAAATATTTTTAGCACTCCATTTTCTTATGATGAAATCAGATGAGAAAAATTCAGCAATTGCAAATTTTTATTATCAATATTTAACAATCATTACTTATGAACATTAATATTAATCGTAAAACTAGAACAATTACTAACATTAATGCCCTGTGACGTTAGGGAGCTTCGCAACACATTAGAATCCTCAGCACCATCAGTACTTGTAGAAACCGGAAGTACAATATTGGATGATGATGATGATGATGATGATGATCCAGAATCTGTTGAGGTTGGGAGAATTCTTTCAGCAATGGCATTTCTATATGCAATGGAATGATCAACATAGCCCTCGGCTACCGTCGTACCCTTCCATCCACCATGTTTTTTTATATTCGTAATATTTGCTCCTGATTCTGCTAGCAATGAAGCGGAGGATCGTCGAAAACAGTGTCCTGTATATTGCTTTGGTTCTGGCAGTTTGAGGAATTCGGCAACAATAGATGGAATTTTCCCAAATGTATTAATACCAACTGGATTGGCAGTGCATTTATTATCAATGTATTTCAGGAAAAAACGACGATGTTTAATGTAAGAAGGGCGCAGTGCAAAGTACTTATGAAAATAGTCTACATACTTTCCAATAATACTGAAAGAACGACTGACTTTCGTTTTTGTATTTGGAAGTTGTATAACCAATGATTTATTTGTTATTTCGATGTCTTCCACTGATAAATTACACAATTCTTCACGCCGACAGGCTCCAAATAATCCGAAAATAGTTGCAACCTTAATCATCAAGTATTTCTCATCTGGTGCCTCCTTTATAAACTTTTCAATTTGTTCACGAGTAAGAATTTTCGATTTTTTGGGACGATACCCTTCACTTTTCCGTTTTAAATATGCTATTACCTTAAAATATTTACTAACATCCACACCATTTTTAACAAGGGCGCTTGACTTTATCATTGAAAATTTGCTCCACATAGTTGATGAACTCCATATTTTTGATTTTTCTTCTAAGTATGCCAGGAAAACAGTTTCACTGAAGTTCCCTTCTACATTTTTCAATTTACACCAGGCCAGGAAATTGTTATATGCAATATCGTACTGCTGAACAGATTTTTTAGGTAAGAGTTCCAGATTTGCTCTTCTTGCAGACTCTTCAATATCCAGAGGAACAACCAAATCGTCACTTTTATTAATAATTGGACTCTCGACAAACATATTAAGCAGTTAAAAACCCAAGACGAAAACTGGACAGGAATGAAATTCAAATGACAGCGTCTTTTCTCATTTGTTAGTAATCATAACGTTGGCAACGTTTGCCATTCACAACAATCTTTTGATTATTTGAATACTAAAATGCATTTTGAATTTATTGTCATTGCAAATTCGCTCGTTTCATTATCAAAATAGGGAAGTTGTACAAAAAACATTGTATGGTATTTGTGTTAAAAGTGATTTTATTTTGTTCGTGAAATTGTTCAATTCGCTCCGCTCATTTCACAAACGTTCTCACTCACAAAATAAAACCTCACTTTTAACACTCATATCATAAATAACTAATTCAATTCATACTCATATTCCCTATTATAATTTATAAAGCAAGTAACATTGCTATATTGATAAAGAATCTATTAAAATTTATATAGGTATATTTATCTACACTGACCTACCTCTACGTCTATTATGTAATTCCTAAATTATGCGAAGGATGCTAATGGTAATCTCAAGGACTCTCCAATTAATTATAATTCCAAGCGTTCGGCCCTTTCTTCTTATCAGATGAGAACATATTATGAACGTGAGAGTTCTGCAAGAAACGATACACCGTGTAAGGAGGTAGATAAGCAGCAACTTAGACATAAAGCTAATGATAAAGATGGAGATAGCGTCCAGCAATCTTTAAGATAAAGAGAGACTAAAACAGTGGCGTAATCGATTGCATGTGTTTTATAAATGTTTTTACAAGATTTTAAGTTAAAACCTATAAAAACTATGAAATATAATAATATGTGGAGTTAAATTATATAGAAGAACCCATAGATTCATTGACGGGCATAACCAAGGTCAGTCATGGTTAAAATTGTTTATTGTTATTTAAAATTAAAAAAGATGAGATGTATGTATGTATGAGCAGTTAGGGGTAACAGCTACACCTGCGACCTATAAGATCTATTGTGTCCACCTTTTCTCAGATTTATAGCAGCTCTTCTAGTCCTATCTTCTTTAGAAAGTTAAGGATATCATTGGGTTTTAAGTGAGGTAGTTCTTCCTTTTCTATTTCGTATGACCCTAGGTATTTGACCCTAGAATTACTTAATGCGATGCATTCTGAGAGTAGCGTATTGAGGTTTTATCCTCTACCTCACAGAATCTGCAGTTTGCTTCATCTACCAATAATAGTTTCTTCATGTGTCCTTTTAATCGGCAGTGTCCTGTAAGTATTCCTGTTATAATTCGGTGGTTCTTCTTACCAAGGTTAGGACAACTTTCTGGTTATAGTTTACCAGGAGCGTCTTCGATTGTCTTAGTCCTTCTAGTTCATTCCAGTACTTCGATTTTTCTGTCGCTTTTTCTACGTTTATTATGTACATATAACATAATTTACAGACAAAATATAAGAAACTCAAGAAATATAATATATTATAATGAAACATTATTCTACAGATCACTGTTGGTTAGTAACAATTTAATTCAAATATAAACAAACCTCTGTAACGTTGATTCTTTTCTTTGATCTAATTTTCTTAATGAAAATTCTTGTTACTTTATTTCATTCAAGTTTCAAGTATGCTTTTCCTCCTATAATTAAAACGTTAAACTTATAGCCGAGAATTTTTTAGGTGTAATAAATCTTTTACTCTTGAATTAATCCAACATTTATACATTTTGCTGCCATAAATTTTGTTCAGAGATGCAAGTTATCATAAATCAAAAGGCGAGAAGGACTTTTTAATAAAATATTATGTCAGCTCTAGTAAAATTTCCAATGCTTGTAAAGATGGAAGTTCACCTTAATAGTGTCTGATTCTATGCATCTGAAAACGAAATCTAACTTATAAAAAGTAAGAGAGGTGTATCAACATTAAAAGTATATACCTATTTAAGGTGTGATGGAAACAAAACTTTGGGATGCAAATTAAAAATAACGTTGTTTTATGAGGTCCAAATAGATTGTTGTAATTATTACTTAAACTTAATTTACAATCCTTTGTGAAAAAGTCTAAAAATTATTGTACAATATTTCTTAGACTTTCAGTAAATTTTAAATATTCGTGGATTTATAAACGAGAGATCAGAAAATAATGAAAACATTTTAGTGGAGGCAATGAAGTAAATAGGCCAAAGATAGAAATCTTTTAGGATAGGACGGATCGAACTGCGGTTTTTTGCATTTGGTTTTAAAAATTATTTATACCATTCCTACCTACTTTTTACCTAGGTTGTATTGCATTAAAAAAATCGATTTTTTGAGAGGCTTTTTGGCAAATTCAATAACTTTGTAAATGAGAGTCAGAATTGGCCCAAGTTGGGTACCAAGTTTTTTTGAGGTAGCTGATCACGATTATGATGTTCAAATTGACTCCCCGAACAACTGGAGCTCAGAAACGTCGACGAACGTCATCTCTGGGGGACTATCCCTAACTTCATGCGAGTCAGGAGAGAAACTCGACACCCATGCGTTTTTTTGGTTCAAATATGGCATCTCGACAACCAACCCACGGACCCCTGGTGCGCCCTTACCTGGACGTAGACGTCATCTTGGCGAATTTTCCTGAAAATAGCGACAAAAACGAACCGAAAATCATTATAGGACCATTTTTTGTGCGCTGAATCCGAATTTAATGTGAAAAACGACCTCCCGAAAACCTGGTGCGCCCTAACCTGGCTCTGAACTTCATTCCCGAGGTTTTCCCAGACACAGTTAAAAAAGACAAACCGAAAATTTTTACGGGGTTTTTTTGGCTCGCTGAATCAAAATATGGCACCGGGAAACACCATATGGACACCTGGTGCGCCCTTACCTGGACGCTCATCTTCGCGAATTTTCCTGAAAATAGCGACAAAAACGAACCGAAAATCATTATAGGGCCATTTTTTATGCGCTAAATCCGAATTTAATGTGGAAAATGACTCCCCTAAGACTTGGTGCGCCCTAACCTGGCTCTGAACGTCATTCCCGAGGTTTTCCCAGACACAGTTGAAAAAGACAAACCGAAAATTGTTACGGGGGGTTTTTGGCTCGCTGAATTAAAATATAGCACCGGCGAACAACCCACAGACACCTGGTTCGTCCTAACCTTGCTCTGAACGTCATCCCCGAGGTTTTCCCAGATACAATTGAAAAATAGTAAGAAGTATTGAAACTTAATTTTTATAAAAATAGATAGCAGTAAGTAGATACGAGACAACAAAGGAAGCCAGATCAATCCAATAGAGCAGCAGAAATGAAAGAGCTAACACGTATAGAAGATCAGAAAGAAAACCAGCGACAAGAAGAAAACAAAAACAAAAAATTATGAGTACATTTTTGTAATAGCAAATAATTGCATTAAGTGCAGAAACCGCAGCCCGGAGATTATTTATTATTTATTTAATGTTTTTCTTATATATCGTTTTTTCAATTCACTACCAGGTACATAGTCTCGTTTTTTTTATTTGTTTTTAATGCGTTTTTTGGTTTTTACGTTTTTATCTTGTTTTCTCGTCAGTTTCCAGGTTTTGACTATTTTTTTCAATGTATTTTGTAATTGATTGATTAAATATATAAGAAATTACTGCGCCACCTTAAGGTGGCGTCATTGTACTTAATTAAGAAAATTTTGCTCGTTTACACATATAAGATATCAACTGCGCCACCTTGCGGTGGCATTATACCTACTACTTGATTAAATAAAAATTGTGATTAAGGGTCAGTATTTGATCTATAATATTTATATTTATTGTATTTTTTAATGTTAGTATATAACACAATATATCAAAATTAAAACTTCTCTATAAGTATTTTTTTAATATAAATTTTATAATAAATAAATAACAGTTTTTTGTCCGCTCTTTAATATACCGTACTGGAGCGAATAAATATTGTAGGTCCCATGGTGTAATGGTTAGCACTCTGGACTCTGAATCCAGCGATCCGAGTTCAAATCTCGGTGGGACCTGAAGTTTCTTTTTTTTTATTAGATTACTAAATACACTTAATTTTGCTTAAAATTAGTTGTATTTGTAGTATTTTGTTTTTCATATAAATAATGTTAACTTTTTTTAATGAAGCTATTATTATTGTAAAAGAAAATAAACATTTGTGATAAAGTCGACATCAAATAATTTTTTTTCATATAACACTCTAAAAGCACCTTAAGTACAAATGTAAAAAATAAAACCAGATGGCCCAGCATAAATTTTTACCCGGCACAAATTTAATCCGCGCCATTATCTGAAAAGGCACAGCCCATTTGCTTTTATTTCTTGTTGCTTTTCTTTTTCTTGCTTTTACAATTGCTTTGTAGCTATTCCTGTACTTTGAGATTCGATAAAGTACGGCAAAGTGGCCATCATCAATACCTTTTACGATTATTGCTGTATACGGTGGAAGATTTTTTTCGCAAAGAACAAAGAACGTGACAAAATTACTTTGGTTTTAAATATATTTATAAAGCGTATGTTAACTAAGTATCTTAAATAATAAAATAATGTTCTAATATATATTGGATTCCTCTATAAGTATTTGTCGCTACTAATAAGTTTTATTCGAATAAATCCGATTCGTTTAATTAATCGTCACAAGAATTAAAAATGAAACTTTTAGAGATAAGTTCTAAAAAGACCTCAATTTTTGATAAAAAAAGGTTTATAAACGATATTAAATCAATATAAGGATCAGCTAACCAGGTTACCAGTAAATAAGACCAGACCAGATAAGAGAAACAGAAAAAAGCCATTCTCTAACATACAGGATGAACAGAGACAAGTAGCACAACACAACCAACAAAAGAAGACGATCTGGAAACAATATATTAATAACCCGTTTACAGACGAATGACCTGAACTTGAAGAACCACAAGAAGAAAATATGTTTGGTCCTTCTATCACAGTTGAAGAAAGTAGTAGAGCAATAAACACTTCAAAAGATAAGAGGGTCGTAGGACCGGATCGGGTGGCCTCCGAAATGCTAAATCTACTAGATAACGATTGCCTGGTGGTGCTTCAAAAATTCTTTTACCAAGCTTATAAAAATTTCTTACTAAATGGCTCACATCTAGCTTTATTCTCATGTCGAAAAAGAACAATGCAACCAAATGTAAAGAACACAGACTGGTAAGTCTAATGGGCCACACACTGAAAATATTTACCAAGGTTATTCAATGTAAGGTGCATAACAGATACTGGAGCCTCCCAGTTTGGATTTTCACGTGGTGTGGCTACGAGAGAAGCACAGCTGGCAGATAGTCGGAAGCAAAAAAATGTCGTGGCTTCGTAATGTCAGACAATGGACAGGATTAAAAAATATTGAAGACTTAATACAGACAGCAAAAAACAGAAAAGTGTGTTCATTCATGGATAGCAGCAGAAGAAGAAGAAGAAGAACTGAATACAAATTTGATGAAGCTAGTTTTAATACATAATACAAGTATTTTAAAAGTGTAGACTATTTTTTTATTAATATTCTAAAATAAACAAAAATCTGGGTGAGAATGACCCCAGCACCCCACTAATGTTAGGAAAGTACACCACCGCCGTCGGGTTAAATAAACTAAGTAATTCAAAACCTAGGATAAAATAGCTACTTTGTTCCTTCTCATAAACAGAATGGAGTATTTGATTTCTTAAGTGGCTATAGTCTACATTTCTAGAGACAAAGGACTGGTTATGGCATTTGACAGCGCGTTTTCAATAATCAACTGAACTAAATAATAGCCCAATTTAAGTATCGCGTAATTACCAAAATCAGCAGTGAAATACCACTAAAAATTATTTATTGCCCCGAAAGCGCTTTGCACTTCCGAACTCCCATTTTATTACGGAATAAATTTTGATATCAGTATTAATATCAGCAGTTGGCAATACTTATACTTTCAGGACACTTATCAGTTATAAATACACCCAGTTTATATGGCGTGACGAACATATATAACTATTAATTATTTCTGGGTAGCTACCAATGTTTTTCTCGTTTTCTTTTTTTTTTTAATTTAATGAAACTTTAAACTGCTATGACCATATCTCACTTTTCAGGGTAGGGGTCCTTGATATATTTTATCGCTTTATATTTTACTCCTGACTGAACTTTTTATAGCAATAAACGTTGATAAGAATTGACAAGGGTTATTTATATTGTTGCTGCAGAAGATTTTATCAATCTGCATGCAACTGAATTACTTATATGTAATCAAATTATAATTTAATGTATTTGTATAGATATAACTAAATGTATGTTTTAATTTGGACCGTAGCAAACAAAAGTGTATTTTTTAAAACATTAAGTTTCATCACTAGTGAAGAAAGTTATATTTAAAAACAATTTATATCTGGTTGCCCGTTTTCATTAGTTTGACGTTTTTTGGTTATTGCTTCAGTGTTTACTTAAAGCATTTAATTTAACATTGTAGCGTGTTCAAAAAACTCTAAGTAAAAAATTTAATTTTTTATTTTTTTTCCTAATTCTTCCTTACTTATTACCGCCCTGTATTCTCAACTGATTAGACGTTGTACATCTTTAACGGTTTTCTGTCGCTAAGCAAAATATCGATCGGTGTATTAGCCAATAAGGTTCCGATTTTAACATCACATGAGGGGACGCGAAGCATAGCATCTCTGAGTACCGCCATTTCCTAATCATTCTAGTTTTGGCTTTTGCGCGACCAACATCATACGTACAGCCGCTAGTTTCAATTTACCGGCAAATTTTCTTAAAATAGTTAAAAATTACTTGCGATTAAGTGTTTCCATTTTCGTTTACCGTTTATTGTACCGAGGAACCACCTAGAGTATTCCAGACAGTGTTTTTTTATGTTTTCCTGGGTGTTCGACGTAACAACAGCATGACCGCCATTGTTATACGTTTACCGCTTCCTTTTTCGAACCCACGCTTCGAAGAATGAGTATATGGTTTTCTCTAATTACCTATTAATCTAAACAAGAATGGGTTAAGATTATATCGTACCGTTAACACCAATTACCGAGAGAAAGAAACCATCTACTATAAATACCTCTCTGAAACATTTAGGAGACAATGTAAGTTTTTAACAATTTTTTTTATATCTGTATCGAGCAAGAAGTACCATTTATTTCTATGGATCATTTTATCGTAATTGTACTTATCTGTAACATCCATAAGTATAGTGCTAGTGCCGTAATGAGAATATCCGGGAAGTAATTTTTTTGTGTATTGCTTATTTGTAATTTTTTATTTATTACCTATATTTTTTTTGTGTCTACTATCTGTAAACTGTTTTACATATTTTTTTATCTTTTAATTATTATCTCGCCTGATTTAATTAAGATCTCTCTATATTTTTCTATATGGGTACGTTTTATCGCGAGATAATTGAAAAACCAAAAGTGATATTTTTGATTTTTTTTATCTAAATTTTTCTCTCTCACTTTTAGTTTTAAACATACCAAAAATAACAATAGAATTATACTTAGCTGTTGTTTTATGGTAGTAAAAGTTATGTTATTAAATTTAAGCACAAATGTGTTTAAAAATATTATTTATTGTTTATGATACCGATATATGATTTACTGTTTATAACACAGATATTTTCTTTATTTTATTTTGTTTATTGTATCTCTTACTTATTATCAAACCAGGTAATAAAGTCTGTTTAGTGTTTAACTAGATTTTTTTTCCTAGCTAGAGCCTGCTACTCTGATAAATACCTTCAGTTTCTCTAATCTATACTTTACCAAAGTAATAGATTTTGTTTCTTAAATATACCTTATCTTATTGAAGTAATAGATTTCATTTCTTAAGCATATATTATTTTATTAAAGCAATAGATTGTGCTTTTTGAATCTATCTTTATCTTACCGATTAGATTGATAACCATAAGGATTAGTAAAAGAAAAGTGTAAGTATAATTTTTTTAGTATCTTAAATAAGAGTGTGTAATTTACCTTTTTAGCAAGAACATCTGCCGGGTTATCTAATTTTACCTTATCTTCTCTTATAACTCTTATATCTTTCTTATTTTAACTTTATCTACAACATCTGATAAATCATTTTATCCAACTTATATATTTAATATTTTTTCATCTGGGTTTCTTATATTTTCCCATCCTTATGATAAAAAAATAAGTGGCGCCCATTTACATTTCCCTTTTCCATCATTTTTCTCATTTTCTTTTTAGTCCCTTTTAAATTCTTTTATCTTTTCTTTTTTCTAGTAAATATATCCCCGTATATCTTTCCAATACAATATCATCTAGCTCGTTCGAATCCACGCTCGCTCTCCTCCTACCCCCTGAGTGCCGTTTGCATTTGTTAACCTCTATAAAACTAGCCTTTAACATCTTGAGAAAAAAAAGAGGTTACAACATAATTTTTGAATCCGACAGTGATTCAGATTCTTTGAAAACAACACTATAAAAACCAAATCAAGCTGAAGAAATCTCTTTACAATTAACAACAGTAAAATCTAAACAGAGATATGAATATAAACTGCATGTCAAAATTTGCGCATCACTTAAACAATCATTCAACTTTGACTGCGTATATTATATCTTCTCAACCACTGATAGGATTTCAATGTTTTTTTCTTCAATTGTAGCTCTGCTATTGTTGAGTAACATACTGCGATAAGAATATAAAAAAATAGACAGGGCGTTTAAACAGTGTCATGTTTTTCTTCAAAATTAAACGTATTCTGTGGACAATATCAGAGAGTGGAGGTTTGTAAGAACTACAGATTGTTATAGCCTCATGTCTCCTTAACATTTGACTTTTTTAATTATCAATTTTTCCTGGGATATTCAACTTTTTACCATTTCTTGCTTTTGTTTCTATAAATTAAAAATAGCGCAAAATTATCATTGTTTGTAATCACTGATTTACTTGGCAACATATCTGGATTCGAATTAAAAAGTAAAACTTCTATCAGCATAATCTTCAGAATAGTTAACTTTTAGTACAATTGCAAAAAAAATTTGCAAAATGAATAATCAAGAAGAGATTGCTGTGGTTGCATTAAAATTAAAAATTTTAACCTTTTTCTAACAAAAAAACTCCAAACAAAGCGTCTTAGTGGAGCCCCACGAGCCAGTAGATATCACCAGAACACGCATGGTTGCAGGAAACACGCACACACATGCTTGTTCTGAAGCAGACACCAAACAAAACCTTTATTTTTTAAATTGAAAACGTAATTGTCACACGCAATGAAAACGACAATGGTCTAGTATTCTCTTTTTTGAGGAAGCACTTAATGTAATTGCGGGGTTCAGCTTTATAGTGCGGATATATTCGATAATATATTGATGAATTTTTTAACTAATTGGGGTCACGTTTTATTCTGTAAAAAAAATTCAATTAGGTTATTTTAGCTTTTCGAACATTTTAATAATTATGATTAATTAAAATACTTTCTATCACGTCCTTGAGTTTCATGTAGATAAAGATAATTCTACTATTCTTGTCTATATACTATGCCATTGGTTTTTGGATCAATACTTGTGCGCATAGTTTTAATAGCATTTCATAAAGAAATAGTATTTTAAAATCTTACATATTTTAGATCACGGTCTAATGTTTGCAAAAAATACCAATTACAAAAAAAAATTATATTAAACCATAGATTTGTCTAAATTGCTCAGGCTATGAAGTCTTTTGCATTCATCGAGAACAGACGTAATTATTATCTAGTGAAATGTGATAAAAGCTCTTGATTACACCTATTACACTATTTTACGCATAATGGATTCCCGGAATAATCGTTGTTTTTCCTGAATATGCCGTTGACATTATCAGCTTTCGTCGGGCTAATATATTATGATCGGACGCTTATTGACGAAACTCACCAAAGGGGTGTGTTTGCGGTTTTCCACAATAAAGGAATTATTTTATTTAAATTGTAATAATATTTGATTATTATTGGACCAGGATCATTAGTTTATATTGTGCTAAGTAATATAATATTCAATTTAATAGATCTATTGGCAGTAACTATTCGTCTGTGTGAATTGACCAATCCCATTGTGGCATATGAAGTGGATATACAAAAAAAGTAAAAAAATATTACATCTTCTGTATATGGTCGACATAAAAGTGCAGGGCTTAACTCTACAACAAAGTCAATATTTGCTTGACTTTATTGGAATTTTTTGAAAATATATACAAATAAAATTTGGACTAAACAAGTGTTAAACCTTTAACACCAAAAGAGGTAGATATCATAGACACCATGGAATATTGATATACCTAAAAATACCTAGGATTTCATCAGACTAATTAATTGACTGTGACTATGGTGAATATACCATGAGTAAACCAAGAGTATATGAAAGGTATAAACGATTCAAAGAAGACCAAGAAGACATTGATGACGATTACCGCTCTGAACGCCGAGCACGTCAACAACTGATAAAAATGTCGAATCAGTGAAGCAAATGGTTTTAAAAATCGTCAATTTACTACAAGGAAATTTGCTGAAGATGTTGGCATGTAAACTGGATCATGTCATGCACTTGTATCGGATGTTTTGGGCATGAAACGTGTGGCAGCAAAGATTATTGCACAATTGCTCACTTTTGACCAAAAACAACATAGCATGAATATTGCTCAGGAGCTGTTTAATACCGCTAATAACGACGATCCAGATTTCCTCAAAAGGATCATAGCTGGTAACAAACATGGGTATATGGCTATGACATCGAAACAAAAGCCCAATCATCGCAATGAAAGCTGCCACAGGAGCCAAGTCCGAAAAAAGCACGTCAAGTTTGGTCGAATCTGAAGTTTTTGCTCAGTTTTCTTCGATTACAATGGCGTAGTGAATCATGAGGTTATGATACATTTGCGCTAAAACATACAACTTAAACGCAAGGATTTGTGGTAAAACCAGTCATGGATTTTCCACTATGATAATGATTATTCATTACTGCTTGTTCGTGAACTTTTGGCTCAAAAAACACCGTTATCTTGCCTCAACCACAGTATTTGCCTACTCCCAAAACTAAAGAGACCGATAAAAGGACAACGTTTTGTCACGATTAAGAAGATAAAGGCCGCGTCAAAGAAAGAGCTGATAGGCATATCCAAAATCGAGTTCCAGAAGTGCTTCGAAGATTGGAAGAAGCTCTAGACCAAGTGTGTTATATTTGAAGGAGACAAAATAGATATTGATGAATAAATAAAAATTTTATGAGTTATTCAAAAATTGTCGTTTTTTTAACATACCTCGTAGTAACGTCAGGACAAGTAATTAAGTAAACGTTTTTACCACGACAATCGATATCTTAATACCAGATTCAAAAAAATAATCGTTTCAGTTTTATTACCACCTATAAACTTTGACATTTGTATAAAAATGTTGCAAATATAAATTAAATACAATTTAATCGCTGCATGCACCTTTTTATCTGAGTCGTATTTATTTTAATGAACTCTTAAATTCATTTTTATGTTTCTTATGTTATAAAACGATTACATTCTTAAGTCACACTGTGATTTTAATGAAACCTGATTTTAATGAGGGCGATTTTTAGTCTTTAAGTAACTTTGTTTCACAATATTTTTTTTATTTAAATATGTATTTATGTTGCGAATAATGCTAGAGGATGGAATACATTTAAGTTTACCCGGGTTTACTTAAAGTTATACAATAAAGTCTAAATAATTATTGAAATAAAAATCCAGTATATACCTATACACACCTACATAGGTTTACCAAACCAGGCTGGATAATGATAGACTAATTAGTAAACTGAAAACCAAAGTAGCTTGTTTATTTTTATTACAAAATAAATTAGAGCAAGTATCACATGACTCATATGCCCATATAAAATACAATATGAGGAGGAAATATATCAAAAAAACAAAAAAGAAGTAATAACGTATTTAGATTTGAAATAATAGACAGTCAAGTTTGTTCTTAAATACATCCACAAATGGAGCAATAAGAATATCTCCAAGAAGTCTATTCCATACGGAAAACACCCGATTACAGAATTTTTGCCCTCGACAGTGTCAAAAATGATGCCTGCTTAAATTTTAACTGATGACCACGAAGTTGTTGGTCACTATCCAGAATAAACATACTTCTAAAGCTTTCATAATCAAATTTTGGTATACAAAATGTCAAAGCATCAAATTGTAATGCAACAACTATTTTAAAACAAAAGGCTACACCTGTAAACGCGCTTCTCTTTTTAACCGACTTCAAAAAAGGAGAAGGTTATCAATTCGACCATATTTTTTTTTATTTTTTTTTTATGGATGTTACCGAATATCTCCGGTATTTATAATTCGATTTAAAAAATTCTTTTTGCATTCAAAAGAGTAGAGTGTCCCATTGGTCCCATAAAAATTTGGTTAAGGTCTGGTCATCAGTGTGAAAGATATTCCAGGAAATAAGGAGAAGGGTCTCAGTTTGACCATATTTTTTCATATATGTTACCAAATATCTCCGGTATTTATAATTCGATTTACAAAAATCATTTTGCATTCAATAGAGTAGAGTATCCGTCTGGTCCCATAGAAATTTGGTTAAGGTCTGGTCATCAGTGTGAGAGATATTCCAGGAAATAAGGAAAAGAGTCTCAGTTTGACCATATTTTACATATATGTTACTGAATATCTCCAGTATTTATAATCCGATTTGAAAAAATCTTTTTGCATTCAAAAGAGTCAAGTGTCCGTGTGTTCCAATAGAAATTTGATTAAGGTCTGATCATCAATGTGAAAGATATTCCAAGAAATACCATAAAAATGAATAAAATAATCTCTGCAGTTAAGTTAATATGTTAATAATGAAGTATAACATAAAAACATAATAATCAGTCCCGTAAACCGACTTCAAAAAAGGAGAGTGTTTTTAATTTGACCATAGTTATTTTTCTGTTACCGAATATCTCCGGTATTTATTATCCGATTTAAAAAAATCGTTTTGCATTCAAAAGAATAGAGTGTCCGTGTGATCCCATAGAAATTTTATTAAGGTCTGGTCATCAATGTGGAAGATATTCCAAGAAACACCACAAAAATCAATAAAATAAGCTCTGCAGTTAAGTTAATATGTTAATAACGATGTAGGTATAACATAACAACATAATAATTAGGCCGTTACTGCCCCACTCTTAAGCCAAAGACCTCTTCCCATAAGGAGAAGGAATGAGCATTTAACCAATTCTCTTGCTCACTGAGTGTTAGTGATTTGAGACAATTAAATTCACGTTTCATCACGATGTTTTCCTTTCCCGTACGTTCTTCGTGTTTTTAGGTGTTAGACAATTTACTTATGTCTTCAAAAACTCACATTGGTACATATCGGGGTTGTTGGGGATTAAACTCAGTACCTCTTGCACGGTTATTGAAAGGCTTTAAAAATAGTACCTCATGAATCAAGTAGCAACTAAAAATGATAAAATAAAAACATTTTTAAAAAAATTAAACCGCCTTCAAAAAATTTACTCTAAAAAGCCAGAAATAAAATTTTTATTTCTTAATAAAATTGGAACCAACTAGGCATCTGATTTCGATTTCCTTGAAGTCGGCTCCAATGGCAAATTACCCTCTATTTTAATCTTAGCTATGAAATCTAGATTTCGAATGTTAGTTACTCAAACCTTTTACAAAGATATAAACCATTGGAGCCGACTTCAAGGAAATCGAAATCAGATGCCTAGTTGGTTCCAATTTTATTAAGAAATAAAGATTTTATTTCTGGCTTTTTAGAGTAAATTTTTTGAAGGCGGTTTAATTTTTTTTAAAAAGTTTTTATTATATCCGCGAATCTTGCGTCGAGAAAATTCGATGGCGTTCGACAGCTTTTGCGAAACATCATCGTCTGCCGTGGTTGACTATTTAATTTTTGCAATACAACGTGGGCGAAAAATTGTTCAAATAACATGGGGAGTCGTTAAGTTTAAGACTCGCTGATGAAATCTAACTTTTACATTTATACAAGTCCACTAAATACATCGCATGTCAACTCTTTATCCATACTTTTTTAATGAGATACGTTATACTATTAAAGTATATTTCTTTTGTCGTTATTTATTATTATTATTATAATTTAAATGAAACCACAAAGTATTTGGATCAAATAAAATTAATTTCAGAAAATTATGATAATTATTTATTTACTAAAGACTTAATGACGACTAATGTTCTTTTCTGTATTCTCAATTATTATACTCTAGTCAACATCTACAAAAACGTGAAAAGTTAAAATAAAGGTCCTAAAAATATGAGCGATAGCTCATTGGATTTGGAATCACCTGTAGAAAAATGTTTTTAAAGGAAAAGTGTGCAAGCAAAAAATTGCAATTGTTATTAACAAAATAAGATGATAAAAAACAGATGTTTATGTTTTTGTTAATAACTCGAAAAATATTAATATTTAAGCAATTTTGAAAAAAGCTCGTTAAAGAGGAGGAAATATCCGAAAAAAAAGTCCTTCCTCCCGGAACTCTATCTCCATTATTTATAATTTTAATTTGACGTTGAAAATGGGGCTTTGAGTGGCTTTTACGGCATGCGCGCGCTACCGCTAAACGGTGTTTATCAGATAAAATATTTTTTTATCACATAAAATGTTATTTTAAAAATTTGAAAAAATTCCAGTATTTTCCTAATACCTGAAAGAATCTAAATCAGTTAGAAAAAACATTTTATCACTGTTTTTCAAAAAGTTATTCAATTGTTAACTAACAAATTTTTTCCTAATATCTGTTGACATAAACAATGGGATAAAAGATATAAATAATTGGCCTAAAAATTTGAAACTTCGTGGAGCCCTTTTCATAAGTATACTTTACAAGATCCTGTGATAAATTTTTATAAAAGTTTATTAATTTGTTAATAATACTTTCTAATATCATACGTCACGTTAACTGTAGCGCCAAATAACTTGCCAATTAAAAAAATTATATATCTTTTAAACTATTGGAGATATGATAAAGGATATTCAGGAGTTTTTTATAGAAAATAAGTTTCTCTTTCAAATAATTCTAAGACCAAATTCGTATTTATTGTTTATTAGATACTACATGCATTTATTTGGAAAAATTCTATATTTTTCTTTTTACTTTTTCGCCATATTTTGCAATAGTTATGAAAAATCATAATTAACAAATTAATAAACTTTTATAAACATTTATCAAAGAATCTTGTAAAGTATACATATGAAAAGGGCTCCACAAAGTTTCAAATTTTTAGGCCAATTATGTATACCTTTTATCCCATTGTTTATGTCAACAGATATTAGGAAAAAATTTGTTAGTTAACAATTAAATAACTTTTTAAAAAACAGTGATAAAATGTTTTTTCCCACTGATTTAGATTCTTTTAAGTGTTAGAAAAATACTGGAATTTTTTCAAATTTTTAAAACAACATTTTATGTCATAAAAAAAATATTTTATCTGATAAACACCGTTTAGCGGTAGCGCGCGTATGCCGTAAAAGCCGCTCAAAGCCCCATTTTCAACGTCAAATTAAAGTTATAAATAATGGAGATAGAGTTCCGGGAGGAGGGACTTTTTTTTTCGGAAATTTCCTCCTCTTTAACGAGCTTTTTTCAAAATTGCTTAAATATTAATATTTTTCGAGTTATTAACAAAAACATAAACATCTGGTTTTTTTCATCTTATTTTGTTAATAAGAATTGCAATTTTTTGCCTGCACACTTTTCCTTCAAAAACATTTTTCTAGAGGTGATTCCGAATCCAATGAGCTATCGCTCATATTTTTAGGACCTTTATTTTAATTTTTCACGTTTTTGACGATGTTGACTAGAGTATTAATGTTATAATGAAAATATAAACAAAAATATTCCCTTTGGTGTTTTAGTTCATTATTGAATGATGACAAATACTCTTAATTCCAGAGCTATATTCTAAATGAACTGTTTCGAAATAAGTAAACGAAAATATCATTTTTTCTAATTATTATATTAAGTTAAATCAACAAAAAACACTTTATTTATGATACTTCTTTATCAACATTATTAAATACTGGTTTAAAAGCTTAAACCTTACCGACTAACTAAATTTTATATACAAACTGAAAGTTAGTCTTAAGCAAAAATATTAAACTGCACTATTAGTTATTAGCTTAAAAATATGACTTTATAAATTTTTTATATGGTGAGAGACTAAAAACTTAAAAAGCTTCCTTACGTTGCAAGATATAAGAAGAAGAATTTAGTTTGCAATAAATAAAGCTACTTTACGTTGTATCCAATTTAGTTTTGTAAAAATAAACACGGTAAAGCTTTTAACATAAATTATTTAAAAATCTTCACATTCATTTTATTAAATATAAGATTTAAGTTAAAAATATCGCAAATCTCAAAATTAAAAAAAGAAGAGTGATAGCCAGGATAATCAGATAGGAGATAGGAATGATTTATGGGATAGGTCAAGGTTATATTCCATAATGGAAGTTTTAAAGAAAATAAAGAAGTAAAATAATTTAATAAGAAAGGAAATAAAGGAGAGGGTACACAAAAATACTGAAGGGTTGAAAGTTATACTAAAAAATATAGAAGATATACGTCAAATGAGATAACAATAAAGATAGAAATAAACAAAAATAAAGGGGAATACAAATATAATATATCCAAAAACATATACATATGACCATGAAAACAATTGAAAAAAAAATAGAAATAAGAATAGAATCTCTGTCGATGGCTTTCCGGAGTTTGTGAGTGGCCATTAAAGGAGTTGGTTAATCAGATGAAGAGTTGTAAATTAATCATAAATCATAAATTGAAAAACGTACTTCTTATGCTATTAAATTTTTTAAAACCTTTATCCACACTATTCCACACCTCTTAGAATAAGGAGCAGAAAAGATGTTTTTGATCTAGTCTTGATTTTCATAACAAGATAATGCTTCTACCCAAAGTAGATCCAGTAAATTTTATAAAAGTAATAACGCAAGTAAGATTGTGGAACAAGCGAATATCTTGAGCACTTTTCGTTGTTTCGCTCTTCGTCGAAACGTCTGTCTAGTTTTCAGAAACATTTTTTGAAAGCTACCTGTTCTTAATCGAGACACTGAACATAGGCGACTCGTTTTGCATAAAATATAATTGGTTGAATATCCGATTCTTGGCTGTATCTTTTTTACCTTTTAAAATTAAAATAACGGAGTTGTTTTCACAATAGATCTTGAAATGCCCATCATTTTTATGATATGAGCAGGACTACTTTAAACACCCTAAACTATCATAAAGGTTAGAGCGTTATTGTCGCGTAGAGGTTGCGGTTTCAAGTCCTGCCGAATTTGAAATTGTTTAATTCTTCTTAATAATATTTAATATACTCTTTTTTGAATACTTTCTAAAAAAAAAAAGCAAAAATCGCATAAGAGATAGAAATATAAGACAAGGTACACAAAAAGTGACTTAGAGTTTGATGTTTCAATTTTCGATTTGACAAAATTTCTCTTTAACATCAGGCTTATGTGTGCTTAAACAGAAAGTAAATAAATTTAACGATCAAAGACAGATAAAGAAACAGAAGCAGGGGTTTTTGGACTTAGAACCAAATACTTAGAAAGCTTGGGTACGTACCCAAGCATTTTTCAAGCGGAAATTCGTGCCATCGAAAGATGTATAGAATTTAACATTGAAAGGAGCTATCGTAGACAGAAGATTGTGATCATGTCAGATAGTCAAGCAGCCATCAAAGCTCTAAACTCAGATACAATCAATTCAAAGATGGTCTTGGAATGCCTAGGCAAATTAAACGAACTAAGACAGAATAACAGTGTTACCCTTCTATGGGTTCCAGGACACACAGGAATAGAAGGACGCGAAACAGCAGACAAGCTGGCAAAAGAAAGAGCTGAAACCCCATACCTGGGACCAGAACCATCCTGTGGAATCAGCAGTAGTACAATCTTAGAAAAACTAAGGAAAAAAATGGATAGCGAAAAATCCAAGTACTGGAATGATCTAGAAGGACTAAGACAATCAAAGACGCTCCTGGGAAACTATAACCAAAAGAGATCTCACAGCTGTATTAACCCTAATAAGAAGAACTTCCAAATTATAACAGGAGTACTAACCGGACACTGCTGATTAAGAGGAAAAATGAAGAAACTAGGATTGGTAGATGCAGCAAACTGCAGATTCTGTGAGGTAGAGGATGAAACCTCAATACACATACTCTCAGAATGCATCGCATTAAGTAATTCTAGGTTCAAATACCTAGGGTCATACGAAATAGGAAGGGAAGAACTACCCAACTTAAAACCCAATAATATCCTAAACTTTCTAAGGAAGATAGGACTAAAAGAGTTGCTATAAGTCTGAGAAATCATCAGAAATATAACAAGAAAAGGGGGACACAATAGATCTTATAGGTCGCAGGTGTATCTGTTACCCCTAACTGCTCATACATACAAACATACAAGCATTTATAGCTTAGAAGTTAGAGCGTTGCCGTGTAGAAGCAAAGGTTGTGCCAAATCCTGCCTTTGATGATCTGTTTATTTGAAATAACCTATATACTAAAAAAGATTTTTTAATTATACTCAATAAAAAAAGTACATCATTATAGCACCATTAAAGTTAGTTACCAACTATATTATTTAGTTTTTTTTTTATATAATTAACTAGCTGTGCATTTAGTAAATAAATAATATTTGTTGTTATGCTCATAGAGTTTATTCTGACAAGCTACAGTTGATTCCAATTTAGTTTCGTAGGTTCGGAAAAATTTAACTTTCCTGATGCATGTAAGCTCTAAATGTTTGATGCAGACAAAAGATTAAAGCACGTGTTTATCATGCATAGAATTTAATGTCAGTTGTATGTTGGTACATACAATGTATAAATTATTATCAAATAGTTTTACTGCAGAATTCCGGTTTTGCATGGAAAAATAAAATGTTTAAATACGATAGATATTGCGAAATGTGATAATAAGAAGAGATAATTAAATTTTTTTCAGTTAAACAGCTACTTAATTTGAATTATTTTGTTACAAGATTTAGGAATAAGTATACTAAGTAATATTTTAAAGAAAAACCGTAGTGGTATTAAAAAATAATTTAAAATTCTCGTCTCCACGTCTAATTTAAAACTTTCTGTAAAAAGTAAAGTATCAAGCAAAGCACTAAAACCTTACTAGCATTTCCAACAAATCAGAAAGTGATAACACCACAGATAAGACTTTTACTTTCAACTTTCCAGTTTCCCGAGAAAGACAAAAAAGTAAAAAGGACTAAAAGTACACGTGTCGGGAATAAATGGAAAAAATCACGTCCTCATTTAACGATCGGATTACCCATGAACCCATTTCTGGGATCTCTCGCATCTTTTACTTACTCTACAAATTGTGTTTCCTTGTTGCGTCTCCCGTTTTCCCGATTCAATCACTCTTTTCGAGTTATTTCATTTGTTGGGACGTGGCATACAATCGAAGGGGAAATTTTAAAGTGTAAACTTTGGGTTATTTATCACCTTTATGTAATATCTATATATATATATATAAACAAAAGGGGAAAATTATTGGGCATGTACGCAAAAAGGATCAATAAGGCCACGAGTAGGAATGGTTACCATTCCTACTCGTGGCCTTATTGATCCTTTTTGCGTACATGCCCAATAATTTTCCCCTTTTGTTTATATTAATACGCATTTTCTTGGCACTTTGTTTATATATATATATATATATATATATATATATATATATATATATATATATATATATATATATATATATATACAGTTATATAAAAAAAAGGAGCGTTTTTTGACAGTCTTATAAACGATGATAAAATTGATACAAAACGTATCTAGTGCCATGCTGTCAGAATATTCCAGATACACAACCTGGATTTGTGCTTGGTTAGAATTCCTAACTCTAGGGCACATCATGCTGCGATATAAATATAAAAATTAATCAGTCTATACAAGGGCAAAACCAAACTACAGACACGTGTTTCGCTCTACTTAGAGCTCGTCAGTACAGTATAGGTTTGCCTCTTCAGTCACTAATGAAGAGACATCCTTGGTATAGACTGGTCAAAATTTGTTCTAAAAGTTTACGAAAGTATAAAACGATCGTAACTAGCGCCATCTCTACTTCAAAAATGGCTCTCAAGTGGTCGCTTTGCATGTCATATAAAACCTTCGACAAGGTAAGTAAACAAACAAACGGAGCGTTTTTTGACAGCTTATTCATAATGATTAAACAAAAACGATACAAAACGTATCTAGTGCCATGCTGTCAGAATATTCCAGATACACAACCTGGATTTGTGCCTGGTTAGAATTCCTAATTCTAGGACACATCATGCTGCGATATAGATATACAAATTAATCAAGTGTTTCGCTCTAAATAGAGCTCGTCAGTACAGTATAAGTTTGTCTCTTCAGTCATTTATGAAGAGACATCCTTGGTATAGACTGGTCAAAATTTGTTCTAAAAGTTTACGAAAGTATAAAACGATCATAACTTGCGCCATCTCTACTCCAAAAATGACTTTCAAGTGGTTTCAGGATACTTTCTAGATAAATGTTAAAAATACCTGGCTGCCAGAAATTATATTGCTGAATTTAATTACACTTTATGTGACAATTTCCTAAATAAATTTTGTACCTTTGTTTTAATAATGTTAATATAATATCATTACCATTATTATTTATACTTAATAATGATTCAATAAATGAGCCATCAGCTACTGGTTAATTGAAGTTATGTGGGTTATTATTAGCAACCAAAATATATTCATATAATATAGTTGGTAATTATCTGGGTCATTTGTTACAGTTACGAGACCGGTGGGATATCTATAATGCGTTTAATAATTTAGTTAACTGAGGTTATTTTAAATATATATTATGCAGTTTTAATGAGTAAATATTACTAATTGAATATACCAAATAATTAACATTTCGCATAGGGAATCGATAATTTTAATTAGATTTTAAGTTTATTTCTATCAGCTTGATTTCAATGATAAAATTTGTTAAAATTAAATTTTGGTCTCTCAGTAGTACGAGGATTGTCTTTTTAGTTTGGCATATAGCTATAAAAATGAAATATATACTTTATTGCTTTTTAAAATATGTCCCACCAATATCAATTCATTTTTGAATACGTTTAAGGCAATTGGTAAAACAGTTATTCCAGTCTTCAGTTAATACCTGCAAAATCGCTGTTTTAAAGGCACCGATGGTCTCTTTTGGCAGCAGGATTTGCTGCCCGCGCATTAAATTCTTGTTCTTTGGGGACGTGAAAAAGTCCTTTTGAGAAGTGTGCATTGTCCTGATGATTCGCCATTGTGCGTTTATATACCAATCGAAAGTCACCACTCTTCGTTCTTGTAAAGTAATTGTTGCCATGTAACCAGATTTTCACAATAGTTACGACCATTTTCTTTGAAAACCTTTGAGAACGGTTCAATTTTATTGGTTTTTTCTCATCGTGAAACACCCGCACAGTGCATTGGCAATTATTTTCTGGTTCGTATGAGTAAATCCAAAATCGCCTCTAACAAAACTATAAACGTTCTTCCTTTATTGAACCGTTACAATATCTTTTAACACCAATTGACGCAAACCTCTTTTTGTCCTTCTGTGAGCAAATGAGGAATCCAACGAGAAACCAACTTCCTAACACCCAGTTCTTCACGTAGGATCTTTTGGATCGAGGTATTTAAATTGCCAAAAGATGCCTTTATCTCCTGGTACATTACACACCATTCATTCTTAATGAAACTGGAGTGACCACGTTAAAATTCGCAATACCAGCGGGAAACAGTTGACTGGTGTGGTGCTTCTTTCCCAAACACAAGAACCATTTCGGCGAGACATTCTATCCAAAAATTTGAAAAAAATCATTGCTCCAAAAAAGTTTTCGGCTAAGACCGACTCGCTAATTTCAAAAATTTACTGTACCTACAAGACTTGCTGTAGTGCAATGAAATTTTAAATTTATGTTAACAAAAGATTAAAGTTAGATTTGTGTTTGAAGGTTTATTGGTGGCGCCTTCTAAACGGCTATATGCAAAACTAAAAAGACAACCCTGCATATTTACTTTCTGTTGATATTTTAAACTTTATATATGCTTTAAATTATACTTTGATTATTAGTGGATATAATTATTTTCTTGTCGAATCTCTAAAAGTTCAAGGCTTGATGATTTATGGGTTTGCCATAAATAATCTGAAAATTCATACAGCGCAATTGTAGCTCGAAAGATAACATATTCATCTGTTAGTAGGCGTTAAGATGCACGTGTGTTACTAATAGCCTGTCCCTATAGTTACAGGTTTTTTTGTCTTTATTTTGAATTTATAATTTTTATCTTAATTTTACACGGTTACACCCCTATATAAATCCGATGTCGGGTTTTATATCAACATTCTATTTCGTTCTCGTATTAACAGAATTATTTTTTTCACTTAGCATAAAAAAAAACAGGAAATCTGATTAAAGTAGGAAATTGACGGAAAATAAAATGAAACAGTTATGGAAAATCAGATATGAATATTTTTGTATCCAAATTACAATGAAT
This sequence comes from Altica lythri, assembly GCA_964028335.1. Taxonomy (NCBI): domain Eukaryota; kingdom Metazoa; phylum Arthropoda; class Insecta; order Coleoptera; family Chrysomelidae; genus Altica; species Altica lythri. Next base: position 69,543,568 of record OZ034805.1, read on the forward strand.
TTATATTTTCTTGCATTAATACATTTAATTTTTTTATATTTATACAGTAACTATTATTTTTTACGTGATTGCAGTATGAGTATAAATTGATAAGCTTTGCCACCGTATATAGACAAGAAAAGTAGTCGCAAAAACTAGTTCCATGCTGCCGAAGCTCTCGCTCCACATCATTGTTGCTAACCAGCAGCGTTGCCAACCTAATATTTTTGAAATCAATAGATTGAGGCAAAAAAAAATAAGTAGAAATCGTCAGATTTAAAAAAAAACTTCCGGAAAATTAAGTTTAAATTAAATTACAAAAAATAATCCCACCAAAAACATTTTCATGTAAAATGTTGCCAAGACGAGCCCATATGACTCGCACTGTCAAAAAGTTATCAGATCTTATGTAGAGCCAAGCTTCTAACACTACACGCCCTAACTCTACAAGGCCTAACTTCACAAACTCTACACCTTAGTCAAAATATGTGGCTTGGCCATTTCGCTACATTCACATCGGCGTAAGGTGAAAAATCAATTCACTGTTCATTACTTTTGTGTTATACAATAGTTCTTGTAGTAACGAACGGCCAAGCCATATATTTTGACTAAGGTGTAGAGTTTGTGAAGTTAGGCCTTGTAGAGTTAGGGCGTGTAGTGTTAGAAGCTTGGCTCTACATGAGATTTGATAACTTTTTGACAGTGCGAGTCATATGGGCTCGTCTTGGCAACATTTTACATGAAAATGTTTTTGGTGGGATTTCATTTCTTTTTGTAAGTTGTTTGTAACATTTTTTTTTTATTTATGTCTAAGACAATCGACAATCAACAAAACAAGACAATCGACGCGCTCGCTGTTAAGGACAATTTTTTTTTATTTTTAGCTACTGTGTGGACGTAAGAGGCAGGAGACGTTCCGCACACTTCCATTCATTTATATTTATATGATCTGATCTGAAGTATATGTCTCTCAATATATGTCGATATGTCTCAATATATGTCGATTAATTTTTTTTTTTTTTTTTTTTTTTTTTTTTTTTTTTTTTTTTTTTTTTTTTTTTTAACAAAGAGTACCTATACATATATATATATATATATATATATATCTGGGGGCACCAAGTTTTAGATTAGATTATTAGATTAGACCTCTAGCGTCATCAAAATTTAATTTAAAATTACAGGTCTCATACAAACTCCCATCCCCTAGTTTAAGGGGTTGGGGGATGAAAGTTACAAGTTTTATAATTTTTTTGTTGTTTGTGTGCTAATACTAGCTTACATACAAAATTTCAGCTTTCTAGGACATTAGGAAATACCTTAATAATTTTGATGATCATCAGTGAGTCAGTGACGAAATCAGCGTTTTTTAGATATAAATAAAATCTGAAGTATAAAAGCTAATGTAATTAAAACTTAATATGTTCAATAAGTCCGCTATTGACAATATATCCCGAAAATTTTGTTGATCTAGCATAATCCAAACCCAAGTTATGAGGGTTCAAAAAAACGACGAAGTGCTTCGAGAAAAGGTAGGTAGCGCCAGTGCGCTTCGCTTGGCTCGTCTTGGCGGGGGCACTACCGTGCCCCCAGATGATGAAAGAAAAAAATAACACTATGTTGGCAGATTTCTTCCTAAATCGGTAGATCTAATATATCATAAAGCATCCCTGTTTAGAATTTTGTATAATCTAGCTCATTTATCAAAGGTAATACCACGAGTCCTTAAAATTTTATCGATACATTTTTAGTTTCCACGAAAATTTTTTATTTGGCAAAAATACGAAAACAAACTGAAATGTGATAAAATCACGAGTCCGTAGGACTCGTGATTTTATCGTATTTAGTTTGTTTGAGTAGTTTTGCCTAAAATAAAAAAGTTTGAGTCTGGAAAATAAAAATTTATTTAGTAAAATATTACAGGACGAGTGGTATTTGAGAAGATTATTTTTTGAACCATTATGTACAAAAACTACTTTATTTAAAAAACTTCCTAAAACAACTTAGATTTCATAATTAACACAAACGAAATGCCGTCACCCCACCTATTAACTTATTCTGTACACTAGATAGTATTGACAGTTGTCAGTTGTCGTGAGCGTCGTGAAAACAGGGTTATAATTTGAATAAATATTTATTTTTATACCTATTTATACAATTATATTATTAAAGAGAAAACTACCAAAATAAAAATTATTAGGTATATCTATTTAAAGTTTACCTACAAGACCACATTTGCCTGTAGGCATATAAAAGTTTTCAATGCATGCAGAACCAGGAAGCAGGTTAGTTTTAAAGTACCTACATATTTGATTTTTCATTATCGTTTAGATTTAGATGAATTAAATTGTGATAATAATAATAACAAAATATATATAAATACCAAATCTAGTAATTATCAGCACTTGGAATTCCGGATAAGTTCCCCTGGATCCTCCCGGATTTCTAGTAGTACACCCGATTATAATCAATTTTCACCGGATTCGACATTTTTTGGACCAAGACTGACAATCTTTCAAGTAAATATTGAAGGTATATCAAAAGATAAATGTGAATTCTTATCAAAAATATGCCATTATTATAACGTTAATGTAATTCTATTACAAGAAACTCACACATCAACTGAAGCAGAATTAATTAAAAGAGGTGAGATTTTTCGCTTTAATTTGATTGACGCATTGTACAGTCCCATATATGGTATGGCAACTTATGTAAGTAACAAAATTGACGATTTTAAACTAATAGATCATTCAGTCACATATGGAATACATAGAATTACTATTAAGTTGTCTGATATCTACATAATTAACTTATATAAACCACCAAATATACAATGGCCAGAAAATTTTTCAACAAATTATCCCCGTCCTGCTATCTTCATTGGAGATTTTAACTGCCATCATAACATGTGGGGGTATAGAGAAAATAATATTAGTGGAAATAATTTAATAACCTGGATGGAATCACATAATCTTCACCTAGTATTTGATGCAAAGGATAGAAAGTCATTTTATTCAGCAAGTTGGAAGCAAGAATACAATCCTGACCTATGTTTTGTAACTATGAACAATAATTTTTTACCATTACAAATAACGAGAAATGTTCTTAACGGCTTTCCACATAGTCAACATAGACCTATTATTTTACAAACAGGCATTACAATCAATAAGTGTTTTTCGTTAAATAAACCACGGTGGAACTTTAGAAGATCAGATTGGAATAATTTTCAAAAGCAGGTAGAGAGTGATATTAGATGGATTAGTCCTGTTACTTCTAATTACAATAGATTTGTTGGTGTAATAAAAAATGCGGCAAAGAAATTTATCCCAAGAGGTTTTAGAAAAGAATACATCCCATGTTGGTCAGAAGAAACAAACAAAAATTATACGAAATATTTACAACAACCAAATCAAACTAACGCAGACAACATTTTAGAATCTATAAATAGAAATAGAAAATCAAGATGGCATGAGTTAATGAAAAACATGAACTTCACTCATTCTACTCGCAGCTGTTGGTCTCTTCTTCATAAACTAGATTCTAAAAAGACGGTTGTACAATCTCATGTAATTAATTAAAATTCAATTGCATCAAGACTAGTGAATGTTTCCAAATCTGTTCAAATCACATCCGCAGAAAAGAAAAAAATGAAATATCAGTTAAAGAAATTACGTAAGACAACTAAGACATCTAAAGATCTTACAAAACCCTTCTCAATCGATGAACTTATTGCGGCTATTAGCAAAATGAAGAACGGAAAATCAGCTGGTTTTGATGGAATTTATCCTGAATTTATTAAACACTTGGAAAGTAATGGCAAGAATTGGCTTATTCGTTTTTTTTAATCATATTTTAGTTTCAGGCCACTTACCACCTGAATTTAAACAAGCCAAAGTGATTGCAATTCTTAAACCGGGAAAATCAGCAGAAGAAGCTACCAGTTATCGCCCTATTTCTTTGTTAAGCATTTGCTATAAATTATTGGAGAGATTGTTATACAACAGAATTTATCCAATAATTGAACATATACTACCAAAAGAACAAGGAGGTTTTCGACCGAACCGTAATTGTTGTGACCAAGTTTTAGCTTTAACAACACATATAGAATCTGGTTACCAAAAAAAGATGAAAACCGGTACTGTTTTTATGGATTTGACAGCAGCTTACGATACTGTTTGGAAAGATGGCTTAATGTTCAAATTATTTAATACCTTACAATGCAGGCAAGTAGTCAAACTTATCGAAAATATGCTTACAAACAGAAAATTTAGGGTTTTTATAGGAGAGAATAGTAGTAGATTTAAATTTCTAAATAATGGTCTTCCACAGGGATCTGTACTTTTACCTCTTCTGTTTAATTTGTACACTAGTGATTTACCGCAAACTATTTGCAAAAAATTTATTTATGCAGATGACATTGCACTAGCTTGTCAAAGTGATAAATTCGAAAACCTGGAAACTGTTCTTGACAATGACTTAATACTTATGACTGAATATTTTAAAAAATGGCGTCTATGTCCTAATCCTACTAAGACAGAGGTATCCTGTTTTCATCTTTGTAATTCTGCCAAAACTAGAAAACTTGACGTAACATTTAATTCTGTAAAACTAAATCACAATTTTCATCCTGTTTACCTTGGTGTTACTTTGGATACAAGCTTAACATATAGACAACACATTGAGAAAGTTCGCCAAAAACTTAAAACCAGAAATAACATTATTTCAAAATTATCTGGTACAAATTGGGGTACTGACGCACATACATTACGTACATCCTCTCTTGCTCTGTTTTTTTTTGGTTTTTTCTCATCGTGAAACAACCACACAGTGGATTAGCATTTATTTTCTGGTTCGTAGAAGTAAATCCAAAATTGGGGTACTGACGCACATACATTAGGTACATCCCCTCTTGCTCTGGTTTTTTCTGTTGCAGAATACTGCCCAGTTTGGATGAACAGTGTCCATGTACACAAGATTGACACTCACATAAATACAACAATGAGAATCATCAGTGGTGCGTTAAAGTCTACTCCAATCCCTTGGTTACCTGTTCTATCAAACATTCCTTCACCAAGTTTACGAAGAAAACTAGCTGCGAAAAAATTGTGGCAGAAATATCAACTTAATGAAGACTTCATCATCTGGCAAGACCTTCATGACCAAAATAATAGATTAAAATCTAGATATCCTATTTGGCTATTAGTAAACAGTATCGAACATTTCTCAATAGATGAAGATTGGAAAAGAATTTGGTTAAGTGAGAACGTTTTTAACCGAGGTTTAGTAGAAGATCCAACAAAACCACTACCTGGATTCAAACATCCTAGAAATATCTGGTGTAAATTAAACCGTCTACGCACTGGTCATGGACGCTGTAATTCCACTCTCTTTAAATGGGGTGTTGTAGAAAGCCCATTATGCTCGTGCAATATAGCCGAAGAAACTATTAAACATTTAGTCAATGAATGTCATCTTACAAAATTTGCTGGCGGTTTTCAAGAATTACATTACATGAATTGACACAAAATGCAATTGAATGGCTCACACAAATCAAGAGTCTTTGAATATGCAGCAAGTAGTTCTGATTAAGGTTTTTTTTTTCTGCGGTTTTTCCCTTAATCTCCAACACGAATGTGAGAACTGACACCCTTTAAAAACTTTCCGCAGATGAAATATTTAGAAGAGTGTTTTCTCTATAGAACAAATTCTTCAAATTAAATGACTATATTATTGTTAATAACATATATTGTACTACTACTATTTTCATACGAATATATATGTATATATATATATATATATATATATATATATATATATATATATATATATATATAACAAAAAAGGGGTGCCAAGTATGCGTACCTATAACAAACAAAAGGGGAAAAATTAATGGCATATATATAACAAGAAAATTGATTGTTCAATATTGTTATTGAATTTTTGACAGTTCTATAATTTTATCAATACTAGTAAAACCACTAGTGGTTTTATCAAAGGTAATAGGTACCACGAGTCCGTAGGATGAGTGATTTTATCATATTCAGTTTGTTTGAACAGTTTTGCCTAAAATAAAAAAGTTTGAGTCTGGAAAATAAAAATTTATCCAGTAAAATATTACAGGACGAGTGGTATTTGAGAAGATTATTTTTTGAACCATTCTGTACAAAAACTACTTTATTTAAACAACTTCCTAGAACAACTTATATTTCATAATTAACACAAACGAAATGCCGTTACCCTACCTATTAACTTATCCTGTACACTAGATAGTATTGACAGTTGTCAGTTGTCGTGAGCGTCGTGAAAACAGTGTTATAATTTGAATAAATATTTATGTTTATACCTATTTATACAATTATATTATTAAAGAGAAAATTACCAAAATAAAAATTATTAGGTATATCTATTTAAAGTTTACCTACAAGACCACATTTGCCTGTAGGCATATAAAAGTTTTAAATGCATGCAGAACCAGGAAGCAGGTTAGTTTTAAAGTACCTACATATTTGATTTTTCATTATCGTTTAGATGAATTGAATTGTGATAATAATAATAACAAAATATATTTCAGATTATTTAGATAATATAAATAAATGTTGATTTATAGTAAGGTACTTATAAACAAGAAAATTGATTGTTCAATATTGTTATTGAATTTTTGACAGTTCTATAATTTTATCAATACTAGTAAAACCACTAGCACTAGTGGTTTTATCAATATAAACCGGAATAATTGGCTAGATTTAGCATAAAACATTGAAGATTAAGCGTTTTCATTGGACGAAACCACAAAATTGTGATATTTTGACAGGTGAAAAAAATAATCCATAATAAATCGTAGATATGATATTTCTCTTCATTTATACAACACTAATAGCATCAATTATTAATTTTTAATGTTCCTAAAAGAAAAATCATAAATTGTTTGATTATTGGAATAAAATGTGTTTAATAATATTACTGTTCAGTAAACATTACCGGATTTAATCATTTATTACGAGGGCTTAAGCCCAACTGCAATTTTGTTTTACCAAACGTCCGCCTTACGCATCATTAATCAATACCAAATCCTAAAAAATGCAACCGAAAATCTGCTTAAAACTCCGATAAAGAGCCGCATAAACGAAGTTCATTATCATAAATTGTTATTCAAGATGACCAAAACATAGGCGTCGCGTATTCAGGTATTTATGGGCAAATATTTAGTGGTAATAACTAAAATTGTGAGTTAAATCCCAAACTTGAATTTATGCGAACGGCACTCAGTTATTTGGTGGAGAGCGAGTCGTGGGTTTGTTCTAACTAAATAAAACTTTTAAAAAAATGTGTCTTAGCGTTAAACTATTTAGTGTCAGTAAAAAAATATTAGAAAAATGAAAATACTTACAAAAAAATAAAAAAAATTAAGTTACGATTTTGGGCCGAACCAAATCGTAGGTAAAGCAAAAATGCTGTGGACGTGGTATTTTCGATGGTAATTATCATGTACATTACAGGTGTAAATACGCCACGAATAAATGACTCTGATTGGCCAATCATAGAGTTACTCCCGAAAAATTTTCAGTAAGATGTGTCTTGTCGCACATAAGCATTCTAGGGATTGCGTTGGTTTAAGAAGTTATGAAAAATTCAAGAAACAAGTTCGTGTTATCATTAAAAAAAATGGGAGTTTTTTAAAAATGCTACAAAATTATTGGCTCTAAATACACAGCCAGCTTTTTATATTACCTAATAACATCACATAATATTGTGATTTTTTTTAACTATTACTGGTATTTACCATTTTATGAAGTTTATTTTTTACTTTGATCTAGATCGTAACCGAATATTTAAAAAGAAATATAAAAATAAAATCAGCTTTACATAAAAACCAACTGTTTCGAGATAATAATTCAAAAAGTACAATGGAACACATTTTATAAGCCCATTATAAAACAAAATTTTAATTAAAAAAAAATTACATTAATACTTTTTATGAGAACTTCATCTAAAATTAATTTGTAACAAAAATTTTAATTTCAAATTGTCATTATTGTGGCCAGTGTAAACATTAGATCCTAATCAGGTCATTGAATTAGAAACAGTTATTACTTTTGGTCCTGCAAATATTGACTTCTTTTGTGTTTTTTATAATAAAATAATAAAATTTCTTTTGATTAAACAAGTAATGTTAGAAAATATTATCAGCAACTGTTTGAAATGGTTTTGTAATTATTAAATAAAGTTATGGTGCCCTGTACAACATTTTATACAGCGTTTAAAAAATTCATCTGGAAGTAATAAAGCGAAATTCAATATTTTAAACACAATTATATTTTACCTTTAAACTTCTACTGTTGTTCCGCTTGTGTGAGTGGAAGTGCCTCAAGCTAGACTTAAACAATCTTGCGACAAGGAAAAATGAAGACAAAATTTACTGTCAAAAATAATAATAACATGTGCTTCTGGTGGCTTGGGTCATAAATATGGCTTTGCTTTCTGTAATCCTTGGTAATAAGGAGATTTTAAAATATTTTGCAATCAAACAGATTATATAAATTGGTTGATTTATGCTTTCTAAAGAGGTAAATCGCTTGTTTGTTCCGAAGATTATTTTTTTTTGTTATTTATTGTGGATTTTGTAAAAAAATAACATGACCAACTGTTTTTTAATGTCGTGTATTTTAAATCAGTATTAAGTAGCATTAAAGTAAAACCAAGTAAATCTATTCATGTTTTATCATATACTATTTGTTAAATTTTGACTTGCTGTAGGATAATCATCTAGCTATTGCATACATATTAAATGGTGAGTAGGAATTCCTGACCCAAAATTTAAACTTAAATAATTTTAAAATAAATAAAGGTAAACAAATAATACTGATTTTAGATATTAAAAATGTGTTTATTTGACTATAAAAAATGATGATTAGTTTACAGAATCTACGCCTTCATCATCCACCAGTCGAAGATTCTTCTTAAAGTCACAAAACAGATTTTTCCCATGTTTCCCATCTGTTTCTATTCCTTGGTGAATTTAGCCAAATCTGTTAGATTTTTGTCTCTTCGAAAGTATTCGAGCTTGCAGAGGGCCAAAAATCTCTCTATTGGCCTGCATTGTGGCAGATTGGGTCGATGTAATCACCTTAGGAACATATTCGATTTTATTGTCCGGTAGAAATGATTGAACAATTTTACAAGAATAACTTGTAGCCAAGTCAGGCCAGAATAAAAGTGATCGTTTGTACTTCTGCGAATTGAAAAATCTCAAAAACAGACCTTTAAAAATGTTGTTTAAGTACCTTTCGCCATTTAAACTTTGCTTGCAAATAAAAGGCTCTCTGATGACACCGTCTTGTGTTATTGCTTGCCAAACCAGAAATTTGGTGGTTTTTTTTTTCGTTTCATATTAAAATTAGCTGAAACCTGCACTGTAGGAATATCATTCCAAAATTCTTTACATGAAATCTGACTGGGATCGCAGGGCACATAAGTTTCATCATTCATTATTATGAATTTCTTACCACCAGGTTGCACCAGCTGTTTGTAAAGCTTCTGTGCTTTTTTCGCCTGACATTTTTTGTATAGTGCAGCAGCTGACTTCATTCTTGTTACAATTCCCATTTTTTTTTTTAAATTCTCACAGAACCTTTAGATATATGCAGTTGTTTGGAAGCTTTTTTGTTGGAAAGAGATGGATTTTTAATAAGACGACGCTTCAATTTGTCGGTATTTTGCTTGGTGATCACTGCTGGAATCCGACCAGATGAGTGCTTGTATTCAACACTGGATGTCTTAGAATAGTGTTTCAGTGTTCGATTGATGAATCTAATCTTAAAATTTTGTTGTAGAAAGTGATTTCTGGTGATTTTTCTATCAGGAAAAACACAACAATTTGCTTTCTTTTAATTTGGTTTGTAATTGTCTTCATTTTGCAGAGTATTTAAAACGCACTTTAGAATCCGATAAACAAATGTTTTGTTAACCTTTTTATAATTTTTATTTGAAAAATGCGCATGCGCGGCTATACAGCGCTCGTTTGATTTTTGGGTCAGGAATTCCTACTCACCCTTTATATAATAGTGAATAGTGAAGTTGGCGTTAAATTTTAATGTTTTACATACAGTTCTTATTAATTATGGTTATTATTTTAATATAATGTTCTATATTGCAAAAGTATACACGAGATATTATAGATACGAGTAGGTAGAATTGTATTCATAAATAAAGGGAACATGCAGTATTTTTAGTTTTGTTTTTATTTTAAAGAATTCCATGTAAAATAGGTCATAAACATATTTAAAAATTAAAACAATTTAATTTAACGTAAAAAATGCGGTTTTAAATAGACCGTTTAAGGTTTCGCGCCAAAACGGACCTGTAGTTTCGATGACGTCATTCCTGTCTGTCACTGGTGGTATTTGCCGTCGTTAGCTTAACAAATTGCAAGTTTTCTCGACTTTCTACTTATTTTTTTGTAATAATTTAAAATGGACCATCCATCAACATCAGGTGATCAAAATAATATCCCTAAAGTTCCGAAAAAAAGTCGTGTTAACTCATGTTTTTTGCCAATTCTTCCATCTACTTCAACAAAATTTCCAAATAAATTGTTTTTGACTGGACCTTCTGACCCAAAATTAAGAAGAAAGTGGTTTCAAGCTGCAAAGAGGAATGACTATATTATTCTCCAAAGACTATTATTCGATGCTGTGAAGACCACTTTGACATAATTTGGCGAATACTTGTTATTATTGCGTACTGTACCTAAGTATTTACAAAACTTCTCAATAACATATTTTTAATTTTACAGTTTGAAGAACGACGTCGAAAATTGGATGAAGTTTAAAATGTTCGGGGGGAAACTTTATCTGAAAAAAGATGTGGTGCCTCATATTTTGAATGCCAAAATTTAATGATACCACTAAAACATAGATCAGTAATAATGAAAAGGAAAAACGTGAAATTCTTGAGAGCATTGAAAATACTGCAGCTATAATGTTGATGTATTCTTTCAGATTATTTTATTCTTACACCGAACATTTAAACTCACATTTTTATAATGATATAAAAGTTTAAAAACTATGATTCATGCATACCGTAGTGATTTAGTCCCTTTCATTTCTACACTTGAAAACTCTGGACTCTCGATAAAAAAAGTTACTACCATGCCGACAGTAACTCCTGGTAAATTCCTGGAGTTTGTTTTGATAAACCCAACGTCCATTTTTATTAAAAACGTAACTAATATTGACTGCTAATAATCAATTTTACACGCAAAGTTAACCACTAAAAAGTTGACCGGAATGGCCCGTTCTGGCGCGACCGATCTGGCGAGACCGATTTGGCGCGGCCGTACTGGCGCAGGTCCGTTGGGGCGCAGACCGCTTCGGGCGCAAGGCCTATCTGGCGCAGGTACGTTCTGGCGCGAGTACTGTATGGCGCACATAATTGAAAACATAAGTTAGATGCAAGGCATTTTAATTTCTTTTATTTTTGGAAAGTGTTAATTTAATAAAGTTAAAAATACTAAAACGTCAAAAAACAAAACCATTTAAAAATCGGAACATTCAATACATTTTAAAAACCTGATCTGATACATTTAAGTTAGAAAAAAAATGCATATGAAGAAGTTAAAATGCCAACAGAAATAATTATTGCCAATATTAAAAATGGCATAAGTGAAATAAGTAAACTAGATTATAGAAATTTAATAAGATATTTTTTTTACAATATCACAAATCAAACTTAAAAAATAAAAATAAAACTAATAATCATGATTTAGGCATCCATATTATAATTATAAGATAATCCTCTTAAATATTCTATCAACCCTATATTATTGAAATTCTCTACAATATTCTTAATTCTTTTATCATATTCAACGTATTTTCTCAGTTTTTTAGGGGGTGCGTGTCCCGCTATTAATTATTCAATATACATATCTATTGAGACCTGCACCTTCTTTAGTAGATCAATAAATGACCAAATTGATGGATGATCCATCAATAACTCCGTTTGAAGCCTCCTATGAGAAGCTTCAGCAAAATTGTTGGTTCTGTGAATGTCGTTGGTAACCCTTCCATAAACAGACCATAAAGTTGGTGGAAACATAGGTGGTCTTCGCCAACCTCCTCGTCTGTTTGAAAACAATTCTGGCTAAAGTTTTTTTGTGAGACTTTCTAGCGCCTCATCGAGATTTTCGATAGGTACAAAGGCCAACGAAGTTATCATTTTTGCCATGTTGGCAACATCTGGGTCGTTCTGGTATCTATCCAAAAGATTTAGTTCATCAAGATGTTTTTTAAAATTCTTAACCAAGTGAACAAAAAAACAGCCTTGCATTTGAACGTCTTGAAATTTTTTTTGGAAAGCATTTATTGCAGCCAATTCAAAATCACAAGAAACTCGCTGTGGATTTAAGAGTACTTCTAGTTCAAGCAACATATTCAAGAGACGTCTGTATGTTCCACTGTGATTATTTGGCAGTAAGGCATATATTATTGGATGAACCCCACCTAATTTTTCTACTAGAATGACGTAAACTTAGTAGAATAGTGGAGGAGTAGAACGAAAGGTTCCATCGATGAACCACTGTCTAGATTCACGTAAAATCTGGAAAAATAATAACACATAACAATACATTATGTCATAGATACAAAAATAATTGATACATAATTTTCATGACCTATACTCCTATACTACTATTGAATGCAGGAAAAACGGTCCCGCGGAAAAAAACACCGGAAAAAAGTAGGCCCACGGTAAAAAATAAAGTCAAAACTTGAAGCGTACTGCTACTTAATGTGATGTACAAAATAAATAATTAAACCATCAAAATCTTTATAAAAATGTTCCCTAATAATCAGGGTTGTTACTTAAAACACAATTTTCAGACTGTATTTAAATATATTATAAATACATCGTATAATAAACCAAAAATATTATCAAAATAAAAATGACAAATTTGGTTTTTCCAGATCATTTTGAGAGAGATTTATGATTTATGATTCCGAGTAATTGGACACCTTATTATAATTATTCTAACATTGTGCACAGGAATACATATACCAGATTCGGAACTTCCCACTTATAGGTAAAGGGAATAAGTAAGGGTGAATTTGTTAATTCTAGTTGGTCATTTAAAAGCAATTTAGAATGTTTATATTTATTAACCTCCAGAGATTCTAAGAGGTTCAGTTTATGGCCTTTCGGTTGTATATGTAAAATATCAGGTTTATCATTAAAAATATGTTTTTCTTCTATTAAATGTTTGGCATAGTTTGAATTATCACGATTATTATTATTTAACCAGTAATGATATATAAACTCTCGAAACATGTTTTAATAAAATACAATTTTTGACTGAAATATAACTAATGTATTGGCTAATGTGCGAAATATAAATAAAAATATTAATGTGCGCCATAAAGTTCTCGCGCCAGAACGTACCTGCGCCAGATAGGCCTTGCGCCCGAAGCGGTCTGCGCCCCAACGGACCTGCGCCAGTACGGCCGCGCCAAATCGGTCGCGCCAGATCGGTCGCGCCAGAACGTCCTAGACCGAAAGTTGACATAGCAGGAGTGACGTCACTAAACGCTGATTGGTGTTTTGAAATGCGTTTTGTTTTACGTAATTTTAATTGGTAATTATTGTTAAAAATCAACATGATATTAAATAAAAACGTTAAAGTAGTCCTTCTTTTATATTTTTTTAAACTTTTAATCATAAAATTTTCATAAATATTATATTTGCATCTTCCCTATAATTACAATTTAGATACTTTTTCTAATATATATTATCAAATAATTTGTATACCCAGCTAAATAGTTTATATTTTTTTTATACAATTTTATTTTAGTTATCTTTATTGATATAATTTAAGACAAAATTCCAAAGTTTTGCGATGGCTCTATTTTAGGTACATCAGAATGTGTGTAATTAATGATTAATACATTTAAACATGAAAAAGATCAAATTTAATACATTTAAAACTAGTAAATTAAAAATTTTTATAATAATTATTACTGCCTATAAATGTTGTTTCACATTTTATTGTAATAAATGTCTGATAAAAATAAACCTTGTTAAACAAAATACAAGAAGTATCCAATCAAATTATTATTGCAAACGAATTTTTGAATAGTACAATGTGGCAAAAATTATACATTGCTACCTACTTATTAATTATTACTTAAGTTTAGGCCCCGGGTTAAAGTCCTAGCTCCTAAAAATTTTGACTTGGCGATCGCGGTTCGTAGATAATCATTACTTCTCAGGATAAGGATCTAAAAGGCGCCTTAAACTCCAAGTAACCTTACATTATTTTCTGCATTAATGTCCATATAAAAATGTTTTAAATTTTAACAGCACCATCTTCATGGAATATACCTAAATATTAACATTTTGTATAGAATGGTAAAAAGTAACTTTTTGATTAAACAGAAATACATACGGATCAAATAAATAACAAATGTTATTAATAAAAGGTCAACTGTATGGTTAGATTTAAACTCTATGTCTCACTTTTTGTATAAAACGATTATAATATAATGGTATCTAATGAAAAATAAATCCATAATCATAATGATTAGTTGAAGCGATTAGTTCGATGAACTAAGTGGGTAAGTTACTTTTTCTCTGAATTAAATATGATGTCACCTCTACAATAGCTCATGCTAATGGTTTTTATACTCTGCGAGTATTTTATTTTACCATGTGTTTAACAAAAAGTATACTTATTTAATACTTATTACATTGCAGATGTCGTCTTTTTCCAGGAACCATCCTGTCAAAATAAAAACCCATATACCAAACGGAATTTTAAGTTTTTGTTTCCTGACGGAGCGGTTTTTGGCTTTGTAATGTCCCAGGCAACCACATGATCACGTAAAACGTCATAAAGACGTGACTATCACGTGAAAAATGCATTAGGTCGCAAAATGTCTTAAATATGACCTAAAAAAAACGTGATTCGGCTCCCCCCAAAATAACGTATACCTGTGAAACGTAATTAACACGTCGAAAAATAGTTAGCAAAGTGACGGATAATAAAATATTTATTAAATTCATTTATTAAGCATTTATTAAAATTTTAAAATGATCAAACCTTTATAACGTTTTATATATGCATTTCTAATAATAAAACAAGAAGGATGAAAGATGCACATTTTGATAAGTGCGCCAAAATCTTTTTTACGCGGTTTTATTTTGGTTGGTACTACGTACCAGTTGGTACCACTGTTCAAAAGGATTGTCGGCATTGTCGCTGTCGCCATTTTATATTTGTGATTGTTTTGCGTAGTTTGTGTGCTCTGTATTAGTATTAAGTAATAAAAATTTTAAGTAAGTATTACATATACACTTTATTTAAATATATGTACATCTATCTTTTATTATATAGTTAGGTAGATGCTTCATATTGAAATTAATGGTTACATTTTCTTTAAGGTTATAATTTATAATCCCATAATCATTGAAGAATTAGTTTTACAATCATTAGTGAAAAGGAATCGAAAGAGAAAAGCTTTTTATGAGTCTTCTGATTCAGATCCAGATCAAGACCTTTTAATTTCTCAAAAAAAGTAAGAAATTAAAGCGACTCCGTCAAATTATATTTGGAAAGAAATCAAGTAAGTTTATGCTTAAGTTATTAATAAATGTAATTACAGTTGATTTATTGCTTTAGAGATTTGTCTTCAAGTAAGAGTTGCAGCATTCGTAAACAACCTCTAACGGAGAGATGGCCAAAAGAAGACGATCGATCGTTGGATGAATTTGGAGGTAGGTTATCTTTATGTCATAGGCTTTAAGTGTAAAACGTAATTTCGCGGATTCTTTTTAGGTCTTAATTCTTCCGGAACTCGTACCTTGAAAACGTCAAGAAATTGCGATAAAAAAATCTATGATGCTAAAACATATTTTTTTGTAATTAAGCTAAAAAAGTTTCATTTTTCAAAATAGAATTTGATTTAAGTTTGAAAACGAATATTAATCTTATTTAATAAAAAAAAATAGTAAGTATATACCTATTGATGTTTTATTTTCCTATTTTCATACAAGTGATCTGCTTATGTTAAATAGACGTTATATTTACGTATATTATACGTCAGCAATACGTTAGTTGCTAACGTTTTATTAACGTCATTAGTATCACGTGATTGTGGTGGGACTTATTCACGTTAAATTACCGTCAATAAAACGTCATTTGAAAACGTGATTTTAGGTATCCGATAACGTATTTTTCACGTTTTTGGAACGTGATTTTGTTGCCTGGGGTATGTGTTACGCTCAAACATCAAATTCGCCCAATGACCGAAATGTTTAACCACAACGCTACGCGGGTAGGCCATAATACCTACAACGCGTCGTGTGCATTTCTTTTCGGTCATTGTCCGAAATAAAATGCCTACAACGCGTTGTGTGTAAACATATTTTCTCAATATTCGACTCAAACTTTAACTTCGGTCTATGTGCAAATACTGCAAATATAAAATACCCACAATGCGTTTTGGATAGAATAGTTTGTCCGCAATGCGTTGTGGGTATTTTGTTTTTGCGCAAAGTTCAAAATGACTTGGTGTATGAATCACGAATCTGTATTTCATTTAAATTTTTTATTTTAGGTAATATTTCTTGAATACTTACTTTATTTGACATAATCTGCTTACCTACATATGAAAATATATAATCCTTACATATGTTTTAACAACCCGCTTATGGCTACTTAACAATACCTACAAATTAACTAAACTAAACACTTAGAGTTTTCTTAAACTACTTATTCCCACAAGTAGTGCTACTGTGGCATTTGAAATTGCATTTCAAATTTGCTTTGAAACATTTACATGACTTTCCAGTGCAACGGTTTTTGCAATCACATTTCACAAAACCTTGTTTGGATCCGGAAGCCACCATTGCTTCTTTTCTTATATTGATGTTGATGTTAGGTACCTCATCAATTTTTATGAACTGTTTTTTAACCGGTTGGAACCGATTTCTGGTGAACTGCTTATCCAGCGTGCCATGCTTTGTGCCAAGCACGTGATGTTCTTCATCAATGTTCATAACTACAGCCATCACATTACCTCGGAAATATTAACTACGACGTTGTCTCCGATAGACACAGATGTTAGCATTTTTTCTGAATGTTTTAGCAATTTCTCTGCTTGTTGCTTTAATCCAGTTCTGCATTTGTCTCTGGCAGTTTCAACGGCGGATTTTTTGGAGCAATAGGAATAGGAATGTACAGATCTGTAATATATTAAAAGCATAGCGCGAGATACGTTTGTGTCATTTTTTTTTATCTATACTAATATTATAAAGAGGAAAGGTTTGATTTTTTGTTTGTTTGTTTGTTTGTTTGTTTGAAATGAATAGGCTCCGAAACTACTGGACCGATTTCAAAAATTCTTTCACCGTTGGCAAGCTACACTATTCCCGATTGACATAGGCTAAAAAAATAGGGATCCTTACTAAAATGCCATTAATGTAACCAAAAATGACCTTAAAATCCTTACATTGCGTGCGCTGAGAATACAATTGATTATAGAATAAAATAATGTACTACGAATTTGAAGAATATATAAATATCTACAAAAATGCCGCGACAGCATATGTCTAACTGTTATAGTTACGTCACAATAACTAATTTTTAATTTTTTAAAAGTTTTTATCTTGGTATTAATCCTTATCAAAATAACTTATTTCATAATCACGATAGATATCACAAATTTAGCATCTGCAATGGGACGAGGCTACTTATAAAGGACAATTAAGTTGTAGCAACTAATATAACTGAACCACCAGCTGGTCAACTAGCTCATACACTGAGGATACCGATGATCCCAACTGATCTACCAAATCCATTTAAACCGCTTCAATTTTCTATCAAAACATCTTTCGCTTTTACTAATAATTAGTCTCAAGGTCAAACCTTCCAAATAGTAGGGATCGGTTTTTCTCATGGCCAATTGCCTAAGGCGGGTCGGAGCATCTGAGAATCAATTTATTTTGCTGCCAGAAAATAAAACAACATGTAATATTGTTTACAGGTAAGCGTTGACCCAATAAATTTAATGGCTTTTGTTATTTTTCTTTAATCCCCGTGCAAAGCCGGGGCGGGCTGCTAGTTGTTTATACTCAGATTGTTATTTTAACAAACACTTAAAAAAAACTCAAGGCAGTTGAGATAAGTATATTAATAGATTTATGGATATCTATTGACAAAATATATATGTAATTAAACTATATTTACTAATTGAACAATTAAAAATTGTTTATCTGTCGATTAAATCTCTTTTAAGATTACATAGATTTAAGTAACCTACACTATAACAAATAATATAATATTTTTATCGCTAAGGATCATGTCCTGGAGCCGCAAATTCTATCTGACAGGAAACAAACATCGCGCTAGTATTGGAATTAAACTGTAAGGAATCCAATAAGCTGAATTTATCCGGATTTAAAAACATAATCGGATCAAAATGAATCATTTGAGCAAACATGTGAGCTTAAATTTTAGTTTTCTTCCATAGATTTTGTTGAAATTACTTAGGATTTTGAATTAACTGAAGTAATTTTACGGTGACTTTTTTAGTTAGATACTTTTATATTTACTACGTATACCTACGTTTACTTTTTTGCATAGGTAATGGTTTAGAAATAAAAAAAATTCGTAATATTATAAAAAATATATTTAGCCATTTAATAAATAATTTGTAATTTTAATCGGATCCTGTTGTTATTTTTTCCTCTGTATTGTCAATCTTCACTTTACGTTCCTCTATAGGCTTTAGGAATTCTTGCGTCGTTACAATTCTAAAAATAAAAAAATTAACTTTAAAATAATACTGTAAAATAATGTTTTAAATGATTTTATAATTACTAGAGTACCTACACGTAAAATTTGTTATATTTTTAAAATACATTACTGGTTTAAATATTCGCAAGGACAGAAAATAAAATTTAATATCCCCTAAGCTATCAACTTTTCATCGAGTAAAGCGTACCAAAGGATATATAAATGCTAAAATTATTTTTTACAATGTTCTTAGGATATTACTTACCACAAAGTAATAATTGAATAATTTTTTAAAGTCTTTAGTCTACATTTATTTTAAAGAAAAATCGATCTTAACAATAAATACATTGGTTACTTTAAACCATTTTCATTAAATATTCTCCAATACTTAATTTATCTTTTGCTTATAGCTTATGTAAGAATGGTACACATTAACTTTAAGTTAAATAGAATTAGAATAAAAACTAAACTTTATTGTTATTATAAATATAAATGTAATATATAAATTAAAACTTTTTAAAAGTTGAAATACTCACATTACAATTATCATGGTAATTCCATATAATCCTATAGAAATATAGTTAAACATTCCAGGATTGTCTGATACTGTAGAATTATACACCTGTGTATACAACAACGCAGATATTAACATACACAAACTATTTAGTACCATTAAAACAGAAAATATTTTTCCCATTTCATTAGGTGCTATCAACTTTGTTAACATAGTTTTTAACATTGGGTTTGCTAAACCTGATAATAGTCCTACAGCTACAGCTAAAAATAAAAAAATGACCGTATAATCATATATAGATAGATATTCATTGGGTTTGCCTGGATCCCTGTGACCTTTGCAGAACTATTGTGAACACTTCTCATCTCTAAAATAGGATTAGGACACCTTGTCTAGCCTTAATAGGCTTAACAGTGGATTCTCCACGTAACTTGGAGCAGCCTGTTTCTCCTCTGCCAATACTAGATATCGCGTCCTTGCAAGTCCTTCACATTGCCATAGGACATGAAATGCGGTTTTCTCCTTCTCTTGACAGTCTCGACAGATGTCTTCATCTGCCAAGACCATTTGACTTTTGTGTTTTCTGAGCAGACAATGTCCTGCCAACAGACTGACCATCATTCTGACATAATTTCGCCTTTGTGAGAACAGCTCTGCAGTAACTTTCGTCGAATGTCCTTTTATAAAAATTTTGGTTTGTCGCTTGCCTGGTGATTTTTCATTTTCGGCATACTAGATTGATTTCCATTGAATTGGGGAGGGGGGCTGTGTTCCGTGAAACTTTTTCCAGTAATTTTCTTTGAATTTTTTTTAGATAGCTATATCTGAGGACTATCCTAAGGCATATTCATTATTTGATTCTATATAAGGTTATGGGAAACTGGCCATGTAGCAACCTGTGAGCAGTTGCCATAGCCTTGCCCTTTATATAGATATGCAATGGTGATAAGTCAAGTAAATACTGTTATGAAACCGTTGGGGCAGTCCTCATGGCCTCTGTGACATTTAGGCATGCCTGCTTTTGAATACTTCCCATTTGCCTGATCGCCACAGACTGTTGCGTTCTACTCTACCACACCACCGAACCAAAGATTAACATTGGCCTTATAACCTGGGTCTACAACCGGAATTTTATTATGGGGTTTAGTACCCACTTCATGCCACACATTTGTCTACACCTACCACCTAGCTTTGGCCATTGGTATCAGCACCTTATTCAGAGTTATGGGTTTTAAGCCTTGCAGCCGCCAAAAATGACCGTATAATCATAGCACATTACATAATTAAACTGCTTCTTTAGTTATTCTTTTAAAAATAATACTTAAAAACAACTTACATGCGTATAAATAAGCATTGCTCTGTGCAACAATATATAATATTTCTACACCAACCGACGAAACTATGCTTGCTATCACAATCAACACTTCTCGAACTTTAAATTTATTATGTATTACATAAGTACCAAGCATTGTAGCAACGATATAAACAACATTGGACCATGCTGCAAAAATATTCCTTTCAGTTAAAGTCCATCCAAACGTTCCTCGTAAATATAAAGTCCTTACTATTCCTTCTCCACTTGCTATGAAGTTAAGAAATGTAATTGCAACTATTAACAAACAAATCGTTAATCTTTTATTGCTTTCTCGTTTTTTACTTAATACACTAAAGATATCTGTTATATTATTCCATGTGAATAAGGAGGAGTTTTGTTTTTTGTCAGATCTGTTTTGGAGTGTTTCTGGTATAAAGAAATAAGTATAAACTGCACTTGAACCAATTATTAAAACTCCTATACCGTACATTGCTGAATAACTCGTAGCATAAAGGATATACGAACTGCAGAGTCCTCCAGTAAATGTCGCAAAAATCGTAATAATATCAAAAGAAGTCATTCTGTAAAAAATTGTAAAAAAAATAAAATTAAATTTAAGTGCTTGTTATAATAATAACTATATATACCTCATAGCCCTTGTTTCTGGTGTGGATACATCATTCAAACAAGACAGCACCACTGAAAAAAACGATGATACTCCTCCACATAATATTATCGGAATTGTACTTAGAATTAAAAACCAGGGATTTATTTCCTTAAAAAATACAAGTATGGCATTTATAGCACATGAAAGTGTCATACCTTAAAAAAAAGATTTTATAGATTTTAATCGTTAGAAAAAACCTATTAAATAATACAGAAAGTGGTGTATGTAAACTGCGAGATTTTTTAACCTCTATGTACGTGTAATCTGCCAGACTATAGCAGGGTCAAACTGAGAAGGGATTAGTATATTAAGTGTTTATTAAACGTACTTTTTATTGAAAGATGGAACCTACCCTTTATTGATCTTCTTTTTCATGTGCCATATCAGAATCATCTGATGTTGGCAATCACCATAGCGAAAGCTTCACGGTCTTCCGTATTCTACAAACTTTTTTCTGTAAGGATTCACGATACACGCCTTTTGCGATGGCATTTACGTTCACTTAGTAAACAAACTAGCACTTAACAAAATTCTGTAAAACTATTGGATTTTCGTTAAATCCAAATATTTTTATTATGGACTTTAAAATTGCAATTAAAACCCTATTATAAGTGGGTACATGGCCTTCCGCTGACATTAAAGACAGCAGATTCCACCTTGGATAAGCCTGATACAAAACGATTTTCTACAATTTATAAACAACCAGAATTGAACGTGAGTAAATGGTTGTGTTATTTGTTTGGTTTGCCATTTCTCTAACCAATCGAAGTAGAAAACTGCTTTGCATTGGGAATTAGTAAAGACCAGCCTTCTAACGAGCATGTAACAATGTTTTGCTATTACCTCCTAGAAACATATATATTAGAAGAGACCACTTTTCCACCGGAAAATACTACTGACAGTTGGGGAAAAACCAGAAGAAAAATACGTGCTACCTGCTTTATTCGGGTAAACCTGACTGGCAGTTTACATACATCTACATTAAGTACTATGACAAAAAAATAGAAAGCTGTTAAAAAAATAATAAAAGGAATGAACGATGACGATAACACATGTGAACAGAACTACAGACACTATACGCATAAATTCAGTGCAAGTACAATTAACTTACAGCATATCATATATAGCAGTACTGGTCTTCGTCCATATTTGTCAGACCAAGAACCAATGTATAAAGCTAATAAAACTGGAATTGTTCCAGGGAGCATTTCTGCTACAGCTGTCATAGTACCAGCATATGGTTGAACTATTTTTTCTAACTCAAGAGTAGCATTATCAGTATACCTTCCTAATCTTGAACAGTTTGTTTCAGGGTAATCTAATACATTATAGCATACTTTATACATGTAAAGGTTGATTATCACATTGCCTAAAAAAAGTAAAGAGTATAGATCCTAACAAAATATTTATTGATATGGATTTTTCTTCGTGGTGCACGTTCTTTCAATGAAATGTTGGAACGTGGTCATGATTTTTAAATCGGTTGTGTTGATTAAGTATTTTTTTTATATGGTATTGTTTTTGTTTAGTTGATAAGTTAGGTTGTTAAGAGATGATTATTGATTAGATTGTCATTGAGTTAATTTTGTAAAAGTCAGATGAAATAAAATTGTAAAAAATTAAATATTGAAATTTAAATTAAAATAAGAAGAGTTTATAAATAAAAATATACATAATTAAAAAGGTAATTGGAATTGGATAAGAGGATACAGAGAGGTCAGAGTTGGAAAATTGTAGGAAGAGGAAGGTATAGAGAAAGAGCTGAGCAGCAGAAAGGTATTAAATAGATGGAAAGGCAGTAGCAAGAAGGAGTTGGAAAGTAGTTGGAAGAGGAAGATATAGAGAAAGAGTGGAAAAACGGAGGAAGAAAGAATTAGAAAGACGCGAAAGAATTATTTTTTATATTTATAATTTTGTACTTTATTTTAAGGACAATCAATTTAAAAATTCTTAAATCCACGACCGATAATTTTATTGTAAAAGGGTGTTCCAGAAGGAGGATCCATTTCAATTGGCGCCCAGAACGTGTGGCTGCTTTGGCACTGAGGGTAAGAGATTTTTCTTAACTATTAGGTGTCAAGCTGCTTTATTAAAAACAAAGTGTGTGATTCGGAGTGAAAGATTAGATAAATTATAAATAGTTGTATGAAATTAAGAGGGGGAAAGGAAATTACAGATAGAATGTTAGAGCAAGGGGATAATATTGGTTATTCAGGATAATCAGGGTAGTCAGGGTATTCAGGATAATCAGGGTAATCAGGATAGTAGGATAGGGGATAGAAGGGATTCATCATGGGAACAAATGATGGAAACGTTAAAAAATATGAACAAAAATATTGAAGCAAATAACAAAAATACTCAAGAAAATAAAGAAGACATGAACAAAAAGATTGAAGCAATGAATAAAATTATGGAAGCAATAAACAAGAATATGGATTCAATATTCAATTAAACAAGACATGAACAAAAATACTGAAGCAATAAATTTAAATATGGAAACAATGAAAAAAGACATGAACAAGAATATGGATTCTATAAAAAAAGAAATAAAAGAAGAATTCAAAAATGAGATGAAGAAACAAAGAAAGAAATGAGAACTGAAATAATAGCGAGAATAACGGAAATAGAGGAGTTACAAGAAGTAAAAATTAAAACGATTATTAACAAGGAATGTAAAGATGAAATAGAAGAATGTAAAGATGAAATCAAAGAAATCAATACTAATACAAATAGAAAATTTTATGATTTAGAAAAGATTATAAAACAAGATACAGTAAAGAAAATAAGTGAGATGGAAGAAAAAGTAGAAGAAATAAAGGTAGTTCAAGAAAAAGAACGTGAAATGTTATTAGAAGAACTAAAAAAAGAAAATATAAGTAAAAATCAAACTAATATGGGAATAATTAAAATTGAACATAAATTTAATGGGAATATTAATAAGACTCATCCGAAAATTTTCATAAGAATGGTGAAAAATAAATTAAAATGGTGTAGAGACCATGAAGAAATAAGAGAAAACCTGCGTGAGATGTTAGATGGGCAGGCACTGATATGGTTTGCTAGTAAAGAAGAAGAAATATTTGGGTTGGAAGAATTTGAGAAAAAGTTTTTGAGTTATTTCTGGGGGAATTTTGTTCAATCTAAATTTAGGAAAAAATTATATACAGGGAAATATCAAGAAAGGGGAAAACAATTTAAATTTATAAAAAGTTTGTATCGAGGGAAATATCAAGAAAGGGGAAAGCAATTTAAATTCATAAAAAGTTTGTATCGAGGGAACTATCAGGAAAGGGGAAAGAAATTTAAATTTATTAAAAGTTTGTAGCGTGGGAAATATCAGGAAAGGGGGAAGGTATTTAAATTTAGAAAGAAGTTATATATAGGAAAATATCAGGAATATCAGGAAAGGGGTAAAATCACAAAATTTATAAAAAAAAAGTATATGTAGGAAAATATTAGGAAAGGGGAGTCTATAAAAATTAAATGTATCGGAAAATTTCAAAAGAGGGGGAACAAATTTAATACTATAAGAAAATTATATTTTGAAAAAAGTTAAGAAGGGGAAATGAAAAAAAAAAGAAATAAAAGAAGAAGTTAAAATTAGATATAGTGATGGGAATTGATATGGTAGGGGTAGTGTATTTTATAGTAAAATGGAAATATTCTAAATTAAAAGCTTGACAACTGATAGTGAAGAAAAATTTCCTACTGAAAGGAAATTTGATTTGGCAAGGTGAAGTAATTCACCAAGTCAAATCAAATTTGGGGGAAATTGATATGGATTTTTCTTCGTGGTGCACGTTCTTTCAATGAAATGTTGGAACGTGGTCATGACTTTTAAATCGGTTGTCTTGATTAAGTATTTTTTTTATATGGTATTGTTTTTGTTTAGTTGATAAGTTAGGTTGTTAAGAGATGATTATTGATTAGATTGTCATTGAGTTAATTTTGTAAAAGTCAGATGAAATAAAATTGTAAAAAATTAAATATTGAAATTTAAATTAAAATAAGAAGAGTTTATAAATAAAAATATAAATAAATAAAAAGGTAATTGGAATTGGATAAGAGGATACAGAGAGGTCAGAGTTGGAAAATTGTAGGAAGAGGAAGGTATAGAGAAAGAGCTGAGCAGCAGAAAGGTATTAAATAGATGGAAAGGCAGTAGCAAGAAGGAGTTGGAAAGTAGTTGGAAGAGGAAGATATAGAGAAAGAGTGGAAAAACGGAGGAAGAAAGAATTAGAAAGACGCGAAAGAATTATTTTTAATATTTATAATTTTGTACTTTATTTTTAGGACAATCAATTTAAAAATTCTTGAATCCACGACCGATAATTTTATTGAAAAAGGGTGTTCCAGAAGGAGGATCCATATCATTATATTTAATGTAAATAGGAAAGTATACATCAAAACAAAAATAAATAGTCTACAAAAACAAGATTTGTAAAAAACAGATATAAAAAGAAAAAACCCACAAAAACGTTTTGTGAATGTATATTGACGAATAATAGCAATTGTTTATTACTTACCAAGAAGTAGAAATGTAAAATAGCACAACAGTAAAGGTACTTCCACTGTTATTTTATAATTCACTAACATTTTAATAGATTTCGTCGTTTATATTTTTTTTTAAATTTTAACTTGATCATTCACTTTTTATTAATAGATAATTTAACACAATGGCACGTTTAGATTATAAAATAAAATCTTATATTTAGAGAGATCAATATTGTTTTCAAAAATATTATTATATATTATATTATAATTGTTTATACGAGTATCAACCGATTAGGAATCTCATCACTAGGTGTTTACAATTATTTAAAATTATAATATATTTTGACTTAAACAGGTAATTTAAAAGTCTATGAACGATAATGATAATGTTAACTTCATAATACAGGTTTTAATTTTTATATTATATATATATTATATTCCTAAAATAAAATTTAAATATTTAAGTTAGATAAAATACTAATTTTTTTATCGAGATTAAAAAGTGATTCATATACACAAATGCTCTATATCTAGGAAAATTAAAAACTTTGCTTTAAAATAGTTTAAAAGTATTTCATAGAATAACTTGAGTACCTAAGTCTAATACCTGGGAAGAGGTAAATAAACAAATATATCGAAATGACTCATTTTCATAAAATAGTAACAGTTTAAAAATTTTAGGACTTAGTTTTTTAGGAAATATATTGAAAGTATACATTTTCACATAAATTTCGACCTAAAAATTTATTAGAAAATTATTAATATTTGGATGTGCGGCATAAAAATTTTGGTTAAATTTAGACTGAAAAAAGACTCACAGCAATTAGTACGAGCCATGCTAATTGATAAACATGCCCATATTTCAGGAGGAAATAATGAATTTTTAAACAATTAAAAATCTCTGTAAAACAATCTCCAATTTCATGAGGATTCAAAAATTGTAAACCAAAAAAATGATTTAACAATTTTCCAGTTTTATTTTTCGCATTTGTAGTTATTAACGAGACCCAGCGCTTCTATTTTGTAGAGACCATGACTGACTAAGATGAAATCTACAGCCAATAATATTAATTTCCGGCCATATCTTTTTAACAGCGTGTATTACCATTTCAAAGTCAATTCAAACATTTTAAAGACTGAATTTTGCTTCTTCTGTACAATACAGATGTCGTATCACGGCCAGTTATTGCGTGTTGATTTTGACTTTTGCTAAAGTAGATAAACCTTTAGAAGAATACATTTCCGATTGATGAGCTTTTCCTGGTTTTAAGAAGTAAATAGTTGATGCAGTTGGAGTTCTAGAAGTGAGTAATACAAGTAAGTCAGTCTATGCATCTTCACTAACAACAACAGTTATATTTACCATATTAGATTGTTCTATTGCTGTTTCAATGATGAGTACATCAGCATCATTATTAGCTTGTTTTACTAATATATTTTTAGCAGTAAACTTTTCTTTTAACATTGAAATAAACCGAGACTTGTGACTTTTGTAAGAAATTTCTGTTTGAAACTGTCATTGAATTCATCAAATAAAACATTAGAAGATGAACTTTCGCCATCCTTCCTACGGCTGTAGACCAAATCAATCTTTTGACGATGTCAACCTTACTCTCTGGGGTGAGAGACTCGTAGTAATGGACGAGATTGACTACTTGGGAGTGCGCTTTACGCGCACCCTCAACTGGGAATCCGAAGTCAAACGCACCCTCGATAAAATGAGGAAACGAGCCTCTCTCCTTGGAGCGTTGTGTGGACGGATTGGAAGATGTCAACCAAAAACTCTACTCCACACCTACAGAACATATATTCGACCTATAGTCGATTATAAGGCTATACCATTTATTACCCTCACTCCCCATCAGACAAACCGCCTGGCCGCAACTGAGCGAAGAATTTTACGCAAATGCCAATACGTCACAGAGTCATCCAGAGGAAACCTCGAAGAAAACTTCCACTTCCCCAGCTGAGGCTACTTCAAGCAGCAAGACAACAACTTCCAGAGGAGCTCTAAGACCACTTAGAAGAGGCCCCACTAGCCCTACGCTAATAATCATAAATATGTAATAAATAAAATATAAGCTAGGAACTTATTGTACAGAAAGTAGGCCGAGGATTTCTGTGGTTTCCCTCGACCCAAGTTCGACCTATCTCAGTCTGGAAACAGACTGTTTGAGGTAGAACTTGCTAAATGGTCTTTCTTAAACAGGATAAAGTTGCCACAGACAACTCCTATAGTAAAAAGCAGGAAACATTATAATGTAGCACTACCCTGAAAAGGACACTAAGTCCTATAGCAGGGTATAGGGAAAAATTTAAATATTTCTATTTAATCTTAAGAAAACATGTAAACTTTATAAATAAACATTTCTAAATTTGAAAAAATAATTGAAATTTGATGTTTCTAAGGTTCTGCGGTGTTGTTCTACAGCTTTAATATTTTTCGTGTAAATTTTCCTGAAAATCGCGAAAAACTCATTTTTTTAACCTTGACCTTAAATAAAAAATTTCCAACTTTTATTTACAATTATATTTTAAATACTTTTACTGATTTTCAGCTTGTTGTAACTTTCTGTATCATGGAATTTTCAGATTGACCGGACTATTTATATGTGAAATTACGACGTATTAAACAATATCTGAGAAACTGGGATTTATAAAAATGATGCATTAAAAAAATTATTAAAACTCAATTGATCAACCTTGTTGTCAAAAAACATCTGAAATACTAGGATTTATAAAAATGATATTTTACAAAAGAATTATCAAAAATCAATCAATCAATCTTTAAAGCGTCGCACAAAAGATTTTTTTATTTAAATGTAGTTTTTCTCTCTAATTTCATTAGAGGCACTATTCCTTCAGTTTATTTAACAACACTGGTTGTTTGTACCAATTTGCTGTAATTTAGAATTTTTTTTTAAATCATTCATCGCTATGGAAATGTCAAAAAACTTAATTTAAATTATATAAAAAGTTAATTTTCATTGAAATGTAATTAAATATGGCAGCAAAGCCACAGAAATGTTACAACAAATATTAAATAATTTTGACAATTTAATTATTTAAAATGATGTGTTCAAAACATGGTAAATCATTTTTAGAAATAATTTATTTTAGGAATAACAAAAACTAAAATCAAATACGAGGGTTGTCTTTTTAGTTTTGTATGTAAAGACAAAATATACCGGTATATAGTATATAGACTTAATAATAGCCGCAGGCGAGTCCTGCAAGTCTGCGATTCCAGTAAAAGCAGTTTTGGGACGTATTACGTACAATATATTTTTTAAACCGGCCAGAATTTAGTAATTTCCAGTTTATATTTGGGTCAAAAAATCTCATTTTGTCGGATCGGGCCAGAAAATTATTGTAATAGTCCGGTAAAAGCTTTTTTTTGATCCCCTACCCGAATATACGCACTTTCTGGCAGCTCTTCGCTCCAGAAAGTCCAACTTTTATGGCTTGCTTGAATTACAGATTTTCTTGATCCCCTACCCGAATATACATACTTTCTGGCAGCTCTTCGCTCCAGAAAGTCCAACTTTTAAGGCTTGCTTGAATTACAGCGCGCTCTGGCGGACTATGTTCGGATGGGGATCAAGGAAAATAGTATACAACACATGGCCAAAAAGCTGGGTGCTCTAACGTGTGGAATATACTATTACCGGACTCATTTTTATTTTCTGGCCTTGTCCGACAAAATGAGATTTTCTGACCTAACAATAAATCGGAAAGTATTATTTCTGGCCGGTTTAAAAAAAAAAATACTTTATCGCTTAATAAAATGTGTCCCACCAAGATCAATACACTTTTGCACACGATCAAACCAACTGGTAAAACAATTTTTCTAATCTTCAATGTTATAACTCTGGTTATATATCAAAATTTAATATAATGTATACGTAATACTAAGAATAAATAATCAATATTCTTATTTTGCATTGTGGTTTATAAAAGTTCTTATTTATTTATTACAAACCGATTTCAATAATTCAAAGAGATCGGTATTTGTTTTTTCTATAGATTGTCCACACATTTAACGGACTTTAGCTCATGCGGGTAATTTAATGGAACTTATCTTTGTTGATATCTGTTTTTCGGTTAGGTAAATACTACTTTTTTTGCTAGCAATGTAAAACGGCAACTATCTTGTCCATTTTAATGAGAGACTTTAATTGTCGGCCCGGTTTTTGTTTAGAAGATATAGAAAATTAACCCTGCTCACTTTAGAACAGTAATAACCGTAATTAGTTTGTAGTTTTACATTAACCGCAAGCTGAAAGCATGGAAGTTTTTACATTTATTTATATTCAGAAATCTGCTAATAAAAATATACTTTTTTTGACACCAGCAACTACGAGTATATATTATTTAAGGTAAATTAACATGTCATATCACTGCATGTGCGAGATTCTTAAAACGTGTTTAATGACG
This sequence comes from Altica lythri, assembly GCA_964028335.1. Classification (NCBI taxonomy): domain Eukaryota; kingdom Metazoa; phylum Arthropoda; class Insecta; order Coleoptera; family Chrysomelidae; genus Altica; species Altica lythri. The sequence goes on from OZ034805.1 coordinate 69,573,755, forward strand.
TCCGGATGATAAACGACTTAATTTGTGTAATCACTAAGAAATAAACGGTATTTCTTGTCAAAATTTCACATAAATTGCTTTTGAGAACTTACAAAAGAGAATCAAGATAAACGTTATTCTGTCTATATAAAAGTAATATTATAATTGAGGTTTCATATTACAAAAAATTTCTTAATAGCAATTAATTTTTTATAAAAAAAATATTTCAGAGCTAAAATAAAAAAATATTATAAATTTAGATTAAACTGTGGTTGCATAAGGTGGGACAAAAAAAGGTAAGGTAACCAGTAATAATATGAGGCCTAAGAACAGTGTAATTTTAAATTTTGTCTACGACCCTACTATAGGATTTTCTGACTTTATCCGTGTTTCCTGGTTACTAGAACGTGCCTAATCCTAAAAAAATGTGTGGTGTATGTGTAGATCTGTAATCCCACATGATGCAATGTGGGTTTGCGAGATTGACGCTGTGGTGTGTCTCCTCCGGTGTGAGACCTCCCATTGGACAAGGACGAAGGGAACCACAAAAACCTTCGTCAAGGGCACAGATTTTTTTGTACTCCTGTCGTCGTCCTGTATCTAACTGTAGAAGAAGGGTCCTCCATTCTAGTGGGTCCTCTGGGCGGTTATGTTGGTTCCCTGTAGAGACCGAGTGACGTATCGTTGATGTAGCGTCTGAAATTGAGAAGGAAGAGGAAGTATTTTTGTATTTTGGTAGACAAAGCGGCTTGGGTAAAGGTGGTGAAGATTTTTAGCTTTGCGGATAAAAGCTCCCTTTGTGGCAAGAAGAGAATGGAAAAGTTCTGCAGGAACGTTCCTGTCTACGGTTTGGAGAAGTCTTAAGGAGGAAAGGGAGATCTTAGTCTTCGGAATTCTTGAGGTTCTTTGGAGTCCTCCATTCCAGTGGGTCCTCTGGGCGGTTATGTTGGTTCCCTGTAGAGTCCGAGCGACGTATTCTTCATGCAGCGTCTGAAATTGAGAAGAAAGAGGAAGTATTTTTGTATTTTGGTAAACAAAGCGGCTTGGGTAAAGGTTGTGTAGATTTTTAGCTGCGGTTAAAAGCTCCCTCTGTGGCAAGAAGCGAATGGAGAAAATTCTGCAGGAACGTCCCTGTCTACGGTTTGAAAAAAAAAAGTCTTAAGGAGGGAAGGGGGATCTTAATCTTCAGAATTCTTGAGGTTCTTTGGAGTCCTCCATTCCAGTAGGTCCTCTGGGCGGTTGTGTTGGTTCCCTGTAGAGTCCGAGCAACGTATTCTTGATGTAGCGTCTGAAATCGAGAAGGAAGAGGAAGTATTTTTGTATTTTGGTAAGCAAAGCGGCTTGGGTAAAGGTGGTGTAGATTTTTATCTGTGAATAAAAGCTCCCTCTGTGGCAAGAAGCGAATGAAAAAGTTCGGTAGGAACGTCCCTGTCTACGTTTTAGAGAAGTCGTAAGAAGGGGAGGGAGATCTTAATCTTCGGAATTCTTGAGGTTCCTTGGAGTCCTCCAATCTAGTGGGTGTTCTGAACGGTTATGTTGGTTCCCAGTAGAGTCCGAGCTACGTATCGTTGATGTAGCGTCTAAAATCGAAAAGGAAGAGGAAGTATTTTTGTATTTTGGTAAGCAAAGCGGCTTGGGTAAACGTGGTGTAGATTTTTAGCTTTGCGGATAAAAGCTCCCTTTGTGGCAAAAAGCGAATGGAGGAGTCTCTGAGGAAGAACAGAGTGTTGCACGATCTCATAATCTTATAATCGACAAGAGATCGAATAAAAGTTTTGTAGGTATTAAGTAGGGTTTTGGAGTGGCATCTTTCGTTTCTATATATTTCTAAGGTTAACGGTCTATTAGTTAACTGAACTTTATTAAAATAATATGAAAAAAGTTGCATTTTTAATGATCAAGTTAAGTTAAAAGTCTTTTTATTTAATTAGATAATTGCAAATAACTATAAATTTTACTTTAGTAAAAGTTACATTTTAACAAAAACTAATACTTACAATCCAGGTGTACCATGTTCATTTATTTCACCCTTTTTCACCCTAATAAAATTACTAAATGGCCTTAAAAGCCATTACAGCTCGTTAAGTCTAAAGACCGCTCTAGTGTTACTAATTAGACAGTACCTAACCCGAAGTACGTAAGGTACCACATTCTTTTATTGGTAGGAGATGTTACTTGACGATATATCGACCAACCACGGTACAGAATTTTTACTCACACCTTGTGTCATTTTCGTTATGGCCGGAATGTTCAGATGATGACCATTTGTTACGCTCCGTGACTTTGTGTTAGTGAGGTACTACAGAGTGGTGCTATAGAAACCAGATACCTTATTTAAATTTTCTATATAGATATAAAATATTATTCGTTACTTTCTTAAATTTAATAAATTAATTTCTTATGTAAACATACTTAAGATCATACATAATGTAATTAGTTAAAAAAAGTCATTTGCTTTTACTTCGTTGTAAAACTGATTCCCAAGGTAAAAGCTAAAAGCTAAGAGTATTTAAGAAAATATAATATTCGAAACATCTTAAAGTTTAAAGATAGAACAGATTACCTACATTAAAAAGGCATATTCCAGGTCTGTCGCAAAGTAAACAGGACAAAGAAAATAATAATTTTTTTTTTTCAGCAAATAGAATTTATTTTACTTAAATTAATCTCCTTTAGAGTTAATACAGCGATTTGCTCTGTTTTCAAATGAGGATTTCAGCTCATTGACCGGGATTACCGCAAAATGTTCTTCGACGCCTTTTAGATGGCTTCACGTCGGCATACCATTGTCCCTTCATTGGCAAATGTAGTCTACCGAACAGAATAAAGTCGCTCGGTATAATATTTGGAAAATATGAGGAGTGGTAAATGGTTAAAACGCCATTTTTTTGTCAAAAAATCGGACACAAGTGTCGATCATGTGATGGTGGATTATAGTGCAAAAAGCGAAAGCTTTCTTCTAGGTGATATTCTGGCCAAACACGACGAATACACAAGAGCAAACGCCTCATAACACCAATATAATACGTTTGTTTGGCCCACCATGTAGAATTCTTTTTAAATAATTCCCTTCGAATCGTAGGAACAAATCAAAATTATCTTCACTTTTGTCTTTTCCAAACAGCCACAATGTTGTACAGAAAGCATTTATCTTTCTGGAACCCTTTAATAATGTCTCTTGAATATTGAATTCAAAGCAGTTTTTGGTCATCCTTGAGCTTGTTGTGGACCAAACTTTGAACACACCCTTTTCATGCCCAAATTCCCTATCGAAATGCCATAGATCGAAACTTTGGAGACATTTAATTTCATTTGCATGTATCATAATGAAGATTTTGGCTTATTTTTAATAAAAAGACGTACTTTTTCGACAATTTCTGGGGTAATAACAAATTTCGGCAAGCCAACAAGTTCGTCGTCTTCCAGCGATTCGAGACTCTCTTTGAACTGTGTAAACCACTCGTGGACTCTTCGAACCGTGTAAACCACCCGTGGACTCAGCACAAGATAATCAATCATCACCATAAACTTGTTTTAACAATCGATGGTAAATGTTTTTCCAACGTAATTTTGGCTCTTTGTTCGATGGTAATTTTTCAACCGATGTTAAAAAGGTACTGTCTCTTTGATCGCGATGACCCGGCGTAAAGTGGTACGATTGTAAAACACTAGCCCCAATAACAGATGGCACTACTGGTACCTATCGGATATTTCCTTAAAATTCCTGTTTACTTTACGACAGACCTAGTAGGTACGAGTATACTGAAAAAATTTCAATTACTAAACAAAGTTTGGTTATAATGTAACATTCTAGTTAAAAAAATTTAGAACATAGGAAATAGCCCAAAGTATTTGATCAACAAAATCGAAACGTGGACGTTGATCTTAAGTAAGTAAACTTTTGGTCTTGCCCTGTATAGAAGATTTAAGAGCCACATAAATTTTATTAAAGGTGTTTAAAACATTATTAGCATAGTTATTACTGTTGGGTGAGAAAAGGAAGAAGGTAGTTACTCTGTTTTATAATTAGGTGTTACATTAAGAGAGTATTAACATTAGAAATTCAGCTGTTTTTTAATGGGATTTTTAATAAAAAAAGTTTAGTTTGTTTATTTTTAACCAAATTTTAAAAAATATATGGATACATTTTTAATTCTTTTGAATATACGAAATTTTTTGGTTTTAAGTACATCTGCTTTAGATTCCTTCATTTGATACAGCTCATGATAAAAGTACATTTTTGTTTTGACGACAAGACAATCTATTTCATTATCATATGAAAGAATTTAGCGACATCTTGGAAAATGACATTTAAAATTTAATCAGATAGATCCTCAATATTTTTGAATAAATCAACTTCAACATTAAATCCTAAATTGACAATGCCTCTCGAATATTTCCTTATTTGTTGACTAAGAGAATACAGGACCGGTACTGACAGAAAGTCTATGTAAAAAAACAAATAAATACAATAAACAATAAATACATGCCAGTAGCTCGCACACTAGCATACGAGTAGCTAGCATGAATGAGCTACTGTGCCCAAAAAAACAAGTGTGTACGGCAACTGGCATGCTAGTTACTAGCATGCCAGCTAATCGCAAACAATTTGATTTTGATGTGAAACATCTATAGCCGCACGTGAATCAGATTTCTCGCGTGGCGACGGTGACGTATGATTCGTATGACGTAAGAAACCTAACGCATCGATAATATATAATAAAGAGATGTACTGATACCTTATATGAAATTGGTCTCATGTTTTGAGCGACGTGACGGTGGCGCGCCAACAATAGGGGAAAGAAGCTCATCGATTCAAAAATTTGGCGGGACAGGGTATGAATTGTTTCATAAAAACCTAACTCGATTCCGCCTACTATCTATTCTATATATATAAAAATGTTTGTTTGTATTCGCTCTGTGCGTGATTGCAGCGCCAAGGTGTTTGTGAACTAAAGCACGCTGTTTTTAAGTTTTTAGTACGTAAATATACAGAGCTTTGCAGTCACAATTAAATTTTGTTATTTTTTTTTTGCACGTGAAACCTTGTCACAAGTAAACATCAACCTTGTGCATTTTATTATGTAAAAATTCCCGTAGAATAGTAAGTATAATTAATAATTTAAATACAGTATTAAAACTGCAGCGTCTACTGTCGCAAATGAGAGGTTAAGTTATAGCCACAGTACAGTAGATCAAACTTTAAATAATTAGCAAGCAGATAAAGCAGGATATGAAACTATTATCAAAATAGTATGTTACTAATAGATTTAATTATTTGAGACACATAGCAAATAATTTTTTATAATGAAATATCAAATTAAAAAATATTCTTTTACAGGAAATAATTATAAAGCATTAAATGCATCTTGTTTATTCTCTCAGTTTTAAACACAAATTATAAATTTGAATGTTTTATTTCTCTTTAACTTATTAGAATACAAGCTATTTTCAATATCATTAATGGTACTAAAATTAAGGTAAGGATACTACTTACTTTTGCCTCCTGACTGCAGCGATCCACATTTTTTTTTATTAATTTTTCATTTGGCAGTCAGTCGGAAATTTATAAAATCATTTTTTGCACTCAGGTTTTTACAATTTACTACACAGTAACTTCGATGGCTATTTCTACTCATTTTAAAATTAATAACCACACATGTATTTTGTAACGTCAAAATTAAAAACACCGTCCTTTGTTACCAAACTTATCTGCTGCGTGCGCTAGTGTCCACTTCGAATTCCCCTACCATGACTTTGCACGGAGCGAATAGGCAACATAATATAGGTACCTACATATTTTGCTGACCTGTAAAATTGACAGCTTGTTAATCAAAATAGATTGTTGGTGAATAGTCCCTGTAAAATTTGTGTATAAAGTGTTTGTTTTAAATATGAATAAACAAAGTGTTAATAAAGAAAGTGATGAAAAAATATTGAATAAAAATGAGTGAGTACCTACCTACTCTATATACATTAGGGTGTCCGTTATTTCCCAAATTTGGTTTTGTTCTCCAAACACCCATCAAATTTTTAGATTATAACCTAACAAAAATTATCAGACCCAAACCAGCCCTTAATATTCACATTAACCCGTGCCTAAATCATAATACATTTCCCATTTAAATACCGTTTAAAAGTTATTCAACGATAAAGTTGTATTCATAGTTAAATTCATCATTTTCCTATTTTTTATTTACTATCGCTTTTTGTTTGTACTAAAATTATGAAGTAACTACAATTATATTAATATAGTAACGTACTTCTATATAAATTTGTGTTTTAATAATTTCCTTTTTTAAGATTATTGAATTTAAGGCAATTAAATAAAAAGCTAAACGAAATCACGTTTTAAATTTATTTTCGTTCTGTAATCTAACGACATCTGTGAGCAATCTGAGAAAACGTACAATAAATATTGTGATACCATTGTGATACTATTATTTATAAGCGATAATATACTTTATTTTGTATCCAAATTTTGTATTTGTTAATTTTATTACCTATATTATATATTTAGTTTGATATAAATAAAAATTATGGTGAAAATTACAAAAAAAATCGTGAATTTAACTCTGATGACAAATTTATTGCAAATTTCCTACAAGAAATAGATATTTAATTATTTTAGCTACATTTGTTTCAGTAAAAAAAATTAACGACAAAAAGTGCAAAAATGCCATGTTATTTAAATTGGAAATGTCTTATGATTTAGGCACGGGTTAATGTCGATGTTTCACATCTGCCAGGCGTCCCGTGACGGCTCACATTTTTTTATAATATACTAGCTGACCCGGCGGACTTCGTACCGCAAATCATTTATGTCATTCTTCCATTTTTTGTTTTTTTGTGCTAGTACCGTGCTGTGCGATGCAATGCGCATGCGTGGAGAGTGGCATAGGCATGTGTGAACGCACAGGACAGTAACTGGCATGCCAGTAGCTGTCCCGTGAATAAAGTAGTGTTGGTATAAATCCAGATATAGTCGAATTTCCAACTCTTATAATGCCTCAAGCGATTTGTAAGAATCGCCAGTGGCGAAAAATGGTAGAGTAATCTCTAATTTAGTAATTGCTGGGATCTTATCTCGCATATGGGTATTTTTTTTTTAATATTGCTCTCAATTTTTCCAAGCAGCTCATCAAACTTTTCAGGGAGCATTCTTAAATGGTTTCTAAAACCTTCTACATCTTCAAGTCTCATCTCTCTAAGTAAACAAGCACTTGCACCATAATTTTCTCGCCTGCTAATTCAATCCCTCACCCAAATTTTTCTCTTTTTTGAGTTTCGTTTGGTTTTCATTATTATTTTTCTAACTATATCCTTGGCCATAAGCAACACCTGCTTGTTTAATTAACGCGGAATACTTTCCATGGATCCATTTTGTACGAAACTCAAAAAATTGAAGAAAAAACGGACACTTATAAAAAAAGACAACACTTTCACATGAAAACCTCTTGCTTTTTTACCTTGAACTGGCATGTGTAAAACTGCCCGCGCTTTTTTGCCTTGCCAGTAAAAAGTATGCAAGCAACTGGCATGCTAATTACTGGCAAATGTGTTTTTGTGCGTACGAGTACTCGCTTATGCCAGCTACTGGCATGCCAGCTACTTTCCCAATTTACTTGGCATGTGTGTAGCCGGCTTAAAGTAGGTACGAAAAAACTAGAAGTTCTTAAAATATTAAAAACTATTTTAATTTCCTAAGCAAAATGCATTAAGCCAAAAAGCTTGGTAGAAAATACAAGGAATAATCGGTTTCCAAGAGAGTGATGGTTGGTTTTGGGTTTTAGGTTTAAAGACCCTGTTATAGGACTTATAGTCCTTTTCAGGGATGGATAGTGGAGTTTAGGATGGAGTTCGTATCAGTCGTCCGCACCATTCGGTGTTTTCTGCCTGGTTTTTCTGACTGTTTCGGTGTTTCCTGGTCCTGGTTACTGAAAAGTGCGTAAAGTGTTAAAAAAAATCTTTTTGGTGTGAGTGTGTAGGTGTCGAATCCTTCGTGGTGCAATGTGGGTTTGGGTGATTGATGCTGTGGCGTGTTTCCTCTAGCGTGAGGCCTCCCATTTGGCAAGGACAAAAAAAAACAGAAAAACCTGCGTCAAAAGTTTTTTTTTGTAATCCTGTCGTCGTCCTGTATCTACCTGTAGAAAAGTTCTTCAGGAAGGTTTTAGTCTACGGTTTGGAGAAATCTTAAGGTGGGAAGGAAGATCTTAATCTTTGGAAATCTTGAGGTTCTTTAGAGTTCTTTATTCGAGTAAGTAGAATCCGACCAACGTTAAGCGGCTTGTGTAAAGGTGGTGTAGATATTTAGCTTTGCCGATAATACCTATCTCTCTCTGTGGCAGAAAACTAATAGAGGAGTTTCTAAGAAAAAGCATTACATAAAGATTCTATATACCAAATTTAATTACCCTGTGATCTTCCGTTCAGAAGTTATACCGTACAGGGGCGGACGGAGGGATGAATGGTAATTATATAAAACCGTTGAACAGTAACGTTGTAAACTAAACTTAAAACTTAAATCTGGTTATAAATATTTGGAAAAAACCATTAAAAATATCTTTTCAAATTTATATGTTTGTAATTTCAGCAAGTCGAAAACCAATCCTGTTCAATTTCTTATTCGATGGCTGATATAAACAGTGGTGCAGTTGGAAATTTGTAATGCAAAATTTTTTTTACCGTTACGACTTAGCATATTTTCATAAAAGATGTTGAACTGCCATTACAAGAGGTTTACATGAGGACGTTTTGAGTAAAGCTGTCGATAAAATCTACGTACAGGCAGCTGAGAAGATATCATAAATCGATGCATATGCAGAAACAATAAAGAGTAAGTTTATTTCTTCTCATACAATATTACACCTATATAAATAAATCAGAAAAGTTAATGACGTATACCTAAAGAATAGTATATACAATTAAATGTTTTTATACAAAATGAAGAAAACTTTATTTTTAAACGAAAAGTTCTATCACAAAATAAAATTTCAATACCAAAAATAGCAAAAGAAAACGTAATAAACTAAGCAAGGCTTTCAGAATACCGAGGCACCAATGACCAGATATTACACAAAAAAATATAGTAAAATTATTGGCTTATAATAGTTCACGTTGACTTGTTTTAAGCTTATTATCAACCAATTGTAACCAGTGACTGTACAAAAGGGCCAATCAAAATTGCGAATTTTTACGAGTTACACAAAAGCGATAAGAGATTCTCCGTAGAACCAGGTTAAAGAAAAGCAATGTTGCCAAACATTAATTAATTCTAAGTATCATAGGTTTATTAATAGTGTAACGGGATAACCGTAAAGGAAGGGACCTTAATTTGAAAGATTGTTGTTGACAGTTGATTTTTAGAAGTTTGTAAAAAAATCAACTGACCATTTTAAATAATGTTTCTAGAAAATTCTAGAAACTTCTAAACACACTGACTAGATTAAATAATGTTGTATATAAGGGGATGCATGGGCAGTTAACGTCAGTTCGAGTCAAGTGTTCACAAAAGTTCATTGTATTGTCAAGTAGTTAGACGTTATCCAGCAGAGTTCGGTGTATCTTAACAATTTTGTAAATAAATTGTGTAAAAAGCCCCCATAAGTGTTTCAAATTGGTGTCAGGTGTGGGGTGAAGATATAAGAATGCCTGGAAAAAAAATAAATGAACTATTGGTTGCTGAGCTCAGAAGAGAGCTCGAAGAATTAGAGTTGGAAACTACTGGGAGCAAATCCGTATTGTTGAGAAGGCTCCGTGAATACTACCTAAATAATAATTTGGACCCTGACGCTGTGGAGTTCGAAGACCCAGTTCAAAAATTAAATTCTGAACTAACTCAACAACTTTCCCGACTGCAAGAGGAGCTATCAGGACGAATGACGGGCCAACAAGTAGAACAAGCTCAACAACTGTCCCAGTTGTCCAGTCAGATAAGCAGCCAGCGCGAAGATATGTCCCAGCTGTCGCAACGAATGACGAACCAAGAAGAGGTGCTATCCAGTCAGATGAAGAGCCAGCAAGAGGAGCTATCCAGTCAGATGAAGAGCCAGCATGAAGATATGTCCCAGCTGTCACAACGAATGACGAACCAACAAGAGGTGCTATCCAGTCAGATGAAGAGCCAACAAGAGGAGCTATCACAACGGATGTCTACCCTATCAGATGAGTTATCCAGTTCGTTCTCTCAGCAAGTAGCCAACTTGAATCAGCAAGTAGACAACCTAAATCAGCAAGTGTCCAGCTTGCGAGACGAACAAAATCAGCAAGTGTCCAGCTTGCGAGACGAACAAAATCAGCAAGTGTCCAACTTGCGAGACGAGCAAAACCAGATCAACCAGCAAATGCAGTCCGAGATAAGGAAGCTTCAACAAGAACTGGAAGCTTGTCGCCGAAACCAAATCATCCACCACGGCGACGGAAATGCAGAAAGGAGAGAAACCGGCCACATAGACGTCGAACGACGAGGAAACGGAGCGGAGGCCCAAGAACGAATGACGATAAAACCCCCGACATTCGACGGAATGACTTCCTGGTCAAATTACCTGAAACAATTTGACGCAGTGGCCAGAGCGAATGGATGGTCACCCCAGGAGAAGGCATTGTTCCTAACCATGGCTCTGCGAGGCGAGGCTTTAGACGTCCTGCATGTATTGACACCGGATGAGGTTGACAATTTTGAGCTATTGGTGAATCGTCTAGAGATGCGTTATGGTCAAAGTCATCTACAACCGGTATACCGAGTGCAGTTAAAAAGCCGGAAGCAGAAAAATGGAGAAACTATCCAGGAGTTCGAGACAGAAGTGGAAAAAATGGTACGGTTTGCGTATCCAAATGCAGATTTTCTGGAGTGCCTGGCGATCCAAACCTTTACCGATGGTCTTCGAGACGCCGAGTTGCAACGAGCTGTACGGTTGACGAGGCCAAGATCTCTTGTAAACGCCTTGACCATTGCCCTGGAGTTCGATACGGTGACGGAGGCCTCACATGCAACTGCTCGACTAATGGAAGACACTGGTAACTGCGACCATGCCGTTTATGCCATCAGCGACGTCGAAGCGGTAGTCGAGAGGGTAATGAAGTTTTCTTCAAAAAGAAGGCGCCCAGTGAGGTGCTGGAACTGCGGAGAACTAGGCCACATAAAAAATACTTGCCCCCATTGTACCCGTATGGAGCAGAACGAGGAAAAACTTGCCTTAGTTAAGGTTGTGGCAGGAGACGAGAGCTCTATGCTGGAGGAGCAACAAGAAAACGATCCCGTTCTGAGAAAGATTAGGGAGTGGAAGAGAATGGACCGTCGTCCGTTGTGGAGAGAGATATCCTCATCCTCTCCTGCTTTAAAAGCATACTGGTCCCAATGGAACTCTTTAATTTTGGACGGAGGGCTCGTTAAAAGACTTGTAGAAAATTCCGAGGGCACAGAAACAAGGAAACAAATAGTGGTCCCAAGAAATGCTGTACCGGAAATTTTAAAACAGATGCATAATGATAGTTCTGGAGGACATCTGGGTATCACGAGAACGCTGCAAAAGATCCGAGATAGATTTTACTGGGTAAATTGCACTAATGATGTTAAAGATTGGTGTCGTAAATGCACTACATGTGCTGCCAGTAACGGTCCGCACCGAAAACCGAAGGCGGAAATGCAGCAATACCTGGTTGGAAGTCCTTTTGAAAGAATCGCAGTAGATATATTGGGTCCACTTCCACAGACCGATGTAGGAAACAAGTACATCTTTGTTGTAATGGACTACTTCACTAAATGGGTTGAAGCATATGCAGTTCCCAATCAGGAAGCTACCACTTTAGCAGATATATTGGTTGAAGAATTCGTAAGCCGATTTGGGGTACCATTAGAATTACATTCAGACCAAGGAAGAAACTTTGAGAGCAAGCTGTTTCAAGAAGTTTGCCAAAGATTAGGCATCCACAAAACGAGAACCACAGCGATGCACCCTCAGTCTGATGGAATGGTGGAACGAATGAACCGGACTATAACCAATTATCTGTCAAAAGTGGTGTCAGATTGTCAGAGGGATTGGGATCGACATATTCCACTATTTCTAACGGCAATTCGATCGGCCATCAACGAATCAACTGGCCAAACGCCTGCGAAGGTCCTGTTCGGTAGAGAAATGAGGCTACCATGTGACTTGGTGTTTGGTTGTAAACCTGGTGAAGAAATGGCACGTGAACAATATGTCACCGACCTTCAGAATCGAATGGAAAATATACACAACCTGGTGCGTGGAAAACTACAATTATCTAGTGATCGGATGAAGAGGTACTATGACACACAGACAATGGAAAAGAGTTACCAAGTTGGAGATTTAGTCTGGCTCTATAACCCCCGACGGCGTCGAGGTATTTGTCCCAAATTACAAAAGAACTGGGAAGGTCCTTACACCATCAAGAAGAAGATTAACGATGTCACTTATCGGATCGTGAAAATTCCCAGAGGGAAACCCGTCGTGGTCCATCATGATCGTTTGGCGCCTTACCAGGGAAACCACAGTGGAGATGCGCAGCAACTTCAAGAAGATGGTTTGGCTGGCTCAGGGAGTGTGTGGGATTCCGATGTAGGAAATAACATTCCAGGAGGAATGAATCTAAGGAGGGGGCAGTGTAACGGAATAACCGTAAAGGAAGGGACCTTAATTTGAAAGATTGTTGTTGACAGTTGATTTTTAGAAGTTTGTAAAAAAATCAACTGACCATTTTAAATAATGTTTCTAGAAAATTCTAGAAACTTCTAAACACACTGACTAGATTAAATAATGTTGTATATAAGGGGATGCATGGGCAGTTAACGTCAGTTCGAGTCAAGTGTTCACAAGAGTTCATTGTATTGTCAAGTAGTTAGACGTTATCCAGCAGAGTTCGGTGTATCTTAACAATTTTGTAAATAAATTGTGTAAAAAGCCCCCATAAGTGTTTCAATACTAACTAGTGTTTAATATAAAAGTCATATTTTCTGTGTTTTCTGTTTCAGTTTACCTTTGGCAACTACTATTTTGTATTTATTAGTTGGTTATCGTTTGTCGGCATTTTTTGCAGTACTGAAGTGTGAATGAAAACAAAATACAAAAATTAACTTTGAAAGAAAGTATAGGTATACTCTTTCCATTTCAAATAAATTTTTTGCTCTTTGTCGGTTTTTAAATGCCTTTGATGGCATTGCCGACCATTGACGTGGAATTAAATAAAAAGGGTTCATAAATTTTTATTAATTTTTGTTTTAAATTTTAAAAGAAAACGGTTTTTATATATTTGTAAATTTTGTATCAATTTAAAAATTTTCAAATAACAAATTAATTCTTTCAAATTAAAACTTGTTAATTTTAGTTTTTAATAAGAACATTTGACTCATTATTCAAATAGTACATAACTCATAATATTTTTGTAACAATTGTCTACAAATAATACTCATTTTGTCAGACAATCTTAAAAGATTGTCTGTCCAGCAAGGACCACGAGGAGGTATGAGCCTTCCTTGCCTGGAAAGGAAAGGGTTGGGTATGTTAGTAAGAATATAAAATTAGTTTGTTTTTGAAAACAAGTTTTCAAGATACATCACGATAGCTGTAAAGGAAATTGGTTGGAATGACTAACAAGAATTGTCAGAGTCTTCTGAAGTAGAATCGTTTCCAGGTTGAATAACTAATGGTGCTATTGGCGGTAAAACAGGAGATTTCTTTTCTATTTTTATAACATGTGTTTCGCAATTTTTCCATACATCGCTATTAATGCCACTAATTACCTCTCGAATATTATCAAGAACAACTGCGCTTAAGGTTGGTGACTGATTATATTTTCGTAAACGTTTCTTTACAGTACTCCAAACCATTTCGATTGGATTAAAAATACAGTAGTAAGGAGGTAAACGCAAAAGAGTATGACCATGTCTGCTGAAAATGGTGTCAATGACGTATTCATTTTTAAAATTCTGACTTTTGATCATTCTTATTAATTCCTTCTTTACTGGAACCTTTTTAGGAACATCGATATTTTGGATTGCCATAAGTCTTAAAATTTTATTCTTTTTTTGTGTTATTAGGTATTTTGTTTAATATGCGGAAATGATACGACGCATTGTCCATAACAATTACTGAATTGTAAGAAAACCCAATAGATAGTGTTGAATTTCGATTCATAAATAAATAAATAAATAAATAAATAAATAAATAAATAAATAAATAAATAAATAAATAAATAAATAAATAAATAAATAAATAAATAAATAAATAAATAAATAAATAAATAAATAAATAAATAAATAAATAAATAAATAAATAAATAAATAAATAAATAAATAAATAAATAAATAAATAAACGAAAAACTAAAAGAAAGTGGAAAATTAAAAACAGAAAAAATGCGAAAAAAATAAAGTCTAAAAAAATACCTTTCTAAATGAAATAATATAACACCACCGTAAGGTGGCGCAGTTATCATCTTATATATTTAAACGAGAAATTCTTACTATATTAAGTACTATCAAGCCACCGTAATATATAATATATCTAATATAAAAAATCAATAAAAATCAATCACGCTACTGTGTACTGTAATGGGGAAGAAGACTATTGGCGGTATTTGACTCTTGTTGCATTTTGCAATTTTCCTCTTTGAAGTTTCGTTTGATGTACAGCGCGCCGTCGGCATTTGTTTACGTTAATATCAATGGGTTACGAAACGACTTGAAAATCGGACAGTAAATACACAATGTTGCCGGTATTTAAAAATGTTTTTAAGTATAAGTAATATATACAAAATTGATATCATTAGAAGTAAAAACTGTTTAAATATGAAGAACCTAGTTAATTAATTTAAGTATATATTTTGTAAGAATATTTTTATATTATCTTTCTAAGAGTCATTGACGAAAAATTGAATAGTAAAGTAGAGATAAAATTTTCAAAATATATAAACTTAGGAATATTCGGAAATACATCTGGCAACCTAGATTCGAAAGTCGGTTCCTTTGTTGAGGTTAGAAGGCGTGGTTGTCTTTTCACATTAACATTAGTTAAACTATACCAATTGCCTCAAGAAAATGCTGGGTGTCGATTTTTGTCGCATTAGTAAAATAAATTAGTGTAAATTATAAAGTAACAGTTTCATTTTCATTAATATTATAATTTACCTAATGGGTTTACTTCACCGCTCGATAACACAAAAACGATTTATATTTTTAATATTTTTTACTTGAGATATAACGATTACTGTAAAATTACTAGACAAAGAGTAATAATAAATTATTCCTATTTGCCTGACTGGTTTATTTTGCATCATTTTTTTGCCTTTTAGTTAGTTTCACAATAACATGCACTTCTCTACGAATCGCAAAATGTTTTTACATTAAAAAATCAATGATTGGCAATGACTGCTGACTGCTCACACGTTAAGTTTTCAGTGTCGTTCGTTTTTATATTACCAAATTTTCAAACTATAAATATACAAATTTTACTCTTATCTCGATTAAATTTTGGAGAATAGAGAGCATTTTTCTACCGGCTGGCTTTAATTTTTTTCTTGTTTGTTAATTGACATAATTTATCTATCAACGTTTGACATCTCGGTTAGGTATAAGTTGTTAAAAAATATCAAAAAGACCAGTAGATGGTGTTGTATTTCAATTTATTAAAAAGTAGAGAAACGAGAAACATAAAAAAAAATAAAAAAAAAAAAAGAAAAATACCAAGAAAATACCTGTTTAAATTAGGTAATATAAATCCACCACAAGGTCTCACAGTTAATATCTTATATGCTTAAACGACCAATTCCTACTTAATTAAGGACTATGACGCCACCGTAAGGTGGCGCAGTTTATATCACATTTATTTAAACGAGTTATTCTTACATCGGTACTATGATGTCATCGGAAGGTAGCGCTGTTAATATCTCATATAATTAAATAAGGATTTTTTACAGAATTAAGTACTAAGACGACACTGTAAGGTGGCGCACTTGATATCTAAAATATTTAATCAAAATAAAACGAAAAAATACCAAGAAAATAAAATGAAAACGATAAAATAAAAAAAAATATTAATAACCATAAAAAGAAACAAAAATCATAAAATCACCGGGTCAGCCATTAAAAAATATAAAAAAGGACATCCAAGTAAATAAATGCGTCATTTTAATAAAATATTTTTTTGTACAACTGTCATTAAAAGTGACACTTTTAATGATAGCAAACAATGTTAAAAACGATTGTTTACATAGCAGCGTGTTAAAAATACTTTTAACACGTTGCCATGTAAACAAGTTTACTTTTAACACGGTTTAGTTTACTTTTAACACGGTTTGGTTTATTGTCATTGCAAATTCGCTCGTTTCATTATCAAAATAGGGAAGTTGTACAAAAAACATTGTATGGTATTTGTGTTAAAAGTGATTTTATTTTGTTCGTGAAATTGTTCAATTCGCTCCGCTCATTTCACAAACGTTTTCACTCACAAAATAAAACCTCACTTTTAACACTCATATCATAAATAACTATTTTGTACAACTGTCATTAAAAGTGACACTTTTAATGATAGCAAACAATGTTAAAAACGATTGTTTACATAGCAGCGTGTTAAAAATACTTTTAACACGTTGCCATGTAAACAAGTTTACTTTTAACACGGTTTAGTTTACTTTTAACACGGTTTGGTTTATTGTCATTGCAAATTCGCTCGTTTCATTATCAAAATAGGGAAGTTGTACAAAAAACATTGTATGGTATTTGTGTTAAAAGTGATTTTATTTCGTTCGTGAAATTGTTCAATTCGCTCCGCTCATTTCACAAACGTTTTCACTCACAAAATAAAACCTCACTTTTAACACTCATATCATAAATAACTATTTTTAAATCTCAATATAAAATTTGGAGGGGTAGTTTAATTGGTTAACTTAACTCTAAAAGGCTAAAAATTTTGTGCGCCCCTGGAAAATAATGTGTATCATTTATTTATCTCAGTCGTTTGTTCCAATTTTCAACAATTTAGAACGTTTACAGATAAAAATTTAACGTTATCGGATAATAGTATAAAATCATCAGAATAATCGATACTCATTCGTTGAATTAAAGAGTGTTTGAAAGTATATTGTGTATAATTAATGGAGTAATGTGTGCTTTTTTAAATACATAAGTGGCGGTTTCTCCAAATGTGGTTTAACTTAAACTGAGAATTTCTTTAAACGACCGTTTAAACTGCTTTCCGATTTCTCCACAAAATTGGTCCGATGGTTTAGTTTATACCATAAAAAGCCTCGGTTGGCTGCCCTGTTTGTTTACATTGACATTGTTTTTGTTCTGCTATTAGAGGTTAGTTTCATTGTGATTATAGCTTTTGATTGAATTAAACTTAGTTTTCTGGCATAATGGAGACAGAACAAGTAGAAAAAAATGTACTTAAGAGAAACAAAAACTTTAAACAAACAGAAGTTGATATGTTAATGGATTTAGTTTACGATTTTAAGGAAATCATCGAATGTAAGAAGACCCATCATATTTTGCAACGAGAGAAGGATGATGTTTAATGAAAAAAAAAAACATTTATAAAACGTTAAAAGCCAAACACCAAAACATCTTTGAATTGGATTGCGAGTACGCACTCAAGCCTCTTGAAAAAGACGTTCCTCTGGCAACACTACTTTATCTAGTGGTGGAATGGAGTGTTTGTGCAGCCATAATCACTATCAACTACTAATACACTGTTTCTGTATACACCATTTTCAAAATTTTTTTTAACTCTTGATGAATTAAATATGTGACCAGTCATGCGTAGATCCAGGCCATCGTGCAACAACGTTACTAAATAATAGAGAACTGTAACAAATTGCCTGTACATTCATAGAAAACAAACCTTTACGATTGCGATAAGTTTCTGCAGTTTCCCCTCCTACAGACCCTATTTTAACATAAGTACAGTCTAGCTAGACCACAGATGCAATTAGGAAATTTTGCTTTTTTGTAAAATCTATGTTTAAGCTGATTCATTTCAGCTTCAATGGAGGGCATTTTTATGAACTGTGCAAAGAGCCTAGCAATGCTGTGGCACACTTCCTTGACTACCTTACTTGTTGTAGAAATGCGAATACCACTATGATCTCCAACATTAATTAAAAAACTGCCAGAGGCAAGGTATCGAAGGATAGTGAAAAACTTAACCTCAGGAGTAACAGCTTGGTTCTTCGTTGTTCTTGACTGTATGTTACCTCGAATTAGTTCTAAAACCATGCTAGCGGTGTTCTTGGTCATCCTAAACCTATTAAAAAATTTAAAGTCATCCCATATTTGAAAATGATCAACCCTGTCACGGATTCTTCTAAGACCACGTCTAATGGGGGCTCGTATTTCCAATTCTTCATCTTCCACCGCATTCAAAATATCAAAGATTTCTTCCATGTTAATCACACTTCATTTACTTAACACAACACGGTAAAACGAAGTAATATTCTTGGTTATGTTACGTCTGTTTACTGTGACAGCCGAAATAAGTAGCTTAACCCACAATCGAGAGTTTAAACCAAGTGGAGAGGTAGTTTAATCGTCGCCAGCAGTTAAACTAAAGTTTTTGGATGGAGAAATCGATTTTGAAGTTAAACTTTCGGTTAAACGATCCCGGTAGTTTAAACTAGATTGGAGAAACCGCTCCTATAAATAAATAATACAAAAAATTTAACACAGTTCTTTTTTGCCAATTTAAAATTTTAATGACAGAATATATATACCTAGGTATTGGATCTACGATTTGAAAATCAATCGTTTACAACTCTTTTTTGATTGCTTTAAAAATTGTCTTTGAAAAACCAGTTTCACACAAATCAGTATAATTTTTAAAAGAAGATAAATTTCAAATTATAGTTGATCCCAGAATCAAAAATTTCTTAGGATTTCATAATTTTAATCTATTCTATTAAAAAGTAAGACTAAACAACATATTTTATTTCTACTTGCAATAAAATCGTGGAATGATAGATTTAAAATACCAAGACCACCCGCTTACCTAATCTGATGTAATCCACCTCTGTTCTATGGAGTTTTTATCAAGATACTAATGTCTTAAGTAGTGATGAGTGTCCGAAATTATGTCCAAAAGTTTTGTTAAAAAGATAAGAAGTGGTCTATCTTCAGAAGAATAGACAGCTGTTAAAATGTTCGTAGAAAATATTTCTGGGTTTCAAGACACAGAGTATGAATATTTATTAGATGTTTTCGGAGAGTGGTAATGCGATCTTTTTTAAACAGAGGCGGATTAAACTGTATGAGTGATGAAATTTATATAATTTAAAATTGTAAAATGTATTATTTTGTTTATAAATGTATTTAATCCTAGACATCATGGTTTTTTTGCTTGTAAAAGTACTGTTAACTAATGGTATATATAACTATTTGGATGCAGAAATTGTCTTCTGTGGGATTTTCCTGGACTTATCGAGGGCTTTTGCTGCATTGAGTTTGAGATTTTGCTCAGGAAGCTTGAGCACAATAAAGTTAAAAGTATTGCATTAAATTGGTTCAGGACGTTCCAATGCTCTACATATTAAAGATATAAAAATCTATGCAATATGTGCGGTCAACTGCCTTGGATGTATCTAGGGGAGTTTCACATAGCACTGTGCTTGTCCCACTTTTTTTTATTATACATATATCAATGATCTTGCATCACTGACACATAAAGTTTAAACAATACTTAATTATGCAGATGATAGTAAACTTTTCTTGTCTGCTCCAAGCTTCCCTGTACTAGTTGTGAGCAGAAGTTTTGAATTGAAAGAGCTTGAGGGTTGTTTTTTGAACTCCAGGCTAATTTTAAATCCAGAAAATACCAAGGCTTTATATTTTAAAACAAATCGGGTTCCGGATAACTCTAAATGACTATAAAATAACTTTTTTGAAACATGTCAAGTGTTTGGGTGTACGTATTGATAAAAACTTTGATTTTTCCCACCACATCGATAGTCAATGCCAGGCAATGTTATGGACTTATATCTTATGG
Organism: Altica lythri; assembly: GCA_964028335.1. Lineage (NCBI taxonomy): Eukaryota > Metazoa > Arthropoda > Insecta > Coleoptera > Chrysomelidae > Altica > Altica lythri. The sequence goes on from OZ034805.1 coordinate 69,593,726, forward strand.
AAACTAGAAATCATTTGATTTACAACTTTCCCTATCACAGGCTTTCACTTATGGAAAAAGGAGCGTTATGTACTTTCTAATAAATTGAAACCATCTTAAAGTTTATGACAGTTTTCAGAAAATTAATAAGCCACTCTTTACTTTTCCTTTTTAGAACTGTAAAATCTTTTTAAGTAAATAAATCATTATTAAGTTAGATAAAAACTTTTTTGGGATTTGTTGATAATATTTCTGTTTAATCTAACTTTACCTATATTTTTTGAATTCATATTTTCATATCTTTATTAATCTTATCTTAAGGTCAAATCTGAATCATAAATTTAAAACACCTGTTTTTCGTTGTCGCACTATTAGCAATGTTTATTTTTTAAATTATCTTATTAAAAAAATTAAAATTCGTCACTTTGACAAGGTCGAGCTTTTGTTTATCAACAGGAGATTACTTTCCAGATTAGTATTCGATCAGATTTTTTTTTAATTTTAACATGTTCATTAAATTAATGATCGCAATTAGGGTTTGAATGTTAACAACGACTGCAGAATTCCCGTGCAGGATTTTTTTGAATTAACAGAACGCTTTCTTTCAGTTGGTATTATACTTATAGTACCGAAGAATGGGTCAAATTGGCAAAATTTTCAACTTTATAGTGATCTTCTAATATATTTTGTATGAAAGATGTTATTAAAGGTATACTGATATTGTGAGTCTCGTTGAAAGAGTAGGTTACAAAGTAGGTACTAATGTTTAAAGCCTACAAAAATTATAAATCTATATATATAAAAATGAATCTTTGTCTGTATGTATGTATGTCTGTATGTACTCAATGAACTCAAAAACTACTGGACCGATTAATATGAAAATTGGTATGTATGTGTATTTATCCACGGAGAAGATTTGTATGATATGCTCATTGATGTCACTCGCCACCAGGTGGCGCTGCAGACTAGCAACTTCTGCCCCTTCAACCGATTGTCATGAAAATTGGTATTTATATATATTTTTCCACGGAAAAGGTTTGTATGATATGCTCACTGATGCCACTCGCCACCAGGTGGCGCTGCAGACTAGCAACTTCTGTCCAGTTCAACCGATTGTCATGAAAATTAGTATGTATATGTATTTTTCCACGGAGAAGGTTTGTATGATATGCTCATTGATGCCACTCACCACCAGGTGGCGCTGCGGACTAGCAACTTCTGTCCCGTTCAACCTATTGTCAGGAAAATCAGTATGATGATGTATTTTTACGGGTAAGATGAATATGATATTTGTATTAATGGAAGTTACCACCAGATGGCGCTTTCATGTATAAAATTCAATACTGATTAATAGATATCTACAAGTTCGAAAAATATATTTTTGGTGCGATAAGTAAAACAAAACTATAAACTTTCTTTCCTTCTCTATCTCTTCTTCTCTTTTATTTTCCTTGAATTTATTTTAGTTGCTGGCGTAGCAACGCGCGCCGGGTACAGCTAGTTCTTTATAAATCAGGACAGGTAACCTGTATGAGAAATCATCAATGACTAATTATTATTTTGTGGATGCAATGCAATTAATTTCTAATGTTTTTATTTTGCACATAACTTTTTATAAAATGGTACACACTCCGCCTGGTATAATTCAATTATATTGTTGATACAAGCACCCGTTGTTGCTGTATATTTGTGAACATGAAGACTTGACATTACGTCAAAAGTAATTAAAAATCTGCCGCGTTGAACAAAAAAAAATGAAACACAGTAGAGCCTAAGATCTCTATCTCATCATTTCAGTTTTATCATACGCGTCGCTTCATTTTATTTGAAAGTATGGACACATAACGCGTTTTCTGTTTTGTAGCGTCCAGCAGATGGATTGAATTACATTCTTACTTTAGTTTATATCAGATAACTAAATATAAATGAAATTATTAACAGATTTAGTCTACCGTTTTCCATATGACTTGGTATGTTATAGAAACTTACAAAAAATACACCGCCTTCAAAAAGAAAAATGCATTAAAATCTTTATTTCTTAGAAGAAAGTATAGACAACCAAGCACCTGATATTAATTTCCTTTAAGTCAATGCCAATGGCAATTTACTCACCAGGTTTATCTTATCTTCTACATTATTCCAATGTAAAGTAGTCAAATATTTAATAAATATATCATCAGTTGTAATGGCCACTTGATTTTATAAGATATTTTAGTAAATAGTACTTAAAACCTACAAACAGTGCTAAAATTATTATCTTTATTTATACCAGGCATAGACAATCATTAGTGACTGAAGAGACAAACCTATACTGTACTGACGAGCTGTAACTAGAGCGAAACACGTGTTTGGTTTTGCTCTTGTATGGATCGATTCATTTTTAAATCTATATAGCACCATGATGTGTCCTAGACTTAGGAATTCTAACCAGGTACAAATCCAGATTGTATATCTGGAATATTCTGACACTAGATACGTTTTCTATCCATTTCTTTTCATTATGTATAAGACTGTCAAGAAACGCTCCGTTCGTTTATTTATTTACCTTGCCTAAGGTTTTATATGACATGCAAAGCGACCACTTGAGTGCCATTTTTGGAGTAGAGACGGCGCTAATTACGATCTGCAGTTTGTTTTTGTCCTTGTATAAAATTATTTAATTTTTATGTCTATATCGCAGCATGATGTGTCCTAGAGTTAGGAATTCTAACCAGGCACAGATCCAGGTTGTATATCTGGAATATTTTGACGGCATGTCCTTTAAATTCCCTCAATTAGAAACCTAATCGTAATTTCATAATCTATAGCTGCAAAACAAACATATACCATCAATTTTGGCGTCACAGATTAGTGCTTCGTACGCGCAAAATTTTTGCTAGATTTACTAGTCTTGTTATTAACTCATATTCTCATCGGTATTATTATATCTCAAATTTTAGTAGATGTAATAAAATCATTAATACCTTTAAAAAAATATAGAACAGTACCTAGGTAGTCAAGAAAAATCAATAAAGCTAATTTTCTGCAAGAAATTGCCAACCAAAAACTATACTACAAGTCTAAATGCATTCTCTAACAAAATGAAACCTATTTTCTTTTACGTACAAAAGAATGTTGTAACAAGATTAAAGTAGAAAGCATTAAACGATTGAATCTTCCGAGTTTTAATACTTTTATCCGACCAAGTAAAATCAAAGTTCAAATGCCGAGCAACAATTGCAGTGGTGTAGAGGCGTCAATATTCATTACTTTTGTATTAAGAACATTTTTTATTTCAGTGTTTATTTATAGGAATTTTATTCTTGTTTTAAAAATAAAAAAATTTGATCATTTGGGATAAAAAAAATGCAGGAAGGATGGTACAAATGAAAAATTAGTATATAATCATCCTACTACCAAATGGGGTAAGGTATAAAAAAATACATTTCTTTATTTCATACACAAACCTGGTCCATTGCTTCTTGGTTTTCGCTTGGTTTTCTTTTTCTTTTTAAAAGGTTCCAGGTTTTTCCCGTTCTACCAAGTCCTCTTCTATTCCATAATTAAGCCTCCCATACACGTTTTACTTGTCTTTTTTCATTTATCCTACAAATATGACTAAACCATTTAAGCCTATTTCTGTCTATCTTTGTCTTTGTATTGACTTCTTTTTTACTAATAAACGTTCTGCCTATGCTATGATACAAACGTGATGAGCTAGAGATTCCTGAGTTCCTGAGGGGGTGTTTATCCCTGGCACCCATCCCTTGTACATATGCCTCGCACATATTCCTCGCTTGTTTTGTATGCGCAAAGATCTAGCTTCGCTGAACCGTTTCCACCAGGGACTCGATTCTCGACATTATTTCACATGGGAGAAATAAAATTTCACATGTGTTTTTGTTTTTGGTATTCTCGACAATCTCACATGAATATTTTCACACAAAAAGTGTACGAAGATTTCCACATGGTTATGGTCATGTGAGAATCCAATCTCCAGTGGAATTATTAGAAAGGAGTATGCGCAGTATTGTATTTACTTGGTTTTAACCTAACCACACATTTTAATAATTTTATGTGTAATTTACATATTGTTGTAATATTGTTTTCTTGATTATGGAAGAAGCTGCTTTACTTTTTTATTTAGAACTTTTAGAAGAGGTGGAATTATTAGAAAATAATCCACCTCGAGATTTTTGGACCAAGTGGAAGAAGAACGATCCAATTGAACGTTTAATTTATAAAATTATTTAGGCTTTCAAAAGAAGTAGCTTTACAGTTACTGAATGAACTTGAGGTTATTTTACCAGCACCAACAAGGTTATCGGCAATACCTTTGCAAATGAAAGTAAGAAGTGAAAAAATGTATTATATCAATGAGTAGGTACCTATATCTATTTAAAATATTTATTTGTAATATATTTTAAGCTTCTAACTTCATTAAAATTTTTCGCAACAGGAAGTTATCAGACTTATGTTGGCTTAAATAAATATCTTCCTGTTAGCCAATCAAAAACAATTGAATACAATAATATACAAAAAATACGTGACGAAAATAATAGTAACAAAATCTTAAAAAATAAAATTTAAATTAAGATAAATAATTCGACGAAACAACATCTTTTATAGGGTTATGTTTTTATTTAGAGTCTGTTGTTATTGTCAGTTGTCAGGAATGCCAACATTATAATTGAGATTATAATTTTCAAAATATGAGATGTGATTGGCTAATATCTATTTAATATTCGACTTACGTTTTGAGACTATTCCCATGTGAAAATATTTTCACATATAACCAAGAATAGCGTTTAACAAAAGCATGTGAAAAGAACTAGTGGAAATATTTCACATTGGACAATTTTCACATAAAGTCGAGAATCGAGCCCCAGAGCTGTGCTGACCGAGGCGAGGTAAATAAAGCGATTCTATTGGTTCCTTACAAACACATCTCTCGCTACGCATCCCCGCACATCTCTGGTGAAAAAGCAGCCTTAATATGCAAAAAATGATAAAATTTCAAAAATCTTGTAGTTTCATTTTATCTTATATTTTAGTTCGGCTTATTTTTTAAACCGCTTTTAATATTATATTTTATTTTAAGCTTATGTTATTTTTTTGGTGGAAACATTTATTAATTTCTAGACTCTAAGCAAAAAAATAGTTAATAAGTTAAAATACAGTTATGACTGCACGTACGGCACATCTGGTGTTAGATCAATGCCTCGGTCAGGGTTAAAATTGACATAAACTAGCTGTATGTAAATCGAACATCAATCATCAGCTCAGTAGGAACTAATCAACTATTGTAAATAGTAACATTATCACAAACGTTAGTTACATTACATGTTTCACTGTCCATTTTTGCAAAACATGGTACTCCCATCATTCCATTAAAGCTTACATCCAAATAATAACAATGGCATATCATCGATCTTAATGACTACATGATTATTTCGAAAAGATATTTGTACATCATCAATCATTTTAAAGAAAAAATATGAAGGTCAAGTTTAATGTTTGCCGTTGAAGAGACAAGCGTTTAAAGGGTCATTCAACCATTTTACTGGATGGTCAAATAAACTATTTAGGGTTATAGTTATTGTTTTACAATTATAAATATAAATTTTTAATGCTTTTCATAAAGTTGTCATCTTTTCCAAAATCAATTTATTATTTTATAAAAGTTTCTGTGAAACATTTACCTACCTTAGTTTTAGTTACCTATGCATATTCCATTTGTATGACAGGAAGGTCAGTTAAAGAGGAAACCCTATAATTAGTTTGCTTTTAGGCGGCTTTCTTTGTTATAAAGTAACAAGAATGACAGTGCAAGATTAGAGGATTATATGGGGTAGCCAAAATATCATGAGAAACAAAAAGTATTAAATAAAGTTTATAATAAATTGACATAAAATATGTATAAGACTAAAAAGAAGTGATTTAATCCGGTTACAATTTGTATACCTAAATCCTTAATGAGAAATTATTTAAAATTTGAATCAAATCTGCTAAAATTAAACTAAGCTTAATATATTCAATATTGGATTCATGATTTATATAAGTACATGATTTATTATCTGTTTACACATTTATTAACAAATTAATTAATATTCTACTTCATATTCAAATATTCTCCAAATAATTTTTGTGATATAATTTAAAATACGTATACTTTTTTGCTAACGCTTTTGAGGGAATGGGACGACTCGCCGTCGCCGATTAGCCGTTGCCGATTGGCCGTGGCCAACTCGCCGTAGTGACAACTCGCCGTAGGGACAACTGGCCGCCGGTATTGATGTTTTTTCAACAACATCTAAAAGTGATAGATAGAATGTAATTACTTTTTCACAATTAAAGTAGACATAATAAATTTAAAGTACCTACTGTTAAAAGATAATGTTTCGATTTTTTTTAAATAGATACCAATATAAGATGTAATTAAAATATAATTTAATAACACTTTCTTGGGATCTAGCCGTAATGGTATAGTATATTGTGTATCTAGTAGGAAAAGCGATACATTCCCTGACGACAATGTAAATATAGAAGTCCGGGAATGTGCTTTTACTACGAGATACACATACTATTTTTTCTGAAATCGCATTAAATATAAATATAGATATAAATATATATAAATTAAGAAAGTTTTATATATGCATAACTGTTTTTGAATATAATCTTATTTTCTATGAAACTGTTTCGTTGACATTGTTTATCATTGATTATTAGTGTAACAAAACTGTCAGTTCGGTTAGTTACATATTGCTTAAAATGTTTTAAATTATATTTAAAATGGACAATGACGATGATGTCGAGAGGTGCAAAACGCTTCAAGAGTTACTAAACACCGCTACTAATGTGGTTTTAAATTTATTGCCAAATAAATCCAAGGCAAAATATAAATTTGCTTATAAACGTTTTATGGATCATTCCCGTACAGCACGGAAAAAATATTCTCGTACAGTAAGGAGTAAGGAAAAGTTCGCTGCCCAGCAAGGGATTAAAATACGAGAATAGTGTATTTTGCGGCTTGAATTTGATCCTACAAACTAGACATTTCCAAGCGATTTCAGAATAAATCTCATTTTGTCGGACAAGGCCAGAAAATAAAAATGAGTCCGGTAAAAGCTTTTACCGGACTATCACAATAATTTTCTGGCCCGGTCCGACAAAATGAGATTTTCTGACCCAAATAGAAATAATTGCTTAACCAAATTTTCCTACACTTTACATTGTCTGTCAAGACGGAAAATAAGATTAAATCGGAAAACATCTTTTTTTTGAAAACTTGGCTAAATATAGAATAGTTTCTAATTTTTTTCTATTTTCATCGAAAACCCTTAGCCTTTTTTTTAAATATGTTAATAATTAAAATTAAAATTAGAAAACATATATCGGCGGCCAGTTGTCCCTACGGCGAGTTATCCCAACGTCCAGTTGTCCCTACGGCCAATCGGCGACGGCGAATTGTCCTAGACCCCGCTTTTGATACCAATATAATAATAGTCTATTATTCAACGAGCGTATTATTCACGAAGATGAAATTTACAACACGAGCCGCAGGCTCTAAGGTTTGTAAATTTTTTGAATGAGGTACCTAATTACTTCCCTTTTGATAGGTGTATTTAAAAATTCTGTTTATAAAAATAAATATAAATAAAATTTAAAAAACTCAAAATCTAACATACTAAACAATATATTTTGCTATTGGCAAAGCAAACAGATACACTACACGATTATTCCACACTTTAGGTAGACTTTTCGCAATCGACACGGAGTAGTAATTTAAAATAGAGTCTGTCACTAAAAATGTTGGAAATTTTAGTGCTTTACCTATGCCCACCCGTATTAAGGAAATATAGCTGACCCGTATTAACAATAGCCTATTTTTATTTTAATCCCTTTTAAGAGTCGCACATGTGCGAAAAAGTAACTTTCCACACATGTGACAAAAAGTAGCACTTTTCATGGTTTCATAGGAGTAGAGAGTGTGATAAGACTTACTTTCCAATGTCGTCGTAGGAAAAAACAATATGTTGACTACAATATAAAAAAACGATAATTGTAAAATAAATTGTATTAAGATTAGTTTAAAATCAAAGTCAGTCTCACCTGCATTAATGGGATAAAAATCTACTTTATTTTTTTAAAGAATTTTAATGCGATTTGTTGCAGTAAAACAGTTAAACACGGTATTACATGCTTTAATTTTAATAAAATCATAATTTTTTTTCAAGTTTGGCAATAAAAAACCGTTTTATTTTAAACTAAGAGAATGACTATTCACGGACTGACAATTATAATCAGTTAAAATTTATTATTATAATAAATTATTTAAGATAAAAATTATTAGATTAAGCAGAAAATTAAAAATTCTGCGGCTTTTCAATTTTTGGAACTTTTCAGATGCTATTTATAAATAGCAGCTAAACCTACATTAATCTAAATATTATAAACATGAATGTTATACAAAAAATGTAAATCTCAAATAATCGCAAAGAAAAAGATACATTTTTATTGTTTTCTTTGACACAGAAGAGTAAACTAAAAAAAACGGGTGTGGCAGTCAGTGGTACTTCTATGCACGCGCCCTGGCTTAGAAATTTGTATAGGAATGATTTAGCAAGTACGTAAATACCAATACACTACTTTGGTTGTACCTACTTAAAATCTACTTCGCACATTTTAACAGCTTAATTATAAATTCCTTATATATGATAAAACAGGGGTAATACGTACAAAACGACTTATATGTACAAAATGACATAAATGAGTTATTTTAAATTTAGCGGACTTTAACACGAAACTGACAGTGACTCGGCCTTACCGGTTCAAATGGTACGTTTTTTGCTATTGTGTCTATTTATGTTGCATTTGTTTAATTCCTTAAATACTTATTATAGTATGTCATTTTGTCCAAAGGTTTTGTGGAATATGTAGGTATGTTTTTTTTAGATACCAAAATGCCTCGTGATTATAAACGAACGACTATTTGATAAAATTTGAGTCAATGAAGAAAGCCATCGAAGCAGTTCGAGATAAGAAAATGGGTTGGTTATTAGCCTCAAAAACACTTGGTGTTTCTCAAGTAACTCTTAGCAGACATGTTTTAGGTACTAATAAAACTTTGGCTTCTAATTCAAAAGGTCTTGGAAGTTGGAAGCTACTTTTCCATCCGATGTGGAAAGGCAATTAGTTGAGCATATAAAAGGCCTTGAAAATCGTTTGTTCGAATCGACACGATCATCTGTTCCAGAATTAGCTTTTCAGATGGCTGAAAAAAACGGTTTTGCTCATAAATTTAACATCCAAAAGCAAAAGGCAGGACAAGAATAGTTGGATCGATTTTTAAGACGTTATAAAGATGTATCTTTTTACAAACCAGAAGCCAACTCAGCACCTTTAAAGACCTACTATGATGAAGAAATTACTAAATGACTTAAGGCACATCCTGGACGTCTGGTTATACATCTTCAGATTGCCGGAAGCATATGGCAAAGCAGCTACTGTGCAAAATGCATGTCACAAATTTAACAACACTGGCATCTGGCCACTAAACTCGGATATATTTCTGGATTATAAGTACGAACCTTTCGAGATTACAAACATACCAGTGGAAGATATTTCCCATGAATAGCCTCCTTAGCCTGCCATAATAATATCGGGTCTAAACAGGTTTTGACTCAACCTTCACAACAAACTGATGATTCTTTTCTTGTGACAAATACGTCTCAGGTAGCTTTGGCTCTGCGGTACTTTCCTTTAGCCATTGTATAAAGAAAATAATGCAGCTAAAATAACAGCAGTTACTGAACCATAAGCTAATAATTCATCTTAGATCCACCCTAACAAGGCCTACTTTAATATTTTTAAACTTGAAATGATGTATATTACACCTATACGATTATAACTAAGTATGTAAAAAACGCAATAGGTACCTCTAAAGGACTAAACTCATTTTAAATAGAAATATCTTATATCAAAATAATGAAACAGGTCAGTAAACACTTTACATTATCTATTTATATCAGAAATGTCCTCAACTCTTGTGAGTTCCTCTATGTAACTCGCTTGATCTAGTTTCATCGTTCAATATACCTTTGAAAATCCTAACAGGTAACATCATAGTCCTTTATGAAACAAACTCCGTCACACGTATAATAAATTCCAATATCCTTTAGTAAATTAATAGGTATTTGTTATACACGATGAACCAAGAGAGATTACATGTACCAGATTTTCTATGTGGTTGCGAAGGAATATCTACCTACTGAAATTAACTTAGTTCATTTAAAAAAATTTCCGCAAAAAAAATTGATGTATCTCTAGACAAGAGGGTGTGTGTTATATATCATATTACACATTTCAAACCTTTCTATCGAGTAAAAATCGAGCTTTATTCCAAACTGTTAACTTAGTTTCTAAGCTGTATAAATAGAAGACTGTTTTTTAGCTTTTTTAAGAGAATATTTTTAATTCATTTATTTAATCCAATTTTTCATCAACATTTTTTTTTACTTTGATCCAATCACCCCTGTTTCAGGATTATTTAGGAAATTGTATAATCAAATTACGAAGTCTTCTAATCAGCTCTTGTTCCAGTAAAGATCCTAAAGGTTAATTAATTATTTTTGGGATACGATTATGAAACCGACGAAACGGAAAGAGAAATAAATGCGCTGATGATTTTAAAGTAATTGTAATGTCTTTATGGTATGTATTTTCATTTTATAAATGAACCGTTTTTACTTAATTATTAAGTCTTAAAATATTGATTCAAAAATCACAATGTACCTTGTATTCCTGAATATGCAAGTGATTTATCTACGATAAAACATCACACTAAATCATGATGTGGATTATTATCATAATCTTTACGCCTACAAAAACAGGTAAACAACGGAAAACCAACTTCTTTGAGATGCCTCCCGGTTGCTTTATTCTTACTTAGTAACAAACCGCATTCAATATTTTGCTCCTTGACTGCTGTTTTGGGTGGACATAGCCTGGATTCGCAGCTAATGGTACGTGTCCACTTGAGACAAAATAGTCTCGAGATCTAGTCTGCAGTCTTCTGTATGTGCCGGAAGAGCTGAGACTAGTCTTGTGATCTTGTGGTGATTGTTTTAAAAAAAATTAAAAATTATCTACGTGATTACTACTATACGTTATTACTACTTAAAATTACTAAAGTTATTAAAAATTACAAATCGCATCACGTAATTTTTTATCTTTCTTAACTATCTGGTGTTTTACTAAATCTAAAAGCAATTCAAACTGCACAGCAGACATTCGAATAAAACTTTTGATTTGCTGTGCATCCTCCAAACGCAACTCATTTACTAGAGCTGAACCAGCTCCCAAGTACATTCGACGGTCCACCCAATTTCTCACCCAACACTTCTTTTTTTCATTTTTGTTTTTCGTTTTTGTACAATCTTATACGCGATTATAAAAGCTAGTGCCTGACGTTAATCCATTTTGAAGAATTCGACACTTGGACACTGCACAGTGTAGACTGTGTGTGTTGACTCTCTAGTCGACACGGAATTGTCTGGGTCTCGAGACTAAATGTCACCAGCGAGTCTCAAGTCGACACGGAATTGTTTTGGTCTCGAGACTAAAAGTCACCAGCGAGTCTCCCATGCCTGTCTCGAGACCCAATTGATCTCAAATGGACATCATCCTGAGACATATCTCGAGATTTTCTCTCGAGATTTTGTCTCAAATGAACACTTAGCATAAGACTGGAGCGACCACGTTTAAATTACCAATAACAACGAAAAATAGTTGACTGGTGTGGTGCTTCATTCCCAAACACAGAAACCATTTCAGCCAGACATTGCTGTTAGGATAATCGTCTCCGAAGTTTGTAAAAAATTATCCATTTTTTGACCAACTTGCTAATTTTAAAAATTCACAATTACAATGAAATTCTGGATTTCAACAAAAGATTGAAGTTAGATTTGTGTATGATAAATGGCATCTTCTAAGCGGCTATATGCAAAACTAAAAAGATAATCCTCGTATTGTATTGAATATGTAACAATATAGGTATTCGTCAAACTTTTTCATGGTCTTCATTTAAAATTTACAACTTTATATAATAACCAGAAAATTACCTTAGTTATCGAGTTTACACATCGTAAACAATATAGTTTTTAATACAAAAATAAATTTATTAAAAATGCATGTTTTTATATTCTAGTAACTCTTGCATGTTCTTGATTGAGGGTTAATTGTCTATGAATGCGTTAATAATATTAATATCACATTTCACAACATGACTAATGGATAAGTTAGTGGATAATACCTGGTCTGTTTGTATCAGATTCAATAGGGGAAACTAAAGAGCTTATTGCACGCGATACTATCTGTGAAATGTGAAAAATGCACCAAGTAATCGTGATCTGAATCACTGAAAAAACTATTTGGGGCAAAATTCCCTTCGAGGGTTGACATTAATTATTTCAATTCAGAGCTTTTTGTTTGGATAACGTTTTCATTAGTGGAAAAGTAGAGACAAATGACCTATAAATTAAAATACGGTGAATTAGCTTATCGAGTGGGTATATAATTAGATAGTAATATTTACTGAAAAGATAAATGTTAGTAATAATTAATTTTAGGTTAACAGCAATACCTAACGTAAATAAAACTCTTTAAAGTTTCTTTCCAAGCTTTCGAAATGAGATTTATTTCATTTTAAAGGAGCTACAACATTTCATAAGTGACAGAATGTAAGTAGTAGAAGTTAATTACAAATTTATACTTACATCTCTCTGAGGATAGAACGTTACTATGGTTGTGATTCCAATAATAGAAGGTATGACATGGTGCTTCGACTTTCATAAAGATGTGAACTCCTTTATTAGAAAACTACACTTGTAAATGGCGCACCAGTCGCCTTTTAAGTATGGAGATGTATTGGTCTTGTCTTATTATTCCTTCTATGATGTAGAGCCTTCGAAGATCTTTGGAGCTAATGATTGAGCCTATTACAAAAGTCGGATTTTTAAGTGTCTTGGTGACACAATTAGAGTGAAATTTCTTTGTAGTTTGTCTCCGAACAAGCTGTGTCTTGTTCATTATTATCTGGATGGAACTTTCATTACTGAAGCAAAAGTGTGAAAGATGACTTGTTCAGTAAAACAAATAACCACACAATGACATTTTAGCCTTTTTTAATCGTTCCATATGCAATTTTTGTACTTTTAAGCCCAATTTAATGTCATCATCGAATCAGTAAGTTTTGGTTTTCGTACCGGTCGACAACTTCTGACTTCCAAATCATTCATTTTTCGCTGCAGGGTTCGGGTTGATACTGCAATTCCAGCTTCAATCATTTTTTGTTTTACTGAAGCATTTGTTACAGTACGATCCTGTTTAACTATCTTTGTTACAACGGACATTCCTCGAGAAGTTAATGCTTTTTTTTCTTCCGCTACGACCACCTAGTTTTGGAAATAGAGCTTCTCCCAAAGTTAGTTTGCGGGCTATATTGGCTACTACTACTTTTTCGGCAATTTTTTTAACGAAAATTCCCCGTGCTTATCAGACCTTTAACATAGCCATGTGTTGTTGGGGAAAGATCTTTTGGTCAACAGATAAAAAATTGAGGTAATTCTAGTACGAGTTCTTAAAATTAAAATTTTTATTTACATTATATATATATTTTTACATTTTACTTTTATGAAGCGACAACAAAATAATTGAAATTTTGCTGAAAAATGCTGTTTTTTAAAATTTGCTACACAGCAAAATCTAGTTGACGGACAATTAAACATAATACTTAACGAATAGTTCGCTCTTAATAAACTTCGTAAAAAAATAAAAACTTCGCTTCAGTAAAATTTAGCAGCGTTCTGAATTTTTAATATCCATAAATCGTGATAAAAGCTAATGGAGTGTGATACACTTCGCTCAGGCAGCGTTTTAATTTACGGAAATTAGACGCATCCAATGGAGAAGAAACTTTTATTTTAGAAGGATGTAGCAATTTCAAGTTAGTTTGTTTTTTGCCAAAGTAGTCATCGTTTTTTTAATATAGATACTGTTTTAAAAGTGTACATATTATTAGCTTTTATCCATTAACGATATGAATTTATTATTATTACTTACTTAATGTAGATGTACAAGTATATTTTACCGTATTGATCTTTGGAGAATAATGTTCTAATCTTTCAGCCACGATGTTTGTTCGTTTTATCCATGTAGCTGTTCTGGGCATTGAAATAAAAATTGTTATAATAAAAATGTAACGATTGAGATTTCAACTGTTCTAGCAAAAAGTCCCTTCCCCCACGTATCTTTTGAACGGTTATACTTTTAATACTAAAATTTGGAAGGAAGAAATAAACGGACGCAAGCTTCTCAACTAGTCATAACAGGTGACGTAATAATCGTCAGCTTAAACCCAATCAAAATAAGTATGACTGAAGTAGAAAAAAAAGAAGTAAGAGTAAAAGATAGGTAGGTAAATGGGATAACTTTAAAGGAGTATGGTAGGTAAGAGGACCCTGCTGTAGGACTTATGTCTTTTTCAGGGAGTGGGTGGGAGTGTTTGAAAGGTGTCAGTATCGGTTGTCGGCCCCGCTCTCACAAACTTTCCCATTTGCTGCAGGTTGGATTGCTTTGACTGTAGGTCTTGTGTCTTCTTGCCATCCATGGCGCTTGAACGTACCTAAAGAGTCGTCTTCCTTTGGTGTGTGTGCATGTGTTGTGTTGCAGTGTAACCCACGTGGTTCAATGTGGGGTTGGAAGATTAACGCTGTGGCGTGTCTCCTCTGTCGTGGAGCCCTTTCATTTGGCAAGGACGAAGGGAACCACAGAAACCTTCACCAGGGGCCCATTTTTTTTCCCAGTCCCGTGGGGCACCATCTACCTGTAAGAAAGGGGGATTTATTGAGGAGGGTTTCCAGATCTTCAGGGAGGTCCATGTCTACGGATTGAAGGAGTATCAGGTTAGGAAGGGGGATTTTGTTTTTCGGGACTCTGTATCTTCTTTGGAGTCCTTCATTCAGTGAGTATGGAGGGTCCTCTGGGCTACGATGTTAGTTCCCTGGAGAATCCGAACAAAGTATCGATGTTGGAGCGTCTGAAAACGAGAACGGAAGGGCAGTATATTTGTGTTGTTGTAGAGAAGGTGGCTTGGATAGAGGTAGTGAAGGTTTTTCTCTTTACGTAAGATCGCTCTCTCTGTGGCATGGATGGAATAAAGAAGTCTCTGAGGAATAGCAGAGTATGGCATGGCCTGGTAATCGACCAGAAGTCTAATAAAGGTTTTATATGTATGTAGAAGGGTTTTGGTGTCGCTTCTTCCGATTCTACCACCCAGAGAACCTAGGAGGGACACTCGTCTTCTAATTTTGTTGAGTGTACCTAAGTTCAACGCCGGCATCCCACGTGAGTGTTCGAGTAAATCACCTGATCCTGAGGGACGAGCTTTTCCCCCATAGTGACAGCTTGATACAGCCAAAAGAGAGGATTTTTCGTCGACTGAGGTTTGGATGTCTAAAGATGATGATTTGGGTTTTGTTTGGATTAAGAGCTCCAATTGCACCAGTTGGAGAACCAGTCCAGCAGTCTTTGAATTTTTTGATTAAGGGTTTCATTCGACGCTGCGGAGGTGTATAAGGCCGTGTCGTCGGCGTAGAGCTGGATATTTTCCAGAGGATTAATATCACTGGCGAAGATGGTATATAGAGTTGGGGCTAGGATTGATCCTTGTGAAACTCCTGAGAGAGTGGTAAATGGATCGGAGATTGCATTCCCAACCTTGACTTGAATTATTCTGTTGGAAAGGTATGAATGAATAAGTTTTATGGCTGCAATGGGGACTTGAATATAAATTAGCTTTTTAATAAGGCCAGCATGCCAAACCTTGTCGAAGGCCTTTTGGACATCCTATGATTGAAGAGGTATTTGCAATACCTGTCATACGAGATATCACTTGCAATAACGTCTCATTTAAAATTATCTGTTACGCCACCTGTTATGACTAGTTATGAAGTCTACGTCCGTTTATTTTCTTCCTCCAAATTTCAGTATTATATTTATAACCGTTCAAAAGATACAAAGTGGGAGGAAACTTTCCGCTAGCACATATACGGTAACGTATTAAACAAAAACACATATAAACATTGAAAATGAATACATCTCTAACTAAAATGAACCAAACTATTTTTGTAAATATATTTATGAATAAATTCCTGTGCCGATACTTCGATTCTGCAATAGGGTTAAAAAGCGCGTTCGAAATGTGTTTGCGTGACCAAAAGCAGTAACACTCACGAAACCGAGTAGATTTATGCTAAAGCTGACGCATAACTCTCCTATTATCACTGTCCGAGCGAAATAATACAAAAACCGGCACCGTGCATTTATAACTAGGAGTATCAGGCATATTTTCATGTGACAGCCGTCTTGACGCAATTCGCCTGATAAGTCATTCTTAATAAGTTATATTCCTGTTGTATACAAGTTGACAATGAAGGAGAGTAGTGTTAATTTATTATATTTTCTAATATAAAATATTCCGTTTTTAATTTAGTCAAGGATCAGAAATATGTGCAGATTATTAATCAGATTTAACAAATGTTTGGACTTTTTACAAATATCTTATGGATTTTTAATTATATGGTTAATTAATGCACTATGGATAAAGGGATTATCATCAGCCATTTTTGGTTCAATTTCACTAAATTGAAGTGTTAGACCATAGACAAATTTAAGAGACTTTCCAAAACACAGTCCAACGTGCGCATACCAGGACGCGAAATCACATTCTGTAGTGGTGAAAATGGGAACTAAACCAGCAAAATATCATCAGTTGGTAGCGCGAAAAGCAGAATAGTATATTGTAATACAAGTGTTACAATGACAGAGGTTTCGTAGTACGAGTTCAGTTTGTGAAACGAACCGCGAAGCGGTGAGTTTCGCAAAGAACGAGTACTACAAACCGGCATTGTAATTCGAGTGTTACATACTATTTTTTATAATGAACTTTTAAAAGTATAAAAAAAATAAAATGAGAGTTTTTCCAAATATTTATTTATGTTGGCAATCTTGACAGTTTTGACACTTGTCAGTTTTAATGATTTTAAATTAAAATGTTTGTCAAATTTGTATAAAATATTCCGAATTTAGCAATAACGCTGATAATGTAGTTAATTATTTACTACAACATACTTCTTGATTTACTGAACTGAACTCTTTCGTTGAAAATCAGTGCAGTGCAACCAATTGTGTAAAACAAAAAGTTACCAAAAACAGTGTTACAATGAATCTATTTCGATACTGTTTTTAGTGTCGAAATAGAAACTTTGTGAACGTGAATTATAAAAAAGCAGTTATGGCAGCATAGTGACAGAAAAAGTGCTAGTAGTTTAAGTTTAATATAAATTTAAGTTTGTTTAAGCTTAAAAAGTGTGTAAAAGTATAGTGAAGCGTTTTAAACATAACCCGCTCTTGTTGCTCTTTATATTATGCATCAACACATCTATTCTATTATCTCTGGTTTTGTGGTTGACATTGGACATAAAATGGTTGATGATAATACCTATGTTCATAGTGCCTTACGTTTATAAGAAAAATAATTTCGATCACCAGGTCTTACAGTCAATTAATCTACATTAATCCCAAACGCAGCAAGTCGACGTACGGACCCTCCAATTTTTCTAGAGCTTCGCAAACGAACCCGTTTTCTTCGAGGGTTCTACAACCACATAAGAAACAAGTTTCTTTTGATCCAGAATTGCAAGCATAAATCCTTCCGTTTCAGGGAACAATTAAAAAGCCACCTATTTGGAGCTTCCTTGTCAATGTGGTGTTGGTTTAAGTAATAATGGTAGTCCTTCCAGCTTTTCCTTCATTGAACCAAATATTAAAGGATAACGCTTGTAAAGATTTCTAATCTGTTTTATTTTCTTGTTTTCTTACTTGACAAGGACGAGGTATCTATAGTTTCTATAAGCTCACTAATAGGATTTTGGATTTGTTTGCTCTGGCAGTCAACTGGTGGATCACGACAGACGCTGGTTTCAAGTTCTCAATTTAGTTCCTTTTTTTAATAAATACTTTGTGGTCGTTAAATTTGATGATACGAAAAGACATATTTAAAAGGAATGAAACAGTTTTTAGAATCCTACTTTGCAGTTTTCAAGCGACCGGGAAATGCAACCAGACCTTTTTTAACGGAGATTCGGCCTTAAAAATATTTGTTCAGGCTCTTGAAATCATTGTTTTTAGACTTGTATGAGCATAAAAATTTAACCTTATTATTTACTTTAAACATGCAATATCCTTTGCTAATACAAAAAATAATAATAATGATCTAATTATATCAAGGAATTATTTCTATTTACTTAACAAGACCCCAAGTTCGTTTTATGCAATTATTCTGTTAAGTATAGCCAGTAGAAGAATTACAAATATATTCTTTTGAAGTAACTTGCATAAAAATGTTAATATGTCGTGATTAAAGAATGTTTCATAAAAATGCTTTTTATGATTGCGATGTGTAGATGCAAGTAACGAGTTTTTTTAATTATTTTTTTAATACTTAGAACTTAGGCAGCAAACGAATCGTATTATTTATTTATACGTACAACAGTTTAATTTGCGTTTAAATGTATCTTACTATATGAGCTTATTGGAGTTTACTCCTTAAGAATCGGTTTTTGATATAAGGCGCCCGGTATGAGAAAAATGTGAGGAGTGAAATCTACTGAACGAATGACCTCGTTACGTTTTTGGTGCACAACCTATCGTGCGCAACTTTCTAATTTGGTGTTGTGAGTGTATTAAGACGTGTATAGAGTATGCTGCAAAAGCGACTATATCTATATCTTATTGAGCTTGTTTATTTCTATCAGTGTGGATTTACTTATATTGCTGTTTTTTGTTATAAATATCAATAATTAAAATATTGTTATTGTGTAATTATAATATTCATAATTATATTTTGCTATAGTGAAGTGCAAGTATTTTTGAATTTACTATGGCACAAAGGGGTGTAAATAATATTGCCGGAACTTCTGAAAAACACGTGGCTGCCAGATACGTTATAATTCATGTATTATGTGTATGAGCATTTATGATTTGTATTTATTGAATGTATAATAATCATTAATGTAGTTAATATGATTATATATATGAGAACAACATACAATTAGATATTTAATCCAATATAAATTACCAAGCTTATCCACGTAAAATAGACAATTTCTAACCTAACCAAAAATTAATTTTTTTTTCTGATATCTATAAATTCCTTAAGGTTATTATCATTTATTTTATGAATAATTTTTTGATATCAATAATTATAGTCAATAATTCGATAACATTATCAAAAAAAATTAGTTATAATTATTTCAGTTAATTTCAGTTATAAATAAGCTTTTTTTGCGTCTGTTTTGACAATCGTCTTAAGGAGTAAACTCCAGTCGTGCGTCGGAGCTGTCACACACAATTTTTTTTTAAATTATGTTATATCATTGATTAATTAAGTTGTACTTTAATATGCTGCTAGAATAATTAAAAACTATATCAAAACATGAGGACTTTAACAATAACATACCAAGAGATAGAGGCATCTTTGAGCATTTTAAAGACGTCGATCTAAAAGATCCTACATGGAGAACTAACTCTTTTAGTAGATTTATATCTACTATTCAGCTGGTTCGCATGTCACGACTTCGGGAAAATTTCACTACAGTTTTTCGTTTTGGGCCCCCCTGACTTTAAAAACTTCCGTTCAAAACTTTATATATATATATATATATATATATCCTACTAATATTATATAGGCGAAAGTTTGTTTGGATGGATGTATGGATGTATGGATGTTTGTTCCTCTTTCACGCAAAACTACTAAACGGATTTTAATGAAACTTTACAGTAATGTAGCTTATAGATCAGAATAACATATAGGCTATAATTTATAAAGATATTGTGTGAATTGTCCAAAATATAACGATAAATGTCATTTAAGTCTGAAAAAATTCTGCAATCTGCGAGCTACTCAGGCGTGTGCTTACATAAAGACCTTGATTTTATTCGAATTACACGCAGACGACGTCGCGGGCAACAGCTAGTGTATATATATATGTATGTATAGTTCCGATATAACGAAATCTGTGGACACGATAGCGGTCGCATTTCTTAACGGATCGAAATGAAATTTGGTACAAAAATCAATCGTCCAAAAATCTCGGTCGAGTTCGTATAGCCGTTTTGGCGTGACATCAAATAAAAATGGAAAAAAATTCGTAACTTTTTTACTTCACCCTGTACAAAAAAATGTTAGGGGACTTTTTTGTTTGTCTCAAAAAGACCTACAACTTTTATCTAAAACATTTTTTTCTAAAACGTATACTTTAAATGATATAAATTAATATAAATCTACTGATGCGCCTGGCTTACCAAGGGCCATTTTTTATAATTGGTTTTCCGTTGGATCTCTCATTTGGTCACAGAAGAGCAAAAAGCGGTTCGCCACAATTGGTTTCGAAAAATATTGGAACGGTTCAACAAAATAAGCTAAAAAAACGTTTATATTATAGTATTGTTAGTGGCGATGAATCTTGGATATACTCCTACGAACCAGAAAATACACGCCAATAAGCTTTGTGGGTGTTTCATCGTGAGAAAAAACCAACAAAAGTAATTCGTTCTCGAAGTGTGTAAAAAAAATGATCGCAACTTTTGTGTGAAAATCTGGACATCTGAGAACGATTACTTTTAATTGGTATATAAACGTTTGATTAACAGAAGTTATCGCGAAACACACGACGGTAAATCATCCTATATCAGGACAATGCAAGTGTTCACACTGCTCAAAAGATAATGGAGTTTTGGGATCTTTAAAACATCAAATGGTTAAACCAGCCTCCGTATAGTTCCCAACGACTTCTTCACGTTCCCAAAGATCAAGAATTCAATGCGTTGGCAACGATTCCACTCGCCAGAAGACGTGGTTTTGCAGGTGTCAATTGAAGACTGGAATAACTGTGTCTTACAAATTGGTTTGGACGTATGCAAAAGTGTATCATTCTTGGTCAGACATATTTTAAAAAGCAATAAAGTACTTTAAGTCAATATTTTTTTATCTTTATGGCTATATGCAAAACTAAAACGACAACCCTTGTATTATGCGTAACGACGCCGACGTGTAATTTATAAGGTTGCTGTGTACCTATTAATTACTGGTTATCTGTATTTTATTTGTATGTACCTAATTTTGCCAGAATTTAAAATACAATTATGTTTAATATCTAAAATATTTAATTAAATTTCGTTTTAGGTATGTAAAATTTTATACATCGCCAAAAAGTATGTTGTAATTTAATATTCACTCTATAGTCTAGTTCACAAGTGCTTTTTTGCTCAACTTTTTTCAGCAGTCTCCGAAAATTATGAACGAGGTGTCATTCGATTCGGAATCGCATACATATGATTTTTGAAAAAAATGATGTTCCGCATGCAAAAACTGCAAAAGTTATTAACAATTAACTAAAACAAAAAGAAGAGAGTTTGATTTTTTGCAAATATCTTAAAAACTAATAAAGATTTATTAAATTAAAAGAAAGATTCAAAAAGAGGAGGAAATTGCCTACAAAAAAGCTCCAACTCTCGGAACTGTAGTACTAATATTTATAATTTTCCCAGATGGTTGAAGTGTTCACACTGCTCAAAAGATAATGGAGTTTTGGGATCTTTAAAACATCAAATGGTTAAACCAGCCTCCGTATAGTTCCCAACGACTTCTTCACGTTCCCAAAGATCAAGAATTCAATGCGTTGGCAAACGTGTGAAGTTGGCCCCGATTTTTTAAAATTTCATTTTTTTTTAGATGGACCTGTTTGTCCATCGTTTGTCCACGTTTTTCCACCTTTTAGATAATTTTTACCAGCAAGCAATCAAAAGATACAGCCAAAACAAGTTTACGGGGCTAACTTCACGTTTTTTCGAAAAACTTCAAATTTGAAATTTGTTCACACCATACGTTTGTCCATCGTTTGTCCACGTTTGTCCACCAATTAGATTATTTTTACCACCTAATTAAACGACTAAAAACACCAAAAAAACGTGAGTATTGGCCTATACATGGTAGTAACTTCCCTATATTAATATTTTTAAAATTTCTGGATTGCATCCGTTTGTCCATCGTTTGTCCACGTTTGTCCACCCTTTAAATAATTTTTACCAGCAAGCTCTGGATAGATACAGCCAAAGCAAATTTACGGAGTCAACTTCACGATTTTTCGAAAAACTTCAAATTTAAAATTTGTTCACACCATACGTTTGTCCATTGTTTGTCCACGTTTGTCCACCAACTAGATTATTTTTACCAACTAATTAAACGACTAAAAATACCAAAAAAACGTGAATTATGACCCATACATGGTAGTAAGTTCCCTATATCAATATTTTTAAAATTTCTGGATTGCATCCGTTTGTCCATCGTTTGTCCACGTTTGTCCAGCCTTTAAATAATTTTTACTAGCAAGCTCTGGATAGATACAGCCAAAGCAAATTTACGGGGTCAACTTCACGATTTTTCGAAAAACTTCAAATTTAAAATTTGTTCACACCATACGTTTGTCCATCGTTTGTCCACGTTTGTCCACCAACTAGATTATTTTTACCACCTAATTCAACGAATAAAAATACCAAAAAACGTGATTAATGACCCATACATGGTAGTAACTTCCCTGTATCAATATTTTTAAAATTTTTGGATTGCATCCGTGTGTCCACGTTTGTCCAGCCTTTAAATAATTTTTGCCAGCAAGCTCTGGATAGATACAGCCAAAGCAAATTTACGGGGTCAACTTCACGATTTTTCGAAAAACTTCAAATTTGAAATTTGTTCACACCATACGTTTGTTTATCGTTTGTCGACGTTTGTCCACCAATTAGATTATTTTTACCACCTAATTAAACGACTAAAAACATCAAAAAACGTGGCCCATGCGTGGTAGTAACTTCCCTATATCAATATTTTTAAAATGTCTGGATGTAAATCTTACTTTTGTCCAGTTTTTCGTTTTGGGGCTCACTATAGACGTTTGTGATTTTTCCTTTTTTAAATAGAGAATAGGACTACTATAACCTAAATTGTTACCACTGGTCACAATGTATTATCTATTTTCAGAAATTTTATTTTACGAATAAAAATTTCAGTTTCAACATAATCAAAGTAAATGTATTTTTTTGTTTAATTTTATGTTTTATTTTAATTTTATGTTTTTTCAATTTTATGTTTTATTTTAATTTTATGTTTTATATAAGCAAATAATGGCGATTTAATATTTGTTACAATAAACACCTTTTTTATTTTTGTTTAAAATTGTGTTCTTACAGTCAATAAAACTTGCATTTATATGATTCCATCTATCGTGCACTACATAACTAAAGGCTAGACAGACTAAATAACGGACTGACATAGAAGTGGTACAAGTAATATTTTATTACTTTTTACGTTAACCCGGCGTTACACGCGTAATGGTCAAAAAGACCGCATATTTCGAAAATCGCCTTTAACTCTGCTAATATTCAAATTCAGTCTTCAAGGTTCCACCTATTCCCTATTTATGAACTTTGAAAGGTCAATTTGCCGAAAAAACACTATTCCATTTTTCCACACATGTGCAGAAAAATGAGCAATGGAAGGGGCTGAAAATCAGTTTTATTTTTTATTGTTTACATCTAGTTGGGTTTTTTTAATTGTTATTTGATATTACATTTCTAAAATACCCAATGGGCTTTTTGTTTTTCGTTTTTTTATATTAACATTTCTAATGCGGTCATTTAGACCGTGCGCGTGTACCTACTTATGGTAAAAGTATAGAGACGCGTGTAATGCCGGGTTAAAGGTAAAAATTTATTTTTATTAGGTGGCAAAACTTGGATTTGGAGTAAAAATGCTCGAGCTGTTTGTTCGTACTTGATTCTTCGTCGTTTTTTGGAAAATAATCATGCTTCATTGTTCCCCAACAGTATTTAAACGGGTATAAATTTAAGTTTGTGAGGTGCAATACAGAAATTTGACAAATCTTAATTGATATAAGGAAGTTACTACCATGTATGGGCCATTAATCACGTTTTTTGGTGTTTTTAGTCGTTTAATTAGGTGGTATAAGTAATATAATTGGTGGACAAACGTGGACAAACGATGGACAAACGTATGGTGTGAACAAATGTCAAGTTTGAAGTTTTTCGAAAAATCGTGAAGTTGACCCCGTAAATTTGCTTTGGCTGTATCTATTTAGAACTTGCTGGTAAAAATTATTTAAAGGGTGGACAAACGTGGACAAACGATGGACAAACGGATGCAATCCAGAAATTTTAAATATATTAATATCGGGAAGTTACTATCATGTATGGGCCATTAATCACGTTTTTTGGTGTTTTTAGTCGTTTAATTAGGTGGTAAAAATAATCTAGTTGGTGGACAAACGTAGACAAACGATGGACAAACGTATGGTGTGAACAAATTTCAAATTTGAAGTTTTTCGAAAAATCGTGATGTTGATCCCGTAAATTTGCTTTGGCTGTATTTATTCAGAGCTTGCTGGTAAAAATTATTTAAAGGGTGGACAAACGTGGACAAACGATGGACAAACGGATGCAATACAGAAATTTTGAAAATATTGATATAGGGAAGTTACTACCATGTATGGGCCATTAATCAAGTTTTTTGGTGTTTTTAGTCGTTTAATCAAGTGGTAAAAATAATCTAATTGGTGGACAAACGTGGACAAACGATGGACAAACGTATGGTGTGAACAAATTTTAAATTTGAAGTTTTTCGAAAAATCGTGATGTTGATCCCGTAAATTTGCTTTGGCTGTATTTATTCAGAGCTTGCTGGTAAAAATTATTTAAAGGGTGGACAAACGTGGACAAACGATGGACAAACGGATGCAATACAGAAATTTTGAAAATATTGATATAGGGAAGTTACTACCATGTATGGGCCATTAATCACGTTTTTTTGGTGTTTTTAGTCGTTTAATCAAGTGGTAAAAATAATCTAATTGGTGGACAAACGTGGACAAACGATGGACAAACGTATGGTGTGAACAAATTTCTAATTTGAAGTTTTTCGAAAAAACGTGAAGTTAGCCCCGTAAACTTGTTTTAGCTGTATCTTTTGATTGCTTGCTGGTAAAAATTATCTAAAGGGTGGACAAACGTGGACAAACGATGGACAAACAGGTCCATATAAAAAAACATGAAATTTTAAAAAATCGGGGCCAACTTCACACGGGTTGAAAATACTGCCGAAAACGGGTGCTCTGGCTTGCGTAAGCCACGCCTGCTTTGGACACTTTTTGAATAAAAATTATTTTAACATATTAAATATCAAATTTAGGATATGAAAAAAATCAAGTGCTTACTGGATAGATAAATAAAAAATAATCCGCCTGAATTTTTTTTTTTTATTACCATTTATAAATTATTTATGCAATTGTTAAATAAAATGTTTTTCTGCTTGAACATAAACATTGCAAGTGTGATAATTGTTGAACTATAAATTTTAGATTTTTTTCCTCTCTTGGAGCAATTCTTAAAAGGCTTTAGAATAGACCGCCGTTGGTGAAATTTAAGAATATATATTTTTTAGTTTTTTATTAATGATTATCGTTGTTGCAAAATTAAAAACTTAAATTAATCATTGAAAAAAAGTTTTTTTTTTTTAATATTATGAATGACCCGTTTTAATGTTATTAGAACCTGCATAAAAATATTTTTTTCAATTTTTATCAGTTATTGTTTAAAAAATTGTTATAAACAAATGCGTTGTTTATTAGATAATTGAATTTTTTTTTATGGAATTTCAACCTTTGTTACAAATGATTTTTAAAAGAAAAATTATTTCCTAAAAAACTTTTTTTTATTGCTTAAAAAAGCATTTATTAATTACCAATTAATTTCTTCCACTGCTAATTATTAATATTAAGGAAGAAAGAGATATTTTTTTTAAAATCATTATTTGTTTTTCTTTTCGATATAAAAAATTCGTTTTATTTAATTTTTCATTGTTTATTTAATAAACAATTTGTTATAAACAAATAAATTTTTACCTTATTTTTTTTCTAATTCTACTTACTGTCACAAAAACAGACATGACAGTTTTTTACTATTTTTTAATTTTTAATATACTGTCTCTGTAATTTCGTCATTCTTATTTGGTTTTTCATCCTTACAATTATTATAATTTATAAACTAATGGAGATACGATAAAAATTCTTAAAACTTATTTATTCTCCATTAGGCAAAATTTGCAATGGATTTTCACAAATAAAACAACTCCCCTTCGGATTCCTTTTACGAATAATACACGTCAATAGCAAAATTCACAATATTATATTTATTGAATCAAACGCAAAACTTGGAAGTAGACTTGAGACTGAGATAGTTCATTAAAAACAACATTAAAAAAAAATAAAAAACAAAAAAACTCATGTTTGTTTGGTACGAAGAATAAGACAAAAAAATAAGGTAACAATTTATTTGTTTATAACAAATTGTTTATTAAATAAACAATGAAAAATTACACAAAACGAATTTTTTTATATCGAAAAGACAAACAAAGAATGATTTAAAAAAAATTGTTTCTTTCTTCCTTAATGTTAATAATAAGAAGTGGAAGACATTTATTGGTAATTAATAAATGGTTTTTTAAACAATAAAAAAAAGTTTTTTAAGAAATAATTTTTCTTTTAAAAATCATTTGTATCAAAGATTGAAATTCCATAAAAAAAATTCAATTATCTAATATACAACGCATTTGTTTATAACAATTTTTTAAACAATAACTAATAAAAATTTAAAAAAAATATTTTTATGCAGCTTCTAATAACATAAAAACGGATCATTAATAATATTTAAAAAAAAAAACTTTTTTCAATGATTAATTTAAGTTTTTAATTTTGCAACAACGGTAATTATTAATAAAAAACTGAAAAATATATATTTTTAAATTTCACCAACGGGGATCTATTCTAAAGCCTTTTAAGAATTGCTCCAAGAAAGGAAAAAAATCTAAAATTTATAGTTCAACAATTATCACACTTGCAATGTTTATGTTCAAGCAGAAAAACATTTTAATTAACAATTGCATAAATAATTTATAAATGGTAATAAAAAAAAATTCAGGCGGATTATTGTTTATTTATCTATCCAGTAAGAATTTGATTTTTTTCATATCCTAAATTTGATAATTAATATTTTAAAATAATTTTTATTCAAAGAGTGTCCAAAGCAGGCGTGGCTTACGCAAGCCAGAGCACCCGTTTTCGGCCGTATTTTCAACCATCTGGGAAAATTATAAATATTAGTACTACAGTTCCGAGAGTTAGAGCTTTTTTGTAGAAAATTTCCTCCTCTTTTTGAATTTTTTTTTTAATTTAATAAATCTTTATTAGCTTTTAAGATATTGGCAAAAAATCAAACCCTCTTCTTTTTGTTTTAGTTAATTGTTAATAACTTTTGCAGTTTTTGCATGCAGAACATCATTTTTTTCAAAAATCATCTACATGCGATTTCGAATCCAATGACACCTCGTTCATAATTTTCGGAGACTGCTGAAAAAAGTTGAGCAAAAAAGCACTTGTGAACTAGACTACTATTAGGATTATTATAACTAAAAATAGACAAAAAATCAGTTTTGATTTTATATTGGGCATTTACTTCCGACAATTTAATTTAACTGTCACTGACTTCGAATTATTTAGATGCCATTAACCACATTATATCCAGGAAAAAAATGACACGGTTTTCTTTGCGGAAATAATATATTCAGGAAACATTCCATTTCCATACATTTAAACTCAACACTCAACATAACATTTTACGATAATTACTTACATTCTACTCTTTGACAACAAAACCTTTTATTACTGCTTTTCTTTCTACGCCTGTAAGGGTGAAAATATTTATAGAAAAAAATTTTATGTGATAGTAAAATTTAATAATCCAAAACTAGTAAATTTCTGATAATAAGAAATACTGACAAAAGTAATACTAAATTCTGGTACATTGAAGTCAAGTCACGCTAGCTTGACGAATTTTATATATTCCATTTTACCTTTTCTAGATTTTGGCTTAGCATTATTAAGGATATTTGATATTTAAAAAAATAACAGAGTCGTTCGTTATCTATAGTAGCAATAAATGTTAAAATTATATGAATTATTATGAAGTAATTAAAAGGTACATTTTTGTTTACCTACTCGGACGTAAATTAAAAATGTACGATGCACGATTTTATGACCTCTTATTATGTTCTAGCTTTAAAATTAATTTTAATAAAAGTATATTTAAAATTACTTAGTCTTAAACAAACCCTGTGAGTTAATGAGATCTAAAAGCATTTTAATTATAATTCTGGTGTATTTCATTTTGATACAATTGTTACCTTAATCGGTTTGCTTTCATGCCGCAAATTGCAATTTTGAATCTTAACTGAATGTCAAATTGTATATAGTTTCCAAAATACATATTACAAGTTCCTTAGTGTACAAATATAATTTAATTAATAACCAAGTTAGCATATGACTCGAGAGTTTGATTTAGATATTATAACAATCCATATTTTTTAGAATTGTAACTATATAATTCTAACTGCACTACAGTGCCATAAACTTTTGTTAATCGCTGTTAAGAATTACAAAAAATAAAACACATTAGATAAGGTCAGTTAGCGGTATCTCCACTGCAAATTGTGCCCGAGCTCAGCCGAAGAGGGAATTTAATAAAGTGACGAAAAATGAAAAAATTTACACAAGTTTAATAAGGGCTGATGGTAGATTGCTCCTGAATACAGTCCAAACCATTTTAACAACTGGACCACTATCCTCCGCAAAAACTAAGAAGCCAGATTTAATCCCTAGTCCAAATAAGCTCACAGCTGGTGTTGGACTGCGTTGGGGCCCTGACACATGCCGCAGATCAAAATTCTATGACACTGGCATGGATACCAGGACACTCAGGGTTTCGGGGCAATGAGAAGACTGATGAATTGGCCTGTACGGGAGCTAATACTCCAATGATTGGCCCGGAACCATTCGGCGGAGTTGCTAATACATTCAGAAAGGCAGCCATTGAGAAATGAAGGCTAGAAAAGGCCCAGGAGTGGTGGGAAAAATCACCGGGCAAGCGACAAGCCAAAGTCTTCATAAAGGGACACTCGGCGAAGTTTACTGCAGAGCTGCTATCACAAAGGCGAAATGATGTCAGAATGATTGTCAGTCTCTTGACAGGACATTGTAGGCTCAGAAAACACATGAGTCAGCTGAACTTAGCAGATGAAGACATTTGTCGATACTGCCAAGAGGAAGAGGAAACCGCATTTCATGTCCTATGCCAATGTGAAGGCCTTGCAAGGACGCGGTATCTAGTACTGGGAAAGGAGAAACCGGCTGCTCCAAGTTATGCGGAGTGGCCACTGTCAAGGCTATTAGGTCTCATTAAAAAGGCAGAGCTGGACAAGGTGCTATAATCCTATTCCACAGATAATGGGTGTTCACAATTGGTATGTGTCACCGGACATGGTGCGCTGACTGTTGGTCACATTATAAACTAGCGCTAGGGTGAAATCTGGTAGTTAGCCATACATAAAAATAAGGCAAATTTGTATGCTGTTAAATTTTGTTTATTTATATTTCGTCTATTCATAATAAAAAAAGTGTACATCAGTGAAAATTAACATTTAACTATGGCCTCATATTTATTAAATAATTGTGGAGCTAGATTTTCTTCAAAAAAAAAAAATAATAACAAAAGTAGAAAATACTGTTGTGTTTATGGATGTTGAAGTAATGCAGCCCAAAATTCAGACGTTCGTTTTCATCATTTTCCAAAACCTAATCGGTTTTTTGTTAAAAGAGAAACAATGAAAAAGGTAAACTATATTCAGTGTCTTTTACACTTACCGAGTACAATACAACACCGCTGTGATGTGTTTACATCTTTCACTAAGTCCAGCTTTACAGCTACACTTTGATGAAACAATTTGACCATTTTTTTGTATAACTGTTTTTATTTCATGGGGTTTATGACGAAAATCTGATGATTGTATACAATACGACAAAATATCGTATTGATCATTGTTTTGATTTTCCAACCCATTATACATTAAATGTCCTGCATTAATTAATTTCTCTCCTTCTACAAAATTTCGAGACTTAGGAGTAGCCTCAATAAAGTCAAGAACTTGATTTAATAATAAAAACATTTCAATTGTAAATAAAAACTACATAACTTTAATTAATTAAATCACATCTATCACCCTAGCAGTAGTAATATTTTTAACCACCAGAGCGCGTAGCGCAAAGTGACACTTACCAATAGATCTGCAAAGGTCGCAGTGATATAGGCTAACAGCGAACCCAAAAATATCTATCTATCTATCTATCTATCTATCTATCTATCTATCTATCTATCTATCTATCTATCTATCTAACCCCTTGTCCAGAAAACTAAAGAAGCTAGGTTTAAGCTTCCATACTAAAAACTAGGGCAGCTTGGTTTAAATTTCTGTCCCAAAAACTAGAAAAACTAAGTTTGAACATCCGTCTAAGCAAACAACCCTAAAGTTTTTATAGAGTTAAAGATAATGGCGCACCTTTGCGTTAGATTTGACAAAAAAAACTGTACTGGTGGTTCTGTCTCACAATGATACAATGGGCTTTCCGAGTAATTTCTGCTCATCAACAAAAAATCCCACAAGTGTTTTTTTTTTCAATTAGACCCAAAGTAACAAAAAATTACCGATAACTACTGTAAGATACAACTGCCAAGTCGAAAAATAAAATGTTTTGCCTTAATAGTACAGTATTTGGCTTAACACCCCAAGTGGTTCCCATCATTATGGTATTTGTTCGCTTATATGTCTCTATTTGTTCCGGTCTTTTGTCTTCTTTTTCCATTTTGTAATTCCTGTCCTGATTTGGCCCTTCTCGACTTCGGGTAAACATTTGCCTTATAAGATGATTAAAATTTAACCAGAAAAAAGGTAAATCCAATTTAAGAATCTCTGTTGGCACACACTAGTTAGTTGACAACAACCAAACGTAAAAATGGCGTTTACCGTACAAAATTCAGCCTTTTTCCATTCAGGACATTACACATAGAAACCAACTATTCGAACACAATCACGGGAATTATAATTTATAGTTGAACTATAGTCGATAACACACATACCTTTATCAATTGTCAGAAATGTCACCAAAGATGAAGATTTAAATGTGGAGGGTAGAGGTAAGGAGGATCGTCTGATATGGAGGGAAATTGAAAAAAGTGTCCAGCATTCGCTGAAAATAGAGTTTCAAGTTTTATATGGAGTGTATTAAGCTATATATACATTTTACAATTGTTGCAAACGTAAATATAAAAAATTATTCTGTTTACGCAGTTGTAAACATAATTAACATAAAATTATTTATTTTATTTTTTATTAAAATTTTATTACCTACTTTCTTACTATTTTATGCAAGTGCAGTGTTTTACCATTTGTTAGAAAATACCCATTTTTTAAATGTTTTCCAACTACATATAATTTAAAAAATGGGCCACAGCAATACATCTTTATTATATAACACTCTGTATAAAAATACCCCACGTGGTTTCTCAGAACATTCCGTAACACAAAAGCTCATTGAATTCCACGATATAAAGCTCACTTTACCCTTATCTTATCTTAAGATCAAATCGCGCAGGCGCATTGAGAATCAACTGGCTAGTTATCTACCATCATTTTACCAATGATAAGGCATCTAAGACCGCGTAAGTGGCCACATCTGCCTCTATACTTGTCTTTGCCCCACGGAATAACTACAATAAAAGTCTTTGAGACAGTTTTTGTCGTGTGGAAGTAATGGGCAAGATAAAAATAACAATATGATGTATGGAAGCGTACATTGGAGTGGTATATTCTTTTAGACAATAAAATAATCTTCAGTTCGTTTTGTTTGAAATGTAGAATTTTGTAATGCTCTTGTTTGTTATGTATTCTTCTCCAGCCAGCATGCGTTTTGTTAAAGAAGTATTATATAAAAATCATCTAGAATTTAAAAAAATGTGCATATTGTAGTATTACAATTGTTTACCTTACTGTATTTCAGAAAAATACATACGGAATAGAAATAAGGGTCATTATATTTTATAGGTCAAACGACATAGTACGGGTGCAAGGTACGTTTTCGTTCTGATAATTACGAATTTCGAAGGTAATTGTTTTACAAGTGGTCACGAAATTTGTTATTTATCTATTAATTGGCAGAAAATTATATATATTATATATAAAAAAAAACAAAGCACTAAAATCCAACTATTAAAACCTGAGATATTGTCAATGCAGTGCAAAATTGTTGCAAATAACTGCCCTTTTACTTAATGACTACATATTTCGAATACAAGGGTGCTAAATGTGTTTTTGCACTTCCGGGACTAAAGTGACAACTTTAGTCACCTATAACAGGGAGTAAAATGTATCTTTTAGTCCCTAGGGAGATAAAGTTGCATTTCAAATCCCTAGGGACATAAAGTAAGAATCAAACTTTACCGCAGCTACATCACTATTAATATGTAACTAGGACAAAAATTAGGAAATATTCCATTATAAATCTTTATTGATTGAATTGACATTGTAAGTGATACTTATTTGATTTTTCGTTGAAATAAACCAACAAAGCGTTTTCATTGTAGTTTTCCACTTTTTTCTCCTTACACCAATTAACAAAGCCTTCATATTGCTGTTCGTAAATTTTTCTTGATTTTTTGGGTATTAATTCTTCCGTTATCATGTCAGCTGCCTTATCTATATCAAAATATGAAGTTTCATTCATTTCTTGATTCATTTTCTTGATATTCTGTTAGTTAAGTTGCGATTCGTTTTAAATGTCAGCATTAATTGAAATGTCACTGAATTGAAACATTTTGTTGACACTGTTGCTATAACGTTACCTACTGAGTAATCTAAGTACCGTGTTTATATAACTCATCAAAATTATTAATTGTATCAAAGTTAAAAGTTATAATACTGGGAAGTGCAAAAAATAGCGTATATGCCTCAGGACTAAAGACATATTTTATCCCTCACGTGATTATTGGCCCTCGGGCTCTACGAGCCCTCAGGCAATAAACATCACGTGCGGGATTAAAACATTCACTTTAGTCCCTTGGTATATAATATACTATTATAAGGGCTCATTTGAAAGGACACAAACTCAGCATTTGCGTAAATTTTATAAAATACTAGCTGACCCTTTGAACTTCGTACCACTTACTGATGTTTTTTTACCATTTTTCCAAATTTTTACGATTTTGTAATTTAGAGATTAGATATATTATTTATTAACTGTTCCACCTTACAATGGCATCATGGTGGTGTAGTGGAGTACAGTGAAGTAGTGGGATACGAGAGTTTGAGCGGCTGACCGCTACTAGGCTTCCCCTTCTTTAGCCTCTCGGGAAACACCTTGGGAGACACCAATGCTGAACGCTAGCACCTCAGAGCCCGGAGTGGGAACAAGCCGCAAAGAGAAACCTGAGGGGAGGAAAACACTCCAGCAGGCAGCAGCACCAAAAAAGAAACCTCCGATTTCCAGTTTGGGAGAACTATGAGAGAAAGACGACCCTCTGAGGCGGAGATTCAGCGGAGCCGGCTGCAAATGGTACCCCAGGTATCTGAAACAGGGAATGACACACGAAATAGCCAGGAGGAAGGCTATGGAACATAAATCTAAAAAACAAACGATGATTGGTTTAAGAGATTTGGGGTGTATGGTGTCCCGATGTTCTGGTTTTGGAATGAAGGTGATTCTGGCCCTCCTCCACACTTTTGGTATAAATCCTATTTTAAAACTGCTCGGATCAAGTGAGGAATAATTGCCTCATTCCTGCCCTTGTACTTCCAAAATAAGTACAGATTTGAAACGTTTGGGGTCGCTCAAACCTCGATGAGAATGCATGATTTAGGTATTCTTAGACAGGTTTATTAAGGTTTAATTACAATTTCTACTATTTTTCAATTTTAGTTGGTAAACTAGTTTCAACTTTTTTAATTAGATAGCGCTGCTGTAAGTTAGCTTAAAATCTATTACAAATTTTTTTCTTACTTGATACTGTGTCCTATAAATCATAAAATTTTTTTTTTATATATTGTGATTTTATATAATACTAGCTGTACCACAACTAAAATAAATTAAAAAAAAATAAAAGAGAAGAAGAGATAGAGAAGGAAAGAAAGTTTATAGTTTTGTTTTACTTATCGCACCAAAAATATATTTTTCGAACTTATATTTATACGAATTCGTATAGATATCTATTAATCAGAGTATTGAATCTGGTGGTAACTTCCATTAATACGAATATCATATTCATCTTACCCGTTAAAAATACATCATCATACTGATTTTCATGACAATCAGTTGAACGGGACAGAAGTTGTTACTCTGCAGCGCCACCTGGTGGCGAGTAGAATCAATAAGCATATCACACAAACCTTCTCCGTGGAAAAATACATATACATACCAATTTTCATGACAATCGGTTAAACGGGACAGAAGTTGCTACGCTGCAGCGCCTTCTGGTGGCAAGTGGCATCAATGAGCATATCATACAAACCTTCTCCGTGGAAAAAAACATATACTTACCAATTTTCATAACCATCTGTCCAGTAGTTTAAGATTTCATTGAGTACATACAGACATACAGACGAACATTCATTTTTATATATATATAGGTAGATATAGAATTCTAGGTTGTAGGGTTGTATTAAAGAAATATACATTAATTTAAAATTTGTAAGGTTGTATTAAACACTTTTAATGTTTCTGTAAAAGTATTTTTCAAGCCGGTGGTAGATTTACTGAAATAAGGACGAAATGCCGTTTTTAATCTTGGAAAAGATTAAACAGCCACAATTTTCTCTGTAGACAGTTTCTGCTGAACACCGAAGGTTTAATCTCAAATTGCAACAAAAGAAAATTCAATTCTTACACCAAATACAACACGTAACACATAAGCGTATCATAAGGTTTTATTCCTGAAAATTTTGACAGAAACTTACAGTACAAATTCATTTTATTTTTTGCTTAATACATATCGGTTATTAAGTACCATCAAGGTCCTCTGTTCCTATGCCCATGTGCGCTATAACTCTTAAACGAAAGGTCACTAGATCATGAAATGTGATACATAGAATCCTAATGCTGTGAAGAAGAACTTTATTGATTTTATCTACTCCTATCTAATAAAACGTCATTCCAACATGACGTTTCATTACGCACAACTGTGCGTTATAGCTTACTTACCCTGCATGGTGACAATGAGTATAAATGACATTTACTGTCAAAGGAGTGGATAACAGTACAGTACGTACGTCATATTTTTTTTTAGAGATGTCAAATATTTAGAATTAAAATTAAAATATTGAGTCGTAGATAAAGAATAGTACGTAACTCGAGTGGTAAGAGGTATTACGCACTCGTATAATTACGCACTCGCCTCTACGCGGCTTCGTGCGTAACTTTTCCACTCGTACGTAATGTCCTACTTACCACTCTTGATAAGTAATATACTATTATGTAATATAAATGTATAAATTCGGTAATACTTTCTTACTTTAAACTTTCTTTTCTTTAATATTTTAGCAGTACTTCTTGTTTTGGACAAAAAGAAGATTGTTTATTAGGGCTGTAGACGGAGGTTACAGATAGTTCTCAACAAGCCCCAAAACCACCTAGTATTAAGTTTTGAGTAATTGTGTAATGAATTTACCGAAAATTTAAAAAATCGATGTAAACAGTACATATCCTAGGCACCAGGTGATTCGTAGATCACTTTTGATGACATATTCGTACTCCAGAAGATGACGTAAAAAGTAGGTATTCTAGTCACCAGGTACTCCAGTGATTATTTTCGATGTCATATTACCTTAACACGTCTCTACTTCCCTGAAGTATGTGTTTATTTATATTTAAATTTGTCGTCTTTTAAAATAAACTCAAAAACTCATAATTTTGAATACAAGACAGAAAAATGATCTTCGTATTCCATAGACAAAAAATAATACACTTTTTAAATCGCACCTTGTCATGACTAGGTGATAATCTTGTAACACGATTAGATCATTTAAATGATCTCTGAGGAAATATTTTGCTCTGTGGAAGAATTTTTAACTTTTATTTAAGTTAATTGCTTAAACTTTTTAAATTAGTTATGCTAGTATTAAGTTTTTCTGACGAATCCTATACAAACTGTGTTTGTCTGATGAAAATAAAGCTATTCTTATTAATTACCAGGAGTAAATATTTACTATTTTACTACTACAAATACTGTTTATTAATTATTCTTTAAATAATTACTACTGTTTATTAATTATTCTTTAAATAATTACTAACAAATATAAGTTTATAGGTAACAAAAGTTCCTTATAATTGATTTCTGTATAATTGATTTTAATAGATAATTATTTTATTCAATAACGGATATACGCTTCTGAAATCTTAATCTTAAAACGCAACAAAAGAAGATCTAAAATCCAATTCGCAAACTAAAAACCGCAGAATCCTTTATAGAAACTGTCGTTCCTTTGAAAAAATATTTATACAAGACCGTCGTAATACCTAACTGAAAAGGGTTTTTCAAAATACAGCTGGCCTAAGGGATGTTTTCGTTGATGTGACAATGCTCCAGAAATACCGTTCGTCCTCAAAGTTTTTGTTTTTCTTTCATTGCTAGTACAGCAATGGTACGATAACAGTGATTAGACAACTGAAACAACAATTACCGATTCCGTTGTGTTAGAAAATTGTCATTGTTTATTTTTCGTTTTTTTTAAGACTTTGTAGCTCTTTTGTAATAAAATAAAAGAAATTATCAATATTTTTTCAGAAGTTTTTATTTAAAGTAATAAAACCCTGGTATACTAGTAAAGTTATGAACAACAATATTTGTAATGTTTGAATTCTATTAATTTTATAAATGCGAAAACATGTGAGGATGGATGTACACTGTACACTGTGGGCCGAAATAAAGTAGTACATTTTTTAGTTGAAAATATTTTTTTTGGTCCTCCGTCCAGAAACAATACTATTAATTACTTTAAAATCGTCCGGAAAATGGCATTTTCCGGCCTAGGCCGGCAAAGTAGCTTTAAGATTATCTAAAGAGATGGCGCTATGAGTTTAAATTTTAAGTCATCAAAAATACATAATGAATAATACAAATTTTAATTAAATTTATTTAAAAACTGCGTATAATATACTAAACTTACCTATAACTTTTTCTAAAGATAAGCAGGATTCTAATTTACATTTAATTTCTCTCACAACTTGTATTTTAAAATTTGACATTTATGTCAATTTATGAACATCTTTATATAAACATCCAATCTTGTATGTCACAAAGTAAAAAGTTTTTGAACTTGTTGTGTTTGCAACATATGTTAATTAAAACACTAATAACTGCTGAAGCTAAACACGTATAGTAAGTATTAAACAAGTTATTACACAATACACAACAACACAACTATAATATAAACATCCAATGTGGCGCTTATATCGGTCTTCTAGTCAGTGGCCTTAGTTCAGGTAGCACAAGCAGTCAAGTCTTGAACATAACAGAACTTTTGAAAATATTAAAAATTAGTCGGACCAAAAAATAGTGTGTGTTACACATCCAGAAAATGTTTTGCAAGTGCTCGTATTGTTTCGCCTCGGTGCTACGCACCTCGGCTACACAACTTTACTCGCTCTTGCAAAATGTCATTTTCCATCCTTGTGTCACAAATAACTATTTTGTTATTTAAGCGATTTAATTTTTTTTTGCAGAGCTAATAGCCTAACATGTCCTTAACATGACTGCAAATTTGGAAGCAAAAATAACGTACACGATCAGACTTATAAAAAAAGTTGTGTAACGGTGCTTTTGAGCTCGTTGCAAATGAAAACTGTCTTACCTAGAATTGAACTGATATGCTCTTTTGGTAGAATAACTTTCCAGAACACTTAAGTAATCCGGAAATTTTTCAAGTACCGGATTTTTTTATTAAATTAGGAAAATATAATATTTTACCAAATAACACATTTATGAAAACAGTTTAATAATTTTATAACTTAGACTTAAATGTTATAAATGTGGCCTACATTGTTGTTTACCACTTCTTGAAGTCGTCTGCGCCATAAATTGATAGCCCCATTTATTACACCCTGTTCAAAATTGTTCCAAACAAACTGCATTCTTTCTTTTTATCTGTTCGATGGTTTCAAATTGTTGTTCGTCATACAAATTTAGTCCGAAATTTCCCCAAATTGAATAGTCTACCGGGTTTAATTCTGGGTTGTCAGTTGGCCACATCTCTGGCTCAATATAGTCCGGGCAATTTTTACTCAAGACTATCCTTGTATTGTGGGAACTGTGCGAAGGAGCACCATCCTGCTGGAAAGTGTAATCATAAAATACTGCGCCAATTTCAGGTAATGGGTGCTGCAAGATTTGTTCTTGATATGTTTCTGAATTAAGTTTTACTTAAAAAATCAACAAAAATCAGACGAGATTTTCCCAACATGGATACTGCAACAGAGACCATTACACCTTTTGAGAAATGACTTTTTTCAATTAAAAGATGCTCTAGAAGAATTTCTTTCTTAAATTGTACGTCAGAATACACCCTATTATTTTGGATATTTTTAGAAGGTCGTCAATAAATCATTTTTTATCTGAAAACCATATTTTTATAATGTCTTTACGAGAGCGGAATTCTTAGTAGCAAATTTTATCCTTCCAGTCGTTTTTTTCTTACATTGGTAGTAAGTTTTTGACACTAAACTTTTTTAAATACTTTAAGATGACAAATTAATCGAAAAAATTCTGATCTCTGTTCTTCAGGAACCAGGAAACACCGAAACAGTCAGAAAATCAGAAAGAGAGCACTGAATGGCGTCAACGACTAATACTCCAAACTCCACCATCCACTCTTTAAAAAGGACACTAAAACCTGTACAGGGTTCTTAAAACCAACACCCAAACCCACCAACATTATACTTCTGCAAACCTTCTAACTTTTTATCCTTGTATCTTCTTCTTCTTTAAGTGCCATCTCCATCGTGGAGGTTAGCAACAATTTCAACGAATTGTGTGCAATTCTGCGCTGTTCTAAACAGTGTATGGAAATCAAGTACTGTCCAGTTACGGATACTCTTAAGCCACCAACATTGTCTTTGTTCAGGTCTTCTGCGACCACTATTTGTCCTTCCATGATAAGTTTTGAGAGCTCTGGTTCCGAGATATGTGTCCTTAATATGCGGCCTCTCTCATCTTAATTGCAACTCTTCGACTTTTCCCATTCTTCGTAGAACTTCTTTATTCGTGACCTAATCTACCCAGGATATCCTGAGCATACTTTTATTGTCCAAGCCTCAACTCCATACAACAAAATTAGATACACCCTGTTGCTATACTGAGGCTACGGTCATTTATCAAGTTCCCTATCTTAAGGAATGTTGCTCTTGCTATTTCTATTCTTATTGGCATATTATAAATAAATATTTTCAACTTATATTAAAACTTGAATAAATATTAAAAGTTAAGCCCATTTTACACGAACCACAAAAACGCGACTACTTAGCCGCTTAGTCGCGTAAAAATGTTGACCATTCTACACGAGCGGGTTTTTTTGGCGCCGTTTTGTCGCGAGTGAAACGCGACCCATTCTACACTGCGCGACTAAACAGCGAGTGCTGGTATGGATCCCGTGCAAGTTGGTTGTGTTGCTGTACACCAATTAACATTGTTGCATAAAAAAAGGCAATGGTGGGCACACCCTGTCGTTGCGAGTAGGCTAACATTAGGGGTTTTTCACACAAACTTTGCAGAACATCGTAGCTATCCCGAGAAGTTTTTTCAGTACTACCTGATGTCTGTAAAGTCATTTGACGAACTTCTGGCTGTAGTAGACTTTCAATCTCACAAATAAAGCGTTCTGTGTCAAACATTTCTGCATATGCTAGAAGCCAAAAACACAATCTACGTACTGCACTGCTGTATGGAGTGTGACAAGTCACTAGTCAGTGGGTTCGGCCGGCCAGACGCTTGCAAGTCGCTAAGTGCAGAATGACACGCGACAAAGTAGCGCGCGACTTTTACGCAACCTTCGGCGTAAAAGTCGCGCGCACGCCAACGAACGCGTCCTCACGCGACCACATTGTCGCTCGTGTAGAAGGTCCCATTTGAACTCTGTGGTTCTGTTACGTACGCATTTTACTCGCCACTAAGTAGTCGCGTTTTTGTGGTTCGTGTAGAATGGGCTTTAATTTTTAGTGTAGTGTATTTATTGTGGGTTGTAGCTTTTTATTTGTTTTTACCTTTCTAAACCAATATCTAAATTTGCAATTTGTAGAATCTCTTTTAACATAAATAGAATATCAGAACAAAATTTTGAAAAGTTAATTTTAATTCATCGGAATGTTATTAATTTAACTTCCCTAAGAAGATCAGATCTCTTATTTAACTTAAACTTTAGTAAATTAATTTAAAACAAATATAATCCAATAAACTGTTTCATCATTCTCATATTAAGAGATAAGCGCCGTATTTCTTCAATCGCTCGGAAAATCTCATCATTTTCTCATTTTCATCGAAATCCGTGAAATCCAAACAGATTCCGCTAATTTTACATGGCAAAATTTGAACCTTTGAAGTTCTATATTAAATAAACAAATGAAATTATAACAGAAAAGCATATTTTGTAATGCACCTTTGAATTTATCCAATTAGTTCGATTCTATGCCTATGTTGGATTAATGTCATTAGTTTTGATTACACTAAAACCATTTATGGCGTATTTAATTGTTTTTTATGCATGGGTTAACACTGGACTTTGAAATTCGAGTACAGATTTTTTAAGCGGCTTTTTATTTAGTAAATCATAAAAATGGATGTGATGTAAATGAGGTCGGAAATTATATTGCACTGAAAATGCACAAAGGAATTGCCAACATAAATGATGCAACATTGACACAATTTTTTTGGCAGTTACAGTTGATTTATGGTATACAAAAGTAGGCTTTTTGGGTTACCTATGTTTTAATGATTTTGATTTTCTATTAACAGTCTGTTTGATTTAATAATAATACAAAATAAACTTTTTTGTTAAGCTCGAATAAACTCACCTCCATTAAACAACTTCTTTATGATCTGCTGAAAACGAAATGTGGTGGGCTGGGATGAGGCAGGAGGCAGGAAGACGGCAAATTAATGTGAGAAACGCTATAGAAACCATTCAGAAGGTTATCTTACGTCTCTGGACTCGTTATCGCGAAAGAGAAGCGTTTGGAAAAAGCATTTGGGACAGTCAAGGAAATGGACCGATATGTTCAGTTAGAAACGCGCAGAAATCGCACAGTGACGACATGGCACTTAGGTAATCATCTTCGTAGGGCTATCATAATCTAACTGTTTCCAGACATACATCTACAGAAGGTTGAAAGACGGTTATTTAGTTAGCCGAAGATCTTGAAAATGCCAACCTTTAAATCGAGGGAATTACTCCAGTCGACTACGTTGGGGACAAGAACGTGTTATCTGGGAGAAAAAATAATGGCAAAATGTTCTTTTTACCGATGAATCTTGGTTTCATTTATAACGAGTTTCTCGAAGAATACGCGAATGGAGAAATACTGGCGCTAGAAATCGAATGCAACATACACAAGTGGTTCACAGCTACCGAGAAGGTACAATTATTATAATATGGTCAGGAATTTCGCTTCCTCGTTCTACTGAATCGTTTTTATTATCAGAGTGCTATGTTACAAATGTTCTAGAACCTGTAGTTGTTCCGTAGGCGTAAAACATTGTTTCATATTTTATCTTGATGCATGACAATGCTACTCCAAATACAGCCAGAGTAACAAGAAATTGCTTGGAAAGGCACAGTATTTCAGTTTTGCCCTGGCCAGCTCAATCGACTGATCTGAATCCTGATCTCAAGTATGCTTGAGATATGCTTGAGCAAAGAGTTTTCCAAGACCAGAATTAATTTCAAAATCCCAGTCATCTGTTTCAAGCGCTTCAACAGTGCTGGATGGCGATTCCTCAAGAAGATCTTGATAACTTTATCCTTAGTATGGAAAGACGCTGTTTTGTTATTATTTTATGAAAATTTTCGCTTATTTATAAATTAAACCTGCTCTTTCAAAGAAATTATGCGTGCCAAAAATACTACTAAATTTTTATAGAAAGTTACAATACCAATAAACAACCAATTAGTATGCATGATATAATCACTAAAACAAAACTTTTTTATGCAAGTAAACAAATGACACGAATATTGAAAAATATGTATTTTCAATCTGCATGAATATATCATTTTTTTGTATAAATATTTTATTATATTGAAATGGTATTTAGGTGCACAACATATTTTCTATACCATTTAAATTTATACATTGGTCAGAGGTTTTTTTAATTCTAATAACATAAACAAAAAATTGTTGCTTTATAGAATGTAACTAGCTGTACCCTGCCACGCTTCGCTGTGGCACATTGTGATTGAATGGTTGCGAAATGAGAAACAAAACAAAGAATACATGTCATATAAGTTTAATTTTGCAATACTTGTGGATATACAATATTTTTTGTTTTTTCACTGTCTGCGTAGATATAAAGACTATCTGGTTTGCCGACTCGGGAGCACGCAACATACAGTTGTCCATGTGAAAAGCGATCCGCATCTTAATCTAATCCACACAATTCTAAAGATTGACCTTGAGCTTTATTGATTGTGATTGCAAATGCCAATCGAATTGGGAATTGCAATCTTTTAAATTGAAATGGTGTATCGGTCGGGATCATGGGTGTTCGAGGAATGAGGACATCTACACCGTTAAAATCGTTGCTTCCAATACGTTATTCATCAATTTCTTAACTGCAAGTCGCGTACCGCTACCGTTGCAGAGTTTTGGCTAATTAATATTCCGCAAGAGGATAATTGGCAAACCTATTTTCAATTTAAGTATGTGTGGTGGTATCCCTGGCAGATCAAGTGAGTTTAAAAATTCCGTTGAATAATTAACTACTTCATCTGCTTCCACAACGGTGTCTATGGACTTATAATTTCATCACTTTGAATACTGGATTGAATAACATTATTAAGTTTATAGACATCTTTATTCTTTGCGGCAAGGATAGCTCTCTCACTGAGCCAATCGTGATTTCTATGATTTATTTGAATGTCAGGAAATACTTTTTCGATCAGTTCTTCTTTCGATGTTGCTAAATTACAAAAATGATCGGGAAATGATATTCGTCTAGACGTTTCATCGACTGGCAGCTGTCCAATGTCCAACAATGTAATTGGGAACGAATATTGTTTCTCATGTGACAGCGCCATTACTATTGCGGTTGTCAGCCAGTGTTTTCCTTGATTCCGACAGATGGCGCGGTCATTGGTACACAGCTGATCGTTAAAAATATCTACTGTTTTTTCACGGTCGCGGATATGTGACTGATGCAAAAATTAGATAAGAACAATCCTTGATGCGGATTATATATCATGCTAAAATTTCAGCTCGATCGGTATATAACTATTCTTATCCTCAGCTTCCTTAAATAATTATATCATAACAGTTTATTGAAAATTGGGATCGCCATACAAACTCTTATGGAAGGACCTGAACCGTCCTTCATTATAAATGTTGTAAAGTATTATTGGCGCAATGAAGATGTTTGGTCAATATGACCACATTCTAACTTTCGATGACCGTAATAAATGAACAACTTATAACTCAATCTAAATTGTCCTAAAACACATTAACTAGGTCGTATGTAAAAGGTATTTAGGGAAAATAGATTCTGTTTAGAAAAACTGATTATTCGAAATATGCCTACGGTTACAATCCCCACACCTCTTCTGTTTTTGACTGAAAGGTGACATGCGGCTATAACCTATTATTAAAAACTGCCTAAAAATAATACCAAGCATTTTTTATACCTGCTGTACACTTTTTGTGGGATGATTTTTTGACAGACAGAGGATACCGGAGTTAGGATGATCCGATTAAGTATAATAACCAAAGGCGTCACAGAATTATATTGTTATTTAATTTCTTACTAAACATTTTTTGTTTTGTATTTACAAAATAAACATTGTATTTTTTACAGTATCCCCCAAAAATAATAACATTTAGTCTTAGTTTCTTTAATACGTAAAAATAACGGTAAAATTAAACGGAATAAACAACAAAATATCAAAATATATAAAAATCAAAAAGATTTTTAACAATTTCTTGAAATAAACAACCAAATTAAATATTTATATGGTGGGAAAATCTGTTTGCAGTCGTAATTATAAAAATGTTAGTTTTATTGGCCGAAAAGATTTTTTTACAACTCTTCTTTAAAACCTTTTTTGGTCCCTTTTTGTCTTGAAATATTATTTTATTCAAATGTTTTTATCATCATTTATTTTTAGGTCAGTTTAATTTAAAGTTACTTACCTTTACATCTATTGGAAAACTGCTTACCCAAATGATTTAGAAGCGTTAAATGAAGGTTATAGTCTAAGAAACGACTCGTATCGCATTGGAATCCTTTTTAAAATATTCGAAACTATTCTTTTGGGAGTTAAAAACGAAATCCAATATAGCATTAGCTACACCCCAATCAGTATTTATAACGATCTTATCTAGTTCAAGGGGCAACACTAAAACCATTCATTAAAATATTTACCATAAATAAGATCTCAAATTTCATATATCAGTGAAACTAAAAAGTAAAGGATCTCCAATTTCAAACATTATGTGTTTTTTAACCTAATTAAACATTTTTTTAATCGATTTAATTTAATAAATTTGCCTGCGAGGGGGACACAACGACTATAACGGTCATCCAATTTTTTGATACAATTTTAATAG
Organism: Altica lythri; assembly: GCA_964028335.1. Classification (NCBI taxonomy): domain Eukaryota; kingdom Metazoa; phylum Arthropoda; class Insecta; order Coleoptera; family Chrysomelidae; genus Altica; species Altica lythri. The sequence continues at coordinate 69,638,611 of OZ034805.1, forward strand.
TACATTTCTAGGTAGTCTCAGTTTCGACGATTACTTCTGCATCAGTGATGAACAAAAACATTTCAGTAAAAGATTTACTGCTTAGAGACCACATAGATTATTGAAAAGAACGTAAAACCAGGTTGGACTGTTAACGAAGAAATTGTCCCGTTAATACGAGTTTTCTAAGAGCATATTAAATATTAAAATGGAAGTAAGTGTCCCCAATCATCATCAACTGAGGCGGGTGCACTTAGCCAATGATAAAATCGTTTCTTTAGATGGCGAAAAGTATTTCGCTCTTAGTTAATCTGAAATTGAGGAAAATGATGGATTTTATACTGACAACTTAGAATATTGGCAATGTTCGACCCACACATAAAACAAAATTTGCAGATAAAATTCTTGTTTGTTGCGCCATTTTTATTAGTGGTGTATCCTGACCTCTAATGTTTTGGATAATCAGACTTATATTGACAATTGCCATCCAAAATTTCTTTTATGACAATATCATGTTTTCGCCAAACCGAGCATTATGCCATTACTCAAAAAATATCCAAAACTGGAATTGACATAAGTTTTGTTCCAAAAAACGGTAATCCTCCAAACTTACCGCAGACTCGTCCAAAAGATGATTTTTGGGCTTTACTGTCTAATGTTTGTAATGAAAGCAAAAAAATTCAAAACTTAGGTGTAAAATTACACCGTGAAGTCAACTTTTTACAGTCGAGTTCTCATACAAGTAATAATTGAGAACAGTCACCTTTTTATTTGCTGTATAAATAATTGTAATCGCGATTTAAATATCTTAATTACAACACAATTTCGTTATCTACATATATATTTTTTAGATTATTAACATCAATCAATTTAAGAATTCTTTTAACGGACTTTTGGTACGTCTATGGTAAAAGCATATATTCTTAGAAGGAGTTCTAATCATAATAAGCAGTAGATTCGAAATACGTTACTCGTATTAACTGACAGACAGCTTAAAAGTAGATATGAATTTTTTTGAGGTTTCAGTAACTGACAGTACCGAATTGAAATAAGCAAGCAATTCAGTGAAATGTCACTTATGACAACAGTCGAATACTTTACAAACGTGAATCACTCATTATAATCGGAAGGAAAAAATTCCTCTGTTTAACTGTTTCTTGGAAGTCAAAATTTTCCTCTCGGGATTTTATTTATTATTTCGATTGTAAAAAAAGCAAGAGACGATTATGATAGTATATTAGGAAAAATAATGTTACAGTTAAAAAAAAAAAAAGAGTGTGCGTGTAACCTTTACGCGCGATTGAAGTAAAACTTGTTGACGTACGTATCGGAAAATAAATATTTAATTACAATTCAATCATATTTATTGCCTATATACCTTACAAAAAATGAGATGTTATATTTATATTAGAAATAGGAATTTGAAAATTATCATTATTTTTTATATATGAAATAATAGGTTTATGAAAACTAAAATGTGAAACATAGATTTTACTATCTAAATAACATTAATGTATTTGAAACCGTTTGAAAATTTTGAAAATTTAAGCTCCTCTCATAGCTGAAATCACACCGTTACTTCCATCAGAATCTTCCGTTAGAATCTACCGTTAGAGTTACCCCTAGTCGCGCCTAAAGAAGTTTTGCTTTAATAATAGGTAAACACTATTAAAAATATACACATATTACGTTTAGAATGTGTGATTTTGTAGCTGTATCTACCTTATTGTAATACAACACAACACAAGAGCCTTCGATAGTTAGATAACCATTTCATTTTGTAGCATTTTATAGCATATTCCATAAAATTTAAAATCCTGAGTTGAGTTTGTTTTCTTCAGTCCTACGAAGGATCTGTTATTGCTGGTAAAAGATCAGCCATCCTGACTAGTGATTTTATGGCCTTTATGGCTACCTAACCAAACCTAAAATAAGTATAAACAAGTGTTAAAACATGTCGAATATTATTATTTTATGAACAAAAACGTGCAACATGCTTCTTTACTATCGTAATATGTATGTATGTATGTATATAAACTTACTTAATCAAATCATAATAAATGTCGCTGTCTCGTCTTTTTTCATTTTTCTTCAAATCTTTCTGGCGCTTATAATATGCCTTTTGACGTTCGCAATTTCTTTTTTTTTTTTAGCTCTTAGCTTTTTAAACCTATAAAACGAAAATAGCTAGGTATAAATAATAGGTATAAATAATTAGGAATAAATAGTGTAATTACACACCAAAAATAAAATGTATGCATACATAGTAGGTACTCACTGTTTTCATTCAATATTTTTTCATCACTTTCTTCATTAATAAATCCACTTTGTTTATTCATATTTAATACAAACACTTTATACACAAATTTAAATTATTTACGCAATGTATTTTGGTTGACAAGATAACAAGCTGTCAATTCATACAATTACAGATTTAATTTCATTTAATATAGTAGGCAGAATCGCATGAGCGCAGCCAGGATTATTTTCAGGGAGGTGCATCTGCATCTACACACTATTATGATCTAATATATATAGAATGTAGAATGATTTGGACAACAACCGCGACGCCTTTAGTTTTTATTCAAACAATAATTTAATAAAAAAATTAAAAAAATATATAATTTTCTGGTAAATTCAGGTATTTTCTTTCATAGCAGGGGGGTGCAAGCGCACCCTCTTGCACCCTGCTGCCGGCGCCCATGCAAAATCGTGTCAGTATTAGGTTTTGTTTCCGGTTTCTGTTATTAGAATGACGTCACGTCCGTTAGAATAACTTTTTTACTCCTAGTGTCGCTAAAGAAGTTTTACTTCAATAAAATAAAATAGGAAAAATGTTTAAGGGAGATACAAAGAACCCAGACCAGAAGCCAATCAGGAAGATCATAACAATCCAAAGAACCCAGACCTTCGATATTCAAGTCTACATACATAATTACTTATGCCCACCATAAGGTTAAATAACGAAAATGTGTTCATCATATCATTGTTTTAATAGTTTTGTATATCTTCGTACACAGACCCCTGAAGATGATTCAATAAGTAGTCTAAAGTTTGGAAGAGTAAAAGAGTTCATTTAAACGTTTTTCATTGCTGACTACCCAATTGGAACCAAGCAGATTAATCCATAATCCAGACAGACCAGAAACCAGAAGGAGTAGCTGAGGAGAACAGTACTGTTTTTAATGACAAATACAAGGTTCATGCAAATTTATTTGAAGAGGTCCACCCGAGCTATTTAGCCATACCCATATTAGAAAAGTTTCAGTAATTTTGTGAGGAAATGGGGGAAGAAAATTAATCCCGAATTTCGTCCGACAATCTGTTCACCACATCATTGTTTTAATAGTTTTGTTGTTAAAATATATCTTCTTACACAGATTCCTGAAGATGATTCAATAAGGAGTCGAAAGTTTGGAAGAGTAAAAGAGTCCATTTGAACGTTTTTCATTGCTGACTACCCAATTGGAACCAAGCAGATTAATCCATAATCCAAACAGACCAGAAACCAGAAGGAGTAGCTGAGGAGAACAGTACTGTTTTTAATGACAAATACAAGGTTCATGCAAATTTATTTGAAGAGGTCCACCCGAGCTATTTAGCCATACCCATATTAGAAAAGTTTCAGTAATTTTGTGAGGAAATGGGGGAAGAAAATTAATCCCGAATTTCGTCCGACAATCTGTTCACCACATCATTGTTTTAATAGTTTTGTTGTTAAAATATATCTTCTTACACAGATCCCTGAAGATGATTCAATAAGGAGTCAAAAGTTTGGAAGAGTAAAAGAGTCCATTAGAACGTTTTTCATTGCTGACTACCCAATTGGAACCAAGCAGATTAATCCATAATCCAAACAGACCAGAAACCAGAAGGAGTAGCTGAGGAGAACAGTACTGTTTTTAATGACACTTTTTAAAAGTTTACTTAAAACTCAGATCTTCTAAATATTGATGAACTAGTAATATTTGTTAACTATTTGTATTTATAAAATTAAACTGACATTTATTGCACAAAAACAGTAATTGATGTAATTACATTTAATATAACCTGCTAACAGCTTTTTTGTTTTGACTGAAGTTAAATTGTATATAACAGAACATAATAATTATGTGTACAGATATGTATCTGTATCCTCAAACAAGTTAAAACGTCGTTATTCCATATAGCCCGGCTTTTCGCACGCTTTTCACCCTGTTTCCTAAAATTAAAATCTATTTTCACATTTTTATAAATGGTCACGAGGCACGCACCAGTATTATAACACACATTAACTCTTCTATTATGAAGGGATTTAGGTTTTCAACATACTTAATTGAAATCATGCATTTTATATAATCAATTTTAAAACTGTTATCTGTGAAGTAAATTTTAATTGGACTATATGTAATACAGGAAAAGGTAAAATGTTGTGTAATAGATTTTCATTTAATTTCTAGGTTACGAAAACTGTTTTCAAATGATTCTGTTTAAGAGTCTACATCAGTTATATCAGCTACCCTTTCCAATTAATTTTAATTTGTTATATAGGTTATACACAAAAAAAAGGTTGCTACAGATTTTTAATGTTAGACCAATTAATGCAGCATTAATTTAACACCAATGTTACCGATGTTACACAACGTATTTAAAATAGAGTTTTACACACGAGTGCGAAAATTACGCACGGGTCGCTGAGTATGAAACCTCATTTGCATAATTTACATTAAAAAAGCAACATTTTTGACGTGTTGAAAAAATAACTGCACAGTTTTATTCCAAAAATATAATTTTCTAACCCGAGACTATACTCGAAAACAATATAAAACAAAAAATAATATTTCAACCATACAGTCGTGTTAGTTACACTATTTATAACTCAAGAACGGCTGAACCGATTTGGCTGAGAATTGGTAAAGAGGTAGTTTAGAACCAGGAGACGGACATAAAATAATCTCCATGAAGTCACTATAAAACGTGGTACACCAAACCGCATCTGACATAAAATAACTAAACGCAAATGACAACTATAAATTAAGTACTATAACGCCACTGTAAGGTGGCGCAATTAATATCTCATATATTAAAACAAGTAATTTTCAATTAATTAAGTACTAGGACGCCACCGTACGGTGGCGCAGTTGATACCTCATATATTTAAATAAGGAAATCTTACTTAATTAAGTACCATGACCGTTGTAACGATCTAGCGGATTGGATAGTATAAAAAATATTGTTTCGGTGCCTATATTGGTGAGAATTTCTTAGTTTAACAGTTTTAGTTTAAAACTTTGTGGTTGTGATAAGTAATCCTTGGCCGGTACGAATTAGTACGTCAAACAAATTGGTTCCCTTTATTGTATATTTTCTCGAAATACAAGGTTCATGCAAATTTATTTGAAGAGCTCCACCCGAGGTATTTAGCCATACCTATATTAGAAAAGTTTCAGCCATTTTGTGAGGAAATGGGGGAAGAAAATTAATCCCGAATTTCGTCCGACCTTTAAAAATTGGAAGGAAAATCATTCCTGTACATTCGACACCGAAACATTAGAGTCAATCCAAGGGTTTCTAAAGATTAATAAGATAAGAAAATAATTAATTCCTTAATTAGTCTAATTTATCCTCGTTGACATAATATTCAGTTTTCAATATTTTTATTTATTTAATTAAATTTATTTTGGAAATTAATAAACTTGTAATAAATTATTTAAAACAGGTGTTTAAGTATAATTTGTTAAGTATGTACTTTGACACCCTTTATTACATGTTTGGAGGAGACTGGAAAGAGTCTTAAAAGGTAACCCACGACGTAGTGAGCTAGCTAAGAGAATAATTGAAGAAGATCCGGGCACCTCTACTAGAAAAATTGTAAATACTTTAAATGTTGTGATAATTTTTACCGATAAAGCCAGTTTCTAAAGAAATATAGTAACGAATTTTCACAATAACCACGTTTGGGTTGAAGCAAATCCACATGAGTTGCTTGAAGATCAATTCTCGTTATACGTTTGGGTGAGAATTGTGAGTAACTTCCTAATTGGACCAGTATTTCTGCCAGGAAGACTTACAGGCGAGGTATACCGCAACTGTTTGGAACAAATGCTACCTCAGTTTCTGAAGGAAATATCATTGGTTACAAGAAATGCAATGTGGTTTATACATGATGATGCACCAACATATTTTGGCATGGTGGCTAGAGAGTTTTTAACAAAAACATACGGATATCGCAGGATTGGTCGAGGTGATCCTCATTTCTGGCCTGCTCGATCACCGGACTTAATCCCCCAGGATCATTTCCTATGGAGCCACCTAAGGTCATTATTTATACTACTTCAGTGGAAGATATGAAAGATTTAAGGAATCGGATAATTGATGGTTGTAACGCAATGAGAAACGATCCAGGTATTTTTGAAAGAGTTCGAGAGTAGATGAGGACAAGATTGGATTCTTGCATCCGAAAGAAGAGTAATTATTTGGATCATTTTTTGTAGATTAAGAAACATTACATGTAATTTTAAGTAATAAATTGTTATTGTCAAAATCTTTTTTTGGAAACCGTATCATCGAAACAAAGCAGCCTATGAAAAATCATCAGAGGACAAAATATCCTTAGAATAATCCTTTGAATTTTTGCCGAATGTTTACTAAACACCCCATATAAATTATGTCATTCATGTAAATTCTAATCAACTCTAACTGGATAAGGTTATGGAATGTCTGATATACCTACTGATCTATTATACGTAAATATCGTTACGTATTTGTCATTGGTACTTTCTCAAATATTGTCGTACATTGCATATAAAAAACACTTTTGTAATGTTAATATATCCTCTACATACATTTTTATAAACCGCCACTTCTGTTATCTGAAATCCGTATACATTTGAGTGCTACTCAACTAAACACAAATCTGACCCTAAAATGTGCTTGCAAAGCCAAAAAACAAACATTTCTCTCTTCCCATTTAAACAAGCCGCTAAAATATGCGCGAACGCGTATAGGATTTTTAAATAATTTAATAAAGTAAATTAGTTAACGGTTTTTGTCAACTTTATTTGGAGTGAAGATAATTAGAATTTAAAATTTTAACAATAATTGACTTAAAAGTTCCGGAAACAGTTTCGGGATTATTATTGAAATGGTAGCTCTATACCTCAATCGGTAACAGTTTTAATAGAAGGTAATTATTAAATAAATTTTCGTAGTAATGACCCAGTCATAACTAATGATCGATCCCTATTATGCGTTTGGAATCAGAGAAATCCGAAGAATGGAAACAATATCACCTATTCCACATCTTGGTAAGAACCTTTGTTTCTATAAGATTTCGTTGTAAATTGATCACTAGTAATCTGGTACCGTTACAAATTTTGGAAGGTATTAAATTTCTAAGGAGCATTATGGGTACGCCGACTTTTTATTTTATGAGCTGGTACTCCAGAATTTTAAAAACTCGACAGAGTAGCTGGAAGATTTTCCTTCTTCCATAACTCTGTCAATGAAGATATACTCTACATTATTCCCTGAGACAAAGCTCAAAATTTCAGTATCTATTGCGGCTACTTGATCGTTTCGTGGAGACAAGACAGCTCTGTCGCTAAGCCAAAAATTTTCGCAAACTGGTATTTGCATGCGTTTCCATACACAGTTTATGTGAGGTCTTGCATTAATAAAACTGTGCAGCATAGGTTTTTATTAAGAACAATTCTTTCTCGTTTCTGCGTTCCATTAATGATCGCAAGTAGCAAATCTGAAAACTCTTGAGCATTTTTGATTACTCCGATTTGCGCTCGCTTAATGTCAAATGCAAATGGATAATGTAGTGCTACATTCAAAAACTCTTTAGACAGACTTTTACTTTATCAACCCTTGTTCCGCTTGGTATAACACAAAAATGTATAGTTATGCCACCCATAGGTTGGCAATTTTGCTTGACATCACGCAACGTTCTGTCTACTGCTTCAACTGCTTTTCGGTTTGTCATTGTGCACTCATCCCATCTGATAAAGCTACAATCTTAGCTTTATCGCTATTTCTAAAAATATATTTTATACCCGCGCACCCGTGTACAGAGTTATTACTTTAAACAATCTCATGCAGAACGCACAGAAACCCTTTATTGTTTACAAATCTGGTGTATTCCCAAAAGTTAGTGATTATAAAGTTGTAAAACAAACACAGAGTATGTTTGGATCCAACCTTCAACTAAATAAATAATAAACATATCAGTATATGTTTTAATAACGACCAAAAGATCCCTTTGGTAACTGTTAGAAGATGTTTAGTAACTGTTATGTATTTAACAGTAAGTAGAAAGATTTTAAATTTAAAATTCTTGCTAATTGATTTTAAATTCGATAGCTTTCCATTTTCCCCAAAACACAGATTAACTTGTAAAACGTCCATCATTTACGTAGTTAATCCAATCGTATAACGATGTACAGAAATATGGTTACGTTGTTGTTGTATGTCTCCCGGCGAATTATGCATGAATAGTTAACGACATGTGTGAATACTGTGAATAGTTTCTATGAATGTTTGATCCCTGGCAGAGAATTAGAACAAGGGTTATTCTCGGCTTTGTATCCTCGTGAGGATCTTAATCAGTTTCGGCTGATTGCGAACAGACAATAACGATTCCATGCTTTCAAAGTGAATATGGATACAGGTTTGGATATTAATTTGTATTGTTTGAGATTTCTATACACTTTGACGTATCGGATGAATATATAACATAATCATTCGAAGTTATAGTTAACTACGTCTTCATGTACATACATCCGTCTTAACTTTCAAACTTACCTACATAGTTTGAAACAAATAGACAGGCAATAATAATTACCAAATTAGTATTTTAGTCCTAGAATTGTATGAATACAAATACTAGACAAAGGAAAATATTAAGATAAAGAACAAAATTAATTATAATTTTAATATGTAAAAACCCTTTTGTTACTCCTATTTTCAAGAAGCGCAATAAGCTTGACAGCAAAAGCTATCGTCCAATAAGTTTGTCAGTAAAGTAATGGAATCTATTGTTTCTGAGACTATGATGAAATTTCTGAAGGAAAAAGAAATTATCCCGAACAAACAACATGGATGTATTCAAGGACGATCAACACTAACAAAGCTACTTCATTGGATTAATGACTGGACATCTTTCATTAACAATCAAAAACCCATAGATATAATTTATTTAGATTTTTCCAAAGCCTTTGACAGAGTTCCTAGGCAAATACTTCTGTACAAGTTAGAACATTTTGGCATTCGAGGAACCTTAAATCTATGGATCGAAAGTTTTTTAACAGATCGTTCATACAAAGTTAGCATTGGTGATGTCTTCTCTCAAGAAAGGCTAAAAGTGGAGTTCCACAAGGTTCAGTTCTGGGCCCCCTACTATTTACTGTATATATTTGTTTGTCCTTGAACTTTGTCTATCGCTTTGATCTGGCATTTGGGACCTAAAAGCACCAAATCGTTTAATCACAAAGTTGGCTGTAAATATTGTAAATATTTAGGTGCAATTATGGACGGCAAGCTTATATTGAACTCTCTTATTGAAAAAAAAAACAAATACCACTATCGAACCTCAGTACAAACTTTGAATTATCCCATATAGCCAGTATATGGATCTACACATCAATCGTAAGACCTACGGCACTGTCTTTTAGATGAAGAATCCATTATCCCAAAGCTTAACGAAATTTAAAAATTAGTACACTCTTTTGTAACAGTTTATAAGATGCTATGAAAATACCGCCTATAGCCTTGCCAGAGTATAATAAAGGCACGGACCGGATGGACACGTCGTATATAACGAAAATTACAAATTATCATTGCCTTGCCAGAGATGTAAACAAAGTAAGGAAGCAGTAAAGCTGATACTTTGTTTTTTCTGATACCAAAAAATCTATGTTGATTGGACGTAAGGAAGATTCTCTTCTCGGTAATGTCGTCATATATTTTAAGATGATCGTTTTCATGAAAACCGAGGCGAAGAAATGCCTGTCTCTCTGCACTGAACTTTAAAGATGCAGATCTTATACTTATCTCTGTTTACAATTTTTTCAAATTATTTTATTTTTTTACAAAAATTAATAATTTACATTGTGATATAATACCAAACAAATCCAAAAGCTTTAAAAGCATTTAAATTTCTCATTTTCATTTCTATCTCTGCAAATTTTTTTATTAAATTTTAATTAAACGTAGCGACACATTCGTTGTGAGAAACAAAGCTCATGATCCACTAGAATCGAATGCGTTAAACTATCTCTTGCAACATTAATTTGCTGCTTTGATAAATCCAAATTTTGCCGTCAATCTTTGTCTATCACACAGACAGCGCGAGCGGATTCCCGCCGAACAAACTAAACCGTTAATAACGGTTTCGTCGAATTTTGACAGCACACAGAACACTTTCATTTCCATCGACTCAGGGCATAAGCGTCACACCAACAAATTCATTTAAAATGTTTGTAGTTAGGTTTATGTTCAAGAGTTCAGTATAATCTGTTAAAAAATTTAAAGTTCCTATACAAAAGTTTTAAATTTTTTTTGTACTGAGACACTAGAAAATTGTCTACAACATTTTAAAGCTTACCTACATTGTCATTTGAAGTAACAATAAATTGGATCCGTAATCGTTCAGGTCCCTCGTAAAACTAACAAAAAACTATTTTTTAATAGATTTTTGTATATTTTCATTAGATACTGCTATGTGTATAGAAGGGTTGTCTTTTTAGTTTTGCATATAGCCATATAGACAACAAATATTTAGACTTAAAGTACTTTATTGCTTTTCAAAATATGTCCCACCAAGTTCAATACACTTTTGCATACGTTAAAACCAATTGGTAAAACAGTTATTCTAGGCATCGATGGCTTCTTCTGGCGACTGGAATCGCTGTCACCAATTGAATTCTTATCTTTGAGAACGTGAAAAAGTTGTTGTGATTAAGGTCGGGACTATAAGGTAGATGGTCTAACAATTCGATGATTTGAAGCGCCAAAAACTAGATTGTCTTTTAGGCAGTTTGAGCACTTGCATTGTCCTTGTGTAGGATGATTCTCAGTTGGCTTTTGCTTTGTCGTATGATCGCGATAAGTTATGGTAAACAAACTTTTATATACCAATCGGAAGTTACTGCAATTGTTACCACATTACCAGATTTTGACACAAAAGTTGCGACCATTTTCTTTGACACACTTCAAGAGCGGAATACTTCTGTGGGTTTGTTCTCAACCTGAAACACCCAGATTGGCGTTTTTTTAAGGGTTTGTAGAAGTAAATCTAAGATTCATCCCCACTAACAATACTTTAAACGTTTTAGAGCTTCCTTTTTTCGACACCAGTTAACGAGAACCGCTTTTTGTCCTTCTGTGAGCAAATGAGGGATCCAACGGAAAACCAACTTCCTAACACCCAGTTCTTTTCAGGATCTTTTGGATCGAGGTCTGTGAAATGCCTTTATCTCTCGGATGTTACACAGTGGTCATCCTTAATTATCTGACGAACTGTATGAATGTTTTGCTGTGTGACTGCTGTGTTGGGTGGACCTAGACTGTATACGTTGCTGAGACTGGAGCGAACAAATTAAAATTCGCAATACCAATGGGAAATAGATAACTGGTGCGGTACTTCATTCCAAACACGCAAACTATTTCAGCGAGACAGTGCTGTTAGGATAATCCTCTACGAAAATTGTAAAAATGTATTGCTTGAAAATGTTCTCGGCTAAGATCCATTTTTATAACGATTTGATAATTTTAAAAATTCTTTGTACCTACACGACCTGCTGTCTCTCAATGAAACTCGGGATTTATATCAACAAAAGATAGAGGTTAAATCTTGAAATAAATGTTGTGTTATTAGATGTATTCTAACCAGATTTATAACAAAAAGTGTTAAATCTATGGATAATATTGAGTTACAGAAATATAAGTTGATGTGCCACCAATGGTCTCATAGCTATATAGTTTTAATCGTGCATTAAATATTTAGATGGGGTTGATTCCCATTAGCAATAAAGCCCAGAATACATGCATAATCTGAGTGACATACTCCCCCTGTGATATGAACGATGGGGATCATCTAATTTTGGTTAATGTAAATGATAGTGTTTACAAATCAGTGTCAAATAGAATTGGTAACGAAATAGAAGTTTAAAACTAATTGATTTTAAAAGCTAAGTTATTTAGGTAGTTGCACTATGTGTCACAGGACTTATTAATCTGATAAATTTGTTTTACACCATTTTTTTAAATTTCTACTTTTTTACCAGTTTTTTCTTGGATTTATATGCTTTTTCGATTCAATTTTTGGCGTTTTTTTTTATTTCTTGCAATTTATTCAATATTTTAACTAATAGTGTCAATGACTTGCTAACTCTAAGAGACTATAGCAGACTACAACGCAAATTAAATTAGAAAATTTTTTAGAAAAAATAATAGAAGAACCATAGTGTACAGATACTTCTTTGACCAACTGTACATCAGTTATTTTTGCGCCTGTCAAGACGCAAAGTTCATATAACAACACTTTACAAAGTATAACCTTTTTTCCTATAAACAACATACTGCAACATACTTCTTGTGTGAAAAAAACACTTAATTAAAATTGACCCAAAAATAATGTTTAAATTCGAGATGCCAGTAAGGGGTTACAAGTCTGTAACACCTGTACATATAAAAGGAAATTTGATATTTGTGTACACTGATAGTGTCTGTGTTGTATCTGAAACGTTATAATGAATCCCGGTGTTGGGTATTTGAGACATTGAGTGGAATTCCCACGAACAATTATTTAGATGCTTAGCACTTGTATGTTACAGGATAAAGGTATAAGTTACTGTTCTAGATTTCTCAGTATTTGTCTGCATGCATATTCATATAGATAATTTTTGATTAAAAATAGAAAATATACAGCTTTAGAGTACTAAACTTTTTTGCATAACTGTATCTAATTGTAATACAACTGTCCCAAAACATAACGCTACACCTGTAAACTCGCTTTTCTATTTATAGCTGCGCATCGTGCATTCGACGCAATTCAATGTCGTTTGACATCTTTCGCGAAACATCATAGTCCATCACGTTAAACACATATGACAATAAGAGTTCGATATACAGTGTTGCCCAGTCTAATTTTAACTGGCCGAGTTGACTATTTAATTTGCTGGGCGCAAAATGGTTTGAAATTAAATGGAGAGGCGTTAAGTATGAAACTTTAATAACCGCTGTCTTATCATAACCAGGGTTTCGCATTTCGGCAAAATGACGAAATTATAGTCTACCTGCACGTTCATAACTTACATATTATATCTAGCTAAATAACAAACCTAATTAAGTGTTACGTTGTTTATCAAAATAAACCGTCTTAAAATTAAAATTTTGTTAAAAGTGGGAAAATAATAGATACACCTGATAAACCTGGTCTAATTAACCAGTAAGATATTTTTTTAATATACAATTGATGTGTAAAAACAACTTAATAAAGAACAAGTTAATATAAACTGACTGGGTGGATGTATGAGTGAGTGTTTGTGTAAAACGCTTTGAGGCATTCCATGTAAAAAAAAGACTCGTAAACAAAAATATCCCAAACAACAATATCTGCAGTTACCGCCCATTGTTGATCAAATCCAACCCCGTCATATTTTAATTTCTACGAAAGTTTAAACTAAACAAACAAATAAAAATGTATACTCTGCTGATTTAGATTTTGTATTGTATGTGCCAGAATGGAGATAAAATTAAGTTATTGGAAAAAATTTAAAAATGAGTTTTGACCATTAATAAATTTATAATTTAATCATAAATATGTAATCCCATAAAAAACTGTGGTGTCAGCGGTATAAACAACAATTTAATTAAGACAAAAATACCTATCAAAAAAGCATATAGAAAACAACAACAGTGAGTTTAAAGTTTAAAGAATAGTTTCAATAATAATACAAGGTTAATCTTTTTAGTTTTGCTTAAAAACCGCAACCAATAGAACCTTCAGTTCAGACACAAATTAAACGTTAATCTTTTGTTGGCATAAATCCAGAGTTTCATTGCGATACAAGTCCTGTAAGTACAGTGAATTTCTTAAATTAGCAAGTTGGTCGAAAAATGGATCTTAGCCGAAAACAATAATTTTTTTATTCTTCCAACAACATTGACTTGCTAAAATGGTTTCTGTGTTTGGAAATGAAGCACCACACCATTTCCCGCTGGTATTGCGAATTTCAACGTGGTCGCTCTAGTCTTAGCGACGAATCCAGGCCAAGCCCACCCAAAATAGCAGTCACACAGCCAAACATTAATGCAGTTCGTCAGCCAATTAAGGATGACCACAGTGTCACCTACTGGTACATAGAGGCATCTTTGGGCATTTTAAAGGTCTCAATCCAAAAGATCCTACAGGAAGAGCTGGGTGTTTCCCGTTGGATTCCTTAATAGCTCATAGAAGAGCAAAATGGGGTTCGCGTCAATTGTTGTCAAAAAACATTGGGACGGTTCAACCAAGATCAAAAACATTTATAGTATTGTTAGTGAGAATGACTCTTGAATTTTCTCCTACAAACTGGAAAATAAACGCTACTTGTCTGTGTGGATGTTTTACGATGAGAAAAACCAAGAAAAGTGATTCGTTCTTGAAGTAAGTCAAATAAAATCATAGTAACTTTTGTGTTAAATTCTGATCATGTAGCTTGCTTTGGAATATCAAAGAACGGTTACTTTCGATTAATATATCAAAATTTTTTTACGAGAAGTTATCGCAAAACTCCGGCAAAGAAGCACACAATGGCGAATCATCCTACATCAGGATAACGCAAGTGATCACATTGCCCAAAAGATAAGCGAGTTTTGGGAGTTTTAAAACATTGAATTGTTAGACCGTATAGTCCCAACCTAAGTCCCAACGTTCCCAAAGATTAAAAATTTAAAGCCTGGGCAGCCATTCCAGTCGCCAGAAGAAGCTATCGATGCCTTTAAAACAGCGATTGTGCAGGTGTTAAGTGAAGACTGTTTTAGCAATTGGTTTGAAAGTATGCAAAAATGTATCGATCTTGGTTGGAAATATTTTAAAACGCAATAAAGAAAACACTCATACTAGCACTATTTGATACTCAATTTGTTATAGGGATATAGAATTAAAAAAAAATAGTAAATATATAAAAACAGGTAAATACAGAAATAAATCAGAATACTCTGTTAACCAACTTTCGACTGATTTCTAAAATATATAATAGCAAATCTGTACTTTGGCATAAAGAAGTTTACCATAGATCATTTAATTTTTAAACACTAGATTGGATCAGTTTTCAATTCAAAATAACTTTACTCAGACAGTTTCCAAACAGTTTTAATAAATTCGATCATCAATTTTTAATCCACAGGTACTTAACAAATAGTGCTCAAATAACCAACAAATATGCTCACAAAAAAGGAGCAAATAAGCAAAATCCAAGTAAGAAACTATTTTAACGTGTAATAATTTTTTATATATTTTAAACTTCCCGCTAAATTTTTTTTTTTAAATCGGGAAGTTGTTGTTTTTACCCCGTTTTTCGAAAATCGAGTTTTCATCGGATCTCAACGTTTTAAGGTCTTTGGAACCTCCCCTAACTATTTTTACGAGGGTGTCTGTATGTATGTGTGGATGTGTGTGTGGATGTATGTTAACCTCTTATAACTTTTGAACAGCTTGACCGATCGGAATGAACTAAAAAGCGTTTCAAAGAGTTCCATCTAACTTAGACTCCCTGTAAGTTTGAGCCAATTCGGACCGGTAGATTTCGAGAAATTTCAAAAAAACCGAGTTTTTTTTTGTAAAAATGATGTTTTTTTAGTATATCTTTTTAGCTATTACATTGATCAATTTTATAACCTAACCAGCTCTTTAGCTTAGAAAACCACGTCGAATGTCGTTTTGCAAATTAAACTCGGTTGATTCGTTTGTGAGATATCGTTGTCGCAAAATTTCAAAAAAAGTGTTTTTTTTAGTAACTTAGAGATTTTTCGAAATCAATTTTGCAGTTTTAATAACATTTTTAGGTCTTAAAAAACTGCGTCGAATGCCGTCTTGAACATCAAAATTGAATAACACGTTAAAAAGTTATGGCTTTTTAAACATATCAAAAAAAAGTCAAAACGTCAAAATACGCCACGTTACTGTAGCTTTGCGGTTAAAAATAGCGGGAACTTGCAAGGATGGCCTTTAAGGTCAACCTCTTTTCGATTTTTTTTATTGTAAACTATTTTGCGATGTACCTAAGACATTTTTGTGATTCGATTATCCCAAAGCATTATGCTGGCATATAGATTTCAATTTTGACTTCGTTTTTTTTTTCTTCATTGTATTGATTTCGAAATCGTTGGCCCGGCCAACAGAACCGATACGATCAGAAGTAAGTGAAAAATTAATTTAATTGTTTGTAATGAACATTTTTTTCGTTTTGACTTGGTGATGCGTGTTTCTGTATGGCGGGACTGACCGCACTAACTCACAGACTGACACGCCAAGTCCGCCCTTTTTTTACTGAAAAGAATTTTTTAATTTCAGTTGGAGCGATAGGAATTATATTGTTTATTGACAATTTTAACTAAGATACATTTTTGCAATTGTTAGTTTATTTTCCAACGATTTTTATTTAAAAACATCCAATATTTGTATCGGAAAAGAAAAGAAAGCAGTTCTTATGGACAAATTGCTTTAATTTAAATTTTTTATTAATAACTTTTGATAACACCTACAAACATATTAGGTTTTGTTTTTTACATTAAATATTAACTCTTTCTTTTACAATAAAAGCAACCACAACTTTCTGGTTTCGAATAACTTTCGAAGAAGTCACGAGTGTTTATTTATAAAAAAGGCCTATAGTAATAAAATATTCAACATAATTCCTTATCAGCTGCTCTAATAATGATTTGACTCACGAAGCTATGAATTAAATTCTTTTATTATGTCACCAAAAAATAGTATATTTTTTGTTTTCACGACATATTGACACGTAATATGTATTGAGATATTAATAGGTGTAAATAATTATTATTAAATCACCTTTAACACGACACAATAGTGGGTACATCATAAATCTAAAACCAGATGCTTATGTTTCGTATTGTTTAATTAATAAATATCATTTATTTCCACCTAACTTTTATGAAAGAATAAAAAATGGGTTGAACATAATGTGTGGTCTGTTTCTATTCGTCTTCATATTCTTTTATAACGTGTGTGGGTTTTGATAATCTCATTTTCTTACTCGTAACCGTCTCAACAAGGAAGTCGAGCTGCATTAATATTTGGTTAAAAGTTCCTTTTATACTTTTTCAGTTAGCTGAATATTATCTATGAGACTAATGTATAGTGCGCAAAGAGGTTTAGTAGAAATAATTTCATTGTGTGCGACTAATATGGTAAGCATATCTTAGCTGATACGAAAGAAGATGAATATTAAATATGTTAAAATTCTTACTGATGCTAGAATTAAACGTGGGTGGCAACTAGTTGGAAGATTTTATAAAGGTTGTTACGAGGGCAATAAATAAAGTAAGAAGTAACTCCACATTTTTTTTTTCATACAAAGACGATTTTTTTTATCAGTACACCATCGGAAAGCTTGGTCAATTTAGTATTTTTCTAGATACCTAATCTTTATTTCGATCGATGACCTATTGCATCAGGGAGCTGAGGTGTCGTACCATACCGCCGCCTCCTCGTGCATGTAGTCTGTGACCGCTTCTTCCACTTCGTCGTCCGATGAAAACTTTATGCATCCAAGATGTTTTTTGAGCGCAGGGAACATATAGTAGTCAATGAGCAGCGCAGCGCGGTAGTCTGACAAGGAACGTGAGGTCGAGCGTTGTCTAGGAGAAGGGTAACTCCCTTACCAACCATACCACGTCTCTTGTTCTGTATGATTCATCTAAGCGTATTGCAGTAACTATAAGAGTTTATGGTTGTTCCCACTTCCATATATTCGATGAGCAACGGGTCCTTGCGATCCCACCTTATTGGTGTTTGTGTTCTGGAGTAAAATGGTGTACCCATGTCTTAAATTCGGTAAACATCGAGTCCAAGAATGCTTTAGCTTCTTCTTTAAAACTCTGGAGAAAATTACGGATACATGCAACACGCTGCGGTCACTTGTTTTAACACCCACCTCGCTCACACCTCGTTGTAGCCCAGGGTATCTATCAATTCATTAAACATTGACTGTCTGCTGACCTCTTTACTAAAGTGGTCGATGATCTCGTTGAGGTTGCTGTTCGATCATCGAGTACAGTCTGCTAAATTTTTGCGTCTATATGGTTCGTCAAGTTGAGTCGGCTAGAGAGAACTCCCGACTCTACGTTCTTGTTGTACTTGCAGTTTGTAATGAATTTTGATAGGAAAAACTTTTTTTTGCATTCAAAAACCGAATGACTGAACAGAGTTTGCATTTGGCGTGTGACAACAGACCGGGCTCTATGGCGGGTGGTTGCTACATAGCAACTAAGCATCTGATTAATCTCTACCAGCCCTTAAACGGTGGAAGGGAAACCAGGGTACACTGCCTCTAACTGAGACCAGCCAGAATAACGAGCTCACTCTGAACTGGATCAAAGACATGAGAACTTTAAAGCATACAAATTAGCAAGGAAGGTTGCGGGCTACAAATATATATCTATCGAGCTTACAATGTCCCCTGTCGTGGACCTTATTAAACAGCACTCTTACCAAAATTTAATGCAGTTCTGGAATGAAACAACGAACTGTAGATTGGTCAGAGAATTATTACTTCATCTTGGCGACGAAATAACAAAAAAATTTAAGGCATTGATCAGACAAAATCTTTTAAAAACTGTGAAAATCTTAACAAGTCTCTGCGACAACATCTCTTTAGGATGAAATTAGCAGAATCGCTTCTATACAGAGGTTGCGATCAAGAAGAGGACGCTTTTTCTGAAATCAAAAGATTCATCCAACTTAGCTCTCCATCCAACTTAGCTACTCTTTACAAAGCCCAAATACGACCTATTCTTAAATACTGCTTACATGTTGGGGTTCAGTGGCTCCGTCAAGGCTCGGAGTACTTGATGCAATACAGAGAAGAACAGTTCGACTAATAAACGACACCAGTATCACCAAAAACCAAGCTCCATTATCCCACCGAAGAGCAGTAGCTGATTTTTCCTTGTTTTACCGATACATAAACGGATTTTGCTCAGAAGAACTCCGCTCTATAATGCCTCCACTTGTCAGACCAGCCAGAGCAACGCGACGTGCCAACTCCATGCACCCTTATACTGTTTAATGCTGGACATCGAGAACGGATCGATTCGATCGTTCCTTCATCCCCAGGGTCTCCAGATTGTGGAACTCCTTACCTTCCCACGTCTTCCCCACTCGTCCTAACTTGCAGGCCTTTAAATACCAAATTAATAAATTGTCTCTTCTGCTCCAATAGATGTTCTCGGTACATTTGTATTTAGGTCTATACCTACGAGGACATCCTTAATAAAAAAAAGTACTGGCTTACACCGGCCTAGTCACAGCTTCAGGTATGGATTTCTCTACAAATGAGAGGATGCACAATGGGCAAATTTTCCTGGTCCAGATCACAGGTATAGTATAAAAATTTTGACCTGAAAACATCATTTTAATGCTAGTTTTTCTAGAAATCATAAATTTTGTTCTCGTTATTCTATACTAAACTAAAATAAATTAATAAAAAAACAAAATACTTAATAAAATTACAAAATTCAAAATAAAACTTTTAAAATACAACATTTTCTCGCTTCCTACAGTGTTCTATTTTATCAATTATAGGTATTAATATATGCTAAAGTAATTCGTCGCAGTAACAACAAACTTTTAACAAATAAAAAAAAGCATATCTAAAAACTGTTTTTTGAGAAATGTCATCAGCAAAAGCAAATAAAATAGAAAAGTTTTGAGATGATTAAATTCCGCCTCAACAAAGTTTTGCAGAATCTGAAAATAAAGTATTCCAAGCAGCAAGGTTACTTGATTCGTTTTTAATGTTTCTTAACTCACTTTTGAGTCTACTGAGATTAAAAGCGAGAACTTATTGGAAAATCGATACCGTCAAAGTCTGAAAATAAAATTACACGATATATTTTTAAGAGATTAAAGTAAACTTAAACAAGAATTATGTGCAAAAGAAATTACTCATGAATACACATCAGTTTTCTGTTAAATATCGTTACGTTTTATTGAACAGGTTTTTAAAGTTCTTTACAATTTTATCTTGGTCCAGTAATAACAAAAGCTCAATATCTACTTCACTGATTTTATTAAAGTAATAATGGTTAATCGCTATTAAAAACTCATTTCAATGCGTTTATGGAATTTGATAACAGTAAATTTTCTTCATCAGATTATATTTATTTTAATTATTACACTACTGCTAAATATTGATAAACTTGCGTATATAAAGTTAAAGAAGGTGGTGGTAAAACGTTGATCTTAGATCTTATCAATTAACTGCTTCAATAGAAATAAGTTTGTTTACGAGGTAGTTCAAAAGCTTTTAATTGTATTTATTAGTTTTAACCGCAAGAGAAGAATTCATTGTGGAAAACAGCTTAAACAGTTTGTTTGACAATATTTACAGAAGAGACACTGAATATTACTCAGAGAAAAATTGCTGACAATCTTGTATTTTAAAATTTAGTCTTATATTGGTTCCAGGGTCTCCAGATTGTGGAACTCCTTACCTTCCCACGTCTTCCCCATTCGTCCTAACTTGCAGTCCTTTAAATCCGAAATTAATAAATTGTCTCTTCTGCCCAAATAGATGTTCTCGGTACATTTGTATTTAGATCTATACCTAAGAGGACATCCTTAATAAAAAAAAGAGTGACTAAAATGGGAGAAGGGAACATACCATTTGACTCAATTTTTCAACAAATTAACTTTGATGCCAATTGTACACAGTTAATTTACTGTTCGACTTATTTTTCTGATGAAAAGCTCATTTTTTAAAAGATGAAGGGATACGTTTTCCAGGCAGCAGTAAGGTTTATCTTTTGAACTAATTTGATATTCATTAACCGTAGCCGCCAATTTCTCACTGTATATAACACGAGAAACTTATTGATTCAAATAATCCGCCTACGGTTTGTGATGCCCTTCGGTTGGCAACGAACGGAATAGATATCCGCGAACGTGACTTTGCAGCAAGATTAGCGCCCGGCTAAAACCCAAGACCGGCTGCACGTCCGCGTCGGTCGGCTGACCCTTAAAATTGATGGTTCGGTACTTGGGAGGCCAACTTTACAAGAAGTCAGCAATATGGACCATAAATTTCATCGATTAAGAGAAAAATGGTGGTGGGATCGTGTGCGTGAAAGATTTCTCGCGATTTTGGGATTATATTGCTATTGTTTTTCATATTTATGCCTTTCGATTCCGCAACAGCTTTGAGTGGCCAAGAAATTTTATGGGTAATGTATCTCACTAAGATCAACAACGAATACAAAATACCTTTTTGTGTAAATTTCTATATAGAATAAATAAAGTGTACAAAATCACAGTTAAAAATTATCTTAATACCTATATAAAAAATGTTTTAATGTGGACCTAAACAGGCATGTAGTCATTCTTAGTATTACACCCTTTTTGCCTTCACTCAGTTTTTAGTCAAAATTTGCTGCTTCAGCATGCTTCGAACAGCATATAGTTTCTGTGGCTCCTACTTCTAACCTTTCTCTGTGCCATTTCTGGAATATGAAGAAGGTCTGCTCTGTCGTATAAAGCTGTACGCAATACATAATTCGTCTGTAGCTTTTCTTATACTAACCATGTCCACTAAGCAGTTGGCTTAGGAAGTAGTTTACCTCCCTGTGTTGACATTCACTCCAGGTAGTGATATGTTTAATAAGTTTTCTTGTTCACGCACTTTTTGTCCCATTTCCCCACTTTTGTTGCCAGGAAGCCAGGCTTCTCCTCCTGACACTCTTTCGGTAATGTGGGGCATCCTCGTTTTCAAATATCTTCGCTTTTTCCTCAACAAGAAAGTCGATTATGATTACACCAGTGATAACCTGGGCTACCGCTGTTGAGATCATTCGGTAGCCAATGACTCAACAATATTTTTCTGTAAAGACTCTCCTGTTTTATGTTTTTAAATCTTAACTGCGAAGTGTCACACTGGAGCTTCCTAAAGGAGCGTGGATTCCACATCTCTGGATAGTAAAATTGTTTTACTGCTAGATGGCCAACCAATGTTGAAGAGGTTGCATTGGATCTATTCGGCAAAAACATTTGCTTTTTTGATTGCTTTTAGTATGTAAGTGTCATAGCTGTATCTATGTAGCCAGACACCCAGATATTTCAGGTTGCGTATCGGGCCAATTTCGACATTTTCCAAGTAAAAGTTTAGATCTCAAATGTCTCTCTTTCTGTTATGTACTGTGATTTGTGTTTTACCAGAGGCTATCTCGCTATTCTTATTGCTTTATTTAAGCAGCAGACTATTGGTGCCAAATCCTATTGCTTCAACTCCAAACCCACATCATACATGACATTCCACAGCAGAGTAGTACAGAACCTTGAGGGATACCAGCATGGGTTGAAATGGTGGTATTTCTGCTGGTTTCCAACCTAAATATCTTTTTTGTACAGTAATCTATGATTATATTCACAAGATACTGAGAAACTCCCAGCGACTCATCTTTCTGATCTCATCCCACGGCGTTTATAATGTCCAGAGAGGCTACAATGCACCATCTCTCTTCTTCTCATTTACGGACTGTTTGTTTTTAAATACAAACAATTGTTTAATCGCGTGGATTATGTTGCGACTCTTTCTGAACCGTATTGTCTAGCCGAATTTTCATCAGCTTCTCGAACTTTTTTTTGATTAGATGTTCGTAGACTTTGCTAATGGTGTTAATTTAGCAGAGTGGTCTAAACGATCAGATGTCTTCGATTAGTTTACCCGGTTTATGGATCAGTGTCCAGCGTGGTATTTTCCAGTAGGAGGGCATTGCTTGTATAGCCAGTTATAGTAGCATGCTATGAAATTTTATTTAATAAATTAATCTAAAATCAATTGTTCTATCAGATAAATTTCATTACTCATCGAAACGGTTAGGATATTTTACGATAGAGATAAAATGAACAGGAATTTGTTATAGTCCTACTTTCCGAATCAATTGAAGAACATTTCAATAGGGAAGGGCACGGTGTATCACAGATGTTATCAGCAGGATGCAATAGTTCCTAAATTCCTAAAAGAATTCTGAAAACTCCTGACAAGAAATAAGAGAGAAAAAGGTCGACGTGTTGAATAGTTTCTTTTGTTGGAGAAACTTTTACTTTGGATAAAGAAAGTTTTTTATATTGTCAGTGACAATGTAGTGCAGGATTTGTTGGATTCTATTCTCTAAAACTATATTAAAACTATTTGATTTATGTAAAATTATCAAAAATTAATCATCATGTGTGCTTTTATTGTTTAAAGACTGATCAAAGTTACTTTGTTAAAAATCTTCAATAGGGAATACGCACGTATTTGTATTTTTTATATAATTTTGGAAATAGAGGTTGTAGTCAAACCACTTGCTAGCAGACAAATGTGAAAAAAACACTTACAGTCCTTGGCTAAATTATTAGACGGACTGTAAAATTTCATGTAAGCTGACTGGTGGATATTTTGTTCTACTAAAAAAGCTTTAACGCACTTAGGGAGCTCCATCCTGCACAAAAATGAAGGGTTTCTCATTTAAAAATCATTCTTGAAGCTGCGGAATTAACCGATTTTGTAAAACTGTTTTATACTGGTCATGCCTCATTATACCTTGTAATGCCTCATTATACCTTGTACCACGTTATAACGATCTATCGGATCATTTTAGTTTAATAATTCACCAGACTATTGTTTGCGGGCCTATATTCAGTAAGATTTATTTTAATATAATCACCCTAATTATAAATCGTATCGTTAGATGTGTTACTGATAACTGTCCTTACTTTTTCGCTGCGATAGAATTTTGATTTCATTTTACTATCCGATCGCTCAGTGGTACCTTCTCTTCAAATTCAAATAAGTCGATTTTTTTGCGAAATTATCTTGATTTACAAAATTAGATTTCTGACAAATATCACAGGAAGTTATAGTCTATCCAATGTAAATGTGAAAATCGGTGCTCTTTGGCGGTTTTTAAGTGCCTTTGATGACATTTCCGACCATTGGCGTGGAATTAAATAAAAAGGGTTCATATATTTTTATTAATTTTTGTTTTAAATTTCAAAAGAAAAACGGTTTTTGTATATTTGTAAATTTTGTATCAATTGGAAAATTGTCAAATAACAATTTAATTCTTTTAAATTAAAACTTGTTAATTTTAGTTAAAATAAGAACATTTGGCTCATTATTCAAATAGTACATAACTCATAATATTTTTATAACAATTGTCTACAAATAATACTCATTTTATCAGACAATCTTAAAAGATTTTTTGTCCAGCAAGGACCATGAGGAGGTATAAGCCTTCCTTGCCTGGAAAGGAAAGGGTTGGGTATGTTAGTAAGAATATAAAATTAGTTTGTTTTTAAAAACAAGTTTTCAAGATACATCACGATAGTTGTAAAGGAAATTGGTTGGAATTAATAACAAGAATTGACAGAGTCTTCTGAAGTAGAATCGTTTCCAGGTTGAATAACTAATGGTGCTATTGGCGGTAAAACAGGATATTCCTTTTCTATTTTTATAACATATGCTTCGCAATTTTTTCTTTCATACATCGCTATTAATGCCACTAATTACCTCTTGAATATTATCAAGAAACAACTGCGCTTAAAGTTGGTGACTGATTATATTTTCGTAAACGTTTCTTTACAGCACTCCAAACCATTTCGATTGGATTAAAAATACAGTAGTATGGAGGTAAACGCAAAAGGGTATGACCATGTCTGCTGCAAATGGTGTCAATGACGTATTCATTTTTAAAATTCTGACTTTTGATCATTCTTATTAATTCCTTCTTTACTGGCACCTTTTTAGGAACATTGATATTTTTGATTGCCATAAATCTTAAAATTTCATCCTTTTTTGTGTTGGTATTAGGTATTTTGTTTAATATGCGGGAATGATACGACGCATTGTCCATAACAATTACTGAATTCGGCGATATGTTAGGCAAGAGCTGTTCGACAAACCACTTTTCAAATAAATCGGCTGTCATATCTTCGTGATAATCGGCAGAAGACTTTGTTATATTTTTGGCCGACAATAGCAACGCATTAGTTACAAAACCATCTTTGCTTCCGGCATGAAGAATAATAACACGTTGTCCTCTTGAACACGGTGCATTTAAAGCACAATTGTTTGTGTTATCAACCCAGCCGTACTTGACAACATCATGCGTATCGAACCAGGTTTCGTCTAAATAAATTATATTTCTGTTTAAGTTGCGATATTCTTTTATTTTGCACAAATACCCTTGTCTAAGTTCTACGATACGCTTAGATTCCATTATTATCCATTATTTCCAAACTTGCATAATTATATTCAGGAAAATCTCTCAATTTCTCACGAATCATTTCTAAAGTAGGCACTTTATTTTCTTTGTAAAAGTTATAAACTGTTCGTTGAATAACGTCCTTTGCAGCAGTGTCAACCCTACCCAATTTTTTATTTGGTCGCTTTCGTTTTAAAGAATGATCCATAACAGTTCCTAATTTAACAATTTTATATATCGTCGTATTCCCGATTCGTGTTAATTCATGAATTCTCGAAACAATCGCAGTGTCAGTCATTCCACCATTTTCTTTTTTCAAACAATGATACATATTTAAAACAACGCGTTGACATTGAACGTGTAAATCTCTGTGTTTTAATTCGAGACTGTCATTAATATAATTATCATCTATTGATAATTGCGACGATGATGGATCTTGATCACCCGTTTCAAATGGTCGCCAAAACGCCATAGATTTATAAATAATTTCTTACCAATTTCTCCAATAAACACACCGACGCTACTGTAACTAGTTTTAAAATGAAACAATTATGCAGGTTCAGAAGTCGAACCACTCGCTAAAACTCGTTCCATGCCGATTTCCATTTCGGTACAGAGTGGCTCTGCTAAATCAACTCCGAAATTTAACTACATTTACGTTACTACCATGGTCGGTTCCTATTAGCGACTCTCCTGTATGTTTAGAAACAGATCTTGTCGGTACATAGTCTTAGAAAGGCGTCGGCATTTCTTAACATCTATATCTAAGGAGCCGACAAAAATATTAAAAAGCAGGGTGCTATAACTCAATGTTGCCATCACTCTAAAATATATCTAAGTATAGGTAAGTAATATATACAAAACTGATTTCATTAGTGAAACTGTTTAAATATGAAGAAGCTAGTTAATTAATTTAAGTATATATTTTGTAAGAAGATTTTTATATTATCTTTCTAAGAGTCATTGATGAACAATTGAATAGTAAAGTAGAGAAAACATTTTCAAAATATATAAACTTAGGAATATTCAGAAATATATCTGGCAACATAGATTTGAAAGTCGGGTCCTTTGTTGGGGTTGGTAGGCGTGGTTGTCTTTTCACATTGATATTAGTTAAACTATAAAAGCTTATGTAACTACTACAAAATAAATATTTCTGTACATGTATGTAGTTAGTAAGTGAACGTGAATAAGGCGTTAATCTGTTCATAATAGTTGTACTGTCACTCAAGAACATTCTATTTTATTCATATTTAAACAACAACGGTTATAATGAAGCTTTGCGTGCAATCCGTAGGCGTATCTTTACAATATTTTGTAAATTATGATGGATGCATTACTTCTTGCTTGACGTTGTGTATGTAATATTAGTTAATCAACCATAATAAGTAGGTCAGTCGGAGCAATCGATGGTGTTGTTAATATAGGTCTAAGTTTAAAAAAATCTTATTATATTAACAAGTACTAAAATTTACATACAAACTTGTTAAGAATATATAAGAAAGAAAATTATTTGAATTTTTGTCGATTGCATAAAGGGAAAAGGTATCGAAGAAAAGTATCGAGACTTTACTTATGAGTAGAATACGAATAAAAGTATCCTTCTTATAAAAGTATTGAAAGAAATGTATCGATATCTATAGGTATCGATACTTACACTTTCCAATGTTGGGATAGGGATAGGGATGAGTAACAGTTGACAGCAACATGTAGGAATATTAATTTTTTTAGTAGTAACGCAAAGAATGTTAATTAACATGGTTTCACCAGAGTTACACCTATGAAGAATTATAATAGCGTGAGTATTAACAATAGGTTTAATTATTTTAATAAAGTATAAGAGAATGTCATAATTTTTGTATGTGTGACATACTAGTATGTCAAATGTCAAAAAATGTCACAAAAGTACCAGTACCAGAACCTGTATTGGGACTGCCTAGAGCCTGGGTAAGAACCAAACTCAAGAACTGGGTCTGGAAAGAATCGACCAAACACTGGAGTAGTACGGTAGGGATGAAGCACTCGAAGCTGACGCTCAAAGACTACTCCAAAAAACTGACGTCTGACATACTGAATCTTGGCAGGAGTCAGATAAGAGTACTGGTGGGCCTGCTTACTGGGCATTGGCCATTCAGACTATAGCTTCGAAGGATGGGGATACTGACACAGGAACCCACCTCGTGCTGATTGTGCGCCATGGACGATGAGACGGCAACTCACATTCTATTCGAGTGTGAGGCCTTGGACCACAAACGGTTTCTCATACGAACCCTGAATCCTATTACCCCATTGAGGAGCTAGTCACAGGACTCAAATCTCTTATAAAGGGAACTGCCCTGTGGCAAAAGTAACTCAAGGAACTTGGGACACCTGGATTCAAGCCTACGTGAAGATTATCGTGGTGTTGATTTTCAGCTGAGCAAACTAGTCCTGCACGCATCGGGTGCATGTAAGGACTCTTGGTGCCTAATCTGGTCATAATATTCCCATAGGAAGCAGTGCTTAAAACATGGGGCTCCACAGGAGTGACCATGCCAGTTTTACTGAGATTAAATTAGATTAGATGTGTAAATGTCAAAATTTTGTATTTACAGTATCAAATGTCAAAAAATGGTATATATGTAGATACTGCGTGATTAGAAAGCTTAAGTATTAGAACATATAAGTAGAATACAAGCAAATCTGTTTTTATTGTAGATCATTTTGTTCTAGTACAGCTTATTGTGTACAAAATTATTTTTTACAAGCTTTAATATGAGCAATGACCAAAATCACAATTAATTATTTATCGAGTACAATCGGAGCAAGACAACTCGCATTTCTGTTCTAATAATTCATCATAAATCAATTCATCAATAGATAGATATCGGTTGCATTTGGAGTTGATCCTACGGACGGCGCCATATATTCAATCGATCCGTAACTCGAAATAACACTTTCAGAGGCTGATAATTGAAATTTATAGGCAACTGTCACTGACCTAGGTTGCAGCCCCCATTCGATGGTTGTTTCATATTAATTTCTGACTATAAACCTATAATTTACCTTTAATAAAAGCAAAGACTAACGAAACTGCAACATAACACTACTAAATTTTTTTTATAATTCACGTTCACAAAGTTTCTATTTCGACACTAAAAACAGTATCGAAATAGATTCATTGTAACACTGTTTTTGGTAACTTTTTGTTTTACACAATTGGTTGCACTGCACTGATTTTCAACGAAAGAGTTCAGGTAGTAAATCAAGAAGTATGTTGTAGTAAATTATTATTTACATTATCAGCGTTATAGCTAAATTCGGAATATTTTATACAAATTTGACAAACATTCTAATTTAAAATCATTAAAACTGACAAGTGTCAAAACTGTCAAGATTGCCAACATAAATAAATATTTCGAAAAACTCTCATTTTACTTTTTTTTATACTTTTAAAAGTTCATTATAAAAAATAGTATGTAACACTCGAGTTACAATGACGGTTTGCAGTACTCGTTCTTTGCGAAACTCACCGCTTCGCGGTTCGTTTCACAAACTGAACTCGTACTACGAAACCTCTGTCATTGTAACACTTGTATTACAATATACTATTCTATCGCTATTGTATATAGATTTATACCCTAAATAGTTCTTTCAATGGTTTCAGTAATTTTAGTATTTTATCATTTTAATGCTTTGTAAACTCTGGGATAATACAAATAAATTCTTTTCAATATATTATACGTCCCTGTCTATTGGAATTATTTATAACTTCTTAAAATTACCCAGAATTTATATGCCTACCTTCGAAAAGACACATCTTTATTTATACGTGCTCTTCGGGTGCAACTCTATGATTGCTGACCAATTAGAGTAATTTTTTCGCCGCCTGTAAGGTACCTACGCGATAATTTTCTTATAAATTCTTAAACCACTGATTTTTGTTTCACTTTCGGTTTGGTCTGGCCAGAAATCGTTTGTCAATTTCTTTTTTAGTTTTACCGGCTTTTTTAACATTAACATTTATTAAAAATATTTTACTTTTTCAACATGTCCACAGTATATTAAATTTTCAACTAGCGGTCTAACTGTTTATGATTTACTATAACGCTATCCAGCAATACATATTTTCCCAAAACCGCCGAGCTAGAAACAGATATTAGCATAACTTCATGAAAATTAACCATTAAAAAATGTGTGGCCCAAGTTTGTGAAATTTCTAAGACCAGAGTAGAACCCTTCTACATGTATTGCACTAAAACTTATGTACAAAGTTTGTTACGGTTCAGAGTGTACGAAAACAGATAACATATGCAACTGCAGTTGCTAATTTGTTGATGGCAGATCTATTTGAATATATATGGTCTACTAGGAACTTTTGTTTAGGTATCAACATCCATATATTAAAGGAGATTATAACTTTGCAGTTGTTGTTTTGTATGGTTGTTTTATCTACAGATACTTAAAAAGACTATAATTTATGAATACGAAAAAGGTTTTTAATGTTAATTTTTAAAAATTTTGATAATATGTATAAAATTTGTCGTTTTAATCTGGCGGCAGATAAAACCGAAGCAGTGGTTTTGAAGAAACCAAGGAAGAAAGAAGAAGTGGTTTCGAGATGATCACGCCCAAACGAAAAGTCGCCCATTCTGCACTAGAATGATAGATGGGTAGAGCACCTGAAAAAAAACAGCTAGATGGTGCGGAGAGCTCGGTGGTTTAATACCAAGGGTTTTAGGGCCCAAGCCCGAATGGAAAAAGGTCTATCGTCATCTACGCAGCTCCGGCCTGGTGTACTAAAAACCCCTTTTAACAGGTGGCTTTTTACCAGGGTTAAATGTATAGGTCTATCAAGGGTGTCGTGTGCCTACCGCACAGTATCCGCAGCTTCCATTTTGTATTTGCGGTCTGTGTGCCAACACACATCATCGCAGAGGAAAGAATGGGAATGAAATACCTTCGCTGTAAATGGGACATCGGTAAGAGAGTAAGGAATAAGGAGAGGACCACATTTATTGATATATGGCAAGCGGAGGACAAAGGATGTGGCTCAGTGGACGAAGTCACTCATTCCAGACACTATGTTCTGACGCAGGTACTGACCGGACACGGCTATTTTCGGTCGTACCTAAACACGTTTAGAAGGGCATCAACATCTGAGTGTCCATACTGTGGGGCTTTATACACTGTGCAACATACAATGTTGGAAAGTAAGGAATGGGTTGGTGAAAGGAGGGTGAGATTGCTTGGGTGAGATTGCTTGGGCTGTTAACTCGATGCCTGAGTTGCTGGAAATGAAGATGTGTGCGTGAGTAAGTTCGTGTGGTGGTAAGTATGTTTGGTTATGCGTGTAAGCAAGGCGCTAAAAGGACAGGTGCAAGGATAGCTGAGTGTTTAAGAAAGGGGGTGCAAGAAAAGGTCAGCGAGCAAATAATTGTGCCAACACTAGAGCGGTTTTCTGTGCGCTTATCGGAGCGGAGGTTGGGTTTTAGTCGGAACGCTGGCTTCTCCCAGTCCTGTCGTTAGAAGATTTTCTATCCTTAATATACTAAAAAAAAGTGGAAATCCAGAAACCCTACTGAGTGTTTACAAATGTTTTTCAAAACGTTACCAATCAATGCTTGTTTAGTTTAAAGAGGCCTTAAGAAGAAAAAAGCGAAGGGTTTATGCAGTAGTGTTTTTAAACAGTACGTCTCCAAATTTTTCAAGTACTACCAAAATTCTTAAAAATATTCCACAAAAAATAAGGTACACATTTTCGTGGTTTATTGGGAAATTTCATGTGTCAACTGTAGATCAAAAAAATTTCTAATTTCTTAGATTTTTATAATAAAATTAAGTTAAAAATAAGCTAAATAATGTCTTTCAAATAGAACACCGTATATATATTGTTGCTTTAACTCAATAAAGAAGTAACTGTCAGTAAGTTAATAAATAATCAATACGTTAAATGAAAATTTAAAGCTCTAATGTAAAACCAATCAAATAGACAGTTTTTAATGTTTATGTTGGGTAATTTTCTAGTAGTTATTAAACTTTCTGCTATTACATAAAATGAAATTCGGGTTCATATTCGAAATCACGCTGCATAAATGCTGATAGTAAAAAGTTATTACATAAATCCAGTCTATAAAAATGGTAGTAAATAACTTATCTAATGCGAGAATACCTTTAGTCAAGAGTATGAGTGTAGCCAAACTGAACGTAGCTGTCGAATAGAGTTTATCCGTCTTGAAAATTTTCTGTATGCGGTGAGTTAATCCAGAGTTGGTTTTTAAAATAATAAAGAAAGTAAGTGTTTAAGGTAATTAAAAAACTAAAAAGAGATTAAAATATATTCTGTTATAAAGAATATACCAATGTTGCGAAAAAAGCAGCCATCAAAAACGTTTAACGTGGATTTAAAATAACATTTCTGGACAGAAATCCGCTGCAATTTGGGCAATATGTTTTTTTTTACTCTATAAAATTTACATTGCAGAAGTGCGATATTGCACAACATTTTATTTTGCTTTTATACAATAGTAGATTTCCAAGATCTGTGGCGAAGTAGACAGGACTTTTACTAGTGGCGCCACCTGTTATTGGGACTAGCGTTTGATAATGACAATCGAATTCCTTTACGCCGAGTTATCGCGCTCAAAGTGACAGTACCTTTTTAACATTGGCCGAAAAATTAACATCAAAGAAAGAGCCAATATTAAGTTCTGTTTTAAACTTGGTAAAACATTTACCAAAACACATCGATTGTTAAAACAAGTTTATGGTGATGATTTTTTATCTCGTAGCCGACTACACGAGTGGTTTACAGGATTCAAAAAAGGTCGTGAGTCGCAGAAAGAAAGGAATTTTGGCATGAAAAAGGTGTGCGCACTGTTTGCTCAGCACAAGCTGACGGATCCTAAAAACAGCCGTTTAGAATATCGCAAAGAAGAATCTGGTGCTTCTCGCAAGGTTATGCACAATTACATCGATCGATGCTTGTGTCCGATTTTTTGACAAGAAATGGCATTTAAACCATCAACCACTCCCTATATTCTCCGGATATGGCAGCGTGCGACTTTTTTCTGTTCAGTAGACTACATACAATTGGTATTCTTCTTTTTAAACTTTGTTGATTTGGTTATTTGACACCTTTGTTCGACAGCTGCTATCCAGTTATCTAACTGAGAATCTGCCGATAAGGGCAAACTGGGATTCGTCCGATAATCCCGTCTTATTAGAAAGGTTGCAATAAGCGTA
This sequence comes from Altica lythri, assembly GCA_964028335.1. Classification (NCBI taxonomy): domain Eukaryota; kingdom Metazoa; phylum Arthropoda; class Insecta; order Coleoptera; family Chrysomelidae; genus Altica; species Altica lythri. The sequence continues at coordinate 69,671,269 of OZ034805.1, forward strand.
TACCTGCTAAAGTTGGGATTCGTTCGAAGGGATTAAAAAGGTCAGTTGCGATTCGTCCGATAATCCGATCATAAAATCAAGGTATCTTCTCGTCCTAATGGTTAGATTCCATTGCTATGATTAATATACATATTTAATACACTTCTAAGTAGGTACTATTCTTAAATCTTTACTTCGTACGAAAATAGTGGGTTATTCCTAAATAAGTACCTAATTGATTGTTTCTGAGAAGGGCTGAAGGTTTATGCATGAGTAGAAATAAATTATTTCATTCAGTAAACTGTTGTCTTTCTGGAAATAAGATCGAAAGAATGGAGAATTTCAATATCGTTAAAAGTGTTTCTGAACGTGGTAATACGCAATTAATTGTGAATAATTTTAAATTTAGTTTTGCTAGCAAGTTAATGTCTGGTGAGATAAAGTGGCGATGTCGAATTCCACTGTGCAAAGCTGTAATCTATACTGTTGGTGAGGAGTGTTTGGTGTCGAATAGTAAGAAGACGATTCATAACCATGAAGAATTAAGTGAGGCACAGCTACAAAAACATTATATAACAGTAGCAGCTAAACAAAAAGTTTCTGTATATAGATATTACGCAAACACCGAAAAAGATTCTACATTCCGTCTTAAAAAATGTGAATAGTGAAAATGTTAATGTTGATGACATAAAACGTGTAAAGGATACCATTTATAGACAGAAAAGAAAACAATACCCAAAGTTACCGAAAACTTTTGAAGAAACTCATTTGTGGCTGGAAAATATTTAAGTTAGTACCAGTAGGAGAGAAGACTTTGTAATGGCAAATGATTGTGATTCGAAAATAGTTGTTTTCAAATGTGACGAACTTAAAACATCTTTGTCAGTGTTCGACTCTTTATATGGATGGTACATTCAAATACTGCCCAAAACCATTTTTGCAATTATTTACCGTACACGGATATTATAATGGGCACTATATCCCACTCATATTTGCGTTATTACCCGACAAGACCTCTAATACTTATTTGACGTGCTTGAAAATAATCGCAAACAAATGTAAGGAACTAAAATTACAATTAAAACCAAAAGAGATTGTAATAGATTTTGAACAGGCTATACACAAAGCAGTGAATATTGTATTTAGCAACATAAACATTATTGGGTGTAGATTCCACCTTACTCAGGCGTGGTGGCGTAAAATTCAGGAGATTGGTCTTAGTAGAGAATACAAGGAGAAGACAGAAATTGGTAAATGGATGGGCTATTGTTTTGGACTACTCTATTTGGGTAAATATTTTGTAATTATTTTTATACTTATATGTATATACCTATCTTATATTTATTTTGTCTTATATTATTTTGTTTTTAATTACAGAACCAGAATGAGTTCCTGATTGTTTTGTGTTTGAATTAATGGCAATGAAACCTGAAAATTCTCAACTGGACAAATTGGCAGATTATTTGATAGATGTCTATAAAGGAGATGAAGCCATTTTTCCACCTACAATTTGGGCATCGAAAACAGCATCACCAACGAGAACCACCAATGCATGCGAATCGTTCCATTCGCATTTAAACAAAACTTTTAATTTTAACCATCCTAATATATTTATATTTGTAGAGGCGTTAAAAAACTTTCAATGCGAAACGTATATACAAATTCAAAGCATTTTTAAATATTTTATTTTGTACATTTATAAATAAATCTTGAAAAATGAATTTAAATGGTTTTGTAATGTTTTTCTCCTCCACAAAAAATATTTCATTGCGATATGTTATAATATTTGGTCATCACATCAAACGAATAAAATAAATGTAAGCAAATCAATATGCAATATTTTAAGAAATACGAGTATATAAAACTTTTTCTACCTGAGGGACCGCCGTACGAATCCCAACTTTTTCGATAATCCAAATTTTGACCATCGTACGAATCCCAACTTTTCAGGTACCTGTTAAGCGGATAGCGGACGAATCCCAAATCGCCTGCCGATAATGGTGTTTAACAAATTTAGATCTCGCCCGAAGGCATCATCTTCATTGACACAGAAGCTGATTGTAATTAAATTTAGCAATTACTGAGCGTTCTTCAAAGTTGGTGTTTTAATAATAGACTATTTTTAATGTTTTACAAAATTATTAAAATCTAACTATCCTTACAAAAAATTCCAACCAACCCTGATCTGGTTTTGGCTTGCATGCCCATAGCACATTATTTTGTGTTCCGTCCTTGATTTACGAGCTTTAGACACTCGTGAGACTGCATTATAATTTTGACGATCTAGACCTTTTTAAAGACAAACAAAAAGTAAGAAACGAAGAGTAATAGATATTAACCATGAGAAGAAATTGTTGTTACCATGGTTGCCTTAAAATAAATTTAACAAATAAAGCTGTGCCAGGAACTGAGCAAGGATCTCAAAAATTTAATATACGAGGAGCGTCGCTTAGTCTACTATACAAAAAAACGCACGGTGCCATATCCGGAGAATATAGGGAGTGGTTGAAAGATAAAATGGCATTTTTTGTTAAAAAAATCGGACACACTTCCTTCTTCTCGATATATTGGTCCAACACCCCGAATACGTATCATAAGACCAAGATAATACACAATTTTTGGTGAATAGCTTTCTTCAAACGGCATTTTTACGGAATTGGCTCTCTTGGATGCTTCCATGCGGATCTTTGACGCTTGGTTTTGGCATCGTACTGAAAACTCCACGTTTCTTCACTAGTTACAACATGATGCGTACAGAAAGTTTTTTTCTGCCTCCTTAATGAAGTCGTCTGAGTTTAAAGCATTTTTTGGTCATTTCTGAGCTTGTGCGGAACAAATTGTAAACACACCTTTTTCGAGCCCAAATTTCCGATCAAAATGCGATAGATCAAGTCTTTAAAAATAGTTAATTCCATTTGCTTGTATCTCAATAAAGATTTTGGCTATATTTTAATAAACAGACGCACTTTTGCGAACATGTTTTTTCAGCGATTCACGACCGTCTTTGAACCCTGTAATCCACTCTTGGAGTCGGCTACAAGATAAACGAAAATGTACCAAACGCTTGCCTCAATAACAGATGGAGCTACTGGTATCGGGTATTTCTTAAAAGTCCTGTTTACTTTAAGACAGACCTCGTACATTTGTTTTAAATAATATGTTTTATATTCCTATTATTTGGAATAAAATGTTAGTATTTACTTTTAATTATACAAAATTTAATTATGCTCTTAAACAATTATTTATAGTTGCTTGTTTGTCATTTCGCTGTAGGCAGTTTATTGGCTTTTATTAAAGCGTCAATATTTAAAAATATACTAAATCAAACTGAATTATAGAAAAGGTACCTACATATATGACTGCACATTGGTTTATAGATACAAATATATGTATTCAATTTTAATTGAACTTACTTTAATACATATATAATTAATGATTATGTGACGTATCTTATCAATTTCAACTCTAAATGCACCGGTGCCACTATAATTTGGCACTTAGCTATCAGAATGTTGCATATTTGGATAATCCCAGTCTTGTCGCAAACGCCGGAGGGTAATAGTTATGTCAGTTTAGGTAAATGAAACATCATGTGGTAGTATGAAGGGGTTTTAATCACTTTCTACGTAGTTTAGAATTAATAAATTTTAACTCTTGCACTAACAAACTGTAACGTACGATGTTTTAGCTAAGTTTTAGAAGTTATGAGAGGCAACTAAGGCAATTTTGTAACTTTAAGACTATTTTTCGTGCTAATTAGAGATTGTTGATTAAAGCAAAAATAAGCTTGTTTTGTAATCAGGATTAATTACGTAAAGTTAAATTTAGTTTGTACACTTAAAAAAGATATAAAAGTAGTAATTATTTAATATTCAAATCGTGAAATAATTCAAACAAGAACAAATTGGAACATTTTACGTGTATTTTTGGGTTTAAAACACTATAAAATTTAACTCATGTAAGAATTGAAACTAAATGACTAATTTTTGGGGAATAGGCCTTACAACAGCTCTTTTATCGAAAAATTGTGTACATTGTAACGTTTGTAACGTTGATTTTCGAGCATTCCATCCGGACTATATATATTATTATATTGTTATCGCTTCGATACGAGAGGGGATTGCCAGTTGGTTGGAGGGAATTTGTCTTTTCGAGAGTTTTTGATTTAAATTCGTTCATTTTATCGGTGAATTTGATTAAATTCAGAGTTATTTCCGACTACCTTGGAATTTAAAATTTTTTGGCTTAATTATTTAAATTTTGTAATAAATAAACTTAAAACTGATTTTTATTATTTTATTTGTGTGTCTGTACTGGGCGCCCTTTAATACTTGTTTGGGGGGAATTAAGCAAAACACGACCCTCAGGAGCTAGCCTAGGGTATTTTTAAGGTTACAAAGTTGGCGTCCAACGCCAATTTAACCTTTAAGGGGCTAATTAAGCTACAACATCGATGATACTCATTTCTGGCTGAACGGATTTGTGAACAATCAAAACTATCACATCTGGAGTGATGAACAGTTACATGTCATACAGGAAATACCGATGCATCCCGACAAAATGACAGTTTGGTGTGGTTTATGGGCTGGTGGCACCATCGGTCTATTATTCTTTAAAAACGACCATGGAGGAAACGTTACCGTTAACAGCGAACGATATCGAGCAATGATACGCGACTTTTTTTGCCCCAATTGGCTCAGTTGAACTTGGTTGACATGTGGTTCCATTAGGACGGTGCCACATACCACACAGCTCGTGATAAAATGGACATAAAGAATAAATTTGGTGACCAGCTTATCGTCTCTCAATAGCCCTGTGAATTGGACGATATAACGCCTCTTGATTATTTCTTGTGGAGCTATGTTAAATCGTTGATCCATGTGAACAAGCCGAACACGATTGAAGCTTTAGAGGAAAACGAAAACATTTCACGCGTTATTCGTGGAATACAGGCCAGAATGCTCGTAATAGTGATGCAAAATTGGACTTTCCAAATGGACCATTTGAAACGGAGCCACGGTCAAGATTAACTTAAATTTCTCTTTAAAAAGTAAATGGCGAAGACCAATTTGAATTTTTTATTAATTAAAAAAAACTACGCCTAAAAAAATCACTCATTGGTACCTATACATTACTATTGAAAGTTAAAATAACCAAATAGATGTCAAAGATAATAATAGTATAATACTATTATGACGTTTTACAGAGTCTTTGAAAATCAAAGAACATATAGACCGTTTACTAAGAACCAACAACTACTTCTCTGGCTATATGCCACGTCGGACATTGAATTACAGTTCAAAGTTAAACGGGGTTAGTATATCTGGTTTCGACGTATTGCGTCTCGTCAGTACAAGGAAGATATCCGTCCAGAAGCTCTAAGAGCATCTAGACTGGAGATATGTCTGAAATCACACAAATACATTATCTACAAGTGATATCCTTTCGAATTGCAAACTAAAATGGTTAGTTCTATCTTGCAGATATACTAACCCCGTTTAACTTTGAACTGTAATTCAATGTCCGTCGTGGCATATAGCCAGGGAAGTAGTTGTTGGTCCTTAGTAAACGGTCTATATGTTCTTTGATTTTCAAAGACTCTGTAAAACGTCATAATAGTATTATACTATTATTATCTTTGACATCTATTTGATAAACGTTTTACTGAAATGACAATTGATTAGCAGGAAACTGTAAATCAATTGGTTAACCTTAAACTAACCATTTTTCTGTAATATCGTTTATCCAGTTCTTAATGCCTAAATATAAAAGTCGTTATCAAAAAATTAATATTCACATTTCGTATTTTGTATCCATTAAACTCACACCTTAATTCCAGTTTAAAATGGAAACCTGGTTCTAATTTAAATATCGGTATTTTTTCGTGATTTTCACAGGAGTCTGTAGGTATCATATCGGAACACGCCATTGTAAGATGACATCTTGAATAATTTAAATTAATTAAAAAACCGATTACAAATCACGACCGAATATTTTTCATCACGCACGCAAACCGTATCATCATCGATGCCAAGTCGTAAAGATAACTTTATGTAGATTTTTAGAGTACAGGGTGTATTTCTTTTATAAGATTTTTCTTCTAGTACAAATCATATTTGTGCTTATATAGCAAAGTCTGTATAATAATGCTAAGATTTTTTTTATATAACTTTTTATCAAGTTATTAAATTAAAAATTCCGTTGTTCTTGGGAGTCTTCTGTGGCTGAATTAATTATAATATTTATCTAACTGATACCTATCTATTGTTCACTCTGTTGTTGTTACTGTTACGTTTCTCTTAACCCTTTAGTTACTAGCGTTACATTTATGTAACAGCAGAAGGGTTCTACTTTTGTTTTCTCAAGTTGGTAACCAAACTCATACTAGGTTGCAATCCTGGCAGTTTCCCCTCTAGATACATTAGATAATCTGTAGTAACTAAATTTGAGGTTATATTTCCAAACTGTTTGATTTTGTGGTGTGTTAAAAACAAGCATTGGTGAAATAACTCTGCAATATGGATTTTGTCGATAAAGAGTAAGTATAAATTTACTAATTCTTCGTGTAGACTAAAAATTCACACTTACATGTATACAAATATAGTTAATTCATATTGTTTATGCATGTGGCGTTTCGTATTTTACTTTATAGTCCAGTTATTACCGTGCAAATCAGTGTGTTACATATATGTAACGCTAGGAGCTTATGTAAGCTCTTGTTTTTCCCTATTGATTCGTATCTTCCAAAATTAATTTTGTTATTTTTTTTTGAGAACTGATACCTAAATCTTTATTATTGTATTTTCACAGGGCTCTTGCTGCCATTCTCCAAAAAGGTTTGAGTGTCCAAGAAGCACTCGATATAGCCTTTGGTGATAGTGACAATATCGAAAATCCTGTCGATACAATCTTCATAGCTCCCCCAGACCCTGCAGTTCTTACGGACGAAGACTCCGGAGATGAAAATGATGGTGGAGACTTTGACAATCTGAGTAAACGGCAGTTACTTGCAGATGCAGAAATAAGAACTGCTGACCAAAGCCTGATAGATGAAAAAGAAGAAGAGTTGCCATCCCATGAAGAATTATTGCCAACACAACATACAACCGCTGAGGAAACATATGTACAGAATAGGTCTGCGGCTGCGCGGAAGATCTACCCGACTCTATCTGATCATAGAGACTGGGTTACAGGAGATTTTACATACAATGAAAGAAACTTTCCTCCAACAGATTACACCCAATTTGCAAGTAAGTCCATTGTTGATGTTTTTGAGATGTTCATTGATGATGAGATACTGCAATTTCTAACACAAGAAACTAGTGAGTATGCTCTTTTCATGAACCAGGCCGATCCCAATGTGTCTGTAGAAGAAATGAGATGTTTTATAGCCATACTAATTCTGAGTGGATACAATGATGTTCCCAGCAAAAGAATGTACTGGGAGCAGAGCATGGATACTAGAAACGAGCTTGTTTATAATTGTATGAGACGAAATCGGTTTGACCAAATTCTGAGGTACATACACCTAGGCTCCAATGATACGGGTTTTGACCAAAACGATAAGCTGTGGAAGATAAGGCCATTTGTAAATAAAATAAAAGAAAGATGCAGAAAGTATTTTGTACCCGAAAAAGATCTTGCTTTTGACGAAAGCATGGTAAAGTATTATGGCAAGCACAGCTGCAAACAATTTCTAAGGGGAAAACCAATCCGTTTTGGTTATAAAGTCTGGTGTCTAAATACTACTATGGGATATTTGATTGACTTCGAGATATATCAGGGAAAGTCTGTAATCCCTGACAAGGATATTGAGAGAAATTTCGGAAAGGCGGCTGCTCCCTTGGTGAAGATTATAGAAGAATTTCCTGACCATTTAAAGGGTCTTCCTTTTGCTTTTTATTTCGACAACTTATTCACCACTTTTAATTTATTACACTACCTTCGCTTGAATGGTTATGGCGGGACTGGGACCATCAGAGAAAATAGTATACCAAAAACTTCTCCTCTGCCAATCAAGAAAGCTTTGGAAAACAAGGAGCGGGGCTATTTTGAAAGTGCTATAAGTAAAACTGATGGTATCTTGGTCACAAAATGGCTGGAAACGCTGTAGTTTGTATAGCTACCAATGTGCATAGCAACAACCCTGTTTCAAATGTCAAACGTTACTCACAAAAAGAGAAAAAATATGTAATGGTCAACCGACCCGCATTACTGGCAGAATATAATAAAAAGATGGGCGGCACTGATCGCATGGACCAAAACGTTGGTCAATATAGAATTCAGATTCGCAATAGGAAATGGTACTGGGCACTGTTTACTTGGCTCATCGACGTTTCAGTTCAAAATGCGTGGTGTTTACATAGAAAATCTGGTAACCTGGTTTCACAGCTTGAATTCAGGAGAACCATAGTACAAGTATACTTGAAAAGATATTCATCGGCTCCCAAAGGACCTGGTAGAACACCATCTGCGACCTCTAATGCTCGGATAATCGATAATGAAATAAGGTACGATAGAATGGACCATCTTATCGAGAAAATTCCCAACAACAAACGAAGGCGTTGTGCTGGAAGAGATTGTAAGAGCTCGACAAGAACTCAATGTCTAAAATGTGATGTGGGGCTTTGCATTGACTGTTTTGCTAGTTATCACAAAAAAAATTAGTTATAATTATTGTATTTGAATAAAATTTTCTTAAAAAGACATGGCAGCAAATTGTTTGTTTAATTCTAAACTGTTGTAGCGATTTTGCATACGTTAGCGCCTAGCGCTACATATATGTAACACATCATACTGAGTGTTCCAAAAGTCAGATTGAATTATTTTTTGCATTTATACTCAATTTTTGGCTACATTTGACAAACTTGATAGAAATCAACTGATATTTTTGAAAAAAATTAATCTGGGCACTAATGGGTTAATAATAAATTCCGCTGGAATTAATAAAAATGTATAATGTCTACACAATCGCTAATTCTAGTTATTAATCTGGAAATCTGTAATCGTTAAGGTTATTTTTTGGTCTATCTTTCCGATGTGTGTTCGGCTAGTGCCTTATCCTTTTGGTTTACTTTATTCTCTCTAAGGGTCCCGGATGTTGGTTTTATTTAATATAGATTTATCTCAATCTTTTTTTCAGTACATAAATATATTTTTAAAGAAATTTTATTCTATTAAAGTTTCGTTTTGGTTCTTGTCGTTATATTGGTTGCATATATACCGATACCGATATAAAACGTTTGTCATATTTTAATTAATTCTATCTATGAAGGTGCGTAACTAAGGGTAACGTGTGGAAAGTGACCACTTTCCATCCTAGTTAACAATTGTCTACTTTCCAACTGTTTTGTAGGGTTGAAAACCGTCTATTTTTAAACGATAGTAAATAAAATATTCTTACATTTTGAATATTTTTTATTGTGTTTTTAATTCGGTATGCATTTTGTTTTTTTGATCGTATTATTTGACTTTTTATTAAAAGTTTAAGTAGTCCACCCTATAATTTTGCCATTGTTATTTATTTATTCCACGATTTTCTGCATGAAAAGTACTTTAAAATCGTTAATATTAATAAATATACCAATAAAATGATATTATACCGTTATTGATCAGAGCCAGATATCTATCTGCGTGATCCAGCCGGGTTATTAGTCTTAAGTTATAGGTTTGCATTTAAATAGAGATTTTACAGGATATTTAGTTCTTATTGCTTCCTCGCTTTCTCAGTAAAGTGGTCGTTATAAAAACCATTTTAATTGTAATTGAATTGTGTTCGTAAATATCGTTAACTAGAGATAGTGTGAAACAATAAAATATTTTTAAATTAAAACGGAAAAACAATATACAAATTTAAATTAGAATTAATTATCTAACATTGCCTCTGATTAAAACCAGGCACTCTTTTTAACCATAATTAATGTCCTCAAGTTTTGCACCCACGTACTACAAATCTAGCATTCAAGTCGTCCCCTTCGAAACGAAAACCCAACCATTTCCATTCATTATCAGCCCTGCATAAGGTAAATAGTAACAAATATCAAAGTGGTGATGACGGCTGCCCTATAGAATAATTAATATTATGAAATATAATGTCATTAACACCCTGGCCATGTGTTTTGCTCCCCCTACATTTCAGGGAAGATGCTCGGGGTGAAATCTGTAATTACACTGAAAGAACGAGTCTGATAAAAACTATAAATACCGGAAAATTTCTTCTAATTTAAATATCGAAAGGCATTTTAATAAAGAAGGGTAAATTAACTTAAGTAATAATATTTAGATAAAAATAGATCCAAATATCGTACCTATCTGCATCAAATGTCTAAACAGAAAAAAAATAATATCTTATGTCGCTTAGATCGCTTTCGATATTATATACGTTCTCAGCGAACCCAAAAATCTTCTGCTATTGTGTTTTGACCAATTGTTTATTAAATTTACCGAAAACTCTGGGAGACAAGGTAAACAGTAAGTATCCTGAGCACCAGGTACTCTGGAGATTACTTCCAATGTCATATTTGTTTTCTGCGAACCCTAAAATGGCCGAGTATTTAGTTGACTGATTTTATAACAATATTACCGAAAACTCTAGAATGCGATGTAAATAGAATATATCTTGGCAACCATGTACTCCAGAGATCACTTTCAATGACATATTTATTTTTAGAGACTACAGAAACCACTGAGTAACAAAGTAGAATCCATTTCAGCCAATAAATAAGGAGTTCTGTTAGGGATGCACTAAATGATCGCTTAAGGTCACAAAGTTTTCTGATGCTCTCCTGAATCGAGTGCAAATAGAATCATCCGTCTTGCCATTTAAATTTTGGAGTTTCAATTCTTCATTGCATATTGCATTTACTAGACATATAAAACCCAAAACGAATCTAAACGTGTAAAAAAATTGGTTTTGGTTTTAATATTAATAGTCATAACTAAAATTATATAAAATTATAAAGTTTGGGGCTACGAGTAGTACTACTAAACATCAGGTAGATAAAATCCTACCGTCTAGTTCTAGTTGTACCAATGAGAAGATTAAAGTGGTTAAAATGGGCCTCCTTTTATGCTTTGGAATTAAGTCAAGTAAAAGTGGTATAACTCTTTATAAAGTTATATTTCAACAATATTTCTCAGTGTAGAGCTACGACAGGTAACTATCATGGAAAATGGAGATTGATGCTATAGAGTAGAATACAGAAAAGAGTGTCAGAAAACGTTGTCTTATTTTGTTTTTAATTTTCTGTAGGGTTTTGATTTATGATGTTGCAAAACATTTTTAATTTTGCAAATTTATATAAAACTTATCCGAAATGGAATTCTATCCTGGACCTTCAAGTATATCGACTTTAATAAATTGATTTCGTTGGTTTTATGGACATTTATAAAGATTTAATGTACTTTATTGCCTTTTAAAATATCGATTTACTTTTGCATACCTACGTTTAAATCAATTGGTAAAATTTCGGTCACCATTTCTGCAAAATCGCTGTTTAAAAACATTCTGGTAACTGGAATTGCTGCTCACTCATTGTATTCTTAATGTTTGGGAACGTAAAAAAGTCTTTGGGACTTAGGTTAAGACCATGCGGAGGATGAGCTAACAATTCGATGTTTGAAAGCTCCATTAACTCAATTGTCTTTGCGACATTGTAAGCACTTGTATTGTCCCATTTCGCGATAACTTCGAGTAAACAAACGTTTATATACCAATAATCGTTCTTCGATCTTCTAAAGCAATTGTTGCCACTTGACCAGATTTTGTCATAACAATTGTTAAACCTTTTCAATGTTTTTCTGCATCAATTGGCGCAAACCGCTTTTTGCTCTTCTGTGAGCAAATGAGTGATATGAGTGATCTGCAGGATCTTTTGGATCAAGGTCTTTGAAATGCCCAAAGATGCCTTTATCTCCCGGTATGTTATTGCTCGAATATGTTCTTGACTAAGTTCTATTTTTCGACCACATAGCTAATTTTAAGATTTTACTGTACCTACACGACTTGTATCGCAATAAAACTTTGGATTTGTGTTAACAAAAGATTGAGGTTAGATTTGAATCTGAACGTTTGGATGGTGGCGCCTTCTAAGCGACTATATGCAAAATTAAAAAGACAACCCCCATAAAACACGGTATTTGATTTAAAAATGGTAATGGTCTGTCTAATATTAGTTTTAACTATAAAACCTTTTTAGTTTTACCTTTTTTTCGTATCTTTATTGACAAATTATGGCAGTTTCTATTCCAATTTTTTTAATTACTTAATTAAATTTAGATTTTCTCAGCAGAAATGTATGAGACATTTCGAAAAAGTTGAAAATATTTGTGACTCTAGTATCAAATAGAATATTAAAAAAAAATGTTTGCAGTATATTAAGAATTCAGGCATCTAATTTTCCAAGCATACTTGAAATTTAATATTGGACGAGAAAAAGGAAATATTCAGAAATTTCTGACAAGCTCGGACAGTCTCTATTGGCAAAAGTTATTCAAAAACTTTTTATAAAATATTTGATAAAAGTTTTCTAAAGAATTTGCGTATGAAGGGACGCGAATTTTCTTTTGAGTACATACTCTCCTTACACAAGCATGAATGCATATTTTTCTTGCTAGGAAAACGATGCGAGCAGTCAATTTGAAATTTATATTGAGGCTAAATACAGGTTGGGTACGTTCTAACCAAAATTAAAATAAAATAATATTTTGCTTATGTAAAAATTTGTTTTCAAAAAACAACCCAATAAAAACATCTGATTAATTAGATATTCAAAAACTTCTGTTTTCTGAATACTTTGCAGCATTTTTATTTTCCTTTTTCCCAGAGTAAAACATTCCATTCATTCCATTCCATACACAACTATATTTATTTATATATAATCAAGGCAAATTATCACATTTTTGTTTATATTTCACTTTTGAATTTTCACCATTCAGGTTTCTTAAATTTGTGTCTCCTCTAAAAAAGGTAAATTTAACAAAAATTCACGACTCGCTCGCCTCCAAAAACCTTAGTGGCCAAACTTAACTTGTTATTTAAATTTACTACTAATATCCATTATGATCTAGGAAAATAAATTGGTTACAACCTAATGCCTCGTTCGATAAAATATTAATAAAAACAACTTTTGTGCTTCAATGATATATCCCGTGACTTTATTGCTTTTAATTGTTTTCATGTTGTAAATGTTCATCAATTAAAACTAAGAAATAAGTGCTGGTCAATGAGCTGTCCGAAATTGTATCCCCTTAATAAAAGGGATGTTGATGAATATAACTTGCATGACTTGCATTAGTGTTAAAAATGGATGAATTCGTTATTAACATCCACGTGAGATGTATTTGTTACTCTTGATTAAACGAAAATTGACATAAAATCCATAATGGTTGTAAATAGAGTGTTTGGTAAGGGTTATGTTATTAAGTTTTAATTGTCAGGTTTAGTTAAAATTGAATCGTTTAAAATAAGTATAAAATGTTAATCTTTGAATAATAACAAAAGTTTTGAAAATAGAGCCAATGGCTCATCTTTTACAAAGTCTTTCAATTCTCTGACAAAATTTTATACAATTAGTATACTATACTTAGTATAGAAGCGGCAAAAATGGACAGTGACGACTATACTTCAGAAGATAATAAAAAAAGAAACAGAGAAGACGACGATCAACACCTCTTTCAAAGCAGCAAAAAAACAGTAAGAACTCCAACAAAAAAAACCTATAAGCAAGAAGACAAACTAGACCAACTGCTAAATATGATGCAAGAACTGAAAAAAGAAACACAAAAACTAACAAATGAAGTAAAGGGGATTAAAGAGGAACAAAGAGAATATAGAGAAGAGGTAAGAGAACTAAGAAAGGAAATTACCGATCTCAAAGAAGAAAACTTATTAATACGAAAAGGAAAAGAACAGATGGAGCAAGAATTAAACGACACAATAAGAAGACTGGAGAGAATGGAAAAAGATAAAAAAACCAACAACATAATTGTACAGGGTTTACCGATAGACACACATGATCAAATAATACTTAAAGAAGCCATGACCAACTTTATGAAAAAGAAATGGGTATTGAGGTGAAGATAGGCGAAGCAATAAAATTGGGAAATAAAACTTCTCTTATAAAAATGGAAAACAGCCAAGAAAAAGCGAAGGTTATGCTAAATAAAACTAAACCAAAAGAGGTAAAAGAACACCGAGTGTTCATAAATAATGATCTAACAAAAGAAGAACTTCAAATACAAAAAAAATAGTACAAATTGCCAAAGAGGAACAAAAAAGAGGGAAAAATATCAAAATCAGAGACAACAAACTAATCATAGACGGAAAAACTTGGAAATGGAACAGAAACAAAGACCAACTGGAAGAAATTCCAAAAAACGATTAGACCACATCACAAAAAAGGCTGTACCACAAAAGATAACAGACCAGGCAAAGAAAAGGGAAACGAAAGGACTCACAATTACAAACAAAAAACGAAAAAAGAAGGATACATTTAAGATAGCAACATGGAATATTAAAACGTTACTACAGATTGGAAAAATGGAAGAAGTCGCAAGAGAACTAAACAAATATAAAATAGATATAGCAGCGGTACAGGAAGTAAGGTGGGAAAAAACAGAAGAGATAACAAAGAAAGAATACACATTTATGTACAGTGGAGAGACGAAGCAAGGGAATAATGGAGTGGGATTTTACATAAATAAAAAGTTTTCAAACGCCATAATGAAGTTTAACCCTATAAATGTAAAGATCGCCACCTTAAAACTAAGAATGAAGAGTAAACATGTGACATTAATAAATATATATGCACCAACTGAGAAGGCTGAACCCGAAGAAAAAGACGAATTCTATGAAAATCTATACAAAGTGTGCAGCGCAATACCAAAAAATGAACAACTAATAATTCTGGGAGATGCAAATGCTCAGATAGGCAAAGAACAATACCTAAAAGACTTAGTGGGAAATGGGAAAGAAACAATCCACGAAAAAACGAATGACAATGGACATAGAATGTGCCAATTAGCTGCAATACTAAACATGACCTTCCTCTCAACAAAATTCGAACACCCCAGAAAACATAAGGCAACTTGGAGACACCCAGCAGGACACAGTGAAAACCAAATAGACCACATATTAGCAACAAAAGAAATTGTCAAAAACACATTAGATTCACGATCCTACAGAGGAGCAAACGCAGACACAGATCATTTTTTGGTAATAACAAAAATAAAACAGCTTAGCAAGAGAAAATGGTATGAACCTAGGGAAAATACAGACAAATGGGACATAGAAAGATTCAATGAGCCAGAAAGAAAAAGACAGTTTGAACAGCAAGTAAGTGAGAATATATCCAACCTAACGAGCAATTTAACAGATGTAAATGAACGATGGCAAGAAATAAAAAACAAAATAAATACCGCAGCGAACACAACAGTTGGGAAAAAGAAAAAAATCAAGAAGAACAAAGACTGGTACGATCAAGAGTGTGAGACAAAGAGAAGCAAAAAATTCCGCCAGAATAATATGGTTAAATAACCCTTCAGAAGAAAACAGAAAAAAATATGAAATAGCAAGAAATAAAGCCAATGCAATAAATAAAAAAAAGAAAAACCAATGGATAAATAAAAATTTAGAAGATATTGAGAAAGATAGACAACACTACAAAATAAGACAATTCTACATGAAAGTAAAGGTGACTAAGAGCAAGCCGCGCACAAAAACAAGAGGGCTAAAAAATCTAAATGGAGAAACCGAGTTTGAGCCCGAACAAATTAATAAAATATGGGAGAAATATTACGAGAAGGAATTATTTAAGAATGAAGAAGAAATTAAAGAAAATGAAGAAAGTCCCAAAATCCATGACAGAGTTGAAACCGAAGGACCTACAGAAGAGGAAATACAAAAAGAAATCAAAAAACTTCGCAATGGCAAGGCGGCGGGGGAAGACGACATAGTGGCAGAACTATTAAAATATGGAGGAGCACAATTATATAAAGAAATTTTCTTACTAATAAAAGAAATATGGACGCAAAATAGGATGCCAGAGGAATGGAACAGCGGAATTATAGTGCCAATGCATAAAAAAGGAGATCGGGAAAAATGCAAAAACTACAGAACAATATCCCTCTTAAACATTACATATAAGATACTAGCCAATACAATAAACTCCAGACTGAAGACACAAGCAGAAGGAATCCTAGGAGACTACCAAAATGGCTTTAGGCCAGGCAGATCAACAGTTAACGCCATACATACACTAGAACAAATAGTACAAAAAGCAAGGGAATACAATAGAGAACTACACGTAGTTTTCATAGACTTCAAAAGCGCTTTCGACACCGTAAAAAGACAAAAATTGTTGGAAGAACTAGAGGAACTTGGAATCCCAACAAAAATAAGGAAAATGGTAGCAATGACTCTTAAGAATACCACCGCCAAAGTCAGATTCAATGGAACAATTTCCAAAGAAATAAAAATAAATAAAGGAGTGAAGCAAGGAGATGTTATGTCACCGACACTCTTTAATTTAATTTTAGAAGTGATAATAAGGAAGGCAAAGCTAGACAATAAAAATTTCATTACGAATCAACTACAAATAATAGCCTACGCAGATGATCTGGCCATCGTTGCAAACACAAAGACAGCACTAATAAAAGCAATTGAAAAACTAGACAAAGAGGCAAAACAAATGGGTCTAGAGATAAATGAAAACAAAACAAAATACATGAAGATAGGTAAGGAACAGACAACTCCACAGGAAAAATTGATTACTCAAAACTATAGGCTTGAAGCGGTACACACCTTTAACTATTTAGGAGTCACAATAGGAAAGACCGGGAAGGAGAGAGTGGAAGAAAGAATTTTAAAAGGCAACCAGGCATTCGGTATGAACAGAAACCTTCTGAGAAGTAAAGTATTGACTAAAAAAACAAAAATGAATCTGTATAAGACCCTAATACGACCAGTAGTTACATACGCATTGGAGACAACAACACTCAATAAAAAGGAGGAAGACAGTCTACTAAAATTCGAAAGAAAAATAATGAGAACAAAACTAGGCCCTGACACAACAAGCGAAGGAGAAAGAAGACTTAAAACAAACATTACAATAGACAGGGAACAAAATGGTGAAAACATAGTTAGATATACTAAATCACGCCGTCTAGAATGGATTGGGCATATACTCAGAAGGCCACACAAAGAAATGCTTCGAAGAATAACGAACTGGACACCGTTATGGCCCAGATGCAGAGGAAGACCAAGAAAAAGATGGTTAGATGATGTGGAAGAGGACGTAAAGGCCATGAACGTTGCTGATTGGAAATCTCAATGTAGGGACCGGAAACAATGGAAGAAAATTACAACAGAAGCAAAAACACACAACAAATTATGACAAATTTAAACGAAGGCAGATGAATAATCCACCTCAATAAAAAAAAAGGATTGTTGAACGCCCAGGCGTTAGCCATAATCTTAGAGATTGTAAGGCTGTGATGATGATGATACTATGCTAAATAATGAATTGGAATTTACATAAGATACTTTGATAAACAAATCATTAAAGTGAAGATACCTACTCAAACTGTTTCCACTTATATTTTACCAATTTAGTATCTAGAATATGTAACTTTTTCCATTAAAACAAGCTTTTTGAAGTAGAGATGGTGGTAATTGCGATTGATTTACACTTTCGCAATACATTTACATCAAATACTGACCAATCTATACCGAGCATGTCTCTTCATTAGTGACTGAAGAGAACTATACTGTACTGATGAGCTCTAACAAGAGCGAAACACGTGTCTACAGTTTGGTTTTGCTCCTGTATAGACTGGTCAATATTTATAACTTTGTCCTGTGTCCTAGAGTTAGGAATTCTAACCGATCATAAATCCAGGTTATATATCTGGAATACAATGATGGCATTGCAATAGATACTTTTGGTATCCATTTTTTTCATCATGTTAACATTAACCACATAACGTCATGACATTTACCACATAAAGGAACTAACAAGGCAAAGGTCCTCTGAGACTTTAGGGTGTAAACATACAAGTTTCTAGTGATAAACCATGGACTGTTAAGTGGAACTCTAGTTGTAGATTACGCTTAGGGAACCCAAAACAGATAAACACTTTCTGTGCCATTGCGAGGCACTGGATCCCAGGAAACCGTCAATTATTGGAGACTTTAGAGAGGCTTTAAAAATATATAGTACCCATCATTCAATCCTAATAAATTAGCACATGGTTTTGAGATCCTAGTGTGTGTGCAATAAAATAATAAAAACTACATTTCCTGGTTAGTATTGCAGCATTTTAAAAAACTTACTTTAATTTCTTTTAAATATCTAATACCTGCGTGCGAAAACAAAAACTATATCAGGTGCTCCTCTATGATTGACCAATCAGAGTCATTCTCTCCCTCATAAATACCTCTTGTGCGGATTTTTGCACTCACTTTTAATTTGATCTAACCAGAAATCGTTAAGGCCTTTTTTTAGTTTTACTGGCTTTTTTAACTTACGTGATACCACTCTTACAGGCAGTCACGGATGCCGTCGCACCAAGATTTGTCTTTGACAAACCCTACAAAATATTAACAAACAAGACAGCAGATCGAAACGTAGTGAACGCTCTGAGCGTATATACGGATGGATCAAAAACAAAGCAAGGTGTAGGATGTGGAATTTACTCTAGATCCTTAAGCCTGAAAACAAAATGGGCTATGGATGGCTTGTCAAGTGTGGTTCAGTCAGAACTCACAGGCATAACCATAGCTGCAAAAGAATTAATCAATAGGAACATCACAGGCAGGAATATAAACATATGTACAGACTGCCGACAAGCACTACTGACCTTGAATAGACCACGTTTCACTTCAAGTTTAGTACTAGAATGTCACCAATCTCTAACTGAGGCCAGCCAGAATAACGTGGTCACTCTCAGCTGGATCAAAGGACATGGGAACTCTAAAGGCAACCGCATTGCGAACAATTTAGCAAAGAGGGCTGCGGGCTACAGATATGTTAGCCCTCGCCCGTCTACCAAGCTAACATTGTCCGCAGTCGTGGACCTTATTAAACAGCACTCTCACCAAAAATTTATACAGTGCTGGGATGAAACTACGAACTGTAGACTGGCCAGAGAGTTATTACCTCATCCTGGCGAGGAAACAGCAAAAAAATTTAAGGCATTGACCAGACAAAATCTCCGAACAGCTGTGGGAATCCTGACAGGTCACTGCCAATTGCGACAACATCTCTTTAGGATGAAATTAACAGAATCGCCGCTATGCAGAGGCTGCGAACAAGAAGAGGAAACAGTAGAACACATTATGTATGACTGCTCTGCTTTTTCTGAAATCAGAAGATCCGTGTTGGGCGAGTATTGGCTTACACCAGCCGATGTCAGGGAGATCCCCCTCGGGAGCCTCATCACCTATTTTAAATCAATAGGCCTGGTGACATCCTGAGGTGAGGATATCCCTACACACGGGAGAATGCACAATGGGTCATATGTGGCCTCAGTGCTGGCTGAGCACTAGCTCGCCCCTCCCAAATTTCCAGATCCAGAACTTACGTTATAGGTTTGGCTTTTAAAAAAATAAGTTCGAAATATATTTTGACAAATTTTTGTTTTATTTATTCACATCAGCATATATTAGATATTAAAGAATCCTGGTATAATGCAAAAAATTTTTATATACCTTAAATATTTTATCGAATTTTTGTGCTTGTACAAAAGTCTGTTTATATCAATATCATCGACAGCACTTAGCTGAATACATTCCCTATCTCTTCTGCTGCTGAAACGAATCCGTTGTTTTGAGATAGCCATAGTATTTGTACTGAGACTGGTTCCTCTTTTTAAAGGCCGATTCGGTAATCTAAATTAGTTCTATTGAAGACTAATTAAGAGCTTTTATCAACCCCTTATAAAGTTTATCGGTAATGAATATTTATAGCGGTTTAAAACTCTCGTATTTGCATATCGGAAAGTTAAAAAAAAATGGTGTAAATGTTTTTGGATCACGATGACTACAATAATATATCAGTAGTAATATAACTTGTTTTATTATTTAAAGAAGATTTAGACGGTATAGAAATTAGAATATAGAAACAGAAAGCAGTAAATTAAAGACCGATTAATAGGAATACAGTTTATCTAGTTTTTTTTAAGTACGACCATCGCTATTTGAACGTGATTTTATAGCGGTTTGGTTAGTGATTAAGATAAAGGTGTAAAACTATCACTTAAGACAATTTGTAAACTTGGTTTGTCTCCAGCCTTGGACTAGGTTATAACAACTGGCACCATAACCATCTCTTTACGTGCAATTTGCATCAAATCAAAACTTTTTTTTTGAAATTTTGAACGAAACATAATTAAATAGCTACGATGTAATAAAAGAATCTATGAATGCAAAAAATTACTGCTATTTACAGCTTCCATTGTTTAGATGATAACGGATTATTATAGATATTACGTGCGGGTTTTAACGGGTTAAAAGGTTAACAATGCTCTGTTTTTGGAGTTAAAACGCATGATACATATATGCTTAAATAAATATCTCAGAGGATATATGTACAATTATGTGTTTTTCTAGTAATTTACTGAAATACTGAAAAGAAAAACAAACCTAATAAAAGTGTTATAACACGAATTATTATTCGGTGCAGACCGAAAATACCGAAAAGTTTTTATGCAGCAGTTGCAACAAAGCAGAAATTGTAGATAAAAAAATACAAAATTAACGACGAAGCAGAAAAATACAAACATAAAATTCTTCATTTAATATTCATTCACTTCTTATTTCAATCTCAGTAGACTATGCATTTTATTTCTTGGATTGGCACTTCAATTTGTTGGGTTGGTACCTACTGTCGAAATATTGACAGCACATTGTCAAAGGTAAAATTGAAGAGAGAATTCAGAGTGAATAGCGCATTTTAGTGAGTTGCATAGCGAAATGTTTTAATATTATATGTTTTATCACTTTGTACTTTAATAAACTAGGTAATATTCATTCACTTCTTATTTCAATCTCAGTAGACTATGCATTTTATTTCTTGGATTGGCACTTCAATTTGTTGGGTTGGTACCTACTGTCGAAATATTGACAGCACATTGTCAAAGGTAAAATTGTTGAAGATTCAATAACGAAATATTTGATGCTTTCTTAGATTCAATATACAATGCCAAAAAAAAATAAGTACAGAAATTCACAACAGCATCGTTAGATGTTATGGTATGTTTAGGAAACAAGCTAACAGCTGTGAGAGTGTTTATTTAAATCAATTGGCCGAGGTTTTTCAAGTAAGTACGATTTTATGTGTATTTCTTTTAAATCAATGCTAGTCGCTAACATAAACTTATATATTTTGCATTAGATTAATTGAGAGCGGTTTTTGTAATGAATTTATAAATATGTATCACTTTTTTAAATAAAATTTATATTATTAAAAGAACACATAACCTTTTTTGACAGATATCATAATAAATTATATACAATGTTGTCAGATTTCAAATTTCGAAATTATACATTTTTGTAACTATAATTTAATTCAAAATTTTGTTAAATATTTTTAAATCTCTTAACTACCGTTGTGTAACTGAGGTATATATTTTGAATCTAATTAATATGACAAACATTCTAAATGCTTAATTTTTTTAGATCAGTGTATCGAAAATACGGAAGATTATTAAAGAAGGATTGTAAAATAATGAGAAAGTCGCAGATAAAGGATGTAAAACTGATACATTTGAGAAGTTTATTTTAAAAAAAGACTTACAGCGACAGATTTGGATTTTACTTTAGACAAACTTTTGACTGATGCTAAACAAAATTTTGATTTTAAAGGGGGACGTACGACACTATACAAACTTATAAAATTAATGGGATACAAATTTAAAAAAGTAAATGGACGACATATTTTATGTGAACAACGACACGTTAAAATTAGAAAGATCGCTTTCATTCGGAAATATAAACAACTAAAAAGTCTTGCTGAGAGAGTTAGATTCGTGTACCTAGATGAAACATGGATCTATCAAAATGGTAGTTCAGTGCGTCAGTGGGTGCACGATTCTGACCTAAAAAGTAATCCAGCTCGTGTAAAATCCGAAGGAAAGCGATTTACTATTTTACACGCAGGGACTGATACTGGATTTTTGGAAGGATGTGACTTGTTACTAGACTCTTCGAATACAGACCTTGACTATCACAAAAGTATGAATGGTGACCTTTTTAAAAACTGGGTTGTTAATCAACTCATTCCTGCTCTATCTGTATTTCAAGAAAAATGTGTGGTGGTCATGGACAACGCGCCATACCATTCAGTTCAAATTAACAAACCACCCTCTTTTTCAGCGAAAAAAGCAATGATGCAGGAATGGTTGATTAACAATAACATTAGGTTTGACACAAAAATGACAAAGAAACAACTGTACTCTATAATCTTACTTTATAAAACTGACGAAAAGACATATGTAGTGGATGAAATTTTAAAACAACGAGGACATGAAGTACTTCGACTACCACCATACCATTGTCACTACAATCCAATAGAACTAGCATGGGGGTTTACTAAGACATATTATAACAAACATATTACATCTACTTATCTTGACCAGGAAAGAGTTAAAAAAAACTTGGACAGAAGCATTGACTAAATGTACACCAGACATGTGGCAAAATTTTTGTAGACATACAGATGAACTTATTTTGGCAGATTGGACTACTTACATGGGAAACTGCTCACATGACAATATTCCTCCTTTAATTATTTTATTGGAGGAATCAGATTCTGACGATTCCGATTTTGGATTTGATAGTGACTCTGATTCTTCCAGTGAAATAATGGAAGAGGATTGATCATACAAATACACCGACAACATTTACATGTTACATCTAAATCTGCATCTGTATTTGTTTTTATTTGCTTTTATGTAATTTATTAAAATATTTTTTTCATTGTATCGGTTTGAAATGTCTAACAAATCTTAATTTTTCTAAAAAATTTCTGTTATAAAGAACATTATTAAAACATCAGCATATTTAAGTCAAATGCGACACCACCTGGGGCGGACCAGGAAAATCAAATTTTTACTGGAGTATAGTTTCCTTAATTAACCCATTGGATGTGAAATTTTATTATCCTACAGCCACTAATACAATAATGTTACACTACGATGCCATTTGGATGTAAAATAGAAGACTTTAAAAAAGATGGATACCTATAGACTTTGAGTACTGTGTTTTTATGTTAAACTCAAAATTGATGAAATAATTTTTTTTACCACTGCTTGAATAATTTAAAAGTTTTATTATACATTTGTAAAAAGGATCTTTTACTATTGCTTGAGTAATTTAAAAGTTGTATTAAACGTTTTTATTAATATATGTATATGTGCTACATTTTGAATTTTACTTATATTATTTATTTGTAATAAAATGTAAATATAAAAGTATATTTTTCTACAAGCATGCGTAAAACAACACTTTTCCGCACGCATTTTAATTCAGAAAATATCTCTTTCTCTTTTTTTATTAAATGAATATGTCCTTCAATAATATTTCGGAAAATTATTGTATTATTACTTTTATGTTGTTGTACCTACTACATACAAATAGTAAAAAAAAGATTATTTTGCATAAAAATAGAGATTTTTAAAATGTTTGTTCTTAAAAAAATCATAATTTATTAAAACACCTCTGTAAACGTTACTCAAAGCAACAACAAACTTTAATTGTCACAAATTAAAATTTTGTTACATTTTTAGGAGTTGAAAATAAAATTTAAAAAATGAATAAAGTATCTTTTTTATGCTTGTAGAAAAAATATTGATCCTAACTCTTGCGGGAAAGTATAACTTTCCGCACTTGATAGGATAATAACTATTTTCGTTCTAGATCAATAATATAATATGAGAATTGACTATAAACAGGGATCTGTTCTGTGCAAAGGAATGTGTTATTTTGAATATCAGTCAAAATTCATGTGAATTTAAATAGACCATTCTTGGATATTAATAGTACCTACTTGCAGCAAAAAATTGACGTATCTACTTTAGTACCTATTCAATTTAATATTAAATACATTGACTTATTTTCGGCAAGTTTTAAATTTGGTTTGCAGATTTAATTACTTAAGATATTTGTAATGAATACACATATTTTTATTGAAGACGTGACAACATCGTATTTACAATTAATAAGACCACAGAACAATATGAACAGACGTGTATTATACTGGGCGAATTTCATGTAACTAACAGAGCCTACTGAGATGGAAATAAAAAGTGAATGGCTTATACCTTCATATCCCAGCAAATTTAACCAGATCGAAACGATAGGGGGATTTTAATGGGACGGATTCGACAACACCTATTCGACGGAACTATTGATGTGATTAAACAACTAATTACAAGGGTATCTAAAAAGAAATCGGCTCAATATGTATATCATATAATAAAAATCAAAAACAAATACCTTCTTTATTATCTATTAATTGGGACTAGTGATAAGTCGAATTATTGTTTCATCTTCACTTTTTATATACAAGAGCTTCGGTTGTGATAACTTTATCTCGAATTATCTAAAAATGACTTTGGAAGCCTACTGTAAAATTTTGTCTTTATTACTTACTACCTATTTCTGATCATCAAGACAATACGATATATTTTTTATTTATTACTTTTACTTACATTAATATTTTCACGCCTGAACACATTTTCTTTTAAAACTTTTAATTCAGCTCGAACGAACCCACGACTCGCTTTTCACCAAAAAAAAGTTAAGTAATCAGTTTATAAAATTGTATAAATATGAGTAAGTATAACATCTAACTTTCCATCTGGTGCAGCAGATGGAGACCAGCACTTAATTAGACATACAAACCTCAGTCGACGAGAAAATCTCTCTTTCGACCATATCAACCTGTTACTGCGGGGGGAACAGCTCGTCCCTCAGGATCAGGTGACCTACATGGGTGTTCGATTTAGTCGAACACTCAGGTGGGATGCCGATGTTGAACTTACACTCAACAAAAAGAGAAGACAAGCGTCCCTTCTAAGTGCTCTGGGCGGTAGAATCGGAAAAAGCGAGACCAAAACCCTCCTACATACATATAAAACCTTTATTAGACCTCTGGTCGATTACAAGGCCACGCAATACTCTGCTATTCCTCAGAGACATCTAGACTCCATTCATGCCACAGAGAGGGCGATCTTACGTAAAGTGAAAAACCTTCACTACCTCTATCCAAGCCACCTTGTCTACAACAACACAAATATACTGCCTCTCCCTTCTCGTTAGCAGACGCTCCAACAGCAATACGTCGTCCGGACTCTCCAGGGAACTAACATCGTAGCTCAGAGGAACTTTCATACCCACTGGAATGGAGGACTCCAAAAAAAAAGAGTCCTGAAAAACAAGATCCCCCTGCCTAACCTGAGACTCCTTCAATCCGTAGACATGGACCTCCCTGAAGACATGTAAACCCTTCTGGATGAATCCCCCTTTTCTTACAGAAGAAAAAAAAATGGGCTCTTGGCGAAGGTTTCTGTGGTTCCCTTCGCCCTTGCCAAATGGAAGGGCTCCACGACGGAGGAGACACGCCACAGCGTCAATCTCCCAGCTCCACATGGCACCACGTGGGTTACACTGCAACAAAACACCTACACACACACAAAGGAAGAAGACTGTTTATGTACGTTCAAGCGCCATGGATGGCAAGAAGACACAAGAGCTACAGTTAAAGTAATCTAACCTGCTGCAAATGGGGAAATTTGTGAAAGCGGGTCCGACGACAGATAGTAACACCATCCAAACACTCCCATCCACTTCCTGAAAAGGACATAAGTCCTACAGCAGGGTCCTCTTACCTACCATACTCCTATAAAAGTATCCTATTGTCCTACCAATTTCTATATTCTTCAACCCTTAACCTCCTTTAAAAATTCTAGGCAATAAAAATTCAATAATTCAATGTCTTAAATCTATAGTTATAACTATTTAAAAAAGTCAGCTACGAATGTCATCGCAGACAAAAAACCCGAATGTTTACTGTGGTTTATGCATATTTAGATTTCTTTACTGTAAAGAGTTCTCAAAACCAAAAATAGTATATTAAACAACGCATTTCATATGGCGCTCTGTTATGACACGAGTCCAAATTTAAAAAACGAATCGCGTAGCGATGAGTTTTTTAAAGGACGAATGTCATAACAGCCATATGAAATAAGTTGTTTATAATACTTTTTTGGTCCTCCGTCCAGAAACAATACTGTTAATTACTTCAAAATCGTCCGGAAAATGGCATTTTCCGGCCTAGGCCGGCAAAGTAGCTTTTAGATTATCTAAAGAGATGGCGCTATGAGTTTAAATATTAAGTCATCAAAAATACATAATGAATAATACAAATTTTAATTAAATTTGTTTAAAAACAGCGTATAATATACTAAACTTACCTATAACTTTTTCTAAAGATAAGCAGGATTCTAATTTACATTTAATTTCTCTCACAACTTGTATTATAAAATTTGACATTTATGTCAATTTATGAAAATAGTTCATGGTTTCATCTTTGTATAAACAACTAATCTTGTATGTCACAAAGTAAAAAGTTTTTGAACTTGTTGTGTTTGCAACATACAGGGTGTGTCACGACGAAGGGACAGTAGAAATATCTCGAGATCTATCCCGATTTAAAATCTAAAAATTTGTACTTGGCCATTTTCATTGATGGCCTATCTGCCTAAAATAATGTCATTAATCTTACACTTCCGGTTATACTGGAAGTCGCCATCAACTTCGTTATTTTATATGGAACACCCTGTATATTATTAGATTTTCGGATTCCGCATAAAATTCTAGACTAATTTTATATAAAGTAGTCTATATTTTAAATCGATAGTTTTTGAGTTATTCAAATTTTTTCAAAAATTTTGACAGATGCGACTGAATTGTGAAAAATCAATAACTGGACTATTTCACAATCAAAGGAAACAAAAGTTGCTACGCTTGAACGGTAAGTGATGTTCTTTAATTCGATAAACAAATAATTTAGTTTCACAACACAGGGTGTTCTTAAACGGTGTGCCATTTTTCAGAACTTTGAATCAGAATAAGTCATAATTTTCAAATAGGACACCCTGTATATAATTACGTCGTCTTACGCGAAATTTATTTGGCTTTCAAATTGTATTAGGGTTCCCTATACCTAAAATCAATAGTTTTCACATAAATCTGAAATTATATCCTAGGGGCAGATTTGCACATACAAATCGCAGATTATATGACAGTTAATTTGAGAAAATTGTTTAAAAACATAGCAAATTTTCTAAATTATGAGTTTATGATGCATTTATTATTGTCTTCCTATGACTTCAGTAACTATAAAACACTAAGCTTGCATTAAAAGAGGTAAAAGGGGTCTTACGAAAGAGATTATTACCTATTGAAATTATGTACTTGATTTCAAAAAGTTGGCCATGGAAAAAAGTCGCTAACAATCCGTCAATTCGCATTGTGATTATTATTAGGTGTCATTTTTTGGTCGTCACTCTATGTTACAAAACTTAGTTACCAACTATTTTTAAAATCATGGCGCATTTAGGCTATACTAACGAAAATTACTTAAATTTAGTGTTGATATACGGCGAGTGTCACAAAAATTTGACCAGAACGTGTGAGACATTTACCGAAAGATACCCAGACGTCCCACGCCCTAATAGGATCAGTTATAAAAAATCTAACTAACTATGGATCATTTAAATCAAAAATTGAAAAGAACAAACCCATATTAAACGATGAAGACATTACGATTACAATACTGGGATACTTCACTGCCGATCCTAATGCTTCTCTACGAGATGCTCAAAGAGATTTGGGTTTCGCATTCAAAACTATTAAGAGAGTCTTGAAAAAATTTAAGTATAAACCGTTTTCGATTAATTTGGTGCATCATTTAACACCAGAAGACTTTTTGAAACGAGTAAATTTCTGTGAGTTTTTGCTGATGAAGACTCAAGAAGATGAAAGATTCTTAGAGAAAATAATTTGGAGCGACGAAGCGAAATTCTGCCAAAATGGAATCTTTAATCGGCGGAATTCACATTACTGGGCAGATGAAAATATGTATTTGTTTAGAGAAAGGCGATTCCAAGATTCTTGGTATTTCAACGTGTACTGCTCCATTAAGAACAACAGAATTCTGTGCTTGCACATTTATGATAACAATCTTGATGGAGTAGGCTACGAAAATATTCTAAGATATAATTTGCAAGAAGCATTAGAATCTTTACCATTGGCGGAGTACAGAGCAGCGTGGTATCAACACGATGGTGCTCCTGTACACAACACTCATGGTGTTAATCAGTTCCTAATGCAGACTTTTGACGATCGTTGGATAGCGCTAAACGGACCTTTTAGATGGCCTCCGCGATCACCAGATTTGACACCGTTGGACTACTACATTTGGGAAAAAATCAAATCTTTAGTGTATGCTACTCCTCCCACCACCAAAGAAGACATGAAACAAAGGGTTAGGGAGACGTTTAGGAATTTAGATCCTAATGAGATCCGAAGGGCCGTAACAGAGGGCATGGTACGTCGCATTCACAAATGTCTAGCGACAAACGGTCGGCAATTTGAACATTTAAATTAAAAGTAATCCTTGATGTGTTTTATCAAATTTGATTATATTAAATTATTGTTTTCTTAAATGCAATATTATTTGTGGAAATTACTAAAAATCGCTAACAGTTTCGTCTCCCACTAATGACATTTTTAATAGTTTTTTTCGTAAGACCCTTTTTACCTCTTTTGATGGAAGCTTAGTGTTTTATAGTTACTGAAGTCATAGGAAGACAATAATAAATGCATTATAAACTCATAATTTAGAAAATTTGCCATGTTTAAAAAAAAATTCTCAAAGTAACTTTCATATAATCTGCGATTTGTATGTGCAAATCTGCCCCTAGGATATAATTTATGATTTATGTGAAAACTATTGATTTTAGGTATAGGGAACCCTAATACAGTTTGAAAGCCAAATAAATTTCACGTAAGACGACGTAAGTATATACAGGGTGTCCTATTTGAAAATTTTGACTTATTCTGATTCAAAGTTCTGAAAAATGGCACACCGTTTAAGAACACCCTGTGTTGTAGAACTAAATTATTTGTTTATCGAATTAAAGAACATCACTTACCGTTCAAGCGTAGCAACTTTTGTTTCCTTTAATTGTGAAATAGTCCAGTTATTGATTTTTCAAAATTCAGTCGCATCTGTCAAAATTTTTGAAAAAATTTGAATAACTCAAAAAATATCAATTTAAAATATAGACTACTTTATATAAAATTAGTCTAGAATTTTACGCGAAATCCGAAAATGTAATAATATACAGGGTGTTCCATTTAAAATAACGAAGTTGATGGCAACTTCCGGTATAACCGGAAGTGTAAGATTAATGACATTATTTTAGGCAGATAGGCCATCAACGAAAATGGACAAGTACAAATTTTCAGATTTCAAATCCAGATAGATCTCGAGATATTTCTACTGTCCCTTCGTCGTGACACACCCTGTATGTTAATTAAAACACTAATAACTACTAAAAACGTATATTAAGTAACAAACAAGTAATTATACAAATATAAATACTATAATAACATCACGTCATACCAGCTGACGGCTGTCTTCTAGTCACCGGTCTTAGTATAGGCAGGACAAACGGTCAACTGTTGAACATAACAGAACTTTTGAAAATATTAAAAATTAGTCTGACCAAAAAATAGTGTGTGTTACACGTCCGGAAAATATTTTGTAAGTGCTCGTATTGTTTCGCCTCGGTGCTACGCACCTCGGCTACACAACTTTACTCGCTTTTGCAAAATGTCATTTTCCGTCCTTGTGTCACAAATAACTATTTATATTTTGCTATTTTATTGCTTTTTTAAATAAATTTAAATTTTGTATTTTATTTTAGTTCTTTTTAAATGAGTTGGTAGCAAACAAACAAACAAACAAACTTTTCCTTGTTTGTTACGAGGTTATCATCGTGATGTTTATTTATTTGACGTATCATACTATCCAATGCTACCAACCGCATACAGGAAAAGTTTCCAAAGTTCAGTGCTTTAATGAAACATTATAGTACTTATTTGGGTGTCATAATGAAAAATATTATAGGTGCAAAATATAAAAATATTATTTAAATCACCTTTCAATAGTAATGGATATAATATAACAAGTACCTATAGTTTACTTCATGTATTTAAGAACCCTTACTATGGGCATCAACGTCATAAAAATTGAATATTTATAAGTTGTACAAGAAAGTACTGCAAAAGAAATAGAATTTCTGATCCGAGCCCTTAATTGCATCTATCTCTTACACTTTTCCAAAAATCCGGAACCAGAATCAGAATGCTGCTACATTTGGTGATATACTTCCTCTTTTGTTTTATTAGTTCTTTATATTATAACAGAAAACAGCAATTTATTATTGTTTTTTTTTGTAATCTCTATTTATATTGTTACGAGCCAATCTGGACCTGTCGCCTAGGAAGTGGCACCAGACAAACGCCAGTTCTTAGAATTTTGGAAGATTCTAGTTTGTTTTCGATCGATCGGATAATTCTAGAGCGTTCGATTCTAGAAAGGTTGTTTTACGTTGGAACATTGAAGATAATTCTAGATGTAATTTCAGAGACGCTTCAACAAGGATTTAATTTTATATATAAGGGACCGCTTCGGACGGGGAAGAAAAATTGTAATTGTTATAGCTGGCCATAAAGTGCGGATTTTTGTACGAGATGTTTTAAAGACGTTATTCAGTAATTGTGACTGTATCAAAGTTGTATAAATTAGTTAAAGAGATTGTTAATTATTTGTGTTTACCAATAAATTGTTAAGTTTGTCTGCTGTTTATCACTTATCCCGAATCCACGAAGGAAATGTATAACAATATGTTCATTGTCAGAATTTTTTCGTTTCACGTGTACGAGGCAAAAGTGTGTAGTTGTAGGAAAAATAGTATACAACAGTACTACAATAAATGCAAGTGGTGTTAAAACGTATAGAGTTTTTGTAGCAAACAGTAAAATAAAACTAAAACCGAACAATTTTTTTTTTGTGTCTGCTGAACCAATAAAAACTCCTTTTAAATCTCCAGTAAATAAATGTCTTTACGTCAAGGGAAGAGTCATGGAAAAATTGATTGCGATTATAAACCCCTTGGAGGGTAAGTAAACATTATTGGGCAAGTAATTTCGCTGACTCATATGAGCCAATTTCGGGAACAAGCAGTAAAATTTAAATAGAAATAAAATAGGGTTAGAATCCAAGGCGGAAATGAAAATAAATGGTTAAATGATGGAACAAATTGTTTATCTATGGAGATTTTGTACGCACTTGGATACATTGCAATTTGTCATGGATTTAGATTTATTGGTCCATAATAAAGATAATAAAAAAAGATAGATTTAAATATATAAATTGAATGCGTATTGATCCAAATGTGTTTAAAAAAAAATTAAAAAACAGCAGGTATTATTTTTTGTTTGTATAATATAATGGGCAAAAAAACTTTATTTTGTCGACAATTTTTAGCAGTATTAATATAGGATTTCGCTTACAGCAACGAAGAAAAATCGAAACGAATAAGCTTTTACCAGCATATCTTCTGGTAAATAGAAAAAAATACATTTTTAAATAAGATGAGTGCTAAACCGCTTAAAGTTCGTCGAATCCATATAAGACGTTTTTAACAAATAGGAAAAAGCAGCTAAACGAATATTAAATTTTAAAGAATACATACAATAACGCACGCGAAAAAAGTGTAAAGTTGAATATGTTTGATTACATATAAACATGAGATGCAAATCTGATACCAGAAGAGAAATTTTATTCCAGTAATTGATCAAATGTGTTTCTCTCACTGAAAAATTGCAAGCGTACAAAGCTGTTTGTTGAATCTTTGGATTTCGTAGAGGAAATTCATGTTTTTATACTACTACATGGAATTAACAAACGTTTACAAAAAAACAAAATTCTAGCCCTGAAAATAAGTTGGTTTTATTTGTAACTAAAATATATAAAGAAAAATAAGGAAACAAATTAAAGCTTGTTGTGCATTCTTTGTTTTTTCAGGTACTGATTTAGAATCCCCTGCTCCAGTTACCTTTGCTGTTTTACAAATAGCATCTATCTGAATGCAAACAGGGATTTTTTTGTGGAAGAAGGTGAAGCAGGCTCTTCTAGACAACGATGTACTTTTTAAGAGTTTTTTTCCAGTAATTATTTATGTGATATATCTTTGCAAACAATTTTGGAACAAGCATCCTAAGGATCTCCTCTCTCGTTACTTCTCCACCATTGTCCATTTGCCATACCTGCCCATTTGGGTTGCTACTAGAAATGTTATTATTGATTATATTCTGCTTGAGCATAGTGTGATACTATACATAGGGCTGTTGAACTAAAGCTGATGGAGGACACGTTGAACCAGCTACAGCGATGCCATCGATGAACTAACCCAGTTGACACTAAGGGCAATGGTGAAGAAGTAACGAGAGAGGGCATTCATATCTTTCAGTTACTCAAATGCGACCTTGAGATGGGAGGAAAATTTAAAATATGCAAAGACTTGCACGAGCGCTATCAAAACGAAATGTTTGAGCTGCGGAAGTGCGTGCTAGTGTTATGGTTGTACGAAGAAAAATTGACTTCAAGATCCTGTTTTAAAATTGTTTGCCAAAGATATGCCACGTAAAGAAACATAGGAAAATCCTTCTAAATTACCTTGTTAGGAATATACTTGTCAAGAAGAACCTTCAATACCTGCTTTCACAGAAGAAATCCCTGTTTGTATCCAGAAAAAATGTAAATGCAATAATAATGCTCCAGGAAAATCAGCAAAAAGAACTGGAACAGGATATTCTAAATTAGCAACTAACTTAAGCTGTTTAACTTTTTTTTAATTACACTAAAATATACTTGTTTTGATAATCTAAATTGTACCAGAGAACGCACGTGATTTACTCCGGAAACTAGATTTTAACGAACGACTTTTTGTCGAAAACACTTCCCTTTTTCAGATCATCAAATCCGGCCCTGAACCTTCATATTAAATATTAAGTCAACGAGTACCAAATACTAAATCCATTTGTGTTAACTTTTAATTTTGGTTTTAAATAGTAAGAATATCCTATTAGATATATACTACGTTTATAAACCGATCTTACACCTGTTGAATACAGAAATTATGTCAGTCAAAATGTAATTTAATCACCAAGAAAGATAAACCTTCAAGCTGTCAGAAATTAACATGATACGACCAGATAGTGCCTCCCTTCTGAAGGGCTGAATACCAAACTAATTTTTTTATAGCATAGTTTTATAATTTTTCAATGAGTCTTTTATTAAGGTAGTTCTAATACGTCTTCTGACTGACGCCAGATTTTATGGAATGCGTCCGATTAGATTATGTCGAACATAAAAGGTGACACATAAAAAATTTAAAAGATGGCATTTAAATTTATTATTAAAATAAAAATGTCAACCACATCAAAAAGTAAAACTATTTTATATACAAGAATTCTTGATGTGGGAGCATTTAAAAGCTAGAATCATTTTAAATTTTTTGTTTCATTTTTATTAATACTGAATTAAGGTATAGAAATATTAACATATTTAGCCACTTGCTGATTTTGCTTGTCTCGCATGTTGACCATTTGCTGATTGAAGTTGTTCACTTGCTGATTCAAGTTGGCCACTTGCTGATTTTGCTCGTCCCGAAGAGTACACATTTTGGAGCGCAGATGCGATATTTGCTGAGAAAAACGGATAACTCTTCTGATAGGGTAGACATCCGTTGTGATAGCTGGGACATATTTTTGCGCTGGCTCATTATCTGTTGCGACAGCTGAAAAAATTGTTGAGTTTGTTCTTCTTCTTGGCATTTGTTGTGATAGCTGGGAAAGTTGTTGCGTCTGTTCTTCTTGCTGGCTCGTCATTCGTTGTGACAGTTCCTCTTGTGGGCTCGTCATTCAGGTAATATTCACAGAGCCTACTCAATAATACGGATTTGATCCCAGTAGTTTCCAATTCTAATTCTTCGAGCCCTCTTCTGATCCCAGCCTCATCTTCTTTCGAAGCATTCTTGTATCTTCACCCCACACCTGACACCAATTTGAAACATTTATGAAGACTTTAACTCAATTTTTCATCAAAATTGTAACAATATTGTATCGTATTCAATAAAATTAATTTTTCGATAATAATTTGGCACATATGTTTTTAGCATCTTAATTTACAGAAGCTGTTGAATTACTATGCAATTCCCTGTAAAAATATTTTCCGATTTGCGAGGTTTGCGATGTCGTACACAGCACAAAACTTTCTGCTTACCCCAATTATAAAACGTTGAGGATAGCTGTCCCTAAAAGTTTTCATGTATCTTTCAAGAGTGCAAAAAAACGACTACATCCTGGCTAAATCTCGTAATTTGAAGTTTAACAACTTGGAGACGACTATCCTAAAGAATTTGTGTAAATATTTTATATTCGAGTGAACTTGTCCGTACTTCCAGTTTCGACATAGTTCAAAATAGTTCATTAAAAACTCAAAGCTCGTCTGTAATTCGAAACTTTGCAATCTGTAATTTAGCATGTTTTAAGTTTCCAGTTATTCTGTAACAATCTGAATAAAATTTTCTATTTAAATTAGCAAATTTTTTCCTAAAAATAGAACTTAGTTAGTTCTTTAATTATAAGAAATAACATTCTTATATTCCTGATTTGTTTTAGTCAAGAAGTACTCTTGATGTTTTCTGTAACTGCATATTTTGTTTACTAACATTTTCAGTGGTTTATAATATTGGTTATTAACAAAAATTATCTATGTATGTGCCTTAACTACTTATTTATTATTTACATCTACCTTCATTTATTACATTTCATATCATTTCGTCGGTATTGAAACAGTTATGGGGGCTTTTTACACAATTTATTTAAAAAATTGTTAAGATACACTGAACTCTGCTGGATAACGTCTAACTACTTGACAATACAATGAACTCTTGTGAACACTTGACTCGAACTGACGTAAACTGCCCATGCATCCCCTTATATACAACATTATTTAATCTAGTCAGTGTGTTTAGAAGTTTCTAGAATTTTCTAGAAACATTATTTAAAATGGTCAGTTGATTTTTTTACAAACTTCTAAAAATCAACTGTCAACAACAATCTTTCAAATTAAGGTCCCTTCCTTTACGGTTATCCCGTTACACTGCCCCCTCCTTAGATTCATTCCTCCTGGAATGTTATTTCCTACATCGGAATCCCGCACACTCCCTGAGCCAGCCAAACCGTCTTCTTGGAGTTGCTGCGCATCTCCACTGTGGTTTCCCTGGTAAGGTGCCAAACGATCATGATGGACCACGACGGGTTTCCCTCTGGGAATTTTCACGATCCGATAAATGACATCGTTAATCTTCTTCTTGATGGTGTAAGGACCTTCCCAGTTCTTTTGTAGTTTGGGACAAATACCTCGACGCCGTCGGGGGTTATAGAGCCAGACTAAGTCTCCAACTTGGTAACTCTTTTCCATTGTCCGTGTGTCATAGTACCTCTTCATCCGATCACTAGATAATTGTAGTTTTCCACGCACCAGGTTGTGTATATTCTCCATTCGATTCTGAAGGTCGGCGACATATTGTTCACGTGCCATTTCTTCTCCAGGTTTACAACCAAACACCAAGTCACATGGTAGCCTCATTTCTCTACCGAACAGGACCTTCGCAGGCATTTGGCCAGTTGATTCGTTGATGGCCGATCGAATTGCCATTAGAAATAGTGGAATATGTCTATCCCAATCCCTCTGACAATCTGACACCACTTTTGACAGATAGTTGGTTATAGTCCGGTTCATTCGTTCCACCATTCCATCAGACTGAGGGTGCATCGCTGTGGTTCTCGTTTTGTGGATGCCTAATCTTTGGCAAACTTCTTGAAACAGCTTGCTCTCAAAATTTCTTCCTTGGTCTGAATGTAATTCTAATGGTACCCCAAATCGGCTTACGAATTCTTCAACCAATATATCTGCTAAAGTGGTAGCTTCCTGATTGGGAACTGCATATGCTTCAACCCATTTAGTGAAGTAGTCCATTACAACAAAGATGTATTTGTTTCCTACATCGGTCTGTGGAAGTGGCCCCAATACGTCTACTGCGATTCTTTCAAAAGGACTTCCAACCAGGTATTGCTGCATTTCCGCCTTCGGTTTTCGGTGCGGACCGTTACTGGCAGCACATGTAGTGCATTTACGACACCAATCTTTAACATCATTAGTGCAATTTACCCAGTAAAATCTATCTCGGATCTTTTGCAGCGTTTTCGTGATACCCAGATGTCCTCCAGAACTATCATTATGCATCTGTTTTAAAATTTCCGGTACAGCATTTCTTGGGACCACTATTTGTTTCCTTGTTTCTGTGCCCTCGGAATTTTCTACAAGTCTTTTAACGAGCCCTCCGTCCAAAATTAAAGAGTTCCATTGGGACCAGTATGCTTTTAAAGCAGGAGAGGATGAGGATATCTCTCTCCACAACGGACGACGGTCCATTCTCTTCCACTTCCTAATCTTTTTCAGAACGGGATCGTTTTCTTGTTGCTCCTCCAGCATAGAGCTCTCGTCTTCTGGCACAACCTTAGCTAAGGCAAGTTTTTCCTCGTTCTGCTCCATACGGGTACAATGGGGGCAATTATTTCTTATGTGGCCTAGTTCTCCGCAATTCCAGCACCTCACTGGGCGCCTTCCTTTTGAAGAAACCTTCTTTAACCTCTCCACTACCGCTTCGACGTTGCTGACGGCATAAACGGCATGGTCGAAGTTACCAGTGTCTTCCATCGGTCGAGCAGCTCCATGTGAGGCCTCCGTCGCCGCATCGAACTCCAGGGCAATGGTCAAGGCGTTTACAAGAGATCTCGGTCTCGCCAACCGTATAGCCCGTTGCAACTCGGCGTCTCTAAGACCATCGGTAAAGGTTTGGATCGCCAGGCACTCCAGAAAATCTTCTGCTGCATTTGGATACGCAAATCGTACCATTTTTTCCACTTCTGCCTTGAACTCCTGGATAGTTTCTCCATTTTTCTGCTTCCGACTTTTCAACTGCACTCGGTATACTGGTTGTAGATGACTTTGACCATAACGCATCTCTAGACGATTCACCAATAGCTTAAAATTGTCAACCTCATC
This sequence comes from Altica lythri, assembly GCA_964028335.1. NCBI lineage: Eukaryota > Metazoa > Arthropoda > Insecta > Coleoptera > Chrysomelidae > Altica > Altica lythri. Next base: position 69,708,516 of record OZ034805.1, read on the forward strand.
CGGTGTCAATACATGCAGGACGTCTAAAGCCTCGCCTCGCAGAGCCATGGTTAGGAACAATGCCTTCTCCTGGGGTGACCATCCATTCGCTCTGGCCACTGCGTCAAATTGTTTTAGGTAATTTGACCAGGAAGCCTTCCCGTCGAAGGTCGGGGGTTTTATCGTCATTCGTAACTGGGCCGCCTCTCCGTTTCCTCGTCGTTCGACGTCTACGTGGCCGGTTTTCCTCCTTTCTGCATTTCCGTCGCCGTGGTGGATGATTTGGTTTCGGCGACAAGCTTTCAGTTCTTGTTGAAGCTTCCTTATTTCGGACTGCATTTGCTGGTTGATCTCGTCTCGCAAGTTGGCAACTTGCTGATTTTGCTCGTCTCGTATGTTGGTCACTTGCTGATTCATGTTGTCCACTTGCTGATTTAAGTTGTCTACTTGCTGATTCAAATTGGCTACTTGCTGATTCTGCTCGTCACGAAGATGTGATATTTGCTGGGAGAACGAACTGGATAACTCATCTGATAGGGTAGACATCCGTTGTGATAGCTCCTCCTGTTGGCTCTTCATCCCCTTATATACAACATTATTTAATCTAGAATTTTCTAGAAACATTATTTAAAATGGTCAGTTGATTTTTTTACAAACTTCTAAAAATCAACTGTCAACAACAATCTTTCAAATTAAGGTCCCTTCCTTTACGGTTATCCCGTTACAGTATCTTTAATTTCTTTTAAAAATTTTCTCCATTGATCTGTAGTGTTGACTATTTGATTTTATAGAGGGATTTATTCCAAATCCTTTGCTGAAATTCCTCTAGCTCGTTAAAATATTCATCGACCATTTTTTTGGCTTACCTCAACTAACCTCTTATGGATTTTTCACATCGATATAGGTAATTATTTTCTGGTCACGGCACACCATCCGATCGAACGCCCAGAAAGTAACTTCCTTAACTAAAATTAATTGAATGTGAACGTGTTATTGGAAACGGTTAAGCAATAAATTGTACGCTACAAAGTAAATCAGAATGGTTTATGGCTTTATTCTCTTAGCCACGAGTTAAACTTTACAGGACAATAGGAATTTTATATTAGGACGAGCTTTTCTAGAATGTCGGATATATTTTTAAAACAGAGTATGGTTCATTTACGATAATAAAAGATCTGTTGCTCGATGTGTAAAATATTAACGTTTTATACTATAAAATATCATGGAAAAATGAGTACCTAAGTGTTTTACTTATATTAAAAATAATCAAAAATTTGAAAGTTTAAATTCAACAGTTATATTGGATGCTTTTTATTAGCTCTATATTAATGCCTTCCAACACATATTTAAGGTCCAAACGAGGCAAGGTTACGAAGGGCTTTCGACAGGGGAGGCTTTTATCACCTCTACTGTGGAACATGGTTTTAGATAGTCTTATACACTACCTCAATGAATATGACAAAATCTATAGTAGCCTTTCACATAACATTTTCATTCTACCAACAGGAAAGTTTGAAAGCACCCTGTGCGCAAAATTCAAGTGGCTGTCAAGACTATAGAGACATGGTGTAATAAACAATAGCTATATATTAAGATAAGAAGATAGAAATGGGTCTCTTAACGAAAAAAAAAGAAACCTAGGGGCTTAAAAACACCTAGTCTTCTCAACGATAAATTAAGCTTTGCTACAGAAGTGATAGACTTAGGTGTTATCCTTGACAGCAAGCTGACGTAGAAAGACATGAAAAGCAGAGTTAAAAATGCCTATATATCTTATGAGCAATACCGCCAAACCATGGGACCGAGCTGTCGATTATACCCCAAGGTCACTATGTGGAGTCATAATGCCTATGTTAACATATGGTGCTGTCGTGTGGTGGCCTAGAGTGCAAAAATCGACAGCTACCAGAAAGTTGAACCAAATCCAAAGTTTAGCATGCCTTCTCGTAACAGGAGCCATGTGAACCACACCGACCAAGGCAATGGAAGTAATGCTTGGACTCACCCCCTTGACCTATTTGTTAAGGAAGTAACATAAATGACCACGGTTGGTATCGAACCCACTGTAGGGACCAGCACCCAAATGGACAGTAGGGGAATCGGCAAATGCGATGCAACTCTTACACGGATGAAAAAAAATTACGATGATGCTTTCTTGGCCCTGTAGCAGTTCATAGACCAGTTCAACCAGTTCAAAAGCAGTTCAAAATCGGTTCAGACCAGTTCAAAAGAAGTTCCTAGACCAGTAAAATCAGTTTGAAAGTGGTGCGATCGGTTTAATAACTTGCAGCTTGTCTGATTGTCTAGAATCTGTCTGGGGCTGTCTGGTCAAAGTGTCGGAATACCTACTTACCTAATATTTAATAAAACACATTAGATGTAAATACTTAAATCTTCTAAATCTGAATGAATGAAGTTTGCTTAAACCTGCTAACGTAGGAATTATATTGAATAAAACTCAGTATTTTGATATAAGAATTTAATTTAAAACAACAGAAAACCATCTTTCAAGTTATATATTAATTTCAATGAATTCCCTTGATAAATTCCAACATTATGAAACATTAACTTATGTGTATCTTCCAACCTAATAAAAGCTTATTAGTAGTCACCCCTCCCTCTCCAACCCTAAAAGCCGCTGAAGTATTATTGGCGTAACCAACTCAATTTGTTAGTTCTTCGGCTAGGGAGGTCCAGGGCAGACTTTAATAATTCCTCCGGGTGAGATATGGCTCCTTTTTAATGAGATAAGCCTATTGTATGTTTTAGTTACTATATAAGGGAGGATTATTTACCCTATTTTATATAACGTGAGGTTTTTTATATGAACGAGTTTAAAAACAGTGTCGGAAGTTAGATCAAGAAGGGGATAGCGGAATTTGAATTATATGATAAGAGAAAAAAATTGCTTAAAGGCATGAATATATGAAATGGGTACAGATAATAAAAGATAATGATAATGGCATTTGCTTTTTGTGGGGTTAATGGCACGTTGTTTTGTACTTATATATTAATAGTTGTTGCGCCAATTTTTGGAGAGATTTATCTTTATCATGACACAGATTAAGTTTAGTTGTATTATGTAATTCAAATATAATTCTTTATACACAATTTTTATAGGGCTTTGAAATTTAATTATAGTAGAGGCAATGAATTACTGAGCCTCTAAAATTTAAATGGCAAGACGGATTCGATTCGTATAAGTGTCAGGAAACTTTGTTACCTCATGCGATCATGTAATATTGGAAAACTACATTTGTGCAAACAAAAAACGCATTCTTAAAGTGCATCTCAAACATAACTCGTTATTTATTAGCAGAAATTAGTTCAATCTTGTTACTCAGTGGTTTTTAGGGTCGCTGAAAACGAATGTGACATCGGAACTGATCTGAGGAGTACCTGGTGCACAGAAAACCAACTGTTTACCTATATTTCGGAGTTTTCAGTACAATTAGTCTAAACTCATTACTCGGGGGATTTTGGGCGCTCTGAAAACGAATATAACTTCTTAATACCACTGTATAACTTCCAGGAATGGTATTTTAGGCAAGTTTTGGGGACCATGTGGTCTGATTTCAACTCCCAGAGATCTTTTCTAAATTCATGGTTACTTAAATGAAAGACTAAACAGTTTAATCCTCATGTGATGACTTTTTGCAAGAGAGTTTTATTAAATCTTAGGTACCTACAATAATCGTGCAATATTTAAATACCAAACATTAAAATACCCAATCAAAAATTCAAAACTAAAAAGGTTCAGTACCAGTCACTGCATACATTTCTGCAATATAAAATATGAATACCAAAACTAATATAATCCAATATAAGATTAAGCCTGGTGCACCCAGTATAAGCTGCAAAATCTTTAATTATTAAATTTCCACCCGTCCCTCAGCTAACATAAACAAAAACTTTATGCGGATCTCCCCTACAGCAAGCTGTTAAACTAAATTAAATTTCAACTTTAAATCTAGACGTAATATAACTTGCATAAATAAGGGCACTGACGGGATCAGCATTGGTGTTTAGAATGAGTTAATTTTATTCGATTTTTATTATAGAAGTTTTGATGTTGATGCGATTTTTTTATGAAATATTTATGACAGTACTTTTCAATTTTTATAGTTTTTATTACTAAACGGTATAAAGCATAATCGTGTTTTTTATAGAAATCAGATTAATATAAGCATAGTTGCAGTAAACATCTTTTTAGGGACGGTATGGGCACAAAAGAGTCGTAAAAAGACCGACAGAAAAGCGTTACTTTTAATACATGTGTTCCCCTCACTCAGTAAGAGAAAAAATGGTTTGCAAACGATAGTTTATCGCATAGCAAACTTTTTATTAGTACATACCGATAAGAGGGCACATATTTGCATAGTTTGATAGAAATACAGTTAAGGATACCCTAAACCAATATGAATTATAGTCAAATGTAAGTTAAGTTGTTTGATTTTGTACGATGTAATTGTTTTACTAACTGTTAAACTAACCCAAACTAATATCACACTATTATAGCCAAATGTAAGTTGAGTTGTTCCATTTTGTACGATGTAATTGTTTTTTGTCTCTTTATATATATATATATATATATATATATATATTTCTTTTGATTTTTGAGTTTTATTGAAACTGAATTATGACGTGCGGAGTTTCGTATACCAGTCTGTCGTTAGAATTGCATGACCTGCGGAGTTTCATGAACCTTTCATCTTTCTACCTGATTATGTGCGGAGTTTCGAATCGCCCGAATTATAGGCTGCGGAATCGTAGCAGAAAATTCGCAACGCTTTTTGTGGTGAAATTCGTAAATATATCGTATTATATATTTAATTTTAGACAAAAAATAAAATGGGTTCACGAAATTAACATTTTTTTTTCACACCTTACTTGCACACCCTTTCTTACCCACGCAATTGTACCTCCACTGGCTTTTTAAATGGAGACTGATCTTCATCTCCTTTTATCCTCCTCTTTCATACTTACCACCGCAGGAAAATACTCATGCAGACACCTCCAGTTACATTGATTCTTAATCATACATTCCAGCAACTTACGCATCGAGTTGCCGGCCAGCCCAAGCAATCTAGTTCAACACTCTCCTTTCATCAGCCCATTTCTTACACTCCAGCATTGTATGTGGCAAAAGAAAATTAAATTGTTCACCATTAAATTTTAATATTTTACTATAAAATTTTCATGAAAAATGTTATGTATAGATAACTTAATAAATTGAGAGTAAATAGCGTCTTACTTTAAAGAATTTCCCAAGAAAATATAAACGAGTATAGATAAATCTACAACCGTTTTAGCAGAAGTTTAAATGATTCCGAAAATAGACTTGTGTATATTATCCTGCCTACTTACATCAAAATAAATCCGCTTTCGTTTTCAATTTGCTAAAAACCTTTTATCGTTTGAAAAAATCTTTACGAACTTAGAAAGAATTTCCATTCTACTTTTCTCGGCAGTTTTACAACTCGAATTGAAAATTTTGCCGAAGAATAAAACATGTATCTGAGATATTTATCTTATCGAAGAGAGTATTCGATAAATAATTGAACAGAAACATAATTTTTACTAACCTTAAGCGAACATATTATTTATCAAAAAAAATATATATATTTTTTTTAATTTTACGATCAAATATATATATATATATATACAAAATGGGAAAATTATTGGGCATGTACGCAAAAAGGATCAATAAGGCCACGAGTAGGAATGGTAACCGCAGACATGCATGTTTCTGGCTCATTAGCCGTCATCAGTGCGGCATAACCAAGTAGGGTATTGCACTTGGCTAGCAAAAGTGTTGGGTACTTGGGAGCAAAGGATGTTGGGGAAACATGTGTAAAGAAACATAAAAACACAAAAACAACGAAAGCTCACACAGGAGTCCTATCGCCATTTTGTGCTTTCGGCCAGCTGTGCCAATGGGTTTTTGGCTAGCAACCAGCGTCGCAACGTTGGCGAAACGGACTCATTGTGTTTGAGTCGTTCTAAGCCCAGGATATGAAATAAACAAAGTGCCAAGAAAACGCGTATTAATATAAACAAAAGGGGAAAATTATTGGGCATGTACGCAAAAAGGATCAATAAGGCCACGAGTAGGAATGGTAACCGCATATCCTGGGCTTAGAACGACTCAAACACAATGAGTCCGTTTCGCCAACGTTGCGACGCTGGTTGCTAGCCGAAAACCCATTGGCACAGCTGGCCGAAAGCACAAAATGGCGATAGGACTCCTGTGTGAGCTTTCGTTGTTTTTGTGTTTTTATGTTTCTTTACACATGTTTCCCCACCATCCTTTGCTCCCAAGTACCCAACACTTTTGCTAGCCAAGTGCAATACCCTACTTGGTTATGCCGCACTGATGACGGCTAATGAGCCAGAAACATGCATGTCTGCGGTTACCATTCCTACTCGTCGCCTTATTGATCCTTTTTGCGTACATGCCCAATAATTTTCCCCTTTTGTTTATATTAATACGCGTTTTCTTGGCACTTTGTTTATTTCATATCCTGGGCTTAGAACGACTCAAACACAATGAGTCCGTTTCGCCAACGTTGCGACGCTGGTTGCTAGCCGAAAACCCATTGGCACAGCTGGCCGAAAGCACAAAATGGCGATAGGACTCCTGTGTGAGCTTTCGTTGTTTTTGTGTTTTTATGTTTCTTTACACATGTTTCCCCAACATCCTTTGCTCCCAAGTACCCAACACTTTTGCTAGCCAAGTACAATACCCTACTTGGTTATGCCGCACTGATGACGGCTAATGAGCCAGAAACATGCATGTCTGCGGTTACCATTCCTACTCGTGGCCTTATTGATCCTTTTTGCGTACATGCCCAATAATTTTCCCCTTTTGTTTATATTAATACGCGTTTTCTTGGCACTTTGTTTATATATATATATATATATATATATATGTTATGATATATATATATATATATATATATATATATATATATATGAATCAAGGAGAAAGGGAAGTCGTTAGGTAGCAGCAATGATACGACCTAGTGGACTCTTTTAAATTGCCCTATGTTTTGACCTTTTTTGGGTCTTCTTCAAGGATCTAAATAGAAAAGGTTTTTTTATTTGGACAACAGTTACAATGTTACAGGATGTGTCGTTAGAAGTTGACAATAATGGTAAGTGATGTGGAAAATTTTTGACATATAAACACTTATGTATAAACAGTAAACATGACAAACTAGGGATTGTTAACATTTTTTTTTAGTTTATTTTAGAGATCAAGCACGCCTAGTTAAACTCTATTCTTTGTACAAGCTGATCTAGTGCTCAATAAAAAATGGCTTATATAAGACCACATTAAGACCCATAGTTATCTATACCAACAAATTATGACTGTAAACGATGAACACACCTTAAAAAGATTTAAAAGAAAAACTCTTAGGAAAATATTTGGACCTCACCGGGACCAAGCTACAGGAGAATATAGAATAAGAACTAACACTGAATTAGCACGACTCTATAACCCTCCAGACATCGTACAAGAAATGAAAGCAATCAGATTACGCTAAGCCTGACATATAAAGAGGAGCCACGACCCCAGAAATAAAATTACTATGGGAAGAAACACCACATGGAATGGGACCATTTGGAAAACCTAGATTAAGATGGTGAGATAACAAAGATCTCTCGAACCTAGTCGTCGATCCTACTACATAAAATACTAACAGCTGAGAATCGCACTGCGTGGTTTTATAGAATTAGATTATCAGACAGTATTTCATCTCTAATGTGCCTAGTAATCATTATTCCAAAGAACTTTAATAAAAAAGACAAAAGGTCCTAAGAATTTTGCCATATCCTTTTGAATCCTTTCAGGTTTAGAGTTGATCTTTATGTTTTTGGTATGTATTTAAATATCATGTTTGGTCTTAGTAGTATACCAAGTTTTTTATAAAATTGTCCTGTGCCTTTCTGTGAAAGGTTATTGGTTTTTTACAGAACTAATGAAAATCAAACCTGAATATAACAATTTTCTTGGTTTTGAAACTAATAAAATAACCTGTTTTGTGGTTAAATGTTTAATACTTACTCTATATTCACAATTATGCAAATAAATTTCCGCATGGTTTACAAATTGTTTCTGTTATGGGGCGCGTAAAATGAATTATATGAAAATATGGTCAGCAGTATTTTGGACATGCAGCCGGGTATAGAATTAATAAAACAAACCTTATATTAATGCAATTCCTGTGTGTATCATTAAGTACATTAATAATACCAAACTTTAAATTTTACAAATTAATCAATTTCAAATAGTTATGGATTTATGTATATGTAGGGCCGCTTTTTAATCAGTTGTTTCAACATATGAGTTGAAATTAATGTGTAAATGAACTTGTTTTATTAATCTATGTAAAATAATTTGTTAATTATTTCAACAATTTTCAGGGTCAGTATTAATTAATAATAAGTAATTAAATTACTGTTATTTAAAGTAATTAATTGTAAATCGACGAGAAAGTTTATCAGTATAAAAAACATTAATCAATATCGTTAATGAGGATACTTGGCTCCAAATTACATCCTATTAGAATCAATTTACTTGAAATTTTTACATTTGGTAAGGAATGGCTTAAAAAAAGTGTACCTATACCAAACTATGCCTTTATCTTGAATAATCTTCTTATTAGCAGGCCGGCTAACGCAGCTTAATGTTCAAAAATAAGGAGCTACCTAAACCAGAATTTTTACAATTGCATTTGGGTAGAAGCAGTTTGTGAATCAAAAAGTCTAAAGGTGTATCAAAAGGCCATCTTGAATCTAGACTTTCTTTGTATCAAAAAGGCTTTTTCAGAAGATTTACTCAGGACTAAAGACCAATTTTGGAGACCAAAACAAATTTTTAAAATTAGAAAAATCACAGAAATATGCCTTTTACAAAAATAAAGTCTAAGACCATATCAAAAGCTCGTTCGCAACTTTATTCCACTAAAAAGTATTGTCAAATAAAATTTTTTTTGAAGTAAAACTTCTTTAGCGACACTAGGAGTAAAACAGTTATTCTAACGGACGTGACGTCATTCTAATAACAGAAACCGGAAACAAAACCTAATACAAAATACCTAACACGATCCTGCATGGGCGCCGGCAGCAGGGTGCAAGAGGGTGCGCTTGCACCCCCTGCTATGAAAGAAAATACCTGAATTTACCAGAAAATTGTATATTTTTTTATTAAAGTATTGTTTGAATAAAAACTAAAGGCGTCGCGGTTGCTGTCCAAATCATTCTACATTCTATATATATTAGATCATAATAGTGTCTAGATGCAGATGCACGTCCCTGAAAATAATCCTGGCGGCGCTCATGCGATTCTGCCTACTATATTAAATAAAATTAAATCTGTAATTGTATGAATTGACAGCTTGTCATCTTGTCAACCAAAATACATTGCTGGTAAATAGTTTTTTGTGTATAAAGTGTTTGTATTAAATATGAATAGGTAAACAAAGTGGATTTATTAATGAAGAAAGTGATGAAAAAATATTGAATAAAAATAGTGAGTACCTACTCTATATGCATACATTTTATTGTTGGTGTGTAATTACTAATTACACTATTTATACCTAATTATTAATACCTATTATTTATACCTAGCTATTTTCGTTTTATAGACTTAAAGAGCTAAAAAGAAAAAGAAATTGTAAACGTCAAAGGGCATATTATAAGCGCCAGAAAGATTTGAAGAAAAATGAAAATGAAAAAAGGACGAGACAGCGACATTTATTATGATTTGATTAAGTAAGTTTATATACATACATACATATTATGATAGCAAATAATTGTTTGTACGGAAGCTTTACGTTAAATAAAGAAGCAGGTTGCACGTTTTTGTTCATAAAATAATAATATTCGAAATGTTTTAACACTTTCTTATACTTATTTTAGGTTTGGTTAGGTAGCCATAAAGGCCATAAAACCACTAATCAGGATGGCTGATCTTTTACCAGCAATAACAGATCCTTCGTAGACGTGAAGAAAACACACTTAACTCAGGATTTTAAGTTTTATGGAATATGCTATAAAATGCCACAAAATGAAATGGTTATCTAACTATCGAAGGCTCTTGTGTTGTATTACAATAAGGTAAATACAGCTACAAAATCACACATTCTAAACGTAATGTGTGTATATTTTTAATATTGTTTACCTATTATTGAAGCAAAACTTCTTTAGGCGCGACTAATGGTAACTCTAACGTTAGATTCTAACGGAAGATTCTGATGGAAGTAACTGTGTAATTTTAGCTATGGGAGGAGCTTAAATTTTCTAAATTTATTTCTGAAATTTTCAAACGGTTTCAAATACATTAATGGTATTTAGAAAGTAAAATCTATGTTTCACATTTTAGTTATCATAAACCTATTATTTCATATATAAAAAATAAAATTCCTATTTCTAATGAATAATATAAATATAACATCTCATATAGGCAATAAATATGATTGAATTGTAATTAAATATTTATTTTCCGATACGTACGTCAACAAGTTTTACTTCAATCGCGCGTAAAGGTTACACGTACACTCTTTTTTTTTTTTGTTAATTTAACATTAACAGATAACGATCTATTTGTCGTTACAACTTTCTGAAATGGATACTTTTTTGTAAAAAATTTCTTATTAATTAAACATACGTTCTTTAATACATAACTCCATATAGGAAATAAATTTCACGTCTGATAATTGAAGTACCTACTTCGAGCATGTTAAAATTGCAAAAAGACTTTTACAACAAAACATTCCAGCCCTTTATAGTCATTCGGTTGTATGTAAAGCCCAACAACAAACGAAAGGAACGAACGAGTGTGGAAAAATAGGGAAAAACGAAGGAAAAACGAACCGCCATTACATCATAAATCGACAATTTTCCATTCAATTCGCGGATTTTCGCCCACAAAAGCAATCCTCAAGCGTGGAAAACCCGCAATACGTCCCGAATTTAGTTTACCTTTGAAAAATGTCCTTTGGAAGTTTGAGTGTTTTTTTATTATTATCTGCTCTATCTATATGGAAATTATTATTCCACTGACGATTCTCTTTTAATGTAGAAGCGTTTGTGGAAAAATTAATAAGAAGTTATAAAGACACTTTTGTGACATCACATTTTTTTAATAAACCTTATTAAAAATTAATTTATATTTGGATTTCAAATATTAAAATATTATTTATTGGTTTCTATTTCTACAAATAAACAACTTGTAATGTTAATATGTTGTTAAAAGTGATCTCCGGAGTACCTCACTTTCTGGAGGTTTTGGTAATATTGTTCTAAAAATAGTTTTGGATTAGAGGAAACGAATGTAACTTTGGAAGTGATCTTCGGAGTACCGGGTTCCCAGGATACCGTTTACCTCGTCTTCTAGAGTTTTCGGTAATATTGGTAAACAATTAGTCAAAACACAATACGAGATAGTTTTTGAGCATGCTTAGAACGTATATAATTTTGAAAGCAAACCACAGAGTTTTTAATGCTCATCATCGCAACATGTAAAGGTTTATTAAATATATTAAAAACAAAACCCAGTGCATAACCCTCGATTTATGAGTTTTGACTTATTGCATAACGATATTAAAGGTTTTTTACGATACTAAGACGATGACGTCACAAGCTAAAAAATTGCGGCGTTGTCACGTTGTAATTTTTTTCCCTTACCTAAATAAAGGAATGCGATTGTTTTCCTTTTCAGTTTATTTTTGCTGTTAACTATTATCGAAGTATTTAATGACCTGAAAGACATCCATTTATGATCTTAAAATGTTTTATTCGAAAATTTAACTAATATCCTTTACTACGTGGAAATGTTTCATAATGAACAAGTAAAACAAGTAAGTAGGTACCAGATAAGTCCACAAAACTATTCTTCCCCCTAATAACGCAACGACTATCTTTGTGAAACCGGTCGTAAAGGAAGTTTTCTATTTTGTGGAGTTATTTAATACTTGTTCATTATGTAACTATTTCCACAAAGTAAGGATTGAAATAATCAATTTGAACATTGTTTTATACTGTGTGTTTAATACTTTATGGTGGAAATCTAACAGTTATTGTGTAATTTACAATTTTCAGACATGTTATCAATTTTATATCCTATCAAAGTAATATAAAAATTATACCTTGCTTGTCCTTAATTATAATGCTAGAACTATGTATTTGATGCAAACCTGTATGAAAAAACAGGTTTGCATCGAATACATAGTTCTATAAGTAAGGACAAGCATGGTATAATTGTTTTATTACTTTTATAGGATATAAAATTGATAACATGTCTGAAAATTGCAAATTCCAGAACAACTGTCAGATTTCCACCATAAAGTATCAAACACAAAGTACAAAGCAATGTTCAAATTGATTGTTTCAATCCTTACTATGTGGAAATATTTTAATATAAAAACAAATTACCATACTAAGTACTCTCTTTATTATACAAATTAACAGTCACAAGTTATTGTATGTATGATTCAGGTTGCCTACTCTAATATGAAACCGTCACTATCATCGTCTTCACTATCAAAATTAATAATAAGTGGAGGCACATCCTCCCTATCAAATCCCACTTCCCTATCCCACCAATCTTGTATGATTTTTTCAGTATGTTTTACTGTTTTCAACCATACATCAGGAGTTGCTTTTTCTGATGCTTTTTTCCAGGTTGCTAGTGCTTTTTCTCCCGAAGTACCATCCATTCCCACATTATCTCGATAATAATTTTTAGTAATGCCCCAAATATGTTCGATAGGGTTGAATATACAATGGTAGGGAGGAAGTCTAAGTACTTTATGCCCATATTTTTCAGCTAAAATGTCTGCTTCATACAGTTCCGGTGGTTTATTCCTAAAAATGATAGTTTTTTAAGTTTTATACTTTCAAGTTTCATCTGAGGTTACTTCAATACATATTTTATACATATCTAATGTTTAGTAAAAGTTACTCAATTTATCTAGATAATGAATTCAGATATTTTTCTATTTACTTACATTTGTACTAAATTCAATAACTGTGTTTTGAAGAAAGTGGCTTCAAAGGGAATACCATTATTAGTTAACCAGTTCTGAATATCAGCTATACTTATGTTAATTGATGTGAGTGTAAAATTTTCAAAATACTTACTGTTTTTGTACATGTCGTAGATAACATTGCGGATAGCATTTTCATCAAAACCATCAATTGTAACAATAGGTTTTGTACGTTGCCTTTCTTTTACTGGGCTTTTGGGAGCTTCACCTTTCTTGTCCTTGGCTGCGATACGATTCACCGTTGTAAGACTCAATTGCAATGCATCTGCAACTCTCTGAAATATTTTTAATATGATTTACAAAAATACATACTCAGGGTTCATGAACCTAACCCCAAAATTCAAATACCTACAAACTTCGTGTGTTTTAGATATTAAAAATTTGTATTGATAATATTGGGTGTAAATATACTTATACTTACATCTCTCACAGCAGTAAGTGGAAGCAATGGGCCTGCATTTTCACGTTCACGTTCAAAATAGCTTATTAATGCTCTCACCATTTCCTGTGATTGTTTGCTTAAAGGTTTCGGCATTTTAATACTTTTCACACACACTGCAGAGTAATCCAATAAGTTAAGTATAAAAATAACTGTTAGTAATGAAAACTACTGTTTTTTATAGATTTTAAAGAAATCTGAATACAACAAAACACTAATAAAACGTAAAGAAATATTGAAGATTGTAAACAATGACGAATACTTTAACAATGTTGACTTGGCAATATGGTGAAGTGTTGCCAACTTATGACATTTAATTCCCAACTGTTTATCGTATTTACTCTCTCTTTTTATTTTGTTTTTGTGTTTACCATACAAATAACTAAAAATTACGTCATCGTCTTAGTATCGTAAAAAAGGTTTACCGAAAACTCCAGAAGACGACGTAATCAATAAGTATTCTGGGCACCAGGTACTCCGGAGACCGCTAAAATCTCAGAATACAAAATTGAACTCATTCCCTCCAATAAATGACGAAATATATTTGAAATGCACTAAAAACTATTTTTATTGGTATGCACAAAGGCTTTCCAATATTACATAAACGCATAGAGTCACAAAGTTTTCTGACGCTTTCACGAATCGAATGCAAAAAAATCATTAAAATCCGTCTTATCGTTTAAATCTCGCAGGCAAGACCGGATTTATTGCTGTATTGCTTCGACTAAAAGCTATGTACAACATTTTTGCAATAATTTTTAAATTGCTTGTCACTAATACTTCAGATTTATTTAACTAATTGCACATAAATAGTAAAATGTTTTATAAAATGTGCCTTTACTTTTCTTAATCCGCTCACAAATATAAGCGATTACATTCAGCAGGAATACGGTAAAGTTTTAAATTCTAAAATTCTTTTTAGCAACTGTTGAATTGGATTAGTTTTCAAGACACTTGGAGCTTCCTCTATTCTTGCAAGCTTTTTCTGAAATTTCTTTCTTTGTGTTCTACTTATAGCTTTAAGTTCCTTTTAGTTTTAACGTTTTTTTGTTCTAAATATTCTATTAGTCACACTATCTTTCATATCATGGTAATTAGATATTCCATTGTCGTTTAGTGTACTAAAAGTCTTTCTATGCGCTCATGCCAAATTCTTTGCTTACTTATTTCCTTTAGACTTTAGATGTCTGTAGATCCTAACCTATTGGCTCTGAAGCTTTGTACCCATGAGCACTTTTGATCTATTGTTTAAGAGCTATCCATATTTAAATTTAAAAAAAATTAACCAAAAGCCGCTTCTTATACTTGGATCGTGTGCACAGTTCACATATGACTATTAAAACCGTTACCCTTCATTACGAAAGTACAACAATTTAAATTTAAAAAAAGAATATAAATAAATTGGGTAGTATAAAGACGTTTAATATATACGATTGCCGATAGGTATCAGAAAGTCTGCTCTAATGAAAAAGGATGGTAAAAGTTTTGCGTTTCCGCTATGGTTATTAACTTCCAAAGTTTCTAAAGACTTAGATACTTTATCAAAATAATACTTCGTAACTTATTAATTGTCCGTAATTTAGTATTTCGCGAAACATCTTTGCATTGGTGGTTTGCAGATTTTTAAAACAGTAGCGTCTCGTCAGAACAAGAATTTCCAAACTTTTGTGAAGAGTATTTTTATTTATACATTTTTAGCAACAATTATTTAAAAAAAATTAAAATAAGGAATACAGATGTGGTAAGATAAAAAAAATATCATCAAAAAAGAAGGAGCAATTAGATGCAGATAGGCCAGAGTTAGAAAGTGGTAGAGAGCAGAAAGACAGGATAGAATGTTGAGCAGCAAGAAAAAGAATTTAAAAAAAGTGTTGTGGGTAGAAAAGAAATTTTATTTTTGTTAATAGCAATTAATTTAGAAGTGCCGGAATCCACGACTAGAAATTGTATTGAGAGAAGGTTGTTCCTGCAAAGGCGAGATCCATATCAATTGGCGCCCAACGTGGGACTTTGGCACTGATGATAAGATATATTTTTTATTATTAAAAAAATATATAAGCCAAAGAACAGAATTAGTGACTAAGAGTCGATTTGACAAAATCTCATTAACGTCATGCTATATGTGGTTAGGATGAAAGTCACATGTGATATGCGTTAAATTTAACGACAAAAAAGCAAAATAATTACTGAGCATTCGTAGCTTAGTTGTTAGAGCTTTGCCGAATAGAGGCAAAGGTTTCCGGTTCGAGTCCTGCGGGATGCGAAATTTTTTTTCAATTTATCCTTAAAGTCATTTAATATATTCTAGTTTGTATACTTTTTAACATTTTAAACATATATAAGAGATTTATTATATTAACAGAAATTATTTAGGACAAAATCTGAAATTCCCCTTTTCATATTTAATTTAAGCACGCTTTTAGTAAGCAGACACTGGTATAGGGAAAGATTCACGTTTATTAAGTATTTTGATAATTAGTTTTAAACGAATGATGATTTATGTTTTATAGATCTTTCTAAAAGTAAATATCATTTTAATTGCGTTAGACTTAATTCAAATGGATGCGGTTTTTGTTTTTACGATATTCATGCTTTTCCGAAATGCTCTCAGGAATTAATAACTTTGAAGTAAGATTTTAAACTTTTTGATACTGTTTAATTTCAGAAGATATTTTAGAATTACATAATGACAGAAAGTATATAAATTTTCCCAATTTATAAAATAAGTTTGTTTATTATTCATTTTATAATTTTCAAAAAACGATCTGCATCACAAGTAAATCAATTATCTCTAACCAGAAAGAGAAGTAATAAAGAAAATTATAAACTTTGGTTGTCTCTTGATATTGTTGGTATTAACACCAGTTAAACATTATTTTTAGAAAGTCTATTTGCCATTCTGTGGAATTTTTTAATCAAACTTAAACCTATTTCCTGACTACCTAGAGCTTTGAAATTTTCAGGATAGCTAAGAACTGGATGACAATGCATGTTCAGCCATTGTAGCGTAAAAAATGCCGGGCTAGCTCAGTCGGTAGTGCATGAGACTCTTAATCTCAGGGTCGTGGGTTCGTGCCCCACGTTGGGCGCCAAAATTGTAACGTAAAAAATTCCCTTTTGCTAGCTCCAGGGTTCGTGGCTTCCTTCTGGCTTTCTTTTTTCAACTCTCCCCAAACAAATAATAAAGCGCGCAAAGTACAGACAGACAAATAAAAAAATGAAGCAGTCTTTAAATTGTTTATTAAGAAAATATCTTTAATTGGTTAATAAAATAGTAATTAACCAATTTCTTATCTTAGCTTTTTGCGTTCTTCGGAATCGATGTCGAGATGTTTTTCAGTAAGGAAGTGTTGATACTTCTGGAAATGGTGAACACCGGTCTACGGTGTCGATGGCAAGATGGTTTTTCTTTAAGGAAATGTAGAGACTTCCGAAGTGGACCGCACCGGTCTACGTTGTCGATGGCAAGATGGTTTTTTCTTTAAGGAAATGTAGAGACTTCTGGAAATGGACAGCACCGGTCTACGGTGTCGATGGCAAGATGGTTTTTTCTTTAAAAAGATATGGCTCGATAAGCTCTCACCTAGGACCCTTCGCTATTTGTCAAAAGCCCTAAAGAATTAAAATAATAGCAGTCAAAATTCCGTCCCAATAATCCTTAGTTTCGATTACAATGACTCAAGGGTTCTCCAAAGTTCGAGAAAAAAGTTAATCACCTGTTATGTTTATATATTTTTAACTCAATAAAAAACTGATTCTTGACAAATGATTGTAATCGAAAAATTTAATATCAAATAAAAAGACCAATAATATATTCACCACATTTTTTACTATTACTTAAAATTATAACAAGTTAAATTTTACTCACCAAGAAGGGTATAAGAAGTGAAGAGAACTAATTTTTATCGAAGCACAAAATAAAATGAAAGAATATAGCGACGCAACTTACAAACAAACTAAAATTCTCCCACTCATATCTGATAAAGTAGTCGCGTCGACGCAAAATAACACTGATATTTATAAAAATTTAATAGTCAATAGGCCAGGCCACGATTAACGTTATTATCGTTACACCATATACATAGATTTCGAAATTTATACTGAATTGTTATTAAATTAAATATGATTTAAGTTGTGTATAGATATTATCATTTTAAGTTTTTATATTAGTTGATGGTAGCTGAATTGGATAAGCGTCTAATTGTGACAGTTCTGTTGGGTTATCGTAATGGGATCGATCACGCGAGAGAGACTTTTTTTTGTTTTTTATATAATAGTAATATGACCTATAAATCAGTAAATAACTTTTTACTATAATAAGTTCTTTTTATAAATTGTGATTTTTAAAAATACTAGTAAAAAGTACTTAAAAATAAAAATAATTTATCGATTGCTTCAAGCTGGATTTATATTTTTCCGTTTTAACATAATTGCTAATAAATATATAATATGCATTTCGGTATGTGAATTTTCTAGAAAATGAGAGGTGGAATTAGAGTAATAAACAATAGGATGCGGTTTTCGACAAAGCGCGTGCGGGTCAGTACGGACTGTTGGTTTTGCTGCAATTTGTTTCAGCCTGTCAGATTATACTTTAATATCATAATTTTCCTATTTGTTTTCGGACAATTAAGGTAACCGCAGTGCCCCAGATTTGTGTGCACCTGTGAAATTGCATATTTGCTCTTTTAATCAATACGGGTCCGTATGGTACAGGTATTTGGAAAATAAATGGAAAAGTAATTACAGGTTATTTTCAGTTTAATTATTCACTATTATAATTTGCTCGAGAACTGTTTGACTGCATGAATTCATCTGTACAATTTGTTAAATTATAAACTAAAACAATCTTTAAATTAGAAATAAGAAGAAGAAAAACATTTTTTCTTTTGGTTGCATATTGAGATACTGAATCGGCACTACGTTTTAAATTAAAAAAATAATTTATTGACAAATACGTCAAGAAGCTTTGGTCAATTAATCATTTTAAAATTCTCTTTTAAAGCTATAAACTAATCTTATCTAATCTAAATAAACCTGAAATGGTCTCTCCTGTGGAGCTCCATGTTTTAAGCACTGCTTCCTATGGGAATATTGTGACCAGGTTCGGCACCAAGAGTCCTTTCATGCACCCGATGGGTGCAGGACTCTAGTTTGTTTAGCTGAAAATCACCACCACCGCTGATCTTCAGGTAGGCATAAATCCAGGTGTCCCAAATTCTTATTTGGATGACTATCCTTGAGTTACTGTTGCCACAGGGCAGTTCCCTTTATAAGAGATCTGAGTCCTGTGACTAGCTCCTCAAGGTGGTGATAGGATTCAGGGTTCGTGTCATCTGACTCCTGCCAAGATTCAGTATGTCAGACGTCAGTTTTTTGGAGTAGCCTTTGAGCATCAGCTTCGAATGCCTTAGCCCTACAGTATTACTTCAGTGTTTGGTCGACTCTTTCCAGACCCAGTTCCTGACTTTGGTCCTTACCCAGGCTCTAGGCAGTCCCAGTACAGGTTCTGGACCAATGAATCGTGTATCCGCTCCCTTCTTGGCCAGAAGGTCCGCGATTTCATTGCCTTCAAACCCTTATGCCCTGGCACCCCCTCCAAGAAGACCTTGTTGTGTCTAGCGAGTTCATTGAGGTTTTGAATGCACTCCCAGATCAGCTTGGAACTAACCCAGATTTTAAAGCTATAAGATACCTCAAATTTTTAAATACCTAGAAACCAGAAAAATAGAATGGCTCGACTATAAAAGATGGACTCTCTCCGATTTTGAATTTTGTTGTGTCAAATAAATGTTAAATAATAGATTTTGAGTCTTCGATCCAAAAAATAACGGTTATTTTTTGCGGGGATCACTTTATTGAGCCAAAAAGAAACTTAAAATGGCATGTTTTTATATTTAATCTTTTTTCTTGTAAGGTAATAACTATGTGAAGCAAAGAAAAATACGAAAATATTGCTGTTTAAAACTGCAAGTACACTTGTTTAGGTGATAAATTTAAAACTTAAATTACGTAATTATAATTGATCCTCGCAAAAAATATTCGTCATTTTTGGAATGAGAGAGTCAAAATCTATCAGTTGGCACCAAAAATTCCAAAATCAAAAAAAAAAGCTGCTGCTAATTTCCAAGATCCATCAAAAACAACGATTAATAAAATAATGTTAAGGACTTAATATTCGTTAAGATTTTGTAATGGTTATTAAAATCTTTATGAACTGTTAAAATTTAACTGATTTATGAATGGACATATTTGCTAATTAAATTTGTTATTAGTTGTGTGGTTCACAATAACTTTGGCATTAAAGTAAAAGATAAAATTATCACATCTAGATTTTCTATGTAAAAATTCTGTGCAACTTTTTTATATTATTGTCTTAGACTCGTAGTATAATTTATGGTAATGTTAGTAAAAAGGATAGGCCGCCCTATGGGGTCTAATGGACTTTTTTTTAATCGTAGAACTTTGGAACGAATTCAGATATTCTTTTAAGATTTTTTCAAATGAAGTTAAAGCAATGTAGAACGATGGATAAAATAAGCAGAAAGTTGATAATAAAGATTAAAATTTTGAAATATATACTCAAAATTAAATTTGTTCCCCCTAGCCTTAAAAAAAATGTGAGCCGTCACGGGACGCCTGGCAGATGTGAAACATCAACATTATTTTGTAAAAGTATATGCAGTATTCAATAAAAAGAGTGTGCGTGTAACCTTTACGCGCGATTAAAGTAAACATTGAAAAATTTAAAAACTGAAAATTTTTAAAATTATCATGATTTTCAAATTTTATGAAAAATTTGGAAAATTTAAAAGATGTTTCACATCAAAATTTGTTTATTATTTAGTTTTTATATTTATTTACCTAAATATTATAAGATAATATGCACTTTTAAGTCTATATTTCAATTTTTAATATTTTTACACATCAGTAAAAATATTAAAAATTAAAATATGAGCTTTAAAAGTGTATTTCTATATGAAACAATTCATACCCTGTGCCGCCAAATTTTTGAATCGATGAGCTTCTTCCCCCTATTGTTGGCGCGCCACCGTCGCGTCGCTCAAAACATGAGACCAATTTCATATAAGATATCAGTACATCTCTTTATTTAAATTATCGATGCGTTAGGTTTTTTACGTCATACACTCATACGTCACCGTCACCACGCGAGAAATCTGATTTACGTGCGGCTATTGGCTATGCGCACGACACTAGAGCCTTCTTGCGACCAAATCACGAAGCTCAACTGCAGGACCGCTAACGCAGGGTTTAAATGGAAAAAAAAATTGAAATACAATTTAATTAAATTTTTAAAATATTTCATAGTGTTTTCAAATATTTTTCTGACCATCTTCGTATCTTATTTCATTACGAGGTAAAAAAGTAATTATATACAATGTATTAAGATTAGTTAATCCCTTAAAATTATTAGAATTTAAGGTTATACACAGTATAATATAATAAAAAAAATCTTTTTAAATTCTAAAGAGTGTAAATAAGTTACTGAAAATCAATAACAAAGATTACAATTTAACTAAAAAATAATAAAAATTAATAAATGTTTAAAAAGATTATGTTTATTTAAATGCATTTTATGTCTGTTCCAAATATATTATCTCTAAAAATTTTTTCAATTGTAACTTCATTTATAAACTATTTCAAGTTTTTATAACACTTTTTATGGAACCACTATATCAGTTCGGGTCTGGAGATCACACATTTCACTTTTAAGAGATTTATAAATACAACAAAAAGAAGATTTTCTAACAACATCTGATTTCGTTGTTTTCATCGATTATGTAAGCTTGAGAAGCTTTTTCTAAACAAGAACTTGCGCTTCTTTCATAATATTCTTCGTTTTCAATGAATTTATTGTTAGTTACTTCGCAATAAGGGTCAATTAGTAGATTGTTCTGTAGAAGAAACCTAAGTACTTGTTGACTGGGATGAATCTATGCAACGCTTCAAGTAACAATTATACCCGCAATAAAATATTTTTTATATTACTAATTTAATAATTAAAAGCATTACCATCAATATGTAGAAACTTTGTACCTGTTGAGAACTTGAATAGCATTTGCTGTGTGACAAAATAACTGTTTTTAAAAAATTGTTGGCACATAAGCCGGACTATTTAGTAGAACAGATTTTTTGTTTTCAATAAAATGATCGCTACAAATTATATAGCTGGGTGTTGGTGACCAAGAAGATTTCTCACCACTAAAAAAATATTTTAGCATTTATTTTTACTACATTTATCCACATGTTTGTTGTATAATCCGTTCTGATATCACCTGTATAAAAATATACATATTTAGGTATATATAAAGGTTATATAAGCCATTCACTTTTTATTTCCATCTCAGTAGGCTCTGTTAGTTACATGAAATTCGCCCAGTATAATACACGTCTGTTCATATTGTTCTGTGGTCTTATTAATTGTAAATACGATGTTGTCACGTCTTCAATAAAAATATGTGTATTCATTACAAATATCTTAAGTAATTAAATCTGCAAACCAAATTTAAAACTTGCCGAAAATAAGTCAATGTATTTCATATTAAATTGAATAGGTACTAAAGTAGATACGTCAGTTTTCGCTGCAAGTAGGTACTATTAATATCCAAGAATGGTCTATTTAAATTCACATGAATTTTGACTGATATTCAAAATAACACATTCCTTTGCACAGAACAGATCCCTGTTTATAGTCAATTCTCATATTATATTATTGATCTAGAACGAAAATAGTTATTATCCTATCAAGTGCGGAAAGTTATACTTTCCCGCAAGAGTTAGGATCAATATTTTTTCTACAAGCATAAAAAAGATACTTTATTCATTTTTTAAATTTTATTTTCAACTCCTAACAATGTAACAAAATTTTAATTTGTGACAATTAAAGTTTGTTGTTGCTTTGAGTAACGTTAACAGAGGTGTTTTAATAAATTATGATTTTTTTAAGAACAAACATTTTAAAAATTTTTATTTTTATGCAAAATAATCTTTTTTTTACTATTTGTATGTAGTAGGTACAACAACATAAAAGTAATAATACAATAATTTTCCAAAATGTTATTGAAGGACATATTCATTTAATAATAAAAGAGAAAGAGATATTTTCTGAATTAAAATGCGTGCGGAAAAGTGTTGTTTTACGCATGCTTGTAGAAAAATATACTTTTCTATTTACATTTTATTACAAATAAATAATATAAGTAAAATTCAAAATGTAGCACATATACATATATTAATAAAAACGTTTAATACAACTTTTAAATCACTCAAGCAATAGTAAAAGATCCTTTTTACAAATGTATAATAAAACTTTTAAATTATTCAAGCAGTGGTAAAAAAAATTATTTCATCAGTTTTGAGTTTAACATAAAAACACAGTACTCAAAGTCTATAGGTATCCATCTTTTTTAAAGTCTTCTATTTTACATCCAAATGGCATCGTAGTGTAACATTATTGTATTAGTGGCTGTAGGATAATAAAATTTCACATCCAATGGGTTAATTGAGGAAACTATACTCCAGTAAAAATTTGATTTTCCTGGTCCGCCCCAGGTGGTGTCGCATTTGACTTAAATATGCTGATGTTTTAATAATGTTCTTTATAACAGAATTTTTTTAGAAAAATTAAGATTTGTTAGACATTTCAAACCGATACAATGAAAAAAATATTTTAATAAATTACATAAAAGCAAATAAAAACAAACACAGATGCAGATTTAGATGTAACATGTAAATGTTGTCGGTGTATTTGTATGATCAATCCTCTTCCATTATTTCACTGGAAGAATCAGAGTCACTATCAAATCCAAAATCGGAATCGTCAGAATCTGATTCCTCCAATGAAATATTTAAAGAAGGAATATTGTCATGTGAGCAGTTTCCCATGTAAGTAGTCCAATCTGCCCAAATAAGTTCGTCTGTATGTCTACAAAAATTTTGCCACATGTCTGGTGTACATTTAGTCAATGCTTCTGTCCAAGTTTTTTTAACTCTTGCCTGGTCAAGATAAGTAGATGTAATATGTTTGTTATAATATGTCTTAGTAAACCCCCATGCTAGTTCTATTGGATTGTAGTGACAATGGTATGGTGGTAGTCGAAGTACTTCATGTCCTCGTTGTTTTAAAATTTCATCCACTACATATGTCTTTTCGTCAGTTTTATAAGGTAAGATTATAGAGTACAGTTGTTTCTTTGTCATTTTTGTGTCAAACCTAATGTTATTGTTAATCAACCAAAAAGAGGGTGGTTTGTTAATGTGAACTGAATGGTATGGCGCGTTGTCCATGACCACCACACATTTTTCTTGAAATATAGATAGAGCAGGAATGAGTTGATTAACAACCCAGTTTTTAAAAAGGTCACCATTCATACTTTTGTGATAGTCAAGGTCTGTATTCGAAGAGTCTAGTAACAAGTCACATCCTTCCAAAAATCCAGTATCAGTCCCTGCGTGTAAAATAGTAAATCGCTTTCCTTCGGATTTTACACGAGCTGGATTACTTTTTAGGTCAGAATCGTGCACCCACTGACGCACTGAACTACCATTTTGATAGATCCATGTTTCATCTAGGTACACGAATCTAACTCTCTCAGCAAGACTTTTTAGTTGTTTATATTTCCGAATAAAAGCGATCTTTCTAATTTTAACGTGTCGTTGTTCATATAAAATATGTCGTCCATTTACTTTTTTAAATTTGTATCCCATTAATTTTATAAGTTTATATAGTGTCGTACGTCCCCCTTTAAAATCAAAATTTTGTTTAGCATCAGTCAAAAGTTTGTCTAAAGTAAAATGTTCAGTTTTAGCATGGTACATCCAAATCTGTCGCTGTAAGTCTTTTTTTAAAATAAACTTCTCAAATGTATCAGTTTTACATCCTTTATCTGCGACTTTCTCATTATTTTTCAATCCTTCTTTAATAATCTTCCGTATTTTCGATACACTGATCTAAAAAAATTAAGCATTTAGAATGTTTGTCATATTAATTAGATTCAAAAAATATACCTCAGTTACACAACGGTAGTTAAGAGATTTAAAAATATTTAACAAAATTTTGAATTAAATTATAGTTACAAAAATGTATAATTTCGAAATTTGAAATCTGACAACATTGTATATAATTTATTATGATATCTGTCAAAAAAGGTTATGTGTTCTTTTAATAATATAAATTTTATTTAAAAAAGTGATACATATTTATAAATTCATTACAAAAACCTCTCTCAATTAATCTAATGCAAAATATATAAGTTTATGTTAGCGACTAGCATTGATTTAAAAGAAATACACATAAAATCGTACTTACTTGAAAAACCTCGGCCAATTAATTTAAATAAACACTCTCACAGCTGTTAGCTTGTTTCCTAAACATACCATAACATCTAACGATGCTGTTGTGAATTTCTGTACTTATTTTTTTTGGCATTGTATATTGAATCTAAGAAAGCATCAAATATTTCGTTATTGAATCTTCAACAATTTTACCTTTGACAATGTGCTGTCAATATTTCGACAGTAGGTACCAACCCAACAAATTGAAGTGCCAATCCAAGAAATAAAATGCATAGTCTACTGAGATTGAAATAAGAAGTGAATGAATTATACTTACTTTTGTATTTTTACTTTAAATATCTATTTTTGACGTTCTTCTGGCCTTTTTATTTTCGTAGGGAATGTAAGAAATGTGCGTTTAGTATTTTTACGGTTATTTGGGCCAAAAGGAATGCAACAAACACTATGACCCATATTTTTTAATAAAAACACATACAATCATATGTAAATTGGTCCTGCAGTTGAACTTCGCGTTAGATCCGCCGCAGGCGCTAAGATCAGGCGACGTGGGTCACGTGGTTACGTGCACATAGCGAATAGATGTTTCACATCCAAAAATTAAATGCTTAAATAGAACATTAACTGATTTCCAAAGTTTTATACAACAAAGTTCTAAGCATTTTTGAAAAAACTGAATTTTGAGGTTATATTTTAAAATATTAATCTTTATAGTCGACTTGCTGCTTATTTTGCGATCGTTCTACATTGCTTAAACTTCATTTGAAAAAAAATATATATAATTCGTCCAAATTTCTAGCATTTTGAAACAAAAAGTCAAGTTTACCCGATAGTGTGCCTGTTCGGGGCATTATCCTCGTTTTTTTAAATGTAAATCCTAGGTCATTGTTGCAAACGTCACATTATAAAGGTGGCTTTTGACTTTTGGCAACAATGCACTGAAAGCTGTCACGTGGTCAACGTACACGTGTAGTGAGCTGGTACAAAAATGAGCAGAATGGACCTTAAAGTCGATTAAATAATAACATATCAACTGCGCCACCTTACGGTGGCGTCATAGTACATAATTTAGTAAGAATTTCTGGTTTAAACCTATGACATATTAAATGCGTTACCCTCTGGTGACATTATAATACTTATGTTAGAATTACTCTTTAAAAAACATGTGGTATTAACAACGCCACCTTACGGTGACGCCATGTATTTAATAAAGGAATAATTTCTTGTTTAAATGGATAAGATAGTAACTCAGCCACCTTACTATGTTAAGATTATCAACTGAATAAAAATAAAATTAATAAAAAATATAGGAAATATTTAATCATACGTTAATGGATCTAACCCTAAAAAGTGGATATGGGAAAATAAAATTTAGTGTCTATGTATTTCTATCAAAGTTGTCCTATCTTTGTATTTTACTGCATTCAACAAATTATTAAGATATTACTTATAAACCTACGTTTCGAAAATTGAAATATTTCGATTTTAACTAGATGCCTTCTGCCAACTGTAATAGTAATCCATTTCAAAGAGAAACCATGAATGTGCACGAGTGTCAAAAGAATGAAGTTAATGTTAAAAAGTTGGCTTGCAGCTATGGAGTTTTCTGTAAAAGGAAATATAAAGGAGTTCATTGTTCGAGACGACCTTTTTCCCAACAACGCTTTTATTGCAAAAATTACAAAATTAATTTTTAATATTTCACTTTGCAGAGCAAAGAAAACACCACAAAAGCCGAATTAAAATACGGTGGAATTATATTTTTTAGTAAATGAATTTACCTTTACTTGGAAATGAGACAAAAAAAATTCAGAATATTTATATTTGTAAATCTGCGAACGTGTAACAGCCAGAATAATAATTGCAAAAATTGTATTTATTTAGAATATCACAAAGCTTAAAAAGGTCCAGTTGCTACCTACACTGAAATTATAAACATTTATTGATAAAATTAATTAACGTAGAAGACAAAAAAGTGATTGTTTAGTGATTTTTCCAGGAAAATATAAAGATTTCGAAGACGTTTTTAGTCTTAAAATTTTATACGTTTTATTATCCTGTTCATATAATAAAAAGGATTATTAGCGCTGACCAAATTGAATGTTAAAGGTATAATTTGGTTACAGTTCTAAATCCAACCATCACCCGATTTGGTTAACAACAACAATGTCACTGGACGATCGATATCTTCTGCTAATAATGATAATTTACGATACTTTGAGCGTGAGTAGCGTCCATTAACACTCGACAGACCTCTAAACACCTCGTATAGGTAAACGGGTAATTGGGAACATGCGCCAATGTTTGTTTAAGGAAACGATGGTACTTATATCATGATTTAAACGGCTGTTTTATTTAATTTGGGATCGGTTTTTTGTTAAAAATTATGTTGCTGCATAAGCTGATTGTTTACTGTAAAGTATATGACTCTATTTGATCAAAATGTAAATTAATAAACTTAATTAGTAAAAAATACGAAAACCAATTAAGACATTTAGAGATTTCCTTAGTGCCCTGGAATAAGAAAAACACCAGCAATCTCCATTAATGGTTTCAAGGACTTAACGCTCTCAAAAGATTTTTTCCTATTGGTTTACAACATTAGTAAAAAGGAATTTCTTTTTACACGTTAAAGTCTTGCAATGCGTAAGAGAAGATAATTTCGTGCTTATTGATCTAAGTGGATCAACCTATGCACAGATAGTCAGGTGCAATTGTGGCTTTAGAGACCTCCAAAGTGCTCACCAGAGTAGTACCCGAATGCCAAGTAGTACTCCATATCCTGTCGAAGGATTACAGTGTCAAACTAGTTTAGGAACAAGTCAAAAGTATGTCTCGAATACGAATAAAAGCAAGAATCTGTAGACAACCAACACTAGAAACACATCTTTGGCCCACTGTATTAATCCTTAAACAATGGGAAAAGTACAATAGGTCTAAATAGGCTGCAGTACGATTGTTAACTATCTCATACCGCTTAAAAAACGCTAATTAAGAGGTATGGAAGTAGCCTTGTTACTAAAATAAAACATTTAAGGATCTCCCTACACTATGGAATGGATATAAAAACAAAAGTTTTTGGTGAAATGTTTGGCAAAGGATTACAGAACCAGAAATCCTAACTAAAACGTTGGAAATTTGGGTGGTTTTGTTGCTGATCTTTATACGATAACGGTGAGAGTACTAAAAAAAACTAGTGTGGCAGTCAGTGGGACTGCCGGCAGAAGTTATACTTCTATATGATATTCGTGGTAAGCGACTCCAAAAACCTCCTAGTACCGTGTGCACACTCTTTTTGTATCGAATTTGCATAAAACTCCTGGAGACGAGGTCCGTCTAAAGCACCAGGTGTTTTGAACACCATCGCTATTATTATAATCGTATTTAGCGACTCAAAAAAACCACCGAGTACCAAGTGTGTACTGATTTCGTACAGAATTTACATAAAACCCCAGGAGAAGAGGTAAATACCCTAGACACCAGGTGCCGCGGAGACTTTTGGAATCGTTAGATTAGTGTTCAGCGACTCCAAAAACCCCGAATATATAAATTGAACCCATTTTCAGCAATACGTACCGAGTTGTAAGATTTCTTTCTATTGTCTGAATGTACTTTTCGAATGCAGAAATGCAATTTCCATTTTTACATTATAAAATATAGCGACAAATTTCCTGCTACTTTAACGAATCCAATGCAAAAAAACGCATTCCGATCCATCTTACG
This sequence comes from Altica lythri, assembly GCA_964028335.1. Classification (NCBI taxonomy): domain Eukaryota; kingdom Metazoa; phylum Arthropoda; class Insecta; order Coleoptera; family Chrysomelidae; genus Altica; species Altica lythri. Next base: position 69,737,025 of record OZ034805.1, read on the forward strand.
TTACAAAATTCGGGGGTTTTGGTGCTTTATTTCCTCCACTATTGGTGAAAACTCTGTTTATGTATCCAACAACCTTAAAAGTATGGAGCAAAATATACTGCGACCATGTGACGGTATTTTAGACTACAATACAATACTTATTACTGAATATTATTATTAATATAAAATGCTAAACTTTATATGTATACTTACGTGACAGAAATATAAAATAATCTGTCAAATAATCATGTGGTCCGTCACTATGATATTTATACATAAGTTCAGACTGTTTTTTGTATATCTATCCCGTTTCAATGTACTGAATGTTTAAACGGTATTCAAAGGACTTATAGTTATGACTAATAACCTGTAGTATATATTTTATCTTTGTTTTTACCGACCAATATACCTTATAAGAGTTTCTGTCTCTCTCTTACTCACACCATTACAAATGTAATGATTTTTCCCATTTAACTCTACACAATCTTTTTCTACAGGGTGTACGAATAGAAGTATAACTTCAAAAATCATTGCTTATTATTGAAATCATTTAGAGTTTGCTTCATAAATTTCCAATTTAAATATAATGGTAGTTAAAATCATGTTTTCATTATCTTATAGGAGTAAGAAAATGACTCTGATTAGTCAATCATACTGTTGCACCCGAAAAGAACATCATGCTGGGATCAGTAAATAGTAGATAAATAAATTGTAGAAAATAACAAATCACGTGTAAGTGTTTTGGGTAATTTTATTGATGCATTACGTAATTATTTTAAATTAGGTAACCTTTGTAGAATCTAATAACCAATAAATAAATTTCTATTCATCGCTACACATTTTTTCTGTTAATTTATTACAAAGAATAATTTTCTTGTTCAGAAATTCGAAACGAGAAATAGACAGAAGCAATAATTCACCGACACAAATTTCTTAATCAGCTGCACTCGTGTCGCCATCGTCAGTTCTAAATCATCAAAAAAAATAGTTATATCTAATAAAATAGTTATCAAATTAAACGTATGAAACAAAGGGAACTTGGAAAAAAATAAATTATGGGACATAAACTGTAATGAAATCGAAATAAAATTTCTTGTAAGATAACCAGTAAAACTGAATTGTTTGATTAAAAATATTTCATAAATTTGAAATATTTTCAATGGATTTCCCACACTTTTCACTAACGGGGAATTTTAAAACTCAATCTGGATCACAATGGAATTTGATAAACAAACAGAAAATAAAGTAATATGGTTGATAAAATTGGATGTATAAAAAGAGATCGGTTTACGATTATAGCTTTACCCCAGATATCAAAATTGTAGTAGTGTGTTATAAAAAAATTTTATTTCAACATACGATAAGCTATACACTGCCATTAAAAAATCCAATTTTAATGACATCTTAAAGATTATTTTTAGCAAACTTAGCTCTAGCTATATCTTTATCAAACTAGCCAATCATTTACTATTTTCAGTTCATAGATTTTTATGAACTGTCGCAAATTACTCTATAAACCTAATTTTGAAATAATGGTCAAGACCTATGACCATTAAAAACTTTCAGGACTAATTCCATTTTATTTTTGCGTGCTTGATGGCCGCTGTGATATGCCGTCCGATATGGCGATATAATGACTTTATTTGAACCACATCAGTCACTGACATGTCATTCAGTGGCAGTGTAGATTAGCAAAAATTCAGAATAACATTTTGTTGTGGATAAAGAATAACGTTGAAGGCTCGCGTGGAATAGAAAAAATTAATTAAATCTGATGGCATTAAATTGGGCTATGCAGGATCGTCTCCAAAAAAGTTTTATACATATAGATAGATACTTTATTCACCATTATTCGCAACACAAAGTATACAAGGCTAGAAATATAAACAAGCAGAACATACCTAATAAAAATAAACAACTTTACAATTACAAATTGCCAAAGACCACTAACTGCAGAAGGTAGAGCGTTGAAAAAACCATATTGCAGTGGGTTTTTTTAGATGTACATGACCTAAACCGTGGTGTCCCAGCGAGAGAGGCATTTTGGATCTCATAATGATGCATGTCGTGCTGGAAGCTCAATGGGTCTCTTTGGCTATGTATTTTTAAGCGATTTTAGAAAATGTATAGGGAAGGTAAAGGCAAGACACCCAAATTCTTAAATATAGGATGACAATGGTCTCTGAATCTTGTGCCTACCAGAATTATCACTGCTTTTTTTAGAGGCAAAACACTTGGATAGCGTCAACGGAGTTGCCCCAAAACTATGAAATAAAAGAGTGAAAAGTAAGTCATTCTCATAACTCCAAGACTAGTGAAACGACTTAATCTCCTAAGCAAGAATAGTGTACTGGACAACTTACTAATGATGAAATGTAAGGGCTCCAAGTAAGTTTAGAGTCGAATATGACCCTTAGAAGTTTCACGTGGGTATTTTCCTGGTCTAAAGGACATACAGCAAAGATTTTAAACACATTTAGTGAGAGATTACAAATGATAGTCGTAATATCTGCCTCCACCACTGTTCCCAAGAAGGACAACATGGATCATTATGTTTGACCTATCCAACTGTGGCAATTTTTTAATAATCTATGCGGCAATGGTAATAAGGAACATATTTAACTGATCTGAGATATAGAACAACTATGAGAAGTACTTCCTTTATTTCTTTCATGATTGATGATACACCACGAAGCCTTGTAAATGTTACCGAAATCTAAATACTTCCTAAACCTATCATAAGTATCTCTTTTACTTTTTTGTATTAAACTTTTATATCTTTTTAAGAATTTAATGGACCTTAAGAAAAGCTAGGTTTTTGCTTATTATACGCTCATAATAGGTACTTACTTTGGTAAGAATTTCTCGTTTAAATATATGAGTTATTAACTGTGCCAACTTCCGGTGGCGTCATAATACTTAAGTAAGAATTGCTCGTTTAAATATATGTGATATTAACTGCGCTATCCTACGATGGCATTAAAAGTAGTAAGATGTTAACCTACGATAATGTGTTATATATTAGAAAAACTATTTTCTATTAAACGGCAGAGTGGTCATTACCAAAGATGGTTAATATTCACTTTTATTTCAATAAAGATAATTAAATATCAACGGATACAGTCGCTTTCGTATTTTTTAGCTATACAAGCTTATTATACAACAAGAACCCCTACCTAAAAATAATAACCTTGTTAATTTTTCCATTTCTATTCTTTTGATATAATGTAATACTTTTTAAAAGCTTTTCATCGTTTATGAAACATTGTAAACCATTATTTCATTGAGATAAGAGCGACTCTTTTATGCTGGTGCACAAAGAATATAATAGCTTATCAGTTTAAAGTTATTGGTGTATATTTTGCCAACCTTGTGTGTGTTTTTAAGTCACGTAACTTGTATATCCTTAATTAAATTTATCTTTTATTGCTCTTTGTGCACGCGAATGTTCTGGGTATAAATATACTGCAGGCAACTAAAAATCGTTAGATTTTTTTATATTTATACCTAGATAAATAAAAAAACAATCCAGTATTTAAATAAATCGTACAATATAAAACGTAAAAGCAAATTATTGTCGAAAAAATAACTAAATAATTGTAAGGAAAAACAGCAAAAAAAGTACTGCTAAATACTGTTACAGAACATTAATTACACTGGTCAACAAAGTCAGGCTAGGTCCACCTAAAACAACAGTCACACAGCAAAACATTAATGCGGTTCGTCAGCTAATTAAGAATGACCACATGAAAAACTGGGTGTTACGAGGTTGGTTTCCTGTTGGATCCCTTACTTGCTCATTGAAAACCAAAAAATGGTTCGCATTAATTGATTTTGAAAACCATTAAGAATGGTTTAACAAAGAAAGCTCAAAAGCTCGTCAGTGAAGATAAATCTTAGATTTACTTCTTCGAACTGGAATCTAATCTAATCTAATCTAAGTAAACCTGGCATGGTCACTTCAGTGGAGCCCCATGTTTTAAGCACTTCTTCCTAAGGGAATATTGTGACCACGTTCGGCACCAAGAGTCCTTACATGCACCCGTGCGTGCAGGACTCTTGTTTGCTCAGCTGAAAATCAACACAACGCTGATCTTCAGGTAGGCTTGAATCCAGGTATCCCAAGTTCCTTGAGTTACTGTTGCCACAGGGCAGAACTGGAAAGTAAACCTTAAATTGCTGTGTGGGTGTTACACGATAAGGAAAACCAACACAAGTGTCCAAATCTGGTTATGAAGCAACAATTACTTTAAAAGATTGTAGAATTGATATATACGTCTGTTTATCAAAAGTTATCGTTATCATCCTACATAAGGACAAAGTAAGTGCTTACACTGCTCAATCGAGTTTTTAAAGCTTTAAAACATCGAATTGTATGACAATTTACCGTATAGTACCAACCTAGGTCCCAAGGACTTTATGGACTTTAAGGAATTTTATGCTTAGGCAGCGATTCCAGTAGCCAGAAGACGCCATCGATGTTTTTAAAACAGCGATTTTGCAGGTGTTAACTGAAGAGTGGAACAACTGTTTTAACAATTGGTTTGAACGTATGCAAAAGTGTATCGATCTTTATGGCACATATTTTGGTTTTATGGCTAGTCCAGAAACTTGAACCTAATGCCGCTATACATACATACATACAGTGCTGCAAATGTAAAAAAATGTTTAAAAGCATTTTCAGGATAAAATATAAAATAATATAAAATATAAAATAAAGTTTAACATTTTGATATATTATATCTTACTACCAACAAACTAAAGATACAACCTAAATTGTATTTCTTTTACTACCTAGAACTGTTACCTAATAAACATCTCACAATAAAATATAGCCAGAAAATTTTAATATATCTTCATATATCTAGAGAGAATTTATGACAGCGAGCGATTCTACAGACATGCAGATATTTGCTACCGATAATCTTCTACTCGTACTTGCACCATAGTCTTGTTTAGTGTCTAGGGATCATCGATGCAGGATCCATTTCATAGCAGGAACATAATAATAATAATAAAAAACGTATTCAGCAAAAAGCATTAAGATAATAAGGGTTAAGGTTTTATTTTATGAGTATTTATCTACGACTGCTTAGATAAACGAATTTGACATTCATTTGAGTTACGTAATGAAACTCATTACCTAACTAGTGAGGTAATGAAATCAAAAACACACTCATTTTTTAATACCAACTAACGATCAAATTTATTAAACAATTATTTATGAACATTAATAATAACATGTTTACATTTATTCAAGTGTATACCTGAGGACATTTCTGTTTTAGAAATTTTCAAACTACTGCGTTTACTGGTTGAAGCTTCTACAAGTACATTCTTTTCTCCAAGAATATTCGTTTCTTATTTTCAACCGAAGTTTCTATGTATCCTTCGGCTACTGTAGGTATTGCTCTTCCAGCCCCCGTGGCATTTTATTGTTAGCAGGTCCGCCCCTGAGTTTGCCAACAGTGCAGTTGACGATCTTCTGAAGCAGTGACCAGTGTACTCTTTAGCATTTGGTAATTTTAAAAAAGAAGCAATATTTTTCGGCTTGCTACCAATCGTGTTAATGCCAACGGGCTGTTTTATACATTTGCCATTCCTGTAACCAACAAAAAACCTCTCTACGGCATTATGTGGACGAAATTGATCCCATCAATGTCTCCTGATGTTATAACAAACTGTCGTGAAATTTTGGTCTTTGTATTTGGTATTGTGACGCAGAAGATCTGCCCTTCGTTCCTAACGTTGGTCATTTGCATGTAAGTGAGTTCTTCTTTTCTACAGGCTCCACCAATTCCAAAGATCAAAACTACCTGAAAATATTTCTTAATCTAAAATTTTATGCCTTGTTCTTATTTACCTTTGTTAGTAGCCACTTTTCATCATCAGCTTCTTGTAAAAATCGGGTTATATGTTGTTTTGTTAAAATATTGGATTTCTTCGGTTTATATCCTTCCGACTGCCTCTTCAGAAATGCGACCAATTGACTAAATTTACTGATATCTACATTTTTTCTTTATGGATATCATCGCACGTATCATCGAGTAATATGCCCACAGACTTGAAGGTTTATAGCGTTTCGAAATATTTTCAAAATATACTAGAAGTACCTTTTCACTTGTTTCATTTTTTATTTTCTTCTCATCGCACCATTTCCGCAAACGTTCATAAGCTTGCTCATATTTAATTTTTGATTTTTCCGGCAATAACGTTGAAACTACCTGCGTGGCCAATTCTTCGATATCCGAAGGCAGAGATTCGGAGTCGCTCATTATACGCTTCTCAGGCATCTCGACTTTGCGACGCCAGCGCTACCTCGTGGCGCAAGGCCGCATTAGGTTGAGTCAGGTGCTGTGTATTGCCTATTGTTTATCATGCAAAATCACTCTTCTGTAATGAGCGTTATTTAAAAACTTTAGTTGAAAAACCGCTAATTCTCGATTGTGAAAATGAACATCACGATCAAGAATCGTTTTCAGACCGTCAAACTTGACAGGTTTCGAAAAAAATCGCTCAGCAAAGGGAAAAAGCTTTTGCTCTCTTTTCACGTCAGATTTCTTTAAGATTGATAACAAAATTTGGAAAAAATAGTTAGCTACTTTTAAAGTAATTGAGCACATAATATTATATAAGGTACATGCGCCCTGTAAGGCCCACTTTTTGCTAAATTTTAATAGCTGGAAAAGAAATATAAATTTGTGAAAACTGCCTTTATCACAACATAGTTCATTTATTTCTGAATAAAGTAATCATACAAATCAACATGTTTGGAAACAATTCGTTAAGATAATAATTGTTTTTTAAAACCTCTAAAGTGGGCTTTTTTAAGAACATAGGCACCTATCATAGCCCGATATTAATTATGTAATCAATAAACCCTATCAAAACAAAAAATAAGTATTTATGTAAAACTTGACCTAATATTATATGATATTCTTAGGTAATCAATCTGATACAAAAGTTTTTTTTGGTCACAAATTGGACGGTGGGCCATCTTAGACTTAGCAAAATTTAATTTACCTACTAAACAAAAACCTCTAAATAGACTCAACAAATAACAATGTTGTGGTGTTATTCTAATAATCACTTTTGGAAAAAACATGTTTATTTAAAGACCAAATATTTTTGATGTGAAACATCTATAGCGGCACGTAAATCAGATTTCTGGCGTGGTGACGGTGACGTCATGACGTAAAAAACCTAACGCATCGATAATAATCGATAAGAGATGTACTGATATCTTATATGAAATTGGTGTCATGTTTTGAGCGACGCGACGGTGGCGCGCCAACAATAGGGGGAAGAAGCTCATCGATTCAAAAATTTGGCGGGACAGGGTATGAATTGTTTCATAAAAACCTAACTCGATTCCGCCTACTATCTATTCTATATATATATAAAAATGATTGTTTGTATAGGCAACATAATATACCTACATATTTTGCTGACCTGTAAAATTGACAGCTAGTCAATCAAAATAGATTGTTGGTGAATAGTTGTCATATAGTTGTCCGCTTAAAATTTGTGTATTTAGTTTTAAATATGAATAAACAAAGTGTTAATAAAGAAAGTGATGAAAAAATATGAATAAAAATGAGTGAGTACCTACCTACTCTATATACATTGGGGGGTCCGTTATTTCCCAGATTTGGTTTTGTTCTCCAAACACCCATCAAATTTTTAGTTTATGACCTAACAAAAATTATCAGACTTTAACCAGCCCTTAATATTCACATTAACCCGTGCCTAAATCATAATACATTTCCCATTTAAATACCGTTTAAAAGTTATTCAACGATAAAGTTGTATTCATAGTTAAATTCATCATTTTCCTATTTTTTATTTAGTATCGCTTTTTGTTTGTACTAAAATTATGAACTAACTACAATTATATTAATATAGTAACGTACTTCTATATAAATTTGTGTTTTAATAATTTCCTTTTTTAAGATTATTGAATTTAAGGCAATTAAATAAAAAGCTAAACGAAATCACTTTTTAAATTTATTCAATAAATAATCATCGTTATCTGGAAAAAATCGTAATATTTTATTTTATCATTATGAGATATTTAGTTCCTATCACAATCTGTTCTTTTCTGCATATTACTTTTACACAATAATGTCGATGTTTCACATCTGCCAGGCGTCCCGTGACGGCTCACATTTTTTTTTCAAAAACATCTGAATTGTCTCATATCTTCGACTGGCCCGAGCCATCATAGGATGTGATGGGCCTTTATAGGGTAATTTACCCCGCCACAAGAACTACTTTTTATAAATGAAAATTAACAAATAATATAAACAACTCTTACGTTGAGTCAAGTGCCCATAAACCCAAGTAACGCTGTATTAAAAAAAAACACAAAAACTTCTTGTTTTTTTAAGAAAATACTAAAAAGGTTTAAATTAGAAAGTTATAAATCGTCAGCCCTTTGCAACGACATTAAAAAACTGGCAGCCACTGCAAAAATGACGACTGTCTTCCTTATTTATGAAGTTGCAATTTTGTCTATGGCACTAACCGAACATGGGCGCAAAATTTAAATACATTTGAACTTTTAGACGTACAAAATATTGAAATTGGGCCATCTTAAGAACTGGGCCTTATTAGGCGTAAGTACCTTAGGTTCTAATGAGAAAATTGGTATTTTTCTCACAATAAGTTTTTCTTTTCAAACTTAACAATAAATTTGAATGGTTCTGTGTCTAACTAAATGTCCAAGAAAGAAAACAGAAATAAAAAAACTTTGTCACTCCATAACATTTTATTTGATAAACATTATTGGTACATACTCTACTCGACGGACTGCGACAATCCATTCCTTGCGACGAGCTACTTCCCACGATTTCGAGGGAAATCTATAATAACTTATTACTGGGATAGTATAACCCCGGGAATTGCACCCAACAACACAACAAGTGTGACCACTAACTTTTTTCGCGGACATTTCACGACAATCGATTAAAATTTTAAATTTAAAAAAGCACACACTCCGCTGGAATTACATAGCATATAACACTTATGACAGCCGATTGACCCAACCGCATGTCGCGGCAGTCCGCTTGGTGGCGCCACTAGAGGTGCCTGAGAGGCGTATTTCACAGAAAAACAGAAATTAGAAAATTAATTCTTGAAGTTTTGACTTAAATTGTTGACATTCAAATTACATGTTGCTATGGTTCTACATACATCCTACTAATATTATATAGGCGAAAGTTTGTTTGGATGGATGTATGGATGTTTGTTCCTCTTTCACGCAAAAACTACTAAACGGATTTTAATGAAACTTTACAGTAATGTAGCTTATAGATCAGAATAACATATAGGCTATAATTTATAAAGATATTGTGTGAATTGTCCAAAATATAACGATAAATGTCATTTAAGTCTGAAAAAATTCTGCAATCTGCGAGCTACTCAGGCGTGTGCTTACATAAAGACCTTGATTTTATTCGAATTACACGCAGACGACGTCGCGGGCAACAGCTAGTATACTATGATATTCCGATTTTTCGTCGAATTCAATTCAAAAGTATAATTTCCGTAATTCTGAGCAGTCGTAGATAAAAAGTTGTATCTAATACGTGGGATAAGGCATATTAACTGAGACTCATGCTCTTACTTCGACTCGGGCTACGCCCTCGTCTCAGCAACTCACCGCATTCGTCAGTTAATGATGCTCTTATCCCACTAATTAAATAAATAACTATTCTACTCGTCAAAAAGTAGTTTTTTTAGAATATTTTTTGTAATATTTGTAGTGATCTAATGTTAAATTCTTTAGTTTTGTAAACAGCTTTTATCAAGCTAACGTTTTATCTTCTTTTTTGATAATGTAATCAATATTAATCTTTATAACAATCTAAACAAAACAAATTAACAAACTTAAAACCTATCAAATATAAATTCAAAACTAAAACTAGCAACCTATTTCCTTAAGAGCGACTCACACTCTCGACAAACTTTGAACAAATGTGCCTCCGAAAAAAATCCTTATTGATTTCCCTAAAATTGGATTTGATTTAATTTTTTATTTACCTTTTACTGGCTAACTTTTTATTTTTTAATTCTCAAAACAAATACAATGCTTCAACAGGTTAAGGAAGACTGCATCTTCATTTAAAAATACACATTAGAATAAAAATGTAATCTAGATATTATACTGTACAGTCTTAGTATTATGGATGATATAATAATGAACAATATTCTCATGTATATATATGTCACAGTTTTTATAATAATTATCATATAAAATTCACACCAGAACTCAACAAAAAGCGAAAGCATCCACAGCGACACATATTTATCTGTTGTTATTCCCATATGGAATGTGTGTGTATAACTTGTCGGACACATGGTGCATCTATGGTATAAAACAAGAGTAAAAACGTGAAAATGCGACTCGTTTTAAGTTATGGTGTCCAGACGTTGACAGAAATATGTATTCTGGTAGCCTTTGCATACAATGGCTATTGGACGCGATGCTTATCTACCCTTTCGACACTTTTTTTTATTTCTAAATCGTGTTGCAAAAATGGTGTGGGTTTATTTACAATTGCAGATTTGGTATCAGGTTTTGCATAGGTAAGAGTTTATTCAACAGGAGATTTTGAAACTATATAAATTATACAGATAACTGGTAGAATATCAGATTTTAGATCTCATATAAGTATCTTACTTATGAAAATTTTATGTCACTATTTTTGTAAGTACATAAATGTTGACCTTATCACAAAATTTATTTAAACTAATTGACTAGAAAGCGTAAATATTATACCAAGAACTATTTTTATTCGTAACTTTATTCAAACAATGTTGAAACTTTACTACAAGATGATATAAATTCCGTTAAACCAATGACCTTTTTTATCTCCCAGTTTTAATGGTACCTATCAGATCTAAAAAGCTGATGTGAATGAGCAGATATCGAAACTTAGGAAGTTCTCTAGAGTTTATAACGTAAGAAACTAAGCTGATAGGAGTTTAAACTTTAGAAACAAAGTGGATCCCGAAAACTATGACTAAACTTCTCTTTCCCTGAAAAATTTATCCTCTCTGTATCCTGACTTGTCAATTTTTCTTTATTTACAAAAATTACTGTGAACCTGTAAATGAATTTATAATGCAAGAAACAACACATTTTTCAACCGAAGTTTTCATACGTTACTGGAAAGAAGCTGTTCAATATTTCAAGACGTAGAAAATGTGTGAAAAATTTATAATATACTGTCATGTACAAAAACAAATAAATAAATTCCAGATACCTACGCGTCTAGTTTAAGAATGGTGGAATATCAAATTTTACATCTGTAGAGTACGTAAATGTTATAAAATTTAATAACTCACAAAATTTATTTATACTAATTGACTAGAAAGCATGAATATTATACCATGAACTATTTTCATTCGTAAGTTTGTTCAAACAATCTTGAAACTACAAGATGATATAAATTCCGTTAAACCAATGTCTTTTTTTATCTCCTAGTTTTAATGGTATGAGATCTAAAAAGCTCTGATGTAAAAGAGTAGATATCAAAACTTTAGGAAGTTCTCCGGAGTTTATAACATAAGAAACTAAGCTGATAGGATACATCCTCTTGCGGAGTTTGAACTTCAGAAACAAAGTGAATCCTGAAAACTATGACTAAACTTCTCTCTCTCTCTCCCTGAAAAATTTATCTAGTTGCTAGCGCATTTATCTTCTCTGTACCCTAAATTGTCAATTTTTCTTTATTTACAAGACTTACTGGGAACCTGTAAATGAATTTATATGACAAGAAACAACGCATTTCTCAACCGAAGTTTTCCTACGTGGAAAGAAGCTGTTCAAAATTTCAAGACGTAGAAAATATGTAAAAAATACTTTGTCATGTACCAATAAATAAATTTCACAGACGCAATTAGTTTATGTATATATATAGATACCAAAAATGTGTATTTTCATCATATTCTCTCCTCAATACGCTTATCAAGGATAAAATTAAACATTATAAGTTATTTTCCGCCCATATAGATATGCTTATAAATATTTAAAACGCCTCATGATAAACATAAGTTGAAATATCCTATTAAGGAAGTAGTCTTACGACCCTTAAAAATTGAATACTTATTGTCTTTAAATACCGCTAAATGAAACCTTACAGGCATGCTTCATTGTTTATAAAATAGCTTACTTCCTCATTGTTAATACCTGTTAATGATCTTATGCCTTATACAGAATAAATTGAATGTATCGATAATAGCAAAAACAACATTTGAATATTAAGTTTATTGAAGAGCTGTTTCGTATTTACATAAAATATGTCCATCATTATGGTTAAGTAAGTATAAATATATTCTCCCACAACAAAACTTTATTCTTAGTTATTACAGTATTTATAAAAAAATGGCTGAGGAAACATATACATTTTAATGTAAAAACTATTGTTGATTTTCGTTGTTAAGCTCTGTATATGGTGTCTAGTGTCCAGTCAGACATTTGTCTCAATAACGTCATCCCTGTCGGGAACACTGGTCACCGATGATAGTGATATATCACTCCCTGGATATGCAAACTCTTCATTAAATCTGTAATTTGACTATGAAGTACAGCAGAAGGGTTCAACTTCTGAAGCGTGTAGAGATTCTAATGCTGAAAATTTGTTAAAATAGTGCACATCTAAATGCACTATATCAATTCACAGTAACAGATAAATAATTGGTTATAATCTATAATAGATACATATAATAAAACTGTAAAAATGAAAATTCTGTACATTAAAGATATTTAAAAAATAATTAGCAGGGGGTGTTACTACATCGATATAGAACCCAAAAATGTGGTTATATAGTTTTTTGTTTGTCTGTCTGTATGTTTGTGCGCGCATCACATGAAAACTACGGATCCAATTCGAATGCGGTTTTCACAGACGTATTTGACTTCTTTCAACTTAACGTCTGGTCCATAAAAATTTCTCCCCCCACCCCTTTAACGGGGTGAGGAAAGAAATTTTTATACAAAAATCAACACACCACGCGAACGACGTCGCGGGTACATTGAAATAGAAATCAAAAATGTGGTTAGATGTATTTGTCTTCTTTCAACTTAACATCTGGTGTATAAAAATTTCTCTTCCATTTCTTTAACGGGGTGCGGGGAGAAATTTTTATACAACAATCACACGCCACGCGAACGACGTCGCGAGTACCACTAGTAAATTAAATAAACAAAGCAAATGTGAATAGAACTATAACGACTATAGTATGTCACGTGCATAAATCAGCTTCCATACATTTAAAAGTAAAGTTAAGTGTTTTATCGCGATTGCTAGCCTTTTAACGGGTTCCGGTCAGTTGTAGTAGGTATCGTATCGCCTTGACCCGTAGAGAGAGTAATTCGATTGTTTAGTTCGAAAACGTACCGGTGCTTTAACTGTTTAAGCTAATAGCGAAAATCTAAAATTAGGCAAACAAGTGCATTGATTTCTTGTGACATTAAAAATACATTTAGTTTAAAGAATTCGATTTAATTTTAACATCATTTCTTAAATCAATTTAATATCTAGCAAAGCCGTTTTCGCACAATAGAACACACAATTTCCCCTTCTTTACCCTCAAGTGTCATTGCGAGAAGCGTATGCGTGAATTAGCGTGATGTTTGGCTTCCTTTTGCATTTCAACAGTTGAACGAACGATTTAGTGCTATTACCGAATTAAGCAACGCCATTTTGTGAAGTTGAACATTCTTACCTGGCAATATCTGAGCCATCCTTACGGGATTTTAAATTTCACTTCAGTGTTTTTATCTAAGCCTCATTTGTGTTTATTCCTATTGTGGTATTTTTGAGTAGGCGTTTAGATAACTCCATATTTCTTGGGATTTAATTAAATGGTGCTTTTCGTCGTGTGATTACTAAGAGAGTTCGTTAGGAAGGAGCGTGGACATCCGATTTAGAAACACGAAATTTGCTACAGGGTGTTAGCGAAATAACATCGCAGATTGGCTGCTTAACCCCTAATCTTAATATAAAAGGGGTTTTTGGACCTGGCGAGTAAATTGTTTTTGGACCTGGCGAGTAAATTGTTTTTGGACCTGGCGAGTAATTTTTGTTTTTGGACTGGGCTAATTTTTTGGCTTGGCGAACATTTTTGGACCTGGCTGAACTTTCTGTTGGCCCTGGCACATATAGTTGGTAGTGTCGAAAGATCTGTGCACTATTGAGGACCAACGCTGCACCTCAATACCATCGGAGCAGCGTGGCTAGTACAGTTAGCCTTTCTACAAGATCCTCTGCGTCAGGAAATTCAACATACAGATAAACCAAAATTTAATTTTAAGTTCAAGTCATTGTAATTTTGTTTAAGCGGATGTAACATTTTATAGTTTGCATTTTTAGGTACTAACTATTTAGTAATTTTTTTTTTGCGCTGGGTGATCACTCTTTTATTTTATATGCCAGTAATTAGCGGTATCACATTTGTTTATTTTTTTTGTTATCGCTTATTTTTCAGAGATTGTTATTGAACCGTTGGGTTTATATTATTGTAAAATATATAGATAGATCTTGCCACGTATTTTAATGAATTTAAAACAAAAATCAAATTTGGAAAAATAAGGAGATTTGACTAAACGAAATACAACTCCAGCTGAGTTCGGTGGTGGTTTCTCTACTGGCAAATTGTGCCCAGCTCATCCGTAGAGGGTAAGTGCCAAAATAAAGTGAGTGCGCCACCGATTTAGTACGGTTAAAATCGGAAACCCCTGATGTTCCAGGCACCACTTCACCCACTGGAGATAATTAAGTAAATTCAAAATTTTAAACGGTACTATTCGAATTGCACTATAACTGAAAATAACGATAAGTGAACTAAATAAAACTAAAATATCCACTAGACTCTTCTTTAATGAACAAAATAAGATCTAGAATACAGACTGTCAAGCCTCGTGCCTGACACACAATTGATATTTATATAATAAATTATATGAACAATTATAAAAAAAAAGGTAAATTTATCAAAAAGGTGTGATCACACGCAACAAAAAAAAGACAAGGAAAAATAGCTATAACTAAAACTATGCCCGCCTTAAAACTAATGGCTTATCTGTAAATTTAATGGTTTGCCGCAGTCCTGGGCTTCACCAATACTTGGGTCAGTTCCAAAATTTAAGCCTTATCCAAAACCAAAAGGCTTGCTCCAAACACAATAATCCAAGCTCGTACCAAGTATTAGGTCAGCCACCAGAATTCCGCCTAACTCAAGGACTTATGCCCGTAACCAAAAATGTAGCCGGTAACTAAAAACCCTAAAATCGTAATTAAGCATTAACATTAGGTTAAAAAGATTTGAATGACTCCTTGAATTAATCTGATTTAATAACATTACTCTACTTTACTGACTTAAATACAATTTAGACATATTGACTGATACTTGTATAACAATGAAAGAACAAAAGTGAATTTAAATGAGTTTTACAACATTTAGAAGCGGATTTTACTGAATTTATAATTAATGATCAAAACTAATAATCAAAATGTGCTTAACAAACTTAATTTTTACTGGCTAGTCCTTACAAAATTATAACTATAACTTTAAATCAAAGTTCACATAAAATTAATTCGTAATAGTACAAAAATCAATTTCGATAGTAAAAAAAACTAAAAGGAGTCTAGTTAAACAAAATAAAACCCTGTGGACGATACAAAAGAAATATTCATATAAAATAGGAATTTTAACCAAAAATTGATTATATGGCGTCATTAAATTATTAAAACGTAATTATATAACTTACCTATTTAAAACAAAATAGGGTTCTTTTTTCGTGAGACGATATCCCAGTTGATAGTTGGGTAAGTTTTAGGACAAAAGAAAACAATTTCCTCGCTGCTAAATGCAATGTCGTACAAGCTCCAACCACGATGGTTATCCAAAAAAAAAAGAAAGGTTCCAAAAATACCAGACCCCGCTACTGTCTGTTTCATAAGGGACAAAAGGGAACATAAAGATCAAATAATCACATGAATACTGAAGCATGACTTACTTACCAATAGAAAATCTCAATAAAAATCCGGACAAGCCGAAATCTCCAACAAATTCACCAAAATCCAGCAAAATACCTTCTACACAGTTTTCGATGGAGACAGATGGAACTTAATTACACAAATCCAACCTACATCGCCCCCGATGTACAGGGATGCAATCAAGTTCCCAAAAATTTTCTGATTAACACGCGTTCACTACGAGAGACAGGAGTCAAAAAGAAAGAGGGACTTCGATTATCAAACTTCACTTAGATTTGACACACTTCAGTACGAAACATGATGGCCTCTACTACGTTACTGACAATAACCATGGTTAATTCAGCCAGCCACTCATGAACAAACAGAGGTTATCTGATACATTTAATCTTATTATTTTAATTAACTAACAATAAATAACCCAACATTACTTAGTTTCCCTATTTATTTTTGATACTAACAATAAAGTTAAAAATGCGACTGATCATTGGCTGCAATACACTACCGTCGGACTATTGACAAAAGAACGAAGTTGCGCTTACAAGACAGATGTAAATGAAATGTCAATAATTCAAACCATAATAACAAATAAAATCGATTTTAGCAACTACTGAATATATTTATAAATTGATAACTAACTATAAACAACTTAAATCAACCGATTTCTTACTTGAATAAACACTACAATGATAACAAATTAAGGTAAGCAATTTCGTTAGTTACTATAGTAAATTTTGACCCGTGACAATCTAGTTTTGTTGTCTTACTCAGCCAATCACCCACTCACCATATTTGTTATTCAATCATTTTTTTTTTAATTAAGATACTTAAATTCATTATTTATCTCCAGTAAGATAGGTCAGTGCCTGGAACATCAGGGGTTTCCGATTTGTACCGTTTAAATCGGTGGCGCGACTCACACTTTTGTACTTACCCTCTACGGCTGAGCTGGGCACAAATTTGCCAGTAGAGAAACCACTTACCCATCTTAGCTGGAGTTGGAGATTTCAATTTAAACCATAAGAATAATTTTTCAAAATTTGATTTTATTATTACTAAAAGTACGTGGCAAGTAATAAAAATATGAACTGTTGTCACTTTGTTTCTCAGTGATTACAAAAGCATATTGACACTTTTTTTATGTCCTAGCGCAAAACTAAAACCGAAAAAATCATTGCGTGGGTAATAATTTCCTTAAAGTTAATTCTTTTGTACAATTTCGGATGCAATGGACAATTCTATTTAAATCTAAACTCAGCAACAGGGCATGGATGAACTTAATTCAATTTTTGGTGATGAAGCCCCATCAAGGACCAGTGATTATCGATGGTATGGTGGATTCAATTATGGCCGTAGTTCACTCCAAAACAAATTTCGTGAAGGTCGTACAAACTCAGTTGTTGTTCGGAAAACCATTGATGCTGTGCGCGAACTGATATTGCAAGATCGTCATGTGACCTATCGTAAGATTGAGACAACCTTGGGAATTAGTGGGACCAGCATACATTTAATATTGCATAAACATTTGACTGTCGAAAAAATTTGTTCGCGTTGGATCCCACATCCCACACAATTTCTCAATCGCTCAAAAAAAGGCTCGTGTCGATTGGTCGTAGGAAATGCTCAAAAAATATGATCGTATGGTGATTCGAAACACGTCTATGACATCGTAACAGGTAATGAATTGTGAATTTACGCTTATGAGCCCAAAAGTACACAGCAGTCGACTATATGGGTAATTCAAGATGAGCCAAATCCAACAAAAGTTGTTCCAGGACGAAGCACTTCCAAGCAAATGGTTGCCTGCATTTTCGAATAAACTGGACATGTCGCAACCATACCACTAGAACAACAGTCAATTATGATTGGTACAGAGTTGTCTTCCAAGAAATCAGAAAAACCAACCGCCGAAGACAAATCGCTCTGCACCACGACAATGCGAGTTCTCACACATCGACTCAAACAACTGCATTTTTGATCACCCACAACATCGATTTCATGAGTCATCCGCCGTATAGTCCTGACTTAGCAGCGAATGACTTCTTTTTATTCCCCTACATACAAAACAAACTGAGAGGCCAACGTTTTTTGACACCTGAAGAAGCGGTTACTGCATTCAGAATGCATGTTTTGGTGATACCTCAATCAGCCTGGCAAAAGTGCTTCGACAATTGGTTCAAATGCATGCAAAAGTGTATAGATTTTCATGGGGAATATTTTGAAAAACAATAAAGTGATTTTCGATGATTAAAATTTGTTTTTGTTCTCTAATCCCGAAATATAAACGACAGCCCTCGTATTATGTACAGGTGTAGGATTTGTGCAAAATAGAGGTAGCAGGCTGGACAAGGGGCGTTATTAATACTGTAAATATGTGGATAGAATGAAAGTACTGAGTGATTGAGTACTATATCGCTCAGTGACTAAGCGAGCACGGTTTTTTCGGATCATACCTACATTGGATTGGAAAATGAAATATGGCACATGCAGGGACTGTGGCAAAGAGGTGGAGGAGTTTTTAAAAAGACCAGAATCAATTTTATAATCGCAAATGGCTATTTTAAGCTCTTCAACAGTGGTGGATGGCGATTCCCCAAGAAGATCTGGATAACTTGATCCTCAGTATGGAAAGACGCTGTAGAAGCATTATAAATGCACGAAAAGCCAAAAAATTGGATTATTAAATTTTCGTTTTTTGCATACTTTTTAAATTGTTCTTATATTTTTATGAAAAAATGTCATTTTGATACCTATCTTCGTGTATTAACCTCTTCCCACGTATATGGCTTATACAAGTTATTCCATAAAATATTTTTGAACCATTTTATAAATAAAGTTTTTAAATATCCCTAGATTTTGAGCATGTGAGTATAATTTTCCCTAGGCTACTCTACATTATAATCAAAATATTCAATACACAAACCTACTGTTTTAATAGTTTATATGTTAATAATAACTAATACGACAACGTATGATTAAGTAAAATTAAAAATTGACGGTCGACTGGCTTCCACTTTTCGATAATGTACGATAATAAGAGCTACGTGGATATCTTTAATTGAAATTTAACATAAAATTCGGAGATGACCATCGATTAAGAATTTTTTAATTGATACACTCGAACTAAAATTGGTCGATAAAATGGCCTAATTAGGAGTTTACTGTATTATATTTCCTGTTCATTATCTAATGTTATCAGACGTTATTCAAGTAACAGGTTTAGATTTTTGGTTTTACTGCATAAAGAAGACTGGTTTGTATGTATATAAAAATTTTTGGTTTTACTATGTAGTCCATTATAAAATGTTTTTTTATTAATTAAGTCTTACGAATTCCTAATAGACGGCGTTGTCAGTTAATTGATATAATTCTCTATCAATGTTTGACATCTCAAGTTTGCGATGATGTGGCTCTATATGCTTAAAAATTTGAAAAAGAATTTCAACTATTTTTACCCCAATCTGTTACTGATATTTGGAGTTTAAAAAATTGAATAATAGTAAAAGTGGCCTAAATTTTGATAGCTTGATTGAAGCACTTCCTTTTTAAAGGCATTTCTAGTAATAGCTGATAATAATTTTAATGCTTTTACATTGTTAATTAGGTACATAGAATTTACACGTTGAATAATAATTGTGTCCCCATGTCTGCTTCACTGTGTCCAAATATTATGAATTATTCATAAACATTTTATTTTCGTGGGGCTGAAACAACAATGAAACGTTTTTGTACACGTTATATTTTTCTGTGTGTGCCGTGAAAGGGCATTGTTTTGAAATGGTCCACTATAAAATATTTATAATTATGCCTTTCTATGCAGATGCCATTGTTTTAAAAGCACTTACTATATTATGGTATTGTTTTTTCTCTTCGGTGTAGCTACAAATAATTTCAGTGAATTAGTATTCAAGATTTGGGTCACACAGTCATTGTAATTTAACAAATTATATAAATGGATGTCAAATTAATGTTTTAATCAGTTTTAGTTTTAATTGTGTAAACACAATGATTTTTTAAAAATTAAAATCTTGTCAGACTTAATTAGAAAAATTAACATAAACATATGTACAAACAAGCCCTAACAACTAAATGTTCGGACAAACAAAAATTTATTGAAAACGTTCATCTTCACAACCATTTTTATTGAATTAAACAACTAAATCAACAATACGTTACATTCTATCATTAATAATTAAATGGCTTAGGTTTTTTTAAACATTGAATAGCGTTGGCTGAAAAATAAACGAAAATATTGCATAAAATAGTGACAACTCTTTTCGAGTGGGTAACAGTTCTCTGGGAATCATTACGCAATTTCTGTTTCATCTTATGCTACACGGTCTCAATAATATTAAGGTCCGGGATGTTCGAAGGCCATAAGAGGATAGATAGATGTTTATTGGGTTGGCTGTTAGCCTGTATCACTGCGACATTTGTAGATCTATTGTGAACATCCATTATCTCTAGAATAGGATTAGAGAACCTTGCCTTGCCCAGCCCTGCCCTCTTAATGAGACTTAATAGCCTTGACAGTGGCCTCTCCGCATAACTTGGATCACCCGGTTTCTCCTCTCCCAGTACTAGATACCGCGTCCTTGCAAGGCCATCACATTGGCATAGGACATGAAATGCGGTTTCCTCTTCCTCTTGGCAGTATCGATAGATGTCTTCATCTGCTAAGTTCAGCTGATTCATGTGATTTCTGAGCCTACAATGTCCTGTCAAGAGACTGACAATCATTCTGACATTGTTTAGCCTTTGTGATAGCATTTCTGCAGTAAACTTCGCCAAGTGTCCCTTTATAAATACTTTGGCTTGTTCCTTGCTCGTTGATTATTCCCACCACTCCTGGGCCTTCTCTAGCCTCCATTTCTCAACGGCTGCCTTTCTGAATATGTCAGCATCTTTGCCGAATTGTTCCGTGCCAATTATTGGGGTATTTGCTTCCGCACGGGCCAATTCATCAGCATTCTCATCTCATTGCCTCGAGTGCCATAAGAAAACTTTTATGTGAATATCTCCAAACCAGTTGTTTGAGCCGCATGGCATGCAGAATTGTAGCGTATTTTAAGAGGAACCTACTAGCTTGAAAGCAAGAAACGCGCAAAACTAAAAAAAGGGTAAGTTACACACAACAGCTTACCAGTGATTGTACCTATACATTCAGTCAAATAGTCTGTCTTAAAATTTCAATACTGGGCTACAATATATACAAGGGGGATCATATTGAGAACGAAAAGTGAAATAATTTTTTGAAAAATTCCTAAAACTAGGCGGATAGAAATTAAGAGCTGAAATTTGGCAGATATTTTTATTACTGTATTTCCGAGGGCTGTGTGCATGGGTTTTGAAAACCGTTTATTTTTTATGTGATTTTCATAGTCTTATTTTAATTTCATTTTAACCATAATAAAATACGGCCATGAAAATCAAATAAAAAATAAAGGGTTTTTAAAACCCATGAACACAGCCCTCGGAAATACAGTAATAAAAATATCTGCCAAATTTCAGCTCTTAATTTCTATCCGCCTAGTTTATGGAATTTTTCAAAAAATTATTTCACTTTTCGTTCTCAATATGATCTCCCTTGTATATATTTTAGCCCAGTATTGAAATTTTAAGACAGACTATTTGAGTGAATGTATAGGTACAATCACTGGTAAGCTGTTGTGTGTAACTAACCCTTTTTTTAGTTTTGCGAGTTTCTTGCTTTCAAGCTAGTAGGTTCCTCTTAAAAAGCAATAAAGTACCTACTTTAAGTCTATATATTTTTTGTCTTTATCACTATATGCAAAACTAAATAGACAACCCTCGTAATGATAGACTTTATTGTTGACCGCCATGTTTAATTTAATAAGCAAAGTTGTAAAGATAAACGTTTTTACTAAACTTTCGTTTGTCCGAACATTTAATTGCATCTTTTCCAAAACATGTTAGTTTGCATAATTATTTCTATAAATATTTGCTTTTATCATTTTATTATAAATTCCAGTACAAAATATATGGCAAGATTAATCGATGGGCTACAATTAAATGATAGTATCGTTAGATTGTGTGTTCACATTTAAGTAAAATTCAATTAGATGTACTTAGGTGTACATTGGGCAACTATAGCGACACTTAACTTATTAACCACAACGTGGCATAACGTGTGGTGTGCGTGCGTTACCTAATTGGGGCATAAACAGATCAATCCATCTAGTTGACACTGGACATTACTCCATCTTGACAACTCATTGCCCCGGAAGCAAAAGTGGACGGTAAGGCGCTAAATTAACCGGTAGTTGCCCTTAAATCACAGGCGTCATCAGTTAAACAAAGCTTTAGCTTATAGTGCACGCGCCCTCTTCTAACAGAGTGATTAGCGTAATTTTGCAAATGTCTGATAGGTTTCCGGATAAATTGGCTAAAAAATTAATTTTGTTAGTATTAAAAAACACACAATCCACTTTTAATATATTGAAAAGGTTTCAAAATCTAAGGAGTCAGACTCGAACTGAAGGTTGCGAGTTCGAGTTCACTAGGTGCGACATTTTTTCAATTAGGTACTCCTTAATGTCATTGAATATATTCTTGTTTCTATACTTTCTAAAAAATTTCAATGCTTCTTCATTTTTCTTTCTAGCGATATAATATTTAGGTGGCATAGGTTTAATTGTTAACATATTATGTGACAGAAGCGAATAAGTACAAAAAAATCATGGGTTATGGGTGCTGTTTGATGATCATAGAATCGTGTAAATACAGCACAGAGTTTTCCTATTATAATTATGCAATACTCAACTGTCACCAAAGAAAAACCACACATCAGAACAGCTTCTAAATGGACACAACACTAGAAAGTGCCGCTCAAGCAGTAGCACTGTTACAAGCAGAACTAAGTCAGCGAGAAGTCGCTCATCAGCTAGGTCTGAGTCAGTCAGCTGTGCAAAGAGTTTATCAGAGGTTCTGAAACACTGGTACCTATGATCGCCGATCAGGAACAGGCAGATTTCTGCGCGTGATGACCGATTTATCGTAGCGTAAACGCTATTTAGAGACAGAGACTGGCAGAAGTACCTAAGTTCTGTCCGAATAAGCTGTTAAACTATCTGTCGAAGGCTTGATGATGACTGCGAGCCAGGAGACCAGCAAGAGCTCCCAGTTTTACCACAGATCACCGAAAACGAAGAATTTAGTTTGCAAGAAACCATGTTGATTGGACTTGAGAGCAATGGTCCACGGTTCTGTTCACTGATGAGACTCGGATTTGTTTACCCGGCAATGGCGGTCGAGCACGAATATACCGCCGACGAGGAAACCATTTTTCTGAGAGTTGTATCACTAAAATAGAGGCCTACGATAGAGGTTTCCTTATGTTCCTTATTTTTGCTACGACACAAACAGAGCTTGTTTGTGTTGATAGAAGATCATTGACTGCCCATCGCTACACATCACTGAGATTCTTGCGGATCATGGGGTGCCATATGCAGAATTCATTGGCTAAAATTTCATGCTTATCGTTTGGCAGTTCCTGGATGAAGTAAGAGTCACAATAATGTAATGGCCTGCACTAAGCCCGAATCTCAATCGGATTGAGAATATATGTGGAATGAGCTCAAAAGAAGAATTAGGTCTCGGGTACCAGTCCCAGCCACCCTTGAAGACCTAAGGAAGAATGGGAGAACATACTATTGGAGTTGGTCTAAAATCTGATCCGATCCATGAGGTACCTGCTTCAAGAGGTGATCAGAGCACGAAAAGGCCATACCAGTTATTGATTTGATCTTTCTGTTAAGAAATCTGTGTTGCAATTAAATTAATCATTACTTTTGAGATGTGAGATTTTTGATTTTTTTTCTTTTCGTCATTTGATCCAAATAATGGGTATTACCAAACTCGAAATAAAATTTGCTTTCCAATAAAAACAAATTTTCATATCAATATTTGCAAATTTTTATTTATTATTTTATTAATCGTTCTATAAAATAATTAGAAAACGATTAAGTTATTTCGTCTCTCTAGGTGTATAAAAAACAATAAATGTTTCTTTATAAAAAAAAGTTTCATTAATCAATTCTTCTGTTATCTAGTTTAACATATAAATAATTACTTAACCAGTTCCGTCAACAACCTAACCATCTTTCAAAATCAATTATGTCAAAGACTTGAAATGACATCAAATCCAAACAAAGATTCTTAAAAAATTGATCTCTAAATCGGATAATTTATTGTTTTATTATACACATGATTAAAAATCAAAACAGATACGATCAGCATACCAGGCAGTCACTAATTTTGTGTCATCCATCAAGAGATAATAGATTCACCTGACTTTTTATCGGTTATATGAAACGCAACCGAAAAAATTAATAATATATAATTAAAAGAAATCAAAAATTATTGGATTCATGCTTCCAATCTTCAACAAATAGTAAATATACTGAGAGAAATATTTAGTTCTTTGCTTATTATCAAAGCGCAACTTTCTATGAAAGTAGTTTTCAGTAAAACATTAACGTTTGATTTTGCGTTTAATTTGATTTTAATAAAGGATGTTCGCGAAAGATGTTAAATGTCATCGAATTGTCTTGACGAAAGATTCGCGGCTATAAAAAGAGAAGAGCCTTTACAGGTCTAGCCTTTTGCTTAGTGCTCTAAAGCTGAATATTTTTTACGCTGTAAATATGAAAATATGGATAAATTGAAGCCAAACAAAAACTAAAGTCTAAGACCAGAAAATATCTAAATGTAGGTATAGACCTAAATATAAATGTACCAAAAACATCTATTGGGGCAGAAGAGACAATTTATTAATTTGGGATTTAATGGACTGCAAGTTAGGACGAGTGGGGAAGACGTGGGAAGGTAAGGAATTCCACAAGCTGGAGACCCTGGGGGTGAAGAAATGATAAAATCGATTCGTTTTTGATGTCTGGCACTGAACAGTATAAGGGTGCATGGAATTGGCACGTCGCGTTGCTCTGGTTGGTCTGGCAAATGGAGGCACTATAGAGCGGAGTTCTTCTGAGCAAAATCCGTTTATGTATTGGTAAAACAAGGAGAGATCAGACTGCTCTTCGGTGGGACAATGGGGCTAGGTTTTTGGTGGTACTGGTGTCGTTTATTAGTCGAACTGCTCTTCAATGTATTGCATCAAGAACTCTGAGCCTTGACGAAGCTGCCGAACCCCATACATCCGAGCAGTATTTAAGATTAGGTCGTATTTGGGCTTTGTAAAGAGCAGCTAAGTTGGATGAAGAGAAATACTTCCGTGCTCTAAACAGAAGGCCTATTTTTTTCCCTGCTGCAGTTGCTATGGATGCAATATGTTCTTTCCAGAGTAAGTTCTGGGAGATCGTTATACCAATAGGCGTCATGGAGTCGCTTGCCTCTAGTGTCTGATCATTCATTGTGATGGATGAGTCGTTTGTTTGCGTCTTGTTGAATAGGTAACATGTCTTTGTCTTGGAAGCGTTGAAATTAACAAGATTCTTTCTTCTCCATTTGTCAACAATTCTTAAATCTTAATTGAGAGAAGCTGTTGTGGATAATCTTCCAGATTATCTTAAGATATGGGATATACTGTTTAACACTATTAGTTGTTGATAGCTTGAAACCCAATAAATTGAAGAGGCACCTAGAAATATTGCATAAGGAATATATCAGTATATGAGTATACCACGTGAATTGTAGACATTGTAGAAATATTGTTTTGTGAAAGCTATTCTAAAGAACTTGAAAATATTGGTTTATCAAATGATGTAAATGTGTTGCATATTCTGAATAGGATTTTCTTAAAAATTTGAAAAATTTAGTAATTTTATATTAAATTGTTTATATTTAAAAAAAGCCAATACTGTGATACATATACAAAGAAAATAATAAAAGCTAAATTATTAAAAAAAAGAGAGATATATAAAAAAACAATTTATAACCCCTTAATCTCTCTCTGTAAATCTAAGTTAATACACATAAACGGCAACGCGGCTATTTGACGAAGTCTTGTCCTTCCAAATAAGGACCAAAGAATGACGACGGATAAAGAAGTGTCTGATATAAATTAGGTTAGGTTCGGCGGACATTCGCTCTCGAATGATCGTAAATATGTCGCCCGGAGCTAGAACATCACCTCCCGCGTTTTCTTTTCAAAAAAAGTGGAAGAAAAAACGCTTGTCTTAAGAATAGAAGGGTTTTAAGTCGAAAAATTTATTACTTTTGTGTGGTAGTTTTTTTTACAGTGAGCTGTTAAGAATTTTGACTTTTTACCATTAAATTCAACAGACAAATATTTAATGACGATTGCATTGTTTTTATAAAAAATAATAACGAGTTTCTAGATAAAATCAAATTTGCATAAATACTTATAGATGGCGCCAGTTCATCACACTCTGAGCCGAGAACTATTAATCACAACGAGAAAGAGTCGATAATTTTTCTTACAATACCGCTCACGGCACATTTTAAAACTAAGTAATTCTCAACGATATAAGCACGGAAATAATAGTCTGGTGAAATTCTTCTTAAAACGAACCAATCAGATAGAAGACACCCTTTATAGACATTTTATTAAATGGACAATATGTTTTTTAAATAATGCGTTATATTTGCCCCATTTAAACTTTATTTATGCTTTACGTATTGTTTACAATTAATTTTATTTGGATATATAAAATTTATAGATGCATGGATATTAGAGTGTAGTAGAACGTGAAATAAAATAAATGATCAGATAAATATATTGATAAAAAAAGTAGTTTCAATTTATGCTAAATACTAACATTGCATACATAAATTTGCATATAATAGTCGTAAAATTATTTATAGTTAACCATCGGGGATGTTTTTTGAATATTCTAGATTTTTTTATATTAAAACTTCTTTTGGTGTCTTTGAAGGAAGAAATAAGGAATAACTTTAAGATCTTTCAAAGGTTTATTTTATACCAGAATCAATACAACTAAGTAGGCATTATCTGTTTCTTATGTGTTATATAATAAAAGACTCTTAGATGTGGATCTGTATCTGTCAGTTTTTTATTTTTTATTTTTATAATCACTAATATTTTAGTTACGATTGTTTGGGTTGTATAAACGTTTCATTGTATTCCTTCATAAACTATGTAACGTTTGTTTACATCCGGACTATATATTTTTATATTATCTATTGTTATCGCGCCGATACGAGAGGGGATTACCAGTTTGGTAGGAGAAAATATGTTTCTTCGATAGATTATGATTTAAATTCGTTCATTTTATGTGCGAATCTTATTAAATTCAGATTTATTTCTTAATATCTTCGCCCTTCATTCTGGTGAGTACCTTATTGCTTTTGTTTTAATTTTATGTTAGAAATAATCCAAAATGCGGTAAATATAATATTTTATGTATTTTACTAACATTTAAATTTTCGAATACAATCACTATTGTTAAAGGTCAGTTTTTCGTGGTAAAAAAATATATAAACATGGATTGTAATTAATTTTTTCTCGAAAGTTAGAGAACTAGATAGCGATTGTATTCGATAGAAATTACTTAAAGGTCGGAGTTTGATTTCAATTTTATTACTAGGATTAAATGCCAAATCTGTGAAGGGCCCTATTAAGGATCCAGATAATTTTTACTGTTTGCCGACGGCCATTTTGAAGCCGACCATCCATTCCCAGGATAATTATTAAGGAAGATTCTCTTGAAGGAAGACCACTTTCACCCGCTTGGACAGTGCTGATCCACCACTATTAAAACTCCGACAGAAAGAGATCGAATTAAAGATAAGAGATTAAATTAATTAATTGATTAAAATTTTTACTAATTCTAAACTGAAAAATAAATCAACTTAAAACTAATTTTTTGAATTTTATTTGTGTGTCTGTACTGGGCGCCCCTTAATTAATGTTTGGAGGGAATTAGATAAAACTCAGAAGGAAGCCACGAACCTCAGGAGCTAGCCTAGGGTAATTTAAGTGTTACAAAGTTGGCGCCCAACACCAATGAAACCTTTTAAAGGATTAATTAAGCTACAACTAATACCATAGATACAGACAATTTTTCTCATTTTAAATCTGAATTCCTCTACCTGTTTAATTACTCTTTTAAATTATGTTAAACCTTACTTCTTATTTAATAATAGATAAATAAAAAATGCAGGTAAATCTATTTACATACCCAATTATAAGGACATTTTCATCACTGTCAGAACTTTGACCCATTCGCCAACAAAAAAGTTACCCGTTATGCAAATTAAAATTAGCTCGACTTACATAAAAGGAATTTATATTGCGACTTTCAATCCATCATATTTTCCGGAAAATTTTCCAAACATCATGGAGATATTAAATATTTCCAACGAATTTTCAAATAAAGGTCAAGTCGAACCCGTATAGAGTGTGTTCGAATTATTCAAAAGCTTAACTAAATATGGATAGGGTGTATTGTTGAATGTTTATTTGAATTGTAAATTTTCGGCTCCCGTTTAATGCTTTCAAATAATTTTTGCCCGATTGTTTTCACCAATTCTGGTGCTTAAAAACGATTAAAAACCGTTGATTTTGTTAAGAATAATTTATGAAACTTGTATAATTGGTGTTAATTTGTAACATAAAAAACTACAAAAAACTGATTGTATCGAATTTTGTATGACACCAGCAGTTTTGGTATATTTTATATAAGTGTAAAAATATCGGAGATTGTACCGGATTGTATAGTATTACTAAGAACTTTCGAAACTGAAATCCATCAATGGAAATTATTACGGATTACCAAGGCAAACTTTTACAGGTTGGTAGCTTGACTGGCTTCCTCAAGTTTTTCCTAATAATCTTCTTCTCACACCAGTCTGATATTGACAGTACAGAAGACTGTCTCTAAAAGTATATGTTTAAAGATTAATGCCATAATAATATTGTGTCCTCATCTTTATTTAGTCAACTATTTCTCGCTGGTATTGGGAATTTTAACGTGATCTCTCCAGTCTCACAGAAAAATCCACCCAGAACAGCAGTCACACAAAAGAACGTTTAACATACCGGGAGATAGATTCATCTTTGGTCATTTCAAAGACTTCGTTCTAAAAGATTTTACATAAAGAACTAGGTTTAAGAACTTGGTTACCTGTTGGATCCCTAATTTGCTCACAGAAGAGCAAAACGCGGTTCAATTGGTGTAGGAAAACATCGAAACGGTTCAACAAAGCAAGCTCAAAAAACGTTTAAAGTATTTTAAGTAGCGATAAATCTTGGATTTACTCTTACGTGTTGAAAAATAAACGCCAATCCGATGTGTGGGTGTTTCACGATGAGGAAAAGCCAACAAAAGTGATGCTTTCTCGAAGTGTGTCAAAGAAAATCGTTGGTTTTTTAAACACATTTTTGGAGCTTTAAAACATCGAATTGTTTAACTATTCACCATATATTCCCAACCTAAGTCCCAACAAATTCTTTACGTTCCCAAACATCAAAATTCAATGCTTGGGCAGCGATTTCAGTCGCCAAAAGAAGCCATCGATACTTTGCAGGTGTTAACTGAAGACTAGAATAACTGTTTTACCAATTAGTTTGAACGTATGCAAGTGTGTATCGATCTTGGTTTTTCCAACTTTTTTTGTTAGTTTCTCCTATAGGCCTTCTGTTTGCGAACAGCTAGGATCGATTAAAGCCCCATTCCTCTTTATTGGCAGGATAGTGCCTTGTCATGTGTGAGAGAATTTTGTTATATTTAGTGACTGACACTGAAGTTATATCTCAACTTTATACCATTGATTTTTGTAGGTAGAGCTTAGACCTATGCAAAAACTAACTAGCCTTGTACTTTAACCATTAAGCTACTTCTACTTTTCTGTCACTGTTGCTGAAAGTATTGATAAGGTTATTAGTCTGCCTGCAAAGTTGGAATTACAACTTAAAAAAAATGTGTTTTTACTCATTCCCTTATCAAAAATTTTTAATATATCTCTTTCCAGTGGTGTATTTCATTATGCAACTTTCTTAAACTTATCTATAAGAGTGGACCTAAGGATAATATTCAGAATTATAGAACTGTTTGTATTCAGTTTGATATTCCTAAACATTTAGATTGTTTTGTTTCCATAAATTTTAAGCATGGGAATGAAACATTCTATTTATTGATGAGCAGCATGGATTTTTGTCATTTATTATCGTATTGTATATTTATGATAAATTTATAAAAAATGATTTTGAAGATAGACTTCAAGTTGATGCAATTTACAATGACTATTCTAAGGGGTTTAACAAAGTCAATCATAGAATTCTTTTAGCCAAACTGGAGGATCTGGGTAATGGTGGTTCATTACTTTTGTGAATGTGTAGCTACCTGTCTAAAAGATGTCAGTTTGTATTTAATGTATTTATTAGTAAGGATTTCTAACATTATTTTCTTTCAGTTTTTAGAACATTTTTTTGCATAAAAAAAACAAATAATACAGCTCTGATAAATCTATTTAAAAATGAAGTAATCATTTGATGCCAAATCTTTCTTAAGAGCGACAACATCAATTTCACTTTCGTTCTTATTGAAAAGTAAACAACCGAGCTCCGAGCCTCCTCGATACATTCCAAGTGGTCCAATTAAAGTACACAACATGGCCGATAAAGTAGACCTAATAAATCCCGGCATTGTTTCTGTATCTAATCTCGGATCGAGATCTTTCGATCGCGTCCAGCAAAAACATTCGGACACCAGATCAATTTTAAATACCACCCTAACAAGCACAAGAACACTGCTTTTGGCCTCTTAAAAACATCAAAAGATGCTGTTTCTGCGACTGAGTCGTGTTAATGTTAATTTTTCTTATGAATTTTGGATGTGAGAATTTATATTTCAGACAGAAAACTTGTTTCTACATTAAAACTTACTAGCTGTTAGAATTTTATGCTGAACACTGTTAAAAATTCTTACTTTTATAAAAACTTTAATACAGTCGAATTAAACGTTTTAATATCAATGAAAATAATTAAAAAACGTGATAAATATAGATGAAATCAATTGATTATTACGGTACAACTCTAAAAAACGAGCTAAAATAGTTTAGCCTATAAATGTAAGAAAGGTAATAAAATTAAATTCAATAAAGAATATTAGTCCAGTCAATGAGAATATTTGGCTCCGAATTCCGTTCTAATGTATCAATTTACTTGAAATTTTCACACAGTAGGTAAGGAATAAAAATAAATAAAGGAATGAAGCAAGGAGATGTTATGTCACCGACACTCTTTAATATAATTTTAGAAGTAATAATAAGGAAGGCAAAGCTAGACAATAAAAATATCATCACAAATCAACTCCAAATAATAGCCTACGCAGATGACCTGGCCATCACTGCAAACACAAAGACAGCACTAATAAAAGCAATTGAAAAACTAGACAAAGAAGCAGAGAGATAAATCAAAACAAAACAAAATACATGAAGATAGGTAAGGAAGAGATAACTTCACAGGAGAAATTGATTACACAAAACTATAGGCTTGAAGCGGTACAGACCTTTAAATATTTAGGAGTCACAATAGGAAAGACCGGGAAGGAGAAAGTGGAAGATAGAATTTTAAAAGGCAATCAGGCATTCGGTATGAACAGAAACCTTCTAAGAAGTAAAGTATTGACTAAAAAAACGAAAATGAATCTGTATAAGACCCTAATAAGACCAGTAGTTACATAGGCATTAGAGACAACAACACTAAATAAAAAGGAGGAAGACAGTCTACTAAAATTCGAAAGAAAAATAATGAGAACAATACTAGGCCCTGACACAACCAGCACAGGGGAAAGAAGACTTAAAACAAACATTACAATAGACAGGGAACAAAATGGTGAAAACATAGTTAGATATACTAAATCACGCCGTCTAGAATGGATTGGGCATATACTCAGAAGGCCACACAAGAAATGCTTCGAAGAATAACGAACTGGACACCGTTATGGCCCAGATGCAGAGGAAGACCAAGAAAAAGATGGTTAGATGATGTAGAAGAGGACGTAAAAGCCATAAACGTTACTGATTGGAAAGCTGAATGCAGGGACCGAAAAAAATGGAAGAAAATCACGACAGCAGCAGAACCAAACAACAAATTATGAAAAATTGAAACGAAGACAGAGGAATAATCCATCTCTAAAAAAAAAGGATTGTTGAACGCCCAGGCGTTAGCCATAATCTTAGAGATTGTAAGGCTATGATGATAATGATGATGATGAGGTAGGGAATAAGTCAAGAAAAAAAGTTTACCATATGCAATAATATGCTTTTATCTCGGGAATAGAAATTTTTCTGGTCAAAATAATCGCAGGAGTTATTACAGGATCTAATTCTTAGGCCAAAATGTTTTTTCTTTTTTTTGGAAACCCCATAGTTTTTAAGTTATTCGTGACTGAAAACTTTATAGTAAAATGACATCTTTTCGGACAGCTTTTTACGGGAAATACCGTTAATATTACTTTACAATTAAAAAAATATACTTCTTAAGATATTCACAACTCATTGTTTTTTTCTTGGTACGGTCACACCCATTCTATCAGGTAGGTATACAAACTTATCTAAACGAATTTCCACAAAACAATAACAGTCAGAAATAAAGTTATTGATCCCAAAATCGATGAATGACAAAAATATTTCTCAGAAGCGCAATTTTACGTATAAACGTAATTCGTAAAAACGATATTCATTATGATAAGTTATTGATATTGACTAAATACATTTCGATAGCTAAGTATAATGTTCCTTCAAATTCCTTAATATCAGAGGGCGTTTTGATATCTAGATGGTTGCTAGATACATAGACGTGCATTTGGGTTGGGTTCTACACTGATATTTAAATACGAAATCACACGTTTTACAATATACTTTTTAAATTGGATTTTAAATTAAAAGCAAAATACTACATTTTTTATGTTAAGTTCATGAGAGTTGAAACGACATACGATAACATAAAACGACAAAAATTTAACTGGAATATCAAAATTGTTTTAAATACTTTTTTTGGTCCTCTGTCAAAAACAATACTATTAATTACTTCAAAATCGTCCAGAAAATGACATTTTCCGGCCTAGGCCGGCAAAGTAACTTTTAGATTATCTAAAGAGGTGGCGCTATGAGTTTAAATTTTAAGTCATCAAAATTACATAATGAATAATACAAATTTTAATTAAATTTATTTAAAAACAGCGTACAGGTACTAAACTTACCTATAACTTTTTCTAAAGGTAAGCAGGATTTTAATTTACATTTAATTTCTCTCACAACTTGTATTATAAAATTTGACATTTATGTCAATTTACAACTACTTATCATTCGATTATGAAAATAGTTCATTGTCTCTGCTATTTTTATATAAAATTATTAGATATTAATGTTAATATTTTCAATATAACAATTTTTACTGTGCTGCTTATTAGCACAGTATTTGTATGTATTATCAGAAAATCATTCCTTATTACTAATTCTTTTAATCGTGCAATAGATGTCAATAAACATCTAATCTTTTATGTCACAAAGTAAAAGTTTTTGAACTTGTTGTGTTTGCAACATATGTTAATTAAAACACTAATAACTGCTGAACACGTATATTAAGTATCAAACAAATTATTTTACAATTATAATATTAACATCCAATATCCAATGTGGCGCTTATATCTACCCGAAGATCACGTCATACCAGCTGACAGTCTGTCGGCTGTCTTCTAGTCACTGGTCTTACTTTAGGTAGCACAAGCGGTCAACTCTTGAACATAACAGAACTTTTGAAAATATTAAAAATTAGTCGGACCAAAAAATAGTGTGTGTTACACGTCCGGAAAATGTTTTGCAAGTGCTCGTATTGTTTCGCCTCGGTGCTACGCACCTCGGCTACATAATTTTACTCGCTCTTGCAAAATGTCATTTTCCGTCCTTGTGTCACAAATAACTATTTAGTTGAGTATTTGCATTAGTTTTCCGTTCTTTTTATCCCAACGTGTGTCACGGGCTAAATTCTCGCAAGTGATAAATATTTTAATTTGTAAACATAAGTGTCTTTCTACCTTGAAATTTCCTATTAGTAAAAGTTTACTTGGGTCGGGAACCGGTTGATCTGGTTCGGTAATAGATAGTCGTCAACTTATAAATATATTCTGGCCATAAATTATTCCTAATGTTGCTAATATTGTTTTGGAAGTAAATTTCATGTAGCTGTTTATTTCTTTTTTTTAAATTACTGTCATCTTGCACTTTCATCTGACTGAAGTACTATCTCTTTCTTTTTGTCGATAACTATTGATATTGCGGTTCTACAGCCAGCTGTTTCGTGGAATAGTTACTTGCGTAATAAGATTTAAAATAAACGAGGAAATTAAGTAATGTTGAGATTTTTGATGATATCTTGATAAATAATAAGATTAGTCGTATCAAACGACCACTGTCTGTTAGTAAATTGGTACTTGAAGATCCTACGGGTATTGTCCTTATAGTAGTAGAGGCCATTTATTTTGAAGTGTGTCAATCTCATGAATTGTGAAACGTAGAAACTTCCTTTTGACTGTCAACCTTAGTCTCGAGCAGATGCTTCTAAAGATTTTCTGGGTTCAAGTTGTAATCTCTGTTCATCGGAGACAATTAATTTTGGATTTATGAAATTAAACCTCAGTTTTTCCTATCGAATAGTATTGGAGTGAGATTTTCCGTTATTTTGGTGGATTCGTTGGAAAAATTCCTCGTGAAGGGATATTTAGGAAATCTTCTGTGGTGAGTAAAACGTTATTTATTCATGTGGTTGTTCCATTCTTATGGTTCTTTCGTTCCCCATGAAGTGTAGGTAGCCCATAGAGCAGACAGTAGGGAAAATTGGTAATTTAAAACCGTTCAGACAGCAAATCGTGGTCAGAATTCCCCATTATTGCAGTTAGCAACGAGGAATTGTTTTACCCGTTTACCAGCTAGGGGTGTCACGAGTTTAATGAAAGAAACCCTATCTTAATAGGTGAGTTACGATATTTTATTTTTATAAGATTAATAACGCCATATGGTCGCAATTTTAGTTGTTATATCTTTATTTTACTTGTATTTCTTTGTATCTTGCATGTAGGTTTATTTATGTGAAACTAGACCCTTTTAGTTTTTTTTTTCTATTATAAATTAATTTTATGTTAAATCTTGATTTAATTTATTGTTATAAT
This sequence comes from Altica lythri, assembly GCA_964028335.1. Classification (NCBI taxonomy): domain Eukaryota; kingdom Metazoa; phylum Arthropoda; class Insecta; order Coleoptera; family Chrysomelidae; genus Altica; species Altica lythri. The sequence goes on from OZ034805.1 coordinate 69,772,138, forward strand.
TTTGTCGTGACTAGCAAGTCAAATTTAAGTTGTTAAGTACATTTAAATCATTATTTTTGATCATTAATTGTAAATTCAGAGAAGTCAGCTTCTAAATATTGTATTATTCATTTAAATTCATTTTTATTTTTTCATTGTTGTGCAAAAATAAGCTAATGTGTTAAAATTGTATTAAAGTCAGTAAAGTCAATTAATTCGAGGAGTCATTTAAATTTGTTTGAGCTATTATTAATTCCAAATTACGATTGTAGGTTCCTAGTTATAGGCTGAAATCCTAGTTATAGGCTGAAATCCTAGTTATAGGCTGAAGTCCTAATTATAGGCTGAAAACTTAGATACAGGTGTAAATCCTAGTTAAGGGTTTAAGTCCTAGTTATTGGTTGAAATTTGATTGCTGACCTGATACTTAGTCGAGTTTAAGTTAGTTGTGATTGGTGCAAGCCTATTGGTTCTGGGAACAGGCTTGAATTTGGTACCGGCCTAAGTATTGGAGAAGCCTAGGACGACGAGGAATTGTATCTAGTTATCAGATAAGCTAATTAGATTTAAGTCAACTATAGTTTTAGTTAAAAATCTATTTTTTCTTGTTTATATTTTTTTTATATTGCGTGTGATCACACATACTAAATAATATTCTTTTTTTTAGATATAAAAATCAATTACGTTGTCAAGCACGAGGCTTGACAGTTTTGTAATTCTTAAATTATTTATTAAAGAAGGGTCTAGTTGAGATTTTGTTTTATTTAGCTCACTTTATCGTCGCTTTCTTTTATTGTGTACTTCAATTAGAGCTGTTTAATATTCAAAATTTATTTAATTATCTTCAGTGGGTGAAGTAGTGCCTGGAACATCAGGGGTTTCCGATTTTAACCGTACAAATCGGTGGCGCATTTACTTTATTTTGGTACTTACCCTCTACGGCTGAGCTGGGCACAATTTGCCAGTAGAGAAACCACTACCGATCTCAGCTGGAGTTGGATTTAGATTGGAATAAATTGATTAACCTTTTTATTAATTTTTCAAAATTTGATTTAGTTTTATTTTCATTAAAAATACGTGGCACGTGGTATTAAGTTAAAAACCTTTTTTCTTTGCTTTATCAGTGATAAAGATATTAATAAAAAAAACTCTAACTTTAAAAAAGAGTACTTTTTTTAATTTTGCTTGATTTTATCTGACAGTAAGTCTTAGTAAACAATTATTTGGGATCTCTCTTTTAGTGAAATCTATTGGGGATTTTACATTTTTGAAATTTTAAAAAGTGTAATAGCAAGAATATTATAATAAAAGGCATTAAAAATAAATTGAAAAATGTCGCATCCAGCAGGACTCGAACTCGCAACCTTTAGCTATACGCGCTACCGTTCTAACAATTAAGCTATAAATGCCTAGTAATTATTTCACTTGTTAGTCGTTCAATTGAACTTATCTCATATATGACAATTACCTACTTTTTCTGTAATCACATATAGCATAACGTTAATCAACAGAAAATGTTACGGCACTGGTATATATGTATTAGTCAGACATAAGGTTAGAGACTCAAATCGGAAACACTAATAGTGAGCTACATTTTTTGATATTTTACGAGTAGCTGTGGCTTTTGGTGTATTACAAAAGCATTCGATTATGTATGTCGACTTTGGTCAGAATGTGGGATTTTTAATAGTCTATAATGAAATCCACTTTTCCTCTATAAAATTATCTTGTAACGATTGTGGTTTGTTTAACGTTATTATAATAATTTTGAAAATAATAGGCGATTGGCACAAATCATACTTAACAGGTATCAAATTAAATTTACTAAGTAACTATTTACTTCTTTTATTGAGGAAGTTTTGCCAATAAAATAATTAAAATAATAAACTAATAAATCAATATTATCTTCTAGATTGAGGCCTCATCTGTTTTATCTTGATGGATATATCAAATTTGTCAAGGATCATTTTTTTATGGAAATGCCTAAATAAAGTAAAATTACTAAACAAATGTTTAAAAATCTCTCGACTTAGTAAAACTTTTAAAGCATTTTCGTCCTTGCCAAATGGGAAACCCCACGATGGAGGAGACAAGCCACAGCGTCAATCTCCCAAACCCACATTGCACCACGGGTGACACACATCACCTACACTGACACCAAAGAAAAAAGAATTTTAGACGGTTTAGGCTCGTTCAAGGAGCTTTGGATCCAAAAAACTGAGGAGTAACAGAAGAAGCAACATTAACCTTCTATAGGATGAAGAAGTTAGTGAGAGCGGTACCAGCGACTGATGCTAACACCATCCAAACCTTCCCATCCACTCTCTGAAAAGTCCTACAACAGGTCCTTACACCCAACAATCCTACCAACACCACATTCCTGTGAACTGCATCTTCTTCTGTTTTATTATGTTTTAAACGAAAAAAAAATAAAAATCTTGCATGATTAGACCACCAAAAACTATCAACTCTCCCACTTAACTAAACTTTTTGGGTGGCCTTAAATCGTTCAAATCCAAATTATTTATATTTATCATAACAAAATCAAAAATAAAAAAGTCGATACCGTAACACACGCACACAAATCTAGAACAAGTAGTATTAAAATAAAATAAATGACCAACTTATATTAAAATTACATATTGTGTTCGATGTTGTTTCATAAATTATTCCATCACAATGGTGAAAATCATTAGTAGCCCACACTATTTTCTGATATTTTTTTTAAATCGTTTAGCGTTTTTTCCAAATATATCCTGATGGAAACCAGCTTACTGGTGGGCACTGCATTGATATGCGGAAATTTACATAGGAGGGATCATTTTTCAGGAGATTTGGGAATTTATCAGTAGTGACACGTTTTCCAACGTTTTTACGAGCCGGAAATTTCGGGATCGCTGAAGTTCGTTTCCTGTGAATAATGAACCAATAATTCTTTTGTCTTCTAGTTTTTATGTGATGATTTATTATTGTTGATGTCTTAATTTAATGCTGGTTTTTATATTAGTACATTTTCAATAAAATTAGCATTTAAACATAAAGTGTAAAATCTAGATATCTATACTTGCCGATTTTGCCCAGACCATCATCATAGGCTCTCCTGATATTTAAAACCAATTAAAAGCAATCCGTTTAATACTTGTTTACTAGTCAAATAAATATTTATACAATTTTTTTAATAAGTGTAGAACTATATTCTGTAGTCTTCTTTTTTAACTACTGTTAAGACAATCGAGTTTTTGGAGCTGCAAAACATTGAATTGTTAGACCATTCACCGTATAGTCCCAACGACTTGTTTACGTTCCCAAAGATTAGGAATTCAATGCGTGGACAGCAATTCCAGAAGAAGCCATCGATGCCTTTAAAACAGAGATTTTGCAGGTGTTAACTGAAGACTGGAATGACTGTTATACCAATTGGTTTAAACGTATGCAAAAGTATATCGATCTTTGTGGGACATATTTTGAAATGCAATACGCGAAGTTTCTAGAGATGACTAGAATTGGTGGTAGCGCGGCAGATCGAACCTTCGAAATAAGTAACAGAATGTCCCCCAAAAATGTGGAGCTTTTTACTCCCATATAAGACTGTTCAATTTTAGTTTAAGTTAGTTACAGTTTTGCTTTGGCATAGATAATTAAAATAATAAACGTTTTTAATTAATAAACGTTACATTAGGTGGTGTTTGACCAGAGGCTATCATGGAAGCAACACATTCAAAAGGTCACACATAAAGCTACAATAGCCCTTGGTAGGTGTAGACAATTGTGTGGCAAGAACTGGGGATTGAACCCCAAAATGAACCTATGGTTGTATACACAAGTCATTAGACCAATGTTAACCTATGGTTCGGTGGTGTGGTGAAGTAGAACGCAGCAGTCCGGGGTGATCAGGCAGCTGGAAAGCATTCAAAGGCAGGCATGTCTGAATGTTACAGGTGCCATGGGAACCGTCCCAACGGACGCACTACAGGTTTTACTTAACCTACCACCATTGCACATTTACATTAAGGGCGAGGCTATGGCAACTGCTCACAGACTGCTACAAGGCCAGGTCCCCATTACCTTATTAAAAAGCAAAAAGCAAGCAGAGTTATACAATAGGGTTAAGGCAGGTCAAATAATGAGTATGCCTCAGGACAGGATAGTACCAGGTATAACTTTGTGAGAAACTTTCGAGTAGAAATACTGGAAAGGGACTCATGGAACAATGGCCCCCCAATATAAGGGGAGTCAATTTGGTATACCGATGGCTCAAAGACTGAGAAAGGCACAGGGCCAGGTATATACAGTAGAGGACACAGGATAAAAGTCCAACTAAGTCTAGGTGCGTATGCCACAGTGTTTCAGGCTAAGGTAACGGCCATACAACACTGTGCAACGGAGATCGTAAGTCAGGGTATAACGGGTAAAACCGTAGTCATATACTCGGACAGCCAAGCAGCTCTAAAGGCGATAGTCTCAGCACAAATAAGCTCACAGCTGGTGTGGGACTGCGTTGGGGCCCTGACACATGCCGCAAGTCAAAATTCTCTGACACTGGCATGGATACCAGGATACTCAGGGTTTCGAGGCAATGAGAAGGCTGATGAACTGGCACGTGCGGGAGCTAATAACCCAATGATTGGCCCGGAACCATTCGGCGGAGTTGCTGACACATTCAGAAAGGCAGCCATTGAGAAATGGAGGCTAGAGAAGGCCCAGGAAATGGTGGGAAAAATCACCGGGCAAGCGACAAGCCAAAGTCTTCATAAAGGGACACTCGGCGAAGTTTACTGCAGAGCTGCTATCACAAAGGCGAAACGATGTCAGAATGATTGTCAGCCTCTTGACAGGACATTGTAGGCTCAAGAAACACATGAGTCAGATGAACTTGGCAGATGAAGACATTTGTCGATACTGCCAAGAGGAGGAGGAGACCGCATTTCATGTCCTATGCCAATGCGAAGGCCTTGCAAGGACGCGGTATCTAGTACTGGGAGAGGAGAAACCGGCTGCTCCAAGTTATGCGGAGTGGCCACTGTCAAGGCTATTAAGTCTCATCAAGAGGGCAGGGCTGCACAAGGTTCTCTAATCCTATTCTTGAGATAATGGGTGGTCACAATAGATCTGCAAAGGTCGCAGTGATACAGGCTAACAGCCAACCCAATAAACATCTAAACTAATCTACATTAGGTACTTAAAGTACCTATATATCTTTTTCGTCTTTAAGGTTATATCCAAAACTTAAAAGACAACCCTCGTATTATGGGTAATAATTTAATATTACTTTAATTAATAAACGCTCTATTTGTAGGCTATTATATAATAATGTGGAATTAATAATGCACTCTATAAATTGTAGGCTATGAATTTGATTAGAAACCAATGAAATGTAGGTTATTCATGCGCATCAATAATTTACTATTAAATCAGATACATTGATCTATTTCTTTTATTTCTTAAATCCCTAAGTTTACAAGTTTATGTATATTTATTATAAATTCAAGATTCGTTTTCTACAAATTACGAGTCGATGCTACAAACATGCTTTTTGTGGTGAAAAGAAAAGACATACATTTTTTATCAGTGTACTAACTGTAAGCAGATATACATCAACGGTAAGAGTAAATGCATAAATAGCAAGTCTTCGATAATCTAGACAAATTCTGCGACAATTTGCATTGTGCGGTCTTCTTACCATTCAGACCGCTTCTTCTTATTCCCACACCAGAGGCGTAACCTAAATTCTATCATAGGTTAAACTAAATGAACTCACTAGAGCTCTTTTCTAAATATTATCTTTATCTATGTATACACAAATATGTCTTCTGTACGTGTGTATGTCACCGAACTCCTCCTAAACGGCTGCAACGAATTTCATGCGGAAAAAGAAAGCCAACAACTTTCTAAATTAAGTAAAATAACGCCACCGTAAGGCACCGCAGTTAATATCCGATACATTTTAACGAGCAGTTCTAAATTAATAAAGTACTTTGACGCAACCGTAAGGTGGCGCAGTAAATATTTTATATATTTAAACAAGGAATCGAGAAAATATAATAAAACAATTAAACAAAAACAAAACAAAAATCATAAAAATTTGAAAAAACGAAACATCAGAAAAAAAGAAGTCAGTGTAAGGGTTGGTAATTGTATTTATAAATCTTTAAATGTTTTGTCTGGTGTGCCTCAAGGCTCTTATTTTGGGCCTCACATTTCTAATTTGTTCGTTAATGTCAACAGTTAAAATATTAAATTAAACTTCTTTGTTTTTGCAGATGATCTTAAAGTGATAGAATCTACTACTTTCGATTGGTGTGTCAAAAATGATCTCAGTTTAAATATAAGGAAGTGTTTCAGTAGAACTTTTTCTTAAACAGTTTACTCTTTTACTGCTACTTATTTCATACTTTCCGAGCCTATTGATAGAGTTAGTGCAGTAGCCAATTGGTAAAACACATTTAGTCTTTAGTTGACACCTACAAAATCACTGTTTTAGAGGCACCGATGGCTTCTTCTGGTGACTGGAGTCGCTTTGCACGCATTGAATTCTCTCTCTTTGTGAACGTGAAGAAGTCGTTGGGAATTAGGAATATATGGTAGATGGTCTAACAATTCGATGCTTTGGAGCTACAAAAACTTGATTGTCTCTTGGGCAGTGTAAGCAGTAGCATTGTCCTGATATAGGATGTTACTTTGTCAGAGTTTCACGATAACTTCTGGTAAACAAACGTTTATATGTCAATCAGAAATAACCGTTCTTCGATCTTCTAAAACAATTTTTTCTCTTTGTAAAACACCCACATAGTATAAAAGTAGTAAAAAAAGCACTTAAAGCGGTTTGATAGCTGTTGAAGCGGTTCAAAGAAAATAGTTCAAAGCTGTTTAAAGCAGTTCAAAATCAATTCCAAAGCAGTTAAAAGCGTTTCAAGATCAGTAGAAAGAGTTTCAAAGCTGTTCAAAAGCGATTTGACCAGTTCAATAATTTTAAAATAGTTCCCAGACTAGTTAAACCAGTTCGAAAGCGGTGTGATCAGTTTAATAACTTTCAGCTTGTCTGACTGTCTGGAGTTTTTGTGGAGATGTCTGGCACAATTGTCGGAATACCTACTGTTGTCAGATGTTTGCATAGTTTTAAGCAATTTGGTTGTGTGTTTATACTTCGGGTTATTTTTCAATTAGTAGAATTATTTATTTATTAAAACAGTTAGTAGTTATTGTAGGGAGTAACGTAATTTGAGTGGCTTCTGTAAGACCCGAGTCTTGTTTTTATTTAATTTTAAAAATCTTTATTCAGAAATAAATTTTTAAAAATAAAGTACGTCCCTGTTATTGGTTGATTTGTTTACGTACTTATTCAATACCAGATTAGGGTTAAACATATGCACCATGTGCAACTATAATTTTATCAGTCTGAATAGTAGATCTTCAATTAAACGGCTCGGTAAGGAAATTGGAATTTATTTCTTCTTTACTTCTTCTTATTATTATCGATTGTCCGCTTGTAATTGTACTCGCTGAGATTATCTTTGTATGTGTTTTTCTGCATTCTGATCACTTGTAGATTTGTGTTCGATTCTTTTCTCTTCTTCTGCTTTTGTACACCGGACTTATCTCTGGTTGTATTGGTAAGATTTAAAACGATTAGCGGTTTTCTTTTGGATTCTATATTTAAAAAAAAATATTCAATTGGACATTTTAGTATTTGATGCATTTTTTTGTAACTATAATGAAATACTGTTACGACATTAAAAATATAATTGATTATTAGCAACAGTTGCATTTCTTAAACCGAGAGGACAATTTACTAGTCGAGGCTTTAGCAGAGGCGTATAATGTTCACGAGCTTCAAAAAGTGTTTTCGACGAGTGAAACACTATATTTTTACTACATCACTAGTGATGAAAATTAGCGTTATGAAAATTTCTCTTACTTGTGACGTAAACCACGTTTTTGCTAAAAGTATTTACTACAAAATGACATCTTTTGTACCGGTTGTAGAAAAAAAATGTTCGAATATATACCATATGTGTTACAATGTCTTATCAATCCCGGTTTCCTTTAAAAACCGCGAAATATTTAACTTCATGAAATATAAAAAGTTTTAAACTTGCCGAAATAAAATATTTATAACACCTCGAGATGTCAGAATATAAGAAAATGGATACATTTTTAGCGAACGTGTATCAAATGTACGGCGCTCGTTCGAAACTAAACGTTCCAGAATCTAGGTTAAATTCAACATAAACTACTGTAGTTATGAATTTTCTATTCCAGTTATTGAAAAAGGATTTTTATTTTATTTCTGTCGTATATTCACGTTTTATTTCAAACTGTATAACATCAAACTTAAATATTTTATAAATTTGAAATACGATTGTGTCGATAAATTTAAGATTATTCTATTAATAACAAATTAAAATTACTTTCGATAATACATTTCGATAATTAATTTCTTTCAGCTCTTTGTAAAACATAATTTAAAATTGCTAATTTTATAACTTAGTTGTGACATTAATTGTTTTTGAAGGGATTTTCTTTAGCTTTGTAGAAACCTAGTTAATTCTTTGGTACCTATAAATTTAAAATCAACTGAAAGTATAGTATAACTAGACCCACTTGGATAGGAATTATTTTTACGATTTTACCAGGGGAAACTCAAAAGAACGTCATTATATGAACGAACCTAGTAAAATATATATTTCATGTTGCTTTTAACTTCCTGACTCACACCTGTATGCCCATGAAGAGAATTCTTGAAAATTCGAAAAGAGCGTTGACCACGCCTATTCAAGTGGTTTTGGATAAACTATATATGAAAAAGTTAATTAGTAACATTTTACGCAAAAGAAGTTCTCCTGGTTATTTTTGTAACTCCGACACATTTCTCGTAAACATATCTGGCACATTCATAACAGAGCAGCATATTGACAACTCGATCTTCATTGCAAATAAAACAATCCCAAGACTAAGAGTTAGAAGTTGTAGAAGTATCAGTTTTGCCCTTGTTTTTTTGTCAATTTTTAAATGGTTAATTCATCATTTCTACCTGCAAGAGTTTAAGGTCCCTTTGGATTAAGGTTATTTTGGTCAGAGCTAAAGTTAGGCTGTTGATACATTCCTCGTAAACATATCTGGCACATTCATAACAGAGCATCATATTGGCATTTCGGTCTTCATTGCAAATAAAACAATTCCAAGACTCAGAGGTAGAAGGCGTAGAAGCATCAAACTTGTCCTTGTTCTTTTTTGTCAGTTTTTAGTTGGTTAATTTATCATTTCTACCTGTAGGAGTTTAAGATACCTTTAGATTGTTCTTAAAAGTTATTTTGGTCAGAGCTGAAGTTAGACTGTTGACTGCTGTCATCCTAGTGGTAAAATTTGGAGTCAAAATGTGTTCTAGAGTTGGTAGATTATTATGAAAAATAAACTTGATTAGCAATGCAAGCGTTCTCAGTTTTATTCCTGCTTCTGAAAGGTAACGGTGATGAATTTTGTAAAAGGCGAGCCAGGCAAGTATCGTCATCGCTATCAAAGTCATCATTACACGTTTGGTTGCGTTTGCAGTGATTCCTCTTTAACTCGTTCATCGGAAACATATGGATAAGTTGGAATGATCGTGCGAATGCTTTTTCATGTATTTTTGTGGGATTAAATGAATATATTCTTGTAGCCAGCCACGAAACCGGCTTTAGCCCATCAAAGATAAGAAGGCATGATCTGAGAAGTTAAATTTTCCGTAGTAATACTGCTTTTGGGAGTGATTTCGCTAACTGCACCCCGCGGTAGAAAATCTAGCAATTTCGATTTCATTCTTTTACCCTTGAACAAAAGCATTGGTGTTAAAATTATAGATTCTTTCTGGCTTTTTAAAAAGATCTTTGTATTCCGTCGTTTTTTTTTTTTAAATTTTGTTAAAATAGTTAGATACCACAGTCTTGTTAAGTTTTTGAGTTCTTACGGGATAAAAATTTTAGGTCTTTCGATTTTTAAAATTTTTAAATCGGTTTAAAAAACCTCTCAACCAATCCTGTCCGATCATTCTATCATCATTTCCGCTTCCAATTTTGTTTTAGATGCAGTACTTTTTAACACACGCACAAATGATTTAAAGGATATATCCCACATCACTAAGTCGTATGAAACGATAAGAAAATTGGAAAAACTTTCACAGTTGTGTTTAATTTTAAAATATAAAACAGCAACTTTTAGATTCAGTCGATTGTAGGAAATAAAAGCATTGCTTTATATGAAGTGGAATAATACTTTTAAAGCATTATTGCTACTAAACGATAAGGGTTAGTTTCAGTTAAAGCAGCTCGTTTGATAATATAAATTGGACTATAACCTCGAAACTCTGTAACCCTATTTTTCCTTTCTCATCGCGAAACACATACTTTGTTAACATTTTGAAGTGGCCGTAAACTAGACAAGCCAGCGGGCTAATCTTGAGTGTCCGACCGTGAATAACGTTCCCGATATTCCAGCGTCAGTAACCGACAGGAAGACATCCTCCATTTTATTAAGGTCGTAAAACCCGTAATATTGTGTCTCGTATTAAAAGCCCTTGATCCTTTGGTTTAAAACCATGAGACTAAAATAAGTTTAATACATATTTATTGTATTAGATACATTAATTAACCGAAGAATAAATATTCCAATAAAATAATACATTAATAGTTAAAGGGTCAATTGCAGGTTTAAGACCTTCGTTATTTTTTATTAGGATTTTTTACAAGCTTTCATCATCATAATTATTAGCCATTTTTAAGTCCACTTCTAGTCTTCTATGTTTGTATTCAGAGTATACGGTTTCGATCATTATGGATCCATTTTTCGTAGATCCTGTTTTTAGCCTTCATTTGGTTAATCCGCGAGTCCACCTTTCAACCTGCCACGTTGTTTCCTTTAGAGTTCCCATGTCCTTTGCTTAGCTTAGAGTTACCACGTTATTCTGGTTGGCTTCAGTTTGGGTTTGGTGTTATTCTTATACTAAACTTAAAGTAATATGTGGTCTGTTCAAGGTCAGTAGTCCTTGTCGACAGAAGTCAGAAAAGAAAGCAAACAGCACAAATTACACGCCTGTGGGGCAACAAACTACCTACTGAAGATACTCCAAAATTTACCCGACCATTGAGCAATATAATAATTTAGTTGTATTAGAAAAAAAATTGGTAAAGATAGACAAACAAATCCCAAAATATTGAAAGCAACTAAAACAACTTCACTGATATGAAGTGTAAATGACATTTTTTCATATAATATGACTCCAAGGTCAGTAACTCTTTTAATAGGCTCGGAATGTGTAAAATAAGTAGCAGTTAAAGGTTAAACTGTTCCAAAAAAAGTTATGCTAAAACAGTGCCCTGTATTTAAACATTATTTTTTACCACATTACTTACTTTACTTTGATAAGATCAGTCAACTATCCTATTTAATCAACAACGAGGTAAGTCATGTCAATATTCAAAATCGAGGATTGGTTTGGTAAAAAACAAGAAAAAAATTTAGTATAAGGTTAAATTTCAGTCTGTTTTCTCAAATTTGTTATGTTTTTTTCTAGCTTTTTCGTTTCGCCTGTGCATCCATATTATAAAACTAATGACTACCGACAGGTGGTGCATTACTTTTCATAGCGGGAACGTAATTATTTTGATATTTTACTTATTTCTAAAGTCATACGACTACGTTACGGTTACGTAAATGCCGACAACCAATTGTTGTACGTAATTAAAGCTACGGGAGATGAATTCGACCAAATTGTGATGTTCTTTTGTCGAATAATTAAAGGAAATGCTGGTTTTGGTTGATATGATTTTTTGTATTGTTGACTTTCCTAATTCATTAACCAGAAAGGTGTAACACTGTGAATCAAATTTTTGTTAATGGTTGAATATTTTATTTACCAACAGGTGTAGTAGCACCTTTGAAAAAGTAAACTTCAAAATTAATCTTTTAAAGATTTTGTTTTAATTGCATAATAATCAAGTATCACATTTCTGTATTTTAAGATATGAAAAGTGGAGTTGATGAGTCAAATAGCATTTTTGTCACCTTGGACCAAATATCTGTTCAAGCTAAGGTTCTTAAGTACAAAAACAAAATAGAATTAATCTACCTTTGTTCGCCTCTCTAATAATGTCTCTCAAATGTTGAATTTGAATCGTTTTTGGTCATCGGTGAGTTTGTGCGGAACAAACCGTAAACACATCTTTCTCGTGCCCAAATTTCCGTTAAATGCGATAGATCCATTCTTTGAGATATTTATTTCCATTTGCATCCATGAAGATTTTGACTTATTTTTACTAAATAGACTCAATTTATGACAAATTCGTGGTCTTCCAGCGACTTACGACCCTCTTTGAATTCTGGCAAACATTTGTGAACTTAGCTATAAGATAAACAATCATTACCATAAACTTCTTTCAACAATCGTTGCGTTAAATATTAATTAACCAATTTTAAAACGGAACCTAATATTGACTTTTTGTTGGATGCTCATTTTTCGACCGATGTTAAAAAGGTACTGTCACTATGAGCGCGATAACTCAGCGTGAAGTGGTTCAATTGTCATTAAATTTTGACAGAACATCAATGAAAGATGTACTATTTACATAACCAGTAACAGATGGCGCTACTAGTATAATTGCATTGTCCCTCATTAAAACCAAAAAGGAATTTCTTTTTGTAACTTAACTCAGTAAAAATGCAGATTTTCACATAAATATAAACCCAAAAACATTAAATACTAACTTGCAATTTATTGTAAAAATTAAATACATACTTGAATCTTTAATTCCGACTGTTCTCATTACAGTTATTACGTTTTGGTAAAACACAGAACGTAAGAAATTGCGACAAATTTTCGTCCGTAATAGCAGCAGTAGCACAGAGACCCAGAGAAGGGCAAACCACCCCAATGTTAATTACACTCTTTTAGCACCACTCTGAGCTTAAACAATTTTCTCTAGATTGTAATTACCTTGTTAAAGTAGGGCAATGAAATTGAGGTGTCGTTCAAACTTTAAATCTTCTTTTAGGAAAAACCTAATAAAAAACGAAATTAAGAATTAGAGAAAAAACTATCACGACAAGACGTAGCTAGTTATATTTATATTAGTATATTATTTTGTCTACTTTAATGGGGCAAAAGTAGTCCTTTACTAGTCTCAACAAAAAATGTTTCGAAATCTCATTTATTGTTCGTCATAGTCATACCAATATCATTTCAGAAAAGATTTAATTGAGAAAAATATAATTAGGATACACTGTGCAGAATAATAATTTTTAATATTGTCTTTTATGTGGTAAATAATTCTTTTAAATGAGAATGTTCAGTAAATCCAGCTTTATGTAAATTACAGCGTCCCATGCAATAAGCCGGATTCCAACGGGAGATCTGCATCGAAAATTTTGCGAAATTTAGGTCGAACTCAATGACCAATATCTAATTTGACTGTTTGCAATTTGGAATATGTACTGTGCAAATAGCAATGCCGTCAAAAGTTGTGCAGAGTATTAACGGTCTAATAAAACGAACATGAATTACAAAATGGAACTACTGCAATTATATTATACTATCTAATTTGGCAAATGAAACAGCATTTTAGTTAAAAAGTTTAATTATTTGTTAATCTTTTTAAGAACGGTTGCGATTATGTTAATTTTTTAATAAAACTCGATAACTACGTTTTACGTTTAACAAACAACAATGAAAAGTACATTTATTTAATGAATAATGATAATGAAAAATATAGAAATATGGGAAAGAAAGTACTAAGGAAAATTTTTGGTGGAACAATGGGGTATGGGAAAGAAGAACAAACCAAGAGCTTGCAGATATTCTCTTTCTAGTTGGTCTTCTATTCATTACTGGATTTAAATACAATACTTTCTTCACCATTCGTGTCCTCTCTCTTCTCTCTAGATGTCGCTGAGCTTTTATGAAATTAGTTATTGACGAGTCTTTGTATAGTTGTTTAAATTCCTCATTTGTTTTTCTTTTCCACATGTTATCGACTTTCTTTCCTCAAAAAATTTTTTTCATTATCTTCCTCTCCCATATTTCTAGTTTTTCCATTTCTTTTTTGTTCATTGCCCATGTTTCACAACCATAGGTAACTGTAGGACGTAATACACAAGATATTTACATAAAAAACCTTTTACATTTTTCTGGCTCATATATTGAATTAAAATTGACACATTAATGATAAAATTGTTTGCTTTTAATTGGAGTTTTTGGTAACTCGAAATGTAGCATAAACCCTTTTTAACTTTCTAACATTCGTTATTATTTGGGTATTTCAATCAATGTTTTTTTGAGTATTTGTAAATATGCACCTAATATTGGAAGGGTTAAATTTCATATATCTACTCGTACGCTGGCAATTTTAAATAAAATTTTGGAAAAAATTTAGGTTTCGAAAAGAGAAATTACATTAATTAAATCACTTTCAAACGGAAATCCATACCATTGAAAGATGTATAGAATTTAATGTCGAAACGAACTCTATCTCTAAAATAAGTCATTAAGTAATAAGTATGTTTGTCTAACTAAAAGTATTTTCCAAATAGTTGTAATCTACAAAAAAAATATTTTTAAATAAAGTTTTAATTAAAATAATAAAACAGTTCAATCTTATCTACCGTAATATCTAAATATTTTCAAAAACCTTTCAACCCAATTAATGGCACCGATTTATTCACATCAAAATAAAAATAAAACCGAATTTAACCTTGCTTTTATGTGGTCTATGACTCAACCATTTTAACATATTTGAAGACAACCCAGACAAAATATTAGACAGTTGGAGGAAATATAAATGTTTGGTGATTATTCAAGATACCAACTCTCATTTGTATACGTTTAATCCTTCGAAAATATTTTGCATTAGGAATATAGGATGTGCTAATGAGTTTCGAGAAATAATAAAATGAGATATTTTTCAGTGTCGGTGGCATTAGAGTTTAATTACTTTTAATTTAATTGCAAAATGATAACCTTGAAATTTTAATATCTAATCATCACCGAAGATACCAGAAGATGTGAATACTAATATGTAAATCTTGATACTAGCTGACCAAGTAGACTTCTTTCCGCTTAACACTGGCGTCTTTTTCTCATTTTTTTTTAATTGTTAATCATTGTTTATGTTTTAGTTTCCAGGTTTCTACTATTTTCTTCGTTATATATTAGACATTAACTGCGCCACCTTGCAGTGGAGTCATAATACTTAATTTAGTAAGAATTCTTTGTTTAAATATACAATATATTTACTGCGCCACCTTCCGGTGGCGTCATAATACTAAAGTGAAATTTTCTCGTTTAAATATATCTGATAATAACTATGCCAACTCACGGTACTCTCTCATTAGCTAAAATGGTCTTTTTATGCAAGTATTTTGTCTTTTAATGTAAGGAGTCACAGATTTTAACAAATCATTTTAGTTCCAATGTCCATTCTCATGTAATTACGCCAAACATCTGACTTAGGTTCGCGCAATAATCTCATATGAGAAAATTCTCGTCTTTTTAGTAACCATTCACTGGACCATTTTAATCTTCTATTTTTTTCTTTTATTTTTCCTTTTCATTTTAACGAAAATAGCACAGAGCGACCGAAGAAATGGTTCTTTCATTACCGAATACGTTTTGTAACTAAAAATTGAACGATCAATTGGAAACTTCTAAACGCCTTATTTTTTTGTAATTTTTGTAAAACGACTTGCATAAACGTTTCATCATTTCGATAAGACGTTACGTCTGGACCGGGCTTAACACTTCTTTATTTAACATGTCTTTCAATATAGGTATTCTAAACAGACTATTTTATTGGATTACGTGAGCTAAGTATTCAAATTGTATAAAATAACAAGTAGGTACAGATCATAGAATATATTTTCAATTCGAAACCACTTTGCAGAGTACAATCCTTATTGCTTTTATTATCATATTTGTAAACAGAATACATTTATTTACATTTGACAATTTCCTAGTTTCTACATATAGACTTAATCCAACTAATTTCTTGCGAGCTTAGCCAATTTAATTTAACAAATTTGTGTTCATAACAAATGCAAACCAAAAACAACTCGTTTCATACTTGGGTAGACAGAGAACATTCCGACTTTAAAGGACCGGACTCTGGAAAGTTTCAAAGTCACTGAAATATGTTTTCACTATTCACTGAAAATTGTATTTACAACATATTTCAAGAGATTTTTGTCAAAGAAATTAGTAAAAAGTAAAATTCAGAAATCAGTTGTTAATAAGACTATTACCAATAAAAAATTGAAAACAATTTTAATCATGTAAGTACATGTTCTTGAACCCGTCACTATTATTATGTATAATGAATTGTCAATTTAAAAAAGTCAATTTCTTTTTTAAAATTATTCACACAAGTGGCGGCTACCATTTCGTCCATCAAGGAGTTCCAAGGATAGACTATTCTGTTTGTCAAAAAATTACTTCTAGCCAACTTCACTGTTCTCTCTTTTACCAGATTTTTGAATGACCGCTTGAATGTGATTGATGGTGATTGTGGAATGTTTCAATATCTACTGTATTGTAATCTGACAATATTTTATAAGTTTCTATAAGGTTGCCCCTTTATCTTCTGTCTGTGAAAATGGTTAACTGTAATCTTTGTAGGCGACCTTCATATGCCTCATTGCGTAACTCGTATAGTCTCCTTGTGACTTTAAGGTACACCTATTTTGGTTTCTAAATCTCCTTAACAAACTATAAATTCCAATATCTTTAGCAAACTCAAGTATAGGCCTGCCTAATAAAAGAAATATAGATTTTTCTGAGCATAATGGCTTACATATTCTGAAAGGCTTTTTGGATAAGGAACACAAGAAAGTTGGCTTTTTTTGTAATTTTATTTATGTGATTTTCCCATTTACGGTTAGAGGTTATTATAATTGCTAAATCATTTTGTTAGTTCACATTATGTACCTCATGTACATTATTGAGAATGTATTTGATAACATTTTCTTTATTTCCAATTGTCAATCTTCATTCAGCTTCATTTCGCTTGTTGTGACCCAATTCTGTACCATTTTTAAATCATGTTTTAAGTCGTCGGAGTCAGTAAATCAGTTCCCAAAAAGTTTTAAATCATTAGCGAAAAACACCATGTTTATTTTAATGTTGAAAAATAAATCGCTTATATAAACGAGAAACAACAAGGGACCCAAGATAGAACCCTGTGGTGCTCCACTGATCAGATATTCGTCTGGGAGAACACTAAGCAAAAAATACTTTATTAACTCCAACAAATCTCCCCTGATTCCAACTAAACTAAATTAAATTGTAAAAGATGCCGAACTATTAAACTTTGATAGTTTACAATGATATATGGGATGGTAAAAGCTAATGAAGTAAATGAAATATCATTGTGAAATAATTCAAAAGCACAATTTTAGAAACTTTTAAACGCCCTTTGTATGGTTGTGTTTTATTTGACAAAAGATCCATTATCTCCAAGCTCTGTACTAAAAAAGCTACGAATTTTGATCCTGCAACTTAAATTTCATATATCCTGTAAATTCCTAAAAAATGTTACGGTCCTGATTAGCTGCTAGTTGTACAAAACTAACGATTAGTAAGTAGGGTCAGTACAAGCGGTTGCAATGGAGTCCGTTTCATGTGCAAATTTCTTAGATTTAAAATTGTAAGTAAAACGGATTTTTGTAGAGACAGTTTATGACGTTCTGTATTAACTCTGCACATGTTTAATTCATAGCATGTCTGATAATGTTGCTTTATGTTTACAATGTTTCGTTGTTTCCTTTATGTGGGAGGACGCTTCGGTCATGTTTGAAACGTAGAGGGAAACATACAGGTGGATAGAATGTAAGGAGAAATTTATGATAAATCGGTTAATTTGTAACTACAGTCATAAAATATTGGTTAATGATGACTATTACTAGTCAATAGCATGCTTTATTTTAATTAAGTTATTATAAATTCATATTTTAAAAGTCATCTTAAAAGTTTTGACAGAGGTGTATATCTATTTCGTGTGTATCAATTTAAATTTTAGATACGTGACAGGCAGCCACATTTCTAATTCCTACAAACAAAATTTCTCACGTTATTTATAAATTGTGCCTATAAAATAAGGAAAATTTGGAAGTTATATATATCTCGATCGCGTCTGCCATTAAAACCTCGAGACCAAGCCGAACAAGTCGGAACTCTCGGATAATCCGGGCATCGTTAGTCGTAATTCTAAAAGGTCAGGATTCTCCTCCGAGTTTAAATTTCCCGATGGCACGAAGCAGACAATATATTTGACCAATTATCGAGGCCCCTGTATAGCGCGACGTCGTGATAAATACGAAGAGACGGCTATTATTTTATTGAGTCTGTAACAATTCGAGCGAAAGTTCTACACGTTCATTGAAGAACATGGATCGAACCGCGGTGGAGAGTACAGGAATTATGTGAGGCCACAATTCTAGAGGTTTGTTAATTTGACAAATCAGACCGATAAAGAGGACACAGTTTTGTGTGATTATTTTTTATTGTTCAAAAATTTAAAAATAATATAAAAAAATTTAAATATTTTATTGGTTCGTGTCAGCAACATGCTTTGTTGGACGCTTTTTGGAGGAGTAAAATTTTTCGAGTTGAAAAATTTTAAAATACAGTTTTGTTGGTAGCCTTAATGATTTCCTCTAATTTTTTTGTCTTCTGATCTCTGAGCTGTTTTTCGTATCTTTTTTTATGTCCTTCATCAATGCCTAAATTATATCTTTTTTGGTAAATTGAATTTTTATCATTTTTTAATGCTGTTTTTGAATTTCAGCAACATACAAACTGAAAAGTT
Source organism: Altica lythri (assembly GCA_964028335.1). Lineage (NCBI taxonomy): Eukaryota > Metazoa > Arthropoda > Insecta > Coleoptera > Chrysomelidae > Altica > Altica lythri. The sequence goes on from OZ034805.1 coordinate 69,790,941, forward strand.
TTAAAATAGCATTTTTAGATATAGTTATAGAACATACCAATTTTACAGAACAAGAAACTGAAGACGAAATTAAAACCTTTATAAGAGCGGATATAACATTTTTTATTTTTGGATTTTTTACATTTTGGAATCTTAAAACAAGTAAGTTTTTGTACACAATTCATTCTTCTTTTTTTTTTTTCTTCTTATAGTTACATTTAGATGGCATAGAAGAGGTGGTGGTTCATAGCAAGGTTTTCTACCTTTTTTAATAAACATCATGTCTTAATTAAACAACGAAAATTTATCACTAATGATATTGTATTGATATTCTGGATTTAATAATGTCAACAAAGCGCTGTTCTTCTTACGGAGCAAGAAAATTAAAGATATCGAACATGAGATGAAGATGACGAAGAACTTGATTCTGACAAGACTAAAAGAAATAAATACCAATTCTGGTATATTAAATCCAGTATATGCACTGTAGAGGACTGTAAACGCTTTTCATTGAACCTCAATAGGCTTTTAAAATAGTGCAATATCAATAATTTATACCTCAACTCAGCCAAATGCAAAGTTATGTCTTTGGCACTAAAATCGACTCCCATTAAGTACAATTATGTTATCGATCATTCTGTTTTTTAGCCTGCAAATTTTAAAGATCTTGGTCCTTTCTTCTCATTTAATGACCATATTGACTCTGTTCTAAAGGCTGCAATTTGGACCTACAGTTTTGTTGTTCGTTGTAGTCGTGATTTCAGGAATATCGAAACATTAGAAAAATTTATATTACTGTTTTTTTTACTGCTTCTTTTGCTCGAAGATGGAATATGCATCTGTTGTGTGGAGTCTGTACTATTAGAATAATATTGGTGGACGTGAGAATGTACAAAGGCGTTTTCTATAGTTGCTGACAAATAAATCTACTGGTACCTACCCTACAATTGGTACGCCGCAAAGTGAACTCTTGATGGCCTTTAACTTTGTTAGTTTACATGTGAGACGTTCTTATTCAGTTCTTATTTTATACAAAATAATCCATAATAATACTTCCAGACACTTTAGGAAACCTGGATCTTTTTGTTTCGTGTGACTATCATCCAGAAATAGTGCAACCTTATATCTGAATGCACCACCTACTAATGTTTATACAAATTCCCTTGTATCTAGTATGTGTAGTATTTATAATTCTGTCAATAATATATTTGATATTTTACACGGTTCACCTGCAGACATTTGTGACAATTTTTTGCATTCTGTATAATTTAACTTAGTCTGAATACTGTGCCCCCATATGGCTGAATAGTGCGCACATAAGAATTATAGATACCCAGCTAAATACCACCAATATCCAATATCTGGAACGTTTAGAAATACACCAATAAATTAGCTACTACTACTAAGCCACATACATACCCCCACCGGCTCAGCGACGGCAACATGCTTTACTCAAATAGTTCCAAAAAATAGTTAACAACCCGCAATTACAAATATACAAAATCATCGCTGACGCCAACTCATACCGCTTGCGTTTCAGAAGACCACTGACTAGAGATGCAATAAACTTGAGGTACAAAAATTTTCAAATGCACACCCAGTGGAAGAACATGCAGATCTACAGGTCCACCCCCATAATGAAAAACATGCCGTTTATCACTTAAATCCCACCAGATTTTGATCTTCCTCGTAAATCATGGACCACCCTCAACAGAATACGAACGCGGCATGAAATTTCTGCAGACTACCTTCACAAATGGAATATCAGAACCTCTACCATATGCAACTGTGGTGCCGAGAGGCAAACCATCCAACACCTGCTTGCCGAATGCCCTTTAAGGAAATATGATAGAGACCTGCTGAACTTTTCCTGCCTGACACCAGCGTCGACTGAATATTTAAATGAACTAGATATTAGATTATAAGATGTTGTGTATCAAGTAGCTAAATAAATAAATAAATAAATAAATAAATAAATAAACTTAGTCTCAGTGACGAATCCAAGCTAGGTCCACCCAAAACAGTAGTCACACAGCAAAACATTGATGCGTGTAACATACAGGGAGATAAAGGCATCTTTGGGCATTTCAAAGACATCGATTTAAAAAAACCTACATGAAGAACTGGGTTGTCGAAGTTTGTTTCCCGTTGGATCCAACATTTGCTCACAAAAGAACAAAAAGTGGTTCGCGTCAATTGGTGTCGAAAGGTTGAAGAAAGGAAGTTAAAAGCGAAAAGTAAGCACCAATACGCTGTGTGGGTGTTTTGCTATGTGTAAAAACCAACAAAAGTGATTCGTTCTCAAAGTGTACCAAAGAAAATGGTTACCTACGTTTGTTTACCAGAGGTTATCACGAAACACCGACCAAGCAACACACACCGTATAGTCCCGACCTAAGTTCCAACGACTTCTTCACGTTCCCAAAGATTTAAAATTCAATGTGTGGGCAGCGATTCTAGTCGCCAGAAGAAGCCATCGATGCCTTTAAAACAGCGATTTTGCAGGTGTCAACTGAAGACTGGAGTAACTGTTTTCCCAATTGGTTCGAACATATGCAAAGTGTATCGATCTTTGTGGGACATAATTTGAGAAGCAGAAAAAAAGGCAGTGGCAGTCAGTGGGACTGCCGGCAGAAGTTATACTTCTATGCACTGTTAACTAATAAAACTTAATAACTAAAAACACAGGCAAGTACAAATATTTTTTTTTAATTAACTGTATTCAATTAAATAAATACTTAGAAAAATAAGACCAGTTGATGTGTGTCCTTACTTCAAACACGAAAACTAAATAGTAAAACGATCAATGTACAAAAAAAGTGTTTACAAAACCCCATAGTGCAAAATATAATGCAACCATGTGACGGTAGTATGGACTACAATACAATACTCATTACTGAATATTATTATTAATATTATTAATATAAAATACTAAACTTTATATGTTTACTAACGTGACAGAATTATAAAATAATCTGTCAAACACAATGTAATACGTCACTATGATATTCCAAAACATTAGCTCAGACTGTTTTTTGTATATTTATCTCTTTTCAATGTACCTACTGATACCTTATATGTGTTTCTGTCTCTCTCTTACTTACATCATTACATATGTAATGATTTTTCCCATTTAACCCCACACAAATCAAGTCCATGATAAGAAGTATAACTTCAAAAACCTGTATCAATGAATTTTAGCTACCTACTTGATAAAATAGTTATTTGTGACACAAGGACGGAAAATGACATTTTGCAAGAGCGAGTAAAGTTGTGTAGCCGAGGTGCGTAGCAAAACACTTTCCGGACGTGTAACACACACTATTTTTTGGCCCGACTAATTTTTAATAGTTTTAAAAGTTCTGTTATGTTCAAGACTTGACTGCTTGTGCTACCTGAACTAAGGCCACTGACTAGAAGAGAGCCGACAGATATAAGCGCCACATTGGATGTTTATAATATAGTTGTGTTGTTGTGTATTGTGTAATAACTTGTTTAATACTTAATATACGTGTTTAGCTTCAGCAGTTATTAGTGTTTTAATTAACATATGTTGCAAACACAACAAGTTCAAAAACTTTTTACTTTGTGACATACAAGATTAGATGTTTATATAAAGATGTTCATAAATTGACATAAATGTCAAATTTTAAAATACAAGTTGTAAGAGTAATTATAGTCGATTCAGATAGAAGTGTCATCAAGTGGGCTGGGTACGTGTGAGATCATCTTAGACTTTATTACTAGATTCAATGGAAACAGAACTTTAGTTAGGGAATTATATGTCATCGCGATGTGTCAAAATGTTTATAGTTATATTGAGCATAATGTAGCAATCTGATCACAAGCCGGCTAATATTGCGATTCAAATTTCACTACACGTGGGTACTGCCATTACAAATTGGAATTTTCCAGAGACTACTTGATGACACTTCTATTTGAATCAACTATAAATGTAAATCCTGCTTATCTTTAGAAAAAGTTAGAGGTAAGTTTAGTATATTATACGCAGTTTTTAAATAAATTTAATTAAAATTTGTAATATTTATTATGTATTTTTGATGACTTAAAATTCAAACTCATAGCGCCATCTCTTTAGATAATCTAAAAGCTACTTTGCCGGCCTAGGCCGGAAAATGCCATTTTCCGGACGATTTTGAAGTAATTAATAGTATTGTTTCTGGGCGGAGGACCAAAAATATAAATACAGGTTGTTGCATCTAGAAAAAAATATCGATGACGTCATAACATCTTGAAAAATACTGCAAACACAAACAATCTAGGAATATCAATAAATAATATTTAGAATATATAAAAAGACTTATTTAGATAATTTTTGTTGTACAAATTAAAGTTAAGCTAACGGACCCGGTGTGTCAAAACTGAACTGTATAGTTTTTGTTGAGGTACCGAATAACCTGCATAAGATGTACTTCAACGAACTTCATTTACATAATTTGTAGGCGTCGTATTCTTACTAAAATAAAAATGCTGTGATATCAATATTCCCTAGTCAGAATAATGGCATCAGCAATCACTTTGATGTAATACATTTATTACCAACTAAGCTAACATATCATTTAGGAGTGCATATTAAGTTAGTTTTTGCCATATTTATTTCAGTAGGTGTATAAAATATGTACTTCTATATACCACTCCTCGGCTGTGTAAAAATTTGCAAGAGGATGGATAGGTACAGAATAAATTATTTCTCTGAATGTTATTTTATTAAAATTATACTCTAACAGAATTTTAATGAAATATACTATACTAAGTTAAATTAATGTGTTTGTTATATTTTTTCCTAAATATAGCTTTATTATGAGCTCGACAAAGACATGAATAAACAATAGCCCACCCTTTATAACTGCTCGCTAGCTAACTTTATTAAGACTAATGATGTTTTTATTGAATGATTACTAGGAATAAAGCTTATCATCGTATATTAGTTTATGGCTAATGTAATATGATTCAATTTGATATTATTGAACTAAAACAAATAATATGAGGATGACGCGACGCTTTTGAATCAAATAAGAAAAAGCGTTGAATGTGGTTAATGAATGTCTTGTTTTTTATTGGAATTGATGAAATTATAACAAGACATATTTAGGAATATTAGTTTGGTTTATTGCTTTAATTATGTCTAATAGGATCTTTTCTTTGCTAATTATCATTTAGACTTGGGACCTTAGAACTTAAATTATTTTTTATATCACATGAATTGAAACAGCTAGTTTTGATCTCTGTTTTGTCAGTCACATTAAGACAATTTCAGACCAATGCAACTATCAGACTTCTTAAGTACTGAAAATGGTCTAATCTATACTTAATATTATAAAGAGGAAAGGTTTGATTTTTTGTTTGTTTGTTTGAAATGAATAGGCTCCGAAACTACTCGACCGATTTCAAAAATTCTTTCACCGTTGGCAAGCTACACAATTCCCGAGTGACATATAGGCTATGTTTCATTTAAAAAAAATAGGGATCCTTACTAAAATGCCATTAATGTAACCAAAAATGACCTTAAAATCCTTACATCGCGTGCGCTGAGAATACTATTGATTATAGAATAAAATAATGTACTACGATTTTGAAGAATATATAAATATCTACAAAAAATGCCGCGACAGCATATGTCTAACGGTTATAGTTACGTCACAATAACTAATTTTTAATTTTTTAAAAGTTTTTATCTTGGTATTAATCCTTGTCAAAATAACTTATTTCATAATCACGACAGATATCACAAATTTAGCATGTGCAATGGGACGAGTTGACTTATAAGGGAATTAAAGGACAATTAAGTTGTAGCAACCAATATAACTGAACCACCAGCTGGTCAACTAGCTCATACACTGAGGATACCGATGATCCCAACTGATCTACCAAATCCATTTAAACCGCTTCAATTTCCTATCAAAACATCTTTCACTTTTACTAATAATAAGTCTCAAGGTCAAACCTTCCAAATAGTAGGGATCGGTTTTCTTCATGGCCAACCGCCTAAGGCGGGTCGGAGCACCTGAAAATCAATTTATTTTGCTGCCAGAAAATAAAACAACATGTAATATTGTTTACAGGGAAGCGTTGACCCAATAAATTTAATGGCTTTTGTTATTTTTCTTTAATCCCCGTGCAAAGCCGGGGCGGGCTGCTATATGTGATAATTTTGTATTATCGTAAAATGTAGAAATGTAATTTGCAATGATTTTTTTAGATGTCTACAACTTTTAATTTTGAAATTATACGTAATTTATCCATTATTACTTTCTGCTAGCCGTACTATTTTACAATAAATAAAATTTTATCAATCTTTACAGCAATTACAGTTGTCGATTATTTATTTTTCTTTAGTTCCGTATGCACTAATGACAATGCAGCTTAATTTTATATCAAGACAGCAGGGAAGCTCCTAAACACAATTTATAAAGGTAATTTTCCAGCAACATCTCATTTCTATCACCACCGCAGTTCGTACAGAGACCACAATAGACACATAAGCAACTTTCAGAAAGCAATTTGTCGTCTCTTGAGACCCAAGGCGAATCCTGCAAGAAACATAGGACTCCCTGTACGTATATCGGGACTTGATACTCCGTAAATTAAGATAACTTTCAAAACCAAGTCACGTATCGCATAAGGGCCAAGATATTTACTGGGCCAAGATAGGAACTAGATATCTTTCGAGGATCTAGGAGGGTATCAACCTGTAGGTCATTTACGTGGCAAGTGCGAAACGTTTTTCGAGTCTTTTTACATAATTGATGAGATCTATTTTACCCAACAAAATTTGTTATCTATAAGGACTAAATTGAATTTAAATTTCAGAATATGGTATTGATAGAAAAAATCTGAAAAAAGAGTTTTAATACTATTATTGTCGATGTCTTTCTAAAGATACAACAATCAATAAAAGATTGGAGATTTTATATACAGAAATTTGTATTTATGCGCTTTTTAGTACCTGGTTAAAAAAATAATAAATACTGATATAATAGTGTGGTTTTATTTGTTAATGCACAGGTAGGTTTTACGAGGTTTGTCGTAAAGTAATCATGCAGGTCTTGTAAGAAATATTCAATACTACTACAGCAATCTATTATTGGTAGTTATTGGCGTTTGATAGGTACATCTTTCATTGGTGTTCTGTCAAAATTTCAATGCTAAATTATGACTCTCAAAGTACTTTTTTAACATCGGTCGAAAAATGAACATCGAACAAAAAACCAATATTAAGTTCTGATTTGAATTTTGCAAAACATTTACCCAAACACATCGTTTGATGAAACTAGTTTATGGTGATGATTGTTTATCTCGTAGCCGAGTCCACGACTAGTTTACATGGTTCAAAGGGAATCATGAGTCAGCCGAAATTTGTGATTACTCCAGAAACTCTGGAAAAAGTGCGTCAGTTTATTAAAAATGAGCCAAAACCTCTTGGATAACATGCAAATGGGATTAAATATCTCCAAAGATTCTATCTATTGCATTTTGTCCTCGAATTTGGGCATGAGAAAGGTGTGTTTAGGATTTGTTTCGCACAAGCTCACGGATCACCAAAAAATTGCTTCGAATTCAATATTTGGGAGACATCATTAAAGACACCAAAAAATTTTCTCTACAACATTGTCACTGGTGAGAAAACGTGGTGTTTTCAATCTTCTTCTTAAGGTGCTTTTATCATTACTGAAGGTTGATGGCTATAATTGTGGCAAACTGTTCCCTGTCTTGCGCTGTCCTAAATAATGTTTGTGTGTCCATGCCTGTCCAGTCCCGTATGCTTCTTAGCCAAGAGCGCTTTTTTCGTTCTGGTGCCCTTTTTCCTTTAATCTTTACCTCCAAACACCCAAGCCAGCCAAATCCGAAAAAAGCTGTTTAGAAAAGTGAAAAGTGAAGACAATGTTGATTTGTTTCTATGATTCAAAGGACATTACTTAGAAAGAATTCGTTTCAGCATGCCAAACGGATAATGCGGTGTATTATCTTGAAGTATCTATGGTAGGTGGTAGATGGAACTTTTCCTCGCCCAAAGAGGACCACCCTGCAACTCGTTAAAATGGGGTGAAATGTTCTAAACATGTTTCCCCATTTGAATTGTAAGTCGGTTCTTTCCTCTGCCTTCTCACCTTTCCGTTTCCCTCCAATACCCTCCTTTCTCTTAAACCCTTTTCTTTTTTAGAAAATATCATGATGGGTTCTCCAGAGGTTATATTTCGGAAGTAAAATAATTCCCCTTTCGGATCTCCGGGAAGGACAATCTCGGGAATTCATGATGGAAATAACATAGCCATCGATCAGTCTACCTCTAGTTCAGCCAATTTGTAATATATATTTATACTAATAACTAATTAAAGCAATAGTTTAAATAAACGTTAATTTTAGATATGCTCCGGTTTGTTATTTGTAAAAAAAAATTATTTATATATATTAGGTTTTACACATAGATAAATACACGGGTAATTATAGACAGGAAATATCTGCATACCTAGCACCCACATTATTATCACCATTTAAAGTAGAATTAATTTTCAATTTTAGTATTCTTATTTTCTGTATTTAATTTTCATGACCGCGAATTAATGAGTCGCATTTATAAATTTCAAACAAAATAGATTATTTCTAAGAACAAGCTGTCAAGTGTCAGCAAAATAAATTTTCATGATGATTGGAACCTTGAGCAATCATCATGAGAAATGAGGGTTTTTGTGTGGGATCGAAAAAAATTTAAACAAATTTTATTAAATTGAAATTAATGCGTTGGTATTTCCTTAACACATATTGTTATTGTTTTTGTAAAATTCTTCTTCATGATATGATGACAGATACTGATAATCTAGTCGAGTGATATTTAGGTACCTACTTCATAGTACAGTATACAGATGAATCACTAAAAATAAATTGCATTGACGCTGATTAATTTTTACAGAAAAAGTCTAGAGATTCGTACTATAAATAAATAAGAAAAAAAACACAAATAGCTCAAAACTAAATAATCGTGCACAAAAAAAAACAGATTATAGCAGTGGCGGCGCGTAGTCTTGGGGTGCACAATTAAAAAAAAAGATTATTGATTTTGGTATTATTCTTATTAGACCAGTCAGTATCTGTTGAAATAAACATTTTTCATATGAAGCTATTTTTTGCTGTATTTCCTTCAAGGTGTGCCCAATATCAATAATCAAGATATGCGCCAGTCGCAAACCCTATGCTAAATATTTTATTTAACAAAATCTGAAAAAATTGAAAATTTCTTTTTTTGTTTCCGCCTTTTTTCGTGTATAATTCGAAAAATATTGCTTCTAGACAAAAATTCTAAATGGTTAGAACTTTCATTGGTTAATTTTATACAATATTCCGTAAGTTATAATTTGAAAATTTATTGTTTATTGCTATAAAAATGGCAATAATTGAAAAAAAATGTACAAAAAATGAACTTTATTCTTTAATTGTTTTTAAACCTTTAAACTTGACTTACAAACTTCATTTTGCCTAAAAAAGTTTTCAATATGATTAACAAGTGCGCTAAATTTCTTTAAGATCGTTTGGATAGTTTTTGCATAATAATATTTTGGAATCCAGCCTACTAGAAATAAAACGCAAATTTTAAAAATCATACCAGGCCCAAAATAAGGCTCTCAAATAGTCGCAAGTTTTTTTACATATAAAGGAAGGCTCAAACTTTTAAACGCTTTTTGTAAAATTAAAATCGGTGCAATAGGAGAGCCTAGAATTTTTCCTAATTTTTTGGGTTTATTAGCAATAAACAACAAATAAACTTTACGAGCTGTAAACATATTAATTTAAAAATTTTTACATTTAAAGAACATTAACAGACGCTTCTATTAAAAAAAGATACATTCGGCTTACTGGTTGCCGAGATACTGAAGATCAAAGTTGGCATAAATTTGCAGTGTAACCATAAGTGATAGACGGCTAGTTTGTTTTAGTTTCTTAATAAATAACATTGCTAGAGCAGTTAGCCTATCCTGACAATTTGTACTTTTAAAAAAAATATTTGATCTGATAAACACCGTTTAGCGGTAGCGCGCGCATGCCGTAAAAGCCGCGTGGAGCCCTATTTTCAACGTCAAATTAAAAGTATAAATAATGGAGATAGAGTTCCGGGAGGACGGCTTTTTTTTCGGAAATTTCCTCCTCTTTAACGAGTTTTTTTCAAAATTACCTAAATATTAATATTTTTCGAGTTATTAACAAAAATATAAATATCTGTTTTTTTTTCATCTTATTTTGTTAATGACAATTGCAATTTTTTGCACACTTTTCTTTCAAAAACACTATTCTAGAAGTGATGCCGAATCCAATGAGCTATCGCTCATATTTTTAGGACCTTTATTTTAATTTTTCATGTTTTTGAAGATGTTGATTAGAGTATAATTTGCTAACTGCTTTAACATATGTTCTTTGAACAAACACGTTTCTATCACTTTATATGATTCAGATGTCATTATTTCGTCGATAAGTATAAGTTTTCCTGTTTATTAATATAAAAAATGCACCAAACCATCTTTTTTACACTATGTTTCACTCCTTAAACAATAGAGTCAACTTTTCGTTTTCTCACAAACAAGAAGTGTTACTTATCTAAAAAATTAAACATTTTTTAAGTAAACTAATTATTTTTGGACATATTTTCTAGGATTTCAGAAATTCGGAAGTTACAACAATAAAAATAAATTAAACTACCTTCTTAGCATTTTTGAAATTACGTTAATACAAACACCATAATCTTCTATATTGGTAAGCGCAAATCTCGAGAGCAGCTAAACCCATTTCGCTAATTCTTTTTTTATAATATTCTTTGTACGAGATGGTTCTTTAAAAAGTTAAAATTTTAAATATTTAAACCAGCAATTTTTACTTAACTAAGTACCATGACGCAGTTAATATCACACAAATTTAAACGAGCAATTCTAACTTAAGTACCATTACGCCACCGGAAGGTGGCGCAGTTAATATCATTATATATATAAAAGAAAAAGTTCTGACTGAGGTATATTCGCACACACATGGTAGAAACGTGAAATTTCGACAAATGTTTATTTTCATAATATGAAAAAATTAACTCTGAAGGGGTGCAAATAAGAGGTTGAAACTTTATATGAATAATATTTTAAACTTACTGCGTTTTCTATATAAAATTATTATTCGGATTAAAAAAGTTGGTTGAAAATCTTGAAAAAATATTAGAAATTAAAAAGTAGTTAACAATCGTAAAAAAAGGTTAAGAATCTTGAAAATTTTTTTAAAAAATAAATATAGTTTAAAAAAACTAAAAAACACGCTTTTATAGCATATGAAACTAACAAGTAAAAAAATAAATGTAATTAAGGAAAACTAAAAAGCATGTTTCTGCAAAACATCGAACTAAAAAGTTAAAAATAATTTTCAAAATAAAATTAAAACAAAAATAAATGAAAAATACTAGTATTATTGTGAAAAAAGCGTGGGCGCTTGACATTCGAAAAATATGGTATGCAGTGCCCACGCTTTTTTCACAATAATACTAGTATTTTTCATTTATTTTTGTTTTAATTTTATTTTGAAAATTATTTTTAACTTTTTAGTTCGATGTTTTTCAGAAACATGCTTTTTAGTTTTCCTTAATTACATTTATTTTTTTACTTGTTAGTTTCATATGCTATAAAAGCGTGTTTTTTAGTTTTTTTAAACTATATTTATTTTTTACTTTTTAGTCCAATTTATTTTATTTTAATAGATTCGTTAATTTGCTATGACGATTACAAGACCCTCACTTAATCATTATTCGTTTATTTAGTTGGAAATGCTTTGAAAGCGTGTTTTTTTGATTTCTCAAATTATATTTATTGTATTCATATTGTTGATGATTAAACATATTGTTTCAATCACTTGGAAAAAAAATTATTATTGTGAAATCTAAAGAATTGTTAGGTTAATTCTAAGACAATTTCATTCATATTGTTTATAATTAAACGTATTCCGGAGAGGGAGCCTGAAAAACGGCTACAAGGCCGAAGGAAGGCGGCAGGCGCACAAATTACCCACTCCCGGCACGGGGAGGTAGTAACTAAAAATAACGATACGGGACTCATCCGAGGCAGCAGCCGCGGAGTGGAGAGTTACAAACAAACAAACATACATACATACATACAGGTGAAGTTAATAAAAAGTGTAAATAATGATAATTGTAAAAAAAATTGACGATCGTAAACAATTGACAAAAATCCTGAAAAAGGTTAAAAATCCAAAAAATTGTTGGAAATCGTAAAAAAAACGGTGAAAATTGTCATTAATAATCTTAAAAAATTGCTGAAAATTATAATAAATATTTAAAAATCCTGATATAACGTTAAGAATCCTGAAAAATAATGTTGAAAATTAAAAAAAAAAACAATGAAAATCGTGAAAAGTTGATGAAAATGGTAAAAAATTCTTGGCATCTTAAAAAACTGTTGAAAATGGTAAAAAAATGCTGAAAATCGAACAGAAATATTAAAAAACCCTAAAAATTTGTTGAGAATTATAAAAATTTAACCTTGAAAAATTGGTGAAAATGTTAAAAAAAAATGTAGAAATTCATACAGAAATGTTAAAAAACATGAAAAATTGTAGAAAATTGTAAGAAATTCTTGATAAAAGTGGTTAAAATACTTTCAAAAATGTTGAAAATCGTAAAAAAATTTTAACAATTATGAAAAATGGTTGGAAATCAAAAAAAAAATTTAAAACCGTAAAATATTATTGAATATTCTGAAAAATGATAAAAAAATAATTGAAAAATTGTCGAAAATGTAAAGAAATTAAAAAGAAACAAGTAGGTATAAAAAAATAGAGAAAAATAAACAAAAGCGTATAAATGTCAAAATACAACAAAAAAAAAAGTAAAAAGTAAATAAAAAAAAAAAGTAAATTTGAAAAAAAAATCAATCAAAAAAATCTGGAAAAATCGTAAAAATTTGAAAAAACGGAAAATGAAAAAAAAACAATATTTATTAGTAGAAACGAAGTTCGTCAGGTCAGCTAGTACTCTAGTCAACATCTTCAAAAAAGTGAAAAATTAAAATAAAGGTCCTAAAAATATGAGCGATAGCTCATTGGATTCGAAATCACCTCTAGAAAAATGTTTTTGAAGGAAAAGTGTGCAGGCAAAAAATTGCAATTGTTATTAACAAAATAAGATGAAAAAAAAACAGATATTTATGTTTTTGTTAATAACTCGAAAAATATTAATATTTAAGCAATTTTGAAAATAGCTCGTTAAAGAGGAGGAAATTTTCGAAAAAAAAGTCCGTCCTCCCGGAACTCTATCTCCATTATTTATAATTTTAATTTGACGTTGAAAATAGGGCTCCGCGCGGCTTTTACGGAATGCGCGCGCTACCGCTAAACGGTGTTTATCAGATAAAATATTTTTTTTATGACATAAAATGTTATTTTAAAAATTTGAAAAAATTTCAGTATTTTCCTAACACTTGAAAGAATCTAAATCAGTTGGAAAAAACATTTTATCACTGTTTTTCAAAAAGTTATTCAATTCTTAACTAACAAATTTTTTCCTAATCTCTGTTGACATAAACAATGGGATAAAAGGGATAAATAATTGGCCTAAAAATTTAATTAATTAATTAATTTACAAGATTCTGTGATAAATGTTCATAAATGTTTATTAATTTGTTATTAAATAATAAATATCTGTTTTTTTTTCATCTTATTTTGTTAATAACAATTGCAATTTTTTGCCTGCGCACTTTTCCTTCAAAAACATTTTTCTAGAGGTGATTCCGAATCCAATTCTCATATTTTTAGTACCTTTATTTTAATTTTTCATGTTTTTGAAGATGTTGACTAGAGTACCTATAGTATTATGATAGAAATGCTTATTTTTTTCTATTATGTAAAATCCAACAACATTTATTGTTAATTTAAAAAATTGTTTACTATCGATTAAAAATAATCTCATCAAATACATTTTTAACTGGCATTTGCTGCACGATAAAAACCTTAATATTACAATTTTCAGTTGTTCACAGTATTTCATACAACTAGCGGCACCTATTCATAACTCTCCCAACTTCTTATATTCGCTGTCTCAACCAGAAAACCAGAACTGAATTGGAAGCTCGACAATTACTCTTATTTCCCTTGACAACCCACTGCGAGCACCTTTGGCTGTCCAGGATGGGACCATTACCTTTAATTTTTTTTTCACAATAACCGTAATTAATCTTTCTTTCAGTAGCTAACGCCACCTATGGGGATAATTAAGTTTTCGAATTCGAATTCTTTTAATTGTATATCCAGTTTTAATTTTAAACGATACGGGTGGATAGGTATTTCTGGGTTTATTATATTTTTTTATTTCCTTGCTGTTGTTTGATCTAGATATGAAAATTTAAAATTACCTGTAGGTAATATACGAGGGTGTTTTTTTTTAGTTTGCAATCTAAATAGGAAATATTTCCGTTAATTATTATAACATAAAGTGACGACCTTTAAATTTTATTACGACTTTTTTCGGATTTTTCGCGAAGTTTTAGTCTTCTGATTTTTAAGATTTATTAAAAATTTTTACGCCAGTTGATTAGTTTTTTTTTCGATTTTTTTAAAAATGATTTATTGAAGTAAAACTTCTTTAGGTGCGACTAGGGGTAACTCAGTAATTCTAACGGACGTGACGTCATATTCTAACGTAACGCAAAATACCTGATACAAAAAACCTAACACGATTCCGCCTACTATATTAAATAAAAGTTAAATCTGTAATTGTATATTATGAAAGGCAACATAATATACATATTTTGCTGACCTGTCAAATTGACAGCTTGTCAACCAAAATACATTGTTGGTGAATAGTTTTACGCCTAAAATTTGTGTATAAAGTGTTTGTTTTAAATATGAATAAACAAAGTGGATTTATTAATATAGAAAGTGATGCAAAAATATTGAATGAAAATGAGTGAGTACTCTATATGCATACATTTTATTTTCCTGTGAATCGTTTAAAAAATCAATGCTGAAATCTCCAGAAAGAATAAAAGATATAAAGTTATTTGTACAGAAAATTAATGCACTATCCGCTGGGTGCGAAGGATAGGGTGGGAGAACCACGAATCGATCGCAGCGCTCACCGTGGCTATAAAAGGAACTTACGGCGGACGATTAATCACTTTTTACTTAGGATTTTACATAGATTTCACTTATCCATGCGTCGATTTAAAAAGTAAATAAACCTTCGTCACGAAACCTGCTGTACAGTCAACTGCAACAACAATGGCAAAAATAGTGATCAGAAATTCTATAAATTTCCCCAAAAAGTTGGAAACGAGAACAACGTGTGAAGTAGTGGATAATCGCTATCAAGAGGAAAAAGCTAATAAGTTAACTTAAAAAGCAACATTTTAAATATTTGCTATATTTAGTAGATACCTATGTTGTAGGAAGCATCACGTTTTATTTTTCCGTCTTGCACATGTTAAGCCAAAACTAATTCTTTACCTTTGTTGGTTGTTTGAGGTTGGAAAGTTATGTCGTGAGTGATTACTTGCAAAACAGTTTTAATTTGGCCATGTTTAACTGAAAATACACAAAACGTCTGCATTATTAACGGCATTATAATCATATTATTATCATCTATTTATAATGCGATAATCGATTACATTTATTTATTTTTTTAATTACTTCACGTGAAGTCCGCCGTGATAAAGCCCATCTATACTACCTAAAATTTAATGATTTTGACATTTTAGACGGAAAATAAAAAAGATAAATATTGTTATGGACGCTATAAATTTACATGATCAATACATTTGGGTAGAAAACTAATAAATTACGATGTTTCATTGGAAATAATTATTTGTTTACTTACTTTTCGTAATGACAGTTAGCCATTTGATATTTCAAAGTCCGCCGTAATTGTAAACGCAAGGTGCCGCTGTCATCGCGCACTCAGCGGATAAAGGCTATCTATAAATGTATTGAAATTTCCAGATGGGGATCTATAAATATTTAATATACAACAGGTGGTTTGAAGTATTTTAAAAGAGATACTGGAGATTTCAATATATACTTCAAGTGATAAATTAGTCTAAAAATCGTGTTTCTTAATTTCTATGAAAGATTTTGACAAAATTAGTACACCGCCATGTGATTTATTAGTTCTATTGAAGTAACAGTAACAGAGTAATTATTAAATCGTATGTATCCAATATTGTCATTATTGGACCATGTTTCGGAAAGACATAATATGTCTGGTTCATATTGCTTTAAGATTAGGTCTATTCTATTAGTTTTGTGAGAAATTGTTTGACAGTTAACATTTAAAATACGGAAGAAATTATCAGATTTCTCATGATTTTCACACACACAGTTCTTTATGTTTCTACTGACTTTCTTGCGATACGTACGTCAAAACTTTTGATTAGCTAACCTAACCTAACCGTTAATTTCTGTTGAAATTTTTTAAAACGTAAAAGTGAAATTAATGAATTTTAGAAAAATTACAAAAAAAATAGTTGTCACTTGAATCAAATGGCGGATTCTCAAGAATATTTTACTCTTTTATCAATAAATAATAATAATAAACGAAAAAATCAAAAACCTGTAGCTACTTGTTAATAAACATATTTTGAATTTGAATTTATTTTGCGATGATACGTACGTCAAATAAGTTTTACTTCAATCGCGCGTAAAGGTTACACGCACATTTTTTTTTATTTTTTACATTTATTTATAGATGTACAAATTATTTTCTAATTATTTTAATGATTACACTCATTATTAATGAACCGTTACTTTTTTAAGTCGAATAAACTTACTAAAACAGACTCTCAACATTTTTTGTATTTCATTTCAAAAATTATATTTTTTTTTAAGAAAACGTGCTTCTTTCTGGAGTTTATTGATACCTAAAAATGTTAAACAGAAAAGCGTTTACGGTCCACGCCATAATTAACACAAATATCAATTAAAAAACTGTTATCATTTTAATAGATTTAGTTTAAATTCTAATTACCATCTGTCAGCAAGCAAAATATTAAAACAAGTTAATTTCGTTTTCTGCAGGAAGCCCGGCTCCAATTTTGCACCATGTGGCGAATTTTAATTCTGTAGCGAATTACGAAAAACGTCAAAAATTCTGAAAGAAACAAGCGCTGCAATTGTCATAAAAATAAATTAAGAAATTTTAACGTGTAACGAGTTTCTAGACTCTTGAAATTATTGAGTTTCAATTAAACATTTCGTAGTTCAAGTATTAAGGGTGTCAATATAAATCAAGGTAATAATAGTAATCATATAACAAGGGATAGGCAATAGGTTTTTATAGCCCAGTTGTATTATGGCCCGAGAAACAAAGATCGATATAGTTGCTATCCAATCAATTTTCTTGCAACTTTTTCCACTCGGAGTCGGGTAACTCCAAAACATGTTAATTAAACGCATCAAGTATTTATTTAGAATTTTAAAAGATTTGGCCTTTATTTTATTTTTGATCTGAGATCATATGAATAAATTATTTGGTGGCAAAAATATGCAATCAGTCAATTTGTGGTTAAAAGTGTTTAAAAATTTACACATCAGAGCCAATATGTTAGAGCTTGTATTGTCGTAGTAAAGAAAAATTCGTTTTCATATCACATGCATTGAAACAGCTAGTTTTGATCCCGGTTTTGCCAGTCGAAACAAGACAATTTCACACCAATCTAACTGTATGTCAGAAACTGACAGTTGTTTCTGCCCTAGGGAAGAAACAATAGTTATTATCCTAACAAGTGCGAAAAGTTATACTTTCCCGCACGAGAACTGCCGATGCCCGAACGACGCGAAGCGGAGTTCGGGTTCGGGCAAGCAGTTAAGTGCGGGAAAGTTAATTTCCGCAAGAGTTAGGATCAATATTTTTTCTACAAGCAAAATCACCTCGAAAATTATTTAGATATTTGAAAAGATGCGATTGTAACTATTAAATCTTTCATAGTGTCAATAAACACACGACTGTAGCTATAGCAACCCTACTTAAACAGGTGAGTTTGTTGTTGCTTTGAGTAAGGTTTACAGGGGTGATTTAATAAATTATGATTTTTTTAAAAAAATTTAAAAACAAACATTTTAAAAATCCCTATTTTCATGTAAAATAATCTTAATTTTTTTTACTATTTGTATGTGGTCCAACAAGATAAAGATAATAATACAATAATTTGTCAAAAAGGTTATCGGAAAACATCTCTAATTAATAAAAAAAAATGCGTGCGGGAGAAATTCTTTTCATCACTGCGTGCGGAAAGCACTGCTTTCGACCATGCAAGACCGTGCGGAAAGCAATGCTTCCTTTAACGTTACGAAATATAAAACTTTTTATCACTCCGCGCGGAAAGCATTGCTTTCGACCATGCAGGACCGTGCGGAAAGCAATGAATGACCGAAACAGAGTTTATAAGTGTTTCTCAATCAAAAATAAATGCAATAGAAAGTGAATTAAGAGAAATTGAGGATGAAGTTTCTAATGGTTTTGCATCTGATAACGCGGTAGTAAATGCACCACGATATAATCAATCAAACGTTTCATTACTAAATAAAGATTTTGTTAATTCTCAATTATTATCTAATATACTTAAGTTAAATAAAAAAAATATGTCTATAGAATTAAGCAACTGTTCAAATATTACATTTAACGTAGTTAACAAAGATTCATAACTATACATAATTTTGTAATAAAAAGTGTTTTTTATTTAATAAAAATATTTTTGTTTTAATGGTGGGATCCGCCTCCACCAACCCTCCTTCAGCGCCATCGCGGTGCAGGCAGATCAGACCTAATACTACTTTTATTATCTTCTTACCTTTTATTTTAGACAAATTCAAAAGCTTTCCTCACAGAGTGATGAAAAATAGAATACGCAACTCGTGCGGTGCGCAGGTAATCACACCACTCGTGCTTTTTATCGCGTTTGCCTTCGGCTCACGCGACAAACGCACTCGTGATGGGATCACCTGCTTTCCGCACTCGTTACGTAATTTACTTTCCAGCACGCCGTGCGGGAAAAATATTTTCTGAATTAAAATGCTTGCGGGAAAGTGTTGTTTTACGCATGCTTGTAGAAAAATGTCGTGTGGCACGGGATGAAATAAAGACGATTTCTGACCGGGCGATGACAGCCCTCGCTTCGCTCGGCCAGTCAACTCTTGCCCTAGTCAGAAATCGTCTTGTTTCAACCCTTGCCACAGAATATACTATTTCTGCTTGCTGCTTGTCTTATTTCTGGTGAACAATTATTGATGCGCCATTCAGAAAAAGATTTTATGTTGCACCATGGTGCAACCGTTATTATTATCTTAATATAGATAGGAATATAAAATGGTGCTTTATGAACATTCTTGATGATTAAATCTACGTCAAAAAATCTACAAAATATCATTTTTTGACTAATAGGAAAATTAATGTTTCAAGTGTCTACAAACAACATAACCAGCTCTCCTATGACAACTATAATACCCAAATTCTTATTTAATCTAACTTTGATTGGACTATACTTATATCCTGTAAGATAAACAAGCATCTACTATTAATATTTAAAAAATGGATGAAAATATTACGGCCCTGAAAACGATATCACTTCGTAAATTAGCAGTTGCTGGCGCATGACTGAAACGTATTTCCTACTAATTTATGTGTCTGCAGGTTAGCTCATCATCTCAATGTTAAAAAAAATAAATTATGAAGGTATATCTTAATAAATTGCTCTCATATAATATCTTACATATATCTTAAGTTGACTCATGAGGGATGGTTTTAGGGTGGCGTGAGACTGAGTTTCTTAAAGAAAATAAAACGGAAGTTATTTATTATCATAACTAAAACATAATAATATTTGGTCATCCAAAACAATTACCAACAAATTATTTTATAGTGATAGTTTCCATTAAACTCTTCAGTTTGCTAACACCAATTCAAATCTTTGCAAAATAACATGTTTAGCTTCTTCTCTTTTATTACAGTTTCTACTTGTAAACCTTCGCGCCAAACTGTTCGAGTAATTTTTGCAATCCATGATCTTTAAGAGCCTCATATACTAATTGGTTGCTCGCTGACACCAATGGACTTATAGCTCAAGCAAAGATTTTTTTCGGTTGTAAAATTTTGGCCACACACCACTTTATAGTGATTCTTGTTTTGACCGCTTAGTAATTGCTCAGGACAACTTAGAAATTATCAGTAATGGTAACAATGTATTTAAAACGGTGATTTATCGTAAGTTTGGAGGTCCCTTAATTCGTACCGAACAGGAACTAGAAGATAAAATGACTATTAAGACAATAAAAGATAAAAACATATTACTGACAATATTTTCGTATCTAATAAATGTTAACTTTTTTGTAAAAGTAGCAAATTATATGTCAAAGGTATATTTAGCTACTGTCCACTGTACAGATTATTTCGTGTGGTTATTGAGGCTGCATTTATTGAAAATTGGATTTTATCACTTGTGTTTTGTTTACCACCAAATAAGAAGGAATGTTCTTACAAAAATCTATTTAAACTTTTGCAAATTAAATGCTTAAGTATGGGATTAAATCTAAACCCGGAAATTATTATGGCAGAATTTTGAAATAGCCATTCACAATGCCATAAGAACAGTTTTCCTAAATGCCAGGTTTAATTTGGCGCAAGCATGGTTTCGCGAAATTCAAAATCTGCACCTCGTTCCTGATTACAGGATCAAAAATAGTAAAATTAGAAAATGGCTAGGATATATATTTGGTTTACCATTCTTGAATCCATTGGAAGTAGAAGATTGTTTTGCTTTCATTTTTAGGAAATACAACCCAAAAACGAAGTCTATAACTGTTTGCTGACTATTGGTGGACAATTATATTTTTGATGATGCTGAATTCAGCAATTGTAGGTATAGAAAGGAGCTTAAATTCTTGTCAATCTTTTCATGTTAAATTTAATGCCATTCAAATTTTAAATATTGGTATAGGGATAGATAGAGATCACTCTAATCATCTGTTCAATGACCTATCATTGATTTTGCTTCATTAGGTTGCTAGTTTTTAGATGTTATGAGTATTACATAAGATATTTGGTATGATTACTTCCTTCTTTCCTACTAGCATGAAAACCCTTTACTGCGAAGACGATTTGCCTCTATTGATCTTTGTCATCATGAGTTTTGATACGCATAATCTGCAGATATTTAAGTATATTTTCTTTCCACTTTAGTCTTGGTCGCCCAAGAAACTTTGAGACTAAGACCTTTCTTATAGATAGAGATCACTCTAATCATCTGTTCAGTGATCTATCATTGATTTTGCTTCATTAGATTGCTAGTTTTTAGATATTATGAGTATTCCATTGGATATTTGGTATGATTCCTTCCTTCTTTCCTACTAGCATTAAAACCCTTTGCTGCGAAGACGATTTGCCTCTATTGATCTTTGTCATCATGATTTTTGAAACGCATAATCACTAGATATTTAAGTATGTTTCTTTCCACTTTAGTCTTGGTCGCCCAAGAAACTTTGAGACTAAGACCTTCTTATCGATAGAGATCACTCTAATCATCTGTTCAATGACCTATCATTGATTTTGCTTCATTAGGTTGCTAGTTTTTAGATGTTATGAGTATTACATAAGATATTTGGGATGATTCCTTGCTTCTAGCATTAATACCCTTTGCTGCGAAGACGATTTGCCTCCATTGAACTTTGCCATCATGATTTTTGATACACATAATCTGTAGATATTTCAGTATGTTTTCTTTTTACTTTAGTCTTGGTCGCCTAAGAAACTTTGAGACTAAGACCTTTCTTATAGATAGAGATGAATCTAATAATCTGTTCAGTGATCTATCATTGATTTTGCTTTATTAGTTTGCTACTTTTTAGATATTATGAGTGTTACCTTTACATAGGACATTTCCTTTCTTTCTAGTAGCATTACAACCCTAGGTATACCTACCTATGCGTTTTTTGTTGCGAAGAAGATTTGCTTCCATTGATTCTTGCCATTATGATTTTGTAGATATTTAAGTACCTAAGTTTCCTTTTTACTTTAATCTAGGCCACCCAAGAAAAGTTTGATACTGAGACCTTTCTTAGAGATAGAGATCACTCTAATCATCTGTTCAGTGATCTATCATTGATTTTGCTTCATTAGGTTGCTACTTTTTAGGTATTATGAGTTTTACATCGAATGTTTGGTATGGTTCCTTCCTTCCTAGTAACATATAACCATTTATACATTTTTGCTTCATTGTTTTTTATCCATCGATGTCTTTTTGTCGATGCTCGACCGTAACGCACCAAATAGGTCTTATATTCGTTAATTTTAAATTGGTTGTGGTTATTGAGGTAATTATACAGTTAAGCAATTTGAGTTTGACTGTAGGAACCTTAAGCAATTGAGTTATGTTGCAAATATAAGCGTTTTTAGATTATTTAGAGTAGTATACACTGAAAAAAATTTGTTTCGTAATATTAATGTCGTGTGTTCATTAACTTCGTTTTCATTGCTTTAACGTAAAAATCATTAATAATAAGTAAAAATTTTTAACACAAAATCTGATGTATTTTCAGTGTTCATGTAGACAATGAATAAGCTTTCATTAACTGATGATTTTCAGTACTTAAAAAAATCGTAGGTAGAATGTTTATGGCTCATTACGATAACGAACAGAATCTTTAAATCTATGTTTGACATTCTTTGATATTATGAACCTACCTTTAAATATAATAGGTACATTAATACAATGAAATCGTTCATGAAAAATACCTTTTGAGTATGCGCATTTTTATTCATCTCAGTCTGGTGTCGTTAGTTGTTACTTCGTTAGTCGTTATTTGCAGATTGCAGTTATAACTTATAGATGAACGGTTTTAATGTTTGTGGAAAGTTTTAACTTAGTTTTATATTAGTTGACAATTTTATCCTCCTTTTTTTAAAGGTAAGTTCAAAATATTTTTCCTTTTATATATTAGAATTTATTAATAATTACAATATCGATTCTTAATAAGTTAAATACTTTTATATTTGCAGCTTGATTATGTTGTATAAAAAATAATATGAGTTTAAAGTCATATTGTATTTTAGTTAAAATCTTTGTTAATTTCTTTTTAAAGAAATCTACAAAAGAGTGAATTGCAATATTAATATTGGGTACTTAAATTTATAAATTATTTATTCTTAATAATGAGAATATCGCCTCTACTATGTCATTATATGAAAATCAGCATATAAAAAATATTCTTTATTAATAAATCCATAAAAATTGTTTTCGGTACTAAAAATAGCTATTTTAATATTCTACAGTATGACATAATAGATGTGATAGAAATACGAATTTTTTGTAAATGTATTTATAAAGGTTTTATAAAAGATTGACAATTAAATAACAATAAAAACCCATTCTAATTTAATATTAGTTTCTAGTAAATCGTTGTTTTCTAATTTTAGATGATCAAGAAGCTAAAGTTATGTGAGTCCTTAACGAATTTTAAGTAGGTATCAACCAACAAAATCTGAAGCAAAAAAGACAAGAGGAAATCAAATATAGGTAATTAAATTTTAGCAAGAATTTATTTTCGTTAGAACATATAAAAGAAATAACAACTAAGAAACGTTAAATTTAAATATTCTTTTATGTTGTTGGTGGCATCAACTTCAAAATTTTGCGTAAGTATTATCATTGTATATAATGGTATTATATATGGTTGAAATCAGAAAAAAATTATCTTTACGTTTTTGGTACCTATTTATTTATTTTTATTTATAAAATATTAATCACATATATTTTTTAAATTTAAACAATAGATTGTAATATCATGGGATGCATACAACCACATGCTGGATCGGGGGTCGAGAAAAGGGTCTCATTTAGACACCACCCGCTGTTCCCAGGAGACTTCAAAGACTCTTTAACCGAAGAAAATCAGAAAAATAATTTAATAAAGTATTTTTAGGTAATTAATTTAGGAAATTTTTGTTCGAAAATATATATTTTATATAATAACTTATGTTTAAAAATAAATATTTTATGTTATATTAAAGTTGTTCCCAATTTCAAAGATTAATAAATGATTGTACATCAATTATACCAATATTTTATTTCCTTAAACCAGAATGAACAATATTATCAGTTCTTAGTAACTATCTTCAAATTCATAAATATGGTGTAAGACTGATCATAACTACATGCAATGACATGTCTTTGTAACAAAGATTGTGTTCATAAATATGATAATAATAATCATAAATACAACAATTTTGGTTCATTCTCAAGTAAGTACGCGTTCTTTAAAATAATGAACATGTTCTTAAATGCAAGAACTGTGTTTATTAAGCCAATGCAATTCTTACATAGATATTAAAGAAATGATTCATTAGCATAACGTATAAAAGTTCATTGAATTAATGTACACTATTCATTGGCTTAAAGAAAATTGTATTGATTTTTATGATTTCGTCCGTTCATAGATAGAATGAAATAAGTAATTGATTAAAGAAAGGTATTTATACTTTAATGAAACGTAATTCGTATAATCAATGATTCGTACTTTGGACCAAAATCAGTACCTGAATTCATTGTCGTAATGAACACTTTCTTTCTATTTATGTACGAATTTGGTTCAGTGTAGGGTATAGGTACGTAGACGATAAATTTGTAACTTTTTTAGACCTAACGTGGACGAGTTGATGAACGTCCGTAAGTTTATAGTTATGATAACAGAACAAAACAGAAATCTTTATAATGGCAGCTCTTACAATAAGAGCAATGTCAGGTCAATACAAATTGAAGATATAAGGGTAGGTCAGATACTTTTCGAAAAATTTGCCGTTAATACACCGAACGACGTACCAAACTGCATTGCACTTCTTTAAAATGCTTTTAATAAACAAAATGAAAATAATAGAAATACCAGTCCTCTTTCGTAGAACTAAACAAGTTAATCTTTGAGTTGTCCGTAAATGAAACAAAAAAAGATTTACTAAATTTCTAATGGTCTTTCCTTGAAACCACAAAGCCCTCATTACCTAAATCTAATAATAACAGTGCAATACTTCATTCCGTTTGCATCTAATTAACACATCAAAGAATTTGATCCAAATTACCAACGTTGAGACTTTAAACGTATTATAATTGCCGAGTTTTTAGGTAATCAGTCATTTTTGAAACGTAGATAATAGAATACCAGCAGATGAAAGGAAAAAAAATATTAAAAGGCTGTAAGAAGGTTTAACGCTTTCTAATATATTTGTCAGTTTGTTTCTAAACTCTATACACACGAACTAAAATTAGACAACATTGTGAGACATAAAAACATATTTCGTTTAAAAATAATAATTTTGTAACAATAATAAGCAAGAATTTTCTTTTTCCTATTTTATCAATGATTTGATGAAGTAATTTGAAACATCGTTCACACGTTTCTCCCTCATTTGTTTGCAACTCTTGTTTGCCACCTACTTGGAAAATGTTTCTCTTTATTCTGAATACGAGTAAGGCACACCTATAAGTGTGTTTGGTTTATTGACGTTGCTTTTTTTATTAAAAATCAGAGGCGTAACTCAAATCATATTTTAAGTTTAAGTTTATAGATTATGAAACTAGATGTACCCTCGACGACGTTTGCGTGGCGTGTTGATTGTTGTATAAAAATGTCTCCCACCACTCCGTTAAAGGAGTGGGAGAAGAAATTTTTATACACCAAGTTGAAAGAAGACAAATACATCTGTGAAAACAGCATTCCAATCGGATCAGTGGTTTTCATGTGATGCACGCACAAACATACAGACAGACAGAAAAAAATCTAACTACATTTTTGGGTTCAATATCGATGTAGTAACACCCCCTATCATTCTCCTATAAAAGAAATGTTTAACGAACCAGAATTTTTTGAAACAACACTTGCTGAGGCTAAAGTCCCTACAGTCTTATATTGAACATTGAACCTAATTTAAAATACCTTATCAGTTTTAAAAGCAGGTGTAAATTCAAGTTTGGCCAACCAAATGCCACTATTTTTAGAAGAGAAGGAAGAAACAAACTACCACAAACTAATATTGATGGATATAGACATGTTATAAAGGAAAATATACGAAAAATTACTGCCAATAATTAAGATTTGTAGCAGCTATCGAAAACACATACCACACCCTCTCCATTAAACATGGTTAATATGAATTTTTACCAAATCTTTACTTTATAATTTATATTTAATTTGTATATTTATTAAATGTCATAATTTAATATAAAATTTAACGTGAAACTCATTTATTGAAGTGTATTTTAATTAAAATTAATCATTAATATAAATTTGTTAATTCTCATTACTATCTTGCTTTGTGCCAATTTGTAGTTGTTTAGTGCAAAATAGATTTTGGTTTTTCCCAATTCGAAGTTGTCAATCATAATGTAAAATTGTTAATTTTTAAATTGATTTTAATTAGTCCTAAATTAAAACTTGAAAAGGTATATTGGATGATAGTAATCAACCAACTAACATCGTATTATCACAAACGAACATGTTACCCTTCAAACAGTCCAATTTAGTATTAGTAACAATAATATTTTTTAGAGTTAACACAGGCTGTGTACGCTTTACATGCCTGAAAGGCCCAGGGCTTTATTTGTCATTTCTTTCCATTTCTTCTTATTTTGGAACATGCGTTTCCAGTTTTGTACATAAGGTTCTCAAATCCGCTTCCATCTTTTCTTTGGTCTTCCTGTTCTCTTTTTTTCTTCTATGCTTCTGCAAATGATCATTTTTGGAATCCTACTTTCTGCCATCCTTTCAACGTGTTCTAACAACTTTAACCTATGTGTTCTAGCATATCCTTTAATACTTGGTTCTTTGTACATATCCGCAAGCTCTTGGTTTGGTCTTCTTTCCCATAACCCATTGTTCCTTTTTCCTCCAAAAATGTATCTCAATACCTTTCTTTCCCATATTTCTAGGGAACTTATATCTGCTTTCCTTAATATCCACGTTTGACAAATAAATGTAACTGTTAGTCTTATTACCGTTTTGTACAATCTAATTTTTAGCTTATTAGTTATAGAATTACTTTTTGGGAGATGGTTTATACCATATACCTAAACATCTATTTCCCTTTCCCAGTCTTGCTTTGATTTCTTCCTTTGTATCCGGTTTTCTTGTGAATGTTGCTCCCAAATAGACAAATTGATTGACCTCTTCAAAATAATATATTTTACCACTATCCAAATTTCAACAATTTTCAATAATACAAAATCCCTTTCAAAATGAAATCTTGATACTTCCCTGAATTAAAGCTGAGTCAATATTTATTTGCGCTGAATACTGAGCACATAATTTGTTGTTACAAGGATCGAGATGATGTGTAGATCCTACGGTTTTTGTATTGTATATTCAAGAAGTATAACTATTCTGTTACCAATAGTAAATTTCATTTGTAAAGATTTTTATTTAAGAAGAATCAGTACTTCAAAAATAATGTGATTCTAATGGGTGATTTGACACATTTTTGATCAGTTTGTTTAGGATTATAGGTGAGGCTTATTCAACAGAAGTTATCAAAAGGTGTAGTAAAACGTTTTATAATAACGTAAGTGTACATTTTGATTTATAATAATTGATTTTTAAACACATGTTGACCCCGTTTTTCCAGCTATCAAATTTTTAATAATTTAATAAAAAAAACCGTTATACTCTATAGTCTATTATATTAATAACTAGCTGTATTCGCTGGGTGCGTAAGTCATAGTGGGGGACACAAAACTGATGCCAGCGCCCGCTACGGACAATACAGAACTAAGGGTGGCTCTTTATCACATAAGTCTATAAAAATAACACGTGTGTCAGTTTAATAAGATAAATAAAATAAAATTGGTCACAAAAGTTGTTGTGTAGTCGATAGCAAAAATACTGGTAGAAACAGCAATTTTAAATTTTACAAGTTCCTGGTTGCCAGGTAAAAATTAAATCAGCTAAAAAAATGTACAGCTGCTGTTTAAAGGCAAAAGTAAGTGTTACTAAGGCACTATAAACATAGGTATTATCGTCAGCCATGTTTTGTCCAATGTCAACCACAAAACCAGAGATAATAGAATAGATGTGTTGATGCTAATATAAAGATGGCAACAAGTTCCGACTTCAGCGCACCATGCTTAAAACTATTCACTATACTTCTACACCCTTTTTATGCTTAAAGTACCTTAAATTTATATTAAAACAACACTACTAGTACTTACTAAGGCACTATACGATTATAACTACTTTTCCGCTTTTCGAGCTACCAGCTGGGTTAGTTCCTATTTTCACCACTAGAAAATATGATTGCACGTCACTTTAATTTGTTTATGGTCTAACACGTGAAGATAGTGACATTGGACAAAACATGGCTGATGATAATACCTATGTTTATAGTGCCTTAGTGTTACTGTAACCCATAACCGTATTGTATAAAATAATATCCTATACATATAATACTTATAATAATTTAATTGATTCTTAATACGAATTCCATTTTTTATATTACAAATAAAATAAAGAAAATAAAAAATTAACATTCATTCGTAAATATAAAATGAAGGTAAATAGAACGATTCGTTATCATTTATATAATTGCAGATTGTTATATATTTATTATTAATACTGATTTTTCATTCAACATTAATTTTTCAAAAATGAACATCTTGATAGATTTTAACACTACTTAATAACTTAATTCACTTGATACTTGTTTTAGTTATTCTGTTTATTTTACTTACTGTTTTCCGCTGACCCAACAAAAAATTGTAATTTAAAGTACACTCTGTGTTTGTTACATTTTACATTGAAAGAAAAATTAAGTTTATTTAATTTTTTTAATAACTATTTGACGTCCAATGCATGTAAATTTTCACAAAAGAGCCACCGTAAGTTGTATCGGTAGGTGGCGCTTGGGTTACGCACCGAGCGAATACGACGCGCGTTGCTACGCCAGCAACTAAAATAAATTTAAGAAAAATAAAAGAGAAGAAGAGATAGAGAAGGAAAGAAAGTTTATAGTTTTGTTTTACTTATCGCACCAAAAATATATTTTTCGAACTTTAATTTATACGAATTCGTGTAGATATCTATTAATTAGTATTTAATTTGATACATGGAAGCGCCATCTGGTGGTAACACGAATATCATATTCATCTTACCCGTTAAAAATACATCATCATACTGATTTTCCTGACAATAGGTTGAACGGGACAGAAGTTGCTAGTCTGCAGCGCCACCTGGTGGCGAGTGGCATTAGTGAGCATATCATACAAACCTTTTCCGTGGAAAAATACATATACATACCAATTTTCATCACAATCGGTTGAACGGGACAGAAGTTGCTAGTCTGCAGCGCCACCTGGTGGCGAGTGGCATCAATGAGCATATGATACCAACCTTCTCCGTGGAAAAATACATATACATACCAATTTTCATAATAATCGGTCCAGTAGTTTTTGAGTTCATTGAGTACATACAGACAAACATTCATTTTTACCTTCCGAACAGCAACGCTGTTATAGGAAGGTATTGTGA
This sequence comes from Altica lythri, assembly GCA_964028335.1. NCBI lineage: Eukaryota > Metazoa > Arthropoda > Insecta > Coleoptera > Chrysomelidae > Altica > Altica lythri. The sequence continues at coordinate 69,820,464 of OZ034805.1, forward strand.
TCGCGAAAAATTTCGATCTCGGGTTTTTAGCGGAAATACGCGTTTTAGGGTTCCCTGAGCCTAAAAAACCCAAAAATAAAAAATGTCTGTCTGTCTGTCTGTCTGTGTGTCTGTCTGTGTGTCTGTGAACACATTTGCGGCTAAACGGCTAATCGGATCGGAATGAAACTATAAAACCTTACTTATAATCACCATCGGAGGAATCTGATAGAATTTGAGTAAAATCGGCCGACCGGAAGTGGACGTTTACTCTTATCAAAAAATGGAATTTTTTGAAAATATTGGGTTTTTATATAGTTATTGGCAAAATATTTATACTTTGTGGAAAGAACATGTAATTTCCGACATTTTTGAAAGAATACATTTTTTTGATATTTTCATTAGTTTTCGAGATATTGACACTTTTATCAAAAACTGGAAATATGTGAAATAAAAATTGTGGATTCGCTTTTTTTAAACAAAAATTGGTAGTTATTATATTTTCAACATCTGACAGCTGTCAAATTATGTTTTGGCGTATTTCAACATTTAATTTTCTATATTTTGACATCTGACAGCTGTCAAATTATGTTTTTTGAGAGTATCAACTTTTGACTAGTGTCAAATTATTTTTTTTTATATTTTTGACATCTGACTACTAACTAATTAGTTTTTTCGATATTTTTGACATCTCCATACTATGGCCACTCCAATTCTACCACCCACTACTTGTTAATATCAGTCAGATTAGCTCCTTCTATATTTTGACATCTGACAGCTGTCAAATTATGTTTTTTGAGAGTATCAACTTTTGACTAGTGTCAAATTATTTTTTATATTTTTGACATCTGACTACTAACTAATTAGTTTTTTCGATATTTTTTTCCGAACAGCAACGCTGTTATAGGAAGGTATTGTGATCGCGAAAAATTTCGATCTCGGGTTTTTAGCGGAAATACGCGTTTTAGGGTTCCCTGAGCCTAAAAAACCCAAAAATAAAAAATGTCTGTGTGTCTGTGAACACATTTGCGGCTAAACAGCTAATCGGATCGGAATGAAACTATAAAACCTTACTTATAATCACCATCGGAGGAATCTAATAGAATTTGAGTAAAATCGGCCGACCGGAAGTGGACGTTTACTCTTATCAAAAAATGGAATTTTTTGAAAATATTGGGTTTTTATATCGTTATTGGCAAAATATTTATACTTTGTGGAAAGAACATGTAATTTCAGTCATTTTTGAAAGAATACATTTTTTTGATATTTTCATTAGTTTTCGAGATATTGACACTTTTATCAAAAACTACCACTACTTGTTAGTGTTCGGAAGGTCGTGTGGTGCCCACACCAGATTTTTATATATGTATATAGTATTATTGAATATGTTTTCTTTGGCTCCGGCTGTTGGGTCTGGATTCTAATAATATTCTTCTTTAATTACTCTTCTTTATTTAATTTGAAGAAATATTTATTCAATTCAAACTTTAACTTTTAATACATCTCATTTAAATTCAAATTATCAATCCAATAAAAATCAATAACCGTTTCTATAACATTTCATCTCCTATTTATATCAATTATCAAAAAAAATAGTCACTGGTCTATGTCGTCACACTTTACAGTAAGATATCTCATTTACACAATAGACACAGTGATACCATAACAATTTCCCCACAATAATAAAAAAAAATTAAAATTTTCTCCAATGACATATTTTAATTTTTTAAATTTACTTTTAATTTTTTTTTATCATTTTTTTATAACCTCTTTATTTAGTGTTCCTTTAAATTTTGTTTTAAACAACTTATAACAGTTTTATTTATTTTCTTCCATATTTTTAATTTTAATCTTAATTTTAATTTTATTTTAATCTTATTTACTTTTATTTAACTATTTTATTTTTTTCTCTTTTTATACTTTATACTTTATTTTCACATTTTGCTTCGTCATTTGTATAATAATTATCTTTATCTTTCTTCTTATCATCATCATATTCATCATTTAATTTTAATTTCATAATTTCATATTCTTGTTTCAATTTGTTTTTATATGTAACATGTTCTTTATAATAGTTATTTTTACTTTTTCCATTCTGTAAAATGTCTTCGTAAATCTATTCTTCTTTATATCGTCTCATAGGTTTATTTTTATTTATATTTGTTTCATACATTTCTATTAATTCAGATTTATCTTCATTTTTAAGTTTATTTTCCTCCATATCTTTTTCTTCAGGAGATTTAATTTCATAGTCCTTATTAATTACTGATTTGACATAAATTGTTTTCATATCTTTTATTGTTTCTCTATACATTTCCATTTGCTTCCTCATCTCATCTTTAAATGTTTCTATATTTTTGTTCATTTCTTCTTTTATTTCTTTTTTCATAGCATCCATATTTGAATTTATTACTTTAATATCTTTGTTCATGTCTTGTTTTATTTATTTTTTCATTGCATCCATATTCTTGTTTATTCCTTCTTTCATTAAATCCATATTCTTATTCATATCTTGTTTATTTCTTCTTTCATAGAATCCATATTCTTATTCATTGAATTCATATCTTCTTTTAAATTATTATTCATTTTTTCTAATAATTTAAACATTCTTTTCATGTCACTTTCTTCATGTTTGTTACCATTACTTTCAATAATTGCTTCTATAATTGTGGTATTCTCTTTTTCATCTCCCGATTCATTTGTTTCCATAATATGTATGTCATCATCTTTTTTATGATCTCCTTTTTGCTCATTATCCCTAACCTGTCTTTGTCTTCTTGTTTCCATAATTATTTTATTTTTTTAATAATTTTACAATTTATGTTTAACTTTCAATTAGATAATTTTAATTTTATGATTTATGTTTAATTGTTTTAATAAAATTCTCCCCACAAATCACTGCCTCTATTATATAAATGCAAATATCTTACCTATCTGTCAGTCCCGTCTGTCAAGGTCCTTGGAGGTGTCTCGAATTTTGAATTTCTAGTTGCTTGTAGGATGTCTTGAATTTGCAGTTCTAGGTGCTAGTAGTTGTCTCCAATTTGCAGTTCAGGTACTTGTAGGTGGCTCGAATTTGCAGTTCAGGTGCTTGTAGTGGACTCGAATTTGCAGTTCTAGGTGCTTATAGTGGGCTCGAATTTGCAGTTCTAGGTGCTAGTAGTGGGCTCGAATTTGCAGTTCTAGGTGCTAGTAGTGGGCCCCACGTTGGTTCGACAATTTATTATTGAATATGTTTTCTTTGGCTCCGGCTGTTGGGTCTGTATTCTAATAATATTCTTCTTTAATTACTCTTCTTTATTTAATTTAAAGAAATATTTATTCAATAATAAACTTTATATTAACTTTAACTTTCAATACATATCATTCAAATTCAAATTATCAATCAAATAATAAAAATCAATAACCGTTTCTATAACATTTCATCTCCTATTTATATCAATTATCAAAAAAAATAGTCACTGGTCTATGTCGTCACACTTTACAGTAAGATATCTCATTTACACAATAGACACAGTGATACCATAACAATAGATAGAAGATATAGAATAAATTACAGTTCCAATTTAAACAATAAAACAATTATACTTTTTCCTTAAAAAAAATATTTTGCTGACCGTAGTTTTCTTAATAAAACTTAAAACTTCGATGTCCATTCATGTCTAAAAGAAAACCACTTGAGAAATTCTCAAGAGACCAAACGCTCCCTAACGTACATAAGATAGTATGCATATTCAAAACTCAATTTAGCTACGACACACGATTCCTAATTGAAGGGTTCATTGAAAAATGCCTCGAAAACGAGGGAGCGTCAAGGGTTCTTTTATAACAACGAGTTTGAAAGTTGTTTATGATTCGTTATACACTGTATGTTGTAAAATCTATAAAGGATAAATATAGAAATCTATTTTTGGTTACAAAAATAATAGATTTTGATGCAATTTAGATACATGAACATACTTGAGGAATCACATTGATTAATGTTTTAAAATAAATGAAATAAAAAGTATGTTCATCTTCTGGTTCTAAGCTACCTCCCAACTAATTTTAACGAAAAGACAACGAATAATTGTTAACAAAAAAGTATTTTAAATGCTCTGATAATCCATGGATCTGGGTGTTTCGTTTTGTTATAGATTATTATTGCTATCTACTCAACCCTTTCTTACAATATTCTTGCCACAAGTTTTCATTTTTCTTTTCGTTTTTGTTTATAAGTAGGTAATAGGATATTATTTCTAAGGTATACATATTCAGTATAAACTTAAAAAATAAATACAATTCTTCGTTAAGAAGATTACATAGCAAACGGTTTTGTGTTTCGTTTTAAAAGTCACTCTGTATCTCTGTTTTCAAATTCGAAACCATAACCGGCTTTATCAACCCTCCAAAGATGATGTTTGGTGAGTTATTAGCGACAATTTTAATCTGATAAAAGCGGTATTTTGTTACCATATTGTCTCATCCTGGCAGAGAGTCTGGGCCTGCAAAGTGCCAAACAGACACGACTAAATGATATCGCGGGGTGCATCAAGTTAGCGACGCGAAACCGATCCGAAAGGGGAAATTTGAACATCGCAGAACATCAGAACAGCTGCCAAAATCGGATATATTCAGTGACGTTTCCATGAAGATTTTGTAAAAAAGGAATAATTTTAAAGTGAAGGTATAACAGTCGAAATTTAAATTGGTAAATAGTATAAAATTGAACTAGATAGAATTGGTGCATTTTTATTTTGCTTTAATACTTTGATAACACCTCTTACTATTCCGGTTTCTTTCTTTTTTTTTCGTTTATTCCCTTTTTTACATTGTTTTTCGAAACTGTCATTTTCAGATATGATTTTGAAACCTAACCATCAATTAGCCTAACTTGTTTAGCCTGTAAATGCATGGAAAGAATCATTACTAAAGAGTTTACTGATTATATCCTCAGACACAGCATTCTTCGTCCACAGCATCACGGTTTCCTTTCTGGTCGGTCTACAGTTTCAAACCTTTTACAATGTACTGATATCTGGACGTCCAAAATAGATAAGAGAAACCCTGCTGACATTATTTAACTTGATTTTAAGAAAGCTTTCGATGAAGACCCTGACGAATGCTTGTTTATAAATTGGAGCCTTTTGGTGTAAGAGATCCATTGCTGTCCTTCATTCGTGCCTTTTTACCTTGGAAAGTATGCCAAATCCGAATTGAAGATCAATCATAATATGAATTTCTGGTAACTAGTGGTGTACCACAGGGTTCTGTTATCAGTTACCTGCTCCTCAACTTATATATCAGCGATATGGTGTTAGTGTCCACAGTATCACTATTTGCAGATACCACCAAGTTTTTTCTAATTAACTATTACATTATGAACTGATTAACGATCTGACTAGAATCGAACAATGGTGTGCTACTTGGATTCTTGAATTAAATGTACAAAAATGTAACATTCTTCATATAGGACACAATAACCCACGTATGAGCTACTACATCAATTGTGTAAATATTGCCAGTTCTTCAGAAATGTAACATTCTTCATCTTGGACACAATAATCCACATGTGAGCTACTATATCAATGGTGTAAATATTTTCAGTTCTTTCCAACAGAAAGATCTTGGGGTTTTACTTCTGATTGACCTAAAATGGGCTCATTATATTACGTCAATTGTCAAGAAAGTTAATGTACATGGTTAGACAATCTTTCAAAAATCTGTCTCTACAAAAACTACATCCGACCGATCTTCTGCACGAATTTGGAATCCTTACTTTACAAAAGATACTCATGCTCTTAAGCAAGTTTAAAGGCGAATCTCCAGGAATTCATAATCTCCACTATAAATAACATTTCCATATCTTGAAATTATGCAGCCTTCAAGAAAGGACACTCCGTGGGGATTTAATCGAGATATATATATATATATATATATATATATATATATATATATATATATATATATACTCTACATGGTCATTATTCGATTGACCTTAGTTTATTTGTGCTCATTGATGATGTGTGGAATCATGGTCATCGATATAAACTGGTGCGCGAAAAGTTTTAAAAAGCTGTCTCACAAACAGGATCTTCAGCGATTGGGACTCCTGATTTTGTGGTCTTATAAAAATTCGCTACACAGACTTTAAGTTCTAGATTATATTTTGGATTAATTATTGTTTGTTTGAATGGCTCTGCTGCCTACAAATGGAACTTGCTATACAATACCATCTTCAAATAGCATCGAACATCAGTGATGATGTGTGGAATCATGGTCATCGATATAAACTGGTGCGCGAAAAGTTTTAAAAAGCTGTCTCACAAACAGGATCTTCAGCGATTGGGACTCCTGATTTTGTGGTCTTATAAAAATTCGCTACACAGACTTTAAGTTCTAGATTATATTTTGGATTAATTATTGTTTGTTTGAATGGCTCTGCTGCCTACAAATGGAACTTGCTATACAATACCATCTTCAAATAGCATCGAACATCTAAACGAAATCATTTTTTTTATGTAGGACATTATATTTTTGGATCCATTTTAGTACCTAACTAAAGAATATTTTTTAATTGTTAAACCGTAAAAAATTTATCAACTTACCATTTTTACCTTTACTATTTGTAACTATTAATTACCATTTTACCTTAACTAGTGCTGTAATATATCAGATAAAATCTTCGGTACCGTCCATGAAAATACAATACTATTCTCCAGAGGGGAATCACTTTCAGAAGGACTAATTGAGTTGTGTGCAGCCACAAAAGCATCTAGATACGAAACAAATGTAAGGATATTTCTCCCTTCCAAGACAAATCATGATTATGAAGGGTGTACAAGACTGAAATTCTAGATGTTTTAGAGATGTATTTGCTCCAAAGCTTTTTAGATTTACAAGGACCTTAATATTATATTTCTTTATAAAGTATGCTGAATATTCGACATGGAATTTTTACAACGAAAAATAAGAGATTATATGCGGAAGATTTGTAGAAGAGAAAAGAAAATATATTGAATAAATGTATTTTAAGTTATTTTAAAATAAGTACAGTTAATCTGTACCACAAATAAAATCTAATTAACTTCGGTAGTCTGTTAAAAAATACTTCTTATATTTTTTATGCCTAATGTTCGTTATCAATTCATAGGTCAAAATTGGATCTAAGAAGTATTACAGCACCCTATATGGGTATTTTAAAGCTTTTGGGGTGACTGGGTTACAGACAGACATATACAGATGCAGGCAGACACAAACATAGACTTAGACAAATAGACTTAGTCACAGGCAAATTTGTAAGAGAATAGGTGTAGACGCAGAGAGGCACATACACGGAAAGACTAAGACACACGTGGACCGACACAGATTCAGACAAACACGAACCGAGATATATACAGACACACACAGGCTCAGACACACACGTAGCGACACAGATACAGACAGACACAGACACAAATACGTACAGACAGATAAATAGATATACAGTCGCAAAAAAGACGCGGATACAGACTTTTTGAAAGCAGTGACCCTTAAGACCCACCTATGAAGGTTTTTAAACACATTCAAACACCCTAACAAATTTTGACATTGAAAAAACTTTAAATTGACCCTTAAATAAGATCGTCAACTTGCTATTACAAAAGCCAGATTTATAATCATGTAATAAATACACTTTGAGCTTAAATTAACAAAAGTAAAACATTTAAATAACCTTAAACGACTTTACTCACTTTGACATTAAAGTAACCCAATTTTGATCTTAAATCACCTCTGGATAACTTTTTCTGGTGGATTCCGATTTAGCTACCCACAAATCTATAATATAAATTTTCTCAATTTTTTTTTGCATTTTTTTTTACATCAACAACCCTGAATTTGAAATCAGCGACCCCAAAAACCTTAGGATACCCGTATAGGATCCTATGATACCTCTTAGATCAAATGTTGACATGTGATTATTAAAAAATAAATAAAATAAAATGCGAATTAAAGTTTTATTGGTACGAGTTACTGATAAACCATGGGAGTGACAATGAATTACTTTATTTACTTTTTGATAAAATCTAAAATTAAGGGTAAATATATCTACTTTTTTTAAACTTAAGTTTGCGGTATAACGGCATACAGAAAATTACAATTAGAAGTTAAATTAATTTTTTTATATGCATAAATAATTAAAATAAATTTAGTGGACTATCATGAAGTGTGACAAATCGAGCATAATAACTGTTTTAAATTTCAGTATTTGTTCAAAAATAAAGTATAAATATTCTGTGACGAAACGAGCATAATAACTGTTCTAAATTTCAGTATTTGATCAAAAAGTAAAGAATCAATATTCTGTGACAAAACGAGCATAATAACTGTTACAAACTTCAGTATTTGATCAAAAAGAATCAATATTCTGTGACAAAACTAGCATAATAACTGTTTCAAATTTCAGTATTTGATCAAAAAGTAAAGAAAGAATATTCTTATTGTAAATTCTTCCAATCCAGTTTTGGACACTGTATACCTCTTTCTACTCTTTTAGAAACTTTAGGTTTTGGATGCGCCTGTTCCTCTTGTGCTTCTTTGACTAGCTGGTCAACATACTCCCTTATGTTTTTTGGTTTTACCCAGTTATGCATGATAACGTCAAATGGTCCTTGCTTCTTTTCTGGCATTAATTCTTTAATGAATTTTTTCGATTCAACTAATTTTCTTAATATTTTTTCTCTGATTTGAAATTCTTTGATTTCTTCCCTAAGTGATTGTTTCTGACCAGACTGGATACCACATGGACGTAAACAACCTTTTGCTTTTTTAGTCATTACGAGGATGTTACGTTATATGCAAGGAATTGTTTAAAATGCAAGTTGTTGGATGGTATTTATGGCTTAAAATTAAAATGAAAAATTGATGTTACATGAATTTTTTTGATGACAGATTGACATGTTGTGTCATTTTAAACAAAGACGCTTATAAAAATATGTAGATTATTACCTATTATCAGTGGCGGTTGGTTTATAAGGGCAAAATAATATATGATTGATTCTATTTATGTATTAACATTTATTCCAAATCTCATTCTTTTGCTTTTAATTTGTCTATAAATAAAATGTAAGCATTCCTCGTGCAGTGCTCAATGCGATACGATATCTGATACGTTTAAACGCTACTTTGCCTTTTTCCGTGCGTTCCGCGACACGGCCAAAGTTTTAAAATTTATTAGAACACAGTGGTATTGTGTTCTTAGGGATTTTTCGTCGAAGATTGTTCCAAAATTGCTCCATTTTGACCAGAAACAAGGTCGCATTAATATCGCTCAGGAGCTGTTTAATATCGCCAAAGACGATCCACATTTCCTTATAAGGATTATAACTTGTTGCTTTTGTCATGGATTCTTTTAATAACTCAAATTTTAGCAGTGTCTTGTTCTGTGACTTGAGCAAGGCATTTGATTGTGTGCCCCATAATGTTCTGCTGCAAAAACTTGCGAAGTATGTTTTTGGTCCTGATAGTATTGGGTTTCTGGCTTCGTATTTGATGGATAGGGAACAGGTTGTGAGTGTGAATGGTGTGTCATCAGCTCAAACTAAAATTACCATACGGGTTCCCCAGGGCTCAGTTTTGGGCCCCATACTTTTTTTAATCTATATAAATGACTTGCCTTTAATATAACAGACCGGTAAGTTCACACTTTTTGCTGATGACACGACTGTAGCGTGTGCAGCTGACTCCCTGGAGGGTGCGAAGCTGGGGATGGATGCTGTACAGGGTCAGGTGCAGGAGTGTTTTAAAAGGAACCGTCTACACTTAAATGCAGAAAAGACAAATAGGGTCATTTTTAGTATGAGACAGTCGGAGATGGCCAGCACCTCAACAGTAAAATTTTTGGGAGTCCATCTGGACCCTCTCCTCCAATGGCATGCGCACATTGACATTGTTGCGGGAAAACTTTGAGGGCTTGTCTATGCTCTCCGCTGTCTTTCTGGCTGCTCTTCACCCGCGGCTCTAAGAACAGCCTATTTTGGAACCTTTCATTCTGTTTAAACTTACGCCATCTTAGCATGGGGGCATGCTCCTCGTAGAAAGAGATTGTTTGCTCTACAGAGAAAGGCTGTTAGAATCCTGGGTGGCCTCAGTTTTAGGGATGATTGTAGACATCTTTTTACGATCTAGGCATACTTACCCTACCATCTGCTTATATACTTAAAAATCTATTGTGAGTACACAGAAATAAATCACAATATAGAGTGCATGGAGAAATACACGGCTACGGAACGCGGAATCTGAACAGACTAGTCCCCATATATCAACGCTTGACTAGGTGTCGGGGTGGTGTAGGGTTTTTGGCTGTTAAGTTTTTTAATAAGCTACCTGGCAGACTTACAGAACTACCCTTTTTGCAATTTAAATCCCAATTGAGAAATATATTAATTGAAAACTCATTTTATTCAGTAAATGAATTTTTAAACTTTCATTTCTTTTAAACATATGGGCCTATATAGTGTATCTGTAGAAGGTTTTCATTTTTTAAATGACGTTTAATATAATTATTATTGTGCTACTTCATATTTTAATGTAGTGTTTACGATTATTATGTATTTTTTTATTTTGTTGACTTGTGGAAATACCGTGTATAATAACACCAATAAATGAATCTGAATTTGAATTTGAAAATTTGAACTGGTGACGAATCGTGGGTATATAGCTATGACATTGAAACAAAAGCTCAACTATCCCAATGGAAGCGGCCAGAGGAGCCAAGATAATAAAAAACACGTCAAGTTAGGTGGAATGTGAAGGTTTTGCTCACTGTTTTCTTCGATGGCTTAGAGCATTATAAGTTCTTGCCACAAGGTCGTACGGACAACAAGATATATTACCTGGGAGCAATATGACTTAAACGCAAGGATTTGTAGAAAAACGTGTTATGGATTTTGCACCAGCACATTCATTACTGCTTGTTCCTAAGTTTTTGGCCAAAAACAACACCGTTATTATGCCACAACCACCGTATTCTTTAGACTTGACTAGCTGCGACTTTTTACCTAATCCCAAAACTAAAGAGACCGATGAAATGATGACGTTTTAGCACAATTGAGGAGATAAAGGTGGTGCAGAAGAAAGAGCTAATAGCCATATTCAAAATAGAGTTCCAGAAGTGCTTCGAAGATTGGAAAAGCATTGTCACAAATGTGTTATATCTAAGAGGGATGACTTTAAAGTGGACAAAATAGATATTAATGAATAAATAAAGATTTTTAGTTATTCAAAAATTATGATCAACCATTAAAACTTTTATCATTTTTATTAAATTTAGAGACAGTTTTATTAAAATGAGTACAAAATCAATATTTAGTTTTCGTTTACATTATTTAATCATTATACGTTTCAGCAACTGTTTTAAACTTTTCAAAATTAGCTCCAGAAAACTGGTAAACAATTTTTCCATCTTTTATATATACAAATGTGGGCGTTGACACAACGTTGAAAAAATCTGCAATATATTCACAATGGTCGATATCAATTCTTAAAACCACTATCTAAAAAACAGTATAGTTCTTACAATATATTTTTTTACTTATAATAGCTGTTTGAAATCTTTCTACAAATCTATATTATGTGGTCTAGTATTAAAGAATTTAAATATTAATAATAAATTACCAACCTCAGGATTATCTTCTAAAAATTCTTCAACTAAAGGATTTATCATTTTGGAAGGCCCACATCCTGCACCTATAAATTCGAGAATGACCAGTAAATCTTCATTTTCCGATAACTTATCTTGAAGTTGATCATGATCTGTCACAAACACCAACATTATTTTTGAATTTAAGACCTAAATTTAAATTTTTTGTAAATTTTTATATGAATTGATGACTCTTATTTGTAATTTCTAATGTCAATGTCATTCAATTCAAAACGCGTGCTCCTCCTAGTGATAATATAGAGAACAGCTGAAGGCAATAATACAGTTAGTTAAAAATGTCTCCGTACACCTTCTCTTTTTCATGAATCCAGATGTTTGATTAATATATTTTTGGTCAGGCTGTTGACAAGGGATGAAATACACCACATTGAAGACCAGTTTCTTGGAAGATTTTTCTTTTGGTTTAGTAAATGTAGACTATGTGGTTGTGACTGTTTTGTTTGCGATTTTAACGTTTAAAAATTGTCAATTGTTCATCTTTTGTCATTGTCTACAGTAAATAATTTACTTAGTTAAACAAATAGGTATTGTATTTAGTTGTTGAGAATTAATAGTGGTCAACATCTTGTCGCTACTAGCAGAAAATTAGAAGTTCTTCTGGCACCTATTACAAAAAGAAACGTTCATTTTAAATTACGGTTAACAGAGGTCTGTTGGATATTTTCTATCAAAACAGCAGCACCTTATATTAGGTCTGTTCCAACAGATCAAAAAACCGTTCCAGAACCGTTACGAAACAACTCAGTAGGTAGGTACATTAAAGGTATGGAGATTTCGTCTACTGCGTAGTTCCTGGACGATTCTAGAATGGTTCTTTGGTCTGTTGGAACAAACTTATTGTTATGATAAGTAGAGATACCATATATACCCTGGGAGATAATATTTAGGACTGTTCGAAACAATTGCATATATTACAATAAGCGCTAACTGTATCAGATTGCATGTGTTCTCTTATTCTCCAACTAATATCATCGCGCAATAATCAATTCCGAATTCGAAATGCGATAATATCGTATCATATCTGCTATTTGGTGGTGTTGATACTCATTATTAAAGAATGTTGTCACAAATCTATTAAGCTCACTTTAAATGAAAGATATGTTAATAAACACTTGAAACTCGAGCACAGTTACAATACGAAAATGTCATATACAATTATGCTAAATTATGTACCTATCTTGAGAACTAATATAAAATATGGGCATAAAGCAAATTCGACGATTTGGTAATTTTAAGAATAATAAATATATACTTGCAATAACACTGCTACTGGCATCTATTTTTTGTGGCTTTTTTATCTTATAAATAAATATCTTAAACATATATGTAGACCACACGAGTGTAACAATACATAGACACTTAAAGGGCGCTTCTCGTTCTTTAGCGCACATTAAAAAAATATAACAATGATAACGTGACTGTAATAAATCGAGTATATATGGTCTCTTGAAACAATCTTGACTATATGGCCTTCTTTACCATTTACAAAACCGCACGTGAGTATAATTAAGCTAGAACTAACCTTTGTCAAATGGAAGTGGCTACTTTATGTTGACAGCTATATAGCTTAGTGTTTATTAATCTAAAACTATCTAGCCATGACAGATCCTTGCTAACCATGAGTCTCAACTATAAAAATAACTATTTAAAATTCTCAATTTCTGTGCAAATAAAAAAGAAATAGTTTTCATATGTGGAACGATGGCCAGAATGTAAAAGTTTTCCACATGACAACAAGACCACAAAAATGTGAATGCAAGGGTGGTTGTTTGTATACTTGGTCAAATTTCTATTAAATATCACAAATTGTTTTAGTAAAGAAGTGAAAAAAGCGTACTAAAAGAAGGACAAGTACTTGCCAGAGAAATAAGAGTACCTCAATATTAATTTTTGAAATAACCTTTACCAACTTTCTTCAAATTGCATGTAAGTCATATCTGAATCTTTTTAGCAAAAAAATTCTGTATTGGTCAGTTTTCTACGCAGAAATTAAATACCTCTGCTTTGGATAGATGGAAAATTATAACGTATTGGAAAACATATTATTTCACACCAATATCTACATGTTTTACTGGTGGTTTTTATTTATTGGATGTAAGAAATGTCTGAAATATTCAGTACAGATCTACATTTAGATTTAAAATTGAGAATAACCTAATTTGCTTTTACTTTTCCGTGCTTTTGTCGTCATAGTCACTCCTGAGTGGATATCACGACTCAGCTAACATGATGATTTACTCTGCTTTGATAAACTTCGTATATAAACTATCTCTTTTGGTCGGTAATTACCACTAGAGAGATTTATTTCACGATATTCTAGAAACACAAGTCCCATGACGATTATTTGTTAACAAGTGAATAACGGAATTAATGGAGAGCCGATGGTTGTATTTGCATTAATTTAAGGATTGTATGACTGGTGTTTGCAGAGTATCGAAATATGTGGATACTAACAACGAATTATATATCTGTAGTAAACATAAACAAGTATAATACCAACAGTTTGATTTTATGTGTTAGTAAATTCGACAGATACATTCCTATATATATTTTTGGAACGAAGTTCCTTACGGCAGGCTTGGAGGAGATAGGGATTTTGCTGCGCGACCGAACTGAAAAAAATGTAATAGTAAAACCGTAAGAAAAAGTCCGTGGAATAAAACCGTTAAATGAGACGTGCGCAGGCGCTACAGTCGAGTAGTGTCGATTCTACATTAGCCGAAGGAACTTCGTTCCTACCTACTTTTTTTTTAAATTGTAGTTTTGGCCGATGTTGAAATATAAAATTTTATTACATAATTCCAAAACCAGAAACCCAATTTTTTTTTAAATATACTTTATAGGGTTAGTAAAGAACTTCCCATCAAATTATCTGAAATTTTGTGAATAGATAGTTCTTAGTGAGAAGAAGAAAAGTCTCAATGGGCACCAAGCTTAAAAATGGTAAATTTTTGAGATTTAGACGTTTGAAAATGGACCAAAATAGTGATTTACTGAACAGGTCAACATTTGCAAGATTGTTTTTCGTATCTGCCCCTTCAGATCTTGCTTTAACTTGCTCATTTTTTAAATGTTTTTTTCCTGTTGGAGAATTGTGTCCTGGTTTTTCTTTTCTTGTGCCTCTTTTCTTTCCTTCTATTCCCATAATATTTGCTCAACAATGCACTGTCATATTGTCACGCCTGGGGGGATAGGGAGAATGTGCCTTAATGTTTTGGGATGAGGGGTAGCTTAACTAGAGGCACTTCCCACCCAGGTCGTGGTTATCTAACCCCTTGCTAGGTATCCTGCTGAAGGCAGAAAACTAACCAAGGGGAAGATAAGATAAACAACAGGAAACAAACAACAAATATATTAACAAAGAAACAAGCAATAACAATGAATAATTAAAATATGAATAATGACTAACTAAATACAATGATCTTAACTAATCTTACCAAATAACCTACATGGTGGCATGTCACACTTACTCACGAAAATAAGTCAAGAGTCACAACGGCCCAGACCCAAGGGTCTGTTTTAGGGACACCCCGAAGGGTGACACTTACAGACAACCTTAGACTCCGAACTCCCCGAGTGCGACCTCAACGACGCTCTTTTATAGCCAATTCTTACGCTACGTGAGAATAAGAATTAAACTATATAAGGTCGCCTTGAAATCTAACGTACTGACTTTGGCCTGGATAATTACAATACAAAATAATACAATGAAATCTAAAACAATTAAACAACCCTATTATCGTATGTGACATGCCCCCCTTCCTTTAAAGCCAGCCCCTGGCTTTGCTCGGCTCTGGCTTACAGGGGTGTATGTATAGGACTGAGTTTTACAAAATAATTATGATCCACCACACTTCTGTCAGAATCTGCTCTTCTCGGAGAATGACCTGTCTTGCCCTCGTCTAGAAACGCCAGGTCCACCGCTGGCTAGACGGCTCCCTTTTTGGTATATTGGTCTGTCTGCAACTCTGTGAAAAACATCGTCTCATAGCTCCATCTCTCGAGGTCCATGGCCAACATCAGACTGTACTCCATCACACCATTCTCCTTAATACATTTTTACAACTATACATTTACAGTCTTTCCATCTTTGGCTACCATCCATTGGGAAGATCTGCTATTGGGATAGGAGTATTGAAGCTGACCATTTCCATTCCTCGACGGAGACCTTTCTTACTCGTTGAGACAAGACCCATACCATACTCAGGATGAAGGATCCTTTCTCTCTAGAATTCTGGTACCGAGCAAGCATCTCCTGGATCGCGTCTTCCTTAAGTAGATGTGGGGAAAACGTTAAACATTTAAACATGAAAACAATAACTCGGTCCTAAAACATACAAAAACAAATACCATTAAAATTTGTCTAGAAAGAGCATTAGGGAATTATTATTTTTACATTAACCTCTTTGACCTCATACCGATAAGGGTATTTGACTTCGTTCATAAACACCTTACTTCATTAGTTTCCCTTTTTCTTTTAAACACCAACTTATCTGCTGTCCCTTAGCAGACATCATTATACCTAAAAAAATCATTAGCAGGAACCATCATCTGCTCTTCTTGGTGATAATGTCACCTATAATCTGTGCTTCATCTGCACCTAAAAAAAATTGCGCTATTCTTTAGCAGAGACCATAATCATATACACCACATATATCTGTGCCTTTTGCACACTAACTTGCCTGCTGTCCCTCAGCAGACATTAATACACTTAAAAAAACTCTTATTAAAATCATAAGCAGGAACCATCATCTGCTCTTCTTGGTGATATTGTCACCTATAATCTGTGCTTCATCTGCACCTAAAAACAATTCCGCTATTCTTTAGCAGAAACAATCATCACAAACATCACATATATCTGTGCATTTTGCACACTAATTCGCCTGCTGTCCCTCAGCAGACATAAAAAAACATAAGCATGAACTCTCAACTGCTTTAAACTGTTGCCCTTGCAGCTTTAATCGTTTAGGTTAGGGGAATACTTGTCCCTCAAATATAAACTATCGCTTTCCTGCTGTATCTCAGCAGAACATCATAAAACTGAAAAAGGAAACTACACATGAAACATAGAAGTCAAATACTACCTTTAAAAACAATCCATTTACTTCTTTTTACGCGACAATTTGACTACCCTAGACTCCTTTTCACACTGTCCTTGTAATACCTTTAATTCATTCATTCTAACACAACCAGTCTTATTTTTCAACTTCATTTAACTTTTCTCATTCAATGAATTTTTATTCTATACGGATAAATCCATTTTATGTTGTATTGCCACTGCACAGCACCACGTCATACCTTCACCCAAGAAGTCTAGAGCCCGTCTATTTCTAACCGCGGTAGATGACATATTTTGTAAAACTGTCAGGCTCCAGCTTTCTTGAATAAATTGAAACTCACTTTCATACTGCTCTTGCAAACCTTTGATTCATTCAATCTATCACAATTAGTCTTATAGTTCAACTTCATTTAACTTCTCTCAAAAATTATCCTCGGTAGTCATCTGTCCTAGAAATTTCAACAAAAATTCTAAACTTTATACATAAAAAAATAAAACATGTTTTCCCTTCCGCTTCTTCCTAGATCTTTATCTCTATTATTACCCACAATTAAAACTTTTCATTAACATATTAAATAATTCCTTTTAAAATAAAATATAAATTTAAAATACCCCTAAATGTACTAAAGATTAAAAAATCATCCTGTCGATTACTAATTTATTAAAGAAAGGAATTCTACTGTAAAAGATTCAGTATAACTATAAGAATAAAAAATATATATAATATTAAAAATTAAAATATTTGTACCATCTTTGTAGAAATGGTTTTTTGGAGTCTCGAAGTTTCTGGTCCGATGTACTCTTACTTACTTTTGACATGCCACCTTGATTACTTATATAGTTAAAAAAATATTGAATTTACCGAATATTTGGTATCTGTTTCCCAATTTAGAACATATTATTAAAAAAAATACCAGAAAAGCAATGAAGAATAGACTACCTAATTAAATTAACCACAATTGAAATATGTTACCATGAAAATAAATAATATGAAGTTTATAAACAAAGGTTCAATGTCAATAATCTGAACTAATTACAGCTATTTCGGAATTAAATACACAGCACGCTGACAAAGAATTAAATAAAATAACACACCTGACCGTGACCATATCTGTAACCTATAGGTATACACATACCTCAACAAATATTTAAAAAACACTAAAACCAGAAAAATACCTATTCTCAATTGGTATAGATTATAACATAGATATGGATGGGGTATATTGATGAATATTTATTATTGCACAAAGAAACTGGAAAAAATAATACAAAATAATACTTAACATTTCATTTCCTTGAAGACAGTTTATTGTTTATCAACAATACATATTGTATACATTATTAAACCTCTATACGATTGACCGTGAAAAAAACACATAATAAGTGACCTACCTATACTTAAACATCTCGTATTTCAACATACACATAATAAAAAAATGCTAAATCTGCACTCAGGTCATAATCCTAAATAAATCAATTATTCCACCGTCAAATTTTATATAAAATAGTATACACACAAAAAAGCTTCATAAAAAACTCAAAAAACAATCCTCAATTTCTTCAAGATAAAACAATATTTATGAAAGTATCTCTAAATTGTGCAATAGAACAAATACAGTACATAACTTTACAAATCAATTAAAAACACCAGATATTTCGCTTTAAAAAACATATCGAACAGATTGGGAAGAAACTTAAGAAAATTAATAGATGATACTGTTTAGGAAGAAACAGTTCACAGGAACAGCTAATGGCACCTGGCACCTCTACTATGTCACGCCAGTGACATGGAGCAAAAAAAATGCTAGAAAAAAAAATTGCAACAAATATTTAAAAATAAACTGATTAGGAAGAATCAGTTATAAGGGATCGGCCAACGGCACCTCCACCATGTCACGCCTGGGAGGATTGAGGAGAATGTGCCTTAATGTTTTGGGATGAGGGGTAGCTTACTAAAGGCACTTCCCACCCAGGTCGTGGTTATCTACCCCCTGGTTAGGTATCCTGCTGAAGGCAGAAAACTAACCAAGTGTAAGATGAGATAAACAACAGGAAACAAACAACAAATATATTAACAAAGAAACAAGCAATAACAATGAATAATTAAAATATGAATAATGACTAACTAAATACAATGATCTTAACTAATCTTACCAAATAACCTACATGGTGGCATGTCACACTTACTCACGAAAATAAGTCAAGAGTCACAACGGCCCAGACCCAAGGGTCTGTTTTAGGGACACCCCGAAGGGTGACACTTACAGACAACCTTAGACTCCGAACTCCCCGAGTGCGACCTCAACGACGCTCTTTTATAGCCAATTCTTACGCTACGTGAGAATAAGAATTAAACAAGGTCGCCTTGAAATCTAACGTACTGACTTTGGCCTGGATAATTACAATACAAAATAATACAATGAAATCTAAAACAATCAAACAACCCTATTATCGTATGTGACAATATCAATGGACACTTGTAGCAATTTAACTATCAATCACTTCCCATACTCTCCGGATATGACACCGTATGACATATTTCTTTAAAACAATTATTTTGCAGGTGTCAACTGAAGACTGCAATAACAGTTTTACCAATTGGTTTACCCATATGCAAATGTGTATTGATCTTGGCGGCACATACTTTGAAAAGCAAGTTATTTAAGTCAATATATTTTTTGTCTTTATGGCCGTAAGCAAAACTAAAATGTCCACCCTCGTATTCCAATTCAGATTAATGTAGATAATAAATAAAAAGCTAATAAATTTGTATACAGCTCTAAACTGGATCATTTTAAATTTAAATCTTTTGGAACGAAGTTCCCTTTCGGGCGTTACGAACAGTTACGACTGACGCTAGGAGCTAGCCAAAAAAAATTCATACCAAAAGTTGTCACGACACTATGACACGACACACGCATGTTTCTCTCTCTCACAGACCAAAAAATAAATAACTCTCTCTCCCTCTCTCTCATAGATAGATATATTACAATTAAAAAGACACTATTTTAAATTAAAAGAAAATGTACATTAAAAAGAAAATACTGTAAAAAAAAAATAATTACCTATAATAGTATTATATTTTATTTCATCCTGTTTTTATAAATTAATAAATTCATAAACATTTTAAAAATAGTTCGTAACTTGACTAGTTAGGTACCTACGTCAAATTACCTTAACTGTCAGTTACTGTCAAATTTTGTATTAAATTGTTAATTCCTGTTTTAAATTATAAAAAGTAATTCTAGATAGATGTGTTATCTAAAGCTCTGGTATTGTATAAAATAAATGGACACTTTTGTTAAAAGAAACGAACTGTTGAAGATATTCAGGTGAAAATGGTGATAATCTACTTTGCTTTGAACAGTGTAGTGTCGCGACTTTGTTAAGTTTATACACGTTTTTTGTAGATAATAAATATTAAAATAATAGAAAATAATAACAATAATGTATCCTGACAGTGTTTCTGCACAAGTTCCGTTAGGTAAGTAGAGATTTTATACAGACAATAATAAATGCTTATGTATGTATAAACACTCTGTTGTGTTTACAAATTACTAATTCCTTCACTAATTATTCGAAAGGAACTTCGTTCCATCCGGGTGTCCCTTGACACCTCACACTTTTTTTTACAATTTATCTCTTTGATGTTTATTTTTATTTTTAGGTTTTTTCATAGTTATTCTGATAGCTTTTCATTGTCTGTATTGTCTATTGTTTATTTACCAACATACGGATCAGATAATTTTAATTAACTCTAAATTTTCTTTATATAGATGATTTTCTGTATTGAATATTTTAAATTGAACACTGTTTGTTTTGTTAAATTTTTTAAAACTTTCCACTGATTTGACCCAAATTGAGAACTATAAATAGTTGTGTCTGTAAATTATTCAATGCGATCCATTACCTATCGAAAATTCTATATTATTTAGAATTGTAATGGCTGTCATGGGTACAGTTGGAAATACGTGAAATGCTTAAACAAACACATAGTGCTGATACAGTTTTACATAACTAAACGTAATGAGTAATATTTTATACCTCCTGTTTAAAAAAATAAATTGTAAAAGAAAAGAAAAAGTGAATTACAAATATCAAATCATGGACAAGATTAAAGTAACGCCTCTTTTTTGCTTTAAATTTCAAAATAATGATCATGATTAAGGTTGCTAATTTTTTACAAATGTTTATCTTATAAGAGGTTTGGTAACTGAGAGAAATTACTTTATAAAAATCACATATCAAACTCTGGCTCAGCACAGTCATTATGTGCCCAAAAATTACGCATTAACTTCTAATACTTAGTTCTCCTGCTGAGTTTTCGGAAAAAAGTTTCTGACAAAACATCCACGCTGCAAAGGCAGTGCTAGGAGCTTCTCTTCCTATGGAAGCATCTGGATCATTTTCTGAATTAAATCAGTAACCTACTTCACCTTCACTTTCTTTAGTATCCCTGGTCTTGTTTTATTTTAATTTCTTTTTCAATTTTTTCTTGTTTGTTTTAATAAGGCAATTTTTATATTACGACGAAGCAGCTTTTCTACCTTTTTTAGATGTCTTTTTAATTTTTTTTGGGCACAGGTCTTATGTCATAAGGAGATACTAGACCTAGACTGCTGCAA
The DNA here is from genome assembly GCA_964028335.1 of Altica lythri. NCBI lineage: Eukaryota > Metazoa > Arthropoda > Insecta > Coleoptera > Chrysomelidae > Altica > Altica lythri. Next base: position 69,841,807 of record OZ034805.1, read on the forward strand.
ATCAATTCCGGTAGACGAAGGTTTGCTATGATATAGTGGTTCATGTCCAGTTCCAGAAGTAGATTCTTTTATTTAAGTATTACTTTTGTCTCATTTCTACACCTCAAGTCAAATGATTTGATAGAAATCAAATTCTCATCATTATGAACAGAAGTCTTTGGTGAAAGAGGTAATCTTGGATAACTCTTCATCATTTTTGGTAGATTTTTTCAGAGTCATGTCTGTGTATCCCATCTTTGACAGCATTTTTTCTGCTGCAAGAAAATCTGCATCACTGAATATAGTTTTATTTAATGACCAAAGCCCTGTAACGCGAAATCCATTTGCTGCAATTTCACCTGTTTGTACTTTCATGTGAGCCAGTCCAAATAACTCTACAATGTCAAAAGGGCTCTGTGCTCTGTTGTTGTTTCTGAGCCAGATTCATATTTCTTCACCAAGTGTACTTTTAATGGTCCCATTAACGTCTTTTTTAATGGCAGCAGCTTATGGCTTGTGTGAGGTGGTAGAAGAACAATATCAACATTATTCTTTCTACAAAATGAACAATAAAACACAAAATCAATCCCACACAATTTAATGGAGTAAATATCAGTTGGCGACTAGTTTCGGCTGCCAAGAGCCCTCTTCAGGCCTACAATTAAGTCAACACTATGAAGAGAAATTTATAAAAAAGGTTAAAAAGGTACATACCTAGTACAAATACAATTTTTGGAACGAAGAAATTACAGGTCACATAAAGGTATTTTTATATACATCCATGTGTTGAGATCAAGTAAAATTTCGGTCTTCAGCGTAAAAAGATGTTCACACAATCGAAGTTTTTAACAAATCAAATGTATGAAAAGTTAAAAAATATAAAAGTTGTGAAATAATAGCTGGCGGAACTTTAAAGATGTACTCCAGGAAGCTGGCGTGGTCAAAAATACAATTGAATAATGTCCATAGAACACAATTACACAAAAAAATTTTTTGGAGAACAGGAAAAACTGTTGTTAGAGAAACGAAAAATCCAGATTTAATGACCAAAAAATTAATTGTTAACTTATAATTCTTGTTAAACATGGAGAATTAAGCGTCAAAAATGGAGTCAGACCGAGCTTTATAAAATCGTTGTGCATGACGAATGACAATGACAAACTGAAGGAAAGAGAAATTACTTGACCTTGACAATGATAACAAATTGTAATTTAAACAGAAACAGGCGTTAAAATTTAAAATACGTTACTAAATAGTATTACTCAAACTATATGAGTAATAAACTAAAATATATTTATAAATATCAATAATTAAATGTGAATTCGAAAACTTGGCAATATGAACTGAACAACATAATATATCAATAAAAAGAAGAAGAAATGGATACATTGTTTGACAGCTGACTTAAGAAATGAATTGAATTGAAAAATGCAAATAACAATATGAGTAACAATTTGAAAAATGATGAGGGTTTGAAATTATGTTAAGATAGAGGGCTATATAAAAGAATTTATAGGTTCAGGCTGAGAAAAATAAAATTATCACTTTGTAATATTTGGTTATTTAAACATTTTACTTTGTTGTTATTGATGGCTTTACGTATTTCTAGGATTTCAAGTAAATCAAGTTTAAAACTTTTAGGACAATGATGTAAAAGAGAACAACTATCAGTTGAATAGTCGTGTTTTTCTGATAAAATATGAGAGGCAAAAGCAGAGGAAACATTCGTGATGTCACTATTCTGATATTTTGTGATAGGACGAAAGTGTTCGCTTAATCGAGTGATTATTTTCCTTCCACTTTGGCCTATGTAAATGGCATTACAAGACGAACATGAAATACTATAGACCCCAGATCTATGTAAAGGAGGAATTTTGTCTTTAGAGTTAATAAAGAAGGAACCTAAGTTATGGTCTGTTTTAAAGGCTAGTTGGATATTATGTTTATTAAAAATGTTCAAAATTTTATGTGAGATTGTACCAAAGAAATGTAAAGAACCTATAAATTTTGGTTTATCTAATTGTGGTTGTAAAAAATTAAATTTTAATCTGAATTTTGTGAAAAATCTGAAATAAATTTTATTAATAATATCTAAGGGAAAATTGTTATTAATAGCTAGTTGTTTAATGATGTTAATTTCTTCATCGAAAGAGTCCGGAGTTAGAGGTAGGGAGAAGGCTCTATGGAAAAGATTATTAAAAGAAGCAAACTTATGAGAAGAGGGGTGGTTAGAGAAATAGTTAATGAGGCAGTCAGTGGTGGTAGGTTTCCTGTATATAGCAAAATCTAATTTATTAGCAGTGGTGTTCCTTTGTATGAGAAGATCTAGGAAAGGGAGTTTACCATATGATTCAAATTCAATAGTAAATTTAATTCTAGGGTGTAACGAATTGAGATATTGTAAAAGATTGAGAGCATCTTGACGTGTACCTTTAAAAAGAACTATACAGTCATCTACATATCTATAATAAAAAATAACAAATAATTTAAAAAGTGGATGTGAAGTAAACTTCTTTTCTAGAGAATTCATAAAAATTTCTGCTAGTAGAGGACTAAGAGGAGAACCCATCGCAAGGCCACTAGTTTGTCGGTAGAACTTATTATCAAATTGAAAAAAGTTTTGTTCTAAAATAAGGCCTAGAATAGAGCATAGATCTAGAGTAAGATGTGTATCAATATTATTGGAAAAAAGTAACTCTCTAACTAAAGAGATGCATTCATCAGAAGGGATACTAGGAAAAAGATTGGTGACATCAAGAGATAAGAGAAAGGATTCATCTGGTAATCTAACATTTGAAATCTTATTAGCTAATTCGGATGAATTTTTAATCGAAAAGCTATTTTGAAAGTTAGTAAGATCTTTTAGAGTTAAATTGAAAAAGGAAGCTAATTTAGAGACAGGGGAATTGATGAACGAAACGACGGGCCTAATCGGAACCTGTAATTTGTGTATCTTGGGTAAACCATACAATAAAGGAGTGTTAGCAATCATCGGTGTTAAAAGAAAGGAAGATAAGATGTATATTTGTTTAAAATCGAGGTGATATCTGCTCTAATCGAGTCCTTATCTAAGTTTGCAAACTTATTTAAATTATTTCACAACTTTTATATTTTTTAACTTTTCATACATTTGATTTGTTAAAAACTTCGATTGTGTGAACATCTTTTTACGCTGAAGACCGAAATTTTACTTGATCTCAACACATGGATGTATATAAAAATACCTTTATGTGACCTGTAATTTCTTCGTTCCATAAATTGTATTTGTACTAGGTATGTACCTTTTTAACCTTTTTTATAAATTTCTCTTCATAGTGTTGACTTAATTGTAGGCCTGAAGATGGCTCTTGGCAGCCGAAACTAGTCGCCAACTGATATTTACTCCATTAAATTGTGTGGGATTGATTTTGTGTTTTATTGTTCATTTTGTATATTGAACCACCACATTTGAGAAATGAATAATCTTTTTCGATTAAGAAATGCCAATCTGGCTTTGATTATTCACAATTACGAAGATGCTATGTTAGATCGCAAGAAGGTACTACAAAGAATTTGGTTTCTGCAGAAGTGTAAACGTCACCGAATTTACCCAACATCTATTTCTATTCACACCAACATCAATAACCGAACATCGTTTTTCACCATACAAGAAGCCAAAAGAATTTGGATCATTCAAGAAGTAAAAGGTCTCTATAATAAACTTAATTTCATTAATGTTAAACTTAAATTTCTGTATTTTTTACTTAATCATTCACTAAGTCATTTGGAATTCGAAACCTTGGACAATAAGATTAGGGAACTAGTTGAAGACTTTGGTGAACATAATTTCTTTAGATTAACTAATAAATTTGATAAGTTAAAATATGATCAGACAAATAATGTTTCTTCCACTACTAACATTAAAATTTCTAATTTTGAATTTCATCCTAGAGTTCTGAATCTTAGTAAGACTTCTTTTAATGATAAAGAAATGAATATCTTAAATCTAGGTTTAAAATTTAATATTACGTCTTATAACCATTCTAAAAACGCACAAACACTTTCTATAGACTCAGAAGTAATTATTAATAAGTTTGCAAACTTAGATAAGGACTCGATTAGAGCAGATATCACCTCGATTTTAAACAAATATACATCTTATCATCCTATTTACAAACATTTACCCAATAATTTAAATTTCAGTACCAAAGACATCAAAATGTTGAAAGATCGAATTTCTAAAGATAATTTGGTAATTTCTAAAGCCGATAAAGGTAATACAGTAGTTATTTTAGATAGGGACAATTATATCTCCAAAGTACTTGACTTTATCGATTCAGATCCTTCTTTCATTTCCATTTCTTCGGATCCCACGGTTTCCTTTTTAAATAACTTAAAAACAAACCTTAAAGTATACAATAATTGTTTCACTTTTTTAAATAGAAGTTCCTTTCTTTTAACACCGATGATTGCTAACACTCCTTTATTGTATGGTTTACCCAAGATACACAAATTACAGGTTCCGATTAGGCCCGTGGTTTCGTTCATCAATTCCCCTGTCTCTACGAGCCCTAACAACTAAATGTTCGGACAAACAATAATTTATTGAAAAGGTTAATTTTCACAAACTAAATTAATAAATTGAGGAACTACATTAACATATTATTAAAATCTATCATTTACAATAATAATGTGAAAGGTTTGGTTTATAAATACATTGAAATTCACTGTGTGCGAATAAAATAACAAAAATATTGCACAATATCTTGACAACTAAATGTTCGGATTTATCTAGTTACCGTATATAAAATACATAACATTGTTATTTTTACTTATTGTAAGTTGGTAATTAATTGACAATTACTTGTCAGTTACTTGTTAGAAACTGTTTTGCTAAAAATTCTGATAAATTTTGCCCAAAATGGCTAGAGGAAGTGCGACAAATGTAAAAATTCGTGAATTGATTATCAAAAAATATTGTCAGGGTAAAAAAATACGTGAAATAGCGGATGAATTAGATTTAGCTAAGTCGACAGTTGGGGACATACTGAAGCACTATCGGGACAGTGGAAGTATCCTAACTAAAGGCAAAAGTTCGGGAAGACCGAGAAGTGTATCTGATAGGGATCGAAGATTGCTCGTAAAAATTTGCAAACAGGGTCGTCGTAATACTTTAAGGGCTATCACAGCACAGTGGAATACTGAAACAGGACAGAGTTATTCGAGAGAGTGCTGTAGAAAGTGGATACACAAATCATGATTTTTTATTATTCGTAATGCTTTAGGCGAAAGAAAAACCTCTACTAACAGTGAAGCAGAAAATAAATCGATTAAATTGGGCAAAATCGAAGATGTCATGGACAGTTGAAGACTGGTCCAAAGTCATATTTAGTGACGAGTCGAAGTTTGACGTGTGTGTGGGAGACTTTCGAAAACGGGTTATTAGAACAAAAACTGAAGCATTTCATAAGGATTGCCTCAAAAGGACAGTTAAATTTCCTAAAGGCATCATGATTTGGGGGTGCATGTCCGCAGTGGGTTTAGGAAGATATGAGCTGGTAGAAGGCACAATTAATGCGGCAAAATATCAGGAAATTTTGAAAAATAGTCTTGTGCCAAGCACGAAAGATCTTTACCCGGACATGAATTTTATATTCCAACAGGACGGTGCTCCATGCCATACGGCGAAAACAACTAAAAAATGGTTTGGGGATAATAACATTAATGTCCTCTCATGGCCTTCGAACAGTCCGGACCTCAATGTTATCGAAACATTATGGCATAAAATGAAACAAAAATTGCGTGATGATCCCCAAAGAACCGTTGCCGATTTGAAGAAGAAATTGGATGAATTATGGCAAAGTTTTGATCCTAATTTATGTCAATCATTAGTGAAAACAATGCCAGATAGAATTGCAGCGGTTGTAAAAGCGCGTGGCGATGTAACGTCATATTAAAATAGTAAATCTATAATTTTCCGAACATTTAGTTGTCAAGATATTGTGCAATATTTTTGTTAATTTATTCGCACACAGTGAATTTCAATGTATTTATAAACCAAACCTTTCACATTATTATTGTAAATGATAAATTTTAATAATATGTTAATGTAGTTCCTCAATTTATTAATTTAGTTTGCGTAAATTAACTTTTTCAGTAAATTATTGTTTGTCCGAACATTTAGTTGTTAGGGCTCGTAAATTAGCTTCCTTTTTCAATTTAACTCTAAAAGATCTTACTAACTTTCAAAATAGCTTTTCGATTAAAAATTCATCCGAATTAGCTAATAAGATTTCAAATGTTAGATTACCAGATGAATCCTTTCTCTTATCTCTTGATGTCACCAATCTTTTTCCTAGTATCCCTTCTGATGAATGCATCTCTTTAGTTAGAGAGTTACTTTTTTCCAATAATATTGATACACATCTTACTCTAGATCTATGCTCTATTCTAGGCCTTATTTTAGAACAAAACTTTTTTCAATTTGATAATAAGTTCTACCGACAAACTAGTGGCCTTGCGATGGGTTCTCCTCTTAGTCCTCTACTAGCAGAAATTTTTATGAATTCTCTAGAAAAGAAGTTTACTTCACATCCACTTTTTAAATTATTTGTTATTTTTTATTATAGATATGTAGATGACTGTATAGTTCTTTTTAAAGGTACACGTCAAGATGCTCTCAATCTTTTACAATATCTCAATTCGTTACACCCTAGAATTAAATTTACTATTGAATTTGAATCATATGGTAAACTCCCTTTCCTAGATCTTCTCATACAAAGGAACACCACTGCTAATAAATTAGATTTTGCTATATACAGGAAACCTACCACCACTGACTGCCTCATTAACTATTTCTCTAACCACCCCTCTTCTCATAAGTTTGCTTCTTTTAATAATCTTTTCCATAGAGCCTTCTCCCTACCTCTAACTCCGGACTCTTTCGATGAAGAAATTAACATCATTAAACAACTAGCTATTAATAACAATTTTCCCTTAGATATTATTAATAAAATTTATTTCAGATTTTTCACAAAATTCAGATTAAAATTTAATTTTTTACAACCACAATTAGATAAACCAAAATTTATAGGTTCTTTACATTTCTTTGGTACAATCTCACATAAAATTTTGAACATTTTTAATAAACATAATATCCAACTAGCCTTTAAAACAGACCATAACTTAGGTTCCTTCTTTATTAACTCTAAAGACAAAATTCCTCCTTTACATAGATCTGGGGTCTATAGTATTTCATGTTCGTCTTGTAATGCCATTTACATAGGCCAAAGTGGAAGGAAAATAATCACTCGATTAAGCGAACACTTTCGTCCTATCACAAAATATCAGAATAGTGACATCACGAATGTTTCCTCTGCTTTTGCCTCTCATATTTTATCAGAAAAACACGACTATTCAACTGATAGTTGTTCTCTTTTACATCATTGTCCTAAAAGTTTTAAACTTGATTTACTTGAAATCCTAGAAATACGTAAAGCCATCAATAACAACAAAGTAAAATGTTTAAATAACCAAATATTACAAAGTGATAATTTTATTTTTCTCAGCCTGAACCTATAAATTCTTTTATATAGCCCTCTATCTTAACATAATTTCAAACCCTCATCATTTTTCAAATTGTTACTCATATTGTTATTTGCATTTTTCAATTCAATTCATTTCTTAAGTCAGCTGTCAAACAATGTATCCATTTCTTCTTCTTTTTATTGATATATTATGTTGTTCAGTTCATATTGCCAAGTTTTCGAATTCACATTTAATTATTGATATTTATAAATATATTTTAGTTTATTACTCATATAGTTTGAGTAATACTATTTAGTAACGTATTTTAAATTTTAACGCCTGTTTCTGTTTAAATTACAATTTGTTATCATTGTCAAGGTCAAGTAATTTCTCTTTCCTTCAGTTTGTCATTGTCATTCGTCATGCACAACGATTTTATAAAGCTCGGTCTGACTCCATTTTTGACGCTTAATTCTCCATGTTTAACAAGAATTATAAGTTAACAATTAATTTTTTGGTCATTAAATCTGGATTTTTCGTTTCTCTAACAACAGTTTTTCCTGTTCTCCAAAAAATTTTTTTGTGTAATTGTGTTCTATGGACATTATTGAATTGTATTTTTGACCACGCCAGCTTCCTGGAGTACATCTTTAAAGTTCCGCCAGCTATTATTTCACAACTTTTATATTTTTTAACTTTTCATACATTTGATTTGTTAAAAACTTCGATTGTGTGAACATCTTTTTACGCTGAAGACCGAAATTTTACTTGATCTCAACACATGGATGTATATAAAAATACCTTTATGTGACCTGTAATTTCTTCGTTCCAAAAATTGTATTTGTACTAGGTATGTACCTTTTTAACCTTTTTTATAAATTTCTCTTCATAGTGTTGACTTAATTGTAGGCCTGAAGAGGGCTCTTGGCAGCCGAAACTAGTCGCCAACTGATATTTACTCCATTAAATTGTGTGGGATTGATTTTGTGTTTTATTGTTCATTTTGTATATTGAACCACCACTTTTGAGAAATGAATAATCTTTTTCGATTATTCTTTCTGACCAAGTCTAGAATATCAATGTATAGGGTGTGACTGAAGTGTCTAACTAATATTAGTAGAACTATTGACTCTCTTGTTGGTTGTGTGTGCTTTATGAAGTGTTTGAACCCATCTGTAAAAATATTTATTTGAATCCAGCCTGATGGAGGTGCAACTTCTTCAGCTCCTGGAGGACCCCTCTCATAAGTTATATGTTCATATTTTTCTTGGTAAAATTTTAAACAGAGGTACAAGATGGCCGGTAGCATTTGTATCTACTATCAGCATAATATACTTGGTACATCACTTTGGCCTTAAAAAAATATATAAGTATTAAAATTATGAAACAAATGAATTCCGGATATTTTCTAAACGGACAATATTTTGCTAGGTTTCGCGGATAGGAGTGAAAAAAATTGTCCGCGATACTTCGATTTTTTATAAGCTTGCGTTACTGTTCGATCCCACTTTCTGGTATATATGCTTCTCTCTTTTCACAAGCGTTTCGATATACCCACTCCTCTCTGGTATATACTGCTTGTTCAGAATGAATAAAACCTAACTGGTTTAATCTTCTGTCTTAAAAATGGAGAACTCAAAAAATTATACTTTCTGACTTTTTTATTTATAAGAGTGACATTAATTATTTATTATTTTACATAGAAACCAAAACAAAAAAATAACACTATAAACTATATAATAGGACCATACTCTTCATTTTCAACACTGCTCTCCCTCTGTGCATCTTTTTTTCCTTTTTGCTGCTTTTTCTCTCTCCATTACAAGGGTTATAAGGTGGTTTAAAAGTTAATATCAAGGAATATTCTAAATGTTGTTAAATATTAAAATGTTCGTTTCCATATATCCTCTTAGTTCCTCGTTCCACAGGTCTTTTTTATTTTGTCTTTTATTTGTAACAATTCAGTTTGGAAAATACAAATATGTGTTTTCTCTTGGACTTAAATTGAATATTGAATACAAATTAAAACTAATAACTGGAAATATAGTTTTCCTCGCTTTTCCATTTTACCTTTGTACTTGAATATAATATTTTTTAATACGATGCAATTCTATTATTCCAATTATAGATACTCTACCGTTATTCTAATTTCGTTCTGCAAACTTTGTCCAATTAGTAATATTGGAAAATCATCAAAGTGTGTCACGATCAAACTGGTGTGGTTGCATTTCACATTAATCAAACTATCCGTTGTTAGCATTATTTTTAATTAATCCTCAGTTTTGAGCCCTTTGAATTTCAATCTGATTCATTTAATTTATAATCGTGTTTGCAAATTATCAATTAAATGTCAAATGTGTATATTAATTACAAGTAATCTTTGTCAAATGCATCTCTACAAATACTTGAAATGTAAAATTCCTCACTAGAAAATATTTGCAAGATTTTATTTGATTAAGACAAGACGACGAAAACAATTTTAGTAAAAATCTATCACAAAATAAATGATACAGTTTTGAATTATACCGTGCTAACCAAATTTTAAAAATGCCGCGGGATTGAATAGCCTACTGGATTATAACCTCACTAAAGGTAATTTTTAATGTAATGTAATGTTTAAGATAACTCTAGGATAACTTTCTTCTCAAGACTGCCTAGAGCCTATGTAAGGACCAAAGTCAGAAACTGGGTCTGGGAAGACTCGACCAAACACTGGAGTAATACTGTCTGAGGCATTCGAAGCTGACGCTCAAAGGCTACTTCAAAATACTGACGTCTGACATACTGAATCTGGGCAGGAGTCAGATAAGAGTACTGGTGGACCTCTTCACTGGACATGGACCATTCAGACTACACTTTCGAAGGATGGGGATTCTGGCTCAGGAACCCACCTCATGCCGACTGTGCGCCATGGAAGATGAGACTCAGGCAACTCACATTCTATTTGAGTGTGAGGCCTTGAACCATAAAAGGTTCCTTCATCTTCGGTGACACGAACACTTAAACTTATCACCACTTTCAGGAATTAGTCACAGGACTCAGATCTCTAATAAAGGTAACTGCCCTGTGCCAACAGTAACTCAAGGATAGTCATTCAAATCCTCAAGAACTTGGGACACTTGGATTTATGCCTACCTAAAGATCAGCGGTGGTGATGATCTTCAGCTGATCAAACCAGAGCCCTGCACGCATGGGGTGCATGCAAGGTATCTTGGTACCGAACCTGGTCACAATATTTTCCATAGGAAGCAGTGTTTAAAACATGGAGCTCTGGAGGAGAGACCTTGCAGGTTTATTTAGATAAGATTAGATAACAATGTTTAAGAAAATCTTTAATATAAAAACAAGTTGTATAAATATTTATATCACAGTCAATTAATAAAAAATACTTAATAAGAGTGTGTCTTGTCTACCCACAGTCTTAGAAAGCTACAATAAATTCCTCGAGTTCTTGTTTCGGCTGGTGTACTTTCCTTACCAAAATAATCTAAAAACATTTTGTTCTGATTGTTTTAAAAATAAGACCCTTATTTTCCATATTATATATATTATATTTGACATATATGAGTAAAGTTATATAATTTATCAGGTTAAGTAAAATTTTAATGAAAGAAAGCTGACAAAAATACTTTTATTACATTGGTGCTATATAAATGGCGCCCCCTGTAAACCCATCAAATAAAGACAGTAATATAAGGATCTCTTAATTTTATAAATAAAAAGACAGTAGACTACATAGAAAATTAAAACGAATTAAAAAAATGTTACAATATTTATATGCATTACTAAAAGTAATTTTTTCTTCGCTCATTATAATTCTACCTTTCACTAAAGTAAGGTGTATAAGGACAAGCGGAACAGACGTTGTCTTGCTTTAACATCTTCATTTCCTTTTGACACTCAGTCATTATAAGCTGAGAATTGCCTCCCACTGGCCCACACAAGCAACGATTATAACGTCCCGTTTGCCTCAAAGATATCGTGATCAAGAATGTGTGAAAAAAGTTTATGATTACATTCTTATTCTGTTAAATCAGAACGTATTTACTTGAATATGTGAGTAATTACCATATTTATGGTTACGTTTGAAATAAGGCCGCTTTTCGAATTTATAACTACACTCTTTACTTTTTATATTTATATCAAATTTGTTTTTTTTATATTCTTAAGGTATATAGGTTATGGATGCGTAGTAAGATTTTATATTGTTAATAAGCGTTGGTTGATAAGTCTTAAAACCGACACATAGTAACCAATAAAAGTATTAATGCCCATTGTGGCATCCTGCAATGTCCATCTAAAAATACAAGTCCTACAGAGAGAATCCAGAGAAAACTCCTCTTGAGAGTTATAGCCGGCTATTGAACCATATCGACAGACGCAGCGCAGGTCACCGTGGGCATCCCAGCGATGTACATTATGGTGGAGGAGAAGAGATTCCTTTTTGAAGTAGGAGCGACTCCGCGTAATCGAAAGGAAGCCAGGACAAAAACTCTTGTTTCCTGACAGAGAAGGGGGAGTAGTGGCTCGAAAGGCGAATGGACAAGGACGCTTATCAGAGATGTGACAACTTGGGTTAAATGCAAGCATAGGGGACGAACTACTTTCTAACACAGATACTCAGCGGCCACGGAGTCTTCAGATATTATACGAACAGAATTGGCAAAGCAAGAGATACCTACTGCATATACTGCAATCAAATAGACACAGCGGAACATACTTTCTTTGAATGCCAGAGATGGTTTAAATACAAAGCAGATGCCCAAGCAAACATAGGTATTATGAAAAAAAAGAGCTAATAGGCAAGATGGTTAACTCCAAAGCAGTATGGAACACAGTCAGCAAACTGGCACAGAAAATTATGACAATCAAAGAGCAGGATGAGAAACGGAATCAGGAAAGAGGCGAAGACACCTAAGTAGGAAACTCCTAAAGAAACTATAAACCAAACAAACCAGGCAAGTGGTTTTAGTGGGTATACAGACTCATAGGGGGGTCTGGGAATCCCACACTACCCAGGTAAGGGTGTGCATAAAACATTTTCACTCCAGCCGACACCTACCTGATGAATGTCAACCAACGATGTTTTGGGGTAGGTGTAACAAATGGCCTGAAAAAAAAGTTTGTTGACGATGGCTAAATTGAAAGAATTAAAGTACAAATTGCTTGAACACTCACCGTATTTACCAGATTTGACTCCTTCCGACTATTACCTCTTTAGAAACTGGAAACAATTCCTTTGTGGAAAGCGGTTTTCGTCGAATGAAGAAGCTTCACCCGTGGAACAATATTTTGCACAGCTCCCGGAAAATCATTAAATAGATAGTATAAAATTAATAGAGGATCATTGGAATAAATGTGTTTAAGCTAATAGAGATTATATTGAACAAAAATACCAATTGGATTCTTTTATTTTTGCTTTCAAAACTTTTCAACCAACCTGTATGTAACTTCAGCAAATGTGTATCATTTCTTAATAGAACGTTTTTTTAAAAGTACTTATTTATTTTAACAATATTGCGGTACTATATCATCTATGCTACAAGTACCTACTAATACTCTTATCTGATGTAATAAATGTTCAGTCTGTACCAACATGGCAGTACTACCTATCTTGGCACCTCTTTTTCACACACTCCTTATTTAGTACCCACGTACGTCAATCTGCTGTCTCCAAACTGTACGTATTAACGAGACGTTCATACTTAAAACTGAAAAACTTGCTTCTAGTTTTTCATAGAAGGAAACCTTCAATTGTTTTTGGTTTATGACGGTAGTTAATAGAAAAATAGAAGTTATTTCTTGTTGTGTTCGGTCTTAAAGGAACTATAAAGTAAGTTTTTTAACACATTCAACAAATTAATGTGATAAGGCAGAACATATAACAGTTTGTTTTCTTATACACCGTAATATCGGCATTAGTTGTTTTTAAAACACTTATAAAAATCAACAGAATTTACTGTGTTAATAATGTCCTGTGAACAAAAAATTTACATATTTACAACAAATGGCAAGAATGTGGATTAAGAATCTTGTAGAGAATATTTTAATGACTATAGTCCGTACACAATTTGTTGATAGCTCACTGCAAGTTTGACCCTCATTAGAGAACTGAAATACAGAGAGGACAGGTAATATGATATAATAACAAAAACCAACCTAAAACTGGCAGTTTAAGATGTTTTCGACTAACCCACCTTGTATCTGAAGAAATACAATACACCTATAAAACTTTTAATCCGATTATGGAGGTATTTTGAGTGGAAATGACTGACCAGTGTCGTAGAGTATATGATTAAAACATTAGTTACTTTAAATAAATAAATATATTAATATTCTTAAACTGTAAATTGTATTTTTATTTTAATACAATTTCTTTATTTTATTCAAAAATAAAAAGTTACTTGCAATTTGTAAAAGATACATTTATTTAATTAATACCTATTTTTAAATGATATAAACTACGATTACTTACAAAACTATTCAAATTCAAAATAAACAGGATCATCTTCGGAATCCGAGTCGTCTTGCAGATTAATAATTAGCGGTTGTGTCTCAACAGTCGCTTCAATTATATTGTCAAGATCCCACATTTTTTGTTCTTCTTCTATTACATGTCTTACTGCATCTCGCCAATTTTGTTCTGTAATATGTTGTAAAGACTCATATAACAATTCACGTACAGCTTGTATTTTATATGACGTATTTTTTCTAGCCACGTAGCTTTTCATTTGTGCCCAAATGAGTTCAATTGGATTTAATTCGCAGTGGTAGGGTGGAAGTCTAAGGACTGTGATGTTTCGTCTTTCCGCCATTTTGTCAACTACGTATTTCTTGAACATAGATTTGTGTTGCCGGGCAATTTTTAAAAGTTCTGCTTTAACCATTCCATCTTCGGAAGGCAGGGACTTATTCCGCAGCCAGTCAATGATATCCTGTTTCTTCCACGCAGTCGTTGGAAGTCTTTTTACTAGTCGTGAATGATAAGGTGCATTATCTAATACTATAATTGAGTTTGGTGGTATATGTTCAATCATCTGCTCAAAATACTCTTCGAAAACATCAGCTATCATCTCCTCGTGATAGTCTTTTGTGCTTTTGGATTGAAATTCCAACAAACCATGCTTAGCAAATCCTTTTTCACTGCCAATGTGAGAAACTATTAATCTACTGCCTTTACCAGAGGGTGGGGAAATACCAGTAGACCAACCTTCCATAAAGGCTTGCCTGGAGCTTGATATATTTTTATCTGACCAAATTTTTGTGAGAGTATGACCTGCGTTTACCCACGTTTCGTCCTGATAGTAAATTGGCCTTCCTTCAGCCCGAAATTTTCGTATAGATCTTAGATACTTTCTCCTCCAACATATTATCTCTTCCCGGCCAATCAAAAGTGATTTTCGGTCTGATTTCTCTCACCGGAAATTTAATTCTTTTAAAACTTGCCACAATTTGGTTCGTCCGACTTGAGGCAAATCCGGGTCGTCTCTAACTTCTTGTTAAATTTTGTTTAAGTTGGGTATTTCTTTTTTGTAAAAAAATTCGTGAATTTTCCTTCGAATACCATTTTTGGCAAATTCATCAATTTCAATAGGTTTTCTCCCCCTCTTTAAGTATTCGTTTGTATTTGGGCTAGCTATACCTTGTTTTTTTCTTTCTGATAGGAACCTATATATTGTTGACTCCCCTACGCCCGTCATGTTGGCACAACTCTTGATTATGTTCTGAACAGTGTTAGTGGGATTCTGAGAAACCAGAGCATCGTGAACATTCAAAACAATAGTCTTCTCTCTTGGTGAATAGACAGACTTACTGACTGTACGCAACAGTACCGGTGAAGCCATCGCAAGCATTTAAACAAAACAAGCAGGAAGGAAAGGTACGTATATGTTTGTAGGAATATGAAAAAAAGTTACTCACGCACTGCACAAAATTCGCAAAATAAATATTAGAGACGTTAATTACTGCCGTAGACGCCGAAACACCAACGAGCCGTAAATTAAATGCGATCAAAAACGTACTAAACCAAAAATTATTTTCATTCGTAACAACTTCACCCTTTCAAGTCAAGTTTCGAATATAAACTGAAGCTTTTTAAGTTATTACTATAATAGAATACTTTTCCTAGATCTATTTGAGGATAACAATAATTTCTCTTTTACAGGTACTTAAAGTAATTACATTTTGGTCAGTCATTTCCAGTCAAAATACCTACATAATCGGATTAAAAGTTCTATAGGTGTATTGTATTTCTTCAGATACAAGGTGGGTTAATCGAAAACATCTTAAACTGCCAGTTTTAGGTTGGTTTTTGTTATTTTATCATATTACCCGTCCTCTCTGTATTTCAGTTCTCTAATGAGGGGCAAACTTGCAGTGAGCTATCAACAAATTGTATACGGACTTTTAGTATAATTAGTTTTTGAATAATTATATGTATATTTTGAATAGTTGATGTCTACCTGTAAAAATTAAAAGAGATAAGGTAATTTTATTTACAAAATTGTTAACGGTTACATTATCAAACATTATCCGTGAACGTTTTAATTGTTTTTTGCTGAATAAATTAGTATTAAAAACGTTATTTTATTCAAAATAAAATATTGATAACCGTTTTGAAAAGGAAAATAAATGTAAATCTCTATTAATTTTAATGAATAAACACCTCAGGAACCTCCGCCTATGATTTTACGACTTTTACGACCGTTTTATGACTTGAACGCACATTTTGTGCTATCAACAAATTATGAACGAACTGTAATGTATTTAATTGGCACTGTTAATTATATCTATTTAAAAAACAAACAATTTTACTTAGAATCACCCTAAGAATATATGATCTTTACACAACCCTTTATATTCTTACAAGTCTCTAACACTGCCCTAGATTTTCTCCGCACAAAACTTTCCTGCTAATTTCTCCGGTTCCTTTTCTCTTTTTTTTAACACTTCCTTAAAACAAAAAGCAAATTAAGTATTAACCAAGTCTCCGTGTGAATTTCCACTTTCTATGCCACATGTTCGAAACCGCAACATTTTTGGTCGCTTTGATAGACCAGGAAAACAAACTAATGAGGAATATTTTTTTTTAAATAAGTAACCATTGAGGAAAATAATTATTAATAAAACAGCAATATAATTTAGTTATAAATGTACAAGTTGGAACCGTAAATGACTTTTTAAGGTACTCAGTAGCTGCTGCATTGTAAAATTTATTAAAAGGTTCAAAACACACATCTCTATCGAGTGGCTGCAGTTTATGGGGTGGAAATGTAAACGCTCACATGCGCCATTCCCAATGTTCCTCCAGGAGCACCCTTCGGTATGTGTTCCTTAAAATGAACTCGTGCCAAAATCATAGTTGGTGTATGGTATTGCCTATCGCATTGATAGGTCATGCTTCCCACTTGTTTAGTAGGTACCCTTAATTAGCTATTATTTTGGAAGATGTGTACACCGAAGAGATTCCACTATAGCATTCATTGTATATGCTTTTGGCATCAAATTGGTTCTTATCCAATAATTCTTTGTATTTATTGAAAAAGGAAGAGACGTTGTGTTTTTATGACGACTCATAAATCCATTATACCATGATAACCTTCAACTGAACGTCAAATACCATGCGTTGAAGCTAGCCGTTGGGCGCCAAAACCTCTACAGTGTTGACGGATGTTTAGGTACTTGAATCTCAATGATTTTAAGTGCTAACAAGGTTGTCAAATTAGAATGGCCTGAGGTTCAGTTCTCTCCCCTATCCTGTATCGAATTAAAAAACATATTAATCATTAATTTTTTATTATGATCTATTTTATAACTCTTTAGAATGTTTTTGTCAGAAATATATTATTTAAAGTTTAATACGATATGGTGGTAAACAACTTTTCAATAAAATTTTATCCAACACAATCCTACTGCAACCTTGAGATGTCAAAGGTCAGCTCAAATCATGGCGAACAAAGGTCAAATTTCCCTTGACGATCCTTTTTGACAAGAAACACTATTAAATAATTTGGATGTTTCGTTATATACGGAGAAATTGATAACATATAATAATATTGACTTTACTAATACTTGAGGTTGAGTACAGCGCCAAACTAATTCTGAATTTTAATCCGACAACCCTTTGCATCAGTTACATCCCTTATTTACATTTGACTACATGAAAGAGTGTATCGAAGCGAAATATTCCATTTCCAATATCACTTGGTAGCTTTGTACGAGCAAAATAACGGATGAAGGGAGCCATTGTTGTCTTGTCAGTTTTCCTGAAGAGAAGGCCCATGCGAGACACGACATGCTGTTGGACCATATTGAAATTTTATCAGATATATGAATATAAATGTAATGTTGCGTTGAAAAGCTTGGTTAGTCCGGGTGGCATTAGTTTTTTATCTTTAACAGTAATCTAATTAATAAATCCAACTTTAAAATCAACGTGTGTTTTAAGAAAATCTTATTAAACATTTATGTTCAATTGGTCGTACTCAATGTATTACAAGTATAATAAATAGATCAAGCAATAACTGCGTTGTATTAGTTGGTATCGTATTGCTGCTTAAGTAAACCACAAACTTTTATAAACATGGTATCTAATTTCGGATTTTAATTCATTTACTAAACAATCATAATAAATAATATTGTTTATAATTTCGTAACTTCTACCGCTTAAACCTAAAATGTAAGTATTTATATATATTAGATAACAGGATCGCGATTATTTTAATCCAAGGTTCAGGCTAAATCCTCCAGGTTTCATTATTCCACCTAAAGCTGAATTCCTGCAACAATTAAAAAAAAATACATATACCAAAATATTTTTTTAAATAGTTAATTTGATGCAGCATTTAAAGATAATTAAATAACGGACACGTTTAAATAAACTGATCAGCAATAAACATTATAAAGCAGCTAAAACAACATACTAGTAACAACTTCAGAAACTAAAAACCTTGAACGAGGGTTGTCCTTAGTTAGGCATATAGACGCTTGGAAAGCACCACAAATAGAACCTTCAGACACAGAACTAACCTCAATCTTTTGTTGACATAAATCCAGAGTTTCATTGTATCCACAACAAGTGAATTTAGACGAGAGCATTTTCGAGGAATAATTTTTTACAATTTTCGGAAACGATTATCCCAACAGCAATGGCTCGTTAAAATGGTTTCTGTGTTTGGGAACAAAGCACTACACGAGTCAACTATTTCTTGCTGGTATTGCGAATCCAGGCTTAGTCCACCCAAAACAAGAGCACACAGCAAAACATTGATGTTGTTCGTCAGATAATTAAGGATGACCATCTTTGGGCAATTTAAAGATCTCGATGTACAAAATCCTGCATAAAGAGCTGGGTGTTACAAGGTTGGTTTCTTATTGGATCCCTCAAATGCTTACAGAAGAGTAAAAACTTATTAGCGCCAATTGGTGTCGAAGAACATTGGATCGATCCATATAAGGGCGTATCAGCCTACATCAGGACATAGCAAGTGCTCAAACTGCCTAAAAGATAAAAGAGTTTCTGGAGCTTCAAAACTTCTAATTGTTAGATCATCAACTGTATAGTCCTGACCTAAGTCCAAACGATTTCTTTACGTTCCCAAAGATCAAAAACTCAGTGCGTGGGCAGCGAATGCATTCGCCAGAGTAGCCATCAATGCCTTTAAAATAATAATTTCGCAGGTTCAACCGAAGACTGGAATCACTCTTTTACCAATTGGTTTAAAAATATGCTAAAGTGTATTGATCTTAGTGTGACATTTTGTAAAAAGCAAAAACCTTCTTTAAATCAACATATTTTTGGCCTTAATGGCTACATACAAAACTGAAAAAACAACCCTCGTATTTAGATAGAAACAAGTTATAAACACTTTTTCAATGTTAATTTACCAGCATTTTACATTGACGCTATACCAACTTCACCACTTTGTGAATTTAAATTTTTGTCAAGGTACATTATTCAATTTTTCCTTTTACGTCTTTTACATCTTTCTAATTATATTTAACTATACCTAACATTGCAATTATGAAAAAAAAACTAACATTGCTCCACTTGATCTTTTTCTTGCCGCTTCAAGATCCTCGTTTACAGAACCCATAACGTTCCGCAAAGTTGATAAAGTTTCTTGCCTTGCCTTAGCATCCCCCACATTGACTGAAACATCTCCCTGTCTTGCTTCACCTTCTGCAGCTGCTGGACTTACTTGTTGAGAAGTTGTTAATCCTAGCTCTAAACCCCCTTGTCTTTGTACAGCGTTATCTTCAGAAGGTCCTCTTTTAATCTCAACATTTCCTATTGTTATATCAAGTGCTCTATTGTCACCACTTGCAGTCGTTAACCCAGCTGTCAAATCACCTTGTCTCTTTTGAGCATCTGCTGTCGATAAATCAGTTCCTAGTTGCAGATCACCTTGTCGTTTTTGAAGACCATCTGTCGATATACCAAGTTGTAAGTCACCTTGTCTTTTTACAGCTAAATTTTGTTCTCCTAGGTCTAGCCCAAACGACATATCGTTTGTTCCGTGTACTGATACTGAGTACTGTAAAAAAAAGAAAGAGTAATATACTTTGTTTAAAAAAACTAAAAAACATGCTTGCCAACGAACGCACTGAAAGTGGTGTGATATACCAACAGTAATAAGCCACATGGTCTTTGTTGTTCAACGAAGAGTTACATACCCACAAACAAACATAGAAGTGAAGCTAATAAAAGCGTGTTAATTAAGCGTTTATTAGAATTAAATACAACATTAAACTTTGAGAAGTTAGAAAAATTAATGCTTGAGGTAAAGGAGTTGAATTGTACTTCAATAAAATAAAATATTAAAGGTTTATACACAAAACATTACTTATACAAATAAGTAACATTGTAGACAGCAAACAGAAATACAAAAAAAAAATAACACAAAAAAGAGGTAAAAATTAAAAAGGATCTTTATAATGTTTAAAATAATATAAAGTTGATTAAAAAAATATAGAAATTAAACGTAAATTCATGGTTGAGACAACTATATAACATCATTTGACATCTAGGTTAAGCAGACATCTGATAGATGGGGCTAAAACGAGAAAGTAAGACAAACAAAATACAGAAAAGAAGGAAAAATGAGAAAAAAATCGCGAAAATGGAAGTAACAAAAATTGTTAAAAATCCAATAAAAAAATCAAAAATGTAAAGCAAAATCAATAATACGAAAAATAAAAAAAAAACGAAAAAAATAAAAATATATTCACAAAAAGATCAAACGAGAAAATAAGATTTAATAAGAAAAATCTAAAAAAACAAAAAAAAAGGTCAAAGAATCGAAAAATGAGAAATAAGTCCAAATTAAAAACAAAACTAAAGAAAAATCTAAAATACGGGAAAAGGGAAAAAAGCAAAAAATTAAAAAACAACTAAAATCAAAACAAATGGAGTAATCTGTTAATACAGAAAAAATGAGAAAAACTGAAAATATTGGTAAAAATGGGTTAAAAATTTAAAACAAACAAAAATAAGATAACATTTAGAAAAAAAAAAAAGAAAAAATCGCCAGAATCGTAAAAAAATTAGAGAAAATACCGGGAAAAAGAAAAAAAAAAAAAAGAAAAAAACGAAAAAAAAAAAACTGAAATATTTATTAATTACTATAACGCCACCATAATTATATTAAACGAGCAATTCTTACTTAATTAAGTACAGGAAGTGCCACATATTTGGAAGATTTATAAAGATTGATAACAGATTATTTAAATTAAAATATAAAATGTGGATTTAACCAAACTTCCAAATTTACTTACCACTACAACAAAAATAAGGATTGCGTTATGTTTTATCATCTTCGTTATTATACAGCATTAAATGAAAAACCATTAAAAGATATGAGTCGTAGTATAAAAGTATTATATATACGTTATTAGCAATTAAATTCTTTATCACACGATTTTTTAATTTTACGCATATGTAGGAGAAATCATAAAATTGAATCAATTATATTTACCATTGTTCTTAATTGGATCGTTTTACACAGTGTTTAAAATCTAATTGAATTAGTATTAGAATTTTACTGTTTGTAATATATTATGCTGGTTCTCTCAGTCGATACGTCGTCCGGACTCTCCAGGGAACTAACATCGTAGTCCCACTGAAATAGAGGACTCCTAAGTATGTACAGAGTCTCGAAAAACAAGATCCCTCTTCCTAACCTGAGACTTCACCAATCCGTATACATGGACCTCCCGGAAGATCTGGAAACCCTCCTAGATGAATTCCCCCTTTATTATAGATAGATATTGCCCCCACAGGACTAAAAAAAAATGGGCCCTTGGTGAAGGTTTCTGAGGTTCCCTTCGTCCTTGCCAAATGGAAGGGCACCACGATGGAGAAGATACGCCACAGCGTCAATCTTCCAACCCCACATTGCACCACGTGCGTTACACTGCAACACAACACCTACAGACACCAAAAGAAGAATACTGTTTAGGTACGTTCAAGCGCCATGGATGGCAAGAAGACACAAGAGCTACAGTCAAAGCAATTTAACTTGCCGCAAATGGGGAAATTTGTCAGAGCGGGGCTGACAACCGAGACTAGCTCCATCCAAACATTCTCATCCACTCCCCGAAAAGGAAATAAGTCCTACAGCAGTCCTCTTACCTGCGATACTCCTACAAAATTATTCCATTTACCTACCTATCTTTTATTATTCTCCTCCTTCTGTCCTAGGTTTTCCTTCCTTAAATTGAACAATGAATAATAACGGTTAATAAATTCTCTAACTTGTTTGTTTCTTTTTAAGACAACGCTAAGGTTTCTATAGTTGTTATCAGTTGGATGTGTTCTTCCTTGGTAGTTAGTTGTTGAACCACAATAAGTTTTCCCAAATCAGACCAATTAACACTGTTTTCGTATCATCTGTATCCAATTCTAAATTTCGCTATCAGTAGTTCACTAAGTTGTTTTTTAAAGCATATTGAACAATCTTCAAACTTACACCTGATAGGTATCAATTGCAACACTGGAGTAAGTTTAATCAAATATTTAAAGAAATCACAATAACAAGAAACTTAATAAGCAAACTAAAATTAGCATTAGCCACTACGTTTTGGGCACGTCAACATGACAATTAAAAAACTTCCCTGGTCGATGGTATGCTACTTATATTTTTCAGTTTTTTCACAAGGTTATCAAACATACTAGAAGTTGACAAATCTCTATGTGGATTATTTTGGCCATTCTCGATCAGGGCTGAAAAATTACTAACCCCAAACGAACACCTTGTATTATACCATGCCAAAATATATAAAGAACAGTTGATAAATAAAAAATTACAACAGAAACAGATAGATTTACCACAAAACTAAACATTAAAGTTTAAGAATGTCTTTAATATCTAGAGCCACTGACTATACGTTAGTGTTAGACGATTCACTATTGGCAAAGCTAAAGTACCATCGCTTTGCATAACGTTCCGATTAACTGGAATTTGGTAATGGGATGGACAGGCGAGAACTGTTGTTAACTAAAATATCTTATTAACGCTTGGTATCCTGTTAACTGCTTCTACCTGTGCACCGGATATTATCAATAATTTAGTAGGGTTAAAGGGCTCTTGGATATTTTAGTTCACGATTGTAGGGGTTAATCTGCGAGGCGCAAAACGGCCTTCTGGAATTAATGAAAAGCTAAGTCCTTAAGTTTCAAATGGGCTAAAGTAATAAACGCAAATATTTATTGCTAATACAATTTGATGTAAAAGCTTAAATTTGCTCAAAAACCAATCGTCAACTAATATAAGATTAAAATGGCAGAGGTAAACTTTACTCTTGGGTCACACTAAGAGTTAACATTACCAAGCAGGACTTTTTAACGTTGGCTTGAGTAAGCCAATACTCGCAAAATACAGATTTTGTGGATTGCAAAAAATCGTAACGGTTACAAAGTATGTAATGGTGTTTTACTGTTTTATTTTTTCTTCACATTTACACAGGTCTAAACTGATTTTATCCTGAAGAGATTTTTACAAGTATACAATGATTGTGTCTAGTCTGTGTTTTCTATTGTATTGTTGTGTCCTTGTCATGGTAATAGCTCTCTGGCTTATCTGTAGTTACTCCTTTTAACCCATCACTGTATAAAATACTGGTCAAAGTTTTGTTTAATTAGTAGTACATTGCTTGTTTGATAACAGAACGAAGACCAATATTTTTATAAACTGCAGCCATTAACTCTACAGTCAGAATGCCTTTTGACCTTACTCATGTGGTTGTGTTCCTCTGGATGGCTTTATAAGGGGTTTGGTGATACCGTTTTACCAACTCTGACGTTCAAAAGCTCCTTTTATCCAGACTTATTCAAGAAAATCTACGTCTGGCTTAAACACTGTTCCTGGTTCAATACTCCTCAGTTAGTATTCCAATTTCTTAGTCCTCTGCTCGAATGTGTGTTAACAATCTATTTTATTCCACTTAAACCATAATCTTAATGTTTAATCATTTATTTTTGTTATGTCTTAAAACTCTTTCACAAATTTCGAGACATAGGCTCTATTCGAAAACTCAATAACCTTCCAATTCAATATATAAAACATTTGCTCATATCTTTTAAACCAATCTTTCAAACCAATCTTTCGAAATCAACCACTTTCTGGCGTCCCACAAAAGGTTGTAGATATTTAGCTTTTATGTCACCTGTTGGCATTATAGGAATTATATATTTTATTTTAGTAGTAGTCATTTTACACCAAATAAGCTACAGTTCTGTAAGATTTTATTGTTACAAAAAAATATTAAAACTTATTTAGAGAAGTAAAAACTGTAACCAGAGAAATGACTAGCCTTTTGTTTTAAAATTGCTCTGTAGGTTGTTATTGAGCTGATTATTTTAAAAATAAGCATTTTTTGTTCATAAAATTATAAAAAACATAATTATATATTGTAATAAAAAATTGTCTTTAAATAATATAACTAAAAACAGGCTCTTTCTGCTACAACCCTTGTTTATTTATTGTATGAAACTTCAAGCTTAAAACTGGATATTCGAAACGTAATTCAGTAAATGGCCCTTATTTAAACTCTTCATCCCTTTATAAATCCCCTCTTCATTATACCTAGGGGCAAAACTGGCTTACATTAAAGCAACATCCCTTAGATAATATGCATACAAAGGTAACAGGTCCTTTTACCAAATGATTTTCAGCGGAATCCGTGCTTAATTTCGTTTTTTGTGTTACATTAAACCCAAGAATTTGTTGCATAGATTAAAGACTGGATTTTAGATAAAAGGTAATTACTTATAAAGGATTTTTATTGCAATAGGGAATCGTCTGACTGTATATGGTTACACAAAGAATAAATTCCACACTGAAACAAATTTAAGAAAAGACATTCTATAGCGCAGTCATAAATAAGTATAGGGAAATTGTTTCTTTACTAACTAGAATATCGTCAGGGAAATAGATAGATATGCAGATATATTGTAAACACCCATTATCTCTAAAATAGGATAAGATCACCTTGTCTGGTCCTATTATATTAATAAGACCTAATAGCCTTGATAGTGGCCTCTCCACTTAACTTAAAGCAGCCGGTTTGACATCTCCCAATTCTAGTTACAGCGTTCTTGGGACATAAAATGCGCTTTGGTCGAAATTGCACCACTTCAATACAAACACTACTCAGACAAAGAAAAAAGACTCTTTAGGCACGTTCGAGTATCATGGATGGCAAGAATCAGGAGAAACAATAGCAGCAATCAAACCTGCTACAAGTAAAGGGGTTTGTGGGAGGTAGGCCGACGTGCTAACAACACCCAATCCTTCCAAACCATTTCCTGAAAAGGACACGAGTCCTACAGCAGGGTCCTTAAATCTAATACCACTCCCTAAATTTTTAACTACCCCTCTTCTACCTTATCTTATCTCCCTTCTTTCCTTTTTGCAGTATCGACAAGTTAGCTAACACATGTCTTTTCTATACCGACAATGTCCTGTTAAGAGACTAAGAATCATTCTAATATCGTTTTACCTTTGTGATACCAGCTCTGCAGTAAATGTCGCGGAGTGTCTTTTTTAAATACTTTGGCTTGTCGCTGGACCGGTGATTTTTCCCACCACTCATAGGCCTTCTCAAGACTCCATTTCTTAATGGTTACCTTTCTGAACGTATCAGTAACCCCGCCAAATGGTTCCGGGCCAATCATTGGGACGTGGGCTTACAAAAGATTTATGTACAATTTCGAACCTGCTTCCAAGACATTCGAAAATAAGTACAGAAGCGGTCTTTAAATGAAGAAGGTGATATTTACTCTTCTTTCGTCTCTTTTAATTCATGGATCAATTTCCTTTTCTTCCTTGAGAATAGTGCAAAAAAAGTTCATCTTCATCAGAACTGCTCGACATAGTAAGTCAGATGAGATTCGCACCAGACACAATTTTTAAAACAACGCGCGATCGGATCGCTCTCTCGTTGACAAGACCTTTATCGTCTTTTTTTGTTGTTAACTTACGAACAGTTAAAAAAACATATATAAATTTGTCAACTTTTTAAGTAAGGCAACGTTTGTTATTGTGGAAAAATGAATAAAAATAATTTCTTGTGTGAATACAGCATTCATATTTGATGGAAAAAAATACTGCTGAAGCGAAGGCTTGATTTAATAAACATTATTTGGACTCCGTACAAGGAAAACCAGGAAAGTTGTTAAGAAGTGGTTTACTGAATCTTAAGAAAAAGAAATAGCTTTGTACGCAATGAAACCCAAAAAGGGCTGTTACGGTCGAGCACATAAAAAAGTCCACAGTAATTTTTATAAATATCGTAAAGTTAATCGCATAGCATATTGGACATATCTTATATTAATATTTAGCATAGCGAAAGCTGTGTGCGAAGTCGATCAACAGCAACATGTTGATGATTCAGTTAAATGTACCTAATAAAGTCGATTTTTTTTATCGATATATTATAATATATAAAAAATGGCTCAATCACTACACTCCTGACTTCTGTAGGCAGTTATTTGAGTGGACTTAACGTGATAAACTGATTTCAACGCGTAAAAAGGCGCTCCTATCAAGGTAATGGCATGAGACTTTTGATATTTTCAAGGTATTCATAAAGAAATAATCGCCGAAACTGAGGAGTATTTTATCAAATAATGCGTTATTTTATGTTCCACTACGATTGTTTTAGCTTAACTGTAAGAAAGGATTTAAAGAAAATTTACTTAAATTAGCACCCTACTGCAGAATTTATACACAGGTGTTGTCTTTTTAGTTTTCCATATAGCTGCTTAGAAAGCGCCACCAATAGAACATTCATTCACAAATCTAACCTCAATCATTTGTTGACATTTATCCATAGTTTTATTGCGATACAGTAAGTCTTGTAAGTACAGTGGATTTTTGAAATTAGCCAGTTGGTAGAAAAATAGATCTTTTGGAGCAATACTTTTTTACGATTTTTGGAGAGGATTATCCCTACAGTCAACTATTTTCCTCTGGTATTTTAAATTTCAGAGTGGTCGCTAAGTCTCAGCGCGGAACCTAGGCTGGGTCCACCCAAAACAGTAATTACACAGCAAAACATTGATGCGGTTTAACATACCGGGAGATAGAGGCTTCTTTGGATACTTTAAAAACCTCGAACAAAAAGATCCTACATAAAGAACTGGGTATTACGAAATTGAGTCCTTCATTTGTTCACAGAACAGCAAAAAAATTTTCGCCTTAATTGGTGTCGAAAAACATTCGAACGGTTTAACAAGGCAAGCTAAAAAACATGTATTGTTAGTGGCGGCAATCCGCTTTGTAGTTGTTTCACCATGAGGAAAAACAAAAGTAATCCGTACTCGAAGTGTGTCAAAGAAAATGTCAAAAAAAACACACAACAGTGAATCATCCTACAATAGGACAATGCAAGTGCTCATACTGCTCAAAAGACAATCGAGATTTGGAGCTTTAAATTATTGAATTGACCATCCACCGTATAGTTCCGACATAAGTTCCATCGAATTCTTTTCAAAGATCAATAATTCAATGCGTGGGCAGCGCTTCCAGTCGCCAGAAGAAGCTGTCGATGGCTTTAAAAAAGCGATTCTGCAGTTGTCAACTAAAAGCTGGAATAGGTAACTGTTTTACCAATTGGTTCTAACGTATGCAGAAGTGTTTCGTTCTTGGTCGGACATAATTTGAAAACCAATAAAGTAATAAAGTATTTTAAGTCTATTGTCGTTAAGGCTATATGCAAGACGCCACAAAAAAATATTGATAAGTTTTCTTTATAGTTTTTTACTTGCTCAGTGGATGTATCGAATCTACAAACAAGTACAACGTTGTTAATTTATGATTAGCATTTATAAGTCCTGTAAATGTTGGACTAATTAATATATGAACACCTCTGTTAAGTTTGTCACAGGATGAAAATACGTTGTGTATTGTATCTAATTGTATCTAAAAATAAACCGCTGTGCTTGCATACTAGACAGGATGTTCAGGATTAACTGATTCAAACCGGTCAGCTCAATCCGATTGCATTTATTCATATAATTAGGGAGGCCATGATTGACTGTTAAACAAAGCTATGGTGATAACCCTATATCTGATCTAAGCAACACCTTCTACTTTTTATCTTGAGGTGTGGCGATGCTGGTACTTACAGTGGCGTTTCATACACCTTTATTTTAAAAAAAAATTTGAGTAGTATTTACAAAGTCAATATTTTAAAAAAGGAACAAAAATAAAGTGAAAATTAATACTTTATTTCTCATATCACATGCATTGAAACAGCTAGTTTTGATTTCTGTTTTGCCAATCGAAATAAGACAATTTCAGACCAATGCAACTGTCAGGCTACTGAGATCAAAACTTGCTGTTTCAATTCATGTGATATGAAAAATATAGTGTGTGGCACGGGATGAAACAAAGATGATTTCTGACCAGGGCAATGACAGCCATCGCTTCGCTCGGGCAGTCAACTCTTGCTCTCGTCAGAAATCGTCTTGTTTCACCCCTTGCCACACAATACACTATTGAATATTAATTCTTATTTATTTAAATTATAAACAGTTTTTTTATACAAAATATGGTCAAATGCCTTTTGATATACTATGTTTATCTTTAAGAATAGGCAAATTTATAATACCCTTAATAACTTTTTTTAAATAAGATGGGTTAGTAATATTAGTAAACGCCAAACTAAATTATGTAAGCTCCATCTTTTTATATGGATTAGTGTAACCTACAATCCGTTTAGAACTTTTATATTACTAACCTAAGTTGGTAAAATTTTAAACATCGGTTTAAATGTCATTATAAAAATTATAAAATATTAAAATTACCACTTTACTAAGCCACTGGTGGTAGTAACATATCGTATATCAGACATCGAAGCTACTCTATATGCAGATTGGCTGTGTTAAAATGTAAACAGACCAAATCTTCTCTTACCAGGTAATGAAACTGTGATTCGACTATCATTAAAACGAGTTTTGTGTTTCGGAATTTAAATAGTATGTTTAGTGGTTCGAGCTTTACTGAATATAGCTAATTATTAAGTATATAGCTGTATTTAGACAGATAATTTAAACTGTAATGAAGATAGCTTCTACCTTAATGATGCAAATTTTGTATGTAACATAGAACATGGAAAATATAGTATAGAAACAAGTTAATACATCTGTATCCTTTGAAGTTTTATAATACAGAAAAGAGGAATGTTTTTATGTTAAATGAAGTAACGTTACATATTTTACTATGTTAAAATGTATTTCAGAATCTCATACAACGTTCCATTATAAAAATATTAATAATAATCGGTTGTACCTGCCTAAAAACATAAACGCAAGTAAGTCCAAATCAAGTGGGAAAAAGGTTACAATAAATGATGTTAAAAATTAACTCTAAATCTGACTTTTCTTCCTTTTGATTGGCTATTTGCAGGTTTTTAAAAAAGTGTAAAATTGAGAAAGCATCCACTTACACTCATTCAAAAGATGTTGATCCTTCTTTGCGTTAATACCTCTAGGTGTTGTACGAAGAGCAAACAACTCCTGCGGAACTGATGTTACCCCTTGTCTACAATTTTTTGTTAAATTTACAGTTTTCACTTTTTGTCTATATATATATATATATATATATATATATATATATATATATATATATATATATATATATATCCAAAGATGATACATAAAGTATCTAATGCCATACTGTCAATAGTAATAATTTCAGTTTTGAACTGAAATGGTGTCGGTTAGAAATTTCTAACACTTTAAAAGACACCTTGGATGCTGCCATATAAATAGATATAAATAGACATAAATATCATTCAACCTATATCAGGGCAGAACCAAACTACAGACACGTGTTTCGCTCTTGTTTGAGCTCGTCAGTGTAGTACAGGCTATGTCTCTCAAGTCACTAATCAAGAGACATCCCTGCTATAAATTGAACGATATCTATAGATGTCAATTGCGAAACTGATAAACAGTTGAATGATATTTATATCTATTTATATGGCAGCATCCAAGGTGTCTTTTAAAGTGTTAGAAATTTCTAACCGACACCATTTCCGTTCAAAACTGAAATTATTACTATTGACAGTATGGCATTAGATACTTTATGTATCATCTTTGGACATTTTTAGACTGTCACAAAACGCTCTGTTCGTTTTATATATATATATATATATATATATTATATATATATATATATATATATATATATATATATATATATATATATATATATATATATACATACATATATAGTGTCACGCCTGGGGGATAGAAGAATGTGCCATAGTCTTAAATGATGAGGGGTAGCTTACTAAAGGCATTTCCCACCCAGGTCGTGGTTATCTACCCCCTGGTTAGGTATACTGCTGAAGGCAGAATACTAACCAACCTCAGACTCCGAACTCCCCGTGTCCGACCTCAACAACTTGCTTTTATAGCCAATTCATATTCTACGTGAGAATAAAAATTAAACTATTTAAACACGTGTCGAGATCTAACGCAATGACTTTGACCTGGTAAAATGTAATACAAAACAATACAGTAAAATATAAACTAATAAATTCATATCTAGGGCAACACTTCCCTCTCATCGTATGTGACAATATTATATATACTGCAACAAAGCTAGTCTTCAGGTATTTTCGAGCTTCCCCCCAAACTCCCCCAAACTATTTATATTTTGTTTACTTTGTAAAACCATTTGTAAAGTATGTACTACATACTTGTTTAGCAGACTATGTGATTGATATCTTGAATATATATGGACGCTTTTCTTAATTCTTTCCTTCTTTGTTTTCTGTTTTTGTCCTTATTGTTTCAGTTACTTTTTATAGTTTTGAACTTTTTTCCTCCGTTCACTTTGCTTACGTTAACTGTTTAATAATATTTATTTTTACAATGCTCCTCTTAATTTCAAAAGCTTCAAACTAATTCTGTTTTATTTAAAGCAATTTTAAATAGTTTTGCAGTAACGCCTAAATTTATAGATTAGAAACACATATACAAATAGCTTCTAGTGCTATCAATGTCACATCTCGTTTACATTAGTTTGAGAGAGCGTTTGGCTCTCTTTCTCTCAACCCAGATCTGTGTATATATACCCCTCGATTCAATATTGACTTTCCTCAAGAGCCATATGTTTTAGTATATGTTCTAGAGTCGATTCTGTTACATCATTAATGTAAACAAAACGTGGTGGCTGAGTAAATTTTAATTGGATATGTTCGAGGTTGTTTTCGGGTGTATGTATTGCATTTCGAGACTTAGTTTACTAAATGGTATGCAAATAACACTTGTGTAATTGGGATTCTGATGCACAAAATATGTAAAGTAATTTTTTTTAAGTATTATTGAACAATGCAACACTTTATTGTTCTGCACAATAATGTTCAAATTGTCGAAAAAGTGCGTCTGGGTGTTAAAAATAAGCCAAAATCTTCATTGAGATACATGCCAACTGAATATAATATCTCCAAAGATTTTACTAAGAATATATGGAGGCAAAAACGCTAACCAAATATGAATAAGAAGAACAAATAAAGAAATAATGGAACTACACGACAGCCCCTCAATAATATCACAAGTAAAGGCTCAAAGAATTGGATGCTTAGGACATGTTGAAAGACTACCAAAACCGAAAGTGACCAAGAAAACACTGAGAATCTCTATCATGGAAAAGAGAGGAAGACCCAGAAGGAAATGGTTAACGGCAGTGGAGGAAGACTTAAAGGATCTAGGTGTCAGAAACTGGAAAGTGCAAGCTTTAGACAGGAAGGAATTTAGCAAAATCTCCAACCAAGCCCTAGATTTAAAGCACCTAGGTATCAGAAACTGAAAAGAGCAAGCCTTAGACAGAAAGGAATGGAGAAAAATCTCTAACCAAGCCCCAGGCCTGCAAGGCCTGATGAACTAATATATTTCAAAACACTGTAAATGAATTGTTTGTAAAAGCATAAAAAAAATTTCATTGAAACATTATGCTGTTTATTACAAAAAAAAAAACTTACTGAAAGTAAATCTTGGCAGACTCCTTTACAAAGAATTTGTAAGTGTATGCAAACGTTTAAAAAGAAATAACCCACACAATGATCTCCATCAAGAAACAAATTATGTAATAAAATTTGTCCACGGCTGGAAAAGTTTTCCACTTTGCGAAGTAAATTCACACCGTATTTTAACAACTGTTCTTTAAAAGTTTTAAGTGTGCACTCGACTTAAATGAACGGTGTTTTAGTTTTATCGTTGAAAGCAATAAGAAAAATTAGTCGTAAAGTTATTAATTATTTGTAGGTTCTGTACTTTGGAAGGTACATATATATTGTTGAAAAGCAATGCTTAAACAAAGTTTTAAAGTAGTTAATTTTGCCTTAATAAATGGATTAATAATCTTGGTTTATACATACATTTATCTTAATCAATCCTATACATCAGATATCCTACTAAATAGTCTAGTCTATTTCATATTATTATCTATTAATTCGCTTAAATCTAGGTTTAAAACTGCGTTTTTTAAACTTTTTTGTTGAATAACTAATGATCCTAGTAATTCACGCTACTGTGGATACACGGTACATTATAAAGTAGTTTTAATTTGATGGTATATGGAACTCCTGTTATTTTAAATTTTAATTTATGCAATAAATTTAATTCATTATGGACGTTGTTGTTATATGGACTGCAATAAAAATATATTGCACCAAATTGGATTTGATACAAAATTAACAATTATCCCACTAAAAACATTCTGTAAAAATAGTCAAGTCTCGATAGAGCTGCTTGTTTATCTCTAAAATGTAATAAACTCTTTGGATCAAAATGAGCCGAGTATGAGGTTTCTTGCTTGCTATTTCTTATTATTATATTTAATAATATATTAATGGCCGTTGAAACTGGGAAGTAAATCTGAATGGGATGAAAACATTATTCTGGGGCTTAGCCAAAACACCATAAAATGGTATACGGAAGGCTTCAAGACAGATAAAGGAACAGGAGCAGGGGTTTTTGGACCTAGAACCAAATACTCAAAAAACATGGGTGCGTATCCAAGCATCTTTCAAGCGGAATTTCGTACCATAGAAAAAAGATAGAATTAAATATTAAAAGGAACTATCGTAGACAGAAGATTGTGATCATGTCAGATAGTCAAGCAGCCATCAAAGCTCTAAACTCAGATACAATCAGTTTAAAGATGGTTTGGGAATGCATAGGCAAATTAAACGAACTAGGACAGAATAACACTGCTACTATGGAATCCAGGACACGTAGAAATAGAAGGAAACGAAACAGCAGACAAGTTGGCAAAAGAAGAAGCTGAAACCCCATACCTGGACCAGAACCATCCTGTGGAATCAGCAGTAGTACAATCTTAGAAAAACTAAGAAAAAATGGATAGCGAAAAATATCCAAGTACTGGAATGATCTGGAAGGACTAAGACAATCGAAGACGCTCCTGGAAAACTCTAACCAGAAGAGATCTCACAGCTGTCTTAACCTTAGTAAGAAGAACCTCCGAATTATAACAGGAATACTAACCGGACACTGCCCATTAGAAAATACATGAAGAAACTAGGATTGGTAGATGAAGCAAACTGCAGATTCTGTAAGGTAGAGAATGAAACCTCAATCCACATACTCTCAGAATGCATCGCATTAAGTTATTCTAGGGTCAAATGCCTAGGATCATACGAAATAGAAAGACCTTAAAACCCAACAATATCTTAAACTTTCTAAGGAAGATATGACTAGAAGAGCTGCTATAAGTCTGAGAAATCATCAGAAATATAGCAAGAGAAGGGGGACACAATAGATCTTATACCCCTAACTGCTCATATATACATACATACAATGGCCGTTGAACATTTTTACACGTTAGTGGGTACAAGTTAACGGTCTATACACTAAAACCAAAGATTAAAATTTTTATTTTTTACCCCTGAAATGTTATTTTTTTGACCAACAAAGCTAAAATATTGAAAATAAAAACCTTTCTATTGATTTTGTAGGTCACATTTTGCAAATATGCCAACATATAATTTATTACCTTTGTTCGTGATGCTCTTTGTTTCGAAACTTCGATCTATTTTAGATACAAAAAGAACAAAACAGAATACTAGATTCTCTTCTCCACAGACTAGAATCCCAAACCACACAAGTCACCTTACATTCAGTGTTAATATTTCAAACAAGAACCCGAAGAGAGTTCAGCAGCCTCTCGCAAAGCCACCCATCTGTAATTAGGATCGGTCCCTTTGGCATTCATACGCCCTTTTCTCGCTTTGCCTTTCGGCCTGCATCCTCTGAAGTTACGGTGACGAACTACCTTCAAATTATATAATTTCCTTAATTAAATGTTCAGGTGTAGATCGCGGTTAATAAACATTATATAATTGAATACAACCAAAATCAGTGTTATTTATATTTTTCGATATTATGCATTTAGAACTAGTTTATACCCTTAAAAGAAATTAAGATGTTAAACAAGTTGGCCGGAAAACAAATAATACTTTACACTTATTTTTGACAAATTATGTACACCCTTCAATAAGTTGTTTAAATTTCATAATATCAGTTAATCCTTTCAAACTACGATATATTTTCCGGAAAAACTAAAAACCGAAAATGATGAATAGTAGAACTTTTCAAACTCGAATAACTTCACCAACTCCCAACAAAGATATATGGTCCGTCTATAGAAAACCTCCTATATTTCCCCATTATATCTTTGATAACAGACTAAACAGGAGCATGAATACGATTATCATTAATCATTTTTCTTTCATACATAATTCAATACAATTTGAAACAGGTCCGTTTCTAGTACGAATGCATTAATATTTATTATAGATTATATTGTCAAGATTCGCTTTTATATTGGTTTTCTAACACCTTATAAACAGCACTTTTCCAAATCTTGCACGTTTTGGTTTTTCTATCTAATTTAAGACCATTTACTCCAGATCCCTCAACACTTAAAGGGCAAACTAAGTCTAAAAATAATATAATAATAAATACTAATAAATCATAGCTCTCGGAGGGTGCCAAAAGAATTAAAACTTGTAATAAAGTATTTTTAAAATTTTGAAAATATACAAACAAGAATATATTAAAAAGATTGAAAAAATGTCTCATCCAGCAGGACTCGAACCAGCAACCTTTGCATCCACGCGGCAACGCTCTAATAACTAAACTATGAATTCTTGTGTCTGAATGTTTTATTGGTGGCGCCTTTTAAACGGCTATATACAAAACTAAACAGACAACCTTCATATATATAAATATATAGCTTTTTGTTACATTTAAGCATGCTCTGAATGAAAATAAAAAGTAAAAACTACCAATTAAATTAAAAAATAAAAATACTATCAAATTAATAAAAAAAAAAAACGTGAGCCGTCACGGGACGCCTGGCAGATGTGAAACATCGACATTATTGTGTAAAAGTAATATGCAGAAAAGAACAGATTCTGATAGGAACTAAATATGTCATAATGATAAAATAAAATATTACGATTTTTTCCAGATAACGATGACTATTTATTGAATAAATTTAAAAAGTGATTTCGTTTAGCTTTTTATTTAATTGCCTTAAATTCAATAATCTTAAAAAAGGAAATTATTAAAACACAAATTTATATAGAAGTACGTTACTATATTAATATAATTGTAGTTACTTCATAATTTTAGTACAAACAAAAAGCGATACTAAATAAAAAATAGGAAAATGATGAATTTAACTATGAATACAACTTTATCGTTGAATAACTTTTAAACGGTATTTAAATGGGAAATGTATTATGATTTAGGCACGGGTTAATGTGAATATTAAGGGCTGGTTAAGGTCTGATAATTTTTGTTAGGTCATAATCTAAAAATTTGATGGGTGTTTGGAGAACAAAACCAAATCTGGGAAATAACGGACACCCCAATGTATATAGGTACTCGGCGGCGCTATAGACGGTGGCCCATTAAGATATCAATCTGAGACATACCTCGTTTGAAAGCTTATGATGAGTGCTTTTTAACAAGGTATGTCACAACCATACCACGCATTATGCTTAAAACCCATATGAAAAAAAAAAAAAAAAAAAAAAAACCCTCCACTCAGGTTAACCTCACCTAACCTAATCTAACCTAGGTTAGATTAGGTTGGATTTTGGATAGGTTATGTCAATGTACCCTACTTTAACATTGTAATTTCACGAAATTACTCTACAAAATTTCGTCAATATCTGAGGATTAGAATGTGTGGTATGGTTGTGATATACCTTGTTGAAAAGCACTCATCATAAGCTTTCAAACGAGGTATGTCTCAACTTGATATCTAAGCCACCGTCTATAGTTGTGCCAGGTACTCACTCATTTTTATTCATATTTTTTCATCACTTTCTTTATTAACACTTTGTTTATTCATATTTAAAACTAAATACACAAATTTTACGCGGACAACTATATGACAACTATTCACCAACAATCAATTTTGATTGACTAGCTGTCAATTTTACAGGTCAGCAAAATATGTAGGTATATTATGTTGCCTATACAAACAAACATTTTTAGATATATAGAATAGATAGTAGGCGGAATCGAGTTAGGTTTTTATGAAACAATTCATACCCTGTCCCGCCAAATTTTTGAATCGATGAGCTTTTTCCCCCTATTGTTGGCGCGCCACCGTCGCGTCGCTCAAAACATGACACCAATTTCATATAAGATATCAGTACATCTCTTATCGATTATTATCGATGCGTTAGGTTTTTTACGTCATGACGTCACCGTCACCACGCGAGAAATCTGATTTACGTGCCGCTATAGATGTTTCACATCAAAAATCTTTTAAAACGTTCCTGATTTCAAGTCATGCAAGCTCGACTGAACTGTAAAATGTAAGGAGTTCCTGATCCTAAAAAGAAAAAGGAAAAACATTGCTGATTCGGAAAGAGGGTGACCAGACCCGTACAGAGGTCAAAAGCATGAAGATGTATAGGCACGTCTTGAAAAGTTTTGACATGATTTCTACCTATTTTATTACAGAAGGAACCGCAAAAAGGGACAGAATACATCATATGAAAGTGCTACGAGGCACAGTTTAAAATTTTTGATCATATAGATTCTAAGTACAGGAGTCATTAGTTTTAGAATTTAACAAAATAAACAGTATCGAAATTAAGAATACCTAAATTTATTTTCTAAAAAGCTTGCAAATGTCATTTCTATAGGTTTATAAAGTTTACACAAAAATTACAGGAAATTAAAAGAATTTTAAACTTAACAATCCTCATAAGACAAGCTGGAAAATGTGTTCATTTTTTAAACTAAGTTGTTTATTATTTTCTTTCTTATAGATTTAAGTTGAGTTTATTCAAATACTGTTAGTAATTTTAAGTGTTAGAACAATTTGTTGCTTTGGATTTCTTCTTGTTAACAATACATACGTCTGATGAACCATATGAACTAAACTGCTAAACATGTATTATTCCAAATATAAAAAAATATAATTATGGCAAAAAAAGCATATAGTTACAATTTAGAAGAAAATATATTTTATATCGTGCTATAATCCAACTAAATATTTTTTTGCATAGCCCTGGTATACATACCTCTAGTAAACTACAAGACTGCTCTTTATCGTCAAGATTATGGCACGTGGGTGACCATATACGAGCATAAAACGGCTTAATATCGTAGGGTGGCATCGAAGTATAAAAAAAGCCGCGAAATGAAAGACATTTTGACCCTACACTAGGGGAGCTGCTACTTGTGTCTCCCTAGCAAGGTTCAATTTGGCGTAGTTAACCTTGCCAAAGCCCTTGATTTCACCTCAATAGACTTTTGTGTGAGAATCCTATCTGAGACGAAGGGAGAAACAGATGTCGGCGGGATTTTGTTCACTGAAATGAAAAAACGTATATTAGTTCAGGGAGATGTTGTTTTAAAGGAAATATGATAATAATATTGGTCTACCAGTCAATATACCACATTTTATACATATTAAGAAGTATACTGAAGTTAAAGAAAGTATTTTAATTCTGCTATTAACACTTTTGCGGACAGTGACTGCATATGAAGTTATTCGAAGTGCAAAATCGATTACTCATAAAATCTCAAAAATTTGAAAAAAACACTTTTTTTTTAATTTTTTGACAACGAATCAACCGATTTTAATTTGCAAAACAGCATTCGATGTGGCTTTAAGAGCTGATTAGGTTATAAAATTGGACGATTAAATAGCCAAAAAGATATGCTCAAAAAACATTATTTCTACAATTTTTTTTTTCGTTTTCTTTTTGAAATTTCTCGAAATCTACCGTTCCGAATCGGTTTAAACTGACAGAGAATCTAAGTCAAGTGGAACTCTTTAGTACGCTTTTTAGTTCATTCCAAACCGTCAAGCCATTCAAAAGTTATAAGATGAGGTTTACATAGATCACAACACACACAAACACACACACACACACACACACACACACACACACACACACACACACACACACACACACACACACACACACACACACAAACACACACACACACACACACACACTCACGCACACACACTCACGCACACACACACACACACACACACACACACACACACACACACAAACACACACACACACACACACACACACACACACACACACACACACACACACACAAACAAACACACACACACACACACACACAAACACACACACACACACACACACACACACACACACACACACACACACACACACAAACACACACACACACACACACACACACACACACTCACGCACACACACACACACACACACACACACACACACACACACACACAAACACACACACACACACACACACACACACACACACACACACACACACACACACAAACAAACACACACACACACACACAAACACACACACACACACAAACACACACACACACACACATGCGCGTGCGCGCACAC
Organism: Altica lythri; assembly: GCA_964028335.1. Taxonomy (NCBI): domain Eukaryota; kingdom Metazoa; phylum Arthropoda; class Insecta; order Coleoptera; family Chrysomelidae; genus Altica; species Altica lythri. The sequence goes on from OZ034805.1 coordinate 69,880,732, forward strand.
ACACACACACACACACACACACACACACACACACACACACACACACACACAGACATACAGACACGGTCGTAAAAATAGTCAGGCGAGGTTCCAAATTTCAAATTTTTTTAAAAGTCCCTCTAGATAATTTTTACTTGTTTTTTTTTGTCTTCAACTTGCATTGTCTTCAAAAATGAATTGTTTTTATTTCTGTTGCCAACCTATTCTCAACTTCTTACATAAAATTACTGTTCGAGTTGTAAAATGAATTTTCTGGTTAATTTCGAAGGTTAGTATAGAACAACATATACCTATATTTCCAGAAATTGTATAATCCACTCTGTAGATATCTAGCATATGGTTTGAATGTTGTTCGATGCAACGCCACCTGATATCCGCAAACTATGATATTGCGTGGTGGTTTTATCGCAGTTATAACATCTTCTGGGCGAGAAAAGACCCTTTTTATATTTTACGGTTATGGGGATAAAGAAAATAAGTTACTTTTTTTTATAGATACTGTTTACGTCTCAAAAAAAGAATAACCCAACGGGATAATAACGAAATATACAAATGTTGTGCCGTCTAATATCATCGAGTCAATAGCCCTTGAAATTTGGAAGTCAGGGTGTAAAATCATATATTAGATTCTTTGTAAAAAGATGTATTCGTAGGGAAGTTTGTATTTTTGCTTTATATTTACATATTTTAGTTAACTATTTTAAGGCAAGTCTGTTTCCATGTTATTGATGTAAAATATTTGTGTTTTTATAGTCACACATATCGGACACATTAATAACGATTTATTTTGTATTAATATGACTATAAAATCAATTAGAAATAATACATTTTTCACCAAGAAACTGTTTCCAAGTGTATATATTGATTTTATTTAAATTTCAAAGGTTTAAATTTTCTACTTTACATTGCATTAGAGTCAGTATTTAACCTAAAAAAAATTAAAAACTTATGCTTTCTGTATATAAAATACTTCTTAAATGGTGTGCACTCAGATTGCATTTGAAGTTCCAAAACTTTCAAGCCAAATCTCTTCCGCCAAGTCACCACCAGCGACTACATCAAGAGTTCCTTTCCGCCGAGTTTACAGAAACAATCCTTAATTGAATTAGGGAAAATAGTGCTTCAGTAGACACATAGAATTAGTTTGAAATGTTCTAATTAAATGAACTATTTAAAAAGTCTGTGGGGATGTATTTATAAAGCATAAAGTATTTTCTTAAAGATTTAAATTTCACTTTGTCTTTATTGTTTTACTTAAATACTGTGACACTTGATAATATATACAAGAGCAAAGTAAAAAGTTCTTGTCCAGAATCAGACTGAAAGTTTCATCTACAAAAAGTTTATGTTGTTTGTCTGACAATGAGTGTAGAAGTCGGGAATTCGAAAGGTTTGCGTAAAAAAAATGCCTTATTTACTGAATGCCTATGAAAAGCTGATGTACTTCTAATTTTCTTAGCAATATTTGAGCAAAATAAATAAAAATCCGAAGTAAAAGCAGTAGGTGCAATCCAGTTGTTCAACGATTACATCTGCTGGAAAAACTATTGCAAGTGTCTTATAGAATACGAAAAGGTTTCTGTCCGTTAATTAGTTCTAGAATGGCAGAATATTTATAGGTTAAGCTTTATCATTAACTGGATGTCAAGATTCAAAAAAAGAAGCTTGCTTTCAAAAACAAAAAAAATATCTTTCACCAAGATAACTCATACGCTTATGATAATGCGTTTACAATAAAAAAACTGCCAAACTATATAAGTTGTAGTTGGTAGCAAGCTCTTTTATGTTTCACAAACAGACCAACAATTTTCATAAGTAGGTTTGCTCTCTGATACCCTCTTGGAAACCAAGGAATATTGGCCTTACACTATGTGAAATAGAAACTTTTGTACATACAAGAATTTATGTATGTGTTCACACATGCTTTTACAACACCTAGACTTCTCTTTTGGCCACTCAGTAGTTTTTCTCTGCTTTTGACAACAGTTTGCTAAAATAAGCCATGATTTTTTTTATCGATCTTGTAATTAAAAGAAGGCCGCTCCAATGGCCACGTTACTGGCTTACTGTCTTACCCACCCAATATTTTTAGGATAGCTAAGGTTGGGTCCTCTAATAAGAAGTTTAATAAAATATTTTTTTCTTTTGCAATAAGTGCCTACAGGTGCTAAATTATACTTACTTTATATATTAAATTTTTGATTACTATTACAAAAAAAACGCCCTGTTGACACCAAACGAAAGGAAACAATATACCTAAAAGATATCGAAATTGACCCCCTATCGCGAAATTGCAACAGTTCTTCAGCCTACCAAATGTTAAACCGGTGCAATAACAGCAAGGGGTTTATTAGGACTGCATTGTTCTCAAATGAGTGATATAAATATATTTAAACGATACACGTGTTGTTTGGGGACTATCATTTATCAAAAATAGTGTTTAGAAAAAATATAACTATTTTTATGTAGGTATTCATTACCTATTATGTAATACAGGTTGAGCTAGATCCGTATGTAATTACTGTAACGGATTTTCGTACTTCATATTTTACGTTAATAAAAAACAAACAAACATGTAATTGCAATTTCCATCAAAATCTACTGTTAAAAAAATAACATGAGGAAATCAAATAAAAATATTTTTATAAGGTATTCTAATCAACAGAAAGTCGAAATAAAAGGGTAGAATTAAAATGTAACCAACGATGTTGATTTTAGGAACCCCTATGTATTTTACTTAACCCAGAATTCTAATTTCGATACCAGTGAAATTGATACTTTCACAATAAAGAGTTATCCCCCAGGATACTGTTCTTGGTATATGTAATTTAATCAAGTGAAATTAATTTACTTTAGATTTAGGTGACTGGTTAAATTTATTATTAGAAACACTAAAGCAGAATGTCTAGTATAAAAAATATTTTATACAGAAAAAATAATTTACTTTAAATGGGTAGTATCAAATTTTTTATTCATAAAAGTATTTAACGAACATACGAATATAAAAAAACAATATTTAACAACGAACATCAATGTATGACATTTGCGGATGATTTAACAATACTGACAAAAAAAAAACTAGTGTGGCAGTCAGTGGGACTGCCGGCAGAAGTTATACTTCTATATGATATTCGTAATAAGCGACTCCAAAAACCTCCTAGTACCGTGTGCACACTCTTTTTGTATCGAATTTGCATAAAATTCCTGGAGACGAGGTCCGTCTTAAGCCCCCAGGAGAAGAGGTAAATACCCTAGACACCAAGTGCCGCGGAGACTTTTGGAATCGTGATATTAGTGTTCAGCGACTCCAAAAACCCAGAATATATAAATTGAACCCATTTTCAGCAATACTTTCCAAATTGTAAGTTTTTTCCCTATTGTCTGAATGTAATTTTCGAATGCAGTAATGCAATTTCCATTTTTACATTATAAAATATAGCGACAAATTTCCTGATACTTTAACGAATCCAATGCAAAAAAACGCATTCCGATCCATCGTACGTTACAAAATTCGGAGGTTTTGGTGCTTTATTTTGTCCACTATTGGTAAAAACTCTGTTTATGTATCCAACAACCTTAAAAGCATGGAGCAAAATATACTGCAACCATGTGACGGTATTTTAGACTACAATACAATACTCATTACTGAATATTATTATTAATATAAAATGCTAAACTTTATGTGTATACTTACGTGACAGAATTATAAAATAATCTGTCAAATAATCATGTGGTCCGTCACTATGATATTCATACATTAGTTTAGACTGTTTTTTGTATATCTATCCCTTTTCAATGTAATGAATGTTTAAACGGTATTTAAAGGACTTATAGTTATGACTAATAACATGACGTGGTATATATTTTATCTTCGTTTTTACCGCCCAATATACCTTATAAGTGTTTCTGTCTCTCTCTTACTCACACCATTCCATATGTAATGATTTTTCCTATTTAACTCTACACAATCTTTTTCTACAGGGTGTACGAATAGAAGTATAACTTCAAAAAGAACTACAGAAAATCATAATAAGAATCGAGAATGAAGCATAGCCATTTGGACTTGTAATAAACGAGAAGAAGACAAAATACTTACATGATGAAGGGAAGTACACAACAAGAAACAGATCACGTAAAGGTGACATCATATAAGGGAAAAATACAACTTTAAAAGAGTACAAACAGTTCACGTATTTGGGAGTGTTAATAGAAGATAAAGGACAAGAATTAAAGGCTAGAATTGCCAGGACAAATAAAAAGTACGGAAGCCTAAGGACGTCAAAATATGTGTCCAAAAATACAAAAACAAGGATCGTAAAATATTTCTACGAAACCTGGGTTTTAAACAAATCGAATGCAGAATTGCTGGAAAGATGGGAAAGAAAAGTGTTAAGAGCCATATATGGGGGGATAAACACTGAAAATAGAGGGAGAAGACGAACAAATAATAAAATTAAAATGCTGTACGGTGAACCAGCTGTACGGTGAACCAACATAAGCACTTTTATAAGATCACAGCGAATAAAATGGCTTGGCCATGTGGAAAGATTAGTTTCAACCAGGCTACCAAAAATGGTTCTATAAAGAAGTCCCATTGGGAAAAAAGGAAGGGAAGACCGAGGAATAAATGAAGTAGCTCAGTACAAGAGGACATAAAGATATTAAAGATAATAAACATTGTTCTTACGTAGTAGGTTGTTCATGTTTATTGTTGTAGATAATATTTAAAAGTATACATATATGATACATACATATATGGATATGAATATTTTACATTAATTAATTTATTTCTGCTTGTGTGCGGTTTGGAGAGATGAAAATCATAATACTTTAAATCCTTTAGATGTAACAATGTAACAAAATTTCTCATTAATTAATTAACATACCAATTTGCCAAATTACTGTTTCACCATCAAGCACATCAAACGATGTAAAGTTAAAAAATTACTAGGTATAACGTAAAAGCATACGTTGAATTGACTCCAAATACTTGCCTGCAGCGACTGCTTCATAGTAGGTATTAATGGCATATTGAGTTTCAAGTGTTATCATATTAACCTCCGAATATTTATTTTGTAGAACCCTACTTGTTTGCCTAGCGACTGTATCTCGTTCAAAATGGGTTTGTCACGGTAAAATTTAATTTTGGTGTATACACGTTGATGTGTGGTAGCATTTCAATATTTGTGTCTGCTTAGGGCTAAATTATACCGTATGTTTACATTTACATGATATTTAAACAATACCGACAAAGATAACCACGTAGTGGTGAATACAAAGAGTAATTTTTTAAAAGTAAAATCGGTTATTTTAGATGAGGCTGATTAACGAGTCAACATTTTATAAGATTCTAATAAAACTTATTTTTTGTATTATACCTTACATGAGCAGTTGGTTCATAATAGCACATAAGCTCGTAAACCCCAAAGTAAAAAATATGTAATTAAAAAAAACGAAAACATATTATTATTTATGTTTATCCATTTGATATTTATTCATGTAATAATATTTATTAAAATTCGCATTTTCCAGCTACTTCCTCGGCTATAAACAATTTGTAGGTATTTTGCGTGCAGTGCTCCATGCGATACGATATTTGATTGGTTCAAACGCTACGTCGACTCTTCCTGTGTCCTGCGACAGTCGCCAAGTTGTTAAGGTTTTGGAGCACAGTGGCATTGTGATCTCAGTTTTTTCTTATTAGAGTAGAAGTACTCATTCATAGTTTATTTCTGTATTTCGCTCTCTGAAAAGTTTTGGGTTTCTTAGCTTCATATCGGATCCCTTGGTTATTAGAAGGGCAATTAATTTATTGAATTGACTTGTATCAATATCGTTCTTTGTAGACCAGAGTAATGAAGATTTCAAAATTTTAGCCTTTTCCGAAAACCTATTTGCCTATTTTACACTGCACCACGTTATTAAGCAATTATGTTGCTTTTCGTATGCAGCCTTTGATTTTTCTGGTAACAGATTTGAAGTTATTGTTTTTCTTACATTTCTGATTTCGGAGAATGTATTTTGTACATCACTATCACTAGTTTCAAAATGCGCAACACAAATGTCAAAATATTGTATAAATTTTAAAATTGCTGTTCCGTTATCAACAAGTTGCTAAGACGACGCGCGTTTTTTGTACTTTAACGCTCTAGAGCATTAAAGTAACACTGCTCGTTAAATATCCACTTTTTGTTGTCAGTTACAAGCAAAAAAGCCTACTTTATATGGTAGAAAAATTATATTGCAATTTGGTTAGTCGTTAATTAGTTTTCTATCTCATGTATTAACTAATACAATTATTAAAAAAAAAAATAGAATTAAAGATACAATAAATTAAATTTTGTACCCATTTTAGTTTTTAAGGCTTATAATTATTTTAAATACAAAAATCTGTCTAATTATTTATTTTTAATTATAGTCATTAAATCCTTAAATAGATGATGATATCCTTCATGTTGTCGCCATAAATTTCCGTTAAACCCCCTTAACTTTTCAAAATAGAAACACATGTTGCTATATATCAAAAACGACGTGTTAATACAGCAAAATGTCTTCACCCCTTACAAGATCTATTAAAAATACCAACCCCACACTTAACAAATAAATTAAAATTCTTCTATACACAAAACACCTAGTTCGTAGCATATACGGAACGTTAAGGGTTAGAATAGGAAAATATTTAGCAACTAAAAATCAGAAAATTTTTATGCAATTTGAACTAATTTGAAGATTTATGGATCCTAAGGATAATGTATTGCAAACTATCGTTCCCCACTCGTCAAAACCTTTCTACGTCTCTGGTTGGCATTCCTATCCCCTGTCTCCAAATTTAATCGTTTTAAGCCGTTTCGGAAATCCTTAAACCCCATAAAATTACACATACATTAAGAGAATACAACTAAAAACAGATATCAAGTGGTAACCATTAGTGATAACGGAAATCGTTTGTCAAATATTTCGTCTCTGCCAAATGGTCGCAACGAATTGGATGCACGATAGACCATCCATAGTGACTGCATTTTCGGTGAGGTGCCTTTCTAAAGTTGTCGAAATAAGTACTAAAAAGGGCAGGTTAAATGGGATGTGACGTATTTGCACGACTCGGAACGTAGAGGTTCTAGATTTATGGGTTTCAGTATATAGTCGTTTCGTTTTGCTAGATATTATTTTACATGTATATCTACTAAGTTTGCCAGAACTGGCAGTCAAGAAAAAAATGTATTTTTTGTAAATATGTATTAAACAAATTTCTGAAATATCATTTACAAATCTTTAGTTTTTAAATTTAATAAAAGTTAGTGTTTGGTAATCAGAGAAAAATATAAATAATGAGAATATAATGCAATTACATCTTTTGCAACTTTTGTATTTAAGAAACAATGATAAACGTTACTGTACTTACTTATTAGGATTTTATTTAACTTCTCTTTCGTTTTCTTATTCTGTATTATTCGTATTAGACGAAGGTAATGGTGGTTAGTAGAACCCGAAATATGCAATTAAATATAAGAGTAAAAAATAAGAACATTTAAAAGGTCTCGAAGTTCAGATATTTCGATAGTTGGATAGCTGAAGATCTAGATCCAGACATAGAGATACGTAGCAGGATTGAGCAAGCCAGAATAACATTTACTAATATGAGAACCTTGCTAAGCAACAGTGGCCTCAACTTAACGCTTTGATATCGCTTTGTAAAGTGTTGCATTTACTCCATACTGCTATATGGTGTAGAAACCTGGACCATAAAGGCCAACGTGATGAAGCGATTCGAGGCCTTTGAAATGTGGGTATTTAGAAGATTACTTAAAATTCCGTGGACAGATCACACAACAAATGTTAAAGTATTAAATCGAATGGAAAGAGAAAGAGAGTTGTTGCCAATAACAAAAAGAAGAAAAGCTGCTTATCTGGGGCATATATTTCGAAATTCAAAGTACCAGTTTTTAAAGCTAATAATGGAAGGGAAGATAAAAGAGAAACGGGGCATCGAAAGAAAAGAACACTCATGGCTTAAAAACATAAAGAATTGGACAAACCTCGATGCCCATGCACTCTTTAGAGCCACACAAGATCAAGAGGAGTTTGCCAGAATTGTCGCCAACAACCACTAATTGGATTAGGCACTTTAAGAAGAAGAAGTATTATTCTAATTCGATTATGGTTTTTTCAACACATTTACTATTTTTTTTATGTCATACTAGTTCATTATTGTGTTTTTATTGCTTAGTTACCAACTATCTAATGTCGTACTTTATGAAATAATAAGAAATAATTTTTTGTTTAACTTATTTTAAAACATCTTCTCTAGACAGAATTTTAGACTTCTCTGCTTTGTAGCCTTTTGAAGTTTGCTTCAAATATTCCATTAACTTAGAGTAATTAGCAATGTTAATATTTTTATTTACTATTAAAGTCTTCTTTACCATGGAATATTTGGACCACTAAGAACTCGGAGCAAATGTTTTAGCGAGATCGCCGAAGTATCCAAGCAACACAGTTTCATTAACATCTTTTACGTAGTTTTCTTGCATCCAATTTAATAATTTTTGGTATTCCATATCGTAAACTTCTTTAGACTTTTGTGGCAACAGATTTTCAGTTGCTTCCTTTGCTTTTTTAATAATTTCGTCAGGAATTCCAAAATCTTCGTCCATTTTGACTTCTTACTTTGACACATGTAATAATTATTGCGATTTTATGACATTTACGTTTGTCAACATTCACCTAGCAACGATATTGCCTACTATGAGAAAGTGGCAATGTTATTAATTCAAACCGGATTTTTAAAATACTGATTTGTATTGAGATTGGATTGCAATAACGAACTAGTATGACATAAAAGTTTGTATGTACCAATGGCATAAACAGATGTGTATACCCTCGGGCGACTTACAAACCCTCGGGCCAGAGGCCCTCGGGTTCGTAAGACGTCGCCCTCAGGGCATAAACATCTATTTATACCCTTGATACATAAATAACTATTATTTCATAACAAAATGTGTATTTTCATTAATTTTAAACAACAGTTTCATTAAATTTATAATCAGTTTTCGTAGGTTTTATAACATAAAACAACAACTTTATGTCTGACTTAGTTGACTTCCATTCTTTCTATAATAATTGAAACTGCTTTGTACCCTTTTATTACTTTATGCTTGAAGTTTAAAAAAACAAAAACCGATCCGATTCTCATGAATTACAAATTAAATTGCAATTAATGTAGGATCAGCCAAGGATAAAAAACTCCTTCAAAACGTCACAACTTTAAAGGGAGTGATGTTTTAATTAAAAATTCAATCTTACATCATGCGAACAATTAAATTTAGGGGAATTTCAATTCTGTCAGTAATAACGGACTTGCATATTCAGGACCGGCTAATGAAAAATAGTTTTATTAAATATTTTCAGAACATTCAATTTTTGAATGAATTTAACGTTCGTTATATTTCATACAAAATAAGTGTCCAACACAATTTGTAAACTAAAAAAATGGTAATTTATTGTTTGAATACATAACTATTAAATAGTCTCTAAAATTTCTTGGTGGTTATCTTAGATTGTGCAATAGACAGTAGTAAATGTTAATAAATAGTTAACAAAATCCGTAGTCTAAATGAAATTGTTAATAATCATTTATTAACTGTCTGTGTAAGAAGCTTTAAAATAATTTTAACCGGTCCATGTTTAATAAATTCCGAAATCAAAATATTCGTGTTAAACCACCACATGCCTTGGTTGGGCAGAAACATTTCACTGCCGAAATGAAGTTGCCACACAGAAATTTTTATGCAGGTACGCGGAAACGGCCCTTGGCGAACATTATTTTATTCTACCCAATTAAATGAATTATATGTCAGTTATTATGACAGTAAAGATGTGGGAGGGAGAAATTTTAATGATTGAATTTTATATTCCTAGAAGGAGCTAATAATAGTAGGTGTAGCTTACAAATTAATTCCTATTCCATAGCTTTCTTATGACTACTTACGCGGCTGAGATACAGGTATGGTTGCTGTAAACTTTTTTGAAGGAGGCAAAAGAACTGGGTTTGAGCGAGAAGGCACGGATTGGGGTGAATTAATTTTAACGTCCCCATTAGACACGTCTACTGCTTGTATTGATAGAAAGATCGATAAAGAAGACTCATATGAGACACTCGCTTCAGAAACTGACGGCTTTTTATAAACACACTGGGTATTATGATCCTCTTCAGGGGCTTCTCTTTCAGTGACGTAACTTGCCCAAAAATCAACGTCATTAAAAATGTTAGTATTCCACAGCACAATACCAGTGCACTTGAAGAGTTCTACTTCACGGCCAGTTGTCGCAGACTGACGAAAAGCGGGTGTAAAAATTAAAGCCATTTAATAGACTCTTATGGCTCTTCCCAGGTGATTACGCAGACATTTGTAACACTTGCTGAAGTAAAACTTCATCAGAACTTCCTGAAAACCTACCAAGTGGCTGCATTTTGTAGCTGCTTAAATATGACGCGAGATTGTCTAAAATTGGTAAAATAGGCTGCTCTTTAGTTGGTTTCGCATGATCTCTTAAGAGAGTTAGCCAATCGAGTTAAAAATCTGAGTTAATAAATCTGGAATCCGACACTATAACGACAGATCCAGGTGTTACAGCGTCTACGAGTTCTGCCTTTATCCTCTTTTTTCCTTTTCTAGTCCTTAGAAAGTTTAGGATATCGTTGGGCTTTAAGTTAGTTAGATCTTTCTCTTCTATTTCGTATGATCCTAGGTATCTGACCCTAGAATTACGTAATGCAATGCATTTTGAGAGTATCCGTATTGAGGTGTTGTCGTCTTTCTCACAGAATCTGCTCTTCTGGTTTCCCAGGATCGTCTTCGGTTGTCTTATTCTTTCTATATTGGTCCAGTACTTGGATTTTTTCTATATACTTCTTTCCTTAGTTTTTCTAAAACTGTACGTTCTGTTGATTCCTCAAGATGGTTCTGGTCCCAAATATATGGATTAAGCTATTTTTTTGTGTCAACTTATGGGGTTTTATTTTTGTAAATGCTCGTGATTAAATAAAATTATTTTAGTCAAATAATACCAACAACAAATTCATGATTGGTCATAAAATTTCATATAATTTTTTCTAAACTTTTTGTTGCTTTGTATTTTACTTTTCTTTTTATTCGCTTAAAAATGTTAAAAACAAAATCTACAAACAATTCACAAAATTGAGTATTCACACAACTTTAAACTCAAACAACTCAAATAAAAATCCAAACATTTCACAATTTCTCAAAGCTCGTATTTTCCCAAAGTCGAACTTTTACAACTCTATCGGGATTTATTTCTGTTCGCAGTAGATTTCATTATTTAATCAGAATAACCGTAAACGTCTGTATTAAAAGCACTTTTGCCTTCAATAAATTACTACCTTTGAAATGGAATTGATTTATTCTGTGTGTAATTTTACATTATGTGGAAGTTTATGAGCTCGTTTATCCAGAGAATGGAAAATATTGTCGGAAATTGGATATTCGTATAGCTAAAAAATATTTTTTTACTTTATTTATATGATTTGTTGACAAAGCCTAAATTTTTTTCTGCTTCATCCTAACAAATTTATTACTTTTTATGTCAAATATTAACTAAATTGAGATTATTTTTTTACTGTTGTAATATATAAAATATTTACAAAATTTATCCGATAATTAAGTTAGAGCCAACGAATAATGGATAATGATTTTTTGTAAATACGTGATTATAATCAACAAAGGGAAATGTCATAGGATGAGTAAGCTAAATAATTGTTTCAATGTCTTTAAAATTTTATGCTATTAACAACCAAAAAGCTAAATAATTACAAACCATTTATAGCTTAGTGGTTAGAGCGTTGCTACGTTGTGGTAATTGTTCTGGTTTCCTCATAAAACAATGCTATAGTTTGGCGGAGAATGAAATAGTGCAAAATAAGCCAATTTTAAGACATTCAAGCTTAATAAGGTCTTTAATCGGCGGAGGGGAAATAGCAGAGAAGCCAATTTACTTTTGAATGCACTTATTTGTGCGTTCCAGAATAATGCATTATTCAGGTGGACACCTATAAGGTCCACCGGCTATAAACTCATAAGAAGTAGCAAATAGAATTCCTTTAGTTTTATTTTCTTTAAGTAGTAGACAGTTTGCCGTGAACCACTCAAGCGGCTTTCCTGTCATTTTCTTTAGATACGTCACTTAAACTAATTAGGTATATCCCTTGCCGAAGCTTTTATTGTAGTATTATCAGCAAACATACACAGTCAATTAGTGGAAAGATATCAAAAGTGTCGTTTATATAAATGATAAACAAGAGAGGCCTCAGAATCGACCCCTGTGTAACTCTGGGTAAAAAGTCTAAGATTTCCCCGATTCTCATTTGGTATAAACAGTTGTGTTCCCGATTATTGCAGTCGGTTCTACCTATAATTTCATGGTGATATAATTTTTAAATGTGTAAAGGTTAAAATTTTGGTCATCTATTGATGTAATCCAAAACAACTGGCCTAAATAGAGGAAGTATGTTGTAAGTGATAGGAATTTGTACGAATAATAAATCAATGCAACCAATCCCAAGTTATCAGTTCTTAAAAAAAATCTATTTTGCATAATCATTCATCAATGACAAATGTATGATTATTAAGATGTGTGGGTTTCTGCTTACCACATGTTCACAATATCTTCATAGATAGTATCTGTACGAATATGGTATTTTTAGTATGGTTAAGAGTTCGCTTAGAATACTTGTTATGCAGATTTTTACGCAAGGTACTGTGTGAGAATAATATTTTATGTACCTTAAAAAACCTTTTACACTTAACGACACTATTTACCTTTTGTCTTAAATCAACGTTTACGAATAATGCAATATTTACTGAAAGTAACACATACTTATTTTTTTATAAAAAAATTGTTGATTTTTAATTACTCTCTAACAATGTGTTTGGTATACATTCAACTGAGAGTCCTCAACTGTTTGTATTGTTGTTGTGATAATAAAGGCATTATTAGTAGGCTCTTTTTATGGATTTTTTACCAAGTAACAAATGAGAGGTTTCAACCTAATTAACAAGTCCGGATTAATGATTTGGGTTTGCTTAAACTAGACGATCTTCTCTTGTAATAAAAAAAAGGTTTTCTTTTTTCAAATTTAGGCAAGACTGATATAGGAACTTATGCGGTCAAATAACAAGAATGCATTTGTGAAGTGCATCTCAAACAATACTCAAGGGATTTTGGGGTTGCTAAAAACTAATATGTCATTGAAAGTGATCTGCGGAGTATCTGGTGCACAGGATACGTCCTGTTTACATCGCCTCCTAGAGTTTTAGGTAATATCGTTATAAAATTAGTCAAAACTCAATACTCGGTTATTTTTGGGCTCACTGAAAACGAATATGACATTGGAAGTGATCTCCAGAGTACCTGGTGTCCCGAATACTTACTGTTACGTCTTCTCCTGGAGTTTTCGGTAATATCGGTAAACAAATAGTCAGAACTCAATACCCGTGGATTTTGGCCTCTTCAAAAACAAATATGACATTTAAAGTGACATTCGGAGTATCTGGTGCTCAGCACAGCAACATTTACGTCATTTCCTAAAGTTTCATTGAATATGTTGAAAACAAAACCCTTTTTTTTTATTTAGTGCAAAAACCCTTAAATTATGAGTTTTGACTAATTGTATAACGGTAATACCAAAAACTCCAGGAGACAGAGGAAACAGTAAGTATCTAGTACACCAGATCACTTTTAATGTCATATTTTTAATGTCATATACGTATTCAGCATGTACAAAAATCTCCAAGTATGGAATTTTGACTAATTGTATAACGATATTACCGGAAACTCCAGGAGAAGATGTAAACAGTAGGTATCCTGGATACCAGGTACTCCGGAGTTCACTTTTAATGTTAATTCGTTTTCAGCGATCCCAAAAATCTTCAAATAACAAAATTGTCACAATGTAAAATTGCGTTTTTTCCAATATTCGATGTTCGCTTAGCTTTACAAAGTTTTTGACGCTCTCACAAATCAAATACAAACAGAATCTTTAAAATCTGTTTTACCGTTGAAATTTCGGAGGAAGGCCGATTTTAGTGCTTTATTGCCTCGACTACAATCTTCTACAATCTGTTGAGGTTTTGAAACCAAATCGTTTATGCTGAAAATAATCCAGTTTAATAACTCAATTATCTACGAAGTAACTAAGTACTTTACAGACTTAAAAAATATTAGAGTTTTAGTGTTACAACAAAGCAATTTTCTAAATAACGAGATCTAATCGTAATATACCAAAATAGTACACAAAACAGAAACTAGTTATTTCAGTTTTCTAAAAATGTAGTTATAAACATTTTTCTGTCCGGATATAATTCCAAAAGTTTCCAAAATGTTTAGGTAAATGGAATAAAATCAGTTCATTTTTAGACACGTAATATCGTAAATATTGCATGCATGTTGAACTTGCAGAAACAAATCTTGTGTTTTAACCTCTAGTAAAGTTATATTTCCGGCCGTACGTACAGAGTTAGAAATTATGTCACTTTGTATTTTACAGCCTTATATCGTGACAAATAGCAATAAAGTACGGTAATTGGCTTTAATTCCTAGATATATTTCTGTCCCCGTCATTATATATTTTGATTTAATGAATTATAAAGTCATATTTTATTGTTTGCAAGATATTTAAGTGACGAAATTGGTCTTGTAAGTTAATAATTTAGAAGTGAGGAAGAAATGCGCGTTTAATACATACAACTAAAACTAAATGTAAATAGTAGTTAACGATTTAATCATAAAAATTGGTATTACACAAATCTGAGTTCATAAAAATTTTGTGCCTAACGTACCTAAAACTTTAAAAATATCAATGAAAGATTTCTCTGGCGAACTTTGCACCGCCCAACACAAAAGTTATTCTTTCATTTACTTTTTTTTTTAATTATTTACGATTCGCTGTACTTCTGATCGTGATGACCGATTTATTGGCAACAATGTGCTAAGAGATTGTTTCTGTACAGCTGCTAAAGTCAGAAACTGACTAATTGAAATAAGAAATGTAAGTTTTAGTAAAAGATCAGTAAAAAAAGACTAAAAAAAATATCCTCAAGCGTTTCGTTTTGCATGAGTTCTCAAACTTGAGGTATCTCACAAAAGAAACAGACTTCAGTTTGCACGTTAATATGTTAGCTGGACTAGGAAGCAGTAGAAGAATGTATTGTTTAAACAAAACACAATATGCTTAAAAGGTCCAGATGAACATCAACGTCTGTACAGACGCCAGAACGAGTGGAAAACCAAGGTGGGATCATTAATGGTTTGGGGTGGAATCTCCTATGAACCACGTACCGATCTGGTTGTATTCGACAAAGGTCATGTCGATTCTCTTAGGTACATCATGGAGGTTCTGCAAGACCATGTCGTTCCATTTGCACCACTTGTTAGGGTTGATTGTCTTTTAATGCACGAGCTGAACCCGCCAAACGAACTATTGAATACCTAAACCAAGTAGATATTTAAAGATTACCATAGCCAGCTTACAGTCCCGACCCGCACCCTATTGAGCATATCTGGGATCTTAGAGAGCTTAAAACAATTCTGGTAGAGAAATGTACAATATTATCCAGTCTAAAATTCAGGACATAATGAATGGCCTTCTCAATAGATAGAAGAAAGAAGATAAGATAATTTAGAAGGGAGGTAATTAAAAATTTAAGGAGTGGTATTAGATTTTTAAGGACCCTTTTGTAGGACCCATGTCCTTTTCAGGGAATGGTTAGGAAGGTTTGGGTGTTGTTAGCATCGGTCGTTGGCCCAGCTCTCCCAAACCCCTTCACTTGTAGCAGGTTGGATTGCTGCTGTTGTTTCTCTTGCTTTTTGCCATCCATGGTACTTGAACGTGCCTAAATAGTCTTCTTCCTTTGGTGTGTCTGTGTAGTGTTTGTGTTGGAGTGTAACCCACGTGGTTCAATGTGAGGTTGAGAGATTGACGCTGTGGCGTGTCTTCTCCGTCGTGGTGCCCCTTCATTTGGCGAGGACGAAGGGAACCACAGAAAACTTCGCCAAGAGCCCATTTTTTTTGTATCCAGTGAAAGGCACTCTCTAGCGGTAAGAAAGAGGAGATTTATCGAGCCGGGTTTCCAGGTCTTCAGGAAGGTCCATGTCCGGACGACGTATCGATGTCAGAACGTCTGATGAAAACAAGAAAGGGGGAGGCAGTATATTTGTGTTGATATATTTGTGTTGGGTAGAGGTAGTGAAGGTTTTTTACTTTACGTAAGAGCGTTCTCTCTGTGACATGGATAGAATGAAGAAGTCTCTGCGGGATAGCAGAGTATGGCACAGCCTTGTAATCGACCAGAGGTCTGATAAAGGGTTTATAAGTATGAAGAAGGGTATCACATATTCCGAGTCTACCACCCAGGGTCTTAGTTCAACATCGGCGTTCTACCTAAACGTTCGAGTGAATCTATCAAGGCGTTCAACATTATTTCTAACACACGTGAAAATCGAGATGTCTGGTTGATTGTGCCGCTGAGTGTAGGTATATATCTATATTAAAAACTCTTTGGGTATAAAGTTAAGTAGAAAGTTAATTCTTTATTTGCCTTGCGTTACCAAATTTACAGTATAATATCCACAGACAATTATCTGCAAATATCAGGAATTAAAAAAATTATGAAGAGTAATTTCATGTTACAAAACCAGTTAAAAATTACCAGAATTTACATATTAACCCTAATCCACTATACCTACTATTAAAATTTTTCTGAAAAAAAAATGTCCAACAATTACTATACATAACGGTCATCCGATTAGTTTGTTGGCAACGTAAGTAAGGTCTGATTATCAAAAACAGGAAAACGACACGCATAAACCAGAGGCGGCTTAAAAAATTACACCTGTTGGTTAGCTGAAGTCAAAACAGTTTTACTTGAGTTCTTTATCACTGTTCGTTATTTCTTTCATGGCCTACACTTCTACCGTCTTCGCTTCTTCTTTCTATCGCTTTTGCCCACGACAAACTTTACACTGGTACTTTATCAATAGTAATAGAACTTCTTAGAGATTTCGATTTGGTTGGGTAAGTTAAATATCTTGATAGTAAGGACGTTAAGTCACTCTTTTAAATGTAGTTTTTCTGTTTTGAATAGTTAAACATTATCTTCCTTGCCTACAAACTAACCGAATGTAGAAGTTCTAGATTTTTTTTAAATAAATAAGTTCTTGCTTAGCAAGAAAAGCTTTTGTATATTCCTTATAACACCAAAAAGGGATAATTTCTGGTTAATCCTTTATATTACATCTACCTTAATTAACTATACAAATTGAATTTTTTGCACATTTTATCAATACATTTAAAAATATATATACGGAAGTAATATCTGGTCAAATAACATCAGACCAGACCTGCATGCCCTCCAGTTATTTGTTTTTGAAACGCAAAGGAATT
The DNA here is from genome assembly GCA_964028335.1 of Altica lythri. Lineage (NCBI taxonomy): Eukaryota > Metazoa > Arthropoda > Insecta > Coleoptera > Chrysomelidae > Altica > Altica lythri. Next base: position 69,898,190 of record OZ034805.1, read on the forward strand.
GACCGCTTTTTCGGAAATATTAATTTGCTCGATGAAAAGACCGGCTATTAAGATGGTTGGTAACCATTATTTTGTTAAATTGAACTGGTAAAATCAGTTAGTCCGTATAATCAAAGATAATTCTTTTACGGTAGGTCTATTGGGGTTGAACAGACGGAAAATCGTATCCACAGGGAAAAAACGAAGGTGAAATAGATTTCTTTTCCAGTTTTTCTTTTATACAATATAATATTTAATTTCAGTAAATTAAATTCTCGTTTTTCTACTATTAGTAGGTACTGAATATAGTTATTGCACATTCTCAATTAGTTCACTAGATACCTATCAGCAAAAGCGAAATTCCAAAGAAACATTTATAATTTTAAAAAACACTTAAAAAACGCTAAATTTCATTTTGCAAAATGCCTTAAAAAGGAGATATCGATAACCAAAAAAGTTTCGGTTTTTTGAATATGATAGGAAATCTTTTACTGATTCACATGTGGTATGGATACCGTATATAGACAAGAATAGTAGGATCACTCTCACAAAAATTTGTTCCACGACGTAGAAGATCTTGGTCCGTATCGTTGTCGCTCACCAGCAGTGTTGTCAGGTATAGAAATCTGAAGATTAATACAAAAAAATGAGTATAAATTTGTATATAAGTCTGATCCGTTATCTCACAAAACGACACAAATACGTCGGCAAACTGAAGAGAAATATTGTACAAAGAACTTTAAAGTTGGTGCGCAAAGTGATATGAATACTTATTACATAGTGTTGCCCATTTTATGCATCTGACATATTGTACAAAAAGGGTTAATATTTTATTAATGCAAACCAAAATCAAGTAATTTCGCTGAAGCCAAACTTCATTTTTTTATTATCATTAAAGTCAGGGCCCGTTTTTCACGTGTTTTAAGGATTAATCCCATTTGGCTAGAAATTGATTCTACTTGGTAGTAAATTCCTTAAGGAATTGATTCTTGATTATTCGTTTCTATTAAGGGTTTATCCAAATTTATTTGAAGAGGTCCACCCGAGTGACTAGATGGGATAAGTTCCAGCCATGTCGAACGGAATTTTGGAAACGCTAAGAAAAAATAATCGATATACAATAGATGATACATATGAGATAATTCATGGATTTCCGAAAACTTCTATTTATAAGATAAGGGAAAAATTAATTCTTTAATAAATTCTTTATTTCATTTTTGTTTATTTAAAATATTATGACATCACATAAAAGAAGTGTTTAAAATAATTAAATTATATAGGTACTCATTTATTATTATTTTATTACTTTAAATATACTAAGTACATTGATTTTTAAGTTCATATATCTATAGCACCTTATGGAAACATAATGCAGTACATATTTCTTGATCATACTTCTCTATAATTCATAATCAATTTTGGTTTGCATGTCGAGAAAACAGATTCAGTAAGTAAACACACAAATTACACAGTTAAAGATACTTAAGTTGGCGTTCAAAAGCAAACATACGATGAACATCGATGTAGGTATAACAGATAATGATGGCTTAGTATCTGACGATGATTTGCACTGGCAAACACACATGCTGAATATGTAATTTTCTGATCTCGGTGTAAGCGTTTTCCTATACAACGTTGTTAACATTATAGCTTCAGATTGTTTGCTATCAAAAAATTAATGAAACGTAAATTTATAAACCTAAATTTACGATACAGTTATACAGACAAATTTAGAGTAATATTTTGGAAAAATCACGAGCATTGTAATGTCTATATGTTTCTATAACATTAATATAAATTCCGAATACTGATGTTTTAAAATGGAATCCATATCGATAGATAGGCAAGGCAACGAAGCAGAAAACTTTAAATTTTTGCAGTTGGATGGATTGGATGGTGTGGAGAAAAATGGTAATGACTAATTTAAAAACGCATTTTCCTTATGGAAAAATACATTTTCCAAAGTGAATCTCGAAGTGATCAAAATAAAAACAAATGCAATTCAGAAAAAATCGATGGAAATCAGTTCAATTTTACTGTTCGGAGGTTTTCGGAGTCACTGAAGACGAATGAATCTTACGACGGTGAGGTGCTCCGAGGCACCTGGTGCCCAGGGTTGACCTCGTCTTCTGGAGTTTTATGAAAATCCGATACAAAATAAGTACAAACTCAGGGGTTTTTGGAGTTGCTGAACACGAATACTACGATGGCGCTAATTACCGAGGCACCTGAAGTTTTATGGAAATTCGATACTAAATACTACTTAAAATGCTGACTTAATAGTAGAAGCACATTTTTATTTTGACCACTTCGAAATGCATTTTGAAAAATGTATTTTTCCATAAGGAAAATGCATTTTCCAATTAGTCATCACCATTTTTGTTCACAAAATTTCCTGATGCTCTTACGAATAGAATGCAACAAGAATGATGTGAATCCATCTAACTGCAAAAAATTTGTAGATTTTGGCTTTTTTTTAACTTCATAGCCTCGCCTATATGGTTACCGCTCTAATTTTATTCCAACTGTAGCAACATTCCTATATTTTGGTATAATCTCTAAAATATTTATACTTATATTTTATTTTAACAAAAACTATATTTAGAATGCAAATTCTCAACTGTAACAAATTAATGGGAAACCATGAATTCAGTAAATAGCCTCTCCCTTATCGGTAGATCTTCACTTATACGTCGTGAAACTATTTCCCTGTTTTGGGTTCAAATTGTCCCTGTTATATTCTAAGCAATTATTTTACATTTCGTGTTTTATTTTTTTATCTTCTGTCAATCTAAACAAACAACTAAGATATGAGATATTCCTTAAAGGTTTATAAATGAGTCCAATAGAAAACAGTGTATATTAAAAAATTTGGAGACTCCTGGTATACTTCTTGACCAGTCAGTAATTGAGTAGATAAATCAAAATGATTATGTAAATCGGAATTGTGCATTTTGTATGCATCTTGTTATCAAGTTTTGCATAATTTGTGTACTCTGCCGAATCCAGTGACATACAAAATTACATTTAAGCAAGTTCAAGTTGATGAAGGAACATTGAGTTTCATCTTGTATCGGGGAATCTTATTATATAATTGATAAGCATATACCTGAAGAGATGCTCAGTAGCGCAGTTCAATAAGAGGAAAATAAATGGGAGAATGGCATTGAATATCTGTATGGCTATTAACACTATGTGGATCTTTTTTTATTTCAATGATTTCTAAGATGCGAAGGTTTGTTAGATCATTTTCTTTGGAAACAACTTTAACATTATCAAAATCAAAAACAACAACTTATAGACGTTTCTTCAATCACTTCACCGAAAATGGATTTTAGTACCAAATCTTTAATAGTTTTCTGCATCGAACTTTCAAATAACTTCTCAGTAATAAAAGCCAAAACGATAAAGATTTTGTCAGCGTCCTACCTTTATGAAACAGAATTTTCTGCTGTTGCTTCGTTAAAATCTGAATATCGAGCTTCAACTAGAAAAAGAACTTAAGAGTCGCCATTTCCAATGTGAAAACTTACAGAGATTATATGCCACAAAGAAAGCGCATGTCATCCATTGTATTCTAAGAATCTTTTAAACTTGTTACTTAGGCTTAAAGTAAAATTTTAGTTCAATATTTAACAAAAATTATTTCGATAATTTTGCTTTCAATTTACTGCGCCTCCCCTGGAGGCGCGCCTCACAATTTGTAAACCGCTGAATTAATCCATAATATTTTATTTGATAATTAAACCTTAAAACTATAGTAAAGAGGCAACTTTGTTTGAATGATTTTTAGTTATATATACAACTAATTGTATTTGTTTGCATATTATGTTCATAAAATAATATAAATATGATAAGTGATTTAAATAAAATGGTCCCCATAGTGTGTAATAAATTTTATTCACTAAGTCACTATTTATACAAAAATTATTCACCTAAAGGCCCGAAAATTTATAACGTACGGCTTATCTTAAAAATTTTAACAGGTCAAAAATTACAGATGATCGATGTATGTCGACGATATAAGAATTCTTCCAAATTGCCCATCGACCTAAAATGGAAGCATATCAATATTAATAAGTTCATGAATGTTAAAATCATTTATTTTTTGTAGTGTTTATTTATTTTCTCGTTAAGGGATGTGTCAGAAAGAAAATTTGTTTGATGCAGATTAAAATCAACAGATTTAAATATATACAATGTTGTTTAACAATTTTAAACGAAATGGTTTTTATGAACTTACTCCGACAACATCACCGAATATTTATAATTTATGGTTTCAAGACATTCACGACATTCAAAATATTAAAGCAAAATTTTTATTGACGTTTTGCCACAATATGTAAACGATTGTTTCGGAAATATTGTAAAACTAAAGGAGAGACAAGAAATGTTCTATCTGTTAGAAAATATGATGTGTTAATATTAAACAAAAAATGTCGATGGTCTCTTCTGGAATCACTGTTTACGCTCAATCTTTGGGAACGTAAAAAAATTGTTGGGATGGTGGATGGTCTAATAAATCGATGTTTTGAAGCTCCAAAGTTCAATTGGCTTGTGAGCCGTGTCAGCATTTTCATTTTCCCGATGTAGGATTATTCGCCATTGGATGATGCTTTATCGGATTTTCACGACAACTTCTTGTAAACAAACGTTTATTTGTCAATTGAAAGTAACCGTTCTTCGATCTTCTAAAGCAATTGTTGCCACATGTCCAGATGTTGGTATATACCAATCGGAAGTAAGCGTTCTTCGATCTTCTAAAATAATGGTTGCCACATGACCTTATTGTTACATAAAAGTTGCGACCATTTCCTTTGACACACTTCTAGAACGGATTGATTTTGTTGGTTTTTACTAATCGTGAAAGTGGGGTTTAACATTAGTCGCTACTAACAATACTATAAAGGTCTAAAGATCCTACAGTCCAATATGAAGGTTCTTTTGGCTTAACTTCTTTGATATACCCAAAGGACATTTTCAGCCTTCTCCGAATTTCCACAATGGGTATTCTGTCTAGTCTCGATAATCTGCTGCAGCGCCTCCAATAGTCCATTTCCATTCCCTTTCATTGTTTTTTTTTTTTAAACATTACAATTTTATTATTAAACATGGTATCACCACAGGCTCTTCCACCAGCAAGAGGTGGAAGAGCTAGAGAAACTTGGGATCGCAACAAAAATAAGGAAGATGATTGCAATGACACTTAAGAATACCACCTCGAAAGTCAGATTCAATGGAACAATATCCAAAGAAATAAGTCTAAATAAAGGAGTGAAGCAAGGAGATGCTAGGTCACCGATACTCTTTAACTTAATTTTAGAAATGATAATTAGGAAGGCAAAGCTAGACAATAAAAATATTATCAAAAATCAAACAATAGCTTATGCAAATGACCTGGCCATCATTGCAAACACAAGGACAGCACTAATAAATGCAATTGAACTGGACGAAAAGGCAGAACAAATGGGTTTAAAAATAAATGAAAATAAACCAAAATACATGAAGATAGGTAAGGAAGAGATAACTCCACAGGAAAAATTGATCACACAAAACTATAGGCTTGAAGCGGTACACACCTTTAACTATTTAGAAGTCACAATAGGAAAGACCGGAAGAAGAGAGTGGAAGAAAGAATCTTAAAAGGCAATCAGGCGTTCGGTATGAACAGAAACTTTCTGAGAAGTAAAGTATTGACTAAAAAAAAGAAAATGAATCTGTATAAGACCCTAATACGACCAGTAGTTACATACACATTGGAGACAACAACACTAAATAAAAAAACAGGAAGACAGTCTACTGAAATTCGATAGAAAAATAATGAGAACAATACTATGCCCGACACAACAAGCGAAGGAGAAAGAAGACTTAAAACAAACATTGCAGCAGACAAAGAACAAAATTGTGAAATAATAGTTAGATATAGTAATCTAGAATGGATTGGACATGTACTCAGAAGGCACACAAAGAAATGCTTAAAAAAATAACGAACTGGACACCGTTATGGCCCAGATGCAGAGAAAGACCAAGAAAAAAGTGGTTAGTTGATGTCGAAGAGGACGCAAAAGCCTTGAACGTTACAGATTGGAAAGCTCAATACAGGGACCGGAAACAATGGAAGAAAATCACAACAGCAGCAAAAACACACAACAAATTATGATAAATTAAAACGAAGACAGAGGAATTTTTTTTTTTTTTTTTTTATAAAAGAGGGCCAGGCTTAGAGGTAGTCCATGGGATTGCATCGCAGCTAGTACAGCTTATTGTGCACCCTCATTCACAGGTCCTCAATCTTCGTCAAATCCCAGGTTCTTAATGAACCAAGAGATTCTTTTGACTATGGTTTTCCGTTCTTCCCTTTGATCTCCAGTCGGTAGGCCAAGGGATTTCACACGCAGACCTTGCAGGGCTGGGCACATGAATATCACGTGGAAGGCTGTTTCCTCCTCCTCACCGCATTTTCTACATAGGAGGTTTTCAACTTGAATTCCCATCTTATGTAGGTGTCCGCGAAATATCCAGTGGCCGCTGATGAAGCCAACCACTTTCCGCAGGGTTTTCCTCCTCAGCCCAAGGGCATCTGCCGCTATAGCACCAGTAGGTGTCTGCAGCATTCTCTTTGACTGTATTTTACCTTCTGTTCTTTCCCAGCTCTTTCGATGTTCTATGCCCATCCACTGGCGAACAGCTCTTCGTGCTGTGTTGTAAGCAATACCACACGTCGGCTCTGGGCCAATGAGCGGGCTTTCAGCTCCTTTGTTTGCCCACTTGTCTGCTCCCTCATTGCCAGCGATACCTTTGTGCCATATATTCAGGTTCACCTTTCTCCCAGGCTGCCCTTTCTATAATATTGACATTGTATGGCTTTTCTAGATCTGTGATCTTCACCATCCTGACAGAGAAATAATCCACCTTTGAAAAAATAGAATTGTTGAACGCCCAGGCGTTAGCCATACTCTTAGAGATGATGATCACCATAGGCACCAATAAGTTTATTTAAAAAAAAATTATTTGACATATACTGATGATTTTAAATGTGATTAATAACAATATTTAATTTTAAAACTAAAGCTATACTATATTTAAATTTACCCATTCATAATATACAGATCATAAATCAAATTCTAATTATCTTTTAAAATACCAATCTGGAATATTTAAATAATTATAAAAGAAAATTTAGTGGTCTATCACCAACATCATCCTGTCATAAATTCCGACAAAAATCAACACATGTGTAGGCTTAAAAAGTTTTAAAATCTACCCCTACTGCAACTTAACACGTGCGTTTGTATTATTTTCACTCATCTGCATTAATCCAGTTGCTAAATGAAGCTTTTCGACCATCCTGTAAATGATCCTACGATTATAGGATTACTTCAATGTATTTCAAGTGGGGTTTATTTTTGGACTACTTTAAAGATTAGAATATGGGTGTATCAAGGGATTCAAGTTTTTGTTTTATTTAAATATTAAATATCCGTTGAATAAGAAATATCAAGGGTTTTACTATTCAGATAGAATACAACATTTAAGACGTTTCTAACATTTTTATTGATGTATTGTTAAACAGAATAAGGGATTCGGGTCGAATATGGCCACCTTAAAGTTTTATGTGTGGTATTTTCAGTTTTGGAGATGTAAAGTAAATCAGTTACCAGATACTGTTTCATTTTTAATTTCTTTTTGTGTAAAGTGTCTACTGCATAAAATTTACAAATTTATGTAAAAATATTTATACACTAAAATATTTTCAACCAACTTTGTAGCTGGTCTGTTGTAAACATGTACAAAGAGGGAGATATCGAAGCCACTTATAATCGCATATCATTTTCAGTAACATGACGTGGGAATAATTTCCATACTGAAGTTAACTGACTGATGAAATTGAGCAGGTCCTAACTACATACATAGGTACACTTCAAAGTGAAACAAAGTTTTGAACTGATGATATGACATTGCACACTCCACTCAGATTTTATATGAAAACCACAAAATTGCACGTCTGGGCAAGATATCGAATATATCCCACATTTCATTCATACATCGAAATGAATCTCATTGTTCAGGCTATTCAATGAAATGGGTTTATTCTCTTGAATTGCCCCGATAACGATGTCTGGGGTAGATAATATTGATGACATTGGAACATAGGAAATAGGTAATACTTAGTTAAGATTAAACTAAATAAATTTTGTTATATTTGAAACTAGAAAACAAAAATTTTTATCGAAGAATTTATATACATTTTTGAGACCATAAGAACAGTTTTATTGTTCACAAAAGAAATTGTTTTATAAATAATATTTTTTAAGGAGTTTGTTAAATCAAGTCAATGTTGTCTACTTCTAGATATTTATTTAAAATAAGTATGTAATGTCAAGTAAATATAAAATTCCATGAGTTACATGAAGTTGGAAAATCCTTTAATGGCTTCGACTTTATCAGCGGATACTCTAAAATTCTGCATAAGTCATTTCTTCTTCTCCATAAAACTACTCTAGTATGTACATGATAAATAAAATTTCCCCAGAGTACAGTATAAATTAAAGATTAGCAGACCCTTAGAGATAAAACTATTGAATCAAAAAATTCGCCATTCTTTCTCCTCTGTATCTGTGATTTTAATATATCCTGCAATTATATTGCCAGTATTGGTCTGTGCAACGATAGATAAAATATATTGGCAGCACTGAAACAAGGATTAACGTCATCGGACACGTGACTAGCACGTGCAAAGCTTTTAGGGAATCTTTTCCTCTTAAACAACCCTTAGACAGTTTATCTACAAGATTTAGTTCTGTGAAATTGACAAATTGCTTTTGGAATTGCTAGAGATAGTTATTTTGGGACGATTGTTGTGACTGTATTGACAGGATTGTTTACGTGAATTTCACGTAAAATTCGAATGTAAATGACTGCGATAAAATATATGGATAAATTTATTTCGATAGGTACTTTGTTAATTGTGTTATGGCCAAAATTGCGATTCCTTATCATAATACTTAATCAAGTAGAAATTGTTTGTTTAAATAAATGAGCTATTAATTGCGCCTTACGGTGGCGTGAAAGTACTAAATTAAGTAGTAATTTTTTTTTTAATATATAAGATACTAACTGCGTCACCTTAAGGTTTCGTTAAATTACTAAACTAGCGGCCGCCCACGACTTCGTTCGCGTGGACTTTAGTTTTTTGCGACATACAAATTTGCAACCCCTATTTTCAACCCTTAAAGGTGGAATTGAAAAAAAATCTTTAGCTATTTAAAAAAAGTCTAACCGACAAAACTTATACTTAAACCAAACGAAAACGAAACAAATACCAAATACAAAGCAGAGTCTATGACCATAACTACTAAACCCAAATAAAGCAAATGCAATCCAAAATATGCCAAGAAAAGAACAGCCAAAATCGTCAAATATAATCCTCTAGAAATATTTAGGTATAGTATGTAGAGTCCATTTCATCGTTTTTGGCCGATTTGATATTGGAAACCACTGAAATAAGATTAAACTGTCATCCAAGTTACCAATGACGGAGAGTTTTTTTTTTCTAAATTAGGTCGTAAGTTTCTGAAACTATCAGTGTGGTTTGACATCTACAAAAATATGACATTAATAATTATTAAATTCAACCCTTCAACAACGAGCCGTACATGACGGTTGCTAGGAATGTGAATTAAGTCAAGAATTCCGTATTGAATATTTTTTATCTACGGGTGAAACAAGATGCAGTTACGTAAGTGTTGTATTAAAAAACAAACGTCCTAATTTAAATTTCTAACTTGCCTGTATCTGAGAGAGATGTAACTCTAAATTTACTTCGAGTATGATTTCTGTCAACGGCCAAAATCGGTGAAATGGACTATACTATAAAATACGGCGGCCACTCATCATCGGGTATATGTAACTCAGTGTAAACACAACGATAGCGCGCTTTAAAATACTACTATCGCCATCTATTCTCAACATTTAGAACGAACTAAAAGTTATTTTGTCCGTCTTAATTTATTCGTTCTATTAGGTAATGATAGGTTCAAATTAATACATTTACATCCTCCATCATCCCTTATTTCATGCCCATGGGGGTTTAATTTATCAATATCCTATTTAAGCGAACGTCTTCGTCATAGTAGCTTCAATCTTTAAATTTAGTTCAATCAGTCGAATATCTAAGTAGATTTATACAAACTTTCATCCCCTTAGGAGTAGAATTTATTAAAATCCTTTTTTAACGGATGCCCACGTCATAACATCTACTTGCATGTCAATTTCAGCCCGATACGTACAGTGGTTTGAGCTGTGCGTTGATAGATCACTATGTGAGTCAGTCACCTTTGAGTTTTATATATTCAGATTTAGAAAGGCCAATTTACGGGCTTTATTCTCTGGACTATATCTTAAAATTATAAAGAACTAATTAAAACTAACAAATAAATACTTATTTATACTTTTACTTTTGATGTGAAACATCTATAGCGGCACGTAAATCAGATTTTTGGCGTGGTGACGGTGACGTCATGACGTAAAAAACCTAACGCATCGATAATAATCGATAAGAGATGTACTGATATCTTATATGAAATTGGTGTCATGTTTTGAGCGACGCGACGGTGGCGCGCCAACAATAGGGGGAAGAAGCTCATCGATTCAAAAATTTGGTGGGACAGGGTATGAATTGTTTCATAAAAACCTAACTCGATTCCGCCTACTATCTATTCTATATATATAAAAATGATTGTTTGTATAGGCAACATAATATATTATACCTACATATTTTGCTGACCTGTAAAATTGACAGCTAGTCAATCAAAATAGATTGTTGGTGAATAGTTCTCATATAGTTGTCCGCGTAAAATTTGTGTATTTAGTTTTAAATATGAATAAACAAAGTGTTAATAAAGAAAGTGATGAAAAAATATGAATAAAAATGAGTGAGTACTCTATATACATTGGGGTGTCCGTTATTTCCCAGATTTGGTTTTGTTCTCCAAATACCCATCAAATTTTTAGATTATGACCTAACAAAAATTATCAGACCTTAACCAGCCCTTAATATTCACATTAACCCGTGCCTAAGTCATAATACATTTCCCATTTAAATACCGTTTAAAAGTTATTCAACGATAAAGTTGTATTCATAGTTAAATTCATCATTTTCCTATTTTTTATTTACTATCGCTTTTTGTTTGTACTAAAATTATGAAGTAACTACAATTATATTAATATAGTAACGTACTTCTATATAGATTTGTGTTTTAATAATTTCCTTTTTTATGATTATTGAATTTAAGGCAATTCAATAAAAAACTAAACGAAATCACTTTTTAAATTTATTCAATAAATAGTCATCGTTATCTGGAAAAAATCGTAATATTTTATTTTATCATTATGACATATTTAGTTCCTATCACAATCTGTTCTTTTCTGCATATTACTTTTACACAATAATGTCGATGTTTCACATCTGCCAGGCGTCCCGTGACGGCTCACATTTTTTTTGTTTGACAATGGCGTACATTATATATGGTAAATTCTATCAGATCATTCTGGATTCCCTTGTTATGCGAAATTAAGATTATGACTTATATTTGATTGCTTAATACACACGGAAGCGTTAATTACATTAAGTTAATCGCCATAATTTTACTGATGGTTATCCGATAATCTTAGTAACAGTTAGAATCTTAACCTGAAATATGTGATTACATAGTTAAGAAGCAACGGAACAAGGTCTCGTTTCATTGTGTCCGATATGTAAAAAATCCTACTAGTTATTATACAGGAAACTTCAGATAATTAGCGGTAGAATGGTCTATTGTTCTAACGTTCTTAAATATTTGTTGACAAGCCAGTATGCGGCAAACTGTTATAAGTATGAAAATTTTGCATTTCTTAATCGGTATCCAAATTTGGTATTCCAATAGCTTCAACTAAATGTTGCCGAATATCACGTTAAACATAAATATTGAGAAAATCTCTTCGGATTCTCTTCTGTTTCTTCTTATCTAAGTCTAATTTAACTTCGTATTAACTGCAATTTGTATAGTTTTACAGTTAACACAGAAGTTTCTCATGTGTGGCTTATAAATTAATTTCATTTTAATCTATACATTTGTTTATACACTTTGCAGCTAATTAACAAATTTTTAAATTTAATACCTTTTTTATATGCTGCACTTGATATGATTTTGCAGAGATGTATCAGCGACTGTTCAATTTGAAATCTTTTCCACGAAGGTATTGTTTATATTTCTAATTTTGTAAAATCAAAAAAAGTTGTTAATCATAGACATAGGGTAAAGTTTACATTAGACCCTTTTGCAGTAAAAAATGCATCATATCCAAAACGGTAATCTAAAAGGACACCAGTAGTAGATAAGGAAAATTTAACAGTAATGTAACTTAAAAAAATTGGTAGAAAATATTTTTTTTCTACAAACGTCACTAAAAGTGGAATTTTTAACGCGTGCTGTCAGTGTCTAAAATGTCTTTTTTGGTCGTTCGTCCAGAAACAATACTATTAATTACTTCAAAATCGTCCGGAAAATGACATTTTCCGGCCTAGGCCGGCAAAGTAGCTTTTATATTATCCAAAGAGATGGCGCTATGAGTCATCAAAAATACATAATAAATACTACAAATTTTAATTAAATTTATTTAAAAACAGCGTAAAATATACTAAACTAATAACTTTTTCTAAAGGTAACCAGGATTCAAACTTACATTTAATTTCTCTCACAACTTTTATTTTAAATTTGATATTTATGTCAATTTACAACTACTTACCTACGTACTTATCATTCGATTATGAAAATACATATCTCGATTTTATTATTGTTTATTGAACTATAATAGTTCATTGTCTCTGCTATTTTTATATAAAATTATTAGATATTAATATTTATATTATCAATATAACAATTTTTACTGTGCTGCTTATTAGCACAGTATTCGTATGTATAAAAATTAAGGATCGTGAAATCGATTATCAGAAAATCATTCCTTATTACTAATTCTTTTAATCGTGCAATAGATGTCAATAATGTCAATATACACCTAATCTTGTATGTCACAAAGTAAACAGTTTCTGAACTTTTGAAAATATTAAAAATTGGTCGGACCAAAAAATAGTGTGTGTTACACGTCCGCAAAATGTTTTGCAAGTGCTCGTATTGTTTCGCCTCGGCTACACAACTTTACTCGCTCTTGCAAAATGGCATTTTTCGTCCTTGTGTCACAAATAACTATTTACGACACTTGTGTTAAATGTCATTTACTTTTAGCACCAGTGCTAAAAGTGATTTACTTTTAGCACTGCTAAGAAAATAAAATCAGAAGAAGTTGTATTCAATTAAAAGTGCAATTAGCAAAACTACAATTAGTGAAAGAAAATCCATAACCAATCTCTCTGGTAGCTGTAACGGTATTTATTTTGGTAAAACTTGTACCAGAGCAGGAAACAGTGTTATCCGCCGAAGTGTTGGACAAAATTTGACCCGCAACGTTATTTTTCTTTTGTAGCGAGTCGTCTATGTAACCCTCCGCTGCTGTACTGGACTTCTATCCACCGTGTCTCTTGATTGTAGTAAGATTAGCACCAGAGTCCGCTAACAAACTAGCTGAGGAACGTCGAAAACAATGGCCAGTATAAAGATGGGAATCAAGCAAATTTAAAAATTTAGCAATTTGAGCAGGCATTTTACCAAATGTGTTGATTCCAACTGGAGATTTGCCACAATTTTTTTCATTTAAGAATCTTGAATGACCAATATCCACTGGACGAAGCGCTAAGTACTTTTTGTAACAGTTCATATACAATGTACCACTAATAACAAAGGATCTTGCGGCATTGGTTTTTGTGTCTGGTATATGCACAACTAGCAAATTTCCCAAATCCTCGATGTTTCCCAAAGTTAATTTGCATAGTTCTTCTCGGCGACAGGCCCCAAAGAGACCAAAAATTGCAACAACTTTCTGCATAAGATAGATTTCATCCGAGGCTTCTACGAGAAATTTGTTAATTTGCTCCCTAGTCAATATTTTCGACTTTTTCGGTCGATACCCTTTACCTTTCCGTTTTAAAAATGCTACAAGCTTGTAATACCTGCTTATGTCCTGGTTATTTATATTCATCATCGCTTTCAAAATAGAATAATTGGACCAAAGCGTCGATGATTTCCATATTTTAGACTTTTCTTCAAAGTAAGCGAGCAGCACTTTTTCACTGGTTTCCCTACCTCTAACATTTTTTTGATCACACCACTTTAGAAAACGATCGTATGAAAACTCATACTGTCGCTTTGACTTATTAGGCAATAATTCAAAGGTAGCTTTATTAGCAGCTTCTTCAATTTCCACCGGCAGAAATTCATTTTCTTGATCACTTTCCATCATCGAATAAGAATTTATAACATTTGTTTGACGCAAGCTGTCAAAAACAAATCAACAATCGATTTTTTCTTCGTCCTAGCAACGTATTTCGTAGGTAAGTTAGATGAAATTAGATACATTTTATCAATTTATTTATTAAAAATAATAATAAGCGTTAATTTGGACTATTACTAGCGTTCGTAGAAAAAATATTGTATGATATACGTGTTAGAAGGGATTTTATTTTGTTCGAAGGGATGAGGCACTCCGCCTACGGTGTCGTGCCTCGAACTTCCCTTCTCACAAAATAAAATCTCACTTTTAGCACTTATATCATAAATAACTATTTTTATCTACTCTTTTAATATGGAGTATTTTAAAAACAATTTCTTTTGGAGAATCAACTTCTTAAGTCTTGACGTATCATTTCACGACACCCTATGTGATTTATTAGTTTTAGAAAGAATTTATAAGAAAAATTTTTAGGAATTTTCGTTGTAGTTTGCCCAACTAAAACCCTTCATCTTTTCTTTTCAATTAGAGCTAAACACATAAAATACGACTCTACACAGACGTGCTCGATGGAGCAACATGCAGTTATATAACCGAACTGTCACTAAATCAATATTAAATCCATATTTACAGTGATCGTAAAATGGAAAACGACTTCTCTCTACAAGAACTTTGCGCATGATTTTTTAATAAATAAGGATTATTCTGATAGAAGATATTAAACTACTAGTATATCTTCATATTTATTGTCTGGTAGGTGTTACGAATAATTCAAGAACAGCTAGGATCAAGTATTGTGTTCTTTGCATTAATATTTTTCTTAGGTACCTACTTACATACTTTGTAAACGATTCTGATACTTTACATTACATTAAAAGAATAAAAATTTCATAAATATACAGGAGCCACATGATTAGTATCTTATTTTTTTATAATGATATAAATAGCGCCCGCAGTGGCAATTTTGAAAATATTATTTTTCGATAGTTTAAAGTATATAAAAATCGTAAAATTAAAATGGTGCACAATAGTATACGCCTCTCAGGCACCTCTAGTGGCGCAACCAAGCGGACTGCTGCGACATGCGGTTGGGTCAATCGGCTGTCATAAGTGTCATATGCTATGTAATTCCAATGGAGTGTGTGCTTTTTTAAATTTAAAATTTCAAGCGATTGTCGTGAAATGTCCGCGAAAAAAGTTAGTGGTCACACTTTTTGTGTTGTTGGGTGTAATTCCCGGGGTTATACTATCCCAGGAATAAGTTATTATAGATTTCCCTCGAAATCGTGGGAAGTAGCTCGTTGCAAGGATTGGATTGTCGCAGTCCGTCGAGTCGAGTATGTACCAATAATAATAATGTTTATCAAATAAAATGTTATGGAGTGACAAAGTTTTTTTATTTCTGTTTTTTTTTCTTGGACATTTAGTTAGACACAGAAGCATTCAAATTTATTGTTAAGTTTGAAAAGAAACACTTATTGTGAGAAAAATACCAATTTTCCCATTAGAACCTATATAATATTATGTGCTCAATTACTCTAAAAGTAGCTAACTATTTTCTAACTATTCACAATCGAGAATTAGTGGTTTTTCAACTAAAGTTTTTGAATAACGCTCATTACAGAAGAGTGATTTTGCATGATAAACAATAGGCAATACACAGCACCTGACTCAACCTAATGCGGCCTTGCGCCACGAGGTAGTGCTGGCGTCGCAAAGTCGAGATGCCTGAGAAGCGTATATTGTAATACAAGTGTTACAATGACAGGTTTCATAGTACGAGTGAAGTTTGTGAAACGAACCGCGAAGCGATGAGTTTCGCAAAAAACGAGTACTACAAACCGTCATTGTAATTCGAGTTTTACATACTATTTTTTATAATGAACTTTTAAAAGTATAAAAAAATAAATAAAATAAGAGTTTTTCGAAATATTTATTTATGTTGGCGATCTTGACACTTTTGACACTTGACAGTTTTAATGATTTTAAATTTGAATGTTTGTCAAATTTGAATAAAATATTCTGAATTTCGCAATATCGCTGATAATGTAGTTAATACAACATAATTCTTGATTTACTACCTGAGCTCTTTCATCTTTCGTTGATAATCAGTGCAGTGCAACCAATTGTGTAAAACAAAAAGTTACCAAAAACAGTGTTACAATGAATCTATTTCGATACTGTTTTTAGTGTCGAAATAGAAACTTTGTGAACGTGAATTATAAAAAATCTTCTATTTAACTGGCAATGTATGTATTTTTGTCCTATTGTCGGTCTATATGCTGTTTTCTTGCCAACGTTTGCATTGGAATCTCCCTATTATTGGTTTATATGCTGTTTCCTTGCCAACTTTTGCATTGAAATCCCCCAAGACAATATGCATATTCTGTATTCTGTTTCAGGAAACTATTTGTTAATTCTTCTAGTTTTTCAAAGAAGTTGTCTTTTATTTGCTCTTCCTTGTCCTCTATCGGTGCATGGACGGCAATTAGGGAATAGTTATGCAGCTGTCATCTTAATCTGAAGTAGCAGAGCCTCTCATTAACCGGTTTAAAGGTTATGACTGACCCCACAAGACTTTTCTTGACTATGAATCCAGTGACGAATTAATATTCTCGTCCACTTCCACTAAAAAATACGACAGATTTATTAATTTCATTGTGCCTTCTCCAGTCGATCTATTCTCTTGTAAGGCAGTTATGTCCATGTTTCTGGATTCAAGTTCTTTGACCATTTGTGTTAGGGCTTCCAGTCTTAAACGATCTCTTCTTGTCCGAGGCATGTGTTTCGTTTTCATAATTGGTTGCTCATCCTGGACTTAAGACCGGGCATTGGCAGGGAATGAAAGAGCTGATTGAGAGTAAATCGAAAAATTAGTTGTCATTATTCTAAATCCAATATGGACCATACAAGATGTAGGAATAGTTATTTTTAAGACACTTCTATAATATGGCCATCAAATAAATTTTATTTCTTCTTGTAGAGCTTTTAAATAAGAGCATTTTCAAAATTGTTTTTTTTTCTCCTTATTTATTTATAAAACGCACTGCTCGTTGATGTAACCATTCGTTTCTATTAAAAATTCATCCTAAGGGAAAATAGCTTAAGCTGGGTGTTGTTCCCACCCTGATGGTATCTATTTAACAAATATTTAACAGAATTAGCCTACACAAAACCGTAACCTAAATACGAAAAAAAAAAATCATTGCAGCAAATCTTTTGTTCATTGAATGCACAAAAATCGTGAAAACGTGACTAAATTGAAATCATAATCAGATTTATTAAAAGTGGATGTTCCAGTTTTTTTTTAGTCGTGCAATTTATCATGGCATAAAAACATCTCATCGAAATGCATTAATAATATCGTGTGAAACGTTCAGGATTTTTTTGTTCTTTTAGGTTAACTAGAACTGGTCACTAAGTGGTCGGAATTCGATCATAAACAATTTCAATTTTTAATTTGAGAGTTATTACCGGTCTATTTTAAAAAAATGTACCTCTGTATATAAAGATTTGAAATAACAGTAAGTGCATATTTAAATAAATATTTAAAAAGTTTTTTTTAACATTATTTAAAGATGCATTTAGTCTATTATTATTTTTACGCGAACATACCTAAATTCCTCCTTTTTTGTCATCTTTTTCTACCCGTCAGCGTTGTATGTAGAGGCATAATAAAACTAGAAAAACTTATAAAAGTACTAAAAACAAGATTAAAAAGCTTTTAGTTACCATTACAAAAATATAAAAAGAATAGGTTTATTTAACAAGCATTAACAATGTTTTTTTTTATTGAAAAAAAAATGGTCGCATCCACCAAAAGGGGATTAGCGACGGCACAGTACAATACTTATAGTAAAAATAATTTAACGTACAATTTAAATTTTATGTAACAAGTCTATTTCTTTGAGGAAGCCAATTAGATTTTTTTGTAGATAATAAATATTAAAATAACAGAAAATAAAAACAATAATGTATCCTGACAGTGTTTCTACACAAGTTCCGGATATTGCTGATAGAGTTAGGTAAGTGGAGATTTTATACAGACGATAATAAATGCTTATGTATGTACAAACTCTCTGTTGTGTTTACAAATTACAATTCCTTCACTAATTAATCGAAAGGAACTTCGTTCCATCCGGGTGTCCCTTGACACCTCTCACTTTTTTTTTTAAATATCTTTAATGTACAGAATTTTCATTTCTGCAGATTTATTATATGTATAGATTATTTTTCACGCCCTCGCATGGCCCCTTGTGGGTGGAATTTTCTAAAATCCGTTCACAATTTACTTAAAAATTATAAAAATAACTATTTTGCAAAGTTTTAAACCTTTAGAACTCATAGATTTTAATTTTAATTTTTTTTATTTTTCATGCCTCCGCAACCCCCCCTGTGTGTGAAATTTTGTAAAATCCGTTCACAGTTGACCTCAAAATTGTAAAAATAAAATGATTTCTGTATAGCTTTAACCATTAAGGTTGCACACTCGACAGAAGCTTAAAAAATGGAGTAACTTCTCCCGTTTTCCCAACATTTCCCTTCACTGCTCTGCTCCTATTGATTTTGGCGTAATGAAAAGTATACTATAACCAGCACAGGAGTATGAAAAATAATTGTACCAAATTTCGTTAAAATCCGTCGAGTAGTTTTTGTTTCTATAGCGGTTATACAGACAGACAGACAGACAAAAATTTTACTGATTGCATTTTTGTAATCAGTTTCGATCCCTAATCACCTCCTGACAGGTAGTTTGGAAATATATTTCATGTACAGAATTGACCTTTCTACAGATTTATTATAAGTATAGATAGATATAGATTTGACGCAGTTTTGATCCCGAATTTTCCCACTCGCGATTCCATAAGCACAACACAGATTTTTTGAAAAAACCTTCACATCACTTGGAGTAGTCAGACGTATCACTTCTGACTCGGCACTTATTATTGCGTCTCGCGCACGTTGGTCCGCTTTTTCATTTCCCTCTATTCCGATATGCGAAGGGATCCACATTATGCTGATCTTCCGGGAGTTCTCTTCTGCCTTCAATAGCTCCGATTTCATCATTTTGGCAATAGGGTTAATGGGATAAACTTGTTGTGATATTTCTACAGCACTCAAGGAGTCTGTAAGAATTAAACCAAGAGAAGAATTGGAGGAATTAATATATTAATATTGTCTGTCAACTCAGATTACTGCTTTACACTTTTTTTTTTATTTTAGTATATGTATAGAATATTTATATTTAGATGTTTTTACAATTGTTTCAAAATTAACTAATATGTTCTCAGTGGCTGCGCGTAGTGATATGTCTTGGGGATGCACAAAAAAAAGGTAAAAAGGTGGCTAAAGACATCGTGAAGGAGATAAAAGCGAAGAGATTGCAATAAGCGGGTCATGTACAGAGACAACCGGAAAAACGAATGTTAAAGAGAGCCTGGGAAACAGTACCAGTTCGACGAAGACCCCTAGGACGCCCTAGAATGAGGTGGATAGATAAGATACAAGCAGATCTAAGAAGTATGGGGATTGAATATGACCTAATCCTAATGAAAGATAGACGACGATGGAGACGGCCAAGACCCACCGCGGGTTATAGAGCCAAGCAGTAAGTAAGTAAGTTCAATATTTGGCAATAAAACTTTTATAAGTTAGTTTTAATAATTATAATTTTAATTAACTGCGCCCCCCTTACCAACTTAACACGTCCCTCCTGGGGGGCTCGCCCCACAATTTGTGAATCGCTTGATTTTTTGAAGATTTGTATTAGAATCCTATATAATTAGTTTTTCTAGCTTAACAGATAAATGTTAAAATAATAGAGAAATTGTTTTTCAATTTTTTTACCTAAACTTAAAATAGGACAATCATCTCATTTATTATCGTTGTGACAGGAATAGTGAGAGAAAGAGATTAAATCAGATAGCCAGTCGACGATCAAATGAATTTTCCCGTAATAAAACTTTTCATCTGGAAGTAATAAAACTTCAAATTAAGCAAGAGACTTTATGTGCCAATTTATTCAATTATATTTTCTTCCTTTTATGTTAAATTGACTGTGTTACTATTTCTTGCGTTGCATTTATATTACAATTTTGAATCTCGTTAAAATTTTAATGATGTACAAACAGAATTATTGTGGTTAATGATATAATTTTGTTATTATTACGTACGTATAACATTTAAGTCGTTTTTTACACGAGAATTTGTCTTGTCGTTTTTAATTTCAGTGTTATTTTTATCGAGTTAACAAATTATTAAAATAAAGATGGAAAACAACTGTTTGAAATTATTATTAACTTCATAGACACAGACTTTTACACCTTAATAAGATATAAAAACTTTAATTACCTAGTGAGCTATTTTTGTAAGAGTAGGAGTCCGGGAGAGTTGAACCGCTTTTTGTTTAAAGTATTGTATTTTCCTATAAATAAGGCTTAATGATTCAATTATAATAATAAACAATAGCTTATTTATTAACATTTACTTATAAATAATTAGTTTTTTGATATTATAGTACTGAAATATATTATACATATTTGAATAAAAATTGGATTGTCCTCACCCTCAAGGGACACTTGAACCGCGGTCTGGGGAAAGTTGAACATTCTTTTTTTACAGGGAGATAATAACATCATTTGACAGCTTAAATCCCAGATTTATTAATCCAAACTTCACAAAATAAAATTAAATCTTCTTCTTCATCTTTTGTTTTACTATCATCATAATTTTTTTTCCTTTTTCAGTTTTCTTTCTCGGGGATTTTTATTTTGAACCTTGTTGAGGTTTCAATATTTTCTTTCCTTTAGTTTTACATGCAACGTTCTTATTTGTCATCTTTCAGTTTAGTATATAGTTAGTTTTTTATTATTTCCTTTAGTGTCTTTTTAAACCGGTGTCACTATTCTCAAAAACTATTTTTTTAATATTCATCTTACGTTTTTTATCACATCATTTTTCGTAACATTGGATTGAGTATCCTTTAGCTTCCTTTTTGGTCGTTTGGAGTCATCAATTATGTCGTTATTAAGGATGAAACTGTTGTTCAAAGTTTCTGACAGACATTCACTGAATCATTGTATTTGTTCGCTTATATGTCTCCATTTGTTCCGGTCGTTTGTCTTCTCTTTCCATTTTGTAATTCCTGTCCTAGTTAGGTCCTTCTTTACATCAGTTCTGGTTGCGATAATACCATAGCTTTTGATACTGATTCTGGTCCTTGTCTCCATATATGACCCACTCAGTTACTTCTTTGTATTTTTATTTTCTTTACCATATCTTGTCCATTTAATTCTTCTAAAACTTTATTCGCTCTCCCTCTATACTCCTGTTCTTTGATTCTCACTGGACCCAGTATTGTTCTTATTACATTTTGTTTATTTATCCTTTATTTCTCATCTTTTACAACGTAAATTTGTTTAAAAACAGGACATATACCTAAAACAGGAAACTATAAAATTTGCACTACAGTTCTAAAAACTTTATGCATCTAAGTAAAAAAATGTTAAGAAAAATTTTCTTCTTGTACACCACTGGCTTTTTAAGTATAGGTAGTTCCTGTATATACATAGGGTCAGTACTGGTCCAGTTGTACCGTATATTTAACCGGTAATTGTTTGTGGTAAGCCAAGCTCGTTAAGGTAAATTGTCGTTAACAGTTCGTGAATCGAAATATGTAGACGCGTGAGGTCGCATTATTAAGGGTCGTTACTTATCGAATCGAATCCAATGCCGTGAGGACTTTATGACTATTTTAAAAGATTTTATATATTGCAGCTTTCTATTTATTAAAAAGAAAATGCTTGTCTACATGGTTATTGATAGACTATTTAATGTGGATTACTATAAAAGTATAGAAGTATGTTTATATTAGTCAATTTTTCATTTTGGGTATAAGATTAATTGCAAGTAACATTTGTGTTTATTGACAGAATAAAAGGAAAACTTTGCAATTTTGTTTTTGTTTGATCAAGAACAAAAACACAATACCGCTTTGTAATTGTGAAAAAAAATTTTAAAATAACAGTTACACTACTGTGCACCTGCTCAAAACAATTAACGGTGTTATTTAAGTCATACTTAAATTTTTATGAATATTAAAAAATTTCATTTGCTAGTAAAAAAAACAATATAACTAGCTGGTTGTTTACCGTGAGATTTCTTGATTATTCTAACACTAAGAGTCAAAGACCCTTGATTATTTATCTAACGACTAGTAGTATGTGTTACTTTTTTAATTCACATTAACAGTAGCTTTATATACCTACGAGTAGTTAATTCTGGATCAACTCTTGCTAGTCAAAATTTATATTCCAAATATATCAGTTGCAATACTGTAGATACTGTAGAAGAATGAACAAGCTCATTAATTTGGTGCTGTTAAGTGTTTATTATATAGTTTTTGTTTCAAGTAAGTTTACAATCTGGTAGTTTAAAATTATACTCTTCACTTCTTTATTGTTTCTAAAACAAGTTTTGAGCTTGAGTATTAGAATAAAAACGAGGGTTGTCATTTCAGTTTTGCATACATATAGTTGCTTAAAAGCTGCCACCAATAGGACCATCAAACACAAATCTAACCTAAATCTTTTGTTGTCATTTAGTCCAGAATTTCATTCATCAAATCGTGTAGGTATAGTGAATTTTTGAAATTGGTAACTCGGTCGAAAAATGGATCTTAACCAAGCAATATTTTTTACAATTTTCGGAGAGGATAATTCCATCAGCAATCACTCTCTGAATTGGTTTCTGTGTCTGGAAATGAAGCACCACACCAGTCAACTATTTCTCGCTGGTATTACGAATTTTAACGTAGTCGCTCCAGTCTCAGCGACGAATCCAGTCTAGGTTTACCCAAAACAGCAATCACACAGCCGTGTAAAATACCGGAAGATAAAGGCATCTTTGGGCATTTCAAAGACTTCGATCCGAAAGATCGTACATAAAGAACTAGGTATGACGAAGTTGGTTTCGCCTTGGATCATTTATTTGCTCAAAGAAGAGCAAAAAAAGCGGTTTGCGTTTATCGGTGTCCAAAAACATTGGACCGGTTTAACAAAGGCAGATCAAAAAATGTTTAGAGTATTGTTAGTAACGATGATTCTTGGATTTACGTCTGCGAACTGGAAAATAAAGGTCAATCCGCTGTGTGGGTGTTTCACGATGAGGAAAAACCAACAAAAATGATCTGTCGCTACTTTTGTGTCAAAATCTGGTCTTGTGGTAACAATTGCTTTAGAAGATCGAAAAATGGTTATTGCGATTGGTATATAAATGTTTGTTTACCAGAAACTTTGATAAAGCAACACACAAGGTAAAATCATTCTGTATCAGGACAGTGCAAGTGCTTACACTGCCAAAAAGACAATTGAGTTGTTGGAGCTTCAAAACATTGAATTCATAAAACATCCACAGTATAGTCCCGACTTAAGTCCCAACGTGTTCGCTAAGACTGGAGAGACCACGTTGAAATTTGAAGTACCACCAAATAATAGTCTCAGGACATAGAGAAATAACAACATTATAACAAGCAAGCTAGTATACTTACAAAAGAAGCATTAACCACAATATTCTACAGTTCAAGGCCTAAATCCGCGGAAAACACTGGAAATGCATCTCTGATCAAGCACACCGCAGAATGTATGGGCAAGAAGAGCTGAAACGTTGCGTAAAAAAAAAGGAATTAGTTATGTGTCATTACAGGATTCTTTACAAACTATGCACCCTAGATGCAGATTATGTGACAGAAAACCTAAAACAGTTAACATTCTGTGCCATTGTGACGAACTGAATAACAAGAGACAGTCAATTTTTGGCGACTCCACTCCCATAATTAGTACAAAGTACCTAAATCCTGGAATGGAAGTGTAAAACAATGAAAGAAGTACAATTCTAAATAAATTCAATAAGTCTAATTATGGTGGGGTACCGTCGTGACTGCTTTATTAAAAAAATATTTATCATTTTTTAATAAAAATTTAATATCAAAATAATTGCAAATATATATGTTTCAAAGTTTAATTGATACAAAGCTGCGTTTAAATATAAGTTGCAAAATACTTTACTACCTTTAATTAATTTTAAAACAATATGAACAATTTTTACCTACATGTAGTACAGACATTGAGTATTTTAAATATTCCGTGTTTGCAAATATAAGCATTCCTATTTTCCAATTATTTATGTGGGTACCTACTAAAATAACCCTGTTTAAAATAGCTAAACATCATTACCATCATTAACCCGACAATAAATCAGAATATTGCACATTTTTCCAATCGCTATCTAAGCAATCCAGCATTATTATTGTAAAACAAAAGACGGGATAGTCGTAACAATGCAACATCGATGTCTTAAGGCCATCATGAGTCCATTCGAACCATTGTTAATGAACGCGAATGTCTTAACTACGGTGGTCTCTTTCTCTATTGGATATTGACATGAGAAGCGTAGGAGTTGACAGATTAGTGAGGTTTAATTACTAGAAATCAATTAGTGGCTGTCGATTTGCCGGGTGAAGTCATCACGTTACAAGTGGCGATGGATGGTAGTGAGTCTGTGTGTTTTGTCTTGAAGGTGTTAATCAGATTACACCTATGTGATGTTTAAACATCAATTCAGATGTCAAAATTACACAGCGAAAAGATTTACACTACTTTTAACATCTGCACTAATTTAAGTAATTTATA
The DNA here is from genome assembly GCA_964028335.1 of Altica lythri. Classification (NCBI taxonomy): domain Eukaryota; kingdom Metazoa; phylum Arthropoda; class Insecta; order Coleoptera; family Chrysomelidae; genus Altica; species Altica lythri. Next base: position 69,923,242 of record OZ034805.1, read on the forward strand.
GTATATTTTCTTCACATCTAAAATTCCCTAAAAAGGACATGAGTCCTACAACAGGGTCCTCAAATATAATACCACTCCTTAAATTTTTAATTATCCACCCTTCGACCTTATCTTTCATCTTCTCACTCAAATGAAATACAATTTACAAGAATAGTAATCAAATTTTAAAAACGCATCACAATATTTGATATACGTGTATTAAACTCATGACTTATAGTGTTTTATAACAATATTGAAGGTTTTTCAAAAGAAAAATCCGAATTATTGGGATGAAAGAGATGTGAAAGTGTCGTTAACTGGATCAATTTTAAAATAAAAGGATCTCTTTGTGTTTGTTGACGGTTTTATAAACCACAATGGTATACGCCACGATCCACCTGAATGATGTCTTTTTATAGACTCATCAAAGTATAGCTAAAAAGCAGTTTGTTTGCATAACGGAAACATACAAATTTGGTTGTGGACTTTAGTTTAAAGTTTATAAACTACACGAATTACAATTGAGCACTTTGTGAAGTTCTCAATACTTGCTATACTTTTTGTATTGCAGGGTGGCTTCACCAAGTATTGGTGTTTTTTATTCCTGCAACAAATGCTTATTGCTCACCAAGAATTACGCATCAACCAAGATGTGACAACGTTAAGTTCCTGCTTTTACCTCCCTTACCCATTAAATTAGGATTAAGAAAATAAATTGTTAAAGAAATGTATGAAGAAGGTGAAGGATTCAAATATATAAACACGGTTTTCTCTCAACTTAATGATGGAAAGCTAAAAGAAGTTTTTATAGGTCCTCATATAAGTAAATTGGTGGAAGATCTTACCTATATAAATACAACCAAATTAGTTAATCAAAGCATGTTTAAAAAATAGTTTGCAGACATTTTGTAGTTCTTGCATATAAAATACTTTTATGAAAAACAGTTGTAGTTTTATTATGTGTAATTTTATAATTTTGTTATTAAAAATCGTTTAAGAAAATAGGAACATTAGTGTAGATGACTTATTTGGACGACGTTTAAAAAAACATTACCTAGATTATAGGTATAATTACTGTAGTATAAAGTAAACAGGGTGATAGCAGTCGATTAATTATAAAAAGGAAATTATTAGGTCCTCTAAACAATATAAATTTCTAGTTGCTAGTTTATAGTCACAAATATATAAATTTTACTGCGTTTTTTACTGAATAATAAAACTATTATTCGATGTTTAATGTACCTATTGAAAATTGGGTCAATCGCTATTGGAAAAACACTAACTATGCATATACGCCAGTAAAAATAGCCGTTTTTTCGGGTCAACTTTGCACTAAATTTCCGATCCAAAATTTTATTTTTATAAGATTTGGGATCACTTACTGAGTATAAAATCACAAAATGCTGACAGATCCAGGTGACGCTAGAGGCGTCATCTTGAAAAAACGTTTTCGGCCGATATCTTGGAAACTAAGCTCTTTAGAGCAAAAGTCATATAGACCATTATTATAGAAAATAAAATTTTGCATCTTTTGTTTTTAGTAAACTTTTTTGTAAAACCTACAGTTTACGATTTATGGCCCATTTAATGAACCGGTTTTTCGATCGCGGCCAAAAACTCTTGAAATATTAGATTAATCAATAAAATGCATTTATTCATTTTTAAAGATCCGTTTATTCTGTACAACTTTTGTTTTAAACTTTTTTTTCTAATGTCTATACTTTTTGAGTTATAGGACGTTTAATGGAGAAATGTCGACGCTCGGCGGGTGACGCGGCAGCGAAATATAATTAAGTAAAATAAAAAAATGTTTGTTACTATTGCAGGTAAGGAATTGAACTATTATTTGTTAACTACATAAACAATCGGGATATTTTTTTAATTTATTTGTTGAATTTGTACTATTATATTCTATACGTATCTTGAAATTTTCAACTTTTCGCCCGGTAGTCCAACATAAAACGTCCTATGACTCAAAAACTATGGACATTAGAAAAAAAAGTTTAAAACAAAAGTTGTGGAGAATAAACGGATCTTTAAAAATGAATTGATGCATTTTATTGGTTATTCTAATCTTTCAAGAGTTATTGGCTGCGATCGAAAAATCGGTTCATTAAATGGGCCATAAATCATAAACGGTAAGTTTTACAAAAAAGTTTGCTGGAAACAAAAGATGCAAAATTTTATTTTCTATAATAATTGTCCATATGACTTTTGCTCTAAAGTTCATAGTTTCCGAGATATCGGCCGAAAACGTTTTTTCAAGATGGCGCCTCTAGCGTCACCTGGATCTGTCAGCATTTTGTGATTTCATACTCAGTAAGTTATCCGAAACCTTATAAAAAAAGAAATTTGGATCGGAAATTTAGTGCAAAGTTAAATGCTATTTTTACTGACCTAATACCTACTTCTAGCTTCGAAAGAGTTTAAGGAGACATTTGAAATGTTTTAGGTATAATAACACGGTAGGGACGAAGCAGGGAGCGATAAACTTTTTTTGTTTTCAGGAATCAAATAAAAGAATGCAAACAGAATTTTCTTAATTTCTACCAGAAATAAGTGCAAAAGTTTCTAAATTTGGGGGCCAAGGCTTTATAAAATAACATTGCAACAAACCACGATTTCATTAAAATCTTTATTTAGAAACCGAAAAACTTTTTTTTGGGTTTTCACTAAGACTTCAAATTGGACCTGAGAATTGACAGACCGTTTTTTTGCCCCTACCAACTAAACTCTAACCTCCTTTCGACCTGTCATGACCTGACAGCTTTCCTTTTGGAAGTTTCTTCACCGGCATGTTTTTTACTCTCTTCTTTCTCTTACCTGCTGTTTCCTCTCTATATCCTCTTTCCTTGCCATGATATTACTGATCATGCCATGCACTAGTTTCCATTTGTTTTTGTTGCTTACCATATTATTCTTATGATGTTGCCCGTGGTGAGACTTTCCTTCGTTCTTCTTCTTACTTTCTCGAAGTATTTCCATTACAGAACTGTGTGTTCCGGCTTGTCTCTTTCCTCTCCACATGCTCTGCACGCCGTGTCGTCGCTTTTGCCGATCCTGTAGATGTAGCCCCCGAATGAGCAGTGACCTGACAAGAACTAGGGTTAAGTAGTTATCAACAGTGTTTACATTCAACCCATTTCCCAAGATCCCCGATCAGATGTTTGCTCCACCTACTTTTCCCTCCTGGCAGCGGTTGCCTTCACTCGGCTTTCCATTCTTCCACAATTCGCTTCATGTCCTCTTTCTTTGCTAGTGATGTGTTGCCGTCTTCCTGGGCAAAAAAATTCGCTCTTTCTCTCTTTCTCACTTGCACCACTTCACTACTCACTGTTCTGTAGCCACTCACTACCATTTGTAGCGCTTTTCTCTGTGCCCTGTTCAGCATAATTCTATACTACGCTATCACTGAACTACTTTGTATAACACCATCCTCTTCTTGTATTTGGGCCCCTTGACGTTTGGCATTAGTCTCTCCAGGGTGGACGTCCTTTCCTCACCTTTTTTTGCGCAATACTCGACGTTTCTTCCAAACCTCAGTTTGTCGTCGATTATTACCTCTAGAAACCTCAGAATTGGTAGACCAAGGAAAGCCGGAACTTCGAAGATTGACTATAACATATACCTACATATAATAAAACTGTAACTGATCGCTGTCTGCACATGGCGAATATACTTAAAACTACATAATGTGTGTGGCCTTTAAACACACAAGTGTTTTTTTGTCTGTTTGTCTGTATCTATATATGTCTGTATGTTTGTTAATGCTTATTTAAAAAACAGCTCAACTGATTTGGAAGCAATAGGGAATATGCATGTATTTTTTTTATTCGTTTAATTCACTTTTCACTTCGTTTTAATATAGTAAAAAATAAAAGTATTGTTGAAAATGTACTAATTAAATTTTAAAAAAATAAATAAAAAGTCGCTTAAATTTGTCATGTTCAAATGCTCCATTTTGCGCGCGCTTCGGAAACGTCACATCGCACCACCTGTCAGTGACATTTGTTTACATTTAGTGTGATTATTTGAGATTTTTGAGTTTAATTCGCTGTGAAATCATGCAAAAAGATAAAAAACCATTTTACCGATATTTACTACACATATGTTCCCCTCTCGTTTTACTTGAACATAGCCCACAGCTGAATCACCATAAGATTCTCTTTGAGATCTGTAACAATAATTTTAGGCAAATTCACCCAAAAAGATTCAATTGGTCACCTACATCCTCATTTAATAATTCTAAATTAATTAAACAAAATTTTTTACGCTTTTCATACATAAGTATAATATGATCTAAAACATTTATTAGCAGGTAAATGTAAACAACATTTACTTAAAATATAACCTTAAAGTTAAGGTTATGTTTAAATGAGTATTTATGAGTGCACGAAGTTTTAAAATCTATTTGATAGATAATACAGTATGTAATATTATATAATTTGTTATATAATTACCTTAAAGCTTTTACTCTTTTGACTTCAACGGATACAAAATCTGAATTCGATGCAAAATATGTCATCATAAAAGCATCTATTTTTGGTAAATTGTCCGACTGTGCTTTCACAAAACCACTTTCCGTCATTGTTTTTGATAATAACTAATGTATTCAAACCGTTTACACAGTACAAAACACCACAGGATATAATTAAAACACAATTTTAAGCACAAATATCTTGTAAACACATGTAAACAACTCAAAGGGATGCGATGTGACGTAACGTCGCTTCGACCAATGATGGGTCGTTTTCTCAGATTTGAATATCGCGCACAAAATTAACATTTTAATTTAAGTTTTATGGAATGAAATCCAAATTAAATATAGAAATAATGGTTTAGATATAATTTTAAGAGCATAAAGTATTGTTGATATTAAAATCAAATAAATCTAAATTACATGCATATTCCCTAAATCTATTCTGACGTGCTAGTGAACATCTAGTGTTTTTTTAACAAATAAACAAGTGTTGTGAATTTATGTCAGTCACGTAATATGTACCAAGTAAAAAAAAATTTAGATCTGTATCATCAATCATTTTAAAGGTATTCCGTCAGGGTACATACTTTAACTATTTACACCGTATACAGATGTATCATAGGTATATAATATCTGAGTTTAAAAGACTAATTTGATCGTTAAATTTAACCTTTAACATAATCTTTATCGACACTGTTTGTTATTTGGTGCCAAAAGCCCCAAATTAGTAAAAATTTGAGAAACACCTTAACTGATTGATAAGTAAGTACTTACTCTTACAATAATTACAATCGCTAATAGTCGCTAAGTGAATGACATATTACAGAACCTAATTAGAGAAAGATGATTGCATCCTATGTAGCAGATTGCAACCTATTGTCTCCGATTGATGAGTATTATCCATCTGTCACATGCTTGTTCTCAGTCTGTAATTACTTGGAATTGTTGTATGTGTTGATTTTAGATATATGTAGATATTATCAGTAATCAATTGCTTTACATATTTTATTCATCAAACAACTTCTGTTATCATTTTTCTATAATTTAATCAAAATGATTAAAACATATCTAATAAATACTTAAGGTGCATCAGTTTTTACGTTAAAAAGTAAAACTCGTTTTTATTTATTATGCTACGAGGCTACGACTCCAATTCCCTATTTTGACCCGCTGAATCCGAATTTGAAGTTAGTTTGAGCCGTACACCCTTCCATTTCTAGTAAATTCTAAAAATAGCGAAAACGGAAAAAGTGGTGATCTTTTTAAAACCCAAGGAAATTTAACAAAAGGTCCCATCCAGCGGAATTCGAACGCGCAACCGCGTAGAGCTAAAGGTTACGGGTTCGAGTCTGAATCACAGTCTGATTTAGAAATCATGATAACTTCCACAACTAACAATGCTTTTTGTACTATCTGACAAGTACAAACAATTAACAAGAAACGTCAAACTAATGAAACCATGCAGCCAGATATAAATTGTTTTTAAATATAACTTTTATTACTAGTGATGAAAACTAACGTTATAAGAATTTCTTTTACTTGTGACGAAACTTACGTT